>CM059818.1:6757489-9157489 GCA_030435695.1 Brachymystax lenok tsinlingensis | reverse complement strand
CACATCGCTGTTTTTTAGGGGCAGTCGCTCTTTAACCATTTGAAATGTAAACTTCAATGGGGGTAGGGACCAAACCGGGCCAGATAATCGAAGGAGGTGTCTTTTATGTGTGCATTACGCGTATCCGTCCATGATTGGCTTATACACGCATTATGTGCAGACTAAACCAATCATAGTAAAAAATGTATTATTTTGGCTAGATTAAAACACGCCTCCTCCAATTGGAAATCATGGGCGGAGGGTAAAGGCCTGCGTTAGGCAGCTGTCTCCACCCCGGATATACCCACTTTTCCCCCGGCACCGCGTACATTAGGGCCGCCACGGCTACACTTTTCTTGTTCATGGTTCGAATCTGCGAGAGAAGGATGAAGTTTTTGGTTGCGGTCACGGTCATCGTTGGGTCGGTGATATTTCTGCTCTTCCCGAGCGGATCAGACGCTGACGAGAAACAGAAGGGCCCAAAAGTCACGGCCAAGGTAAGGTATCTAGCAATTGCAAGAGTAGCTAGCAAATCGAAATACGGGAGGGGTATTTTTTTGCACAACTAACGTTTGTATTAACAAACCGTCTTGTGCTGTCTGACTTTTCAGTTCTAAAACATTGCGAACTACAATGTCACAAGACGCGATACAATGAAACGAACTCGGCGAAATGCGATGCAGCCGCTAGTTACTAGTTAATGCACGGCCTCGATGCTTGCACGAAATGCAGGCCCTAGCTAGGTTTTGTATTTTTTTTGTTAGCTGCTGTAGTTAACTAGGCCACGTCCACTTATTTGGCTTGGGGCTACGTGTGACTGCGCCCAAAGTCGTCAGCAATTGTTTTTATTTAACTAGGTAAGTCAAAGTATTTACAATGACTGGCTACACCGGCCAAACCCTAACCAGAACGACGCTGGGTCAATTGTGCACTATGTGACTCACGATCACTGCCGGTTGTGCTACAGCCCGGCATCGATCCAGGGTCTGTAGTGACGCCTCTAACACTGATGCAGTGCCCTAGACCGCTGCGCCACTCCGGAGCCCATTCACGAGTCTAAAGAGAACGTGCACACGTAATTGGAAGTCATTTTTGCGTTTCTGTTTGTGCAAGCATTGGGTTGTTTGACCGGTTATAGGCAATGCAGTTAACGTTACTTCCATAATCAAATTTCCGAAAAACATATACTGCAGCTAATGGTTAAATGAGAACTAAGAAACCGGTTTTGTTGCAAATCACAACCTTTCAAACAAGCCTGCCAAGCATGTCTGGGCGGAGTCCTCCTCCTATACCTTTTTTTTAAAGCCACTCTAAGCAGTAGCGATGGGTGGGTAAAATCAGTGGGAAAGCCATTTTACAACCTGTGATAATTGCGTTTAATGCCTTGCGACCGTGACACACAGGCCTAAAGGCCAAGACCATAAGACAGTGGCAGAATACATTCAACCACACCTTTTGTTTTATCACAAAACCAGATAGCAAACTGCCTGGTTTAGTCCACAAATACATTTTCAGACCACTAACCACCAATTGATTTAGAACCACACGTCGCAAAGAAACAGTCAATCTACATCTGTAAATCAATGTACGCTAAATGTGACTTTCCATGGTTCTAATGTGCGCGCTCGTGCAAGTAGAACATGTTGACTCACCTACTCGTAGAGAAACGCCAATTCCATCCTCTCTTGCACGTAGAAGAAACTCACTGTCCTTCAGTACACGCCTTTATTTTGTTGTCCTAAAGCTACCTGGCTAAAATGCTTTCGCTAGCATAACTTTCATTCATGCGCAACGTTAGCTAAACGTAGACGGCAATGTTAACTAGCTACATATTGAACTTCCATCCTCAGGCCAGGGGCACAACAATGTGTGAATTAATTGTTGGCTCAAATCGCCATTATAATCATTGGCCGGTGTTGTGCCGAACCCCCCTTCTTCCTCCATTGCTGCGACTTGACATTTCTGCTTTTCACTCAGTTTTCGGTTTGGCTATTTGTTTAGTGTATGTGGCGGTTCTAGCTTGTATGGCGCCCTGTGCAATCCCCCCTCCCACCTTGGGCGCCCGCACCCGGGGGCGGCACAAGATTCCTCCTTCGGCGGCTGCCCATGTCGCCCTTACCTAAATCCGCTACTGATTTGTACTAGTCTATAAATTAATCTCTTTGCCAAATTTCGTCATCTCTCCCATGTCTTATTCGACTAGTATTTTTTTGAAAGTGGAAGGATAATTTAGCCATAGTAGTTCTGAAATGTTTATTGCTTGCAAACATTTTACTCCGTAACACATACATTCATTAATTTCGGTTGCCTATCCTGACGTGAAGTTTGTTCTATAGAAAGTATTTGACTCGAGCCACAAAATTAAGGAAATTAGAAGGGGGAATTCTGGCAGGGAGAAGATTTTCGGCACAACACCGGCCAGTACAGGGAATTGGGTAAAACCACAAGTCTACAGTGTGCCATAATAGGGATTTAGGAAAGGGCCTACATTAGCAAGCTAGCCACCGGAGGACAACTACACAACGAGATTAAACAATTCAAGTTTCTGTCAATGACGTATGGTCTCAATGCGATTTAATAGGAGTTACGCCAGTTTGGGTTTTTGGCGTAACTCCTATCAAACTTGGTATGCTAGGACCATTCACAGGTGAGCTCGCTCAGTTTAGCTCAACGCTAACTTAATACTTTATCATGGGAGGCAAAATGCTCGCTGGCTTCCCTTGCATTCCATTCAATGCTGTAGTCGTTTGGATCAGACCGCATCAGATGGCCTACACGCAGAGGGCGCTGTTTCACTTGCTCGGATGCTTTTTCCGGTGAGCTACATTCAGCCTCTTGAGAACATTATGAAACGCGGGACGGAATATATTTTTTGTTTTTGTTCCGGGGAAGCCAAGCATCCATGAATACACGCCACTAAGTTGTGCGCACGATCAGTGGTCCTCTGGAAAAATGTAAATGCATCGTGACATTTCTCACATGTCACTTGATTTCCATGATGGCTTATCTGTAGTGCTCGAGATGGCATTCCAAGATGAGGACAAGTTGCTTTTCATTCCTGCTAACTCATTTACTCATGCTTTCCCTTAACAGGTTTATTTCGACATCAGAATTGGAGATGAGGATGTTGGGCGAATTGTCATTGGGTTGTTTGGGAAAACTGTACCCAAGACAGTTGAGAACTTCATTACACTAGCAACCGGAGAGGTGAGGTTTTTTTTTTTATACCCAGGGTATCGATTTAGCAAATTGATATGGTAGGACCATTGAGGTACTGACTAATGCATTGCTTCTTGTCTCCACAGAAAGGATTTGGCTACAAAAGCAGCAAGTTCCACAGAGTTATCAAGGATTTCATGATCCAGGGTGGTGACTTCACCAGAGGAGATGGCACTGGCGGTGAGAGGAATTCCCACTTATATCGTTAGAACTACCAATAATGATATGGGCATCAGTTCAAATGTTGATTGTCAATGTCCTTGTTTCCCTGAAGGCAAGAGCATCTATGGAGACCGCTTCCCTGATGAGAACTTCAAGCTGAAGCACTACGGACCTTACTGGCTGAGCATGGCCAATGCTGGCAAGGACACCAACGGCTCCCAGTTCTTTATCACCACCATTCAGACACCTTGGTTGGATGGCAAGCATGTGGTCTTTGGAAAAATTTTGGAAGGCACGGTGAGTACTCCCCAACCACCCCCAACACAGAAAATACACACCTCCCCTTGCAGATGAATCTGTTTGCATACCCCTCACTTGCGGTATTGCTCTCCTACAGGATGTGGTGAAGAAGATTGAGGGCACAAAGACAGACGGCCGGGACAAGCCCCTCAAAGACGTGTCCATCCACGACTGTGGCAAGATTGAAGTGGAGAAACCCTTCGCAATTGCCAAGGAGTAAAAACAAGTCAACTCTTTAAAGTGGGGGAACAGGACTGTGGGGTATAGGTAGACCATGGAATTTTCTGTTTTGTTTACCACTGGTCCTGTGTAGTGGGGCTCCTGCTCGGGCTGTCCTGGTAGCAGAAGCTGCCCATTGAAGTTAAGTGCCAGATCAACGCAAAGGCACACTGGGTCCATTTCCAAACAGGCATTCCAGTATGGTTGTCGTGCAGCTGATACCTGCTCATTTTGTAAAGAATAAATCTTCAATAAAGGATCCAGGTTTTGTTAAGATGGTTTCTAGTGTTCAATTATTGCCACAATGTTTTAGTAGTGTGGTCTCAACTGTATGTACCTTTTTTGTATTACATTGTTATTGATTACTGCATTGTTGGGGTTAGAGCTTGTATGAAAAGCAGTTCACTGTTCTTGTGCATGTGACAACCTCTTGATAAAAATGGCACTAAGTTTCCAAGTAGAACAATTAACATTTTTATATGAACATGGGCCATCCCAACTGACCACTCGACTGGGACAAGTATTACATTCAAACATGAAATGCCACTGGCATTCCTTCTTTCATGCATAAACCAACAGTTTGGTGCAACACTGGATAGGTGCAGTGAAATGTTTTACAGGGTCAGCCATAGAAGTACAGCACCCCTGGGAAAAACTAGGGTTAAGTGCCTTAATCAAGGGCACATAATTTCAGTCGGCTTGGGGAAATTGAACCAGCAACCTTTCACTTACTGGCCACCCAATGGATAGCTGAAACACAGCTGGCAGGACATTAAGGCAGTTAATGGTGGACTGCTCACAAACCATTACAGATTTGAGTTTGTCATAAGCAGGAACTACCCCACCTTATGACTGCTTTATCTAGATCTTTAATTGGCCTATATTTTTTTACTTCAGTCAAGCACCCAGAGTAAATACACTCTTGTAGGGTAGTATACAAGCAAATGGGCCTCCATTGGTTGCTGATTCAGACACGACATTAATCAAGGCCATTTAAAATCCACAGATCCTAGTGTCGGGACTTCAGTATGGGCTGCCACTATATAGAAGGAATCACTGGAGCTTTGAAGGTACTGGGTCTATCTGGGAGGCTGGGCTTTGTGCAGGCTGTGAAGCTGACACGGATGTCTCTGGGGTACAAGCCCTGCAGGACCCCATCCATGACGATGTCTGGCAGATCTGTTGGAAAAGATAAAAGTTCAATACCATGGTTGCGTTCTAGGCCGACTAGATTACAGTTGCACGCCATATGTGGATAGCTAATACCACCTATCCTGGCATTGTGAGACCTGGCAGACAACTCCAATGTACACTATGGGGCCAAAAGTATGTATATGGACACCCCTTCAAATTAGTGGATTTGCCTACACCTGTTGCTGACAGGTGTATTTAATTGAGCACAGCCATGCACTCTCCATAGACAAACATTGGTAGTAGAATCAACCATACTGAAGAGCTCAGTGACTTTAAATGTGGTACCGTCATAAGTACAAGTCAGTTTGTCAAATTTCTGCCCTGCTAGAGATGCCCCGGCCAACTGTAAGTGCTGTTATTGCGAAATGGAAACATCTAGGAGCAACCAGCTCACCCGCAAAGTGGTAGGCCACACAAGCTCATAGAACTGGACCGCCAAATGGAGAAGTGCGTAAAAATCGTGGCCAAGCATCCGCACACAAGCCTTCACTATCTGGCAGTCCAACTAACGAATCTGGGTTTGGCAGGAGAACGCTACCTGCCCGCATGCATAGTGCCAACTAAAGTTTGGTGGAGGAGGAATAATGGTCTGGGGCTGTTTTTCATGGTTCGGGCTAGGCTCCTTAGTTACAGTGAAGGTAAAGCTTAACGCTACAGCACATTACATTCTAGACGATTCTGTGCATCCAACTTTGTGGCAGCAGTTTGGGGAAGGCCCTATCTTGTTTCAGCATGACAATGCCCCCATGCACAAAGAGGTCCAAACAGAACTGGTTTGATGAGATTGGTGTGGAATAACTTGACTGGCCTGCACAGAGCCCTGACCTCAAACCCATTGAACACCTTTGGGGGGGGGAATTGGAATGCCTGCTTCGAGCCAGGCCTAATCGCTCAACATCCATGTCCAACCTCACTAATGCTCGTGGCTGAATGGAAGTAAGTCCCCACAGCAATGTTCAAATATCACGTAGATGCCTTCCCAGAAGAGTGGATGCTGTTATAGCAGCAAAGGGGGAGACCAACTCCATATTAATACCCATGATTTTGGAATGAGATGTTCGATGAGCAGTGTCCACATACAGTATATCGACAAAAGTATTTGATCTGGAACACGACCAATAACTAAAACAAAAATACTAAAGCACAGGCCATTTAGCGAAGAAATCTTTCAGCAAGCTCTTTAAAAAAAGGAGACCATCCTGAGGAAACATTAACAGTGAGCTGGATGTTACTGGCAAGGATAGTAGAAAGTATGGTGATCTCAAAAGGAGGAGAAAGGCTCTAAGCCAAGGGTGGGCAGTTACTCTCTACCTAGTTTTAGACACTCAAGTGTAAGCCCCCCCCATCGTCTGGGTGGTCTAAGGATCTCCAACAACCATATGACAATGTGGAGGCCTGCCGTACCTGAGGGGGACTCCAGGAGATAGGGGTCACGACAGAATCCCACCACACGCTGATGCTGCAGCTGACAGCTGAGGGACAAGAGACCACTGGGTGAGTCGAAGAGCTGAACGAGTAAAATGTATATGTTGCTACAATATAGATGTGTGCATTGCAATATGGAGCATAACATTGGCAGATTTCAGCATTCTAAATTGAGATTATACTTTTCTTATGCAGAAATAAGAAATGTTGTATGACATTTACACTTGCCCTCTGCTCTAAATGCCCAAACCCTCATAAGCCAGACGTTCTCACTTTGCCCCCCCAGCCAATCCACCAGGACAACTGACTCAACAAATCAAGGGCTTGCTGATGAGTCGGAGTTAGAATAGATCATAATGGAACTTCAGAGGGTCCCGAGCACGAGCATAAACCAGAGGACCGGTTCGGAAACCAAAGTACAGGTTTTAAGTACAGGGGGACATGTACTGTGGCACACAGGCAGAATACACATGGCTGTTCACAAGATAAAAGGGAAGCTCACCCATATCCCTGAGGGTCACTATCATCGAATGATCTGAAATGAGGAAAGCACTGTTTTTATTACAGCCTATTATTTGCCCACGTTAAACAATATACACAGAGTATACAAAACATTAGGAACACCTTCCTAATATTGAGCCCCCCCCCAGCCTCAATTTGTCAGGTCATGGACTCTACAAGGTGTCTAAAGCGTTCCACGGGGATGCTGGCCCATGTTGGCTCCAATGCGTGGCACAGTTGTGTCATGTTGGCTGGATGTCCTTTGGGTGGTGGACCATTCTTGATACACACAGGAAACTGTTGAGCGTGAAAAACCTGGCAGTGTTGAAGTTCTTGACACAAACCGGTGCGCCTGGCACCTACTACCATACCCTGTTCAAAGGCACTTTAATCTTTTGTCTTGCCCATTCACCCCCTGAATGGCACACACACAATCCATGTCTCAAGGCTTAAAAACCCTTCTTTAACCTGTCTCCTCCCCTTCATCTACACGGATTGAAGTGGATTTAACACATTACATCATTAAGGGATCATAGCTTCGAACTGGTCAGTCTGTCATGTAAAGAGCAGGTGTTCTTAACGTTTTGTACAATTTGTGTATATTGGCTACATATAACATGACTGAATTCAATAGAGGGTCTCTATATTTTCAATTGCAAAACACTGCCGCGTATAAGGTAGTCATACGGTGCCTACAGAAAGTATTCAGACCCCTTGAAGTTTTCCAGTGGGATTAAAATAGATTTGTCATTTTTTTGTCAACAACATTCACTTTGACAGAGTATTGTGTAAGACAAATTGTAAAAATGTTTTTATTATTATGGAAAATGAAATGCTAATATATCTTGATTAGATAAGTATTCAACCCTGAGGCAATGAAAGTTGAATCCCCTTTGGCAGCGATTACAGCTGTGAATCTTTCTGGATAAGTCTGGAAGAGCTTTGCACACCTGGATTGTACAATATTTGCCCATTATTCTTTTCAAAATTCTTCAAGCTCGGTCAAGTTGGTTGTTGGTCCTTGCTAGACAGCCATGTTCAAGTCTTGCCATAGATTTAAGCAGATTTAGGTAAAAATGGTATCTAGGCCACTCAGGAACATTCAATGTCATCTTAGTAAGCAACTCCAGTGTATATTTGGACTTGTGTTTTAAGTAATTGTCCTGCTGAAAGGTGAATGTCTCCCAGTGTCTGTTGGAAAGCAGACAAACAAGTTTCTCTAGGATTTTTCCTATGCTTAGCTCTATTCCATTTCTTTTTATCCTAAAAAAACTCCCTAGTCCTTGATGATGATAAGCATACCCATAATATTATGCAGACACCACCATGCTTGAAAATATGAAGAGTGGTACTCAGTTGTGTTGGATTTTCCCCTAGGCAAAAAGTTAAATTCTTTGCAATTTTTTTTGCAGTATTACATTAGTGCCATATTGCAAAAAGGATGCATGTTTTGGAATATTTGTATTCTGTACAGGTTTCCTTCTTTTCACTCTTTCAATTACAGTCATTAAACGAACTGTTTTAAAGTCACCATTGGCCACATGGGGAAATCTCTGAGCGGTTTCCTTCCTCAGAGTTAGGAAGGACGCCTGTATCTTTGATACGCCATCCTAAGTGTAATTAATAACTTCACCATGCTCAAAGGGATATTCAATAGGTGCCGCCCTTTGCGAACCATTAGAAAACCACCCTGGCCTTTGTGGTTGAATCTGTGTTTGAAATTCACTGCTCGACTGAGGGACCTTACAGATAATTGTATATGTGGGGTACAGAGATGGCGTAGTCATTTAAAAACCATGTTAAACACCATTATTACACACAGAGTCCATGTAACTTGTGACTTATTTAGGCTTGCCATAAAACGGGTTGAATACATATTTTTTTATCATTTTTAGTACATTTGTAAACATTTCTAAAAACATAATTCCATTGACATGATGGGGTATAGTGTGTAGATCAGGGACACAAAAAAGTCAAGGGGTGTAAATATTTTGAAGGCACTGGTATACCTCGGATATCATAAAATCTTGACTGACATCAGATTCTCCATTCCTAGCCACACGTCATATTCAATATTCTTTTTGCTGTCTGATAACTTTATTGAAGTGAACCTGAGGTGAGTAGCTGGTTGAGGTGAGGGGACAGAGGCAGGCAGGTACATACTCAAGGCTGCTGATTTTGTTCCCAGAGTGGAAATGTTTCACGTGCAGGAAGTCCAGCAACACCTGAGGGACTTCTTCATACTGGTAAATGATATCCTACAGAGAGAGGCCAGTAGAAAATACTAAAGAAAATGGTCGATCACACACAGTCTAAACTTGGATTAGTAACCGTTATTGTAAAATTCAACTATCCCAGACTGAAATCCAGTTGGGCTAGTGTAAGCATCAGGTAATGCCCATACAGAACATAGTCCCTCAGTCATACCTAAATATTGTATGTCAATTCATACCTGAATATAGTTTCAAAGTCCTAATATGGCACGTACAATATATTAATTCATTACATTTCATACAGAAATATTACACCTGAATGCGGTAACTGAACATGGTATGTAATTAATATATGTAGTCCTCCTAACTCAAAGTAAATGCAGTAACACTTGACACCCAGCGTCATAACATGTTATTACAGCTGAAATAACTTGTCATAACATCTATTTAGACCTGTTGTGACATATATTGCATAATTATATGGCTGGTTATGACATTTACATTAGTCTCAAAACCTACCACACAAGGAAAAACATTCCATTACGCCACAGCCGACTTGTTAACAGTATATTTATGTTCTATAAAATGTTCTGAAATGAACCATATTAAAACATCATTGTAATTGAGCAGAAACATCAGGAGCAGGACAAGACACTGTCTTTTTGACTGATGACTGACACAAGGGCATGTACGTGACAGGCCTATCTGGCTTATATGATTTTGACGGTCATAATGCTTCTCGACGGGGTCATAGTGTATTTTCTTAGTCCAAGTAAAGTGACACAGGATGGTCATAACGCTTCACGATAGTGTCAAATTGTATTTTCTGCAAGTTATTTAAAATATGATGAAAAAAAAAAAACTGTAAACAGAATTCATTACAACAAAGGACTTAAGAAAAACTTTCAAAATGAAAGGAAACTTCTTGGCTGGGAAAAAACACATTTGAATAAATGTGTGTTTTGACAATCTTATGTAGCCACAAAATAACGCAATATATGTCACAACATGTTTAAACATATTGGCCATGATAGTGTTATGACCATATTATGACACGTTATGTCAGCTGTTATGACACGGTTATGACGCTGGGTGTCAAGTAAAGTGTTAGCGTAAATACATATGTTCTACCTGAATGTAGTCCTCCAGCTGCTGCCTCCTCTGCTCAAGAGGCTTGGTTCTCAGATGGGTGCTCCTCTTGCTGGGGAAGTCTGGGGGATGCAGAATCTTCTTCAGCTATGGAGGCAGGAGGAAACTGTCAATGACATTACAGGGATGGGCCTGTAATGGCTTAATGTCCATCATGCATACAACAACTAACCCGTTGCATTGCGACCATAATTTGCATGTTTCAAGCAGGGAAATGTAAGCATATTTGTAGAGCAGTTAGCCATTGGTTTGTATGGCAACAGTAGAGTATACTGTGTAACTTTTTTTTTAAAAGATCATTCAAATACTGTAGATTCTGGTGTCAAGTAAGGGGAGGCAGAGAGTCAGCAATTGTTTTACCTTTCTGTGCAGGGTCTGGAATTCACTGTGTCTTCTGAGCACAAAGTGTTTCCTTCCATTGAACAATATCTCAACTCTGAAGAGCTAGAAAATAAAAGAGCAGAGCGGAACCTTGGGCTATTACACTGGTTTTCTGGAAAGGAATGCTTGTCATCTGACAGAAACATTTATGTACATAAAGTAAGTCTTTCCATTCCCATAAGAGTTTGCCTTTCTAATAGGTAGTTCTACACAAACTAGATGGGATTTGATGTTCTTCAATCATGCCTGAGTTCAGTGTAATGCAGTCAGATATCCAGCAGGGGAAGGAAGAGGCCTGTTTACAGAGCTCAGCTATCTAAACACAACAGTGCCCACTGGTGGCGATAAAACGAATCCTATCAAACGTTGCAACAACGTGCGTCCCAATATCTCCTTTCTCCTGCAGTGTGGACTCGTTCACACAAATGTAAAAGCATTGGATTGGTGCGGGCATAGGCTTGTGGGAGTTCCCACCATATTTCTTATACCAGTAATTTCCTTTCAAAATTAGTGAAGGGATCAAATGCAGTCTTGGGAAGCAGGATAGATAATTGGGACACATCCCAGGAGCGCTTGCCTAGACCTGAAGAGTCAACAGACAGGGCAAACAACTAGATGTACAGAAATCGCCTTGCCTTTTTGTGGTTGCTAAAATTCTATTTTAAGTTTGTGGCAAAACACGCAAAGTGTAGTGTATAGAATCATTGTATCATCCATTGTAAAATATATTTTCAATAAGCAAAAATATAGTATTTTCAGGATTTTGAAGCTGGTGTACAAAATTTAAAGTATAAAAGTGGCAAAAACGAAACTTAAGAACAGCATGCATAGAAAATGCGCACATAGAACATATCTACCGCTTCTTAGACTTGTTTTTCATGAGAATCACAGATCTCTCTCTTACATTTCTTATGAGCATTTGGTCTGGTCGACAAAGAAGTTACATATTACAGATTTAAGTGGTCGAAAATAACTAATTGATACATGTATTACTGCTCACAAGAAAAGCATAAAAGATACCCTAGAATGACCATAACCCTAGATAAAAGGACAACCTGTGGAAATGTTCTTTCTTCAAGATATTCTATAACTTGCTGAATGGGATGACACGTAGACTACACTGCACATCCTTAGCAATCAGTAATTTGGAGGATAGATAACTGGCAGAATGCAGCCAAAGGACAGGAGTTGCAGGATCAGTATTGTATTTATATCCCATGAGTGGAAAATAGTACTGATAGTACACAAATTATTGTAGGCTGCTTGCTTGTACATTACAACAAATCAAACAAGGGCAGCAATGAAATGCTTCCCTTTCCGGTGAAGCTACAGTGTATATGCCATGGTAGTTAATAAGCAGGCTTATTTGGATAAATGGCAACGCTGCCGGCTGTATACCGTTGCAGCCAGCTGATATTAATCTGGACAAATACACATGAATACACCCGTCACCCAGAACTGAGGTTAATGACAACTACAAAAGTGGCCATCCTTTAGTCTTCCCCGCTTTCTAAAATGAAGAAAACAGGGATATATTCTCCAAATTGGTCTGAAACCAAGTTAACAATAATACATAAAAAGCCACTGACATAAAAAGAGAGTGGAGCCTGGAACTGGCCTGGATACGCAGTCCCTTCTATTCAAAAATATGAATAGAAGGGACTCTGTATAAACATGACAAGGTGTGGTGAACAATGAATGACAAATTCTAGCCTACATTTCCAGCAAGCTATTATCTAAATATTCCTTTGAAGTTGTTGACTTAAAGTTGGAACTTCAGGACATGCTGTTTAGAATCCAGTATTCAGGGTCATAAGGGCATGCAGCAAACGTTTTACAAGAGGAAACAAAAATTAGCATTTCTTATGGACAAATCCAGGTAGACCCTCCCCGTTTGAGGCCGTTTCCTTATATTTAGTGCCTAATGAACATGACCCAGGACAGAGAGTCATCCTGGCATGGGGATTAGCAGAGTCATGCAGTTGATCCACACTTTTTTTTGTCAGGCCCTCACGTTAAATATAGCTGACTGGCTACAGTCAGGCTATAATTAAAGGCCCATGCCCCCCTTTCCACCTAAACTCATCTCTCATGGGTTGATCCAGAGTGATTGCTACAAGGACAGTTTTGCCACCCTATAACTGCTTTAAAGCTATAATTTTAATCTATGAACTAGTCTACAACCATCCAACACAAAATAAATTAAAAAAAACTGTACTTTAAAGTTAGCCTTTTTGGTATTTATTCTTGACATAAAAATAAATCTGGTCCTTAATTATTCGCAACTGGCTGAGCACTCTCTCTGGTACTTCGAAACAGTGCGGACCCTAAAATCAGCAGAAACTAGAGCGGTCAGCCTAGTACAGTACCTAACTCCTCTCTCAGCAAACAGTCATTTTGACTGTCTGTAGTTGTGTAGCCTGGTCCCAGAGGTGTCTGTGCCGTCTTGCCAAGTGCCAACTCTGGCAAGACAGCACAGACCGATCTGGTACCAGGCCAGCTTTTCAAAGAAGAATATTCCTGGGTTGCCCAGGCGACTCACGACCCAGTGGACCGAAGGGGCTGGAGCCATGTCATCACATACCAATGATGGTCCGAAACAGACGACCCTCAATCCATGGATGAATGAGCTCTCAGAGCAGGAGCGCTGTGGCCATTATCCGAGCAGCCACTGGATCTAATATGGATCCTCATGAGCAGCATAATCATCAATCCTTGACTAATTATCATATGGTAAAATCATACGTTATTTTTCTGGTGAAGTATTGTTAACTTCTATACAGTTACCAAACTCTGCAATCAGTGCCCACTGCCCAGAGTATACTTTTGAGATGTTACAAGATTACTGTTTACATAATACAAGATTATTACCCTGACAATACAGACTTTTGACCATCATCACCTGAACTGTTATTAATGGTTATTTAGTGACAAAGATATGTGACTGACTGTTCATGAGCTTTAAAAGTAACCAATTCCTTTCCTGAAGTTGCTGTTCTTCCCGCTATGGCGGAACTCACTGGTTTAGTCAGTTCCACAAAGTCAAGTATCACAATGAATAACAAGTACCTGCTTCTGCTCAATGCTCAGCCTGCTTCACTAACCTGCAGAAGCCAGGCTCTGGGGTTCAGACTATTTCATATGAAATAACTCCCACGGCTTACGCATGCACACCTTGTGCTTCTTCATTCGTTTACCAAATTACTGTTCAGGACAAGAAGCTGGTAATTTCATTGATTGAGTTACATCTGCCCAAAAAGGTACTTCCTGTCAAAGAAAAGAGTCAAAGAAATGCTTCCTTTTCCAGTGAAGCTCCAGTGTGTGCCATGGTAGTTAATAAGCACTCGAGATAAGCACTCGAGACTGGTAAACAAGTTTAAAAAAAAAACAGCACATCCACTTTTGATGCTTTAACTCGTTAATTTCAGGTAACAAAATGTCACTATATGTTCCCCGCGCAACTCTATGTCTACAGATGAGCTGATGGGACAGTCACTCAATCCGTGGGGATGTATGACAGTACAGAAATTGTCATCAGTTCATGGGAATGACAATTTTTCCATATCGGGTCTCGGTTCTTGAAGCCATACAGCCGGTTTACAGACAGAACTCAGGCCACCCTCTCTTTCTCGCCATCCCGTCAATGGTCTCCCTTCCGTCACAGAGCTTTCATTGTAGCGGGTGTGCAGATAGGTGGAAATATAAAGCCCTGCAAACCCCTGGCACAGAGGGGCCCGATGCCCCCTCTTTACATAACACAGCAGAAGGCTCCGAGTGGAACACGCAGCACCCCAAATAAGACAGTTAACAGACAAGCAAGACCCTTTTTACACTACTCAGCCGAGCTCATCCAAGGTTTGCTGAACTTGCCTGGATACGCATGCACCATACTAGCTTGAACCCTGTTTGAAAGGGCAATGTACTGTATGTGCGTAGAAAATGTACAAGCCAGCACAGAATAGTTTGGGTCGGGACGTTGGCGTGAAAGGGATATGATTGGACCACTTCTTGAACTATGCCCTTCTGCTTGTTTAAAAGCGGACTGGCACCAGCTATGTTATCAGACTAGCTATGGGTCAGCTCAGCTCACTTTTAGCTTCCCAAGCAGTATTAGTCTCATGCTGGAAAGGTGTAGACAATGTGAAAAGAACATATCCAAGCCTGCACGGAAAGTGCTCTTCAGGTTGGCACAATAGCGTGAACACACACATCAAAAGCTCATGAATGACTCGAAGCAAAATTATGTGTCAGTCAAAAATGACTTCAGTCTTACTTTGTTGATCATGGAGGCAGGCAATTTAGTCCTCCTGTTAAGACTACAGCAGCTGTGGGATGTGTAACGTGAACCCATTTTTCAACTGGGTCATGGGTTTGATTCCACCTGTGGCCACCAATAAGGAAAAGTATACAATTACTGCTTTGGATAAATGGATCTGCTAAATGGCATACAATGAGTGTACAAAACATTAAGAACACCTTCCTGATATTGAGTAGCACTCCCTCTTTTGCCCTCAGAACAGCTTCAATTCGTTGGGGCATGGACTCTACAAGGTGCCGAAAGCGTTCCACAGGGATGTTGGCCCATGTTGACTCCAATGCTTACCACAGTTGTGTCAAGTTGGCTGGATGTCATTTGGGTGGTGGACCATTCTTGATACACACGGGAAACTGTTGAGCGTTGCAGTTCTTGACACAAACCGGTGCGCCTGGAACCTACTACCATAGCCCGTTCAAAGGCACTTCAATACTTTGTCTTGCCCATTCACCCTCTGAATGGCACACACACAATCCATGTCTCAATTGTCTCAAGGCTTAAAAATCCTTCTTTAACCTGTCTTCACCCTTTCAGCTACACTGATTGAAGTGGATTTAACGTGCCATCTTCAGGGATCATAGCTTCACCTCATCCATCTATTTCATGGAAAGAGCAGGTGTTCATAATGTTTTGTACTCTGTGTATATTGGCTACATATAACATGACTGAATTCACTGGCTCAAAGTTCAGAGACTTGGCAAAGGGTTTCCTTTAGTTTGTTTTTACAGTGAAATTAGATCTTTTCACATCAGATATTTTTCAGAAAATAAGACCAGACAGCTCTCAAGCCAACAAGCAGACAGCTCTCAAGCCAACAGCTCTCAAGCAAACAGCTCAACCAAAACCGGTGGTAAATGACTTCAGACATTGTTTGGGGGTTTTCACTGTCGAAAATATAAAACTTCTTGCCCAAGTCCATGAACTTTGAGACAGTAAATTCAGTCATGCTATATGTATCCTATATAAGCCATTTAGCAGATGCCTTTATCCAAAGCGTTTAGAATTGGTCTGCCTGTGTAAATGCAGACAAAATGCGCGCTCAAGTCCCCAGTGCTAGGTAGGTGCAAAAAGTGCTGTCAACACTAACTTTTCTTCTGGCATCTGTCATTCCAGCAGCTAGGTGTAGTCTGTGGTGTAAAGTAACTAAGTAGAAATACTTTGAAGTACTATTTAAGTATCTGTACTTGACTATTTATATTTTTTACTCCACTACATTCCCAAAGAAAAATTTAAATTTTTACTCCCATACATTTTTCCTGACACCCAAAAGTACCCGTTACATTTCGAATGCTTAGCAGGACAGGAACATTGCCAAATTCACACACTTCTCAATAGAACATGTGGTCATCACTACTTCCTCTGTCATGCTGAGCGAACCCCGGCCGCATTGCGTGCGCGAGCGTTATAAAAATACATTTACACATACATGTTATTCAATCATTTCATCCAAACTGCTTGTGGGTGTCAGTGTAGCCAGGCTCTAAAATAGAACTTTGTTCTATTATAGAACTTTCGTTCTATTTTAGACTCTTGACACGGTGCAATTCCCGCCTCTCCCATCTACTCATTGGTTTTTAGGAGCATACTAACCCACCCGGGTGATTGAAAGATGAACAAGGTCCACACTCCAGTTGTTGGTGGCGGTTATGCACCTTAAAAGTAGGTTGCCATTCGCCATATAAAATCCACAGAAGAACAACTAAAGATGAATCAAGGAAAACTGAAAACAAACTAAGTTTCCCTTTTTATCTGTGGATTAATTGTCGGAGTAGCAAACACATGATTTTGTGTAACTCAAAATGGGTTCAAATTCGACAAAGTTCCAGCAAAAAAAGGACCATATGCATATTAGGCCAAATAACAACTCAATATTTTACTCCCAGGTCAAATTAGCAAGCTAGCTAAATGTCCATGAATATTTTGTATGTTTTGACTAGAGGTCGACCGATTATGATTTTTTAACGCCGATACAGATTGAACCAAAAAAAATAGCCGATACAGATTAATTAATTAATATATATATGACAATTACAACAATACTGAATTAACTTATTTTAACTTAATATAATACATAAATCAAATCTATTTGTTCAATTTGGTTTAACTTCTTAGGGAGCAGCTCCCGAGGTGACGGTTTTGGAGAGTCTGGCGTGCCCAAAGTAAAATGCCTCCCACTCAGGCCCAGAAAATAGGATATGCACATCATTAGTACTATTGGATAGGAAACACTCTGAAGTTTCCAAAAGTGTTAACATAATGTCTGTGAGTGTAACAGAACAGAAATAGCAGGCAATAACCCGCAAAAAAATCCATCCGGAATTACTGTTTTTTGTCACATTGGCTCTGTGTGACAGTCTCCCTATTGAGTTCTATGGCAAGCAGCTCTGAGATTTCAGTACCTATGGCTTCCACTAGATGTCAACAGTCATTATATATATATATATATATATATATATATATATATATATATATATATATATATATATATATATATATATATATATATATATATATATATATATATAAAGCCTCAGAGAGGTTGGAGGAAGCAGGAAGAATATAGGTACAGGAAATGGCCAAGGTAGCTCAGATGTCAACAAGTTTTCTCGTGCGCTAGTCTGGCTGCGAGCCTCACTTTATTTTACTTATATAACAGTTAGGTGACCATCCGAGTGAAATATTATCACTCATATTCATAAAAGGATAGCTAAGGATGCATTTTAACTGGTATTTGATTTGTTTAGGAAAAGTTTATAGGTATATTTGAACGCGTTCTCTTCAACGGTTCTATGGGCGATTCGACATTGGATTTTCTGAACATTACGCACCAACCAAACGGAGATTTATGGATATAATAAATGACTTTTTCTAACAAAAGAACCATGGATTGTCTTCATTGGACACTTGGGAAGCCCTCAGCAGAAGTTCTTCAAAAGGTAAGGGATTTGTTTTCGCTGTGAAATGTGTTGTGTGAACCGCGATGGTTTATGAATTTATGCTAACTGTGAACTAATTTGCCAGAATTGTACATAATTATGACATAACATTGAAGGTTGTGCAATGTAACAGCAGTATTTAGACTTTGGGTTGCCACCCGTTCGATAAAATACGGAACAGTTCTGTATTTCACTGAAAGAATAAATGTTTTGTGTTCGAAATGATAGTTTCCCGGATTTGACCATATTAATGACCTAAGTCTCGTATTTCTGTGTTTATTATATTATAATTAAGTCTATGATTTGATATTTGATAGTGCAGTCTGACTGAGCGGTGGTAGGCAGCAGCAGGCTCGTAAGCATTCATTCAAACAGCACTTTACTGAATTTTCCATCAGCTCTTAGCAATGCTTGAAGCACAGCGCTGTTTATGACTTCAAGCCTATCAATTCCCGAGATTAGGCTGGCAATACTAAAGTGCCTATAAGAACATTCAATAGCCAAAGGTATCTGAAATACAAATGGTATAGAGAGAAATAGTTGACGTGTCATAATTCCTATAACTACAACCTAAAACTCCTTAACTGGGAATATTGAACCACCAGCTTTCATATGTTCTGAGCAAGGAACTTAAACGTTAGCTTTTTTACATGGCACATATTGCACTTTTACTTCTCCAACACTGTGTTTTTGCATTATTTAATATTGCCTGCTAACATAATTTTTTTAAACTAAATATGCAGGTTAAAAAAATATATACTTCTGTGTATTGATTTTAAGAAAGGCATTGATGTTCATGGTTAGGTACATTTGTGAAACGATTGTGCTTTTTTCACGAATGCGCTTTTGTTAAATCTTCACCCGTTTGGCAAAGTTGAAGTAGGCTGTGATTCGATGATAAATTAACAGGCACCGCATTGATTATATGCAACACAGGACAAGCTAGTTAACCTAGTAATATCATCAACCATGTGTAGTTAACTAGTGATTATGTGAAGATTGATTGTTTTTTATAAGATAAGTTTAATGCTAGCTAGCAACTTACTTTTGACGATGCACTTGCATAACAGGTGGTCAGCCTGCCACGCAGTTTCCTCATGGATTGCAATGTAATCGGCCATAATCGGCGTCCAAAAAGGCCGATTACCGATTGCTTTGAAAAAGTGAAATTGGCCAGTAATTAAATCTGCAATGCCGATTAATCTGTCGACCTCTAGTTTTGACATGAATTAATATAGTTGGTTTTGGTATTTTAACCTGCGTGTCATAAACGCAGACAAAATCAACATGCGCACAATGACTCACGCGCAGAGCCGGTTTTGTCAGCATGTGATCTGGCAGATTCACTAAACAAATTCTTTGTAAATTGTGTTGGCGTGTGACCCTGGCAGTGGTGATTTTAGCATGTAAATCTTGGTGGGACAAACATTTTTTTTTTTTAGATGCATGCCAGCAAAGACAACACTAAATAACACAATTGCACTATAACAGCAAAAAGCGGTGCCCAAACTGTTAGGGCCTATGTGACACGTAGTAATGCCAAAATAACATGCAAAACAGGCAAGCCCCCCAATAAAAATAAAATAAAAAAAACATTCTAAAAATGTGGGGCTCAAAACAGGTGGGGCTCTGAAAATGGAGGGTGGTGATTGGAATCATTGTTCCTCTGTCAACCATGGTTACCTGCAAGGAAACACGTGCCGTCATCATTGCTTTGCACAAAAAAGGCTTCACATGCAAGGATATTGCTGCCAGTAAGATTGCACCTAAATCAACCATTTATCGGATCATCAAGAACTTCAAGGATAGCGGTTCAATTGTTGTGATGGCGGCTTCAGGGCGCCCAAGAAAGTCCAGCAAGCGCCAGGACCGTCTCTTAAAGCTGATTCAGCTGCTGGATCAGGGCACCACCAGTACAGAGCTTGCTCAGTTATGGCAGCAGGCAGGTGTGAGTGCATCTGCACACATAGTGAGGAGAATACTTTTGGAGGATGGCCTGGTGTCAAGAAGGGCAGCAAAGAAGCCACTTCTCTCCAGGAAAAACATCAGGGACAGACTGATATTCTGCAAAAGGTACAGGGATTGGACTTCTGAGGACTGGGGTAAAGTCACTCTGATGAATCCCCTTTCCGATTGTTTGGGGCACCCGGAAAAAAGCTTGTCCGGAGAAGACAAGGTGAGCGCTACCATCAGTCCTGTGTCACGCCAACAGTAAAGCATCCTGAGACCATTCCTGTGTGGGGTTGCTTCTCAACCAAGGGAGTGGGCTCACTCACAATTTTGCCTAATAACACAGCCATGAATAAAGAATGGTACCAACACATCCTCCGAGAACAACTTCTTCCAACCATCCAAGAGCAGTTTGGTGACGAACAATGCCTTTTCCAGCATGATTGAGCACCTTGCCATAAGGCAAAAGTGAAAACTAAGTGGCCCAGGGAACAAAACATAGATATTTTGGGTCCATGGCCAGGAAACTCCCCAGACCTTAATCCCATTGAGAACTTGTGGTCAATCCTCAAGAGGCAGGTGGACAAACAAAACCCCACAAACTGCCAGGGCAGTTTGCAGAAGTTTTGAAAAAGAAGGGTCAACACTGCAAATATTGACTCTTTGCATCAACTTCATGTAATTGTCAATAAAAGCCTTATGACACTTATGAAATGCTTGTAACTATACTTCAGTATTCCATAGTAACATCTGACAAAAATATCTAAAGACACTGAAGCAGCAAATTTTGTGGAAATTAATATTTGTGTCATTCTCAAAACTTTTGGCCACGACTGTAGTATTTTACTGGGTGACTTTCACTTGAGTCGTTTTTTATTAAGGCATCTTTACTTTTATTCAAGTATGACGATTGGGTACTTTTTCCACCACAGGGTGTAGCCTGTGTTTATGGCAACTGTCCTCTAAAAAATATTTGGTGCTTGGCTTCCTTTCGTTTGGCATGCAAACTGCAATAATTATGTTTCATGTGTCTCTTTTTCAAATGAGGCTCAGGGCTTTCAAATTACATTTTAAGGGAAAGTGGGAGAAAGCAGACACAGACAATTGAAGCTTTTCACAATTGTGTAATACAGGACACAAGGGCACCATTGATTCACAAAATGCTAGAATTTATATAATATACGCTATATAAATCTATTGACTAGGTGCCCTTCTAGCTTGCCTGGTGCAAAGGAATGGCGCGGCAGCCGGCACGAATGGCAAACCAGGACCAGTGGAATATCGCCTATCCAAGCAGTAAAAAAAAAACATAAAAAAAATATTATTTTGTCCAACAAAATGTGCATGGCATGTTGCGGGAAAACATAAGAGAATGACTTAAAATAAGTATTGAACCTTACTGTACCACACATATCCAGATACTTGTTAAGCCTACAACAGTTTACCTTTCTCAATTTCCCCGACTCGTCTACCTCTCGCTCCAGCGACGGAATCGATACCTCAATCATAGGGGAATCTTGAGCCATTCATCGGACTTTTCTGAGCGCAAACTGTCCAATTAACTTCCCACTGAGTGGTGCTGCGGATTTTCTGTCTTCAATCTTTAACAATGTCCCCTTCTAAACATTCGGGAAGATTCAGGTAAGAGAACATAAAGCGATAATGGTCAACGTGACAATATAAACTCGGCTACCGTAAATTCAGGGCAACGTTTGAGACTCTCTCCAATGCTCCTCCCACAAACTAATTGGAGAATCTGTACAACCCATCTAAAATGCCATACGTAAAAAAAAAAATATATATATATATCCTTGTGTTGATTCAAATGTTTCGTGTTACACAGGGCATTAATTCAATTGCCATAATGCAAAACAACATTATTTTACATGATGTGCGTAATAACTGGTTTGACATATTACATAGCTTAATCTCTTGCTGAGGTAGGGCTATTCTGCTTTTGTAGAAAGACAATAATGAAAGCTTCGGACTATGAGATTCTATTTGGCATAAAAAATAAATAAATGAGTTGGTCACATATAATTGATGTTTAGATGGTTTTTCATCTGTCTGTAAAGTTAGATTTCAAAAAAATATATATAATGTTCTACCTGCATAAACCCATTTGAACATGGAACTATATGACTATAAGGTTATATGTGAAATCCAATCACCAGCCTGAAACAAATACAGATGGTCCAATCAGAACACGTCTTTGCCAATAGAGTCCTACAGTATGAGTCATAATACCCATAAAACCTAGTGGTAAAATAAGGAATAGGTTCCAATAGTTTTTCCACCATAAGTTTTTCCCATAGGGGATTTTTAGAAACACTTCAAATAAGGGCTTACCCTGGAATGACTTTTTGATAACCATGTAAATCTCTCAAGGACAAAGTGACTTTTATTAATATATTTGCC
The DNA here is from genome assembly GCA_030435695.1 of Brachymystax lenok tsinlingensis. Classification (NCBI taxonomy): domain Eukaryota; kingdom Metazoa; phylum Chordata; class Actinopteri; order Salmoniformes; family Salmonidae; genus Brachymystax; species Brachymystax lenok. The sequence continues at coordinate 9,135,128 of CM059818.1, read as the reverse complement.
AATATTTACCCCCAAAAAAAAATGTAATGCTAATTTGGCTATCACAAAGAACTAACAATGCCATGCTGATGATCTGGATGAGACAGCCGAATCGAGGCAAAGGTAAACATCTCTGGATTAACTATCTAATGTTAGCTAAATGTAGTAATGAACTAAATGGTTACATTTCTTTAAGTGGACAATTCTGTGAACTGTCTTGTGCAAGTTAGCATGGGTGTCAGCAAGCGATGACGCTCAGGAGCTTGCAGGGATTTGTAGTCTTGCATGATGTCTATGTTGATGCTAATTAGCATTTTCTAATCTGAGCATAAATAGAGCCAAATAAAATCTTAGTGGGTGATGTTCAGGGATGACAGTAATTAGTCTTAATTTCTTAATGTATTGGATTATGTGTTCTGACTCTAATATTGGTAAAATAGTGTTATTCTATCAAGTATGTATTCAAATAGCTACAGTTTTCTTAACGGAACATGTCAGATAGAACCTTATGGCTGAACCCAGATTGACATTTCAGAGCCATAAGGTTCTATCATGATTGCACCCCCTAAAAACAAATGTCTCAGGATTGCACCCCTTTACAAATGTCTCAGGATTTTGAAACTCTGCACTTTAGGTACCTTTAAGACCTTAATTGGTTATTAAAGAGAAATTCATTACAAATCAGTTCTGCGATCTGAAAACTAGATTGCACAGGTAGAACCTTCTCTTCCCAAGGTAATTTCATAGGCTACACACACACACACACACACACACACACACACACACACACACACACACACACACACACACACACACTTCCTAATGTGAAACAATATACTTATTATTGAGGATAGTGGATATAAAAAAAACTCCCCCTCGCCAAACATGGTTACCTGACCAAACACAAATTTGCATGTTTACACGAGTCTAATGACATTATTTTCTATGTATAGAAAATTATAAATGAGAATCACATGGTGTGACATGATATCCTGTGACTTCCTTATTCATGTATTCTTCTGCTGACTTGGGCTTATTCAATCCAAGCAGGAAATAATGCTCACATAAGCAACTCTGAGGAACAGGGCATTGTGCTGCGCTACACACTTGGTTAACCAGGAAAAAACAGAAGGCTAGAGTATAGTAGGAACAAAGATAACATTAGCTGTACGCACACAACTACTGCAGTAGAAGTCACAGCATCAGCAAACTAAAGCACAAAAAGAAAGTTAGTCTCAGCTATGTGGTCATTGGCCATGTGAGGCCGGGCTTTGTATAAATGGACAATCTGATCTGTTTGGAGCCCCTGAACACACACACACACACACACTTATTAAAATAATATATTCTAAAAGGCTTTCTTTCACCAGAGTTCTGAGAAAAGTTATGTCCTTGAGGTGACAGTGGCTGTAAAAAAGAAATGAAGTTAAAGATAAACAAGGCAAGGTTCCCGTAAAAAGACTTACAGTGAAGAACTTGGACTATGAACCCACAAGGGAATAATTTGCCCTCCGCTTTTGTAAGACATACTGCCTACCAAGGCCTTGTTTAGACTTGACCTGAAGTGAGTGAAGGGAAAGTTGGAGGTAAGGTATTTCTCCACCTGAATAGTCAGCTAACTTGGGCTGCTCAGTCAATAACCTCAGGGGGTTTCTGTATGTGCATAACCCTAATGTGATGTTGGCATATGAGTTGCAAAGATTGACTGACGTCAACAGAACTACTCATACAGTAAGTCCAGTTTTAGCAATTCAACCTAAAAGCAAAAGGACATTGAGGCCAAAGAGGAGCTTCTAAAAGTAAAGTGACTAAAAACATAAGCAACAGTGAAAGTGCGAGGGCTTCAAACCAAGGATCAGTTCCCTACTAGTGTCTCGGAGTAGGGTGTGTGAGCCTGAGGGCAATATAATAGCTTTATACACATCCTCTAATAGGTTAAAAGGCCCAGTGCAGTCAAAAACGTGATTTTACTGTGTTTTATATACCTTGAGTGTACAAAACATTAGGAATATGACAGACTGACTATGTGAAATCTATGATCCCTTACTGATGTCACCTGTTGAGCTGTCAGTTGTAGTAGAGATGTTCCGTCAAGGAGGCAAGAAAGAGGTTTCGATGTGGAAAAGTGGAATATTTTCACAAGGAGTCGTTTAATTGGATTTCGGAGGAGAAATGGAAGGAAAGAGAGGAAGAAGAGGTTGAGTCTTTATCTTTTGAAAATGGCGGAAATGAGGGAGGTGTGTCGAAGAAGATTGGTGTTAAGTGCAAACAGAGTGAGCTGTACGCCAGACCGAGTTCTGGAGGTGAAATGGAAGAGGTGAGTTAAGTGAGGTGGAAGGTGTGGTGAAAAGCTCTGAGTCCGATCCTGGCTTCGATGGACATGATAAAGGAGAATCTGGTACAGTAGGAGTGCCATTTTTGGAGAAAGTGGATCCATTTGTGGTTTCGGGGTGGGTGGGAAAGGAGTTGGGTGCAGTTGAATCAGGGAAGATAACCTGTAGTGGTCTTGTGATATGTTTGTTTTTTCTGCGCTTAGGAATAGGGCACTATTGAACAGAGTGATTGATTTCTGGGGTAGCGTTAATTGTGGTGGTTGAGCAAATTAATTTGAAGATTGGTGTTTGTGACGCCTGCTGTTTGAGTTTTATGCAACGCAGACCCGGTGGCGAAACAGAAGTCACAGTCAGTCGTTTCAAGTCAGTGTTTTTAACCAATAAAGTCATGTTAGAATATATCCGTTTCTGTTAGAGCTTTTCTGCTGAATCCACAGCAGTGTTTCAGGTGCAACATTTATGGACAGGTTGCAGCAGTGTGTGGGAGGGAGATTCCAAGATGTGGGAAGTGTTCAGGAGGGCATTGGGCAGAGGATTGTGTAGTTTCGATGGATAAAGTTGTGTGTGCCAACTGTAGGGGGTGTCCATTTTGCTGGGAATCAGAAGTGTCCGGTGTGAAAGAGGCAGGTTGAAGTGGCCAGAGTAGTGCAGGAGTTGTCGTATGCTGAGGCAGTGAAGAAAGTAGAGGATGGGTCAAGGGTGAGGGATCCTGAGAGGATCCCTGTGAGTAGTAGATCTGTTTCAGCACAAAGGGATAGGTCAACGAGTGATATATATACTTCAGTAAAGTTGGCTTCTTAGCGTTTATAGTAATGGTTATCAACTGTACTGCAGAAATCACTGAAAATAGATGTTGGCAGCTGCAGAGAAGTACATTTGACTTCAGAAGATTTACAGGGTGTGTTGAGCGGTGGTGTCCCGTCCTCCCAGGCCATTGGCATGGTGCAGGAGCAGATAGGGTCAAAGTAGTGGAATGGGGTAGTGTTTTTTTTCCCACAAAACAAATTGTATCAAAGTATAATGGATTTATATTATATTCCAGTTGGGGGCAGTAATGCAACATATTGGATGCCAACCGTTATTCAACCTTGATGTCACCGTTAAATCCACTTCAATCAGTGTAGATGAAAGCCTTGAGACATGGATTGTGTATGTGTGCCATTCAGAGGGTAAATGGGCAAGACACACAATTTAAGTGCCTTTGAATGAGGTAAGGTAGTAGACTGGTGTCAAGAACTGAAACGCTGCTGGGTTTCTCCACACAACAGTTTCCTGTGTGTTTATCAAGAATGGTCCACCACCCAAAGGACATCCAGCCAACGTGGCACAACTGTGGGAAGCATTGGAGTCAACATGGACCAGCATCCCTGTGGAACGCTTTCGACACCTTGTAGAGTCCATGCCCCGAAGATTTGAGGCTGTTTTGGAGGACAAAAGTGTGTGCAACTCAGTATTAGGAAGGTGTTCCTAATGTTTTGTACACTGCATTTTCACACTTAGGTTGGAATAATAGTGTGAAAATGCCCTTTTAATGTAAGAGCTGTTTGAAAACTGGGATGGAGCTTTTGGCCTTCCTGGAGACATTAACATGTGCTAAATTAGTTAAGACCAATAAGGAAGAGTTCCAAACATCTCTGCCAACAACAGCTACTCAGACCACTTCCAGACAGTCCTAGCAAAATTCTTGCTTGAGAAATTGTTTAAAATTAAAATGGTCAAAAGCAATTACAGTAAGGTACTTAATTGTTACCCAGAAATGTTGATCAGAGATCACATTTGACCTTTAAGACAGAACACGTGGGCCAATGCTTTACCACAGGAACTCCCGAATACAGTGCAGCCTTTTATTAGTATTGCACATGGAGGGGGCATATAAATAACGGGTAATTTGACAACTTTATTTTCTTCAAAACAACTTTATTTCCCATAATTTACGGCAGATAAAAAAAACTCTGGTGTCTGAGCTGCCAACTAGAATTACAAACGTCCCCATTAGGGACTGTTGTGTAGCCATCACCGCAATTGAGTTTAAGAAAAAAAATGCTAATCCAAAATAGAGAAATGTTAGAAGTGGGATCGATTAATAGGGCTGTCATAACAAAATGAAAATTTATTTGACAGCAGCATTAAGTGTGTTGGAAATTAGTCGCCTTTTGTAAAACTATACCATTGATTTATTTATTTCTGCCTTAACCAATGATCTGTGTCTCTCTTAAAGTGGTAATACAACGATGGAAGAAACGTGATCAGTGTATTGGCCTATGGCTTACATAAACATATATAAAAAGAAAAACATCTCAGTATACTGTATGCTCTGAAACAAAATCCAACCCAACAAGTTAAGAGAAGAAGAAGCATTTGAATCGCACTATAGAAGGGTTAGCTGACAACGTCACGAAAACGCTTCGAATGGGGCATTAGTCCGTGTTGTGATTCTGAATGGCCAGATAGATAGCAACAATAATAAGAAGAATACGTTTTATTTATATAGCGCCTTTCCATAGCTCAAGGTCGCAATAACAAGCTGCCTTGTGGAGAATCGTAGGTGGCTCGTTTCATCTTGTTCTTGATATTCATACGATGTATTTGAGTGCTCATCGTGCAAATGTATCGGTTTTCAATAAACATTGAAGACGAAATAAAGTTTGTGTCAATAATCTGTTTTGCCCCATAGCTGCGCACGCGTCATTTTGTTGCTAAACAACCAGTCTTAAGCGTCCTCCAGGTAGAAATTAACCTCGCTATGGTTTACAACTCAAAATCCCATACATTGAGTCTTGCTTGTTTCTCTTGACCTCTACAGTTATGATTTGTGCATATTTAATCTTAACAGGTGATGTTGTTTGACCCAAGCGTCTTGAGGACCATGTTCTTAGACTAATTGATAAGCACCCGAAAAATAGACTTAAGAGTCATATGTATATAGCCTAAACATGGCTCTAATCTGAGCCCATAAATCATGATCAACTGTTTGCCCAAGGTCCAGGAAGTTTCACTCAACCAGAATGACCAACCCAATTGTATTACTAGGTAGTCTACTGAATTAAAGACCTACTACCCTTTGTTCTGGGAAAGTAACAACTCTGTTCCACAAAGAAAACAGGTAGTTGATCATTTTAATGGATGCGGTTCCTCATGCATCAACTGCATGCAAGTGAAAACTACAATGCATGTTAAGATTTGATTGCCCTTTTGATGTAGGAGTATTTCCTGAAACAGTTTCATCCCCCAAACCGATACCATTCATCCAAAAATAATCACAATCTGCAATAACTGCAGCTTCCATTGAAATTAATAACGTGTTTTCCATGTGGAATGAAGTAAAACGTATCTATTCACACTGTATTACCAGTGAGTCAAGGGGTGCAGAGAGCCTACTGTAAAGTACAGCTCAGAGCAAACCATATACAACCATACTGTGCTAGACCAACTCCCAAATCGACGAGGGGTGTTTTAACAGAACAGCCTCAGGAGCACAGACCAGCAGTACTTTTAACAGTTACTAACGTGGTTTCAACTTTTTACATTATTTTTCACACTCATCAACCTTGGTTCTTATTTTCTTTACTTTTATTTGAGGGTTAATGTCATGTCCACAGTGATTGAACCGATCATGTATAATAATAAAAAAAAAAGTTTGATTCAATTTAGAAATTTTACTGACGTGCGATTAAACATCTCAAGATCCTCACAAATTATACAGGCTGAATGTGGCTCCACACGTGTCTTGACTCAATTCCAAATGGACCCCCAGCCACAATAGCAATGTAGTAATAACGCCAAGCCTTTTGGAAGACTAGGTGGATGTTCTGTGTTATTATTGCTTACTTCTACCCAATCCTTTATCTTGATTCATAAGTGCATGTGGAGTAGGGTGCTGGTGTTTGATTTGGAATTGGGCATTTCATTCAACCAGGTCCCCTTGAAAGCCCCAGAAACTCTGCCTAGTGTGTCATGTTTTGTGTGATGGGCACTCTGTAGTGAATTCTTAACAATGCTCATGTGTAAAAATCTCCTATTGTTAATATAAGGATGTTGCACTGAGAACAATGATTTCTCCTGTTCTGAAGTGGAAACGAATGGAATCATTAACATTGCATACGCAAGTAGGACACCCAGCCCTAACACATCCATACCATCACAAAAGAGCTAAAGTTTGTTTTCACCATTTAGAAAATATATGTGGAAGGTTAAATGAAAATATACAATTATTAATACAACAGTTAGAATGAAGCGCTATAGGTTTAGGATGATTTTAAAAAACGAATCAAATTTTTCCCTTTGCAGCGCGCTCTCTGGTTATTTTCTTGGTTTATAGGCGAGAGGTAAAGTGTATAAAAAAAAAGGCAGCCTCCTCCTCTTCTTTCTTTCCATTGGCTGGCGGACTCCATCACGCAATTGCTTTTGCCTCTGGCAAGAATGCCTCCCAGTACTTTATCAGCTAAAAAGGAGGGAGAAGTACAAGAAGATTGTCACCCATGTTCCCAAAACAATTCAGATATTCTTGCCATTGGAAACGGCCTTCTTATACCAAATACCTCATGCGTTATGTAATGTATCTGACCCAGTCTTTATTTAGCAGGGTCCATATTCAAAACATGTCTCAGTATGTGCTTAAAATAGGATAAAATACCCCTGGCCATATGAAAGAGCTGAATGTATCCTAGATCAGCACTCATGTTCTGAGACACTTTATGAATACAGGCCCATGTTTACTCCAATGAGCAGAAACTATTACCTGTTGCTGTGACTGTAGCAGAGACTCCAGGTATTTGATGATCTGTTTCTTGAAATCGCGGGCCTTCTCTTTCTGTTTGGAAAAAAATTACAACACAAGTAATGCATTGTTTTTCTATTCTCTCCATCTTATCCAGCCCCCAGAATAAAAATGTTATACCTCAAACCTGAGCACCTCCTTGCGAACTGTAGCAGACACTCTGTCAAAGTCTCTCTCATACTGAGTCACCTTGGCCTCCCACTAGGAGAGAGAGGAGTTGAAAAAAGAGGCACAGTTGGCATGTAAGCAATGCACATTTACTTCCCTTTAGGTTACCATTTGGTTTGTATGCTAATGTATACAGTTGGAGTCAAATCCAGTATACACAGTGGATCCTAAAAATCTATGTTAAGAAACATTCTAGTAGTGGGCAATTGGGTGAAAGGCACAATCTGCAAGTTGAATTTCTGGTAAAAAGTGACGCCATCACTTTTTGGAGGACTGAAAGTAAGAGGAAAAGGTGCATTTTATTGGCATTAGTCAAACAGTGACTTAAGTGTCACTTGGTTTGTGTATGTACTTGGTCTGGTTGCAACAGAACTTCCTGACCGTGTGTTTAAGTCAGACATTAGGGCACGATTCAGAAAATGGTTTACGACGGAAAAATCAAATAATATTTTTATTCGAAAAGTCTATGTATTCCCTCCCTTCTCAATTAGTTTTCTTCCATTTGGTGCCTAATGAACACAACCCTGAGAGACAGAAGGTATTGGGCAGCGCTCTACCTCAGTGATGTCATCCTTGGCCTGCTGCAGCTTGTCAGGCTTGTTGGCCCACAGCAGCTTGGCCTCGGTCTCCCTTTTCTTCTGCAGCATGTTCTGAGCATCCTGCCAGCGCTGCCACGTCTTCATCCGTTGGTCAAAGGAGGCCTGAGGACATAAACACACACCGTTTAACGGTCTCATCTCAGGGTGACAGGTATTATGGTGTGCTGCCTACAGCTGCGTCTGAAAACGTTATTAGGGCTGTGGCAGTCATGAGAAATTGTCAGCCAAGTTATTGACATGCAAAAGACTGACGGTTTCACGGTAATTGACCGTTAAATAACACATTTAGCATCACCAGGCCTCCACACATACAGGCCTGCATGCCTTTGGAACATTACATTTAAAAAGTAATATACACCATAAAAATACATTTAATTTAGTCAGGTCTAAAGAAACATTAATAAAATGTATTTCAGAAGAACAGTTGGCCTACTGTATGTTATCTGGCTATGCGCCATGCCATAGGTCTGTTCATTTAGCTATCAAGAAATGCTTAAAGTCCCATGCCATTATTGTATACGGAACAAAAATATACAACGCAACTTGCAACAATTTCAAAGATTTTGCTGAGTTACAGTTCATATAACGAAAATCGGTCAATTTAAATAACTTCAATAGGCCCTGATCTATGGATTTCCCATTGGAGCCAGGCCCAGCCAATCAGAATTAGTTCCCCCCCCACAAAAGGGCTTTAATTACAGACAGAAATACTCCTCAGCCAGATTTAGAGGTATTTGGAAACATTAGTTGTGAATGATACGAACCTTAATGTCTTTAGAAATCAAAACCTTTTGGCTGCCTGATGAGACAGCTGTTCTCTCATCAAGTGATCATATTTTCACCCATCAGACTATTCTCAATTTAATCTTTAATGTCATTTGTTTGTTAGGCTTTGAAACATCCACAACGACCATGTTTCACACTGTTTCAACCTGCTGTTAAACATCAGAGAGGTAAGTTTTGAAATCATGTTTTGATGATGTGTTTGATGTGATTTTTGATTGCATTTGCATTGATGTCAGTGGTTAGAGGGACAATAGAGCCCCGAGTACCAGGTCATTAGGACCTGATGGTCCTTAGCAAGTTGGGTACTACCAAAATGTCCAGAGTGCATAAGAGGAGATTTCCGTGACTCCACAGTCACATGGAATTTTACTGCAGTAATGTCACATGACTGCCGGTCACCTCAACAGCCCCGGTCATAGTCAAATCGCTTCCTCCATCCTTGTTTCCTCAATACCTCACTCTCAAAGCTCCCTTACCTCTGACCTCTTCCTCCAATGTGCTTTGAGAAAGGGGAAAGAACTGGAGGAAACAAGGATGAGGAAACAAGGATTTAACAGCTTGTAACATTCAGACAAAGCCTGTGTTATGCCATTGACTCTCTGTAGGTACCCGGACGGATCCCAGCAGGCGGATGTAGTCGGCGAGCAGCTCGGCAAAGCAGAACGAGTCGCTGGCTGCCTGCTCTTGGTGGAGCTGCTCCATCTTGTCCTCCACCTCGGCCAGCTGGGAGAGGGCTCTGGACAGGGCCGTGTTGTCCTCCGAGCTGCCCAGCATCGCCACGCTCTTGGCAAAGCCCCCCGTGTTCACCGACAACTCTGGGGGAAGTAGAAAGGGGGAGTTAAGCATGTGCAGCTTAAAGCCTATTGTGTGTGTAGTTTGGTGGGAAAAAGGGACAGCAAGAAGACATATTTCCATTCCACACACAATAGGTGGCCATGCACTGCTTATAGCCTTATGTGTCCGTCTGAGTCTGTCCGATAAAAAACACTCCTATTCCATTGTACCGTACCTTTCCTGTGTCCGACCAGAGAGTCCACCATGATGTGGAGCTTCCTCAGCTGCTGGTCCTCAGCCTCCACTTCCTGCAGTTTCTCCTCGAACCACTGGTAACACAGCATGACACAGGCAACCGCACATTAGAGCCGCTACGGTTGTATCTATTGTGCAAGATTGCGGGTGCGTTCGTTTTAGTGACGCCGGGTCCATTCGCCTGGGTGGGTGGAGATTTCCCTTTAAAATAAGCACACGCCGCCACGGGCGAGGTAAAACGAACGCACCCAGTCAAACGGCGACTGTGTGTCACATTGGTCAGTGGAGGGAGACTCACCACGTCTGACTCGTTCATCTTGATGGTCATCTTGCTGAGGGAGTCTGTAGCCCTGTTGATCATCTTCAGGAAGCCGGCGCCGCTCAGAGCCTGGGTGTTGTGAGCCCTGGGCATCTACAACACACACACACACACCACACACACACACACCTTAAGAGTCACATCAGGGTCACATTCATTAGTGCACAACGTAGCAAAACGCTTTGCAGTCAGGTCTCTTGTGGTCAATTCAGGCAGTCAATTGAAATAGTTACACATTCACGTATGGAAAAATCCTAATTGAAAATGGACGGCACGCTGAAATTATTGAATCAGACCCCAACCCTGATGCACTTGCACACATGGAGGACAAGTCTGAACAATTTGGGATAATATATCACTTAGCGTGTGAAAATGCCTGTCAAGCATGTTAACAGAAAACAGGGTCCTGGGACATTAAATGGGTCAAGTGCGGGGCAAGCGCCTCGTGTGTGTGTGGACAGACAAACAGTATATTTGTGTGAGGGTGGTGCACGCACACGCGCCAAGCTTACATCGTCTCTCTCCAAGAACTCTCTGACATCAGGGTCTTGTAGCAGCGATGGGTGAAACACCACTCTCTGCAGATACCTTTAGGGATGACAAAACCAAACAAATTAAATTTCACTACAGTTACATTGGAGTCATTTATTCTGAAGTTTTAATTGACCTCCCAACTTTTCGCATACTACCTTGACAAACCAAGTCCCTATGCAACGGCTCATGAAATCTGCACGTTATACTATCACGGTTCCAAGTCTGCTGCTACCCATCACCGTTTGCCAATACAGGAAACCTCAAGAGGAAAGCCCATACGGTACCTCTCCAGAGCCGCCCTCCTCCTCTCCACAAACTCAGCCGACGAGTTGTCCTCTTTTCCCACTTTGACTTTAGTCATGCCTGTCCGAAACATGACGAATCAATTAGACTAAAACACACACAATGGTCAAAACCGGACAAACACCCCGTAGTTACTGTTTGTCATTTAGGTATTAGTGGAAAATGCATGGCTCCCGTTGAGAAACTACGAATGATTTGCTGCTGAAAGCGACATTAACTCAAGGTATCCAGTTATGCGTATACTCTAGATTACCCATAATGCTCTTCTCAGGCGGCGGGGGCACAATGTAGCCGTTCAGCGTGTGTTTATCCGAGAGCTTCTCGTAGAGGCCTAAGAAGTCACTGAAACGCCGGCGCACAGTGAACGTCTTACTGCGGAACATGGGCAGCGTGGTCTGAAAGAGCGAGGAGCGGAGATGCTAAGGTGTTAGCTAAGGGGTATAGAAGACACTGAACTGGAGAAGGGAACATTTTTTTTTATAAAATGTTTCATTGATTGCAGTAATATTACCTGTGTGGAGACTTTGTAGGCCATGTAAGCATTCATGCCATCCCCTGTAGAATGAAAGGCAATTATTAACTGGGCAAATTACTAAGGGGTAAAACCAACATCAGTTTTAAACTTCTTGGTTTGACCCCGTTTATTGTTGTATGTTACTTTTGTTTAAAAAAAAAAAGAATGACCATGTGTTACATTGAAATGGGTAGTTTGGTAGCGATCATAAGCAGAGTAACAAAATGGTATACTTTATACTGTACTGGATGACATCCACTGAAAATCACAATATCTTTACCATGAAAGAACTAGAAACTGTCAGTCTTTAAAAAAGCAGTGGGCAGGAAGAACCAATCAGATCTACAGCTCTATTGCTGGCTCCGCCCTTCACTCTCACTTCAGAGAAAGGAAGGAGAGGAACCAGGAAAAGAGAAGCAGCAGGCATTGAGAGAAAGAGGAAGCTCTTTAACGACAACACCGATGCAGGGTTCATCACAATAGGTGTCATTTTCACAAAAGGAAGAAAACGGTGAAATATAGTGAAACTCACCAACTTTCTCTGGGTTGGTTATTGAGATATTCAGCTCAAATTTGTCCTCAATCTCCTCATCCAACTGCATATAGAAGAGACAAAATGGTCATTCAAATCAGTCAATGGCCATTATCTGAAGTGTTTTCACAACAAGTTCACATACAAAATAGTGATGTTGTATTGTTGGACCCAGACAATTTAGAATAAAAACTATACTGAACACAAACATAAAACACAACATATATAAAAAATATTTTTAAAAAAAGTGTTGGGTACATGTTTCATGAGTTAAAATAAAAGATCCCAGACATTTCAGGGACAAATTTGTTAGTTAGAGAGCATTTCTCCTTTGCCAAGATAATCCATCCACCTGACAGGTGTGGCATATCAAGAAGCTGATTAAACAGCATGAGTAGTACACAGGTGCACCCTGTGCTGGGGACAATAAAAGGCCACTAAAATGTGCAGTTTGGTCACAACAATGCCACAGATGGCAACTTTGCACAGCCATTAGAGGAGTGGGACAATATTCCACAATCAACAGCCTGATCAACTCTATGCAAAGGAGATGTGTCACGCTGCATGAGGCAAATGGTGGTCACACCAGATACTGACTGTCTGTCTGATCCACGACCCTACTTTAAAAATATATATATATTTAATTGTTACCAGATGCATATCTGTATTCCCAGTCATGTGAAATCCATAGATTAGGGCCTAATTACATGTATTACAAATTACTGATTTCCTTATAACTGGTACTGTACATACACACAAATACATTTTCCTTGATTACTTTTTAATCCTACCACCCCTCCCCAAATTGGAGAAAACTACTCTTAAGCTTCAACTTCCAGCTTTTATATATACACACACTATATACATTTTACAGGCACAGTATATTTTACAATAGTTATATTTTGTTTGTTTTTACTCATGTTCACAAACGTTCTGAACCTTACTATTCTCAAGTTCTACAGATTGTAAATTATTAAAGTATATTATTGATTCATTGACTATGACTTTTCAGATCACCCAGTAGTGCTATCTGCAGAGTTAGCTCCAGGTAAATGTTGTAATTCTTCAGCCATTCCTGGACCAGTAACCAAAAACAAGCTACAGTACTAAAACAGAATATCTAATGATTGTCATACACACACATATATACACACACACACACACACACACACACACACACACACACACACACACACACACACACACACACACACACACTTTATGTATATACATACATATATTTTATATATCTACACACACACATATATATAGCAAGAACTTTGTATAATAACTTAAATAGAAAAGTTGAGAAAAAATTCCCCATTCAGTTTCACTCTGCCTCTCGATTGACGGTTTCATGGTCCAATCAGAGGACTGAGTGTGCGTTTCACTAGCCAATCTCTAGCACATTTTCTTTTGGAAAGTGGGATGCTGCGGCTACTGTCTTGATTCGTGTAGAGTAATCCACAGAGACTCAAGTCTGAAGTTAAAACCCCTTTAGGTCAATGTATACGCACCCACTGAAATCAAATTAACATAATACAAATAAAAAAAAAACAGTTTAGTTACAGTTCTGTACCGTACTGTACTGTACCTCCTCCAGGGTCTTGGGTTGCGGTTTGGAAGCACTCGCTGAGACTGAGGGAGCAGACGCAGAGGGCTTGGCTGCCTCTTTCTTTTTTCTGTCGTTCCTAGGGCTGTCCAGAGACAGCTCTACGGTGGCTTCTGAAAGAGGGGAGCAGAAAAAAAAGAGATGAGGGTAGTAAGACTAAAAGTTCATGGTATTGGAGACAGTCACGCTTTTTCAAATTTAAGTTAATTGGAGTCAATTCCCACATTTCCAATTTACCCCAAACCTGTTTATTTTCTTAGCATCAGTACTCTACCTGTCGAACATGCTGGTTGCCACAAACTCACTCAAAGGTTTGGAAGATCTGACTACAATAGAGGCACTGCTAATGTCAGGGAATAGTGACAACAGCACTCTTCTTCCAGACTAAATCATATTGTCAATATTTTCTGAGACTGGTGGAAAAGCCAATGGGAGAATCAATTGAGAATTTTGACCGATATTTCACTCCAGTCAAGTGAGTGTGTGGGAGTACATGTGAGAGGGGCCACATTCCTCACGATCAACACCAGGAAGGTACTACTCTGTCTGTTTATTCATGTGAGTGAGGGGTCAGCGAAGGACACTCTTGTTCCAGCTTTCCTCTTCCTAACGGCACAATGCTGAGACAGCAGTTTCCTTATCAGCCCTTATGGCGTGCACACACATGCAATTTTTGTCAGTTCACTGCTTGTTTCAAGCCCTAAGCAAATATAGAACTTTAAAATGTATTATTTGAAATGTATGATTAATCATCTGCAAATTCTTACCTGCAAATATATCAGGTTCCTCCTCATCGGAGTGGACTCCGTTGGTCTTGGAGTTGACGGAAACGGTACTGACTGCACTAGGGAGAGTAGTGATGGCCTCCTCAGTGAATATATCAGTGGGGTCCTCATTGTAGTTGTCACTCAGAGGACCGCAGACATTGCTAGCTTTGGCCACTGGTGCAAGTGCTTCTTTGAAGACATCATTCTGAGGTTTCTTCAAGGCCTCACCCAGTGGTTCGCTGAAGAGGTCCTCATCAGGTTCGCCAAAGATGCTAGTTTGTTGTTGCTTGGCGATGTTACTCTGTCGTGGTTCAGCGAAAAGTTCGCTAGGCTCATCGTCAAAGAGGTCGCTCGGTGGCTCTTGGGTCATCGCTGCCACCGGTGTTTTGACTTCACTGAGAGGAGCGTTGTTGATAATGTCGGCCAATGGGTTGATGTCAGGTTTGGGGGGCTCCTTTAAGTCGTCGCTCACTGGGTCCATAAGGAGGTCCACCATTGGAGCACTAGATGCCTCGCTTGCTGGTTCCATAAAGAGGTTCATCATTGGAGCACTAGATGCCTCACTTGCTGGTTCCATAAGGAGGTCCACCATTGGAGCACTAGATGCCTCGCTTGCTGGTTCCATAAAGAGGTTCATCATTGGAGCACTAGATGTCTCGCTTGCTGGTTCCATAAGGAGGTCCACCATTGGCGCACTAGATGTCTCGCTTGCTGGTTCCATAAGGAGGTTCATCATTGGAGCACTAAATGCCTCGCTTGCTGGTTCACTAAGGATGTCCATCACTGGAGCACTAGATGCTTCACTCAGTGGTTTGGTTGAACTTGCGATGTCACTTGCAGGCAGCGAAGGGTCCATCTTTATCTCCAATGGGTTATCCTGGAGATGAAGAACAAACAGCATTTCTCAAATCATGCAAATAAGACATTGATTTAACATCCATGTGAATTCCACCCAAACTACATTTGTAAGAGTCAAATAGATTTAAAACAAATACAAATAACTATTCCACATCAAAATGAGTCTAACTGCACAGGAGAAATAGAGAACTTACCAGGAATAACATGAAACTTCTGTCAGGTCTACACAGATAAATACATGTCTACCACAACTTCTAAGAGGAGGAATTCAATGTTGTTTTTCAGGAATCAAAGATTGCGTTTAGAAGCCAGATTGAAAAATTCAAACTTGGATTCTATGGAAAACTTCCTGGTTGTGAGCATGTGGCCACATCTGAGACTCACATGACTGGAGGCTGAGCTTTAGCCTCCCTTCCTGTACTTTTACAGCAATATGAGGTCCACTTGACATGTGCAAACTCCAGGGTGTGACCTATACTCAAACTTGCCTTACCCTCCTACACCCAGAGTGAGCAATTTAGCTGACAAAGCTGTTGGGTTCACTGACAGAGGTATTTAGAAAGGTTTGCACAAGAATCTAAAACAGGGGAGCTTTGGAGCAGGAAGGGACAGTTCAGTCCAAAATCAAAGCTTTTCAAATGTTTTCAGGAAAGTACTCCACTGTCAGGATAAATTCACATCATGGGTTGTCTTACGAGGGGGGTCACAGCACATAGAATGCAACTATAAAGTATGTAGGCACATGCTCGTCTAACATCTCATAAAAAAAACACATGGGCATTAATATAGAGTGGATTCCCCCTTTGCTGCTATAGCAGCCTCCACTCTTCTGTGGATATTGGAACATTTCTGCAAGGATTTGCATCCATTCAGCAACAAGAGCATTAGTAAGGTTGGCCGATTAGGCCTGGCTCGCAGTCGGCGGTCCAATTCACCCCAAAGGTGTTCGATGGGGTGGAGGTCTGTGCAGGCCAGTCAAGTTCTTCCACACCGATCTCGACAAACCCTTTCTGTATGGACTATGCTTTGTAAACAGGGGCATTGTCATGCTGAAACAAGAAAGGGCCTTCCCCAAACTGTTGCCAAAGTTAGAAACACAGAATCGTCATTGTATGCTGTAGCGTTAAGATTTCCCGTCACTTAATTCCAGTCACAGGAAATCTTAACGCTACAGCATACAATGATGATTCTGTGTTTCTAACTTTGTGACAACAGTTACATCCCCAGACCATTATTCCTCCTCCACCAAACTTTACAGTTGGCACTATGCATTGGGGCAGGTAGCGTTCTCCTGGCATCCGCCAAACCCAGATTCATCCGTTGTACTGCCAGATCGTGAAGCATGATTCCTCACTCCAGAGAACACCTTTCCACTGCTCCAAGCTTTACATCAATCCAGCCGGCAGTGCGCGTGATGATGTGCGGCTGCTCGGCCATAGAAACTCATTTCATGAAGTACAGTTCTTGTGCTGACATCACAATTGCAACGTCGTTGTCCTGCTACACACGTTCAATATATATTTTTTTTACATTTAACCTTTATTTAACTAGGCAAGTCAGTTAAGAACAAATTATTTTTTACAATGATGGTTAACTGCCTTGTTCAGGGGGCAGAACGACAGATTTTTACCTCGTCAGCTCAGGGATTCGATCCAGCAACCCTTCGGTTACAGGCCCAACGCGCTAACCACTAGGCTACCTGCTGCCTCAGTGTCTGTCTGCACGAATTCTTACACTGTAATAGTTCGGAGACGAAAGCGATTACAGCGTCTTACACAACCAAGCTTCACATGCGTAGGTATTTGCTCTTTAACAAAAAGCAACAGGACCGACAGACTTTCGCTTTCTCCATTCACCCAGCAGGTCAGACGAATTCTCTTCGGGTATTCAACCTGAACATCTGTCGTCACCACTGAGATGACACCTTTGATGGGTGCTCTACTCCAAAAAGTTCAAAACACAAAACTTCTGTTGCCCAGATTGCAGTGGGCCTCAAAACAATCTTCCTCTGTTCCACAGAAATACAATGAATCAAAAACAAGACCAGTCCTGGTCACTGACAGACTACCCTTTTCCTAACGCATACTTCACAATTTCCAACAACTCAAACCGGTCTCCCACATATGCATCCTTAACAAGTGATTCATCATCATTCATACACGCATCCTCCACTCCAGACCATTTTCTTTTTGTTACAGTTCTCGATGCTACTGTTGTCCATTCTGAAAACATTCGTATTCACCAACTTTGCTCGACATGCTGCCTGATTCGATCTCAGCATCCACTTCCGCTACCTTCTTCAAATTCCGAGTGTTCTTTGAGCAGCGTTAGCTTTAATAGGACAATGCAACCCCATCTCTCGTGCAATTGATTTCAACGTGACAATTGATTGTTTTGTCAATGTTGCGTTTCTGTTTAGGTGACCCCCATAACAAAGCGCAAATGGTTATTGACTTTGACACTTAAATGTTTTGACATGGGTTATTTATCAATAAGTCTTGTCAACCGGACGCAGCTACAGCATCATTTTCAACTTAAGTTTTAGGAATATAAAATTAAACGTTCAATATTATTTATTGTGGTATTGTACTCAGGTAAACAATGCTGAATGAGTCCAAAAACATGCTGTGCTTTATTTATTTTGATGATATACCAGAAAATCCCCAAAAAGGGTTTGCCCTGCCTACTATTGATCAAGGTACAGTACTGGATCTTCTTCCCCGGGGACTTTTGTAAGAGCCCTAAAGCTTGCGTTAATTGCGGTACAGTTTGCAAACATAAGGAACGTAGCTTTCATATCAGCGAGAAATAATGTTTAAAAAAAAAAAAAAAAAAGTTTAAATTACTACACACCTTTATAGAGTTAGGGCTAGTGTTCCCACCCCGCCACATCTCCACGTTACAGCGCGTGTTTAGGGAAGACCGCTAATTAGCACAAGTGGTCGTCTATCTAGCATGATCCGAACACCTACCTGTGTGTGGAAGGCCGCCAGAAACGTGTTGTGACTGAAAAATACTTCTGGCTGCAACTGCAATAGCAGGTTTAAATAGTGTATATTTAGTATTTGTGAAATTATGTGGATGGGATTTGAAAGTAAAGGGCTTTATGTTTCTAGAACCGTATCGCAATTGAACATCGATTCACGTTTAGATGGAGTATTTGGCTGCCAGAGACAGTCTACCTCTGTAAATGACATGTATTTGGACCTGAAGGGGTACCGTTAACGGTAGGACACTCCATACTCTGGGGTAACGTTAGCTGCTCCGGAGACGAGAGCACTAGCCAGTTAATGCATATCCGGCTAGTTAGCTAACTAATAGCTTCGTGTCAATGAAGCCAATGGGTTTCACAGGCCCTAGTTAGCAATGTTTGGCAGCTAACGTTAGCTACTTGGATAGCAACCCGGGGAGTGCCGAGTTTTTTCTAGACAAAATAATAACGTTAGTAAGAAATCAACAACAGACACTCACTGCGCCAAGAAAAATGTCTTCTCCGTCATCACTGTCTTGGTCTCCAACTTCGTCTGGTTCCAGGTCCTCGGGAAAGGGAGGGGGACTACGCTCTGAACTGGTCGCCATCTTCATTCAACGCAAACAGACAGACAGCATCATATAAAACTTTTGAGACTGAGGGGAGGCAGAAAAAAATAACACCACCTACCGGCTCAAACAATAGTGTGCAACTGCAGCCCACAATTCGGGGCGTACCTGCCTGTGGGCATTCCTGCATCTGCAGGAACGCCTCCCTCACCGAGTATCCAATTGGTTCCTTCATGAACATCCCCCCTCAAGTATCCCATTGGTTCCTGCATGGACGCCCCCAGTACCCCTTTGCTTCCTGCAAGAGTATTCTTCAAATGTCATAGCTATGCTATTAATTTAGCATTTCATTAAAATGTCAATGTATTCAAACAAGCACTTTATTTTGAAGGCCAACCAAATGCAGACCACCATTTTTAACATTTCTTTAACCAGGCAAGTCAGTTAAGAACAAATGATTATTTATAATGACGGTCTACCCTGGCCAAACCCGGATGACGCTGGGCCAATTGTGCGCCGCCCTATGGGACTCCCAATCATGGCCAGATACAGCCTGTGATACAGCCTGTGATACAGCCTGTGATACAGCCTGGAATCAAACCAGTGACTGTAGTGATGCCTCTTGCACTGAGATGCAGTGCCTTAGACTGCTGCGCCACTCGGGTGCCCAATACAATACATAGAACCAGGTTGTCTCAGTCGTGACCCAACATTCGCACTGCGAAAAATAATTGCCAAAATAAAATCTGGAAAAATATTTGTAATGCTATATTGATAGTAAATGTAGCAACTCTTTCATTGTCAATAATAACATTTTGTCCATATTCTTGACGAAGAATCAACCAAAATAGCGCCGCTAATAGCTGTATTGAAAATACTGTGATTGAGTCTTTACCCAACAAAGTAATGTTAGTAATCAGTTATCCCATAGAACCTTTTGTGCTGAATCCACTATGTTGTTTCAGGTGCCACGTTTATGGTCATGTTGTGTGTAGGATCAGATAGAGTTAAATTTGTGCAAGGGGGTGGCGGGTTTTTAGTGAGTGTAGGGTTAATTGGCAGGCAAAAAATGTGATCTTCCTTTTCCTATTTTGTGCAACAAAGTATAATGGATTTGTACACCAGTTGGTGGCGGTAATGCAACATTATACTGGATGCCAACTGCCGTTAAACATCACCGAAGAAGGCTAACAGATCATCCATTTCATTAAAACAGGAAGTAGGTTCAGTTCACTCAGAGAGGAAGAGGCGAAGCAAGAGGGATAACTTAGCCCAAAATCTGTCTACTCCGGCAGGTGGCGTTTTTCCGCTCACCAAGCGAGGAGCTTTTGTATTAAGGTCAATGGGTGTGTCGAATTTGGTTAACAAAAAGTTAAATGGTTTATTTGCTACGCGTGGCTTATTTGATATTGTAACGAAACAGCCAGGGGAGCAGGCCTCGAACCCTAGACCTTCTAGCCCGAAGTCCAGCCCCAAAAAAATGCTCGCAAAGCAGAGTCGCTACCCGCGCTTATTACACTACTCCCCTCCTTTCAAAGAGCGCATCCCTGCGCAACTTGCGACTCTACGTCTTATAGGAACGCGCTCACTGGCCAAGCACACGCACTGTCGTGGATGCAAGGTCCGATCACTTCTGACACCAATGTAATGAAACAGGCAGGGAGCAGGCCTCGAACCCTCGACCTTCAAGCCCGAAGTCCAGCGCGCTATCGACTGTGCCCTAAAAACACGTGACATCCCGGCAACTTTGAGAAAAACACTTCATATCCGAGTTGTGCTTGTTGTTCACTCACGTATAGCAATGCCATTGGCTAGAATGGTCCCACCTGATCTTGCCTCCTCCGACTTCTTTCCTTTTTTGAAGACCTTTCTTCATTGTAAGAGCGGCTACTAGAGTATCTGATCAATATAATGGATAATAATCTTGTGGTTCACTTCATAACAGTGTGTGGATACATATGTGGTTCTCTGGTAATACAGTTACTATGCATCAAGAAAGTCTACACTGACATGTAGTCTCTACAAAACAAGAAGTCGTACTGGAGCGTTAGCTTGCTGAAACAGCCGGCTATGTCTCGACCTATCCATATAGTGGCGTCCGGCCATGATGCAGCACGAGTGCCACTTCTCACCAGCCACCTGGAGCTAGCTAGCCTCGATTCGGATGAAGGTACATGCGTAAACTAGTCCAACCCGTGTAGTCTTTATTAGCTTAAAAATATAATTCTGATGTCAAATTCAACATGTAGTAGGTGTACCTGCATTATCAGACTTATGTTTTCCATGAAATGTTTTGAGTAATTTATGCTCATACAATTTACAAAGCCATTTAACATGCATGTTTTTTCTTTTTCAGGTGAAGTTATTTTTGAGAGGAGTGTTGGAGATGACGCAAATTATGTTCAGAGAAGTACACAAAGAAAACGAACATATGAGGAAGCTGTTGAGGACGCAGGTAGACTACTGGTATTTTGACTTTGATGTGTAACACAAGGTGTATTCATTACTATAAACTGGGTGGTTTGAGCCCTGAATGCTGTTCTAATTACGTTAGTAATTATCAATATGTCAATCTACACACATTTACATAAGTATTCATAGTCCTTTGGGGCGGAAGGGTAGCCTTGTGGTTAGAGCGTTGGACTAGTAACCGAAAGGTTGCAAGTTCAAATCCCCGAGCTGACAAGGTGCACATCTGTCGTTCTGCCCCTGTTGTAGACCCGCTGTCATTGAAAATAAGAATTTGTTCTTAACTGACTTAACTTTATTTTACTAAAATAAAGGTAAAAAAAAAAGTTTGCCTTTTGGCAAACTCCAAGCGGGCTGTTTATACTCCAAGCGGCTGCCTTTTACTGAGGAGATTACTTCTGTCTGGCCGCTCTACTCTACCATAAAGGCCTGATTGGTGGAGTGCTGCAGAGATGGTTGTCCTTCTGGAACGTTCTCCCATCTCCACAGAGGAACTCTGGAGCTCTATCAGATTGACCATCGGGTTCACCCCCTCGGGCCTTATTGCTTAAGTGCAAACCGTAGCAAAGGTCCCTTATTGATCATGTTCAGGGGTGTGTTCATTAGTGCACATTATTGTAATGAAAAACATTTTGCAACTAAAATTAGAGTTTCTGTTAGAGAAATTCAGGTAGGTCCCTCCCCGTTTCCTTCTGTTTGGTTCTGCTTGGTTCATAGTGAATACACCCCAGGTAGGTCCCTTCCAGTTTCAGCAAGTTTGCTTCCGTTTGATTCCTAGTGAATACACCGCTGACGCCTCAGTCTCAGACTTCCAGACATCACGCCGTATTCTCATTAGAAAATAAACAGTATTCCTGTAGTGTCTGGTCTCTGCGCCCCACCTTCAGGTTTTGGTTTGTTCCATGGGCTCCTGTTGGTGGTGTGTGGATGGGCCAATGCAAGTGATGCGGTAGAGATCCTGTGTGTTTCCTTTCTGCTGCCCACGGCCCGCTGTGACCTCCATCTCAGCTCCTCAGACATGGGGTTACTGACGGCCAACATTTTCCTCGGTAAGGAATAGCATATATGGGTAAATAGTTGATATAATTTCAACAAAAGAATTCAGTCATCACATTTCAAAGTAGGCCTAAATATCAGTTCACTTGATTACAGATGCTGCTGTATTACTTATATGTAAGTGCAGACTTAATCTGGGTTCGATTAGTCTGATAAGGCTCGTGCTTAACAACCAAGTCAACAATCAATCACATGTAAAACCAAATTTCACATCAAGTTTAAGGTTTATGAATAGCAACATTGTTTGTAAGAATTCTGTGAATAAGAACCTTTTCTAAGTAAGGCTTCTGACTTTTCTGTGCTCTGTTTTTGCCCTTTGTCCCCATAGGAATGATGATAGGTGGATACATGTGGGGTTACCTGGCTGACCAGAGGGGGCGCCAGAAGGTCTTGGTGATGTCCCTGACAGTAAACGGAGTGTTTGGGGCGCTGGCCAGCTTCGCCCCCAGGTTCTGGCTCTTCCTTCTACTACGGTTCATTAGCGGTGTAGGGTAAGCACTTCGTTACATACCCCTCTGATTGGACCTAATGAAGATGGTACACAGACACACACACGCATCCACAAAGACACCAACACGGAAATGTAATGTGAATCATTTTACACAAACTCAAAGCTGAATCTGCTCTCTTCATTTAAAGGATTAATTTCAACTTTCACCGGAGTGTCTTTCCAGGGCATAGGCTACTCATATGTTTCCCTCTCACCCTTGCCAACAGACAGTTGTCATTGAAATACCTAGACTCTGCTCAGTTAACACTTTAGAAATCTACTGTGTAGGCACTCTAATTGTGTTGTAGATTCTAACAAGGCTTTTCCATTTGCCTTTTCCAGGGTGGGAGGTTCAATCCCGGTCATCTTCTCCTACTTTTCAGAGTTTCAGCCCCGGCTTAAGAGAGGGGCCATGATAAGTGCTTTGGCCACCTTCTGGATGGCAGGGAATATTCTGGCAGCAGGTGCGCAGTGGACACCATTACTACACATTGTCTTCTGTTACAGTCATATTATGTTTGTCCTCGAATCAAATGTTTGAGGGAGGTAAATATGATTACTGTTGCATGTGTCAGTAGGCAATGTTTAGGTCCACGTGCTTGTTAAATTCATAAAATATAGGTCCATGTCCAGTAATATGATTTTTCTGTTTGTGTGTCAATCATTCGTGAGATGTGTATGTAATGGAAATGCGTTAACAAATAGCCTAGCTGCACACTTTTGCTCCAATGCAAATTATTTATGGAAAGTCACAATATATGATGTTAATGAACATTAGGTAAGCATCTGGGTGTGTGTTTTTCCTACAGGCCTGGCGTGGTTGGTCATTCCCCGGACCTGGGTCCGCTTTTCTCTGGGTGGGCTGGACTTCCAGAGCTGGAGGCTGTTTGTGGTGCTGTGTTCTGTCCCCAGCCTCACATCTGCACTCATCTTCAGTCTGGCCATGCCTGAGAGCCCCCGGTTCCTCATGGAGGTACACCAGTGCTTACAGGCCAATCTTTAAAATCCAAAATGCTGTCTTTAAAGCCCACCTTTTTTGTGTAACAGTAGGCCAGTCATACAGTATGTGTTTCTGAATAATACAATAGGACACTTAGCTTTGTATACAAGTCCAACCAAGTTCAACAAGTTAGTTTACAAAATAATATCTGGTTTTTGGTTTGTTTCTTCATTAAACACACTTCTCTTTCTTTGCAAGGCTGGCCGTGAGACAGAAGCCCTACATGTCTTCTGCAGGATGTTTGCAATAAACCACAGAGGCAGTCTCAAGACCTTCTCAGTATGTACCTTAGTATGTGTACCTTAGTGCAGCGGCTCCCAAACTGTGGTTCGGGACCCAGTGGGTCGGGGCAGATGTGTCGCGGGTTCACACGATTTGACATTTTTTGCCCATAGATACACATTTCATTATTAGTAAATTCCTTAAAGTTAGTCACAAGAGTTAGATGTTTTGAATGTTAAATAGTTTTATTATATTTTGGTCTGAGTATGATTTTTCACTGCTCAGAACCGGCACTTTTCTTCTGGGGGCCTTAAGAACCTTTTGGTCAGGGGGAACCATGTGTCGCTTTGCGTCACAGCTCAACCCTTATGGGGGGTTTGCCACTCAAAAGACACGTCATTTGGTGGGTTATGAAGCAAAAGGTTTGTGACCCCCAATGTATACCATCCCATAACTCTCCAGGTATAACAAACCTACATTTTTTATATATAAGAAGTTGTTTTTGTTAATGTTTTACTTAAATAAATTAAAAAGTGGAGTTCAGCAGGAACATTTGAGTATACAGATTACAATCTAAACATCAAGGTATCAATTTAGAGTTATCAAAGTGACTTAATAATAACTTCTTAAATAAGTTGTTAATGCTTGATAAATGGGTATAATAGTTACAAATGGCTACAATGCTTATAAATGTTGTAATTGTAAATGTTGAAAAAAATCATTTATTGATAGTTGCTTAACATGTTTCAGTAATTAGAAGTGATTCATCACACTTACAAATCATCAAATATAATCTAAAATATTATACTTTATTACCTCAAATTGTGGACCTTCATGTTCTATACAAACTCTGATAAATGTACTATGTTACTATAACATGTGAAAATGAATAGTACAGGTCATGAAACATTTCCCTCAAGGACCCCTGATACATTGGAGTTTCCCATCCTTAAGGAGGTATAGGAGGGGCTGCACAAACCCAGTCACAACTACAGTAGACAAACTAATTGCCCTGGCAAGAATAACCTGTGTGAATTCAAAGTAATCTTGCATTACTATTACCACTATCATCGAAAGATAATTAATATCCATTGTAACTAGGATAATCAAAATGATCCTGAAGACCCTCATCTTCATGTTTTTTGTCCCTGTCCCCCAACCGTGGCCCAGTAGGTTTCAGACCTCTCGGAACCGTCAAACAGCAGAACAACTTCAGAGAACCAGACCAGGGAACTACTTAAGATACAGTAGAATGTATCACTCCTTTAAGCAGCAAACATAAAGGTCAAGCAGGCCAACCCTGAACATGCTGTCTTATGTCTCAGGTGTTTGTACTTCAGGAAGATCACAGAGCGGACCACTGCCAGGTAGCACTTCACACCGACATAGGATTAGAACATGGGCTGGCCAGTGAACATGAAAACTAGGAAAAATGCAGTAGTATGTCGAAGAACACGTAGAACGTGTTGGTCCAGATAGCCTTAGGCAATGCACAAGCAGACAAAGATTTCAGACACACTGAGATTGAGAGCGAAAAAGTCTGAGGCCACCAAACCTTCCCCTCCCCTCACTATCAGACATAGACATTAGTGGGGAGACTTAGAATGATGTTGGTTACTGAAGAAACAAGGAAGACTAACGCGGCTGCTCCAACATCAGGATCCAAAGTGATGGTGGAAGTAGTAGTTGCGTTTTTTGCAATAGACCTGTTCATCTCTATCTGTGGCTTCAGTGGACACTGTAAAAAGGGTCAGGGATTTCCATTTTTGAGGAGTAGATGACTACTAAATTGTTTTTAATAGAAAATGTTTAGGACTACACTGACTGCATCTGGATGGAATTTACATGAACTCTTAAGCCGAAACTAATTCAAAAACGTAGGTGCTTTTAAATAGGTAGACACACACACACACTTAAACTATTACGGACTACAAAGGGAAACCCAGACGTGAGCTGCCCAGTGACACAAGCTTACCAGACGAGCTAAATGCCTTTTATGCTCGCTTTGAGGCAAGCAACACTGAAGCATGCACGAGAGCACCAGCTGTTCTGGATGACTGTGGGCTAACGCTCTCGGTAGCCGATGTGAACTACCATAGTCTCTGTGCCCAAGGAAGTGAAGGTAACCTGCCTAAATGATTACCGCTCTGTGGCACTCACGTCGGTAGCCATGAAGTGCTTTGAAAGACTGGTCATGGCTCACATCAATAGCATCCTCCCGGACACCCTAGACCCACTCCAATTCGCATACCGCCCCAACAGATCCACAGATGGTGCAATCTCAATCGCACTCCACATGCCCTTTCTCACCTGGACAAAAGGAACACCTATGTGAGATTGCTGTTAATTGACTACAGCTCAGCGTTCAACACCATAGTGCCCATGAAGCTCATCACTAAGCTAAGGACTCTGGGACTAAACACCTCCCTCTGCAACTGGATCCTGGACTTCCTGACGGGCCGCCCACAGGTGGTAAGAGTAGGCAACAACACGTCTGCCACGCTGATCCTTAACACTGGAGCCCCACAGGGGTGTACTTAGTCCCCTCCTGTATTCCTTGTTCACCCACGACTGCGTGGCCAAACACGACTCCAACACCATCATCATGGTAGGTAGGCCTGATCACCGACAACGATGAGACGGCCTATAGGGAGGAGGTCAGAGACCTGGCAGTGTGGTGCCAGAACAACAACCTCTCACTCAATGTGAGCAAGACAAAGGAGCTGATCGTGGACTACAGGAAAAGGCGGGCCGAACAGGCCCACATTAACATCGACACGGTTGCAGTGGAGTGGGTAGAGAGTTTCAAACTCCTTGGTGTCCACATTGCCAACGAACTATCATGGTCCAAACATACCAAGACAGTCGTGAAGAGGGCACGACAAAACCTTTTCCCCCTCAGGAGACTGAAAAGATTTGGCATGGGTCCCCAGATCCTCAAAAGGTTCTACAGCTGCACCATCGAGAGCATCCTGACCGGTTGTATCACCCTGCCTGGTATGGGAACTGCTCGGCATCTGACCGCAAGGCGCTACAGAGGGTAGTGCGAACGGCCCAGTACATCACTGGGGCCAAGCTTCCTGCCATCCAGGACCTATATAATAGGCGCTGTCAGAGGAAGTCCCATAAAATTGTCACAGACTCCAGTCACCCAAGTTATAGACTGTTTTCTCTGCTACCGCACGGCAAGCGGTACTGGAGCGCCAAGTCTAGGACCAAAAGGCTCCTCAACAGCTTCTACCCCCAAGCCATTAGACTGCTGAACAATTCATCAAAATCGCCACAGGACAATTTACACTGCTGCTACTCTGTGTTTGTTTGTTACCTATGCATAGTCAGTTTGCCCCCACCTACATGTACAGATTACCTCAACTATTCTGTACCCCTGCACACACTCGATACCGGTGCCCCCTGTATATAGCCTCGTTATTCTTATTGTGTTACTTTTTTTAGTTTAGCCTACTTGGTAAATATTTTAGTTTAGCCTACTTGGTAAATATTTTAGTTTAGCCTGCTTGGTAAATATTTTCTTCTTGAACTGCACTGTTGGTTAAGGGCTTGTAAGTAAGCATTTCATGGTAAAGTCTACACTTGTTGTTTTCGTGGGTGTGGCAAATTAAAGTTTGATTTGACACACACCACTAGCTAACAACCAATGGAAGTGATAGGAGCAATCGTGCAATGTTTTTGAAATAATTGCCAAATCACCTTTAAGTAACGTCAAACCAAATATTGGGTTGATTTGCCAATTATATATATTATTGCATGATTGACTCGATCACTTCCATTGATTGTTAGCTAGTGGTGGCTAATGATAGAAGTTTCTAGTGGCTGTTTAAAGAAACCATGGAAAACCGAACCATGGATTACAGTGTCTCCTGTCAGACTACTTTTAGGATGAGGAACCATAAAACATCAAGTTATAAAATCCTGAACTTCCCCTTACGTGAATACAACTGAATACAATCTTTTGCAATCCAAATATGACATTTCAAAGATATATTTTTTTTAAGTATAACATTTTAACAACTTAATTGTAAGTACTTAACTAATTTAACATTGATGCTGGTCTTTAAAAAACAGTGACTATATGAATGGACAAAGCCATCAATCACGTGACACCATTCATTCCTATGTCATGACTTCATGACCTCATCAGTCCATTAGAAGCTTTCAGGCCCCGTACACACTCCGGTCGCGGAATGGATGTACAGCCAGATCTGGGTTCAAATGCATGATTTTATATCACATATCAGTATAGGATTAGGCATGCTTCATATTGTGGACCCTGCTCAATATACAGTACATATCTTGGAGGGACCAGTTAGGCCAGGGGTGTCAAGGGAAATTGGCACTCATGACCTTTCTGATCGGTCCCTCTTCACAGTAAAGGCAAAATCACACTTGCAAGTTAGACAGACATACAGTATGTTTTAGCTCTCCATATCCCTGTACTAAAAGCTGCACAATTCTGTTGATATCATCTTTTCAAATCCCTTTGTTTTGGCCTCGATTTAACTGCACATACTGTATTAGCTCATATACCAGAGGTGGTCAATCTTGGGTCTCTATTCAATCTGTATCGTTGAAGTGTTACAGATAGCGAGATAGAAATGTGAAAGGTCATTTCCGATTGAGCCGATATATGCAGTGTTTACGATGAATGCCGTCTCCGCTAACACGGGAACATTGCCTTTAAATTTCAATCGCGCTGTAACGCTGAACTTCCGTGGTACGGATTGAATAGAGCCCTTACCCTTAACGTTTCAGTGTGGTTGCAGGCTTTTGCTCCAGCCAAGCAGTAAACATACTTCTACTAGTCATAGTTTTCCTTCATTAGTAGAATTAGATATGTTAATTATGCTACTACTTTTCACTTGGTATAATGTTAAATATTGTGTATTGTTTACAGATTTGTGGGCTGCATATCCCTTCTGAGAAGAAAGAGCGGGAGACTAGGAGAGGTGGAACACACACTCGGTGCTTTGTCAACCTCAAACAGGTAACACCATGCGTACATGTACACACATAGGACATAGGAGACCGGTACATACACAAATATTCTCTCATAATGCATTTTTTTCTTCTTCAAGACTGGATCACCCTCCGATGGGATATCACAGCTTCAAAACTAATGGATTTGCTGAAGGAAATGTTGTACTGTACTTTATGCTGCATCTCAGATCCCCTATATACATGTATGCTGTTGGCCTTTACATTCAGGTTTTTCTTCCATCACATGAGGTTCAGCACAAAGTAATATACCAACCCAGTATGTGAATATTCCAATAACACTTATTGTATGTAGGACATGTTTATTTTCACTTAAATCAATGTTGCTTGTGTTGCAGGGCCTGGCACCAATAAGACAGCTGTTTGTTGGAGAGTTGGCCTCTAGAAGTGTATGTCTGGTTGTCATATTCTACTGCATCTCATTTGGGTGGGTGTCAGCTCTCCTTAATACAATCTCTGTCTTCAGCTGTCCTTGTTATCCATACTGTATGTACGGATGACTTTTGACACAAGTATACATAAACATTGACAGCTCATATTTCTGGGGGTAGTTATCCTGTGTCCTAACCGCCCTCCCTCCCTCTCTCTGTGTGTGTGTAGATACTATGGGCTGTGGATGTGGTTCCCAGAGCTTTTTAAGAGAGCAGAGGATGGAGGCTCACCCTGTGCCAATGTGTCTCGCTTACAAAGCGATGACAACCAAAGCTGCTACCCAGTCAAAACGGCAGGTGTGTACAAAACACGGGAGCAATGCACTTCTCAATAAAATGCTCACTCCTGTCAGACTTACAGAAAAAGGTTATGTGTAAAACAGTAGCTATGTATGTTATATAAATCTGTGAGCACCAGCTTCTCTTTTAATTCTGAAATATTGTGCCATCTATAACATTTTGCAAAGTTTGTTATTTAAGTAAAAAAGTATATTTCATGGCACTTTTATTTATTGAAAACTAAGTGTGTGTGTTGGACTGCTTCCTTTCGCAGTGTACATAGAGGGCTTTGTCACTGCAGCCTCAAACCTACCAGGGAACATCTTCACCATTCTCCTAATGGACGTCATTGGAGGAAAGGCCCTGCTTTGTGAGTTGTTTTCCCCTTCCCTTCTTAAAAGACAGTAGGGCATGATCAAACACATGCATTTAGTTATTAGAAGTTTCAGCGACATTGTGGCTCGATCAGAATAATTCTGCAGCATTGGGAATGGTGTCATAAAATGGCCATTTAGCGGACTCTTTGATCCAAGGCCTCTCACAGTTAACCCATGTTTGTGGTCTATGCAGGAATCAAGTCAAAGTTGCTAGCCTAGAACCATATTCCAACCAAAGCCATCTTGGCATGAATTCTATTCCCTGTGTGTGTCCATCTGGTTGTTTGATATATGCACCGTGCTCTCTGTCCCAGGTTGCAGCCTATTGTTGTCCAGTGTGAGTGTGTTCCTCATCTACGAGGTGAAGACGAAAGCACAGAGTCTGCTCATCTCCTGTGTTTTCAGTGGAGTGTCTGTGGTGGCCTGGAATTCCTTGGACGTGTTGGGCACTGAGCTCTACCCCACCCAGCTACGGTAACTGCATACACCATCATAATAGCCCGGTCCTAGATCTGTTTGTGTTGCCTTCCCAACTCCTATGTACTAGAAGGCTTCACGGATCCACCTGTAACCGAATACACGAGACCCGAGCGGGTCCGGATCCATAATTCTATATAATGTCCTGGGTCTGATCTAATATGATTGTCACGGGTCTCGGGCATGTGTAATTTTAACGGACTTGTCCGGAAGGGCCCGTACAGATCAGAAACGCGACTGCTGCAGTAGAAGGAGCAAGACATTTTGTCATTTATGCTGCTGCTTTAGCTGTTCCCCAGAGTGCAGCGTGGCGCGTGTAGCTTGTTGTCGACCAATCATAAGTCAGCAAAGCGGCATTAGGCTAAAGTCATAGAGCCTCACTCCGTGTGTGGCAAAAGTTAGGAAATATCTAATCAATGGACGATGGAATCAAAAGTAAAAGGAGAAGGATAGGCTACAACAACCAAGAGCCAACAGGCAGGCAGGCTGCTACTTAATATTCGGAATGGCGTTGTTGTCATTTGTAACTGTAGGATGAGTATGCGCATGCGCTGCAGCCTCAGTTAGCCTGCTAGCTAACGTTAGCTAGTTTAACTAGCTTCTCCCGGTTTGATGCAGTCCAAGACAGATACTAGGTAATCATATTTGATGATAAATAACCTAGCTATGTCAGCTATTAGTCTACTAAGTCGGCTTGGTTGGTTGCTGTCTCTTCCTCCCTGCTCCCCATGTCACTTGCTCACAGTACAGCCTCTTCCCCCGCCTGCTAGAGCGACACCCCTCTCGCTTTCAGCTCCTTTTTAATATAGTAGCTTAAAAAATGACTTTTCTGCTGCTTCCCTCACTCTGATCAGACAGGCTCTGGATCCGACCAGATATATACATAACGGGTCTAGTTGTCCTCGGTCCGTTCGGAACGGGTCTCCTATATTTAAAAAATGTATTTATGCAAATTGGGTCTAGGCCCCAGGTCCACTTTAGAACGGGTTCTATTGGTCCTCGATTGTCATGACTGGTCCAAGATCTGTTTCTGCTGTCTTGCCAACTCCTATGACATGTAATGGGACCAAGCTACCATACAGCCTTCTTTTAAACAATTTCCCAGCAAAGGCTCTTTGCCAGGCTGATTGTCTTGTCTCTCCCACTGTGCTCACTGTCAATCTTGGTTTATTTTAGGTCCTCCGCTCTGGGCTTCTTCACAGGAATAGGCAGAGTGGCAGCCATCATGGGTAACATAGTCTTTGGCCAGCTGGTGGACACCCACTGTGTGATACCAGTTCTACTTGTGTCTGCTTTGCTACTGACAGGGGGGATCACTGCCTTGCGCCTTCCACGCACTAAACAGGCAGAGCTCACCTGAAGACACTTTTTTTTTTTTTGTTCCTGCTTGTAGTCCTCACCAAGGGTTATTCCCTGAACCCAGTCTACCTAGAGATGCCTTTTTCCTATCATGACCAAAGATATCAGATGTAGAATAGATTTTATAAAACGGATGTTGTGAAATGCTGGATTGCACAAGTGCACTTTGAGAAACTGTGCATCTTAATGGTTTCTCAATCATTAACAAGTCATTGACCAGAGCTAATACAGTGATCTACAAAAGTATGGGGACAGTGACACATTTCTTGTTGTGTATTAAAAGTAGTCAAAAGTTTAGTCCCATATTTCCTAGCATGCAATAATTACATCGAGCTTCTGAATCTACAAAGTTGTTGGATGCATTTGCTGTTTGTTTTGGTTGTTTTGATTATTTTGTGACCAATAGAAATGAATGGTAAATAATGTGTTGTCATTTTGGATGAACTTTTGTTGTAAATAAGAATAGAATATGTTTCTAAACACTTCTACATTTAATGTGAGTTAGCGTTGCATGGTATACCGGTAGCATGGTAATATCACGGTACCAAAACCTCATGATAGCAACATTTATAGATTATAGTTTCATATAATACTACCACATTTTTCAGTCCTACCGATCTAAAGAAGGCGCTGGCGTGTTTTATAAAATGTTTATAAAGTCAGTTTTGTTTATAAATTCTGTAAAAAAAAATTCAACTAGTCTCTCTTGTCCAATAACGTCCACTTAACTTTCATGCCATATCACGTGTAGCAGCTGTAACCCGCCAGCCCATCCCATTCCAGCCATCACTCACCGTCTGCTCTTCCTGCACATTCATTCCTTCATCAGTTTAAAATATAATTTAGCCGTGATGACAAGGTGGGGATGCATACCCTGATCAGTCTTCTGTTGCTACATTTGTACATTTAATACATTGTATATCATTTAATCTCTGGGTTAACCAAGTGCACAGGCCAGTCTTATAGGCTTTACAAGTTCGCTGTCACACAGCAGTGCCAGAGGAAAAACGAGCTTTGTGACAGTCATACTTGTAGCTTTACAGCAGAGAAATAGGCTCATCTCTAGATCAAACCGTAAAAAAAATGACTCATATTACCAGAGCTACTTTTTTATTTTCTACCTCTGATTTTGCCTTGCATTTGATATACTGAACAAAAATATAAACGCAACATGCAACAATTTCAAAGATTTGACTTGAGTTACAGTTCATAAAAGGAAATTTGTCATTTGAAAAATGAATTGGGCCCTAATCTATGGATTTCACATGACTGGGAATAGAACCAGTCAGTATCTGGTGTGACCACCATTTGCCTCATGCAGCGCGACATCTCCTTCGCATAGAGTTGATCAGGCTGTTGATTGTGAAATGTTGTCCCACTCCCATTCAATGGCTGTGCGAAGTTGTTGGATAGAAACTTTGTACAATTGGCTAAACATAGTTATAAGTAGACCTAATGTACTTTTTTTTTCTCCAACGTAAGCATACAGTACCTAGCGAAGTTGGCTCCCTTTTCCCATTTTGTTTTTGTCTAGCTAGCTAATAACAGAGCACCTCAATATGGCTAGTTGACAAGCTAACTTTCAGGGGATAAACTAGATGTCTATATTTGTATGGAGGACCAAACCTGCCGTAATTAGAAATACATTTTATAAATCAATCAATACACACAAATACATGAATGAAAAATGTATATACAAATAAATGCACACAGATATAATTATTGAAGTAATTCTTAATCAACAAACTACATCATACCTAAAAACACATTCAACATTTATTTTTCATTTTTAGCATGAACAGATACTGTCCCGTGGAATGTACGTCACGATTATCAGCCAAAGAGACAATTCCAAAGGACTTTCTTCAATTAGCTAACTAACCCTGCTTTTAAGATGCTGAAAAGCTGTAGCGTACTGTTTATTTTTTTTAAACAATAGGAGAAAAGACCACCAAATATTTAGTTTCATCAACTGTCTAAGGTCCAGTTTTGACGAACCTCGTGGTTTCAGGCTATTACGCCGTGATGATGATGATGATGGAAAACTGTGGGCTCCTGTTACTCTATACATTTGTGTTCAAGCACCTCATCACTGGTAAGTCACTTTGCATAAAGGTTACTAGTTAGCTTGTAATAAGGACTAGTGAGCTGTATCTGTTAATGTTGCAAAAATCAAATCTGGCATCAGGACAAAAGGTGACACAGAGTCACCAAGTAAGTTCTAATTCTTTTTATTCACTCAAGCAATAAATGGTAAATGCAATCTTCGTATATACGGGTTCAATGTAATACCACGCAGAGTTAACAGAGAACTCACTAGCGCCTTACAATACCTTCTTTTAATACTCTGACAGAAGTAGTTTCGCTTCTGAGCTGGCCTTTCAGAGTAGAGACTGGGCGTGGTTTTAGACTTGCCCAGTCTATCGTAGGCGCACAGGCTGGTCCCAGCCCCCCAGGCGCTTCAGCTTTCAGGCGTTGTTGCTGTGCAGATTATCTATGCGCTCACCCCCTAGATACTGAGGCCAAAGGTTCAGCTCCTTTTTTGTGTCCCAACCTAGAAACTGCTTGTTTGCAACATTTTTCTATTCATGTGTTCCTAGCTCAACGTTATCTCCCAAGGCTAAACACAGCCCCTTAGCCAGACACCAGGTGTTTGCACAATTCACTGTATTGTTCCACAATTTATCAGCCTTAGCTCAAACATATTCCTGTGTAGCAAAGAAACATATTCTCAAACCTAACATAACCGTCCAAATAACAGCTGTAATATTCTTCTGCATTTATGTAAACCTGGAGATTCCACCAAGTCGGTGTCTATCGCCATAGGCTACTTTGGTTTTGGCCATTTGGTAGGGTTGTATTTAGGGTTGGACGGTATCCAGATTTTCATATCGTCATACTGTCCTTCTCTCATGTTGTGTTGCTACCATGTTGTTGCTACCATGTGTTGCTGCCTTGTCTCAGGTCTCTCTTTTATGTAGTGTTTTGTTGTCTCTTGTCGTGATGTGTGTGTTGTCCTAGATTTGAATTTTGAATCCCATCCCCCGTCCCCACAGGAGGCCTTTTTGGTAGGCTGTCATTGTAAATAAGAATTTGTTCTTAACTGGCTTGCCTGGTTAAATAAAATAAATGTTATAAATTGGCATCACTAGAAATTGTTGTGAACAAAATCTAATTTATGTATATTCCGATTTAAGATTTTACTTAAAGTTCATCTGAGCCTTTGGGAACTCTTAAGTGGTCATCCATGACTTCCTGTTTCACTGGAGTATAAATATGAGGTGACACACAGGCTCAACTCCCTTAGTCATCCATCAATATGGGACAGGTCAGAGAACACACACAAATTAAATGAGAAAAGGTTGTTGACCCTCACAAATCAGGCAATGGCTATAAAGATGGCTACATGCCTGAAAATACCAATCTCCACTATTAGGGCATTAATTTACATTTAAAACAACTGGATCTGCCTGGAAGAGGATGCAAGTGTATTTTGCCCTCACTCACAGTGCGAAGGGTGGTTCAAGTGGCCAAACAATATCTAAGGATCACAGTTGGAAAATTGCAAAAGTTGGTTACATCTTGGATTCACCGGAATTAGACGGCACTTCCATGCCAACAAGTTAATTGGAAGGGTTGCCAAACCACAAACATATGTTCCTGGAGTTTGTTAATGTCATTGGAACTTTGGGGATTTGGTTATTTTCTGCATGACTATGGTGGTGGATCTGTGATGCTGTTTTACTTCCTAAGGCCCTGGGAACCTTGTAAGGATACATGGCATCATAGACTCCCAAGTACCAGGAGATTTTAAGCCAAAACCTGTCTGCCTCTGCCAGGGGGCTAAAACTGGGTTGCGTTGAATCTTCCAGCAGGACAATGAACCAAAGCATACCTCCAAATCCACAAGAAAATGGTTCACTGACCATAGAATCAAGCTTTTGCAATGGCCATCCCAGTCCCCTGACCTAAACTCCATTGAAAACCTGTGGGGTGAGCTGAAGAGGAGAGTCCACAAGCGATGACCAAGGAATCTTAAGGATCTGGAGAGTTTCTGTATGGAGGAATGGTCTCAAATCCCTTCCTATGTGTTCTACCATCTCATCAAACATTATAAGAGCTCTTCTCTTGGCGAAGGGAGGGTACATAAAGTACTAAATGCGGATGTGCCAATAATTGTGACACTTTTTTTAAACATTCATATTAATTGATTACTAACTCAAATGTTAGATTTGATATTGAGTTTAAGATAAACAACAATGACATTATTTCACAGTCTTTTTTCTCCTCATATTTACCTAGTGTGCCAATAATTCAGGAGGGCACAGTATGCTAACGAGTGCAAACGAAAATAAACGAATTGCAAAGACAGGCAATCAGCTCATTAAAGGTAGGTGTGTGTGTGTGTGTGTGTGTGTGTGTGTGTGTGTGTGTGTGTGTGTGTGTGTGTGTGTGTGTGTATATATATATATATATATATATATATATATATATATATATATATATATATATATACATGTGTATAAACCTATATATATATATATATACACACACACACACACAGTTGAAGTCGGGAGTTTACATACACCTTAGCCAAATACATAATAATAGTACAGAGAATTATTTATTTAAACTTTTATTTCTTTCATCACATTCCCAGTGGGTCAGAAGTTTACATACACTCAATTAGTATTTGGTAGCATTGCCTTTTAAATTGCTTAACTTGGGTCAAACGTTTCGGGTAGCCTTCCACAAGCTTCCCATAATAAGTTGGGTGAATTTTGGCCTTTTCCTCCTGACAGAGCTGGTGTAACTGAGTCAGGTTTGTAGGCTTACTTGCTTGCACATGCTTTTACAGTTCTGCCCTATGGGATTGTGGTCAGGTTTGTGATGGCCACTCCAATACCTTGACTCTGTTGTCCTTAAGCCATTTTGCCTCAACTTTGGAAGTATACTTGGGGTCATTTTCCATTTGGAAGACCCATTTGCGACCAAGCTTCACCATACCGTGAATACAAGTCAGTGATTGTAGCCGTTTTGTATGAATTTGAGAGACTGTTGCTGTACTCTCAAAGAAGGCCCTTGCTTCCGGTACCACTGAAGGCCACAGTCTTCAGTCAGGCACCTTGAAAAAGATGTGTCACCATCCATGCCCATGTCACAGCATGCAGTGGCCTGATAGGGAGATGACAATAAATGCAATATGTACCTTTCATCACCAAAGTCGTGTTAGCATTTACTGCAAATGTTGCTGAACAATTCAACTCTTAAGTTTGTGTCATTGATATGGAAATTAACATACAATGTTCAGTTCATAAGCATTGATTAATATCTCTAGGGCAGGGGTGGGCAACCCTGGTCCTGGAGTGCCGCAGGAACTTCATGTTTTTGATTTAACCAACCTGGAAGATTTTTTTTTCTTCACTTTTTTAACTAGGCTAGTCAGTTAACAAATTCTTATAGATCTGGTAGAAGAAAATGCCAACCGTTATTTTCCTTTCCCCCCCACAACCATCCATTAAACAGAAAGGTCCCACTTCCAGCCATCACTCTGGTTGTAATTTCGATGGTGTCCACAAGATGGCAGCAGTGTATGTGCAAAGACAGACAACTTGAAGTATGAGCGAACTACATGACATTTAGTGTGAAGAGACCCAGGTGACATTTGGGCAAATCGTGAAGGAGACATTTGCATTCACATTACATTTTTCTGCAAGAATATTGTCAAATCTGTATACTTGGACTTTGATGTAGCTTTTCCAGTATTAGTAGCCATATTATAAGTTCAACATTTGCAAAACAACCAGTTTTCTTAACTTCATAACTCTGAATATTCTTCAAATTTTTGTCCAAAAGGAAAAGGCATGTCGCAAAAGGTTAGCAGCTACATTTTGCGACAGATACATGGTTTCCGGATACTCCCGTGAAGCCCAGCTCATTGGCTATCTATATAGCTTTGTTTGAGTCGATCAAGTGAAGACCGCCCGCGTCATCGGCGTGCCATGAAGGCGTCGCTCTCTGACTAAATTTGGTGTCATATAGGATATACTACACCCCTAATGATATAGTGAAGTCCGGTTATGTTCTAGGATCACTGAGGAATACATACGAACGTGATTTGACTGGTTAAAACAACATTTAGGGTTAGATTTTCACAGATTTCTTTCTTTGCAAATTGAACGCGTGGAAATACAAAATAGATCGTGCATGCTATATGGACCTTTTTAGGATATGAAAAAGGAACTTATCTAACAAAACAACACTTCATGTTATCTCTGGGACCCTTTGGAGGATAAATCAGAGCAAGATTTAAGAATGTAAGTACACATTTCAACTTCAGAGGTGAATTTATCAAACCAATCGTGGTGAAAAGAGTGTTTTGTTGTTAAGAGTTCTCCTCAAACAATAGCATGGCATTTTCTCGCACTACTAGCTACTGTAAATTGGACAGTGCAGTTATACACTGCTCAAAAAAATAAAGGGAACACTAAAATAACACATCATAGATCTGAATGAATGAAATAATCTTATTAAATACTTTTTTCTTTACATAGTTGAATGTGCTGACAAAATCACACAAAAATTATCAATGGAAATCAAATTTATCAACCCATGGAGGTCTGGATTTGGAGTCACACTCAAAATTAAAGTGGAAAACCACACTACAGCCTGATCCAACTTTGATTTAATGTCCTTAAAACAAGTCAAAATGAGGCTCAGTAGTGTGTGTGGCCTCCACGTGCCTGAATGACCTCCCTACAACGCCTGGGCATGCTCCTGATGAGGTGGCGGATGGTCTCCTGAGGATCTCCTCCCAGACCTGGACTAAAGCATCCGCCAACTCCTGGACAGTCTGTGGTGCAACGTGGCGTTGGTGGATGGAGCGAGACATGATGTCCCAGATGTGCTCAATTGGATTCAGGTCTAGGGAACGGGCGGGCCAGTCCTTAGCATCA
Source organism: Brachymystax lenok tsinlingensis (assembly GCA_030435695.1). Lineage (NCBI taxonomy): Eukaryota > Metazoa > Chordata > Actinopteri > Salmoniformes > Salmonidae > Brachymystax > Brachymystax lenok. The sequence continues at coordinate 9,096,349 of CM059818.1, read as the reverse complement.
ATGCCTTCCTCTTGCAGGAACTGCTGACACACTCCAGCCACATGAGGTCTAGCATTGTCTTGCATTAGGAGGAACCCAGGGCCAACCGCACCAGCATATGGTCTCACAAGGGGTCTGAGGATCTCATCTCGGTACCTAATGGCAGTCAGGCTACCTCTGGCGAGCACATGGAGGGCTGTGCGGCCCCCAAAGAAATGCCACCCCACACCATGACTGACCCACCGCCAAACCGGTCATGCTGGAGGATGTTGCAGGCAGCAGAACGTTCTCCACGCCATCTCCAGACTCTGTCACGCCTGTCACGTGCTCAGTGTGAACCTGCTTTCATCTGTGAAGAGCACAGGGCGCCAGTGGCGAATTTGCCAATCTTGGTGTTCTCTGGCAAATGCCAAACGTCCTGCACGGTGTTGGGCTGTAAGCACAACCCCCACCTGTGGACGTTGGGCCCTCATACCACCCTCATGGAGTCTGTTTCTGACCGTTTGAGCAGACACATGCACATTTGTGGCCTGCTGGAGGTCATTTTGCAGGGCTCTGGCAGTGCTCCTCCTTGCACAAAGGCGGAGGTAGTGGTCCTGCTGCTGGGTTGTTGCCCTCCCACGGCCTCCTCCACGTCTCCTGATGTACTGGCCTGTCTCCTGGTAGCGCCTCCATGCTCTGGACACTACGCTGACAGACACAGCAAACCTTCTTGCCACAGCTCGCATTGATGTGCCATCCTGGATGAGCTGCACTACCTGAACCACTTGTGTGGGTTGTAGACTCCGTCTCATGCTACCACTAGAGTGAAAGCACCGCCAGCATTCAAAAGTGACCAAAACATCAGCCAGGAAGCATAGGAACTGAGAAGTGGTCTGTGGTCACCACCTTCAGAACCACTCCTTTATTGGGGGTGTCTTGCTAATTGCCTATAATTTCCACCTGTTGTCTATTCCATTTGCACAACAGCATGTGACATTTATTGTCAATCAGTGTTGCTTCCTAAGTGGACAGTTTGATTTCACAGAAGTGTGATTGACTTGGAGTTACATTGTGTTGTTTAAGTGTTCCCTTTATTTTTTTGAGCAGTGTATTAACAACGCTAATATTTGTGTAAACTCTTCACAGTTGTGTTCTGTGGGTGTCACTGAGTAGGCTGATACCTATGGATCATGGGTTCAGGCTGTACATTGCAATATTAATGTTTAGTTTCGTTTTTTAGGATCCTGCACATGCAGCAGCTACTCTTCCTGGGGTCCACATAAAATGTACAAATACATGACAAGTACAGAACAGCAAAACAAAGTGACTTTTTGTCCTCCGAAGATAGGGTTGGATGGGCCAATAAAATAAATACAAATAAGAGTATGTAAGTGGGGTTAAGGTGGCGTTTCCCCTTACACTGTAAGGAGCTTTGGGTGTCTAGAAAAGTGCCAAGTAAGTCCAATCAGTTATTATTATATATGTTTTGCCATCTTCCATAGTTTGAAGACCATGCCTTGGTAGAGAGACAGAAACGGATACAAAGAAAGTTTAGTTAAATGCCTATAGTAAGTGCCCAGATGCCAAATAAATTAACAGGGTTGGAGTTATCTTAATTCAGGCAATTTCAAAAGTTGACATTACGTTTTGCTTGTGGATTTTGAAAATATAAATCTAAGATCAAGATGTGCCGATTTGTTAGTCTACTTTTGAACTTTCGTTTTAGGACTAATGCCTCGCTGAGTGTTCTACTCTATGCAGTGTCAATGGGTGCTGATGATTTAGTAAAAAGGAAATACGATGCCATTTCAAAAGGAATCAAATACTTAGTAGGGCAAGCTTTTGTCATCATTGTGATGTTTCCAGATTGTCTTTAGATGCTGTATAATTTTAGCTAGCTAAGATTAAGGGGAGGAAAGCATTTTTGCCAGCTAACGTTAACATTGCTAGCTATTTCTTTATTTGTACTTTTACCTATTTTTCGTGATATCCAATTGGTAGTTAGTCTTGTCCCATTACTGCAACTCCCCTACGGACTCGGGAGAGGCGAAGGTCGAGAGCCAATGCGTCTTCCGAAACACGACCCTTCCAAGCCGCACAGCTTCCTGACACACTGCTCACTTAACCCGGACGCCAGCCACACCAATGTGCCGGAGGAAACACCGTCCACCTGGCAAAGTTAGCTTGCAGGTGCCCGGCCCGCAAAAAGGAGTAGCTGGAGCGCGATGGGGCAAGGAAATCCCAGCCGGCCAAACCCTCCCCTAACCTCGACAATTGTGCACCACCTCATGGGTCTCCCGGTCACGGGCAGCTGTGACACAGCCTGTGATTGAACCCAGGTCTGTAGTGATGCCTCAAGAACTGCGATCCAGTGCCTTAGACTGCTGCGCCACTCGGAAGGCCATTGCTAGCTATTTCTAACTAACTTTGCTGGCTAATGCAGGGCAACGTTGCCATCTCTCTAAACTTTTCATCATAATGATGGCAAACCTGTTTTCTACTAATTATCGGTCTACTTTCGAAACACCATTATATTTCCAGGCCACTATAGTGTAATTTTGACGAAACAGTCATTAGCCTGGTTCAGAAAGACTTGGCATTAACCAGAGATCCTATAGAATTACTAGAGGTGTTATGTGATTAACCAGAGATCCTATAGAATTACTAGAGGTGTTATGTGATAAACCTGTTACATATAGGGAGAAAATGGCAGCCATCTTGGACAGGGAGAACTCCAAAACCAGTCTAATTGGAATGAATGGCAGTAGGGGCATAGGTGATGCATTTTCTGCTTTTTAATTATGCAGGATAATAAAAAATAAGCCACGTGATGTATCAGAAATTGTGTAATGGAATATTGTCATAATATATACAGTTTATATGGGTTTTATACTATTTCTTTGTGGCATAAATAGCCTCATATGTTAGACCATAAATGTCTCAGATTTTGTTTTCTTGGAAAGCTGCAAGTGCTATTATATGATATCAGTACTTGTTGCATTTACAATTTGTCTAAATCCTATCAACTGATTTGAGCCAGTGTATGGCTGTGGATTGACTTCATTGTTTGAATGGAATGTTGGCACATTGGCAGTTTATTAGAACAATTCTAAAATTGGCTGGCTAGATAGCACACATACAGTGCAGATAAATTCTTCACATTCATTGTTTTACACTATCTGATCACAGACCAACTTCCTGACCTTTTGGATTATCACATGGGTGGATGGCCATTCTAGTATTGTAATTCCTAATTCTAGGGCATTAACCATCATTCAGACATCAATATGCTGCAGCAACTGTAGAAAGTTGATAACAATGAGACCTAGTGACAGGTGCAATCCATGAATACTGACATTCCATAAAACTGGAGGGAACTTGGTTTATGCAAGATAGTCGAACAGGACATAGTTGCGGCCAAATATGTCACCCTTGCACTTCTAATTCCCAACTTTGTCTCCACACCCCCAATTAGATTTTCAACATTGCAGAATACATTTCATTTTTGTAAACTTGGATTAACAATTTTAATTTTGAAAAATAAAGACAAATGGCATGGATGAAATTGGCACACTGGAGCTAGTACTTATTTGCACAGCCTTTGGCACAGACATTTTCTTTGAATGCCATGTCTTGATTTTCTACATTAAAATTCTAAACTGAAGTTTACAAAAAGTGTTTTGCAATGTAGAAAATCCAATGAGGTATGGAGACTGGTTTCTTTTTTTATTCTACTTATTTTAGTAGAAATACAGAATTTGTTAATTGCAAGGGTGCCAATACATTTGGCTGTGGAACAAAACACCAAAACAGGCACTCTACATGGTGATGATTTGTAGACAGGAACTAGATAGTTTAGCATAAGTAAACTAATCCCAGGGTAGCGTACCCATTCACACACACAGTCAAAAGTTTGGACACCAACTCATTCCAGGGTTTTTCTTTATTTGGAGTATTTCCTACATTGTAGAATAATAGTGGAGACATCAAAACTATGAAACACATATGGAATCATGTAGTAACCAAAAAAAAGGGTTTAACAAATCAAAATATATTTTAGATTCTTCAAAGTAGCCACCTTTTGCCTTTGACAGCTTTGCACACTCTTGGCATTCTCTCAATCAGCTTCATGGAATGCATTTCAGTTAACAGGTGTGCCTTAAGTTAATTTGTGGAATTTCTTTCCTTCCTTTGTTTAAGGGATACTTGACCAAGGAGAGTGATGGAATGCTGCATCAAATGACCTGGCCTCCACCATCACCTGACAACCCAATTGAGATGGTTTGGGATAAGTTGGACTGCAGGGTGAAGGAAAAGCAGCCAACAAATGTTCGGCATATGTTGGAACTCCTTCAAGACTGTTGGAAAAGCATTCCAGGTGAAGCTGGTTGAGAGAATGCTGAGTGTGTGCAAAGCTATCATCAAGGCAAAGGGTGGCTACTTTGAAGAATCTAAAATATATTTTGCCTTGTCTAACACTTTTGTTTACTACATGATTCCGTATGTGATATTTCATAGTTTTGATGTCTTCACTATTATTCTACAATGTAGAAAATAGCACAAATAAAGAAAAACCCTTGAATGAGTAGGTGTATCCAAACCTTTGACTGGTACTGTATATAAAATGCACACACTAAGATCATGTGTAGATTTACTCTCATATTCCCTTGAAGCCAACACTCAATGTGGGTTTTTTAGCAAATAAACAAGGAACCAATGATAATGCTTCAACACCTTTATTGTGCAATCAGAACGCCCTCCACACCTGTAGGCAACTGCAGCAACATTAGCAAACCAATGAGGTAGACTTTCAAACCCTAAAAAGCAGCACAAGAAACTTGATCAAAAAAAGAAAAAGAGGGATGACAATAGATCTTTGGAACAAAGCCTCCGTTGACAACAAAAGGGGTGGGAGAAGGGTAATGGGGAGGTAAGCCATGTTTGATCGCATCAGACTAGCAAAGTTAGTTCTACATTCAACAGGAACTAAGCGGCTAAGAAAAACACTTCAGATGACAACATCTGTCCTGCTGAAGACAGACGGGAGAAAGATAACAGGTGATTAAAAAAACAAGTCAACCCTTTCCTCAAGTGCAAATTAAAAAGTACAACAGTAAGTTGATTAAAACTATGTACAGTTGAGATCAAGGTTCGTTCCAGTGTTATTTCCATATTATCTGATCATTAGTTGAAAGCCTGTTGGTTTGACTGGTCAGCATCTGGCAATGGATGGCTAAAAACGCTGGAGCACCGACACAGCTAGGCAGAGCAAAGGCTTCAACCACTTCATATTTGTAAAAAACTAAATGTACAAACCGACAGCCCCAGGCAATTACTTTGAAGGGGCAAAAACTAAATCGGGCAAAAAAAATTAAAAGCAGTCAAGTAGATATTAAGTTACCATGTTAGGACTTAAAACCATGAGTAAAAATGTGTAAAATACCTGCGTAAAAATATCAAGGTACGCTACTGGACAACTGATTCCCAAACTCCTCACATCCCCCCCCAACAAAAACATCTACCTCTGGAATTGTGGTGGGATGGTCAAAATCAATAAAAAAAACAAGGCACAGTCTGGCATCTGCAATGAAGGACAATGGGACCTGAAATATATAAAGTGAGGGATCAAACAACAAAATAAACTCAATCTAGGGAGAGGAACTTCTATGGATGCCTTTTAATGTCCTGCCCTGAATTATAATAGTAGTTGTCTCAATGACTCCAACCCTTTACTGTGCATAAGTGCCATTAGTGAAAACAAGTAAACAGCAAAAAAAAAAAAAAAGAGCGCAGTGCAGTAGTGAATATTCCTCGTGGTTCTTCCCCTGGGCCCTGTTGAGGGGGACAACAGACTCTGGGGCTCCTGTGGTTAGGCTATCCCTCATCCTGGCTCCAGCTCCTGTGGCGGATCTCTGGAGGCCCCTGGAGTGTTGCCATGCCAGGCAGCTTAGCTGCAGTCCATGCGCTTCTGGTTCCTCATGAGAGGCCTGTGGCTGCGGAGCATGTCCATGGAGTGCTGCCAGTGCCAGCAGGAGCGGCAGAAGTACTTGAAGCAGGCCTGTAGAGAAGACAAGTCACTCACTCAGTCAGTCACCACTTCAGACTGGAGCACTCACATTTATTTCACTAATAACAAGACCCGAAATGCATCATCCCCAATATGTTTAGTATGAACTAATAACCCATTGGAGCTAACCCATCAATAAAATGAGACCTGGACATTATCCTCTACCCTCCATTGTATGGGGTGTTCTCACCAGGTCTCTGCAGAAGAAGGGCCCTGGTTGTCGGTTACACACTTGGCACGTGGAGTCCTCCAAGTAGGGGTCGATCTGAACCTGAGTAGACAAATCAATGCATTGATCCAGCCCTGTAAAGAGGTTGAGTACTGGGTAAGGCTAGAGAGCTTGGGTTGCCTCAATCCATCTCTCAATGGAGATGCCCAATGGAAGCTCTCCTTACCTTTTTGGTGAACTTTGGAGTCTTGATCTCCACAAAGGCGGCGCTCACAGCCTTCAGGTAGCTCCTCTGGTTGTTGAAGGTCACACGTCCCGACCCTGCCGTTAAGGACACATGCTTAAACATCCCCTTCGTCAAAGTCACAACTACCTTGGTCAGACTGTCAGCTATTAACAGATACATTTTCCCTTGTACTATAAGGCACTTATGTCTTTTTAAATATTGTGCTACTTGTTATCCCTGAGAAAAACAACAGTTCACGTGGTCCAGTGGATAATGATGGAGCTTGGGAGGGTAAAAAGTAGTGTCGGGAGACGAGGCTAACCAATCCCAGCGTGCGTTGGTCCACACTACACCTACCTATGGGGTACTTGTGTTTGTCCGTGTCGATGCCAGAGTACATGACCCCTCCGAAGAGGTTGTTCATGATGAATGCCAGGGCCTCTGCGTTGAGCATGCCATGCAGCGCGCCTACAAACACAGTCTTACTGGGGACCAGCCGCTGGGACGGGCAGCGCACAAAGTTACTGTCAACCAGCACCCAAGGGATTACCTGCACCTGAGGACATACGAGGAAGGGGAAGATTTAAAAAACATAATACAGAGGGTTTCAATTTGAATGTTGCAGCCAAATTATGAAGGCTCCATCCAAAGTCAGTCAGACATGGAAATGAGTCTAACCCTGATGGGGCCAAAGACTGGATTAGTGAGAGCAATATAGCAGAAGAGCCATCCTCATTGCCTTCACCCATTTAATTCCTACAGATCAGACAGCAGGTAGGCTAGGTGCTACAAGAACGTCCTATAGACAGAAATGGAACCAGGCGTTGAAAGGGCACTACTCACATCCTTGCAGCGCATCCTTCGGCTAGACATCTTGTAGTAATACTCCCTATATTCCTCCAGGTGGAGCAGGTCCTGGGTGCAGGCCTGCAGCAGCCCATGGACAGACCGCTCACTCTCAAACACCAGGTACACATAGCCTGCACAGAGACCAGTGTCAGTTAAAAAACACTGAGTATATCATTCCCTGACGAAGGCTAGACATACCACAGTGTGTCAGTGTTTTTCTACATTCTTCAAGATCTATGTCCCTGTAGCATTGTATCCTTACCGCCTACACGCAATAAAATAAAAAAAATAAAAGTACATAATATTTGCACATTTCCCTTAAATACAATTCAGGTTGACTATGGATTTTAGGTTAATTTATTCCACCGAAGAATAAACAAAAATAGAAGGCACCACTTACTGTGAAACACCAGAAGTGAATACATGCCAATGTACGTGTCCACCTCTGTGCTCGGAGAACAATGAGTCAAATATAATTCCTACCACGTCAGAATTACCTTTAGGCATATTACCTTTGGGTGGGCAGCGTGGGTGCCTCCCATCCTTACCCGGCCACTCCACACTCAGAGGTCCGTACACGCTGAACGTGCCGACCAGACTGGCTGTGGAGGGAGGGGAGAGAAGAGGTAAGTCACATTCATTTAGCAGACGCCCTTATCCAGAGCGACTTATCAAACCTGGGTCATCTTCAGTAGGGCACAACGTTTTGAAACAAACAGAATTAGCATTCTTATTGGGTTGTTTGGCTCGTCTCACCTTCAGTCACATCCCATGGCACACCGCCCAGGAACACTTTACATGAGTACACTTGGTTCTTGTAGTTCCTGGGAGGCAGCTGGCCGCTCCATGTGAAGGTGGCATCATTCACAGCTGGAAGAAAAAGAAAGAGAAAGATGATAGCACAGTACAACTGTAGCATGTAGAAGAATAAAGAGTAAAATGAAACTAAATTACTAGACTCCTGAAAGTCAATCATTTACATTAATTGGACAATCAAGTTGAGTGAGGGGGAACCAGCAAGAATGTGGCTGTGGAGAACTGGGGTGTATTCATTACTTCTTGCAACGAAAACATTTACTGTTTAAGAACTAAAACGGAAGCAAACAGGAAAGAGGGGCCTACATGAATCTGTCCAATAGAAACTCTCGTTTTCATTGCAAAATGTTTTGTTTGGAGTAAACTGTTGCAAAACGTTTTGTAAAAGACAAATAATTTTGCAATTGAATCCAACTAACAAATACACCAGATGTTGTTTCCTGTGGTAGCTACAGTACCTGCAGCCTGTCTGTGCAGGCGAGCCTCCCTCTCGATGTTGAAGGGCTTCTGGGGCTCCTCCAGCAAGTCCCAGCTGGGCCACACTGAGGCCTTGGGCAAGCGCTTGGCCAGGGGCACCCCACAGAGGCCCTGGCCCGGTAGGGTGGGGGGCTCAGGGCTGAGAGCGGAGTCGTCGTCGTGAAGGTCCAGGCGAGAACAGCCGACGGCTGTGCCTAGAATGTGGGGGTCCCTCTGTTGTACCCCTGGCATCATGAAGGTCAGGGGCGGGGAGATCCGCAGAGAAGACTGCAGAGAGCGAACACACACACACACACACACTTAACTACAGCCAGAACTGTGCACAGAACTCTAGTGCCAGTTCCAAATCAATACCTACCAGTGTTGTGTTCAAGACCAACTAAAGCGAGACCGATTCAAGACCAAGACCGGAGCAAATCGAGTCCAAAAATCAGGGGGGACAGATTCAAGACTGAGACCGGGAGGGGGACAAGGGGTCCGAGACAGAGTCAAGACCAGAAAAAAGCCAGTCCAATTCAAGACCATTGTAATTTAGTAAAATCCCCACCATAAGAGTTCAAAATATCCAGTATTTATGTGTTCATATTTCAGAACATATGGATTCTTTAGGCAATCAGAATAGTGAAAAAATACATGGAGGGAAAATAGAGCCACTACAAATTATTACTAGCCCAAACACCGTGGGGATATTTCTGATTTATTCTCTTTAGTTTTTGTTGGAAAGGAAAGGGTTAACACGGAAGAGAAAAAAATATAAATCCTGATTGTTTCTTTGCTGGTCTTTAGCTAGCCAAGTCAGCTATTGGCTAGGCCATCTGAAGCAAGATATAGGCATCTGCCATTCAACTGTATTAGGGCAACATTTTGTGGAGTGACAGTGGAATCAACCAAAGACACTTTAAAAAAAAAAAAACTAGGCAAGTCAGTTAAGAACAAATTCTTATTTACAATGACGACCTACCCCGGACAACAATGGGCCAATTGTGCACTGCCCTATGGGACTCCCAATCACGTCCGGATGTGATACAGCCTGGATTCGAACCACGGATTGTAGTGGCGCCTCTTGCACTGAAATGCAGTGCCTTAGACCGCTGCGGAAACTTCTGCCTTCTTGAAGGTCAACAGGTCACCGCGCAACAGTGAGCAGTAGTTATCCGTCTCGCTAGCTAGCTTTTGTTGTCGGCTAGTTTGCAGCGGCTGCAGCAGGTGTTATCAAAGAGGATGTTGTTGCTAATTTGTTAGTTATGTTTCAAATTATCATCATCAGGTGAGTGGAACTGTGTTTATTGCAGAGCGCTTGCTGTTAGCCATCTCTTTGGTGCCTGGAGAAGTGGGTATGCTAACATTTTGCCAAACAGTTCCCATACAGCCCACCCAGCAAAGGAAAGGCCAGCTTGGAGTTTGCTAAAAGGCACCTAAATTACTGTCAGACCATGAGAAACAAGATTCTCTGGTCTGATGAAACCAAGATTGAATTCTTTAGCCTGAATGCCGAGCGTCACGTCTGGAGGAAACCTGGCATCACCCCTACGGAGAAGCATGGTGGTGGCAGTACTATGCAGTGGGGATGTTTTTCAGCAGCAAGGACTGGGAGACTAGTCAGGATCGAGGGAAAGATGAACGGAGCAAAGTACAGAGAGATCCTTGATGAAAACCTGCTCCAGAGTGCTCAGGACCTCAGACTGGGGAGAAGGTTCACCTTCTAACAGGACCACGACCCTAAGCACACAGCCAAGACAACCATCTGATTGTAAAGGGTCTGAATACTTAAATCCAGGTGATTTAAGTTTATTTCTAATACATTTGCAAAAATGTAAAAGGGTTATTGTGTGTAGATTGATGAGAAAAGCAAAACAATTTAATCCATTTTAGAGTAAGGCTGTAACATTAAATGTTGAAAAAGTCAAGGGGTCTGAATACTTTCCGAATGCACTGTAAATTGAAACGTCTTTCCTACCCTACCGATGTCATTCTTCTGTGAGCTGCTCCTTCCCAAAACAAGTTGAAAGCTGCACAATCTTGCTGCCTGCAGATGATATTCCACTGAAACTAGGCTGGGTGCGGCGCGCATGTGAATATATTTCACGCGCTTTGTGAATATGTAGGCTACTTTGTGCATGATTTCTCTATTGTACTACATAATTGATAAGTCGTATAGCCTCCACTACACTACTTTGATACACATCAGTAGGGATTAAGTAGTGAGTACACGCAATGCCCACTGAAAAAAAGGTGGATATAATGTTTAGACCTGCGTCCAAAAATCAGGGGGGACTACTACACCACTGGCCCTTTGTGAGTGTGCTGGTATTACGGTTGCTGTCCTTTCAGAATCACATATGTCACACACATCGAAGACATATAGGTTGGCCACTGCGCAAACATGTCTAATAGACAAGGCTGTTGAGATATTAATGTTACAGGAAAGGAGTCTATACATCCATGCTGGTATGGCAACAGCTTGGCCTCCGACCGCAAGGCACTACAGAGGGTAGTGTGTACGGCCCAGTACATCACTGGGGCCACGCTTCCTACCATCCAGGACCTATATACTAGGCGGTGTCAGAGGAAGGCCCCAAAAAATTGTCAAAGACTCCAGTCACCCAAGTCATAGATTGTTCTCTCTGCTACCGTAGCACCAAGTCTAGGACCAAAAGGCTCCTTAACAGCTTCTACCCCCAAACCAGAAGACTGCTGAACAATTAATCAAAATGGTCACCCGGACTATTGACACCCCCGCTGCTAATCACTGTTTATTATCTATGAAGTCACTTTACCCCTACCTAAATGTACAAAATAACTTGACTTTACCGTACCCATGCACATTGACTCTGTACCGGTACACCCTGTATATAGCCACATTGTTTTTTTTGTGTTACTTTTTAAAATTGTACTATTTTTACTTAGTAAATATTTTCTTAACTTTTCTTTAACCGCATTGTTGGCTAAGGGCTTGTAAGTAAGCATTTCACAGTAAGGTCTACACTTGATGTATTCTGAGCATGTGACAAATAAAATTTGATAGACATTTTGTCTGGCGAAGCGGTTATGCTGTGACAGAATGGAAGCTGATCATTTTTTCTTTTACTCCGCTGGTCTCGGCTGTCGGAGAGTCAAGACCGAGTACAAATACATCCGACACAAGACCGAGCCAATGTGTGATCGAGACTGGTCTTGAGTACAACACTGATACCTACCCAACCTTTACTCTAACATACATTTTTCACAATTATTTTGTTGTTGATGGATCCAGACAGTGCATATCAGGAATTTTTCTAGCTGCCCCAGGCTAGCCATAACTGATTTTAGTAGAATCAAATGGGGCAAACAGCTATTTTGCTATAAAAAGCACAACATGGCCTACACTATCTTGAGTATAGCTGAGGAGTGATCAGATTAAAATGGGGCACCTTAAAACTTACTGTTGAGTAGTAGATATCAGCAGTGCTCCTCGTCATTCACTAACAGACCTTAGCTCAATTATTAGCCTTTAAACTGCAACATTTTATCTCCACCCCATACCAAAATGTGTTGAATTGCAGGAAATTAGCTTTTGATTTGGTTGGTGGGGTGTCGCAAAAGGTCCCAAGGTGGGGGGGCCCCCAACCAAAACATGCTTAGGACCCCCAAAAGGCTAGGGCCGGGCCTGAATCTGGGCCTATGAAACTGCGCCATTAAGACGTCTATTCTAAGGTCTTCAATCAAAACTCACCAGCAGCTCAGAGAGGTGGTCCGATCCGGAGCTAAAGCCGCTGGTTTCAGAGTCAGCCGGGCTGCTGCAGCGTGAGTCCAGGAAGGAGCGCCCCTCCACGCGGGGGTTCCCACCACGACCCAGCCCAGGGAACATCGCCAGCAGATCTGTGGTGCCCAGAGGTTCCAGAGGCTGGCCCAGTGGGCTACCCAGCAAGCTTAGCACTATAAATACAAAGAATACTCATGTGCTCATCATACTGCAACTCGAAAGGGACATCACTCAAGGAAACCTCAACAAATGCGCAGAGCCAGTGAAGACAGCATTTTGTTTCCTCTAGGTCAGCGTTTCTTAATTCTGGTCCTTGTGCAAAGGAGTGTATGTTTTAGCCCTAGCACTACACAGCGGATTCAAATAATTAACTCAAGCTTTGAATCAGGTGTGTAGTGCTAAGGCAAAAACGTGCACCCCTTTTGGGTTCTTGCAACCAAGATTAAGAAACCCTGCTCTGAGTGATTAAGTTAAACTTGGAACACATTAAAGTGAAGCACACAACCTTAATATATTGTTTTAATGGTAAAAGGATAGAGCAGAGGAGTATTCAGAGGAACAGCCCTGGGCCTGGTTTCCCAAAAGCGCCAACGCTAAGTTCATCGTTAGAACTTTCGTAAGAGCGTCATTAAATCTGAGTGGTTTCCCAAAAACATTGTTAACGTTGCAATTGAAAAACTCGTAATCTAACACATGCCTCAGACCACTCATAGAAGAGCTAGGTATGTCAGATACTTTTTTGCCCTCCCACGTCACTTTATACACAGATCTCCACTAAACATGGAAAAACCATGTGATTCTATATCTCTGTGACCGTGATCACTTCAGAACAAAAGTTGATAAAAGTTGCCAATGTCTTTGCAATTGTTACAAACAAGCGACGTATAAAAACAAAGCTTCAAATGAAAACAAATCATATTGAAATACATTTCATGTTCAAGCAATTGAGTTTGTTTCTTTCTTGTAGGCTAGTCTAATTTGTAGCCTAACAATGTGACAAATCTGTAATTTAGTGTATTTTCATTTTGTAAGCATTAGATTAAGCCACCTAAATATTTGCAGACATCGGTGGTAATATCCCTAGGAGCTGATCAATCGTCAGTATTGTGAAATTATAATGTTAAGGTAAGATTTGATTAGAGAAAGTACAGCGCTCCCCTTCTTTTGATCCTATCGGTATCGATGTGCTCAAACGACACACTTAGCATCTCTGAGTGGTGTTCTGGGAAACTCATGTTACATCTTCGTCCGTAGTAGAAAAGATGCATTGTTAAAACACTCCTAAGCCTAAGTCCCATCGCTATTGGGAAACCAGGCCCTGGGCATTCAAATGGGATTACATTCTGTGGCATCACTGCCCTGGACGAGGGTGCCATTGCCAGGCCAAACAAAACTGCGTCAGCAGCGAGTGTGCTATGCCAGAGACAAAACTGATTAGTCATAGTAAAAGAATTAAGAGACGTGACGAGGCAGAACCAGGGCTGGCCCCTTCTGGAAGAGTGTTTACCCTTGTGCACAGAAATAGGTCTGATGAATCATCCTTGGAAGTAGGAGCGCATTGCTGCCACTTGCATCAGAGGCCATCCTGATCCAGAGAGCACATTATAGCTCAAAAATCATACCAGCACACTCCAAAAGGGTATTAGGGGGTTCTATTAGCACATTTGAAAGAATTAATCACAGCAAGGTTTATCACAGCTAAGGGTTCTATTAGGGCTGTGGCGGTCACTAAATTTCGTCAGCCAGTGATTGTCAAGCAAATAACTGTCGGTCTCACGCAAAATGTGTTTATGTTAATTAACATTTCGCATCTCCTGGCTTCCACACAAGCCACTGATGCAGACCTTCAGAACATCTACATTTTAAAAAGTCTAAGTCAATGTAATATAAGCTACACCTTCACAATAAATCCATTATTTTAGACAGTGTGAGTGCAAAATTGCAAGATTTTTATAAAACTTTTATTGCATACAAATGGTTGTTTTATGCAACAGAATAGAGAGTAGTTCTTAGAACTCTATTGTGTCTGTGTGAACTGAAAGTGGGCCTCTGGGAGATAACACTGACAGGAGATTTACAATGTCTTTGGGGATACCGCATTCCAGAACATGAGTTAATGTTTCTGTTCTATACGGTACCAGGGAGACATGGCTCCAGTATGGAGTTGGGGGCCAGACACTGGTCTCTGCACAATGAAAACAGTTTTTACAGCAGATACGGTCTGCTGTGAATTATAAGTATCTTTCATATAAATCTTAACCTTGTGACCCATTCCATACATCTGTTGTGTGTTATGTAGACTGAAGGAGGATGGACTTTGCTATAAAATGCTGTGGCTCAAACCTGCTTGTTCAGTGATCACCTCCAGGGGTGGTTACCGACCAGCTCCATTACTGCAGTAATTAAATAATGTTTGATTTTTAGATTTCTTCAAAACAATATCTTTTTGATTACAATATATCCACCACAACAGGTGTAAAGAAACATGATATGAAGAAAATGTAGTTTATTTCAGAAGAACAGAATAGCATACTCTGAGTTGTTGTTATGTACTGATCTGGCTATGCCATATTGCTGTGGGCTACACTAGTTCATTTAGCAGACAAGATTTTCTCAGTATTCCGTGGCATTATTTTATAGTATGAAGAATAGAAATGTAATAAAATATAAATTATATTTTCTCCAAACGATTTAATGGAGTGCGCACATGCGGCTATTCTATGTTGAGCGGTTAACAAAGAAATCGGTACTCCTACAGTGAGGGAAAAAAGTATTTGATCCCCTGCTGATTTTGTACTAGCTAGCGCCCCACTCTCGACACTACCCGGTGAAATGCAAGGCGACAAATTCAAAATCCAAAAGTTGAATTATTAAACATCCATCAATATACAAGTGTTGCATAGTCATCAAAAGCTCTGCTTCTTGGAAATATCACAGCATTTTCAGATTTCAAAAAGGCTTCACGGCAAATTTTATTTGAACAGTGAGACAGAATAATAAAAAAAATCCAGAAAAATGCATTTGAAAAATGTTATAAATTGATTTGCATTTCAAATGAGGGAAATAAGTATTTGACCCCCTCTCAATCAGAAAGATTTCTGGCTCCCAGGTGTCTTTTATACAGGTAACGAGCTGAGATCAGGAGCACACTTAACTTCTTAGGGATCGGCGCACGAGGTGACCGTTTTGGAGAGCCTGGCGTGCCCAAAGTAAAATGCCTCCCATTCAGGCCAAGAAAATAGGAAACAAAAGTGTTAACCATATGTCTGTGAGTGAAACAGAACGCATATGGCAGGCGAAACAGAGGAATTTCTGTCCTGGAAAAAGTGGTTTTGACAGAGTGCCTCATTTGGAACCCCTCCCTTATGAAAATGCCCATATAAGAAGTACAGTACCCATCGCTTCCTCTGGATGTCAACAGTCTCGAGACAGTGTTCATTTTCGTTTTGGATGAATTAGACCAGAGAATAAGAGGAAACCAGGAAGTGTCCCATTTATGTCAACAGAAGGCACCGCGCGCTCCCGACAAAGCGCGCTGTGTGTTTTTTACCATCTTTATCGATCAGTTTATATTCCGGTTGATTTATAATAGTAAATATACGTAAAAGTGTTCCTAAGGATACATTTAAAACTATGTTTGATTGTTCTTGGACAAGTTTATAGGTATAAGATAAACGAGTTCTCGTCACGTTTCAATGGAGTAGTGGAAGCTGTCGTTTCTGATTATAACGCGCGAACCAAATGGAGATTTATGGATAAAATACATTACTTTTTCTAACAAAAGAACCATGGATTGTCTTCGTTGGACACTTAGGAAGACCTCAGCAAAAGTTCTTCAACAGGTAATTGATTTGTTTTCGCTGTGAAATGTGATGTGTGTGCCGTGATGGCTAATGGATTCATGGCTATGGGAAAAATATGTGAGGTGCTACCCTCAAACAATCAAATGTGCTGCTTTCGCCGTAAAGCCTTTTTGAAATCTGACAACGCTGTGATATTGCCAAGAAACTGAGCTTTTGATGAGTATGGAACACTTGTATATTGGTGGATGTTTAATAATTCAACTTTTGGATTTTGAATTTGGCGCCTTGCATTTCACCTGGTAGTGTCGGGATTGGGGCGCTAGCGCACCAGCAATCCCCAAGAAGTTAAAGGGAATGCTCCTAATCTCAGCTTGTTCCCTGTATAAAAAGGCACCTGTCCACAGAAGCAATCAATCAGATTCCAAACTCTCCACCATGGCCAAGACCAAAGAGCTCTCCAAGGATGTCAGGGACAAGATTGTAGACCTACACAAGGCTGGAATGGCCTACAAGACCATCGCCAAGCAGCTTGGTGAGAAGGTGACAACAGTTGGTGCGATTATTCGCAAATGGAAGAAACACAAAAGAACTGTCAATCTCCCTTGGCCTGGGGCTCCATGCAAGATCTCACCTCGTGGAGTTGCAATGATCATGAGAATGGTGAGGAATCAGCCCAGAACAACACGGGAGGATCTTGTCAATGATCTCAAGGCAGCTGGGACCATAGTCACCAAGAAAACAATTTGTAAAACACTATGCCGTGAAGGACTGAAATCCTGCAGCGCCTGCAAGGTCCCCCTGCTCAAGAAAGCACATATACATGCCCGTCTGAAGTTTGCCAATGAACATCTGAATGATTCAGAGGACAACTGGGTGAAAGTGTTGTGGTCAGATGAGACCAAAATTGAGCTCTTTGGGGCATCAACTCAACTTGCCATGTTTGGAAGAGGAGGAATGCTGCCTGACCCCAAGAACACCATCCCAACCGTCAAACATGGAGGTGGAAACATTATGCTTTGGGGGTGTTTTTCTGCTAAGGGGACAGGACAACTTCACCGCATCAAAGGGACGATGGACGGGGCCACGTACCGTCAAATCTTGGGTGAGAACCTCCTTCCCTCAGCCAGGGCATTGAAAATGGGTCGTGGATGGGTATTCCAGCATGACAATGACCCAAAACACACGGCCAAGGCAACAAAGGAGTGGCTCAATAAGAAGCACATTAAGGTCCTGGAGTGGCCTAGCCAGTCTCCAGACCTTAATCCCATAGAAAATCTGTGGAGGGAGCTGAAAGTTCGAGTTGCCCAACGTCAGCCTCGAAACCTTAATGACTTGAAGAAGATCTGCAAAGAGGAGTGGGACAAAATCCCTCCTGAGATGTGTGCAAACCTGGTGGCCAACTACAAGAAAAGTCTCTCTGTGATTGCCAACAAGGGTTTTGACACCAAGTACTAAGTCATGTTTTGCAGAGGGGTCAAATACTTATTTCCCTCATTAAAATGCTAATCAATTTATAACATTTTTCACATGCCCTTTTCTGGATTTTTTTGTTGTTATTCTGTCTCTCACTGTTCAAATAACCCTACCATTAAAATTATAGACTGACCATTTCTTTGTCAGTGGGCAAACGTACAAAATCACCAGGGGATCAAATACTTTTTCCCCCCCACTGTATATGCTTAATTTTTGTAACTTTAGTTGTGATACAAATGGTGGGCTATATGTTTAGATTTTTAATACATTGTAAGGCTGCATGATGCGACTAATGAAGTTGCTTGAAAGGCATGAGCTCTGCTTTGTTTTTTATGCAGGCTGTAGACACTTTGTCGTCTATCATTCACAATTTGAGAAGTACTTGATAATGCCTTGAACATTGCCCTTTGTGTGGCCATAATGTACCCTAAAAAAATCCCCTTTTGCATCCCTTCTCCCTGAGTGCTGCCTGCTCCGAAGCACCTCTCGCTCACACGGCTCCATCACCTGATCAGATCTTTCTCACAGGCTACAAGTGAAGACCGACACATCAGGATGCAACTGCGTGCGCGCCTTTATCCAATTCCAAGGTGCATATTGAAGATATTTGAAAAACTGTCTACATTTACTTCGTCAGCCAACAAGATGAGTAGGCCTAACGAACAGCAGGCACTAGCCAATGTCAATCTACTATCACCATAGTACAAGTACAAAAGTTGACCCATTCTATTCTGTGCCAGAAAGAAATAATCCTAACAGTTGTGGGATGCGATAGACCCCAAATTAATACAAGCACTGGCATCAAAAAACTTTTTTTTTTACATAATGAAGCTGACTGATATAATGTGACTGATTTCTTCACATTATATGAGCAGCAATGCGCACACGGCAGTAGGCTATAAGCGCGAATGGTCCATTAGTGGGAAAACACCATGACCACAAATGCGATTATGCGTGTAATGCTTTTATTACAAAAGGTGCATTTTTATGGTGAAAATTATCTTCCCCAAACTTGAAACTCACACGCTGCGTGAGCCCGTTAAGCAGACTAATGTGGTTCATTTTAAGAAGTTATTTGGCCACTTTAGTTGTGATACAAACCTTATGAAAACATACAGGCCTATGGGCAAGGCTACATGTGTGCAACTATGATTAGAAAAAGTAACTATAAAAAGGCATTGTTTGCCTTAAGCTGGGCATCATTCCCAAGTGATACAGTAGGCTACTATTGTCACCCATCAGACTAATCTTGATTTAACCTTTACATATACTAACTAATATGTGTGAAGTTCGTTTCGATTTAGAATGGACCATTATCATGCACCGGTCTCGAAATAGGGGCAGGGGAAAAAATGCATGTCATCATTGAATAGCGAATGGCGGACACTTATCCTGTGGTTCATTTTCATGCCAGCCAGGTAGGCTATATTCCTGTTAATAAAATAAAATTGTATTTGTCACATGCGCCAAATACAACAGGTGTAGACCTTAGTGAAATGCTTACTTACAGGCCCTTAACCAACAATGCAGTTAAAAAAAATGTGTAAATTAAAAAAATAGATAAGTAAAAAATAACATAATTAAAAAAAGAGGCAGTAAAATGACAGGGGGTAACGGTACAGAGTAAATGTGCGGGTGCACCAGTTAGTCAAGATAATATGTAGGGATGCACGATATATCTGTGAACATATCGGAATCGGCCGATATTAGCTAAAAATGCCAACATCGGTATCAGCCAGATGTCTAGTTTAACTTTGATGTGCAAAACCGGTGTCAAAGCTGACGTGCATACCTATATAATGTAGGTACATGAAGTAATGACGCCGCATAAAATTTTGCGCTACACATGCAACACAGCATTCCTAACATAGACCACAATGTTTTCAGTCATTTGAAAGAATAAGAACATTTCAGCGAGACAACTCAAAGGCGAAATCCATTAACGCCAAGATAATGGAATTCATTGCCCTTGACAATCAACTGTTCTCTGCTGTGGGTGATGTTGGCTTTCGCGACTGGTCGAGCACTACCAAGTGCGCTATTTTTCAGATGTTGCCCTACTGGAGTTACACAGTAATAGCGCCACTGCTATGGAACGCCGTTTGGGTCTTTGCGTGTCAAAATAACACTATTTGACGCGTTAAATAAGCTTTTGATTTACCACGTCAAATAACAGTTCTATTATAGAAAGTTGTGTGTTCTGAATTTGCACGTGCAAGCCAAGCGCCACCACTACCATCAGTAGCATTGTCAAAGCTGTCCAAAAAAAATTCTGCAAACAAGCATGTGTTTACAATACCGCGTTGGTAATAAAGCATAATTAGTTCGACTTCAACTTCTGGGGTAGCTAGCTAGCTTTAGCTTGGTACCTAGCTAGCACCAATACAACCAGCCTGAAAACAATGACCAGTAGAAATGCAGTCATTTTCATTATTCTTAGCAATGATTTAGGAATCCCTGTGAGTAAGTATTAGCTAGGTAGCCACTTGTTCGCCTATTGAAATTTTACTTCAGTTCATGAAAATAAATAGCTAGCTACTTAACCCTGTTGCCCAAAGCTAACATTATAAGCAGCCAGCTAGCTTCATCTGGCTAGTGACGCTCCACCGGACCGGGTTATGTGTTGTGAAGCTATCCACAATAAGGATTATGCACAATAGTGGAATTTGCAGTTTGCCTTCAAAATAAAAGTACTTTTGAAAGTGATGCAGAAGGTTACAATTGGTGGAATCATGCCATAGGGTTCAGACTCCAAAACACCCACACAGTATTGTTTTTCCTCGGGAAGCGTTCAGTACACATAGGTTGACAATAAATGTGGCTCAATTCACAGTTGTTTCAGAGTCCCTGACGACCCTGGGCCAATTCTGCGACGCCCTATGGGACTCCCAATCACTTTAACGAAGCTGCCAGTTGAGGACTTGTGAGGAGTCTGTTAACGACTCAAATACCAGTGGGTCGCTAGCGGGATCATCCCGACACTACTAGCGCAAACCTGTAGCGCCAGATTTAAAATCCGAAAATTGAATTATTAAACATCCAGCTATATACAAGTGTTCCATACTCATCAAAAGCTCTGTTTCTAGGCAATATCACAGCGTTGTCAGATTTCAAATAGGCTTTACGGCGAAAGCAGCACATTCATTTGTTTGAGGCTAGCACCTCACATATTTTCCAATAGCCATGTATTGATTAGCAATCATGGCACACACATAACACATTTCACAGCGAAAACAAAGTAATTACCTGTTGAAGAACTTCTGCTGAGGTCTTCCTAAGTGTCCAACGAAGACAATCCATGGTTCTTTTGTTAGAAAAAGTAACGTCTTTTATCCATAAATCCTCCATTTGGTTCATGCTTATAATCAGAAACGACAGCCTCCATTACTCCTTTGAAACTCGGCGCCGCCTCGTTAAAATTATACCTATAAACTTGTCCAAAAACAATCAAACATAGTTTTAAATGTATCCTTAGGAACCCTTTTACGTATATGTACAATTATAAATCAGCCGGAATATAAACTGAACGCTAAAAACGATAAATAAGGCACAGCGCCGTCCTCATGCACGCGCACTCTGAAGAGTTTTCATAACGTGGTCTCTCGTTCCAAGCTGTTTATCAATGGTCGAAATTCCCCAAGATGGAGTAAAACACCGTCTCGTGGTTGATGACATCATAAGGAAGCGACGTGCACTGCGTTAACATGCCTATATATGGTCATTTTGGATAGGAGGGGCTCAAAAATGAGCAATGTGTCAAAATGACTTTTTTCAGGACAGAGATTCCTCAGGGTTTTGCCTGCCAAATGCGTTCTGATTGACCCACAGACAAATGGTTAACAGTTTTGGAAAATTCAGAGTGTTTCCTATCCAATGGTACTAAATATATGCATATCCCATTTTCTGGGCCTAAATGGGAGGCATTTTACTTTGGGCACGCCAGGCTCTCCAAAACAGTCACCTTTGCTGCTGGAGCTTGTGAAGTTAATGTACTTGTCCTCTTGCTCAGTTGTGCACCGGGGCCTCCCACTCCTCTGTATATTCTGGTTAGAGCCAGTTTGCGCTGTTCTAAAGAGGGAGTAGTACACAGCGTTGTACGAGATCTTCAGTTTCTTGGCAATTTCTCACATGGAATAGCCTTCATTTCTCAGAACAAGAATAGACTGACGAGTTTCAGAAGAAGGTTCCTTGTTTCTGGCCATTTTGAGCCTGTAAATCGAACCCACAAATGCTGATGCTCCAGATACTCAACTAGTCTAAAGGCCAATTTTATTGCTTCTTTAATCAGAACAAGAGTTTTCAGCTGTGCTAACATAATTGCAAAAGGGTTTTCTAATGATCAATTAGCCTTTTAAAATGATCAACTTGGATTAGCTAACAACGTGCCATTGGAACACAGGAGTGATGGTTGCTGATAATGGGCCTCTGTGCGCGCCTATGTAGATATTCCATAATTTTTTTTTATTATTTTGAAATCAGCGGTTTCTAGCTATAATAGTCATTTACAACATTAATGTCTACACGGTATTTCTGATCAATTTGATGATATTTTAATTTCTTTCAAAAGCAAGGACATTTCTAAGTGACCCCAAACTTTTGAACGGTAGTGTACGTGCTCGTAGTTCGTCTATTTTATAATCCAATTATTTTACATTGGCTAATAGGACCGATGGTAGATGCAGATTACCCACTCGCAGTCGGATCCTTACAAGGCACCCAGACCTACATTCCAGATATCTCCCCGCTCTTGCGAATGACAGGGATGAGGGCCTTGTCGGGTGTCTGGAGTAAATCCTTTGCGTCCAACTCGTTAAAGAAAAAATATTCTTCCAGTATGGGGTGAGTAATCGCTGTCCTGATATCTAGAAGCTCTTTTCACTCATAGGAGACGGTGGCAGAAACATTATGTACAAAATAAGTTACAAATAACGCGAAACAAGACAATAGCACAATTGGTTAGGGGACTGTAAAAAGGCAGCCATCTCCTCCAGCACCATTATCCTATCCTATAAACAATGTACTTAATATTAGGAAAGTTGAGAAATAAATATAGTAGGCCTAGCCTATATAAAGCTGATGGGAATTCTCTTTTTAAGAGGCCATCACTTTGTTTTCTCACGCAATTGCATAGCCTATAGAAATGTTACGCAACATGAGCTCATGGGCTCTCATGAAGTGTTTGATTCGATTTTCGATTACATTTGCATTGATGTCAGAGTGATTAGAGAAACAATAGTGCGCCGAGCACCAGGCAGTTAGCAAGTTTGGTAGGCTACGAATAATCGTCATCAGAGCTTAGAGAACCCTAATTACCGTGACTCAACGGTCACATGGAATTTGACTCGTGACTGCAGGTGATACGGTCACCGCAACAGCCCTAGGTCTTATTCCTTCCCAGTGATCCCAAAACCAGTTTCTAACGAAAGGCAAAAACCATCATTCTTCCATTTATCCAAAACAGGCTACTCCCACCTCACCTACATTTCATAAAGGTTTTTTCATTTCTTAAAGAAGAAACCCATTTTTCCCCCTTTATGAAGGTTTTGTAGGCATGTGTATAATATGGCACTGGTACTCACTGGAGGGCGAGTTGGTGTGTGACGGAGGCTCCATGGCAGCGGAGGGCTGCTCCCAGCAGGCTAGGCTGAGTGACTGCAGCCCCAGGCCCAGCTGAGTGAGGTCAGACAGGCCACCACCACAGAGCGTAGAGCCCTTGGCTCTGGAGGAAGGGCAAGGAACCTTGCTGCCTATAGGGCTACCCATCGCAGCAAAATCCCCATCTATTAAGTCTGGAGAGAAGGAGAGAGAGAGCAAGTATAAATTAGGTAGAGAAGGAGTACAAAGAGAGAGAACCAGACAAACCAAGTTGGGAGAAACTGAGTAAGGGAGGGCGTGAATCAGACAAAATGACAGAGCAGGTATAAAGGGAGGGTATAGTGAGAAAACATTCACAGCAGGCAACACCAAGAGGAATGCACAACCTCTGGAGAAAAAAAATAATCTATTCTACATAGTCTAGTATCTAACTACCTACCACATCCACCACAGCCCTACCCATCCACCACCCCTCCCATCATCTCAGCCTTACCAACCTACTGTACCCGGGCAAATGCCCAGAGGCTGCCATGCCTCTGTCGGCATCACCACCCAGCTAAGCATCTGACCTGGACTTGGCTGCCCTCACACACTCCTGACATTGCCATTCGGTGGTGTGAGACACGGTTGAATAAAGCTCTCACTCAGCACATGGATCCAACCAGGCAGCACCCGTGGCTGGGTGGCTCAGGAAGCAATGTGCTCTACTCGGTATCTCTCGGTAGAATGTGTGTGAGTGTGGGGCCCAGCAGTGCTCTCCAGAATCTCTCGGCCGACTGTTTGTGTGTGTGTGTGGCCGACTCTCCTGTAGCTCTCGCGAGTGTCCAACCGCCGCTGCGCACTGAGCGGTCTGCTTTCTCTTACCTGCCTGAGCGTGTGTTCCAAAACACTGACTGGATTCACACAACAGCGATCTGAGGAGAACAGCAGTCTGAGAAGTTGGACCCCCTCCAGATTCAGCCCCTCCCCACACGCCTCAGTCTGATCTGACTCAGCAAAGCGGACCGGTAGGGAGGCAGACAGATTCAGCTCGCCTGATACCAACACTACTATTCATTCAACAGTACAAAAAAAGCCTATTCAGAAGACTATAAATTTACTGCTCAGATAAAGATATATTTTGAGATGCATAATTCTCAGCCTTGTAGAATAGGGCATTATGTCAGTTCAATACATTACAATTCTATCTGCAATGTTACTGCAATGTTACAAATATAGTATCTTACTGAATAAGCCCTTTACCATTTGGCAAAACTAACAAGATGTCCTTTTAAGGAGATGGAAGTCAAGTTCTGCCTCGGTATTGGCAGGAGCCAGTATCTGGATCGGTTACAAGAGCAGCATGAATCAGCTTCAATGCTTTCCCAATCTCATTAACAAAAAGGGAATCAGCTGCCTGCCATTGTGGTCCCAAACTGCTATAGAATGAGTTCTGCAGAAGTTATGAGAAACAATGCTGAGAGCTCAGGATATTTATCAAAATAAAACTGTAAAGTGATGCCTCATAGCTGTTCAATTCTAGACTAGGCCCAATTTTACAAAGCATTTCTTAAATGACTTTGGAATTACCTGACAGGTGATGGACACGCTCCCCCTTGTGGTTTGTGGGTGTAGTGCACACCCCAGTGAGGTCCAGAGAGTTGCCCAACATATTGTTAATTCGGCGGAAGATATCACCATTGCTGCATGTAGGCAGGGCTTGAGAGCCTGTATGCCAGTGGTCATGGAGCCTCAGGTCTTCTTTCTGTTTGCAGTATGAATGTAGAACATGCAATGTACAACAAACAGACAATACTGCACATACATACAATGTAGGCTTATTCCCCAATAAGTAGGTTTCCTCCCCGTGTAGTCTAGATAGGAATCGTTAAAATAATAGGCCTAGTCTTTACAACTTGGCCTTGTTGGCTATTTCTCCATTTGTCACTGCGTTTGAGGTAAACTTATTAGCAGTCAAGTGATGGCAAAAACGCGATTAAATTTGCACTAGACATAATAGGCAACCATAAATACATCGTTCAACAGTTAGAGCTGGACTGGTGATTATTTATGAATGGAAAATTTTAAATTGAAAGAACATATTGAAAATGTCTACAGCTAGCAGTTGCACCGTGGACAAAAGCTAAAGATGCTAAAGGTTCACTTTACAAAAGGACAATGGTCGTTGAACGACTGCGAGGTTTATTTTATAGACAGCGCTCGACTATTCACACAAAAAGTCTACTTACCAGAGAAAATGCCATATTATTAGACAAGAACCCGCGGGGATGTGTCAAATATCTGCCTGTCTGCCTCGAAACACTACTTGAAGACTACTTTCAAGACTCAGGTGTCATGATTAGGGAAATGTGCGTCAACTTCTCTGTAATTCATTTGAAAAGTAGAGATGCACAGACCTCCAAATCAAATGTTAACTAATTCAAATGGGGGTACATCATGTCGTCGTTTCAGTACTATAATTTCAGTATTTCATTGCCTCCTGTTAACCTCTGAAAACGGATTCGGAGGCACTTATTGAACTATTTAAAGTTCAGCACGCGGAGCGAAATCGCACTGTCTGCTCACGGGCCCTGGGGTCAGTTGCTTCCAGACATGACGTCATATCATATCTAAATTGGATACATTGTACTTTACCAACGGGAAACAGCTGAATTTGAGTCGATAACAAATATCCACATCAAGTTCGCTTTTCCATCTCCTCGGTCCACATACAAAAAAAGGCTATAGACATTGGCACATTTCATCCGTTTTATTTTATTCTTTTCATTTGAATAATAAATAAAGCTTAAACACCACATTATTTCATAACCACACAGAAGATATGGTAGACCATAATCATGACATCAGAAGGAGAAAGCGAGTGTGCATTAAAATAACAATACCCTTTAAAGGATTGCTCCATCCACTATTATCTTAAATTCATTGCAAAGTTTACATTTTGAGAGAAAGGTTTAACCTTTTAATGTTATATATAGCTTTTGTATTTTAGGGGAGGAAATAATAGACCACTGCCACGTTTAACAGTACTTTCAATAAGGTACTTTTCATAAGGTATGTGGTCAATGGTATGAGTTAAGCAAATGATGTCCTCAAATTGTCTGTATACCAGTAGTAAAATGAATTTGAAATTACATGTATATTCAACTTAAATTCTACTTTGTTCTTTGACTGTGTCACGACTCCACAAACCAGTGAATTAAGTTCACAAGCTTGAAAGATTTACCAGTGTGATACTGAACAAATAAAACAATTCAAATTTCAGGGAGTAAAAAACTGCTGTCATTTTCCATTTTCTTTCACTCTTCAACTTTCTATGGTAACTGCTATTGATGCTTGCTGTATTGAACTCCTTTGGTGAGACGATACAATTACATGTTCCTATGGCAAAAAAATCTAAACAAATAAATAAATAACTTCACTTATGTCATGGTAGGCAGCTCGCAGATATGCAGGTGGGTTATATCATATCACTTGTCTCCCCTATACAGAGCAACTCCCTTTACCTGGTGTGACCCATTGGCGCCCAAGACAGCATAGCACAGTTTCCTTAGGATCCCATTTACATTTCCGTAGGTCTCATGACAACATCAGTGGGTTTATAGCATGATAGAAACCAACTTTAAATATAGCATGGTTAACCTATACTGGAAATACAGTAAGTATATGCAAAAGTCAATGGAAAGGCAGGAAAACAAGGACAGCTGCTGATTACAGAACAGTTTGCCTTGGGCCATGATGATTTAACATTGTCATGTTTGGAAATCATTCACACACACAAGACACAGACACACACTAACACAGACCTTAGTTTTTGTATTAAATATTGCAATGCATACAATCACATTTACTGTATATCATTTTTATCTGCAGGAGTCCCACTCAATAACATCTATTCTATGTGTATGACATTTAGCGGGCCAGACGGTAGAGATTGAGAATAGAGAACTACACTATTCAAAAGGGGACTTCACTGAACATTCAGCAGACCAAAGTAAATTGAGGAGCGACCACTTTTTCCTTGATGATATACCCTGTTACTGTACCTAAGTCATGTTGGTAATGGTGTAATGGTACCACACTACATTTTAAAAAAGGCATGGTGTTTTCTACATACTACATTTGCGCTTGGCTGAAACAAGTATAGCAAGAGTATAGGTGAGGGCTCGCAGTCTCTCGTTCAGACAATAATGTACTGTACATCATGAGCCATTCGTAGATATGGCTAAAGAGAGCATGTCAAACCTTTCCAGCAGTCATGACAAATGATAAGGAGGATTTTAGGTTAGGATAAACATCCCACTGGGCACACACCTCAGTTCAATGTCTAGTTTGGATTAAAACATTTTTGAGTTGTCAACTAACGTGAATTCAATGTGAAATTAACAAAAAAAATGTAGGTTAAAAGTTGGGTGAAAAAAAAGACGAAATTCCCTTACGTTGATTACTTTTTGCAAGTCCAATCAGTTTTCCATGTTGATTCAACGTCGTCACAGATTTTATTTGATCAGTGGCAGTGGGATGATTCTTAATGACTTATTGTCTTTACAAATAGTGTACAGTAATGCCATCTGTAATTTGTTACGACAGTTCGTAGGAAGTGATTTTAAAAGTCAAAGTGGGGCCTATTATTTCCCCCAGATTTGCGTCTCTCGTATAAGTAAAAAATGTGTGTGAAACCTGCATTACATGCAGAATATCAATTGAGCGATGGATCAAACCTGTCTTCCACATATTCCTATCAGACTATCAGTATCTTAAGGAAGAGAAAAAGGACTCTAAGTATGGGGGTATTTGTAATGGGAGTGGATGAATGTGTGATTGTATGTATGTGAGTGAGCAAAGGGAGACAGAACCGAGCTGTAGGAGAGGAAGGAAATTGCTGGGGTCAATGGTCAGGGGCAAGAGTTAGGGGTCATCACTGGGTGAGGGCCTGAAGGATGTCCTTGACCAGCATCGTGCCAATCACCATTTTCTCACAGTTGACCGTCAGCTGGGCGGCCCCGTTCTCTTTGGTGACCACACTGACCAGTACAAGGCTGCCACTGGTCACCGTCTTCCCAGCGAACCTGTGAATCGGAAACGGGGGAGGAGGAACAGGAGGGCTAAGTTCAAAGATTAAAGAGCAGAAGTAAAGATGAAGTTGAATAGTTGAATCAGTATTATGACACAAAACAGCAATATTCTTTCATGATTTCATTACTTCCTAAACTTCCCCTACTATCTCCCCTGTCTAATAAAACATGCAACATACTAATTCAATAATTAAAAAAAATCTATATCAATATGTATTCTGGCGACATCTGCCAACTTTGACAACTTTTCCAAATGCCCACCACCCTCACCTGCACTCCTTGTCTGAGCCACAGGGCACTCGGCTGAGGTTGGCGGCAGTGGTAACCCTCTGAACGATAGCGTGCTCGCCCTGACACTTCTCCTCCAGGGTCAGCTTCTCTGTGATCTCATTCATGCCCATTAACTGACCTGAGGACAGTACAAAATAGCAGTGGTCAAAAGACGAGTGGTCAAGGAGTCGGCATCAGCATCTCAATTAGTCTTCCCGCGATTCCTTGCATCCTATCTCCTCGGCTCCTTCTCAACCGTATTGGAGGAGACGGTCCAAGGTCCCTCGCCTCAGACCTTCTTCTCCAATACCTTTTTAGGGATGCAAGGAAAGAGGATGTGAGGAATCGAGGAAAGATGAATTGTAGGTTCCAGCTTGAGTGAGATTGAACATGTGTTTGAAGAAGGTCAATTGAATTTTTGTTTTTATGAATGCTCATTGTCACCAGACTCCTTCAAAATAGGAGACTGTCCCGTGAATACATAACATTTTAACCAAACCCCATTGTGTAATGTTTCATACTATATGGACGCATTTGTGTCCATATACCATTTGATACCACAACAATCTAAAATCCATACAACTAGGGTCTACTACCATAAAAGGGTTGGGTTTTACACAATTCTCTTAGGACTACACTAACTATATAATGCCTTAGGATTAAAAGACTAGGGATATGAGCCATTAAATAAGCATGGGGCTTAATGTGAAAAACTATCTCGCAAGGCAGTGACACTTTCTTAAGAAAAAGAAAGTAATCTGATATTTGCCAAAAACAGGAGTTTGAGGGGAATAGCCTGCATGTGGATTACTTTATTTATCAGGTTGCAGGTCTATAATTCATATTTCTATTCTGCTTTTCTTTTTGTCACAAACTCATTTTCTCATATATCACTGTCAAACTTCCTTGAACATAGAAAAGGCTCCCTGAAAGAGACTGAAATGTTCCCTCTTCGTTCTGTAATGTCTTAGTTATATTTAGCTGAATTCAGCAAACTTCTCCACAAACGTCCTCCACACTAAATCTAGAATACAATGACCATTAACTTGTAAAGTATTATAAAACACCATTATATGCATTAAATGGAAGCAGCATGCTATACTGTCCTCTCACCACTCAGA
Source organism: Brachymystax lenok tsinlingensis (assembly GCA_030435695.1). NCBI lineage: Eukaryota > Metazoa > Chordata > Actinopteri > Salmoniformes > Salmonidae > Brachymystax > Brachymystax lenok. The sequence continues at coordinate 9,066,708 of CM059818.1, read as the reverse complement.
CAAAGTTAAGTTAGCTATACTTCTCTAAAACATCTGAATGTGGTGAATGTGACCTACAGTATGCATTAGTTACAGCCCATGTGTCTTACAGCCGTATAACACAATCAATGCTGTGAAAGAAGAGCGCAATGGTTTCAAATGCAGTGCCTTTAAAAAAAATGGACATCCTCTTTGCGCATTCCTGGAACTACAGTATTCCATAGTGCTAGGACATAGATTTGGGATTAGTGGATCTAAGTGGAGCATTCCCAGTCATTCCCAGTGGAGCTACAGTACATGTTAGAGGCTGGGATGCAGGTTAGGTTATGTTAGGTCAGTTGTGTCTGCCATTGAAGTGAACTGGAGATACATAGTGCAAATAGTCATTGGCACCCAGGCATTAGATATTGCTGTGGGGGGTATAGGAGGGAACAGCTTGAAGCAAGGGGGGGAGATGTTGAGGGGAGGGATGGGGAGGAGAGGTTGAGTCTTGTATGGGGGGTAGGTTGTTAAGGCAGGTGGCACATAGACAGCTGACGAGAACAAGTTCTATCAAAGGAAACTTACCTAGACTTTGTAATAGCGTCTCTATTGGGGCCAGTATCAAGAGGGAAGAACGGAGGATATGACACGTTTAAACACACAATATGGTTGGATTTGAGTTGAAAACCTTGCCCAGTGTTAGTGATTATGCTCCAAGGGTGACCATTGCTATTAAACCAGGTTAGAATGAATACCAAGGTTTGCTGGTTGATGTGGATTTGATCAAGTCAGAGGTGATAGTGCGTTACTAGTCACATGCCATTGTTAGGGTTAGTTTGTGTAGTGACTGGTGGAAACTGCCATTCATCATAAATATACTATGATTTGCCTCAGAAATGTATAAATTCTTGAGTGTTCTTTTGGATACCAACTCAAAACAACACCCAGAGAGGCAAAGACATCTCAAAACATACTGCATCAATTCAGGGATTTTACTATTACAAAACTATAAAGTTGTATTACTCTTTGTTGACACTAGCCTTGTTTCTTTAGCGCAGTCAAAATGGGGCCCATATCAAATGTGTTTGAGGGGGTTTCGTTGTCACTATGATGTTTTTGTTCAATTGATTGATTTCCATGCAGTGGTTCCTGTGCTCACCTTGCTCTTTTTTGAACTCATTTTCTGTCATAAAGATCGGCATCATCAGCTCTCCAACCGGTGGCTGGATCGACACAAAGAACTTCCTGGTGTGAGTGCTGCAAAGGAACAATAAGACATGGCATGATTCACTTATAGGAGAATAGAGCAATAGGACTGTGCGGTGACTAGGGTCACTAAATTCAGGAAACTTTCCCAGGAATTCTCTGGTTTCCCAGAATTCCCAGTAGGATTCCCGGAATCAGGAGGGAATAAGTAGGTAGGAAATCCTACAACTCGGAATCTTCCAACCAGGATGTCTGAAAAACCCAGTAACTTTGGGAAAGTTTCCAGATTTTTGCAACACTAGTGGTGATACTTGACTGGCCATATGGGGGTGGGGGGTTTAAGCAAGCTACAGCCATCAGGGAGCAGGCTCTTCCTTACCAGAGCTGGAAGTTGGCCGCCTGTGTGGAATCACAGAAATCGATGCCCATCACCACGCTAACAGTCTCACCCGCAGGTAACACCTCTGAAAGCAACACAAGATACTAGGTAAAATAGACTGTGCACTAACTATCCCAAAACAATGACAAACAGCTACCTAGATAGATCACTGAATGACTGAGGTGTAATTCTAATTTAAACTGACCCCGTTGCAAAACTGTTATGAATAAATTCATATGATTTATATGTTTAATGACTAAATGATTATATGTTTAAAGTAATATGTTTAAGTAATTACTAAGAATATTGAATCCTTAAAATATATGTAATAGGTGTTAAGAGGAATAGGTCTAGAACTTTTCAAAAGACTAAGACATCGTGTTACTATTTTGCAACCTAAGCAGGATGGAGTTGAGATAACAGAGGAACTGGAGAACTGTTGACAGACGATTTATAACTGTGAAACCAATAACAGGAAAACGGTTTCTCCACCCAGGAAGGGGAGAAACGGTTAGAAACGGTCAGAAAACTGTTTAGAAGTGATAAGCTGTAATATGTAAAACACAGCCCGCCTAAAGCGGGGTGGAGTTAAATTGTATGTATATATAAAGGACTGTGTTCCCATTGTGAATTGGGAGCTCTCCTGAATAAACATTGACATTTGACTATTGTAGACTGGGCTTCTGTCTGTCTAATTTCAACCAGTATCTTACAAATTCTGGGTTACAGACGGAGTTGTTTAATTGAAGTTCAGTTTTTGAACATTGAGTATAGAATTTCCATAACAAAAACTTAACCCAACAAAGAACCATTTCTTTCAATTAGCTTTTCCAAAAAGGGTTCCATGTAGAACCCTACCTGTCCTCAAAGGATCATTTTAGAACCCCTTTTTCAAAACTATGAAAAGAGGAATTCTGTTGTGAAATGTTGACTGACCGATCTCAGGGAACTCTTTGATCCTCATGCCTGACTGCAACTTGGCGTCCTCCACGTGCAAGCTCTTGGCCTCGGAGGTGGCGCTGTTGGTGAACTGGATTTTGACTGCCACCATGTGTGGGTCGGGGCTGAACGGCTGGCGGCTGAAGCAGTACTCCACTGACAGGCCCTCGCCGGTGATACGGTGGAGCAGCTCATAGGTCTTCAGGTTGCCAGATGGGACGATGGTCTGTGGTACGGAAACGGGTAGGGGGTTGAGTAAAAACTGCATGTTCAGCCAAGCAGGCTTACATATTGTAGCAAACACCTGGACACCTCATGATCTGTTGATGTAAGGGCTATAGTGTTGGGTTGACAGTCGCTGGACCCAGTTTAGAATCCCGGATGGGGTTACCGTAGTAGGACGGCCCTTGTGGGTATCCGTACCTATGTATGACATGCGCAGACTAGGCTAGTAAACATGCTAAAGCAAGAACCTTGTTGTTGTACCTCCTTATTTTAGATGATACTACATTGTGTCAGAAGTGGTTTTAATAATAGGACTTACCAAGTAAATCATACATTCAGTATCTGGATGACGTGTGAAATGCTTGATAATGTATTTGATATCAACAGAGAGGTCTATTTTCTGGGTGATTTAAATATTGACTGGCTTTCATCAAGCTGCCCACTCAAGAAAAAGCTTCAAATAGTAACAAGTGCCTGTAACCTGGTTCAGGTTATCAGTCAACCTACCAGGGTAGTTACAAACAGCACAGGAATGAAATCATCAACATGTATTGATCACATCTTTACTAATGCTGCAGAAACTCTATTCTACATCAAGTAACTCATGCAAGCAGTAAAATTAGTAGTAAAAAACATCTTATGGAACAGCGGGGACTGTGAAGCAACACAAACATAGGCACAGACACATGCATACACACACATGATAACATACGCACTATACACACAAGTACACATGGATTTTGTACTGTATATATGTGGCAGTGGTGGAGTAGGGGCCTGAGGGCACACAGTCTGTGAATGTATTGTAATGTTTTTAAAATTGTATAAACTGCCTTAATTTTGCTGGACCCCAGGAAGAGTAGCCCCAGGAAGAGTAGCCTTGGCAGCAGCTAATGGGGATCCATAATAAATACAAATACAAAGCAAATGCATGAGGTCTCAGGAGGAACAGCAGCTACAGCAGGACAGCATCTTTCTGGGACAAGTAAGGAAAAAACTAATGCTGGCTGGCACTCAGATATTAAACTCAATGGGGAGGTTGTGTCATTTAAACCAGACACAGGGGCAGCAGTGACAGCAATCCCCACTAGACTGTATAGCTATAGTAGAGTTGGCCCTTTGCTCTCTACAAACAAAAAAACTGTACGGGCCCAGTAATAAGATATTACCAGTGGTAGGGCAGTTGGTGAGTAAACTGGAGAGTAAAGACAAAAGTGCTAACTAACCTGTCTTCGTCATTCACTCTCTGGCCAGACCGTTGCTGGGGTTGCCAGCAATTGAACTGGAGGACCCAGGGGAGGTTTTCAAAAAGACATTCCTAAAAGTGTTTTCTGGCCTAGGAAGGTGACTACAAAATCGGCCTGAAAGAGGATGCGGTCCCCTATGCCCTAACCACCCCCAACCCCCGTCTACCTATCCCTTTATTGGCCAAAGTAAAGGAAGAGTTGGTGAGGATGGAAGAAATTGGGGCTGTGTCTAAAATAGAGAGTCCCACTGACAGGTGTGCAGGGATGATGGTGGTCCCAAAAGCCAATTGGGACTTGAATGAGGCTCTCTGCAGAGAGAGACACATCTTACCATCAGTGGAGCAGTCGCTGGCTCAGTTGGATGGCTCACAAATCTTCACAAAGCTGGATGCCCGCTCAGGACTGTTTTAACGTTTTGCCATTTGGAATTGCTTCCGGTCCTGAGCATTTCCAAAGACGCATGTCTCAATTGTTGGATGGGCTGAGTGGCGTCATAGTCCACGCGAACGACGTGCTCATGTGTGGACGGGACAGAGCAGAACATGATGAAAGGCTCACAGCATGTCTGACCAGACTCCAGGAGACTGGCCTGACACTCTATGAAAAATGCATCTTTGCACAGTCAGAGGTCTTGTTCTTAGGACACAAAATCAGTGCAGCTGGAATAGAGCCGGACCCGGAGAAGATCAGCATCATCACAGATATGCCCATCTCCCAGAATGCGGCTGAAGTCAGGACCTTCTTAGGCATGGCCACATATTTGGGTACGTTCCTCCCACAGTTTTCAGACACAACCAAACCCCTGAGAGACTTACTAGCCAAAGAGAATGACTGGTCATGGGGTCACATGCAATAGGTGGCATTTGACAAGATCAAAGGAGACCTGCCGTCACAGAGAGTGTTGGCCCAGTACCGTCCCCACGCTATGACAAAGGTGTCAGCAGATGCATCATCCTTTGGGCTAGCGGCGGTCCTCACACAGATGCAGGACAACATGGAGTGGCGTCCAATAGCATACATCTCACAAAGCTTATCCGACACAGAGCAAAGGTATGCACAAGTGGAGAAGGAGATGTTGGCAATCACATGGGCATGTGAAAGGCTCAACCAATACCTTATTGACCTGCAGTTCACAGCAGAGACTGACCACAAACCACTGTTGGCTCTGTTAGGGACAAAAGCACTTGATGACTTGCCTCCCAGAGTTCTGCGCTTCCGCCTCAGATTTCTGAGGTTCACCTACAAGATGGTGTATGTGCCAGGGAAGGCACTGATCACAGCAGACGCACTCTCCATGCCCCAATTAAACGTCCCTTAACAGAGGAGGAGCAATGTCTGGAGGGTGAGGTACAGGTGTCCGTTAATGCAGTAAGGGACAGCCTACCTGCATCTCAGACCAAACAGCAGCAGATTGCAGAGGAGCAACAACGAGACCCCATCTGCCGACAGATAGTACAGCAGTGCAAAATGGGATGGACCAGGCAGGAGGAACTGCCTCAGCTGCTGAAGCCCTATTGGGTGCCCCAAAGTGACTTCCACTGTAATGGAGACCTCATGAAAGGACAACAGATAGTTATCCCAGAGACTCTACAACCGGGTAATTCTAGAGAGTGCACGAGGGACACATGGGGATAACCAAATGCAGAGAGAGGGCTCAACAGTCGGTGTGGTGGCTGGGTCTGAGAACTTAGATTGCCAAGCTGGTGGCCCAGGTGTGTGCACAATGTCAACCTTGTCATCCTGAACCAATGACGGCAACGAAGCTGCCAAAACGGCCATGGCAAAAGGTAGGGGCAGATATGTTCTTATGGAAAAAAGACACCCATAACCACATCAGCTGGTGTTATCAATGTATTAAAGTCAATTTTTTCCAGGCAAGGGGTCGCTGAGGTCCTGGTTACAGATAACGCTCCCCAATTCTAGGCAAGCTCCTTTTCTGCTTTTGCCGCAGAATATGAACTTCACACATGTGACCAGAAGCCCCTACCATGCACAGAGCAACGGTGAGGTAGAGAGAGCTGTGAAAACAGTCAAAGGACTGTTGAAAAAGGACAAGGATCCGTACATGGCTCTGTTAGCTTACAAAGTTACACCACTGCATCATGGGCCGTCGCCTGCCGAGCTCCTGATGGGCAGGACAAATGGCTGAAAAAAACACAAACTGGAGACTTTAATCGGAGACACCGTGCTACGGAGAGGCCAGAGCTGACAGAACGTCAATGTGTGTGGATTACAAACTCAAGACACTAGCAATAGTGCTGAGGAAAGCGGACGCCCCACGCTCCTATGTGGTGGACACAGGCTCCGAAGAGGTACAGATGAACAAAACACACCTCAGAGCTCTTCCAGATCTACCAGCCACACAGGTTGAGGAGGCCACAGACATCGCACAAAAAGAGGGAGAAGGAGAGAGAATGCTCACAGAGCCACAAGCTCGCTCAGAAATCATTCTCACAGAGCCACAAGCTCGCCCAAAAAGGGATGTGAAGCCACCAGAGTGGCTGAAAGACTATGTTACATGAATAGAATGCATACTGTTGGGGACCATACCCAGCAAAAAGAGACTGTACCTAAGTTAATGCATAAGTGTTAAAGAGAATAATACTGGTTTCCAAATTGGATTTCAGTTATGCTTCAGTGGTTATGAATGTGGAATTCTTTTTCATTGGAGAGGGGAAGATGTAGTAGGATGGCCCTTGTGGGTATCCGTACCCATGTATGACATGCGCAGACTAGGATAGTAAACATGCTGAAGCTAGAACCTCGTTGTTGTGCCTTCTTATTTTAGATGATACTACAGGTACCCCCTAAAACTTACCAGAATATACTATACATCTTCAAAAATATTCAGTAAAATCGGCACTCATAAAATGTTAAAAAGCTTGGAATGTATGGTACTTAATCTCTCTTTAAATCTAAAAACATTATCTTTCTCTATCACTCTACATCTATATGAAGTGCTTAGGCCCTCGGGGAAAGGGGCTATGGGTAGTTTATGTCCTAGAAAGGGTACTCACTGTAGGGGACAGAACGTTGTCGGTCAGGGACAAGCCCTCCAGATCTGTCACTAGGCTGCTGGACAGGAAGTTGTTGAGAGGCGTGACTTGAGACGGAGATGGAGCGGGGTCAACTAGGAAGAGGAAGGAGCACACCGTTTTCTCAAAGACTGGAGAGCAATCATTTATAGTCTGATGCTGCGCTAATGTAAACAAACAAGCAAATAGCGGCGATTCTGCATCATGGACAATGGTGATTGTGGACTTCTGAAGTTGCAATGTTCAGTACCACAGACAGGGATATTTTTTATTTTAAACATTTGATTTAGAATTTAAAATAATAGGGAATACATCTGCACATAATTAAAATATACTTATCCAGTGACATCCATTATCAATCGTTCATCATCCCATTCAAAATCAGTGTAGGACCACTTGAGGGGGAAAGTGTAGACTGTCACTGTATTCCTGGTATTGTGGATTTAGTAAAAAGGAGGTGAACTTACAGTCATCAAAATCAAGCAGAGACATTTCTTTCTTTTCTTTCTTATTCTCTTTTTTGGGTGGTTTGGATGGAGGTTTAGATGCTGTGGTCTGAAAAGAAGAGAAAGAGAAACTAACCCACAAGCAAAAGAAGACCTGCCACCTGAATAAAGTGTTTAAAGGAGGAAAAAAGTAAATAGATATAAACTATATTACTACTTGTGCATGAAAGCAAAGGAATATGTTCATACAGTCCTACCGTGACGCTGGCGCGTTTTGGACTTCTAACCCCTTTTAAACATAGTGTGTTTGAGCTACAGACTTCTGGTGAACCATTGGATTAATCGATCTCTTCTGCATCCATTGAAACCAACCACTAGTCTGTGTGATTAACTTGGCCTGAGCTAGGGCGGTGTTTGTGAGACAAGGGCGGATCCCGAAGGGGCCTGGGGGTGGTTCTTCTCACAAAAACGTCTCTAAAGTCAGAATGGGTTGAGCTGAGACTCTTTCGAACACGTACATGTAATCGTGCATGTTTTGCATGCATTGTTTGCTCTATGACACTCACAAGCCATACAAGAGTTTTTAGAAGGTAAGGAGCTTTTCTACATTGAAGATCATAGGAAATCCCAGGACATACTGTCTATAATACTGTAATAAGCTCACATAGTCGCTGTCACAAATTCCAAACTTCACATTTGCCACTGGCTAGTTGGACATTCATTTCCCAATGAGCAAACATAAATTCATTTTTATCAGGTTTTTACTTGACAGACCTTATTTTTTTTTTTACATTTGGCAATAAAAACTCATGAATGTAACTATTTATGTCAAATTGTAAAACACTTCATTGTGAGGCTAAATATAAGGGCTAGATATTCAGATAAATGAAAGTAGTGCCTAGGCCAACTCCATGACTTTTCAACCTCATTTTCATTATCTCCAGCACAATACCAGTGTCAATATATGTGAAAATGGCGACCAATGACATCATCAAAACTTAAAACATTTTAAAAACAGTGATTTTCAAACACTGATATTTGCGGGGAGCAAGAAAATACCCTCCCTTGGGCTAGAAACTCATTGCAGGTTTTGATCCTACCCTGTGATGTCACAGAGAAGCATTTCTTTATTACCTTTTTTTTCTTCTCTTTTTAACCATGGATCATAGAAACACTGTTTTCACATATGTAAACACTAGTTGGTGCTGGAATATGAGGTTGAAAAGTGGCAGAATTGCCCTTTAAGTTTATTCGTTTACTGTATCCATTGGGAATGTTGACATCAAAGAATATCTATGTGCTTTATGCCAACCATCAGAAAATGCCAATGTAGAATGTGTGTGTTTTGTCTCTCTGTGTGTGCGTGTGTGTCTGTAGTACGTGTATTTTCGAGTATCTCTCTCATTACCCACCTTCTTTTTCTTCTTGATCTCCTCCTCTGACTCCTCTTCTGACTCCTCCTCCTCTGACTCGCTGCTCTCTGATTCACTATCGTTGTCCTCCTCCGATTCTGACTCGGAGCTACCAATCCGCGGTTTGCTCTTCTTCTCGCTCTTCTTCTCATCCTCTCCACTGCTCTGCTCACTGTGATGCAATGGTCAACAAGTATCAAAGGTTTAATGAAGTAATTTCACATCTTTAGAGCTCATGTCATAGGATTGCATTTCCTAGTGCTCTGCTACAGATTTTGACTACATTCTCTGGGTTACACACATGGTAGACATATCAGATAGAATATGAATTAATAGGTAAAGAAAAAAACATACAATTTCAACTTTTGACTGGAATTTCTCTTTAATCATTATCCAGGTTATGTATAATTGAGATTAGGGCCAACAATTCATTGTCATTGGCTGATATTAAAGATGCGTTATAAAGGTTTTGAATAATTTTTGCCAGTAGTTTTGAAAGTAGCGCTCATGAGCCAAAACGTGTCCCCGAGAATTGTGCACAATTGTGTGCGTCATCACATCACTGTTCTCGAGCCTCTGTAGAGTGTGAGAAGAGAAGAGAAGAAAAAAACTCTGTGGTGTTCATGTGGTGTGCATGTGGGGTGTTCATGTTGGGCTCACGCCGCAACCTCATTGGACAACACTGTGCTGACCTGATCCCGTCTCCCACTTTAATCTTGCAAGCTCATTGGACATCGTTCCACCTGCCAATCAACATTGTCTATCATCTTCGGTTGTCGCACATGGTCTTATCAGATTAGTATGGCACACGAGCAAGCGAATGCGATCATGTAATTTTATACAACGGAAAAGGTATACTTATGTTTGCATCAAATGTCCTACTCCTTGAAAGTCAGGTATCATATATCATATGCCTACGTGATGAATGATGATCGCTGGCAATTAACAGCTGTAGTGTTGACTACATTGGATTGCCCCATATCATAGAATACGTGTGTGAAGGTTTATAAAGACAAAAAGTGAACACATTAAATGATTTGATTTGGATGGACGGATTGAGACAACATAAAGGGGAATCTGGTAATCAATGGTGTAGCTGTTGAACAAGTTGAAGAGACTAAATTACTTGGTGTTACCTTAAATAGTAAACTGTCATGGTCAAAACATATAGATTCAATGGTTGTAAAGATGGGGAGAAGTCTGTCTGTAATAAATAGATGCTCTTTTTTCATGACACCGCATTCCAAAAAGCAAGTCCTGCAGGCTCTAGGTTTGTCTAATCTTGATTATTGTCCAGTCGTGTGGTCCAGTGCTGCAAGGAAAGACCTAGATAAGCTGCACCGTGCCCAGAACAGAGCGGCACGTCTTGCTCTTCAGAGGGCTGATATAAATACTATGCATGCCAGTCTCTCTTGGTTAAGAGTTGAGGAAAGACTGACTGCATCACTATGAATTGTTTGCATAGTCAACTTACACACACAACTCTGACACACACACGCACCCCACCAGAAATGACACCAGGGGTCTTTTCACAGTCCCCAAATCCAGAACAAATTCAAGAAAGCATACAGTACTATATAGAGTCATTATTATTATCCCTTCCATCTCATACTGCTCAAATGAACAGCGAACCTGGTTAAAAAAAAAACTGGTAAAGCAACACCTCATGGCACAAAACATACACACAAGTGTAAAGGAATGAATAAGAATATGTACATATAAATATATGGACGAGCGATGGCCGTGCTGCATAGGCAAGACAAGATGCAGTAGATGGTATAGAGTACAGTATATACATATGAGATGAGTAATGTAGGGTATGTTATATAAAGTGGCATTGTTTAAAGTGACTAGTGATACAATACATTTTTTATTATTAAAGTGGCTAGAAATTTGAGTCAGAATGTTGGCAGCAGCCACTGAATGTTAGTGATGGCTGTTTAACAGTCTGATGGCCTTGAGATAGAAGTTGTTTTTCAGTCTCTTGGTCCAAGCTTTGATGCACCTGTACTGACCTCGCCTTCTGGATGATAGCGGGGTGAACAGGCAGTGGCTCGGGTGGTTGTTGTCCTTGATGATATTTTTGGCCTTCCTGTGACATCGGGTGGTGTAGGTGTCCTGGATGTCAGGTAGTTTGCTCCCGGTGATGCATTGTGCAGACCTCACTACCCTCTGGAGAGCCTTACGGTTGTGGGCGGAGCAGTTGCTGTACCAGGCGGTGATACAGCCCGACAGGATGCTCTCGATTGTGCATCTGTAAAAGTTTGTGAATGCCTACGGTGACAAGCCAAATTTCTTCAGCCTCCTGAGGTTGAAGAGGCGCTATTGCGCCTTCTTTACCACGCTGTCTGTGTAGGTGGACCATTTCAGTTTGTCCGTGATGTGTACGCCGAGGTATTTAAAACTTGCCACCTTCTCCACTACTGTCCCGTCGATGTGGATAGGGGGGTGCTCCCTCTGCTGTTTCCTGAAGTCCACAATCATCTCCTTTTTTTGTTGACGTTGAGGGTGAGGTTATTTTCCTGACACCACACTCCAAGGGCCCTCTCCTCCTCCCTGTAGGCCGTCTCGTCGTTGTTGGTAATCAAGCCTACCACTGTAGTGTCATCTGCAATCTTGATGAATGAGTTGGAGGCGTGCATGGCCACGCAGTCATGGGTGAACAGAGAGTACAGGAGAGGGCTGAGAACGCACCCCTTGTGGGGCCCCAGTGTTGAGGATCAGCGGAGTGGAGATGTTGTTTCCTACCTTCACCACCTGGGGGCGGCCCGTCAGAATGTCCAGGACCCAGTTGCACAGGGCGGGGTCGAGACCCAGGGTCTCGGGCTTAATGACGAGTTTCAAGGGTACTATGGTGTAACCGATGAACAGCATTCTTACATAGGTATTCCTCTTGTCCAGATGGGTTAGGGCAGTGTGCAGTGTGATTGCGTCGTCTGTGGACCTAATGGGCGCGCGCTAAGCAAATTGGAGTGGGTCTAGGGTGTCAGGTAGGGTGGAGGTGATATGATCCTTGACTAGTCTCTCAAAGCACTTCATGATGACGGAAGTGAGTGCTACGGGGCGATAGTCGTTTAGCTCAGTTACCTTAGCTTTCTTGGGAACAGGAACAATGGTGGCCCTCTTGAAGCATGCGGGAACAGCAGACTGGGATAGGGATTGATTGAATATGTCCGTAAACACAACAGCCAGCTGGTCTGCGCACGCTCTGAAGCGAGGGTTAACACGTTTAAATGTTTTACTCACAAAGCAAAGCAAAGAAGTTGTTTAATTTGTCTGGGAGCAAGACGTCGTGTCTGCGACGGCCCTGGTTTTCTTTTTGTAATCCGTGATTGACTGTATACCCTGCCACATACGTCTCGTGTCTGAGCCGTTGAATTGCGACTCTACTTTGTCTCTATACTGACACTTAGCTTGTTTGATTGCCTTGCGGAGGGAATAGCTACACTGTTTGTATACGATCATGTTTCCGGTCGCTTTGCCACAATTAAAAGTAGTGGTTTGCGCTTTCAGTTTTGTGCGAATGCTGCCATCAATCCACGGTTTCTGGTTGGGGAAAGTTTTAATAGTCACCGTGGGTACAACATCACTGATGCACTTGCTAATAAACTCGCTCACCGAATCAGCGTATACATCAATGTTGTTTTCTGAGGCTATCCGGAACATATCCCAGTCCACGTGATCGAAGCAATCTTGAAGCGTGGAATCCGATTGGTTGGACCAACGTTGAACAGACCTGAACACAGGCGTTTCCTGTTTTAGTTTCTGTCTATAGGCTGGGAGCAACAAAATGGAGTCGTGGTCAGATTTGCCGAAAGGAGGGCGAGGGAGGGATTTGTATGCGTTATTGCGGAAGTTAGAGTAGCAATGATCCAGAATGCTGCCAGCCCGGGTTGCGCATTCGATATGCTGATAAAATTTAGGGAGACTTGTTTTCAGATTAGCTTTGTTAAAATCCCAAGCTACAATAAATGCAGCCTCAGGATATGTGGTTTCCAGTTTACATAGAGTCCAATTAAGTTCTTTCAGGGCCGTCGAGGTGTCTGCTTGGGGGGGACACGGCTGTGATTATAATCGAAGAGAATTCTCTTGGTAGATAATGCAGATGGCATTTGATTGTAAGGAATTCTAGGTCAGGTGAACAAAAGGACTTGAGTTTCTATATGTTGTTATGATCACACCACGACTCGTTAATCATAAGGAATACACCCCCGCCCTTCTTCTTACCAGAGAGACTGACTCTGATAGCATATACCGAGTGAGCCATGTTTCCGTGAAACAGAGAATGTTACAATCTCTGATGTCTCTCTGGAAGGCAACCCTTGCTCGAATTTCGTCTACCTTGTTGGCAAGAGACTGGACATTGGCGGGTAGTATACTCAGGAGCGGTGAGCGATGTGCCCGTCTACGGAGCCTGACCAGAAGACCGCTCCTTCTGCCACGCCGTTGTTTTGGGTCGTCTACTGGGATCCGATCCATTGTCCTGGGTGGTGGTCCAAACAGAGGATCCACTTCGGGAAAGTCGTATTCCTGGTCGTAATATTGGTAAGTTGACGTTGCTCTTATATCCAATAGTTCTTCCCGGCTGTATGTAATAAGACTTAAGATTTCCTGCGGTAACAATGTAAGAAATAATACATAAAAAAACTAAATACTGCATAGTTTCCTAAGAACACGAAGCGAGGCGACCACCTTTGTCGGCGCCATCATCTCTGGTCTGTTCTGTATTATATTATGTAATGTTTCATGTGGACCACAGGAAGAGTAGCTGCTTTTCGCAACAGCTAATGGGGATCCTAATAAAATACTGAATACCAAGGTAGGCTAATAATATTTAATCTAAAAAGTGGGTGAAAGTTTGCAGTACACATTTCTCGAGCGCATCAACATTGTATGTTGTGTTGCGATTCACGAAAGGGATGGATGGACGGGTGCGTTGTAAAGATCTTATAGCCTATTCCACAATATATTCTAAAATGTTAACAAAATACACCAGCAACATAATTTAGAAGATACAAGTTGTGAGCATAGTGTTTCTGATTGGGTTAACAATGATCTTCTAATGTGTTTGTGTGCCTACAATGCCATCTTTAGGGCACAACATTTTCAGGTTTGCAGAGAAATACATTGAAAGAGATAAATGAAACCACTACCGAGGTCTATACATCTAACTTAGAATTTTAAATGTTTTATCACCTATTATGCATGGCTTTGATTGATGCATTCAATGTATTTTCACTGTTATCAAAATAACTAATGGTAAGCCATGCAGCCACTTGAAAACTTGCTTCAGAGTGGGGGTTCACTACATCACAGGAACGAGCACATTCTAAAGGATGGCATGTTAGAATGTAAATCGTTTATTATGCATTTATGAACCAAACATTGACATCTCGAGTCCAAAACGTGATGTTTAAAAAATAACAAGGTATAATAATAAGGTCGTTTTCAGTTTTCCGGAACATCTCTTTAAGCGAAAAATGTGTGCTACCTTTCACTTTCTGGAACAGGTTTCCTTGCTTTGATCTTCTCCACATTCTTCTTTTTCTTCTTCCCCTCTTCCTCCTCGTCCTCCTCGCTTGCAGACTCAGACTCCTCGTTGCTCTCCTCACTCTCGGATCCCGAGCCGCTCTCCTCACTGCCACTGCCACTCTCTGAGCCGCTGGCTGTGTCTGAGGCTGAGGGTGGAGAGGAACGGTTTATATTCATCCCATCGAATATTCATATTCTTAAAGGTAGGGTTGCAAAAGACCTGTAAATTATTGGCATTTTCAGATTATTTTAAAATTAAAAGGTATGGCAACTTTGGTAATTTATACTTGAATAACTTTAAAAAAAATGGATTCATATAAAATATTCATTTTTTGTTAATCTTTTGTCTCCACATTTTCCATGAGGTTGTAGTGGAAAATAGGCTAATTAATGAAAAAAGCATTGGATCAACAATGGCATCATTTTCAATTAACTCTGCAAATGTCACAACTATTGACTTTTTTCACAACTGCCTCCAAAACATTTACAACAAAGACACATTGACATAGTAAAATAAATAAAAGTGTGTAAAAATATAAAGGATATTTCATGCCGAAAACCCCTGATATTAAACACCAACGGTATTCACTAAATTGATGGGTTATATTTAGGATAATGGCTTATAGCTTTTTCATTACATTTTTTATTTAAAAATCATCTTATCTTATTATTTTATGAAAATTCCATAAAGTCCTTGAAAGTTTCCCAAATTCCGGTGGTTTACTGGTAAACGTAGAAGGTTGACAGTAATTTACCCTCCCTTTGCAACCCTACTCATAGGACATGATAAAACACATATAGGCAAACATTTCCACGGATGCACACACACACAAACGCTTTTTACGTTATCACAGTAATATTCTTCATGTTAGGACGTGTGGTAAAGGGGGTTGTGAGGTTGTGTATGGAAGTAAGCAGCCCTAGTCACCACTGTCAGCAGACTCGGTCGGGCCAGACTCGCCCTCCGAGTCAGAGTAGAATGGTTTGTCCGCCTTCTTTTCTTTCCTTTTCTCGCGGCTGCTGCACTTGGTCCACTCCGGCACCTGGCAAAGAGGTCAGAGGTCAAAGAGTCAGCCGTGTCACCACCACGTTCGAAGCATTTCAATGGAAGCAGAGAAGAGGGGTTCATCCGAAATGCCACCGTATTCCCTAATGCAATACTTTTGACCAGGGCCCGCATAGGGCTCAGGTCAAAAGTAGTGCGCTATATGGGGAATGGGGTGCCATTTCGGATGCGGCCAAGGATCGAAGACGCAGCGTGGCCATGACTGCTTCCCCTTGGGGCCGACCCTGTGAACCAAACCAACCAGCCATAATGGGCTTCCATTATGGTACAGTCCCGTGAAGCTTTAGTTTACACAATTGTCGTAACATGTACTGTATAACATGTTTAACTTGTATTTATTGTTTTCCACAGCTAGGTGGCAGCACCAGGTGATGCCTTCATGGCCAGTTCGGTAATAATGTTTGATTTAGATTTTTTAAAGGGAGTAGTTCCAATAAAGATGTGATGTCCTCCAGGAGTAGTCAATGTCCTGGCACAAAATTGTTTAACAACATTAAAAGGTATTGTATTAACCAGGGTGTATTATTTTCTATTCTTACTGATACCGTATGTTAGTTGTTTATCTCACATGCAAAAAACAACAACAACCACAAAAAGTAAGAAGAGAAGTTTCAACAAGTGGGAAGACCATCAACTCTTCTGAAGGAATCAACTCTTTAATGGTAGAGACAGAGCAGGTTGCTGAGTTGGGTAGTTTTGCTGAGTTAGCTACGCACAGAACAGCAGCTACGGTAGGCCGGGGGTGTCAAAAAGCACTTTGGGAGGGGGGGGGCTCAAAGAGGCAAGCTCTTTGCCACTGACTGACTCACGCTGGTTAAAGTTGTGACTCTTTCAAGCAGCGTAATAACCTGGCAGGACGGAAGAAAGAAAAAGATTGGGATGGAAGTGAGATGAGAAAAGGAAGAAAAGTCTAGAAAGAGGTATAAAAAAACAAGGCAAAAAGGAACAGACGGATTCAAGTTGCACTTACTCAATACTGTAGATGTTCAAAAACAGTTTTCACTTCTAAGCGATTGTTACTACAAGGCTTTATCTTACTCTCTTTAAAAAATATTATTTAACCATAATTAAGCATTTATTAAACAACATTACCAAAGTACTTAAACATTACTTCAACAACTTGAAATTACTTCAACTAGCAATTTGTTAACTTACTTTAACCAAGTTATTAAATAACTTAATAAAGTTAACAAATTCACGATTACTTATGGTTATCATAATCATTACAGTACATCCAATATCAAAGACTATATATCAATGGTAAAGCATGAGGTGGTGTTTGCTTATTGAACTTCGCTATGGTAGTGCAACCTTGATTGAATGAATCCAACGGGGGTTGAATGGTGAAATACATGAGGAGAGGAACAAAGAAGATCGAGAAAGGCAGATTTTGGATTGGAAACAAGGTTGGCACACACCGCACAACAAGTAAGAGTCAAACACGGCAGTTCACACGCAAAATACACAAACTGTACCACTAACTCAAGTCCAACTTCAGTTACTAAAATTAGAGACCAGTTGCCTAACTATCCATCTAGCTACGGTCCATTTCAAAACTGAAACTTTCTCTTTATATAAATAGCTATAAGAGACAGAGCTGACTTGGACTTCTATAGCATTAATTCTTGAAATACATTCATAGAATGCCTGTAGCAATTTACCACCCTTTATAGGCTCAGCTAAGTAATAGTAATAAGTGAATTCCCATCTAAACCAATCAGCACTTTGACATCCAATACCAATCTTTTTTAATATGGTGTCACTTGAATATGGTGCCACAGCTGGTGTGCGATCTCTAATACTTATATCCCGCTGTACTGCTCAGCTGAGTTGGTTAATTCGTTAAAAACTGTAGACCATACTATTTACCAAGAATTTTCATCTATATTTTTCGGAGCTGTCTATTTACCACCACAAACCAATGCTGGCACAAAGACCGCACTCAACGAGCTATATAGGGCCATAAGCAAACAAGAAAATGCTCATCCAGAGGCAGCGCCCCAGTTGCATTTTTTTTTATGCAGGGAAACTGAAATCTGTTTGACCAAATTTCTACCCGCATGTCACCTGTGCAACTATAGGAGAAAGAACTCTAGATCACCTTTACTCCACACACAGAGACAAATACAAAGCTCTTCCTCGCCCTCCATTTGGCAAATCTTACCATAACGCCATCCTCTTGATTCCTTACAAGCAAACACTCAAACAGGAAGTACCAGTGACTCGATCAATACAGAAGTGGTCCGATGAAGCGTATGCTAAGCTACAGGAATATGTTCCGGAATTCAGCCGATGGCATTGAGGAGTTTACCACATCGGCTTCATTAATATAGTACATTGATGACATCATCCCCACAGTGACCGTGCGTACATATCCCAACCAGAAGCCATGGATTACAGGCAACATCCGCACTGACCTAAAGGCTAGAGCTGCCACTTTCAAGGAACAGGACACTAATCCGACATAGACGTAGAGCCAGAGTAGTAGGATTTGATCTTAGTCCTGTATTGACGCTTTGCCTGTTTGATGGGTCCTGCTACGACCTTTGATGAGCCATCAAACAGACAAAGCATCAATACAGGCCTAAGATCGCATCCTACTACACTGGCTCTGGTACTCGTCGGATGTTGCAGGGCTTGCAAACTATTACAGATTACAAAGTGGAACCCATCCGCGAGCTGCCAAGTGATGCGAGCCTACCAGACAAGCTAAATGCCTTCTATGTTTGATTCAAGGCAAGCAACACTGAACCATGCATGAGAGTACCAGCTGTTCCAGACGACTGTTTTATTCCACTCCGTAGCCGATGTAAACAAGTTAACATTCACAAGGCCGCAGGGCCAGACGGATTACTAGGACGGGTAAGAGCATGCGCTGGCAAGTGTCTTCACTGACATTTTCAACCTCTCCCTGACACAGCCTGTAATACCTAGTCCCTGTGCCAAAGAATGCCAAGGTAACCTGTCTAAATGACTATTGCCCACAGCACTCACATATGTAGCCATGGAATGTTTTGAAAGGCTGGTCATGGCTCACATCAACACCATTATCCCAGACACCTTGGACCCACTCCAACTCGCATACCGCCCCAACAGATCCACAGATGACGCAATCTCTATTGCACTCCACACTGCCCTCTCCCACCTGTACCGGAGGAACACCTATGTGAGAATGCTGTTCATTGACTACAGCTCAGCGTTCAACACCATAGTGCCCTCCAAGTTCATCCCTAAGCTAAGGACCCTTGGACTGAACACTCCCTCTGCAACTGGATCCTGGACTTCCTGATGGGCCGCCCCCAGGTGGTGAGAGTAGGCTACAACACATCCACCACGATGAACCTTTAACATGGGGGCCCCTCAGGGGTGCAAGCTTAGTCCCCCTGTACTCCCTGTTCACCCACAACTGCGTGGCCACGCACAACTCCAAAACCATCATTAAGTTTGCTGACGACAAGACAGTGTTAGACCTGATCACCGACAACGATGAGACAGTCTATAAGGAGGAGGTCAGACAACAACCTCTCCCTCAACGGAAGCAAGACTAAGGAGCTGATCATGGACTGGGGACGGGTCGAGAGCTTCAAGTTCCTCGGTGTACACATCACTAGCGATCTATCATGGTCCACACAAACCAACACAGTTGTGAAGAGGGCACAACAATACCTTGGGTTTGGCCGGCTGGAATGTCCTTGTCCCATCGCGCTCTAGTGACTCCTGTGGCGGGCCGGGCGCATGCATGCTGACACGGTTGCCAGGTGTACGGTGTTTCCTCCGACACATTGGTGCGGCTGGCTTCCGGGCTAAGCGGGCATTGTGTCAAGAAACAGTGAAGCTTGGCTGTGTCGTGTTTCGGAGGACACGCGGCTCTAGACCTTCGCCTCTCCCAAGTCCGTATGGGAGTTGCAGCGATGGGACAAGACTGTAACTACCAATTGGATACCAAGAAATTGGGGAGAAAAAGGGTTAAAAAAATATATAATACCGCTTGGTATGGCAACTGCTTGGCATCGACCACAAGGGGCTACAGAGGGCAGTGCATATGGCCCATACATCACTGGGGCCAAGCTCCCTGCCATCCAGGACCTCTATAACAGGTGGTGTCAGAGGAAATCCCCAAAAATGGTCAAAGACTTCACTCTGCTACCGCACGGCAAGCGGTAACGATGCACCAAGTCTGGAACCAACAGGACCCTGAACAACTTCTACCCCCAAGCCATACAACTGCTAAATAGTTAGTTAAAAAGAATATATATATACTGAACAAAAATATAAACGCATCATGCAACAATTTCAAAGATTTGACTGAGTTACAGCTCATATAAGGAAATCAGTCAATGTAAATACATTCATTAGAACCTAATCTATGGATTTCACATGACTAGGAATACAGATATGCATCTTTTGTTCACAAATAAAAAAAATGGGCCTTACAATGGGCCTCAGGATCCTGTCACGGTATTTCTGTGCATTCAAGTTGCCATTGATAAAATGCAATTATTTTAGTTGTCCGTAGCTTATGCCTACCCCACCGCCACCATGGGGCACTTTGTTCAAAATGTTGACATTAGCAAACCGGTCCCCCACACAACGCAATACACGTGGTCTGCTGTTGAGCGGGCGGTTGGACGTACTGCCAATTGCAATCTGTGGCATTGTGTTGTGTGACAAAACTGCACATTAGAGTGGCCTTTTATTGTCCCCAGCACAAGGTGCACCTGAGTAATGATCCTGCTGTTTAATACGCTTCTTGATATGCCACACCTGGATGGGTTAACTTGGAAAAGGATAAATGCTCACTGGGATGTAAACAAAATGAGAAAGAAATAAGGTTTTTGTGGGTATGGAACATTTCTGGGATCTTTTATTTCATGAAACATGGGACCAACACTTTACATGTTGCGTTTATACAGTTGAAGTCGGAAGTTTGCATACACCTTAGCCAAATACATTTAAACTCAGGTTTTCATAATTCCTGACATTTAATCCTAGTAAAAGTTATCTGCCTTAGGTCAGTTAGGATCACCACTTTATTTTAAGAATGTGACATGTCAGAATAATAGTAGAGAGAATTATTTATTTATTATTTATTTCTTTCATCACATTCCCAGTGGGTCAGAAGTTTACATTCACTCAATTAGTATTTGGTAGCATTGCCTTTAAATTGTTTAACTTGGGTCAAATGTTTCGGGTAGCCTTCCACAAGCTTCCCACAATAAGTTGGGTGAATTTTGGCCCATTCCTCCTGACAGAGCTGGTGTAACTGAGTCAGGTTTGTAGTCCTCCTTGCTCGCACACACTTTTTCAGTTCTGCCCAGAAATTTACTATAGGATTGAGGTCAGGGCTTTGTGATGGCCACTCCAATACCTTGACCTTGTTGTCCTTAAGCCATTTTGCCACAACTTTGGAAGTATGCTTGGGGTCATTGTCCATTTGGAAGACCCATTTGCGACCAGGTTTTAACTTCCTGACTGATGTCTTGAGATGTTGCTTCAATATATCCACATAATTTTCATTCTTCATGATGCCATCTATTTTGTGAAGTGCACCAGTCCCTCCTGCAGCAAAGCACCCCCACAACATGATGCTGTCACCCCCTTGCTTCACGGTTGGGATGGTGTTCTTCGGATTGCAAGTCTCCCCCTTTTTCCTCCAAACATAACGATGGTCATTATGGCCAAACAGTTCTATTTTTGTTTCATCAGACCAGAGGACATTTCCACAAATAGTACGATCTTTGTCCCCATGTGCAGTTGCAAATCGTAGTCTGGCTTTTTTATGGCGGTTTTGGAGCAGTGGCTTCTTCCTTGCTGAGCGGACTTTCAGGTTATGTCGATATAGGACTCGTTTTACTGTGGATATAGATACTTTTGTACCTGTTTCCTCCAGCATCTTCACAAGATCCTTTGCTGTTGTTCTGGGATTGATTTGCACTTTTCGCACCAAAGTACATTCATCTCTAGGAGACAGAACGCGTCTCCTTCGTGAGCGGTATGACGGCTACGTGGTCCTATGGTGTTTATACTTGCATACTATTGTTTGTACAGATGAACGTGGTACCTTCAGGCGTTTGGAAATTCCTCCCACGGATGAACCAGACTTGTGGAGGTCTACAATTTCTTTCTGAGGTCTTGGCTGATTTCTTTTGATTTTCCCATGATGTCAAGTAAAGAGGCACTGACTTTGAAGGTAGGCCTTGAAATACATCCACAGGTACACCTCCAGTTGACTTAAATGATGTCAATTAGTCTATCAGAAGCTTCTAAAGCCATGATATAATTTTCTGGAATTTTCCAAGCTGTTTAAAGGCACAGTCAACTTAGTGTATGTAAACTTCTGACCCACTGGAATTGTGATACAGTGAATTATAAGTGAAATAGTCTGTCTAAACAATTGTCTGAAAAATAATTTGTGTCATGCACAAAGTAGATGTCCTAACCGACTTGCCAAAACTATAGTTTGTTAACAAGAAATTTGTGGAGTGGTTGAAAATTTTGTTTTAATGACTCCAACCTAAGTGTATGTAAACTTTCGACTTCAACTGTATACATTTTTCATAATTACAGTATTTTAACGGGGGGAATTTCACTTTTACTTGAATCATTTTCTATTAAGGTGTCATCTCTCTCCTGTGAGGATCCGAAAGGATCATGTTACAGTAAGTCCGCTCTACAGCGCCCTCTTTTTCCCGCAGAGGGGGAGAGGGGTAACGTTGGCCGATTTATGACGGTCGTAAATACCTTGTAGAAACAGGATTGAGGGGGAATGAAACCTTTTGTTACGAGGAGATTACTCCCGCCAAAACTACAACATCAAAAGGCTGGATAATGAACAATATTTCTGTAATCCAAACATTGGGAATGGTCTGTGGGTATTTAAAGAATATCCAACAGTTGTTGTTTTGTGATATCACGAAGGACGGTATAACTAAATAACTGTACCCCTACAAATGTATACGTACCAGTTATCAGTTTCACATCTAAATGTTGTGGAACTTATATGATTAAATATGACACTATTTGTGAGATGACGTAATGTGATGTTAGCTTTCTAAATGATTTTTTTTTCCATTTAAAGTCTTAACCAGTCAGTGACCACACCCACGTGGGCACAGACATTATGTCGGCGTCATGGAACGCCCCTTTTGCCAGAGTGCATAAAACCCCTCGTGAAGCATTAACATATCAGTCACAAATGGTTAGACTCAATGAGACCAGAAAAACGTGGAGCGTGGCTGCACGTTGAAATGGTAGGAATTGAAATCTCTAGAGACCAGTACATTGCCGTGTTGCTACGGGCGTGTAAAATGGTTAGACTCTACATTAGACCAGAGTGAGCTGAAAGATACGAAATGGTTAGAAACTCTGAAACTCTCTCTTCGAAGAAGACAACACAGGAACATTCAGTCTGCAGCTGTTTAAGTATTATTCAACTGTATGTACGATAGTGGAATTCCTTTGTCTCTCCCTTTCCCTCTCTTTTGAATCTGCCATTTTGTGTAACAAGCCTCATATCGGTTTAGTTCACTAGGGACCTTTCATTGCATTGTGTTAATAACCAATAACTATACTGTGTGTGTGTTTATGTATTTCTGTATGATTATTTAGTTAGTTAGTAAATAAATAATTAAGCCAATTTGTATTTCGCTGATTCATCATTTATGCTAGGGTTAGTGCAGATATCCAAGAATATTGACTGTGACGGATGTAAGAGATATTTATATCTTTAGAGTTTAGTCAGGAGATAGTAACTCATTAAATAACTTTTCCCGTGGTGCCCCAGATTATTACTTAATGAATTGTTATGTGATTAATTTAATTGCGTAATAATTAAACGTGGTATGTACTTATTTTATAAAATAACAGTCAAACACATTAATGATAGTCATGACACGACAAAGGTATCTTTACTTTTACTAAAGTATGATAATTGGGTACTTTTTCCACCACTGGATAGAATCCTCTGCAAAGGGTTCTACCCAGCACCAAAAAGGGTTCCCGAAGAACCCTGTATGGTTCTACTTAGCACCTTTTTTCCTAAGAGTGTAGCTAGACTATCCATACGATAAGATCAACTAGTTATTTGGGCAAACTACCCCTTCAAGTGTCTGGAATTAGTCATTTGGATGAACTATCTCTTTAAGTCACTGAAGTGCCCTGTTTGAGTGGTACAGAGAAATTAGAGAGAGAGTAGAGCAGTCAGTAAAAATACACTGCACTCTCAAACGGGAGGCACCTCTCGCCTGTCTCCTAGCAAGCCGATCCGCCCCTCACTGCTGGTTATGACCTCCTCTATCTGCGGACCGAGGGCAGAGAGAGAGAGGTCATGGGGTCAAAAGTCACCAGATACAAATCCACATGTGACCTCGTCTGAAAATCTGCTTTGGTCATGAATGACACATTAATGCAGAATCATGGGGAATGAAAAGACATTGTTAAAACAAACATAAACAGTTCACGGAGCAACGATAAACCAAGGGAACAACCAAACCAAATCAAGAATTCATGTCACTCCTCCAGCGCAACAAAAAACATTTTTTAAAGGGTTTGTAGGCTGATTTAAGGAGCAAGACTTAAGGATATTGATTTGATGTCAGCCTTTGGCACATATCGTTAAAAATGAACCGATGGCACATGGAATGATAATGTGGAAGAATGGGAGCCTCTCTGGTTTGGGTAATTAGAGGTGTTTAGGTGAGACTATACTGCATGGTGGTCTTTGAGTCTGTGTGGTGGGTTTTAGTAACAGTACATTTGCTGGGTTGTTTTCATCAAACAGAAGAAAACTACTTGGACTTGTCCAATAAACGCTTATTATCGTTTTCCGTTGTAAAATGAATAAGGCCCTATTTTGCCTCTTTTCTGTGTATTCCAAGCTGAGCTGCATTGCTGGAAGGTACCCTTCCATCCCTTTATGCCATGTTCCATTGGCTCAAGCAGGTGAGTTATCACCATAGGGGTTGGGGGTGTGGGTGATTGAGTGTTTGTTACGCTATAGAGGCCAGAGCAGCGAGGGGTCTAATGGGTAGCATAGTATTGGATAAACTTGGCAAGTAGGCCACAGCTAGGCCAGCTAGAGTTTACTAGCGGACACCTGACAGTGATTTCCCAATTTCACTAGTGTGTGTGTGTGTGTGCTCAGATGTGATAGCTAACTAGCCTCAGCTGCCATTAGCATAACAATATTCCACTCTGTTACCAGTTGATCGGAGTTGACACTGGGACAGGTCATTCCTGTTACCCAGTCAATTTCAGATTCATTCTGTTATGTTATTACCTGTTACGTAATCATGTTTACTGGGCAGATAATATGGCAACCATACAGTTCATGCATCTGGGTCCTTGAACTTGACTAATACAGAATTAACCCTTTACAGGACACATTCTGGCACCCCTGGCAGTATGTGCGGAAGCAGCATCCCATTGACAATGTATGGGAGACAATAGGGATGTGCGTAGTGCATACGAGGATGACGTTATGCTAAGGAACAGTGAGTGACCAGTGAATGACTGGCAGGTGGTCATGATTAATAAGTGTTCTGTGTCAGTGTTTGGGTGCTACTGCAATTTGGTGGTGGTGCTGCGCCCCCTCCAAGGCATTGCCCAACTAGAGGAGCGCCCCTCGGGCCCCCCTCTGGTTTTGGGGGGCCCCTAAAGGCCCCCTGTCTCTGGCTGTTACTGTTTCCACTGCACGCACAGACTCCTTCACCTCCACGTTGCGCACAGAGGGGTCTGGGGCGGCCTCGGGCCAATCGGGCAGCACCTGGTAGCCGCCGGCCTTGGCATTCAGTAGGTGGGACAACGAGCCCAGCTGGAAGTGGTCTCGATCTGGAAAACACAGAGAAATAAGACAGTAAGATCCACATAATTACATGAAACATTATTATATCGTATCTCTATGGTATGAATTATGGTTAGGACCATGTTACTTACAATTTTTTTTTAAAGGCTCATGTCTGACAACACAAAACAGAAGCAGAAATAGCAAGAGATTAGCCTGGTCTCAGATCTGGTTGTGCCATCTTGCCAACTCTGTGGTCATTATTGCCATAGACGTTGGCAGTAGAGCACAAACTGATCTGGGACCAGGCTAGTAAAAGAACACCATCTGATGAAAGACACCTTTAAATGGAGACTCGAGGACGGGCGCAGGCTTAAGGGCCAGGAACAGCTTCTTGGCATACTTGCTGAGGGCACCACTCTTGTCAGTGGGCACGATGAGCTGGCGGATGAAGCGCGCCCGGTCGCGGATGTCATAGTTCTGGTCGTATTTGGCCAGGTTCAGCACGTACTGAGTGAGCAGTTTTGTCTGAGGGAGGAGAAGAACAAGGGAGGAGGGAGTGTGGGAGGAGGGAAAAAGAGAGAATGTTACTTTCAACTGGAGGGAGGTGACAGCTTGGTGCCAGAGACACACAGAGAGAGAGAGAGAGAGAGAGAGAGAGAGAGAGAGTGAGATTTCGCCACCGTGGACAGCGCCATAGGGATGACTGTGTCATACCAGTGGATCATTGGTGAAAGGACCATAGAAATAGTAAAGACTGTACAAGAGCCTTGGCTGTATCATATTGAATCATGCTGAAAGTATAAATCAATTCCTATCTATGGAAAACATGCTTTAATGGTGAGATGGAAGTGTTTTTATCCAAAAAGGGAGTAAGCCTGCGCGTGCAGTAAAATGAGAACAGCATTATTTGCTTCTCTGCCATCTTGGGAAAGGGTTTAATACAAGACACTACTGCGAAGCTGGGGAGTTAAAGTAGCTAAAGGATGTGGCCATAGTAAAGCCACTGTTTTCTCAGTGTTTTGGTAAAGGCTTTACAAATACAAGCCGCTGTACCAGCTGTTCCCTAGAGAACCATGGGATAGAAGGGGGAATAAAGACAAAGATCATGGGCCTCATGATCTCATCAAGGTATCTCTGTGCATTCAAACTGACATCAATAAAATGCAATTGTGTTTGTTTTCCGTTGCTTATACGGGCCTATACCATAACCCTATCATGGGGCACTCAATGTTGACATCAGCAAACCACTTGCCCACACAACAACACACACGTGGTCTGCAGTTGTGAGGCTGGTTTGACGTACTGCCAAATTCTCTAAAACGACGTTGGAGGCAGCTTATGGTAGAGAAATGAACATTCAATTCTCTGACAAAAAGCTCTGGTGAACATTCCTGCAGTCAGCATGCCAATTGCACGCTCCCTCAAAACTTGAGACATCTGTGGTATTGTGTTGTGTGACAAAACTGCACATTTTAGAGTGGCCTTTTATTGTCCCCAGCACAAGGTGCACCTGTGTAATGATCATGCTGTTTAATCAGCTTCTTGATATGCCACACCTGTCAGGTGGATGGATTATCTTGGCAAAGGAGAAATGCTCACTAACAGGGATGTAAACAAATTTGTGTACAAGATCTGAGAGATTTAAGCTTTTCGTGTGTATGGAAAATTTCTGGGAACTTTTATTTCAGCCCATGAAACATGGGACCAACATTTTACATGTTGTGTTTATATTTTTAATCAGTGTAGATGCTGGCACCTGTTCGGAGTTGGCCAGGTAGAGTTTGGCAGCCAGGAGATGGTTATAAGACATTATAATGAGGTCATACATGCTCATCACAAGTCCTAAATGCATTATAACTGCATCACCTGTTTGGAGTTGGTCAGGTAGAGTTTGGCAGCCAGGTTGATGATCTGCAGCTTGACGATGTCTTCCTCATTGGTGAAGGTCTTGGCCATCTTCCTCAGGACATCCGGAGCGATCTTGGGAACATGCTCGCAGTACTCCCCGATCAGCCACAGGATACTGGCCCGCGCCATGGGCACCTGTGTAGGCAGACAGTGCATGAACATTGGGCATGCCAACAGGTTGGGTCAAGTGAAGAAACTGGAAGAGCTAGCTCTGGCTCTCAGTCATATGTTACAATTCCTGAAATACAATCACAATACAATACAATACAATTAACAATTCATTTTTTCAACAAAAGTGCCTATTTGTTGCTTACTCAAAACAAACTGACAGCACAAACAAGCAGGACTGTTGTGAAAGTTTGGGGACAAAAATGAACAAAATAATAATAATTATGACAAGAAAAAGAGCACCTCATGTGGTTACACTATGGGGTCAAAGTTAATATCAGAGGCCTACGTACACGTACCTGGATGTTGTCGGTGAGTTTGGCCATGTGCTTGATGATGTCACTGTGCTGCTCGGGCTGCATCTGCAGCAGCTTCTTAATCACCACCACCGACTCGGCCACTACTAGCTCTGCAACCGACACATGTTCATGCTGTTATTTCACAACCTTCATTGAACTTTTGTTATATCACATGGGTCTTTGAGAGGAAATGTTTGATACGATGTCAGCTGAAGCACAGGGAATCCTGATATGTGGAGGCGACATGAATGTATGTTCAAACCCAAAACATGGCTCTACAGGAATGACCCCAACACAGCCAAAACCCATTTGTAAGAAAATCAATACTTTTCTTATTTTTTACCAGCCGTGACTATACTTGCTTTTCTTCCCCTTTTCTTCAGTTTACTATAGGATTCACTATATCTTTACCTTTAGTAAAGATAGGCACATAATTGAGGAATATGATATAGGAGAAAAATTTATAAATAAAAAAATACCTTATTTACATGAGGCCAAACTGAGCAATCACTGCCAAAGGTGCTTCAACAAAGTACTGAGTAATAGGTCTGAATACGGTTTTATTTTTTAATACATTTGCAAAAAACAGTTTTTGCTTGTCATTATGGGGTATTGTGTGTAGATTGATGAGGGAAAAGAACAATTGAATCCATTTTAGAATAAAGCTGTAACGTAACAAAATGTGGAAGAAGTCAAGGGGTCTGAATACTTTCCGAATACACTGTGCCTTTGAACGGGGTATGGTAGTAGGTGCCAGGCGCACCAGTTTGCATCAAGATCTGCAACGCTGCTGGTACGTAACACACGTAACTGGGCAAAATAACAAAACAGACGAAACGAAGATCGTAACATATAACAAAGACTGACAACATGAACAAAGCTATGTCTAAACAATAACCCACAAAACCTAAATGAAAACCCCAAACATATATATGGTTCCCAATTAGAGACAACGACACACAGCTGCCTCTAATTGGGAACCATTACCCCAACATAGAAATGGAACACCTAGAACTCAAAAACCTTACACCAAAAACGAAACCTAAACACGCCAGCCTAAAACTCTGGCCTGGACGTGACAGTACCCCCCCCCAAAGGCGCGGCTCCGGTGCTGGCCGTGCTGGTCCGAAGTCACGCACTGGAGGCCCTGGGCCATTTGCTGGACTGGGGACCCTCACTGGCGGCCCCGGACTGGGGACCCTCACTGTCGGCCCCGGACTGGGGACCCTCACTGGCGGCCCCGGACTGGGGACCCTCACTGGCGGCCCCGGACTGGGGACCCTCACTGGCGGCTCCGGACTGGGGACCCACACTGGCGGACCTGGACAGGGGAAGCACACTGGCCCTCTGGTGCGGGGAGCAGGAACCGGCCGTACTGGGCTCATAACGCGCACTCTGGTGCGGGGAGCAGGAACCGGCCGTACTGGGCTCATAACGCGCACTCTGGTGCGGGGAGCAGGAACCGGCCGTACTGGGCTCATAACGCGCAAGTATTTTGAATAGCCCACAGATGAAAGTACAAATGAAACTGGACATTTAAACCTATCTGGAACAGAATGACAATGGTGAGGTGTCACCTTCTGTGCTCTGGGATGTATGCAAAGCTGTAATGAGGGGGCAACATGATTGCCTCTACATCTCTTTTAAAGAACATTAGACGAGAGAAACTTAATAAACTGCAATCTCAGTTAAAACAATTAAAAAGGGCTCATAAACCTCTAGATCCCAAGATGAAACAAGAAATTAAAAATATGAAGAATGAAATAGAAGGAAATGTACTGACAAGAAAATAAAATAATAATAACGTATATTCCTCCAACAGAGGTACTATGAAGTAGGCAGTAGGTCTATGAAACTATTAGACTATAGACTGAAAAAAGAACAGGGCAACAGTCTTCCACGAATGATGCAGCCCCCCTGGGCCAATTAGTGACAATTATTCAAATGTATGTTGCGTGGATTAATGAGAGAGAGAGATAAATAAATATATAAAAAATCGAATCAAAAAGTCTAATTTGCGGAAAATATAATGGGCCGAGCTTATAGATCCTTATGGGAAAATTGTTGCTTAATTTCCTTGTGGGGGACAACAAGCAGATAACACTGTCTACAAGATAAGGAACCCCCAAACCAAAATATTTCAATAAATAGTAGAAGAGATACAAGAGAGATTTGAAATATTTTACAGAAACCTACACTCCCAACCATGCTTTGACAATGACTTACAGATTGACAGTCTTACCAGTGCTCATTCTCTTAGACCAGACAGGCTTTATCAGACAGACACGCTCAGTACAATATTACACAAACATTACAAATTATGATACATTTCTAAGAGAATAAGGTAGAAGCCATTGCATTGGGCCTGGAAGCTGAGAAGGCCTTTGATTCTGTCAGGTGGGCCTATATCTATTCTGTGAGGACATTATTAAAGCCTTTCAGGCATTATATGATAGACCATCAGCAAGAATTAAAATCAATGGTGACCTTTAAACCAGTTTGTATAAGAACAGGGTTTGACACAGGGATGCCTGGCCTCGCCCATCCTCTTCGCCCTATTTATAGAACCCCTGAGTCAATGGATTAGACAGAATAACAACATTAAAGAGATGGACATGGTGGGAGGAGAGAAGATATATGAGATAACCAGTTTAAAGGATGGGCAACAAGAGGCCTACTGTACTTTAGTACACAAGGGGGCACTTCAAAGCTTCCAAGTATTAAGAGAGAGCCAAGGATTAGAACGTCAAGATTTCCATTAATATCTTAAAATATGTCACTGATTTGATGAAATCATAAAGGTGGAGGACTCTGAGACTATAGAACATGCCATATTCAAATATTAATATCTGCTTATAAATCAGAGACATGCAGCAAAACTATCTCCAGACTATATAATGACTTCTTAAAGTACAAATCTGAAAATACACTATACTGTATA
Source organism: Brachymystax lenok tsinlingensis (assembly GCA_030435695.1). Classification (NCBI taxonomy): domain Eukaryota; kingdom Metazoa; phylum Chordata; class Actinopteri; order Salmoniformes; family Salmonidae; genus Brachymystax; species Brachymystax lenok. The sequence continues at coordinate 9,036,160 of CM059818.1, read as the reverse complement.
TAAAAGGAGAAATGGGGGGTAACATGGTCATTTCTGTGGATAAGTGGGAAACCCTATGCCAATTACAATGGAAATCAACAAACTATTTGACTTGTGGGGAATTTGGATGGAAAAATATGATGCAGTTCTTTAACACTCTAAAGAAAAGACATCAGGGTAATGGAATGGAGTGTTGGAGATTATGAGGGCCTAACGAAGCAAACCATTACCACATATTTTGGGAATGCCCTAAGCTTGTTCCATACTGGCAGGACATCCATAAATGCATGGAAGCCGTATTTAGTGTTGACGTCCCATTCAGAGGTGAGGTCCTGTATTTATGGAACATTATTTCTGGAACATTACATTCGATCTCAGCGATGCTTTAGACAAACACTTGATTGGGATACTTTGAGTAGCAAGTAAGAAAGCCACGAAAAATACAATCATAAAGATTTGGTTGAAACGAGTATATAACAGTGTTAAGATCCGCTTTTGTTTAATGGTCAAAGTGGGAAAAACAAACATCCCCCTGTCCAACTGTTAATAGTTACTGTAAGAAGAATGGGGATAAAAAAAGAATGGGGATAACGTCGAATTATTAAGACCGTCGATCTATTTTGTTTTTCACCTTTTTTTTGGTGCTCTTTTCCTTTTTGACTGTTGACATCTTGCATACTCTCGCTGTTAATTAACGGTGGCGACTATGTACATTCTATGTATGGACTTAGTGGTGCGGCGTGGCCCTGACGGCTGAATAGACTTACATCTGGGCTATTGCCAAACTATGGATTGGTGTAAAAGAAGTCTCAATGATAATGCTAAAACGTCATGCGTGTCTGAACGGGAAGAGTGCGAGGTCTACTCACCATCGCGGTTGGAGAGCAGCTGCACCAGGCCGTTGAGACAGGTGTCCCTCACCTCCCCAATGTTGGTGGCACAGCGGCCGATGGCCTGGATGGTGGCTGCCACAAAGTCCTTGTCATTGCTTTTAATGTACGTCTGCCAGAGAGAAAACATGGAATTAAGTTAACCCACTGTAGGCAGACCTGTACTGTACCTCCATGTACCCCTAGTGACAAATGTATCCAAATACACAGGAGAGCAAAACAAATTATCATCCTCATCACAAATGGCAGTCAAGCTAACCAGAAGTCTTATCCATTTTACTATACCTGAAATTCTCTCAGGATGGTGGATATGTTTGTCTCGTTGGCCAAATTGGTCAAAACCTCCAGCTGTCAAAACAATCAAGACTATAATTAAAGTTCTGAAATGTCAACTTGTTGCAGCATGCTGTAACATGAAAGGAATGTATGTCAACGTGAGAAGTGTTTGGTCACCTTGAGGACTTTAATCTGGGTTGGGTCTGTGGAGCGGATGTAGAAACTCTTCAGATAGGGCTCAAACATCCCCTGGGAAACACAGAGACAAATAACATGTATCATTTTAGATTGTGCTGCAGACCCCATGCAGTACTTACTCGGGTTCCAAACAATCAGCCCCTAAACAATTTTGAATCCATTTTACCATTCAATACAGCCCCCGTTTGCACCCTTTGGAGATATTGTTGGAGTTATGACTCACCCTTCTCTTGATGGACATCGTTGCCACATTCTGAAGGACGACATATTGCACTTCACTACATGGGGATAGAGAGGGGGGGGGGCGAGAGAGAGAGAGAGAACATTAATATCATTAATTACATGCAGCTGCCTCTCCACAAACACACACACACACACACTATGAGATGTAGCTGTTGTCACGTCACACGGTGACAATACTGAAGTCATCCCTGGGCAGATGGATTTAGCCTGTTCTCAGAGCAATTTCATGGTGACATTTCCTCGTTGCTGACTGATGACCTCATCACTGTGCACACAGCTCCACAACACCATGAATAAACTAAACAGCAGGTGCTAGACAGCCAGGATGAGACACAGCAATTTCCTTGCTTTTTGTGACATTGTTTACTGTTTGGGCCTGTTCTTCTCTATGGTCCCATTCATGTGGACTCTCGATTAGAGTTATATTAATAATATTCAAACACATTCAAACAATATAAAAAGTCTGACTTACAGGTGTAGGATCTTAATTTGATCACCCTGTTGTGTGATTATTTTCCTGGCAGGAAATACAAACTTGTTGTGTATTCAAGGTTTAAAAAGGCATCTAAAGTTAGTAATTTACTCTAAAATGTCAGACTTGATTTGCTCTAAAGAAAAATGGATCAACCCCTACAAAAATGTCCATTAATTATTATCCACATAATAATTCCCATTTCCTGTTGCTGCAGGATTATTTTGCTGCTGTGATAAACTGGTCAAATTAAAACCCTACATTTGTAAATTAATGACACTAATATAACCATAGAAGTTATGACAATGTAGTAGATAAGAGAATTCTCTAACAAACTTAGAACAGGGTGTTGAGTTTCTCTAATGAAAAGAGAGCACTGTCTCACGTCATATAGCATGACTCCATCTCTGGGAAGACAATGGGAGAGACAGGTGACACTGACCTGTGACTCCTCATGAGGCGCACCAGAGCCTTGGCAATGACGCCTACCTCCGCTTTGGGTGCCAGGTGGAAATATAGCTGAGCCACAGCCATCACCACCTAGAGAGAAGAGAGAAGGAAGAAATAATAATTAGAATAGTAGTAGTAGTAGTAGTAGTAGTGGTAGTGGTAGTTGTAGAAATCGTAGCAGTAGTAATAGCTGTATTATACTCACTGCTGCGTTTCGACTCTGCAGTAGGGGCTTGGTATTCCTCAGCAGTAGCCGGTGGTCTGGGTCCATGACGTAAGGCTTCCTCCTGACAATGGCAGTCGCCTCAGTCTTCTTCTTCTCCTTCTCCTCTTTGTCTTCCTCATCATCGGTGTCATCGTCATTATCAGAGCCATAGAAGGCCTTCTCTCCACCACCCTCCTCCAACAGGGATTCCTATAAAGAGAGGGAGGGATGAGTGAAGTAACACAGACACACGCACACGTATGCGCGCACCCACACACAAACTGTACACCCACACACAAACAAACACACAACCCCGAAGACACAGTATGTGGGGACCTGCGTGTACTCACGTTCATGTTGGGGTTGAGGAACTGCGTCCGGGCGTAGCGAGTGAGCATGTTGATGATGACCACCTGACCCCACTCCTCCACATCGATCAGCAGGTTACACAGCTTACGGTAGTTCTTATGGATCAGGTCTATGCGCTCAGGACACACCTCCTCAAAGGCCATGACAACACTACCTGCCACTAGCTGCAGGCACAGTCAGAGGGAGAGAAATTCTGTAAGTCCTGTAGATACCGTAAGCTCAGAAAATGGCCATATGTCAACCTTGGCAGAGGCATGATAATTGGCACATAAAGTATCATTTTCACACTTAACACAACCTGATATGGTACCATACACGCAAGCCTGTAATGCCGCCTATTGGTCAAAGCAGAATATGGGTTTACCTGAGCTTAAGTTTTCAGTCATAGATTCCCTTGTAAAGGGCATACAGAGTTGGCTAACGGGAAATATTTTACCAACCGTGGTTTTATCAGCCAGGAGCTTCTCAATGACCTCAATCAGACAGTCCTTCTGCTCTGGGTCCAAGCTGAGAGGAGACAGGAGACATGTGTCAGGAAGACAAGGAGCTGGATTCTATCTCTCTCTTTCTTTTCTCTCTTTCTGTCTATATCTCTTTCTCTCTCGTACCCCCCATGTTATACCTGTAGAGTTTGGGGATGGCGTGAGCGGCCGTCTTCCTCACATAGGGGGACATGTCGGAGGCAGCCTCTTTGATGGCCAGCATCATGATAGGGACAATAATGGTGACTCTAATGCTGGAGAGCACACGCAGAGCACTGGCCCGGATCAACTGGTTAGGGTCCTAGAAAGAGACAGAGAGAGTCAGAGACACAGAGACACACACAGAGAGAGACAGAGAGAGAGAGAGACACAGAGAGAGAGAGAGAGAGAGAGCGAGAGAGAGAGAGAGAGAGAGAGAGAGAGAGAGAGAGAGAGAGAGAGAGAGAGAGAGACAGAATTAAGAGAAATGTTAAGAGATCATTGAATGACAAGCCATTTCTTATTAACTTAATTACTTCCTTTATTATACATATGGCTATTCTTTACTGCTGGGAGGCTCTGTAGGTCCAGTGTGAATTCAGTGAAGTGTCAAAAACACCATGACCATCGATCATGGAGAAACCTACTGATATGCTACGCGTATCAAGTTTCCAACTTTTTAGACCTAGTTGGACCTAGCAGCAGCCTTACGTGTGGCAGCGAGGATAGAGTTACAAAAAAAAACGAGAGCTCTAATCTCAGAATTAACTATCGATTGGCTATTCATCTGTGAGAGAGAGAGAGAGAGAGAGAGAGAGAGAGAGAGAGAGAGAGAGAGAGTGGAAGGGAAATAAAAAAAAGAGGTGAACACTGGAAATGGAAAGGGGAGAGAGAGAGGGGAGACCTAGCTATTTTTTATTAACATCCTCTAGTATCTCCTCTCAGCTTCAGTAGGAGAGCAGGTGAAACAAATGGTTATTGTAAAATGGCTGGAGAGAAATCCCCTGCTCCTGCTTTGTATGTGTCTGTGTGTGCAGAAAAAAAAAGATGATCTTACGACTTTGATATAAGAACTATCTTGGTCTTGTCATAACAACACGTGTTCCCAACTCAATGGACCCCCTTTACTCCAGAGGAGTAGATAGAAGTTGCCACTGACCACAGGTCTAGGGTCAGATATCTTTGTCTCCCTCCAATGGTTAAGGTGAGGATCAGGGGTAGGATATCTAATGCTAGATCTGTGGTTATGGGCAAGGTGACTGACCTTCAGGCCTCTCTGAAAGGTTGAAATGGAGAGCAGAGCCAGATCCTGCTGCTCCTCAGCATAACGTACCAGGTACACATAGACCAGCTTCTTCACCTGAGATAGTGAAGAGGTCGGGGAAGAGGAGAGAGAGAGAGAGGGGGGGGGAAGGCCTGAGACATGACGGTACAACACACCTTTGGGTATATTAATTATCAATCTACAATGCTTCTATTCATTGCCATTCATTGGCATTCATAGGCAGTCTATAAGAAAAACCATCACCTTAATATTTACCTCGCATCCACACTTTGTTTCACATGAAACAGAGCAATATTCAGTCTGGATGCAAGACAACCTAAACATTGCCAAGTCTTCAACTACTCTTGTGCCTCTATATTGTTTGCTTCATTGTCTGCTTGAGATAGTTTACAAAATGAAAATAACGGGCAATTTCTCCAACGAAGGTATTAACAGTTTGATATATAGGCCTATGCACGGCTCAAAGATCTAAAAAGTAACACTCGGGCCAGCCAATACCCCCCTGAAAAATAAACGTATCTGTGACCTCAACTTCATGCTACAGTATATGTGGGATGGCTGGCTGGCTCCAAGACTTACCTCGATGTTCTTGCAGGCCACATTCTTCACCACTGCTGGGAAGAGGTCTGAGGCATTCTTCCCTCTGGCTATCATCTGGGGATCACAAACCCATTACAGAATGGTCACACATTGGACTGCATTGTCAAAACCATCAATTTGGCTGTATGTTATTGGATTAGTGAGAAACTATGAACACTCAAATGCATAGCAGCAGACAGTAGCCTGAATCTCAAATGACAGTGTGGGCTTTAAAGATATTATGTCCGTGTGGAATGGAGTCAAACACATGATTTCATATGTTTTGCATGGTCAAATGTATTCAGTTCTAGACATTACAATGAGCCCGTCCTCCTATTGCTTCTCCCACCAGCCTCCACTGTAGTACTTATTCTGTTGTTCTATTGCGTATGCAATGATGTTCGAGAGAAAAAAACAGTGTTTGTTGTTTGCAGTAACTTTGTTGTTATGATATCCCAAACTGACGTGGCAGTTTCAGCAATTAAGGATTCCAGCTTTAAAGGTAAACCCAGCAATATGAAATCATCATACACAGCCACTTCCTGCTTGAAACATTAAAATCTTCCAAGATTGTCACCATCGGCTCTTGAGTTAAAGGGGGATAACGGCAAATTCTTGCTAGGTGCAAGGTGGCTAACATTAGCTATCTGGCTAACGTTAGCTAGGCTAGGGGTTAGGGTTAGGGGTTAGGGTTAAGTTTAAGAGTTAGGTTAAAGGGTTAAGGTTAGGTGAAGCGCTAAGGTTATGGTTAGGGGAAGGGTTAGTAACATGCTAAGTAGTTGAAAAGTTGCTAGTTAGCTAAAATGCTAAAGTTGTCTAGGATGAGATTTGAGGGTTAATGCAAAGTAATGCAAAGTAACTAAAAAGTAGTAAGTAGTTGAAAAGTAGCTCATTACCTAAAATGCAACAGTTATCCGTGATGAAATTCGAACCCGGAACGTTTTGTTTGCTAGACGTTCACGTTATACTCCAATTCATCCACCCCGACCAACCACACTCCTTTCGTTTTTGACTTAAGTAATCATCTGTCTTATGTAACCATACCAAACGTAACATATCATACCAAATGGAGTTTCTCGGAATTACGTACAGAATAATACGAAATGCTCTGAGACCAGGTCGTCACAGGGTTAATATAGCTCGCCACTCACTGCACTACTAGATATATATTCGCCCAACGCAAATCTACGAATAATATAAACGTTCTGTCACAGCAAAAGTACTAAATTGGGAAAGTCCTATTGATTGTGAGATATGGCATATACATTTTATATGATACACTTGGGTCGCGGCTTCACAATTTAACCTCTTCTGAGATCTCTGCCCATCAAAGAGGAAAAAGCCACCAGCTTATGCAACAACACACGCAGGAGGGGGCTGCTCATAAAACACAACACACCTGCAGTCTTCAAAATAGCCTACATCAGAATTTAGGACATCACCCGACCCAACACAACACAACACGCCTTTTAGCCTACTATATTGTCAGAAGCATCATCAGACCTCGGTAGTAGCCTATTTATCTCTCTTTCAATGCTCTGGGAAACCAAGCAGAAAATCCTGTGCTCTAAAGATGGCATCATGCTTTTACACGTGCTTTTACACCTGCATTGCTTGCTGTTTGGGGTTTTAGGCTGGGTTTCTGTACAGCACTCTGTGACATCAGCTGATGTAAGGGGGGGCTTTATAAATAAATTTGATTTGATTTGATCATAGCCACACAAATACATTAGAAGATAATTGTCGATCTGATCAGAAACAGTGTGCTCACAACCTTTATCTCCTAAATTATGTCGCTGATGTATTTTGTTTGAATTTTGGAATATATTGCGCAATAGTGCCCCACAGTGGAGGTGTCATAATACCCATAAACCCTAGCGGCCAAACAGGGACATGTTTTTTTCACATTCATTTTTCCCATAGGGGATTTTAGAAACACTTAAAATAAGGGCTGTGTTTCGTGTTGGCTTACACTGGCGTGATGTTTTGATAACCATGTAAATCTCTTTGGGACAAGGTGACTTATCAATATATTCGGCTCTATTTCCTCTCAGATTCAGAAATGCTAATTAGTAAATCCCTGCAAGCTCCTGCACGTCATCACTAAGAATGCTTTTCCATTTTATAAAATTTGCCTACATTCTCTTGCTCGCACGAGGAAGGCAATTTAGGGTAATAATAGTATATTTGATCTACCCCAATGAAAACTTGGACGTGAGCATGAATCACATTTCAATAGATGCATGCATCAGTACATAAGCTATGTATTATATCTGCAACATAAATACATTTACAAGGATATGTTCGCTGTCAGCTGGCTTCTGTATGAAATTTATAATCAAATGATACATTTGTTGCATAAATAATGCTTATAGCCCATATGTGTCATCCCATGAAGCGGACGTTATGTTGTACACTCACTAGTCTTTCCCTCTCAATTTAGTAGATATATTTTGCCGTAATGATCTGATCACACCATGCAATGAGGGATGTAGCCTACAGTCAGAGAGGGAAGACGGACAAATGTGTAAACTGCAGCCCGCAATTCGAGGCGTTCCTGCACGTGGGCATTCTCGCCTAAAATGACATCTACTTTGTGGATGACACAAGTCATTTTTACAACAATTGTTTACAGACAGATTATTTTACTTATAATTCACTGTATCACAATTCCAGTGGGTCAGAAGTTTACATACACTAAGTTGACTGTGCCTTTAAACAGCTTGGAAAATTTAAAAAAATGATGTCATGGCTTTAGAAGCTTCTGATAGGCTAATTGACATATTTTGAGTCAATTGGAGGTGTACCTGTGGATGTATTTCAAGGCCTACCTTCAAACTCAGTGCCTCTTCGCTTGACATCATGGGGAAATCAAAAGAAATCAGCCAAGACCTCAGAAAACAATTGTAGACCTCCACAAGTCTGATTCATCCTTGGGGGCAATTTCCAAACACCTGAAGGTACCACGTTCATCTGTACAAACAATAGTATGCAAGTATAAACACCATGGGACCCCGCAGCCGTCATACCGCTCAGGAAGGAGACGCGTTCTGTCTCCTAGAGATTAACGTACTTTGGTGCGAAAATTGCAAATCAATCCCAGAACAACAGCAAAGGATCTTGTGAAGATGCTGGAAGAAACAGGTACAAAAGTATCTATATCCACAGTAAAATGAGTCCTAAATTGACATAACCTGAAAGGCCACTCAGCAAGGAATAAGCCACTGCTCCAAAACAGCCACAAAAAAGCCAGACTACGGTTTGCAACTGCACATGGGGACAAAGATCGTACTTTTTTGAGAAATGTCCTCTGGTCTGATGAAACAAAAATAGAACTGTTAGGCCATAATGACCATCGTTATGCTTGGAGGAAAAAGGGGGAGCCGAAGAACACCATCCCAACCATGAAGCACGGGGGTGGCAGCATCATGTTGTGGGGGTGCTTTGCTGCAGGAGGGACTGGTGCACTTCACAAAATAAATGGCATCACGAGCAAGAAAAATGATGTGGATATATTGAAGCAACATCTCAAGACATCAGTCAGGAAGTTAAAGCTTGGTCACAAATGGGTCTTTCAAATGGACAATGACCCCAAGCATACTTGCAAAGTTGTGGCAAAATGGCTTAAGGACAACAAAGTCAAGGTATTGGAGTGGCCATCACAAAGCCCTGACCTCAAACCTATAGAAAATTTGTGGGCAGAACTGAAAAAGCGTGTGCGAGCAAGGAGGCCTACAAACCTGACTCAGTTACACCAGCTCTGTCAGGAGGAATGGGCCAAAATTCACCCAACTTATTGTGAGAAGCTTGTGGAAGGCTACCCGAAACGTTTGACCCAAGTTAAACAATTTAAAGGCAATGCTACCAAATACTAATTGAGTGAATGTAAACTTCTGACCCACTGGGAATGTGATGAAAGAAATAAAAGCTGAAATAAATCATTCTCTCTATTATTATTCTGACATTTCACATTCTTAAAATTAAGTGGTGATCTTAACCGACCTAAGACAGAGAACTTTTACTTGGATTAAATGTCAGGAATTGTGAAAACCTGAGTTTAAATGTATTTGGCTAAGGTGTATGTAAACTTCCGACTTCAACTGTATATGCCATATCCCACAAATCGATTGGACTTCCCCAATTCAGTATTTTCATTGTGACAGAACGTTTATATTTTTTTATATATTTGCGTTATTCCATAAAGTTCTATCTAGCGTTGCAGTGAATGGTGGGGCTGTATAACCCTGTGACGTAACTCTCGATCTAGCTCTACCTCGAGTGAAAGAGGTGCACACTTTGACAGACAGTCTAAGATTTCAGATTTGTTATGGTATTTCCACACTTTGAGGTTGAAATTTATAATGCCCTTTTAGTGTAAAAAATAAACACCCAGAATTTCAACCTGTTCAGGTGGGATGGAGTTTTTGGCCCACAGCATGACATCACATATTTTATTTCATATGCATCCTCCTACTTTGAATGGGGTAAGCAGAGTAGACTCTAGAGTCTAGACCAGGCTGTAAAACTCATTTTGCCTCGGGGGCCACATTTGGTCTTCAACGACGTCCGGAGGGCCGCACTGACAATTAGTTATATTTCCAAAGCCATCAACATTTTTGCTAAAAATATCCATTATTTGTGGAAGTTTTATGAATTTTAAAGTATATTGTCACCCCCCACACATGTTTTTAACTCAAACCACACGAGGGCCGGATTAGACGCCCTCACAGCCGGATCCGGCCCGTGTTTCGTATTTTTGACACCCCTGGCCTAGACGATTCTATCCGACAATCAGGGTTGTCTATATAAATATAAGGAGGCTGAGCGAAATTATAAAAAATGTATTTGGAGTTATTTTCATAAAATAAACACACACAGTGTTTTTTTTTAGACATACAGTGATGATATAATTTGTTTTAAGACTGCATGGCTTTAAAATATGTTAACCAATTCTCTTATCCTTTTTATCCTCAAAGTAGGCTGAACATGAAATCTTATACTTTACGTAACAGTGGCGGCAACCTACATTCGCAGTCGAACATACTTATATTTGACCACAAACTTACTCGGCCTAGCATTATTTTCCCTTCCACCTCTCTGACTATTCTCAGATATAAATTATGCAGTGACGGCTGCTCTGCTTCAGTAGTAAGAAACTGACACCGATAATGAATATTCTCTCGCTTTCTCTTACAGCTGTCGTCTTTTGTGGGACGTCTGGGTTCAGTCTTAAGAATGGCAGATATTCAACTTCAATACCTCAGGCTATTCTTGTTATCAGGAGTGTGTCCCCTTCGATTGAAAGCACATTTTCGACAGTATAGCAGAGGTGGAAATGATTTATGCGAAAGAGAAAGTGTACTCCAGAAAATAAACTGTTCTGCCTTTACAATTACATAATTAATGTCATGAATATTTTAAAGCTACCGTATTCATAATAGATGTCGATTGGAAAATGCAAAGGGTGCCACTGACGTATGTGCTAATTGGGACAGTCAGGAGGGTTAGAAGACTAAAGCCTACTGATGGTTGTTGAAGCTAGGACTAAGACCATTTATCAACCACCAGAAGGATATAAGATATCATATAAATTCCATCTATGATTTCCAAAATAGTGTGGGCTATGATGCTACTTTGAGCCTTGAGGGCCTCAATGTGTGTTTACAGAAATCAGAATTATTCAAAGAGTAAGATCTGAAACTTTACCTCGGACATGGGGTGGAAATGTAAAAACTCCAGCAAAAGCACTGAAAGCAGATTTGAAAGTAAGGTTTTTGAGTAATTTTTTATGATGGACAGAAGGTGTCAAGGTGACAGTGAATCCTCTAAGAAAGTATTGAGTCCGTTTCTCTTTTTACTCCCTTTTGGTTATTTTGAAAGAGAGAAGAGAGAGAATATTGAAAGAATTTTCCAAAGATTCCTCATGTGCTTAATTCCTCGCCTCCACCTGAGTAATCAAGGAAAGACTTCTGAGATTCACCCAGTGAGTTTTTTGTTGTTGAAGATGGTGGTTGACAGTGGAGATGATGACAGTACTCACAGCCACAATCCTCTTCATAGCTTCCAGCTTCAGGGAGTCTTTGTTGCTGTCCAGCATCTCCTTCAAGTCATCATGTCTGGGGGAAGAAGAAGGAAGAGTCTTCAATTACTGAAGTTATCCAGACTAGACACTTTCTGGTGTAAAGGACATGGGTAATTAGCAACCTTGTCTGAGACCTGAAGACGCACTTTCTTATTCCTAAGGCTTTAGCTCAGCAGGCTAAAACAGTTTGTGGAGTGCCGATGACCCCGTTTTCATTCTCAGTTGATCACACTAACAGACATGTCTGTGGTTGAGAGCAACTTCTACCTCGAGCATGTAACCACGGCAGCTGATGGGTAACGAGATACTTCTGGGTCCTGTTCAGTAGGCACGAAACCATCAGAATTTTTCAATAAGAAGCATTCATATTTGTTTTCTATTTTAAAATAGATGTCGGAAAAAACAGGATGAGGGACATGTCAAAATCCAGATTTCTTTGCACTTCAGCAAGTCTTTATTCATTTAAAAATGTACTGAACTTTCCATGTGGTCTATATTAAAGGGTACAATTCAATATTGGTGCACAATTCTTACTTGAAAAAATCTAAGGGATGCAAAATGTACTCTATTCTTGGAACGACCCACGAGACGAGATTTGAAAGGATGGCCACGCGAGACTATAGTTTACATGCTACATAAATATTGCAATGTAGGTTTGATCAAATAGAGCCATGAGTCTAGGCTTACAATATTAAACTAACTCTGAAATCTTTCGAACAGCAATCCGAAGCACGTTATTGCAGTGGCTTGACTCATTCACTCATCATGGCTCTACTCTGTATTGTGGAAGCTTCGTTATTGTTTCAACTGCGGATTGCCCCTTTAAGGCTGTCACGAGAGACTACCTGTTCAGTAAAGCCACAAAGCCAGTCCCAGTGACAGCACAATGGTCACATTTAATCCCATGCTATCGAGTCTTTGAAGATATGAAACAGTATTTCAATGACAATTTGTTTAAATGGTTTATTCAGAATATAGAAAAAAAGCTAGACTATAGATATGAATTATTCAATTAGAAGTGCAGTGACCATCTCAGTATATATCACAGGCTTGGATGTGAGGGATGAAGCTTTCCAATCAACCTCATTGTTACTATACGTGCCTATTTAACCTACAGTCTAGAGGTACTGTATACTCAGCAAATAGTTAAGTGATTAGTTTGGGTTGGTCATCATCTCTGATCATTACCAGTGTGCCCCCCCCCCCCTACGCAATTCTAAGTAACAACGCTATTTAACGCTAATTGAAACCAGTATAGACAAAATAGTGTACGGTAGGGGGGCAATAAAGCAATACATCATAAGACAACAAATCATAACCATGACTGTCCGTAAGGAAAGCATGGAAGACAGTGGTTTTAACTTTGTTACTAAATGTAATCCTATGGTGAGCTAAATATGGGAGAAACGTAGGAAGAATGCAGAGGGACAACAGGAGACCAAGCAACTCGCAGTTGAATTCCCCCTCTACATGGATATATTCACTAACTGTTAAATACTAATCTGAATTAAGCCTGAACAGTGTAAAAATAGGCCTCAACGCGATGGCACGTGTGCACACACGCAAAAATGCTCCTGCTCAGGGACACACACACATGTGCACATGCATACATACACAGATACACGCATGCACGCACACACACAAAAAGAGCTCTCCTGGAGCCCGTTATTCACACTTGGCTGGGGAGATGTCCAAACAGGCCCTATGAGAGACACCACAGCACAACACTCTATAGTTTATGTGAAAGATAAAACACACACTGTGTTTCTATGGCAACAGTCATTAGTTTCTTTAGCACAGGTGATCAATGGAGTCGTTAGGAAGATCCCCCAGCTAAATAATTTCACATAAGAGATAGGACATGCAGGCAGAGTGTGAATTATACTGTGACATTCGGGGGTGTACATTTTTTTCATGGGACTTCCTATTTGCGCGTGCACCTTTTTTTATGGGCCTAATAGTAAGACGTATTTTAACAGTAAACATGTATTACATTTGAATGTGGCATTAACACAAGCAGTCATGATGTTCTCATCTGATTGTCAAACAAATCACTTCAAAAAGTAGGCTACGTGTGCACATCTGTCAACTCCAAAATAATTCCAGCATTCAAACAGTGCACTGTGCACCCGCCATTTGATGAAGGGAAAGAGTCATCTGTTACAAAACACCAAAACGTGTAATGACATTCGACAATTGCCATTAGGCCTACAGTCTGAATTCATTAATGCGTCTTGCTGACAAATGTACCTTTTTTGTCAAAAGAAAAGTCGTGACACCTGAAAAGGGGCTGAAATACGGGATTCAAGTACAGCTGTGTCTGTCCCAAGCTCATCCATGCAGAAAACTGTGAGGGCCCAGTTGAAACAATGTTGCAATTTCGCTAGCTGGTTGGACCCAGTCGACACGATGTTGCAAGTTCGCTAGCGAAAGCTCAACCTACTGGGTACACGTTGGTTGAATCAACATTGTTTCCATGTCATTTCAATGAAATTACGTTGAACCAACGTGGAATAGACATTGAATTGATGTCTGTGCCCAGTGGGAGAGAGAAAAAGACAGAGATAAAAAGGCAGACAGGAGATGAATGCGATTGAAAGAACCTAAACCAACTGTGTCACTGGTTTAAACCATGTCAGAGATGTGGGGGTGTTCGTTTAATTTGGAATAAGCTTTTATTTTCATATTTGCCACTGTAGTATAACAGTACAAAATAGAATTTTAAACAACTAGGAGAATGGTTAGAGACTAAAGTTTGACAAAAGTTCTATCTAATTCGGTGGCCATGATCCCCTGTAATTCGTGCACTGTGTGCAGGTTTGCCATATGGTGAAAGAGTTATAACACTTTACTACCATAACTGATTTGGCATTGACCATGCCCTGTTGAAAAGCCAACTATATAAATATATTACTGGAAAAAAAGCACGGATGCCTACTCATTTGCTGATAGTCTCAACAGTGTACTCTACAGACACTTTACGGTAACTTACTGGCAGCCAGTTGCCTGTATGTTACCGTTAAAGAAGGTGCTGTATGTTACTGTACAGTATTTTACGGAATCCAATACTGTTACTGTAACTGATTTACTGTACCAATAATGCTACTGTAGCCATTTTACGTTAACATATACTCTTACCATAATCTTTGGTATCGTTGTTTTAAGGTAACTTACAGGCAACCGGTACATCACTCTCACTAAAGGTACAACAAATGTAGCCTCTTACAAGGCATGCCTAAAAACATGTTAATGAGCCAGAAATAACAATATCATGCACCCACTAGTGGTCAAAACATTTTTTTTTGCGCTCCAAAAATACGGTAGGGTACTAATTCTGTCGGGTGGAATTACAATACCATTTGAAATACAGCAACTTTTTACAGTAATGTACAGTTAAACTAAAGTTAATTTGGAATTGATGGTATAATTTACCAGTTACGCCTAAAATCATCCAGAGTGCATTGCGATTTATGTAAATTTACTGTCATTGTTCATTCGATCTGTTTGTAGGTAGTCCCCTGCCCCTGTAATATGTTTGGATGTACTGTACCTTCCTTTCTAACTTAAAGCAATACCTCATCATTGGAAAGATGGGAGGAGTCCATAACCTGCAGTGCCCCACAGGGTTCAGTACTAGGACCCATTCACTTAATCTATACATGCTGTACTGTAGCAGTACCTTCTCAATATCACACGTACAGTCCTATGTGATAAAAGCTTACAACGATACACCCATGCATAAAGAAACTTGAATTCTATCCAAAAAGAGGATGATATCACATTGATACATTTATAGTCAGCCCGGGCCAGCCTGAAACGGTTTTGTAAAATTCCTAATATGTAGCTATTTGATCTGTGCCATCTTAATGTGTTCATGGGCCATTTGGGGAGCAAAGACGCAAAGACATTGTCTCCATCCCAAATCGCAGCCTATTCCCTATGCACTACTTTTGACCAGAGCCCTATGGGCCCTGGTCAAATGTAGTGCACTAAATAGGGACTATGGTGCCATTTGGGACGCATCTCTGCTCTAAATAGCAGCCCCATTTGCTGAGAGCCTGCTGAATGTGAAAGGAGATGGGTTTTTCATTGGGCCAGGGTGAGGGCGATTTGTTAATCTGTCATCCATGTGAGTGGCAATGGGGACAGACTAGCTGCAACACGTGTGGTTTTAGAGTCATGCTGAAGGGATCTGAGCTGATATTTTCTCTTCCCCCTCACCTCCCTACACATGCACACACACACAATATCTTCCAAATGTATTTTATTATATTTAACACAAAGATTCGCTACAAGTCCTATGAGAATAGGAACAATTTATAATTTTTAACCATGGCCTGATTATCTTACCTGTTTGGCAGAAACTCATGAGATTACTTATTCCAGTAAACTAGCCTATGTATAAGTAATCTCGTCCCCCAACCCTGCTCTCTCTCTGTTGAACCAATTGAGCCTGGGGACGAGGTCAATGTATAAGCTATTTCTGATCAATACACTACTGCATGCATACAAACAAAACTCTGACCTAATAATACATAGTCCGTTTGAAGAGCATTCTCCCAATAATATTGCTCAAGGCCATACGTTTTTTTGCAGTATGAGTTTTAATGTCTATATTAAATCATTTTACTGTTTCTGTTCCTCTGCTAATTATAATAATTACTGGGATGTTCGGAGGCAAGTCTTCAACACTCAAGCACATTCAAAGTCAACAGCATTGCAATGCAATGTGGTGTAGCACACTGTTCCAATGTTAGTTAAAGCTGTAACTTTTTTACGTAGAAATGTGACTTATAGATCTGTCATTCTCATTGAAAACAAGTCTAAGAAGCGGTAGATCTGCTCTATGTGCACTATTTCTAAGCTTCCCATTCTTAAACCTGCACTGCATAACTGTGTGTACATTGTCTTTAGAGAATGCAATATTTTTACTAGATTTGAACACAATATATCTGAAACCCCAGTTCTCATTGGTTGTTACCACTGGGATGACGTAGAACAGGCCTAGGCAATTATTTTCCATGGAGGGCCACATTAGAATATATTTTTGCCATCGTGGGCCAGATGGCAAAAATGGGGGCCAGAACCATTAGGATTATACATCATGTGTATGACTGTGTTAACAGATATATCTACTGTACATCACATCCAAATATGTTACTTTTTTAACATGCACAGAAATAAACCACATCTATGTTCTCCTTTTGGTAGGTATTTTCATTATTAAACATGCAATGAACTTCACGGAGGGAAAAGTACACTGTGCATTCAGCACCACGGACAGAACTCTTGTTAACTCTTAAGGATCCGCCCCTTTTTTTGATTTTCGCCTAAAATGACATACCCAAATCTAACTGCCTGTAGCTCAGGCCCTGAAGCAAGGATATGCATATTCTTGGTACCATTTGAAAGGAAACATTTGTGAAAATGTGAAAGGAATGTAGGAGAATATAGCACAATAGATCTGGTAAAATATAAGAAAAAGAAAAAGACAACCGTTCTTTTGTATTTTCTTTGTACCATCATCTTTGAATTGCAAGAGAAAGGCCATAATGTATTATTCCAGCCAAGGTACAATTTAGATTTTGGCCACTAGATGGCAGCAGTGTAGGTGCAAAGTTTTAGACTGAACCATTGTATTTCTGTTCAAAATGTTGTATCAAGACTGCCCAAATGTGCCTAATTTGTTTATTAATAACATTTCATGTTCAAAATGGTGCACTCTCCTCAAACAATAGCATGGTACTATTTCACTGTAATAGCTACTCTAAATTGGACAGTGCAGTTAGATTAACAAGAATTTAAGCTTTCTGCCAATATCATATATTTCTATGTTACAACCTCATGCTAATCACATTAGCATACGTTAGCTCAATCGTCCCGTGGACGGGACACCGATCCCGAAGAAGTTTTAACGGGTATGCACAAAAACACAAGAAAGAGAGAGAGCTCAACATTACATTTAAACTAGTCATTGTGAGGAATGAAGTCTCTGATGGGCATTGACTAGAGTAGTGAAGTCAGGTATAGTTTCTGACGTCGCTATGGGCAGAATTGCTGAGAGGTGAGAGTCAGTAAGAGATGGTCTTGACTTGGTATATTTCATCACTGAAAATGTCTGTTCACATACTTAAGTTGACCCGAACAGTACAAACATCTTCTGAGCATGACTCCTAATCTTTGGAAAGTTTTGTTCATCGAGAGATGCATAAAACCTCATCAGTGACATTGTTTTGAATAGTTCTCCAATCATTGCATCAGACTGAAGATCGATAAGCTCAAGTTGCATGTCAGTGGGAGCGTTATCCACATTGAAGGTGAAAGGAGAGGAAACCAACAGCATGTCATTTTCCTCAAAAACGGCGAGAAAACTCACCGTTCAAAGCACGCAGCAGCGATGTATCCTTCTCCTGCTGGTCATCTGGTAGGGAACAGACTAGTAGTGTCGGAAGGTGGGTGAGATTGTTGGCTTCTACTTGGCGGGTCAAGTGGAGAAATTTTCCCTTGAAGGCTTTGTCAAGGGTGTACATCTGATGTGCAAAAAGATTTTGCTCTTATGAAGTTTACCACTTTAGTGACTGTATCCAAAACATGGCTCATTTTCAGAACACCCTCCTGATGAATAATGCAATGCAGGAAAATAATTTTCTGATCTGGGTTCAGCTCAGCTACTTGATCTTGTATCCTTTTCAAAAGGCCAACGTTTTTTTTCCTGTCAAGTTTGGGCACCCATCAATGGTCACAATGGATCACTTTTCAAAACTCAGTCCCAGCTTTGCGACACACTTATTAACCTCCTCCAATAAATATTTTTGTGCTCTTCATTGACTGCACTGAAGCAAGCTCCTCTGTAATTTCAAAGTCTGGGGTTATGCCTCGTAAGAATATCAACAACTACGCTGTGTCACGTGCATCACTGCTCTCATCCAGGGCCAAGGAGAAATAGGTGAAAGGTGAAATCCTTTACCTTGTCTTTCAACTGTTGTTCCATATTCTCTGCGATGTCCTCAACACGCCGTGTCACTGTTAGTCTTGACAGGGAAACATTTTCAAACAGCTCTTTCTTGCCAGGGCAAAGTATTGCTGCAGTGTCAATTAAACATTCTTTAATGAATTCGCCCTCAGCGAATGGCTTGCTATGTTTAGCAATTTTGTGGGACAGTATATAGCTAGCTCTCGCAATTCCGTTGTTTGCTGAATGCAGTTTTGTGAAAAGTCCTTGCTGCTTTCGCAACTGAGAAAGCAACTCTTTCGATGCACTTGCCCTCTGCTCAGAAGACATATTCCTATATTTCTCTGCATGCTTCGTCTAGAAGTGTCGGGACAAGTTGTAGTCTTCAAGACAGCGATGCTCTCTTTGCACACTAAGCACACAGCTTTCCCTGATACCACAATAAAGAAATATGTCGATGTCCACTATTGCTGGAACACCCTACATTCATTGTCTACTTTCCTTTGCTTTGAAATCTTTGAAAACCTTTTTTTTGAAAAATTTCTAGCTAGCTGCTACTTTGTAACTGTGACATGTGTGTCAGCCTGCCAGTCACTGTCTGTCCTCGTGCAGTTGTTATTTATACGTGCCTTCAAAATGAAATGTCCCACAAGTGGTGGGAGTTAAATCTTTACACAAAGGTGAGTATTCATTGGGCTTTTAATTTGAATAACAAATACGTTTTTCAAAACTTTACAATCTCAAATTCTTTATGTGATCTGAGCATGATTCCGCGGGCCGTATTGAATCAGGTCGCGGGCCGCATACGGCCCCCGCGCCGGCCGCATACGGCTCCTGCGCCGGCCTTTGCCCAGGCCTGACTTCAACGGCATCAACAGCCGCTCTGAGACTTTGTGGAGGTGTTATCTAGTGGAAGATAATTCGATTCCTAATTGAAGATAATTCGATTCCATTTGCACAACAACGTCTTCCGAACAGGTAAAATATTTTACATGTTGTAATATTCACATTATCAGCCAGAAAGGTAGCTAACACTAGCAATGTCAAGGTAGCTAGTTAGCTAACTTGGCTAGCTACATGGTTGATAATAGCTACCATGAATTTCCATGCTCGGTACAAGATGGTAATATGACGATAACTTTAGCTAGTACATTAGTTATCAAAAGTGCATAAAAAAAGCTGTGTAAAATAAGGAATTGTGATTATTATTATAGCTTTGTATAATTGGCTTTGGCAAGTCTGATGAATGTGTTTTTTTTAGCTGCTTGCATTTTGTATTTATATTTTGATGTGGGTAATTTCTGTAATTTCTGTAATTCAAGGGTCATCTGTAAAAGAGACCTAGGTCTCAGTATGACTCCCTGATGAAATAAAGATAAAATAAATGAAAAGTCCTTTGCCCTTCTTTGACTCCTATACTAGCTAGCTAATAACATTTATGGGATGGCCCCTTGATTCTTGAGAGCAATGGCTATGAAGATGTGTATTTATTGTAGAAGTGTTATACTTGACTGTTATAACCAAAATCCTTATTGGTTATACATAAAATACCATGTAACGAAATTACAATACTAATAAGTGTTGTGTACATGTTTTTTTCTTTAGGATTTCAGTTTTGAAGTGCCACAGACCGTCCAGTGGCACAGGCAGGGGTGCAGAAAGAATTGGAAAGGAAGACCTTGAAAGGGCTGCCCGACTGCAAGAAGAGAGGCTGGCCGAGATGAATGTTAGTAAAAATATTGAACCTTTGGTACTGTTTACCCTTTTCACAACATTGTAATCATATCACACAACATTTGACTGCATTCTGTAGTTTCATGTTGCTTATTTTCTTATCATTACAGGCTAAATTGCAAGAGCTGTCCTTTAACGAAAACGGAGAGGTGCTGGAGCTGGCCTCTTCCCATCTACATGGAGTGATTTTTGATATCATGGAGTACCGGAGAGCTATCCCAGGTTCTCCGGACAACCTCGCTGGTGCACCTGCATGAATTGCAGGGGAAACTCCTGCACCTTACAACACACGTCTGCCATTTCAACTTCTGCCATTTCACCACTGCAGTATTCCATTTATTTATTACCAAGTATGTTTACATAACAGGTTAATACTTTCCACGACTACACTGTACTTAATTCTTCATTTGGATCCCAATTGTGAAAAATACTTCATTCGGTGATGTCTTTTGTTTTATTTAATTTAAAATATATATATTTTTTAGGGGGTAGATCAGCTTTAATATTTCAGATAGATTGTGGCTTCTATCAATGTAATTGTCTGCATCATTTCCAATCCCCTTTCAGTGCATTCGGAAAGTATTCAGACCCTTTCTCTTTTCCACATTTTGTTCACGTTACAGCCTTATTCTAAAAACGATTTAATATTTTTTTCCCCTTAAATCTACACAGAATACCCCATAATAAAAGTTTTTAGAATAAGGAATAAATTCTAAGTTTTAGAATAAATTTTTGCAAATGTATTAAAGATGAAACATGGATATAGCTTATTTTCATAAGTATTCAGACCCTTTGCCATGAGACTCGAAATTGAGCTTAGGTGCATCCTGTTTCCATTGATCATCCTTGAGATACCCACAGCATGATGCTGCCACCACCATGCTTCACCGTAGAGATGGTGCCAGGTTTCCTCCAGATATGACGCCTGGCATTCAGGCCAAAGAGTTCAGTCTTGATTTCATCAGACCAGAGAATCTTGTTTCTCATGGTCTGAGAGTCCTTTAACTGTCATGTGCCTTCACTGAGGAGTGGCTTCCGTCTGGCCACTTTACCATAAAGGCCTGATTGTTGGAGTGCTGCAGAAATGGTTGTCCTTCTGGAAGGTTCTCCCATCTCCACAGAGGAACTCTGGAGCTCTGTCAGAGTGACCATCGGATTCTTGGTCACCTCCCTGTCCAAGGCCCTTCTCACCAGATTGCTCAGTATGGCCGGGTGGCCAGCTCTAGGAAGAGTCTTGGTGGTTCCAAACTTCTTCCATTTCAGAATGATGGCCACTGTGTTTTTGGGTCCTTCAATGCTGCACATTTTTTAATACCCTTCCTCAGATCTGTGCCTCGACACAATCCTGTCTCGCAATTAATTTGACTTAATGGCTTTGTTTTTCCTCTGACATGCACTGTCTTTCCAAATCATGTCCAATCAATTGAATTTACCACAGGTGGACGCCAATCAAGTTGAAGAAACATCTCAAGGATGATCAAGGGAAATATGATGCACCTGAGCTCAATTTCGAGTCTCATAGCAAAGGGACTGAATACTTATGTAAATACGATATTTCATGTTTTTATTTTCAATACATTTGCAACCTTTTTTCGCTTTGTCATGATTGCGTGTTGTGTGTAGATTGATGAGGGGGAAAACATATTTTATCCACATTTTAGAATAAGGCTGTAATGTAACAAAATATGGAAAAAGTGAAGTGGTCTGAATACCTTATGAATGCACTGTATTTTTTGTAAATATACAGTACCAGTCAAAAGTTTGGACACACCTACTCATTCAAGGGGTTTTCTTTATTTTCACAATTTTCTACATTGTAGAATAATAGTGAAGACATCAAAACTATGAAATAACATATATGGAATCATGTAGTAACCAGAAATGTGTTAAACAAATCAAAATATATTTAATATTTGAGATTCTTCAAAGTAGCCACCCTTTGCCTTGATGACAGCTTTGCACACTCTTGTCAGCATTGTGCTGACAAGTTATTAGCTAACGTTAGCTAGCTAATATAAACTACTGGACACGTGGCTTGAAAAAATCATCCAAAATATTCCTGGTATACATATTTACAAAAAAATAGCAACATTTCACGTTATATCTAGTAAGATATATTATTATTATTATATATTATTCAGCAGATAAAAAAAAAATCTGAGTCGGTTTTGAATCCCTTCAACTCCCTTAGATCTCTTAGTTCTCTCGCTTTCCCTTTTTGCCTGTCTGCTCTCCAAATTTCTCTGTTTCTTTGGCTTAGATGGAGGAGTAGTTGCTGATGGGTCAGGTCGTATACTCCTTGCGTCTGCCATGTCTGCAAGCTAGCTATTTCCGCTAGCCATTAGCCAAATGTTGGCCTTGGGCTCAGCTAGCTAGCTCACTACCTCCTCACTGACAGAAAACACATCACTCATTGTACACGCCAACAAAATCTGGCAGGAAAATCCAACCCTACCTGGGAAAATGAAGAACAGTGAATACAGCGGTTCTTCTCAGGCAGGCTAGGGGTGCACCATTGTTACTGTAACATCACATTGGATGACCACTAGCGACTTAATGGAACTTTGAACATAACATAAAAAAATTTAAATACATGTTGCAGCATTAAGTATTGTTTATGTGTCTTTTATTTTCGGTTTTGCACACCAACTTCAAACAGCTGAAAGTACAACATTTTTGGTTATGGAAAATATATTTTAAAGCAGTTTAAAAGGTGCAATGATTCTCTACACAATGATTGCCTGTTTTGTCACATAAACTGAAATTAGGCAAACTACTAGAATTTTTGCTACCAGGAAATGGCGGAGCGATTTCTGCATATTGCACCTTTGAAATGAAGCTCACTTCAATAGCTTCCCGCCATACAAGGGAGGCTGGACAGGGAATTCCACAAAGTAAGATGGGCTTTTGTTACTGTTAATCAGCAGAGTGAACAATTCATGAATCAGTGGTTCAGTGGGTGATCCTCAATCAATTATTTCATACCTGATTTTTTTTAATTGAGAGACTGATAAACTTTAATATACTGTATTTTAAAGGCTTCCAGATATACACTAATCCAAACAAGTTTAACCTGGAACTGTTAAAATGTGCAGCAGACTTTTGACGAATTAAATAATTTAAATAAAAACTTTTTTCTCATATTCAGTTTGCTTTCATAATGTTCTGCATCTGATTATTGCAAATGTCAATGTAAACTAGGGCTGTTACTAAACATAAGGTTTGTGTGTGTATAACTGTTTATTTATTTACCGTGTGTATCTGTTTGAATGTGTGGAATATTCACATAGGTGTTTGTATGTGGTAGTGGACTTGTTTGTGAGAGCGGATGCTTCTGTGTGTGTAGGTCTGTGTCTGCAGCAGCATAGTACACTGACAATGACCATTTCTGATACTAATTAGCTGTGTGTGTGTGTGTGTGTGTGTGTGTGTGTGTGTGTGTGTGTGTTTGTGCGTGTGTGTGGTGCACATGTCACCTAACAGCTGAGGCACATGTGTTTGGGATCTGTTGTTTTGACACTATTCGCATCATTAGATATGTACAGTGTCTTCAGAAAGTGGATGTATTCATACTCTTTGACTTATTCCACATTTTGTTGTGTTACAGCCTGAATTCTAAATGGATTAAATATATTTTCCCCCTCACCCATCTACACACAATAACCCATAATGACAATGTGAAAACATGTTTTTTGAAATTTCTACAACTTTATTGAAAATGAAATACTGAAATATCTAATTGACATAAGTATTCACTACTTTGTAGAAGCACAATTGGCGGCGATTACATCTTTGTGTCATTTTGGGTATGTCTGTATCAGCTTTGCACATCTGGATTTGGGGATTTCTCCCATTTTTCCTTGCAGATTTTCTCAAGCTCTGTTAAGTTAGATGGGGAGCGGCGGTGTACAGCAATCTTCAAAATGTTCCATTTTTTTTCAATGGGATTCAAGTCTGGGCTTTGGCTGGGCTACTTAACGACTTTCACATTCTTGTTCTGAAGCCATTCCAGCATTGCTTTGGCTGTATGCTTGGGGTCATTGCACTGCTGGAAGGTAAATATTCGTCCCAGTCTAAGGTCGTTTGCACTCTGAAGCAGGTTTTCATTAAGGATTTGCCTGTATTTGGCTCCATTCATTGTTCCCTCTATCCTAACTAGTCTCCCAGTCCCTGCCACTGAAAAGCATCCTCATAGCATGATGCTGCCAAGCTGTGCCTGGTTTTCTCCAGACATAGCGCTTTGCATTCAAGCCAAAGAGTAAAATGTTTGTCTCATCAGACCACATAATCTTTTGTCTTATGATCTCAGAGTCTTTCACGTGCCTTTTTTGCAAATTCCATGCGTGCTATCATGTGCCTTTTTCTCTGGACTGGCTTCTGTCTGGCCACTCTCCCATAAAGCCCAGATTGGTTAAGTGCTGTAGAGACTGTTGTCCTTCTGGCAGGTTCTCCCATCTCAGCCAAGGAACTCTGTAGTTCTGTCAGAGTGGTCATTCGGTTCTTGGTCACCTCCCTGACCAAGGCCCTTCTTACCTGGTTGCGCAGTGTCTGGGTAGTTCCATATTTTTTTCAATTTTCCAATGATGGAGACCACTGTGCTCTTGGAAACTTTCAACATTCTTGAAATTGTTTTATACCCTTCCCCATATACAGTTGAAGTCGGAAGCTAACAAACACCTTAGCCAAATACATTTAAACTCAGTTTTTCACAATTCCTGACATTTAATCCTAGTAAAAATTGTCTTAGGTCAGTTAGGATCACCACTTTATTTTAAGAATGTGAAATTTCAGAATAATAGTAGAGAGAGTGATTTATTTAAGTTTTTATTTCCTTCATAACATTCCCAGTGGGTCAGAAGTTTACATACACTCAATTAGTATTTGGTAGCATTGCCTTTAAATTGTTTAACTTGGGTCAAACATTTCAGGTAGCCTTCCACAAGCTTCCCACAATAAGTTGGGTGAATTTTGGCTAATTCCTCCTGACAGAGCTGGTGTAACTGAATCAGGTTTGTAGGCCTCCTTGCTCGCACACGCCTTTTCAGTTATGCCCACAAATTTTCTATAGGATTGAGGTCAGGGCTTTGTGATGGCCACTCCAATACCTTGACCTTGTTGTCCTTAAGCCATTTTGCCACAACTTTGGAAGTATGCTTGGGGTCATTGTCCATTTGGAAGACCCATTTGCGACCAAGCTTTAACTTCCTGACTGATGTCTTGAGATGCTGCTTCAATATATCCACATAATATTCCTTCCTCATGATGCCATCTACTTTATGAAGTTCACCAGTCCCTCCTGCAGCAAAGCACCCCCACAGCATGATGCTGCCACCCCTGTGCTTCACGGTTGGGATGGTGTTCTTCGGCTTGCAAGCCTCCCCCTTTTTCCTCCAAACATAACGATGGTCAAACAGTTCTATTTTTGTTTCATCAGACCAGAGGACATTTCTCCAAAAAGTACAATCTTTGTCCCCATGTGCAGTTTCAAACCGCAGTCTGGCTTTTTTATGGCGGTTTTGGAGCAGTGGCTTCTTCCTTGCTGAGCAGCCTTTCAGTTTATGTCAACATAGGACTCGTTTTACTGTGGATATAGATACTTTTGTACCTGTTTCCTCCAGCATCTTCACAAGGTCCTTTACTGTTGTTCTGGGATTGATTTGCACTTTTAGCACCAAAGTACGTTCATCTCTAGGAGACAGAACACGTCTCCTTTCTGAGCGGTATGACGGCTACGTGGTCCCATGGTATTTATACTTGCGTACTATTATTTGTAAAGATGAACGTGGTACCTTCAGGCTATTGGAAATTGCTCCCTGTCACGACTTCCGCCGAAGTCGGTCCCTCTCCTTGTTCGGGCGGCATTCGGCGGTCGACGTCACCGGTCTTCTAGCCATCGCCGATCCACTTTTCATTTTCCATTTGTTTTGTCTTTGTTTTCCACACACCTGGTTTTCATTCCTAAATTACTTGTTCATGTATTTAACCCTCTGGTTCCCCCATGGTTGTGTGCGTGATTGTTCTTTGTTCATGTCAGTACCTTTCCGGCTGGTATTTCTCCGGGTGCTGTTTTCACCCGTGTGTTATGGATACCGTTATTTTGGGCACGTTGTAAATTGGTTACTTTGTGCCGTCGTAGTAAAATACGTTGTTCACTCATCTCTGCTCTCCTGCGCCTGACTTTATGCACCAGCTACACACACCAACCTGACACTCCCAAGGATGAACCAGACTTGTGGAGGTCTACAATTCTTTTTCTGAGGTCTTGGCTGATTTCTTTTGATTTTCCCATGATGTCAAGCAAAGAGGCCCTGAGTTTGAAGGTAGTCCTTGAAATACATCCACAGGTACACTTCCAATTGACTCAAATTATGTCAATTAGCCTATCAGAACATAATTTTCTGGAATTTTCCAAGCTGTTTAAAGGCACAGTCAACTTAGTGTATGTAAACTTCTGACCCACTGGAATTGTGATACAGTGAATAATAAGTGAAATAATCTGTCTGCAAACAATTGTTGTAAAAATTACTTGTGCCATGCACAAAGTAGATGTCCTAACCGACTTGCCAAAACTATAATTTGTTAACAAGACATTTGTGGAGTGGTTGAAAAACGAGTTTTAATGACTCCAACCTAAGTGTATGTAAACTTCCGACTTCAACTGTATACTGTTTGCCTCATCACAATGCTATCTCACAGTTCCTTGGTATAGTTTCTGCTCTGACATGCACTGCCAACCGTTGGACTTTATACACGGCGTGTACAAAACGTTAAGAACACATGCTCTTTCCATAACATAGACTGACCAGGTGAATCCCTTATTGATGTCACTTGTTAAATCCACTTCAATCAGTGTAGATGAAGGGGAGGTTAAAGAAGGATTTTTAAGCCTTGAGACAATTGAGACATAGATTGTGATTTTGTGCCATTCACAAAATATTTAAGTTCCTTTGAACAGGGTTTGGTAGCAAGTGCCTGGCGCACCGGTTTGTGTTAAGCACTGCAACGCTGCTGCGTTTCTCACGCTCAGCAGTTTTCCGTGCGTATCAAGAATGGTCCACCACCCAAAGGATATCCAGTCAATTTGACTGTGGGAAGTATTGAAGTCAACATGAGCCAGTAACTCAATATTAGGAAGGTTCTTAATGTGTTGTACATTGAGTGTATAGCTAGGTGTGTTTCTTTCTAAATCTTGTCCAAACAATTGAATTGGCCACAGGTGGACTCCAATACAGTTGTAGTGACATCAAGGATGATCAAAGGAAATCGGATGCACCTGAGGTGAATTTGGTGTGTCATAGCAAACGGGTTTAAAAACATGTTAAAAACATGTTTTCATTTTGGCATTATGGGGTATAGATGGTTGGTTGAGATGGTTGAGAAACACCCCCAGCTTGAATCCAGGCTGTAACACAACAAAATGTGGAATAAGTCAAGGGGTATGAATACTTTCTAAATATAGTGGGGTCGGAAATTATTGACGCCCTTGATAAAGATGAGCAAAAATTACTTTATAAAATATATAATAATAAAAAAAATTGAGCTAAATAGAATGCTTGTGCTCAGTGCTTCACCAAAATGTCGTTATTTTTTGTTTTTTAAACAACTACTGTAATTGACCTAAAATAAAACAAATGTAATATACACAACAACTGAAATATGTTATCAATTTATCACGGTTTTTGATCTCGGTTTAGCAATTTTTTTTGCATTATGTGGGTTGAATGTTGTAACAACATAATAAACTATTCATATATGTCCCATGGTGGTAGTGACTGCCCATTACTGCTTATCACATCATTTATTCACATTACTTTACTTTAATACAATATTTCAGTTGTTGTGTATTTGATTACTTTATTATTTAATCCCAAATCCTAAATCTCATCACTATAGAGCTGCATGCTGCCTATGCTGTCTGACAAAATCACTATTTTAGTTGTTTTTCAAAGTAATTAAGGCATACTTTTATGACGGCTCAATACTAACTATCATCACTTAGATCATGTATTTTCAGGTAGAGATACCTCGCGAAGAAACTGCTAATCATCCTTCTGTCCCTTCTTGTGGCAGGTGTAAAATAGGCTTGGATTATGGTCATTGTAGTTAATTACCATGTTTTTTGCGCTAAATTATGTTGAATATTAGCCTGTTGGAAATTACAACTCCAAACTACATCGCACACTTTGGGCTTGATCTGATTTATCTCTAGAGAAACTCTGCAATGTGCGCATTGAGCTCACAGGAAAAAAACTGTTAAATTAGTTTTGTTTAAAAAACAAATGGTTACTTGCTCAGCACTAGCCAGCAGAGACCTCACATGAGTATCTGTACAGTTTTTCCCTTGGCAATCCTCTACTGACCAAACCACCCCAAGACAGTTTCTCTAGAAGACACGTCATAGCACTGAGAAATAACATTACAGTAGCATCCCATGAATGTCCCCCACACCCACCTCTCTACCAAATTAACGTCTATTGGAATGAGCCAGACTACAACAGGTTGTGAGGGAAGCAGACCTGGGTTCAAATACTATTTGAAATCTTTCAAATACTTAGTGTTTGCTTTTGCCAGCCTGGAGTGCCAGATGGGCGGGGTTTGGACTTTTGCAGCTATTCTATTGGTTCCATTGTGCCAGGCAAACTCAATAAAACCCAGTTCAAGTATTTGAAATAAATTAAAATAATATTTGAACCCAGGTTTGGAGGGTAGCAAACAGAATAAAAAAAACTGGCTAATTGAAAAGATTCCCCCGGGAGACCGGGCTCTCCATAATTTAAATAGCTATGATATCTCTGCACAAGCCCAGGTTCTCCTGACTAGTTTCCAAGGCAACATAGAATGTAATAAAGTGAAGGGAAGTGATTTCCTGCCTCCGTCGTGTCTTTGTTGCAGCTGCATGCAGAGAAGCAGGCATGAAGTGTCTAACTAGGTGTGACACCGCAGTCTTAAGAGATCATTCCCCCAGGTACATTCCTTTGAGAAAGACTGTCGTTCAAATTCACCTATCAATCAAATCTCTTGATGTCATCTTTTTGGAGGCTGCTGGTTTCAGATCCCAGGTAGTGGCACTATCTCCTGCCATTGTGTCCTTGAGCAACATACTTCAACAAAAAAAAATATTCAGGGGCACTGCACTATGGACTCTGACCCTGGGTTGCTCCCAAAATGTGGGCTGTCTGTTGGGGACAAAGCAGAATTTCCATCTCTGCAGATGGACTAATGATTGCTGACTAAAAGCAATATAATCAAAACAGTCATTAAAAGTCCATTAAATAACAGGACAGAGAGCACATCTGGCAAAGTAGACAGCCAAATACACAGCCAAACGGAGGACAAAATAGCCCTAGTCAAGTGTGGGTAAAATAGTCAAGTGTGGGTGCAAAGACTGAAAATACCACTCTTTCAACATAGCACCTGCCTGCTATTGTCAGGAAAGCTCTTCTATAGGTCGTTATCAATAAAACGTCACAATAAGGTGCAGAGCGTTCTATTTGCCTTCTGGGATGCAAGGAGACCCGCAGCTCCGCTAAAACCATTGCCAACTGCATGCTATTTTCAAGGGATTGTTAAATAAATGTTAACTATTTGGTTGTAATATCATCACCTCTTGAAGAGCATAGTCAGAACTACACTTTTCCGATAATTCCATGCAAAACAATTGCACACATTTATCTCAATCATCAGAGTTCCAGGCCTACAGCAAGTAGACCTAACTGCATGCTTTTTATGATCAGTAAACATAAATTGATCATGTAATTTCAAATACGTGAGGGTAGCTTCATGATACCTCCCAATATTGGCCATCATTAATTGAATATTTGAATGATATAAAATAGAAGTGAACTATACCTGACAAGTATGAGTGGTTTAGGTTAATTTCCCATCCTTTGTGGGGTGTCACGATCGTGTTCGGAAATGGACCAAGGCGCAGCGTGCATGACGTTCCACATATTTATTAATTGTGAAAACAGACAAAAAACAACAAAGAAAGAACTGAATCGGGCTGGGAAGGTGCACTGGAGGCCTGGTGCGTGGAGCCGGCACAGATTGCACCGGACTGGTGACACGCTCTTCAGGGCGAGTGCGGGGAGCCGGCACAGAATGTACCGGGCTGGGAAGGCGCACTGGAGGCCTGGTGCGTGGAGCCGGCACAGGTTGCACCAGACTGGTGACACAAGTCCAACTCTCCTTCACCTTCGTTGCATGCTGCTTGGTCCTGGACTAGGTGGGATATTCTGTCACGATCGTGTTCGGAAATGGACCAAGGCGCAGCATACATGACGTTCCACGTATTTATTAATTGTGAAAACAGACAAAAACAACAAAGAAAGAACTGAATCGGACACTAAGTAGCACTCACACGGCACATACAAAAACAATATCCCACAAAACCGACCTAGAAATACAACAACTAGACAAAACCCCCCAGTCAGGTCCTGACCTAAATCACCATAGAGAACTCAGAGGGCTCTCTATGGCCAGGACGTGACATGGGGTCTGCCTGTCAAGCATCAGAAGGGTGCATTTGCTGATGTAACGTTACTGTTGGCTGATGTTTACTTTGCAAGCTACCGGTAGAAACTTTGTACAGTTGGCTAGACGTAAGTTGGTAAGTATACCTTTTTTCTCCAACCAAATGTCGGATTACCTAGTGAAGTTAGCTACCGTTTTCAACATTGTTTTTAAATAATGTTTAATCATGATTGCTGCTGACAGACATGTTAGTGTCACGTCCTGACCATTGAGAGCCCTTATGGATGTTTTGGTCAGGACGTGACTAGGGGGAATATGGGTTCTATACATTGTATTTCTATGTTTTGTTTTTTTGTATGGTTCCCAATTAGAGGCAGCTGAGTGTCGTTGCCTCTAATTGGGGATCATACTTAAGTTGTTATTTTTCCCACCTGGGGTTGTGGGTTATTGTTTGTTTTCTGTGAGTGCCTGTGCCTGTGCCTGTGCCTGTGCCTGTGCCTGTGCCTGTGCCTGTGCCTGTGCCTGTGCCTGTGCCTGTGCCTGTGCCTGTGCCTGTGCCTGTGCCTGTGCCTGTGCCTGTGCCTGTGCCTGTGCCTGTGCCTGTGCCTGTGCCTGTGCCTGTGCCTGTGCCTGTGCCTGTGCCTGTGCCTGTGCCTGTGCCTGTGCGTGACACTATATGTTACGGTCAGTTGTTTCTTTCTTGTTTTTTTTCACTTTGAATTAAAAGTATGTGGAACTCGATGCACGCTGCGCCTTGGTCTACTCATTTCAATGATCGTGACAGATAGACTACATTGGTAAGTAAATTATTGGAAAAAATTATATCTGTACAAATCAAGAATTACTTCTCATGTAATGGTCTGATAACGGGTTTCCACCATGCATACAAAGGGCATTCTACGAGTACGGCCTTAGCACAAATGACAGATGATTGGTTAAAGAGTATGGATGATAGGAAGTTAGTTGGTCCAGCGTTGCTGGATTTCAGTGCTGCTTTTGATGTAATTGATCACGAACTGTTACTAGGAAAACTCAAATGTTATGGTTTTAAGGATGCAACTCTATCCTGGATGGAAAGCTATCTATCCAGAGGAAGGCAAAAAGTGTTCTTTAATGGTAGCTTTTCAAATAGTAAAGATATACATTGTGGTGTTCCTCAAGGAAGCTGCCTAGGCCCACTGTTCTACTCTATCTTTACTAATGATTTACCTTCAGTAATGAACAAAGCAAGAGTGGTCATGTATGCTGATGACTCTACAATGTATAGTGCAGCATCAGAATGTAATGAGCTAACAGATGTACTGAGCAGTGAACTAAGAATGGTGTCTAAGTGGGTTGATATGAACAAATTGGTGTTGAACATTTCTAAAACTAAATGTATTGTATTTGGTTCAAGATATATGCTTGCTGATGACCCACAATTTAATTAGCCAATTAATAGAGTACATGTAGAGCAAGTGAAAAAAAAACAAAACTACTAGGCGTCATGTTGGACGCAGCTTTATCATGGTCAGAACACATAGATAATATTGTTATTAAGATGGGTAAGGGAATTGCTGTTACAAGAAAATGTTCAGAGTATGTAACATCTAGCACTCTGAATCAGGTGATTCAATCCCTGGTCCTATCACACTTAGAGTACTGTCCGGTTATATGGTCATCTGCAGCAAAGAAATATATAAAAAAGCTCCAAATGGCTCAAAACAGGACTGCCAGATTATCTCTTCATTGCTCTAACCGAATGAATATTATTAAAATGCATCAGAATCTTTCATGGCTTTACGTTAAAAACAAATTACTATCTAGTCTTTTGATTTTCTTTAGGAATGTTATATTTTAAAAAAAAAAACACAGTATCTTTCAGTCCAATTAGTACATACTAGCAACACACATAGCCACAAAATCAGACAGGAAATACAGGGCAGCTAAAACAACTCAAGCCAAGGACAAATCGTCTTAAATCTACAGTTTTAAATAGAGCTATAGACGAATGGAACTTTTTACCAATCCATATTCCTCAGGCAAAAAGTAAATACACTTTCAAGAAAAAAATCTAAGAACATCTAATGTGATAGACCATATGACTGGACAGGAAATAGAAAGTATCAACTGAATGTTAAATGTCTTTCCTGTCAAGTATTTTAATTGTCTGTCTACATGTTGAATGTTTGTAATGTCTTGTTAATTGGTGTTGGACCCCAGGAAGATTAGCTAGTGTTATGGCGTTAGCTAATGGGGATCCTAATAAAAATTACTACATTGATTGATGGACCATATCAAATTGGCTACCTAGCTAACAACATATCAGGTCAATATGGCTAGTTAACAAGCTAACTTTCAGGGGATAAACTAGATTGCCATATTCAAATATTGTTTGATTTGCTTGCTATCGATAGTAGTGATGACAGTAGACCAACTGACAACTTTACCAGGACGATGTCAAGCTCTTTCCAAAAGCCTTATCTCTGATGAAGCAAGCTAAATTACGTTTGCTTTAGCTAGCTAGCTAGCCAAATGGATGTGGTTACTATCACGTATCTGAAAATAAATGATGAATTGATGTTTACTGATTGCTGTATAACTCTGATGATAGAGCTAATTGTGGAATAATCTGAAATGTGTAGTTTGACTATGCTCTTCAAGAGGTGATGATATTAAAACCAAATAGTTATAACATTTATTTAACAATCCCTTGAAAACGGCACATAGTTCTCAATGGTTTTAGCAGAGCTGGAGGTCTCCTTGCCCCCCAACAGCCAAATCGAACACTAGTTTTATTGATAATGACCTATAGTGCTGAATGACGCTTGGAGGGTCAGACAGGGAAAACTCTAACTTGGTAGATGATGAAAAACGTAATATCTTTCTACATTGACCATTGTTTTGAGTTGATGTTGAAGCATTGTCTGGTTGATGTTTGATCTTTACATGCAAAGCATTCAAATATATCAAAGGCTAAATCTATTTCACTACAATCTGTTATAGCCTTCGGTCCATATTTGATTAATTAAAAGATTACACAAAGGTACATAATCAAACACAGGTAGGATTTCACAAGAAAAGCCTGTACAACTTTAGGAGGGTATTATCCATGGGAGATTGCCTTAATTCCATGCAATCAGAAAACGACTGAACATTTGATGCAGGCAGATATAAAGACATCATTAAAAGTGGCTGGGCCTGAGAAGAGGATTAAAGATTCAACAGAGCCAATTTTCCAACATTGAGTTCAGACTGAACTGAAATAGCTTATTCTCTCCTGAGGGTTGATTAGCATTTCTAACTGAATTATGATTAGGAGGAACCCCTACTTTGGTCTCGGTACACTTCAGTGGAGGCTACTGAGGGGAGGACGGCTCACAATAATGGCTGGAACAGAGCAAATGGAATGGCATCAAACACATGGAAAATGTGTTTTTGTATTTGGTACCATTCCACTAATTCCGTTCCAGCCATTACCATGTGCCTGTCCTCCCTAATTAAGGTGCCAACATCCTCCTGTGGTACACATGTCATTCATGCAGTGGCGACCCGTCCTTCAGGGCAGGTGGGGCAGAGTTATTTTGGCATTAATACGTGTGACATATCAGTTTGCAAACAATGTAAAAAAAAAAGAAGCAGTTAACAAAGTCACATACAAACATAGTCTCTTTTTTGCTTTCTTGAGTAAGTGCTTTCTGTGGTGGTGGGGCAGCCAGTGGAAAATATGGAGCGTAGGTGTTGGTAATGTTCTCTAGTTGCGCCATGATTAGTTCAGTGTTCTATCATTTGTGGGGACAGTATGTCACCGCCAAGTCTAAGGGTAGACCTCGAGAATTCAAGCCGCTTGGGTGCTGCCATAGAGTTACATTAGAAGTGCCCAGCCATGTCCAATCAAACATCATACTTTCAAAATCTTAGCTAGCAATCATCATCATGACTCAAGTCGACAATCTACTGGCAAATCCTTTTTAATCCTTGTCATATGAAGATAAATAATTAAGATAAATTATAGATAAAACGTATAGGTGCTCATCGGCCATTGGACATAAAGATTACAAAGGAATCAGTGACAGTGGCTAACTGCAAGCATTGCAAAGCAATCACTAACCTGCTATTCAGTGGAGTGGCTGTGTGGTCCCAAATCTGGGAGTTTAAAATGATAAACATTCAACATTGGCCATGCTGTCAATGAAGCATGATTTGTGCCGTGCTCAAAACAACTGTTAACTTGGAACTGCAAAAACTTGACTTCAGTGAGTTCAAGACAACAGGGAATTCGTAAAAAACGAGCTCTGACTGAGAAATACATTTTGAACGGTCATCCAACTCGAAATTGTAAGTCGGGCCTCTTTCTAGAGCTACGACCTGAAGATCAATTACATCATCATGATTCGTGACCCAGACGGGAGACACCGTTTAAAGCACCATAAATCCAGAGAATGCCAGACTTTGATGACAAAATTTGCCCATGAAGGACCCCTGTGCCACCTTCCTGTTCAAGTGAGCACAGCACAACAAGGTGAGTCCAAAAATGTATTGTATGCTGCTGCATAAATTATGTAATATGCCAGGGAGATAGTACTACTTTCTTAGCTACAGTACACATAAGTGTATGTTGTGTAGTAAGCTGTTAGTAGCCCATGTGCCTCACCCTTTATAATTTGGTATATTTACTCCTATTCATTTTGCCTACTGTTCTGACTTGGTGTAGAGGGAGAACACCATAACAACAGCCCATGTTCTGAATTCTGTCGCTGTACATTTCAAAAGTGCTAAACAAATAGTTATATTGACTACGTCTGTCCTAGCTCTCTCGTTAATGTCTAAATCGAAATTGCGGATTGCCTCTGCTTGTCGTCCCATTATGCCATAGTTTGTACATCTCAATTGTCATTAGAAACCACCGTTGATATGGCTGACTTGTTTAAACAAATATGTTTTTTTTAAAGGCAGTAAATGAGGCTGAATTAACTGTTTCGTTTCCAGACAAGGCTCCGCTTATAGCCAGGTGTAGCAATGGTAAGATGTTGGGACTGCTGTTGGGACAGCTTTATGTAGGCCCTAACAGTTTGTGGGCACCATTTGTCGCCGTTATAGTGCAATTAAGGTATTGTTTAGTGTTGTGTTGTGTAGTGGCTTTGCTGGCATGCATCCTATTTTTTGCCCCACCAGGATTTACATGCTAAAATTGCCATTGCATTCATGTTCCTCCGTGGCTTCCGTTGGTAGACTGTGCATTATTCAGTTATTTCGAACTGAACACTGGAAGCTTCATAGAGGAGAGCTAAGGAGAACTACAGTTCCCATAAAGCAATACACTGAACCATGCTTCCATGTAAAATCCAATCGGGTAATAACTAAAAGTCAAAGTAAAAATTATTTTTGTGCTAGGTTAACAATCTTGCATTTGTCTCCTTATGAATACAAGTCATAATGTACATGATTGAGCCAAAATTTGCATCCTGCATGACCAAAGAAGCCTTTTTGGTGGCCATCTTCCAAAGTAACACTTGATTCACTGTCATTGTCAAATGTTAGTGTGATAGTTTAGGAATGCCTTACACCCTCTTTCTCTCCTGCCAGTAAAGAAAGACAGGTGGGTAAGTTGATCCAGAGCTAGTCAGATATCAAGTTCCACAGAGAAGGAACCTTACACCTATACTGGGTTTCACTGTCCTATGTCTTTGTCTTGCCCGACAGACAATAGCTTAATTTACGAACCCAGTACTCAATTATTTAACTTACTGAGGCATTGTAGAGCACTGGCCCAATGTCTGCATTGGTGGTCAGGTTACTGGTGGTCAGTTTATAAGACCAGCCAGAACCAGCTAGCTATTTTGAACTATTTTAGAAGCCTTTCACAAACGCAAAGTAGGGTGCCTATGGCAGTTACTACAAAGTTAGTATGTAGATGTGTGTTTGACTTTGTATAAATCCATGGCAATGGCAGGGTAATTATACTGTACTGTATGTTTGTGCTAATGGATATAGTGCCTTCAGAAAGTATTCACACCACTTGACTTTTTCAACATTTTGTTGTGTTACAGCCTGAATTTAAAATAGAGTAAATTGAGATGTTGTGTCACTGGCCTACACACAATACCCCATAATGTCAAAGTGGAATTATGTTAAGACATTTTTACAAATGTAATAAAAAATGAAAAGCTGAAATGTCTTAAATCAATAAGTATTCAACCCCTTTTGTTATGGCAAGCCTAAATAAGTTCAGGAGTTAACTTTATGTCCTGAATGCAAAGCGTTATGTTTGGGGCAAACCAACACAACACATCACTGAGTACCACTCTTCATATTTTCAAGCATGTTGGTTGTTGCGTCATGTTATGGGTATGCTTGTCATCGGCAAGGACTAGTATTTTGGGGGATAAAAATAAATGGAATAGAGCTAAGCACAGGAGGCCCTAGAGGAAAATCTGGTTCAGTCTGCTTTCCAACAGACACTGGAAGAGAAATTCACTTTTCAGCAGGTTATTAACCTAAAACACAAGGACAAATATACACTGGAGTTGCATACCAAGACAACATTGAATGTTCCTGAGTGGCCTAGTTACAGTTTTGACTTAAATCAGCTTGAAAAGACTTGAAAATGGCTGTTTAGCAATGATCCACAACCAACTTGACAGAATTTGAAGAATTTCTTAAAATAATAATGTGCAAATATTTTACAATCCAGGTGTGCAAAGCTCACAGCTGTAATCAATGCCAAAGGTGATTCTAACATGTATTGACTCAGGGGTGTGAATACTTACGTAAATTAGATATTTCCACATGGTTTAATGAAAAACTCATGAGGTTCCAGCCTAAATCCTGGTCAGTAGATCAAACAACACAGTGTCCAAAGTGCCGTTGTCTTGTGCACCTCAGCATGCAGAAACTTCCTAACTGAAGTAGTCAGTTTAGCCTCCAGCTAGAACAAAGCTCGTACTGTGACAGTCACATGCATAAAACAATACATAAAACATAGAAGCGACCTTCTCTTCTTGCATTCGAAATTCGACTAAAAGGCACATGTAATTTACACCACCCATGAATTCACATAAATTGACTAAGACACTTTGAGAATCTACAATGTCCTCATGCCTCTGTTAAACTATCCATTGGTTCTCAAGAACAGCTACATTTGCTTGAATTCTCTGATGTATTGCTGGAGAGAGACTATTAGTGCTTTTTTTACGACAGCGCAAAAACAGACTGAACCCTTTGAACCCTGTGTACAGCTCAAACCTCTGGGATCAGGAGAGAGGCCTTGAGAACATGAAAACAAAATAAAAAAAGACCTCAGGAGCAACTGTTTCATACCTATGTTCTTTAAACATTTACTCTCTTACTGCAGCAGTACACATGCACACACAAAAACAGAAGCAATTCAGCTGAGAAGCTTACATGCTGTTGGCGATGGAAACACAGGAGAGCATCAATGACTAACACGTGTGAACATGTACAGTTGAAGTCGGAAGTTTACATACACTTAGGTTGGAGTCATTAACTTGTTTTTCAACCACTCCACAAATTTCTTGTTAACAAACTATAGTTTTGGCAAGTCGGTTAGGACATCTACTTTGCGCATGACACAAGTCATTTTTCCAACAATTGTTTACAGACAATTTCACTTATTCACTATCACAATTCCAGTGGGTCAGAAGTTTACATACACTAAGTTGACTGTGCCTTTAAACAGCTTGGAAAATTCCAGAAAATGATGTCATGGCTTTAGAAGCTTCTGATAGGCTAATTGACATCAAATGAGTCAACTGGAGGTGTACCTGTGGATATATTTCAAGGCCTACCTTCAAACTCAGTGTCTCTTTGCTTGACATCATGGGAAAATCAAAAGAAATCAGCCAAGGAAGGAAAATTATGTGGATATATTGAAGCAGCATCTCAAGACATCAGTCAAGAAGTTAAAGCTTGGTCGCAAATGGGTCTTCCAAATGGACAATGACCCCAAGCATACTTCCAAAGTTGTGGCAAAATGGCTTAAGGACAACAAAGTCAAGGTATTGGAGTGGCCATCACAAAGCCCTGACCTTAATCCTATAGAACATTTGTGGGCAGAACTGAAAAAGGGTGTGCGAGCAAGGAGGCCTACAAACCTGACTCAGGAACACCAGCTCTGTCAGGAGGAATGGGCCAAAATTCACCCAACTTATTGTGGGAAGCTTGTGGAAGGCTACCTGAAACGTTTGACACAAGTTAAACAATTTAAAGGCAATGCTACCAAATACTAATTGAGTGAATGTAAACTTCTGACCCACTGGGAATGTGATGAAAGAAATAAAAACTGAAATAAATCATTCTCTCTACTATTATTCGGACATTTCACATTCGTAAAATAAAGTGGTGATCCTAACTGACCTAAAACAGAGATTTTTTACTAGGATTAAATGACAGGAATTGTGAAAAACAGAGTTTATCTGTATTTGGCTAAGGTGAATCTAAACTTCCGACTTCAACTGTATGTGTGTGCGCATGTGTCTGAGTAACTCCACAGCAGCAGGTGCGACAAATGTTTTCTCAGGCATTTTCAGCAGTACATAACCTAGCGGTGTGCTTATTTCTGAGGTCCAAACACCAGCTGATGAGTCAGGTAAGTACGTGCGGCCTTTTAAAAGACCCGTGCTCATGTTTCTCAAAGGGGAAGTGAAATTAAAGGTCTTGCAATGTCGCAAATGAAGTGTGTTCCTTGAATTTTCTTTTGCGGGTGCTTGCTCATTATCTGAATATACACTTGTGGTTTCTAGCTAACGTCACAACAATAAAAGCAGTGGAGAATGAAGTGAAGCAAACCTTAGTGGTCAAAACCATTCATCTTGGGGCAACGGGGGGATCAGGTTTTCAAAATACTATCATATCACGTAATTATATTTATAAAATGGTCACACATATATTTTAATACAAACTATCTCCAAAATTGTTAACATTTACAAATTATCCAGTAGAATATGATAATTTTCTGTAAAAAAAAAAGTGGAGGTGCAAAAACAAGTTTGTGCACCTTATTTTTATTTGCTCCATAGCTCAGGCGGCCAAGTAAATACAAGGCTGTTTGGCTCATCTCAGTCACGAAGAGGAATAACTTTGCAGTGGTTTCTGATGAATAAAAAATGCCATGCTGGTGGGTGGTAACAATCAAATAAAACCCAGGCCAGAAACAAAACGTAGGCTGAAAATAATTTGTATGTCATAGTCACCGCATTCACACGGATTGTACAAAGTGGGCAGTTTTGATTTGTTGCTTAAATATATCATACTTTGACTAAAACGATGACTTACTGACTTAAATTGTTGTGCAACATCATGGGTAAGCTCTTCAGCTCAAAAAAGTATATTTCTATTGGCTTGTTAACAGCAGTATTATTAACATAATTACTGTTTTCACAAGAACTGGAAGCAACAGGCATACAGTGTTAAGAGTTTGTGTGTACACGAGGTGTTTTCACATCCCAGGTGTGTGTGTGTGTTTATGCTTATCTAATTACGCTGGTCTCTTTCTCATTATGTCTAATTCTGTCATCTGCATACTCACTCATCAGTAACACACGTACACAAGCGTTTTCCGGTCTGTTTATGCACATATTCACACGGCACGTGTCTCATGCTGACGGCACCCTACCGCAAAGGCTGGGTCACAAGGCTGGATAAACTGCCTCCCCCTTCCTCCAGGTGGGCCCGCTCCTCCTGGTCTCCACCTCCGCTGCCGAACCGGATGTGGCGTGGGTCGTTGGGCTCCCCGTTGTACCAGTTATGGTTTCCGCCATCCGGGGTCATCACAGGGCTTTTGGCCTCATCCTGCTGCCCCATCTGATCCTGCGCCGTCTTCACCATATTCATTGCGTTCACCGGCAACTGTAGGAGCTTTTGCATAGGCGTCATGGTTAGCGTCGTAGAGTCCTTTCCCGAGAAGAAGCCCAATCGCAACCTGATGGCCTGAAGAACTCAAAAAAACCTAGACCTTCTTAGGTCATTTCCATATGGCGTAGCTGTAGATGTGGGGTACTGGAATGAGGATTGGAGAAGATAGATCCAACAGCGGGTGTCCACTTTCATTCTCCAGAAGCTAATATGGTGAATAACAAACCCAAACTCTTGGTATCTTCCTTTTGAGATGGTCCAACTGAGATGGAGATAATGACTTATCCACTATGGATATTCCTTCGAAGAGGAAATAATGATGCGTCAGGTCTTGCCTTGGATGAATCCTTAATGATGACGAGTGCTGACAGCTTCCTCTGACACCTCCATAGAAACACAGCCTTACGGTTGCTCTTCTCGTGTGAACCGTACGCTCTGCTATGCTAGGGCTGTCTAAGGGAGTCCAGTGAAGCAACAGTAGACTGCACAGCACAGTGAGTAGCAAGTAGGTGCTGAGGATAGAAGGCGTGGATGTTCCCTCCCCTTATTTTTCCTCTTTCGCTTCCTGTTCTGCTCCTTCTCTTGCTCCTCTCATGGGAAAAGGAGCTCCGTCTGCCTCTCCGAGGGTTTGGCGTCTGGCGCTGATCTCCAGTGTTGCTCTGCGCCGATGGCATAGCCCCCTTCTCTCCCTCCTTCCTCCTTCTCCGCCACGTTAGCAGCTAGCACCCCTCCCTTCTCCTCTCCTCTTCACTCCTCCCCCTCTCCCTCTCCATCTCGTGTGTACGCAGGTTTTCCGCCGCTCTGCTCCGTTTCATGTCTCGCTCTGCCTTGACTCCAGTGCACCTCCTCTCCCCTGAAACTCTGTATTGTCTCTAATCACTTGCTCTCTTCTCCCCACCATCTGTATCTCCATCATGCTTAGTTCCCCTCTTTGTCACCTTATCTCGTTCACCATCCCTCCCTGTTTCCTTGCTTGCTTCCTTCTGGTTACATTATCTTTGTCCGTGCCCTCTTTTCTCTCCCTTCGTTTTCCCGTTCCCTCGCTCTCTTGCCTTACATGACTCAGCTTTCACAGCAGTGTCGTGGTGATGATGTTGCTCTTTCTCACACACACACACTCCTCCTCGTTCTTCCAATCAAGTGCCACCTAACAGCAGGAATCCTTTCTCTCTTCCTCTCTCTCATTCCTTAATCTCTCTCATTCCTTCCCCTCTTCCTCTCTGTCCTTCCCCTCTTCCTCTCTTATTCATTTCTCTCTTCCTCTCTCTCATTCCTTAATCTCTCTCATTCCTTCCCCTCTTCCTCTCTGTCCTTCCCCTCTTCCTCTCTTATTCCTTTCTCTCTTCCTCTATTATTCCTTTATGCCTCACTTTCTCTCTTTTTCCTTTCCTTATTCCTTTCTCTCTTTCTCTCGCTCATTCCTCTTTCTCCCGGAGGCTATAATGTAATGGGTTAATTTACAACCAGAGAGAGACTGGGGGATTGTGGAGGACTGATGGCCATGATGATGGCCCCCTGTGTGTGTGTGTGTGTGTGTGTGTGTGTGTGTGTGTGTGTGTGTGTGTGTGTGTGTAGGCTGATCGAGGTAAGGGAGTGCCGCACTGAAGCAAGGGAACATTAAATCACATCCTTTACTAAAGGGGCCTAGGTTGCTAGGCAAGGGTACTAAATTACCCCCTTCAGTAAGGGGCTAGGACACAGATGTGGCCCATGTTCTGTTCAGTGCTAAGGTTCCAGAAAACACAGATTGAGCATCAACATCAAAGTCAGGTTTTATTGCTTGTATCTGTACTGAATCTAATACACTAAATTAAACATGTCAGATGCATAAAACCTCAACAATTATCCAATTTGCTTTTTCATGGTATGGTATGTCTCTCTTCTCTCTCTCTGCAGTATTACTGGTACCATCCCCCACCTTCTATCTCCTTTCACCATTTCTCACCAGGATGCCTGAAACTGTGACATCACGCTCTAGTGAATTGCGCACACACACACACACACACACACACAGTCAGCCAGCCAATGTGGCACATAAACAGTTTCTCCTCACAGCTCGACATCATCTCATCAGTCAGCCATGCTGCACTCTCTGCTACTCATGCCAAGTAAATTGTCCACCATCCAACAGACAGGGATACTATGACATTTAATCTTCAAGTGAATTTGTCCGATACACACTCCTGTTTCAGAGACAAAGAGAGCTAGACCGAGACTGATCCCTGACTGACTGGACCGACTGATCTAGAAATTATAATTATTAGTTAGATAGGATGCAAGGTGATTTACAGATCTCCTCAAACACACACAGATAAAGAGACAGACTGCAAAAGCAATTGAATAATAGGGGAATTGTTCAATTGTTAATTGACAATTAACACCGAGTGACATTGTTGTAATCAACAATCAAGTGAACACTGCAAACAAACAAACCAAGATGGCCGCTTAGATGGCGCACAAACATATTGAGTCTTCTGAGAAATAAACAGAGAGGATGAGTAGGTGTGGGCCACAGGAGAGAGACATTTTTCAGAGAAGAAGCCAGACAAAAATCAATGACATTTAGAGGGGCAGGGGAGGGAAAATAAAGATGATATCAGAACAGACAGTCACAAGTACTCTGAGGAGGTGAGAGAGAGGAGAAAGATCAAGTGAAGTGAGCAAAAGCGAGGGAGTCAGGGGAAGCATTGCATTATACACAGTGCCTACAGAAAGTATTCACACCCCTTGACTTTTTCCACATTTTGTTGTGTTAGATTTTTGTGTCACTGGCCTACACACAATACCCCATATTGTAAACATGGGATTATGTTTTTACACATTCAATAAGTATTCAACCCCTTTGTTATGGCTAGCCTAAATAAG
The DNA here is from genome assembly GCA_030435695.1 of Brachymystax lenok tsinlingensis. NCBI lineage: Eukaryota > Metazoa > Chordata > Actinopteri > Salmoniformes > Salmonidae > Brachymystax > Brachymystax lenok. The sequence goes on along the minus strand of CM059818.1, from coordinate 8,992,795 downwards.
TTCAGGAGTAAAGATATGCTTAACAAGCTGTAATTGCTCAGGGGGGTGAATACTTATGTAAATGAAATATATGTATATTTCATTTTCAATCAATTTGGAAACATTTCTAAAAACATGTTTTCACTTTGTCATTATGGGGTTTTGTGTGTAGATGGGTAAAACAATAACAACATTTAATCTATTTTGAATTCAGGCTGTAACACAACAAAATGTAGAATAAGCCAGGGGGTATGAGTACTTTCTGAAGGCACCGTAGACTACTGTCGAGATCTTACTGTGAGGGAGTAGTTCGCTGGGGTGAGAATGGTGCTGTTGACAGGTTTCGAGACCTCAAATCCCACAAACCTTAAAACCTGCTCCCTTCCATTATCCTTGTATACAGTCTATGGTTCCACCACAGAGAATACAATGGACTTAACCGGACTTAGGTTCACAACCGCGCCTCAAACAACGCAGGCTTAACAAGACATATTTATTCTCTTCCTTCAGGAGCCTGTTAGTCGATGACTCATTGCTAATAGAAGAACACATTACGTAGGGACGTACATTAGGCCTCCGTGACTAGAGAATCTTCTGATGTTTAGCATCACGCTAACAGAGGATGATACTAGTGGGCTGGCGTATTGCTCAGCAATTATCGATTTTGACAATGAAAGGAAGGCAAAACTTGTAGATTACTAGCCTGGTCCGAGAGCTGCTTATGCTGTTTAGCCAACTCCTATAGTTGTTGTCCTGTCAAATGTGTTGGCACAAAACAGATCTGGGACTGGGATAGTAGATTACACCACCAAGACAACAACCTATTCAAATAACCTACCCAAAATAATGAGGAGGAACATCTTGACTTTACTGTGCGTCTTTGGCTTACATGACAGCATGGAGAATGTTTGTGCAGAAACATTAACATTCCTTCATCTGCTACATCCAATCTCCCAGCTGTGTGAATGGCACATTGATAAAGCAATCCTCTCCAAGGTCTTATTGCTTTTTCTCCACAAACGCCACTTCATCCTACATCTCAACTCAAAATGTTATATTGGAACCAATGTTCGCTATAATTTTTATCATCACTGAGAAAATGTCAGGTCTGCTGAGAGAGAACTCAAACATTCTGTGCATCTTCCAGCACGCGTTTAATGTTAACACTGAGGCTGTACCCGCTTTAAGTTACTTTTAACAATGGTCATGTAAGCTACTGTGGCTATTTGATCATAACGTAGGCCTACCAGAGTGTCTCAAAATACAACACTGCTACTTTAAGACAAAAGCAAGCACTTTACCTTACTCGCTTTTCGAAGATGTCTAGAAATGCACTTGTTTTGTGCTCTTGTAGGAAGCAATCACTCGCCCATTGCTGACTACAAATTATCTATAACTGGGCTAATAACTTACTAACTAGCAAAGGATATGAACAAATGTGCACAACTCGCTACATGTAACTCACTTCGATCTCAAAACAAGCGCATCTACCCACAACCGCTGATGCTGTAAAAACAGTCCAGTTAAAAGTGAATGGCACAGATCCATAAATGGCAATGGTCTATTTGCTTATAGGCCTACTGCATCTCTGATTGGTTATGGCGCACCGGTCTGTGTAGAGTAGATGCCTGAGTCGTGCCTGTCAATTAAATAAAATCCTACTCTGATGTGTTCTGCCTACAACAAAATCTCCCGTATTGTTAGTTTTGCATACCAAGTCTTGGGTAGTTCGTTTTGTTTTGTTATGTTGCATTGAAAGTGGCGAATATTGCGTTGATTCGATCACAATTCCCAAAGTAAAGGGAAAAGTTGAGTGAAGTTCAATCTCGTGCTTCTCTGCGCGCGCTAATATTTCTTCTGCTTGGCAGTCCAGGGGAACATTGATTGCAACCCCACTTCTTCCTAATTCAATCAATGCAGAATTTAAGGATTCAAATGGACAATTTGTGAAAGAGCCAAACAGATCCACAAATGGCATCAATCTGTCACGTTTTCGATGACATGATAGAGAAAAATGCCCTGACCAACATGCAATGTGGTGGTGACTCGGGCAGGTTTCCAAGGCAACAGCATTTCCTCTGTCATGTTAATACAGAGACCAGCCGACTTGCCATCCTGTGCACCTGGGATACAACTGAACAATGCAAACATGCTGGGTAATTGCACATCAGATAAAAACTAGCTGTCGAGTGGCCATTATTGAACAGTTGACTAAGTGCTGCTGCTGCTATGACAAACTAAAACTGGATTTAAAGCTGTACAATGGAGGTATATTGTGTGTGTTTGTTGTCTCATCTAGACATGTCATATAAGCAAGGATTTAAAGGTGGACGATAGTAGTATATTCTCTGTGTTGTCTCAACTAGACCTGCAATAATAGGATAGGCTAAGGGTTAAACTTTTAGAATGTTCACGCACCGGCAGTTTGTTCGGCTCTCCATGTCCTGTAAAAGCCAGTTTTCTATGACATACATTATACGTGCCACTGCCACTAAATCAATCTCTCATTTGAAAGACATGAGCTAAATATCTTTCCCATTATGTATGATACCGTAAAAAATTAACTGAATGTTCAAAACATTAGGAAACCCTGCTCTTTACATGACAGACTGACCAGATAAATCCAGGTGAAAGCTATAGTATGATCCCTTATTGACTTGTTAAATCCACTTCAATCAGTGTAGATGAAGGGGAGGAGACCGGTTAAAGAAGGATTTTTAAGCCTTAAAACAATTGAGACATGGATTGTGTATGTGTGCCATTCCAGCTCTCTCTTCAGATTTGTAGAAGTTCAGCTGTGGAGCTGTGAAGAAGACAGCATAATTATTTTTAAATTACATTGCTGCAAAACTAAATCTCTGCTTAGAACATAAGATTGCACAGCTAACCAAACATTTCTGCTGAATACATGGTATATACTGTAACGTTTAGATACAATAACCATGTTTCCATCCACCGGTTTTATTTGAGTAAAATCATACCATATAAAAACAAATCACAACAGCTGTGATGGAAACAGGAAGTTACTGTACATTTTTATAAATGCCGACAGATCATTTGTTCGTTCGACAGTGTGGGATCTTTTTTGTGTGGGTAAAATTTGTTATGTGAGAAATGGCAGTGGAAGCAACTTTATGCGCAAATATTGATATAACAACCATCATACCGAAGTAAACTTGGGAGTCACGATGATATGGTGAGTGGTCCTCCCACTACGACTCGGGAAACCATGCAGTTTATTAGGCTACAGATTAAATAAATGATGATGAATTTCACAGGGTGGTGAAAGTGCACAGTGATCTTGATGCTCCTTTCCAATAAATATCGAGGGTCTTATTCTGGTGGCATGATGATTGACGCTTAACTGGCATTTGACAAATACAAATATTCTCGCTCTTACCCATAATAATCTCATCATGTAGACTAGCCTACCCGCACAGTTTACCCGCACATTATCAGCGAGCTGTTGGCTAGCGCGCCAAAGACCAGAGTAGGCACATTTGCAATTTTAAGCAAAAGTTTTTGTGGCAAAACTATCGGTTGAGTTGAACATGCGATGGAAACACATAGAACTTTTGATTTGTATTATTCGGTAAATGAAAAATGTTGTGTGCAGTACGTCATCACGCACTGATGGGAAAATGTGCATCTTTTCTTTTTGCAGATTTTTGAATATTTGGAAGTGGCCAAGAATAATTATATTGTTTTGAAAATTGTGAATTTACACTGTTATCCCAATTCACTCAAGTCACCTTCACTCTTTGTTTGTGAAACATTCAATTATCTTAAATCTAATACATTATCTCAAATGGGATTATTTGTGTTTTTCATAGTTTTATCACAGGTTTCACTCTGTCTCACTAGGGTTGCAAACATGGCCAGCAAAGTCCATGGAATATTTACAAAATTATAAGTCAGAAACTTGGCGTGCCTAGCTGGTTGTGGTTCTCTGACACAGACTGTGTACCCATTGAACCCACTCAAGGCCATCCTGCCATGGAATAGCAATACAGTGAAAAAGCCTTCAACACAGTGATTTAACTGTGACCACCATCTGCTGGTGTAAATGTTTCAGTACACTTTATCGAAGGTTATCTATTGTCAATAACATTGACTTTTGTGCTTATGTCAATAATTGCAGGTTAGTATGCCACTGCAAATATGTTAACATATAGTGTATTGATGGTATAATAAGGGGTATTGAGGGTTTGTGTATTGAGTATTTCATAATTGCTTTTGCAGGGGTGCTATCATGTAATGTAGGCTAGTTTGTTTGCCATCCTCATCCACTAAAGCCTAAAGAAGACCAAAATTACAATTGTATGCCAATTGTTTATCCCAATAGACAGGTGAGTATTTTAGACCATGATGTCATGGTTAAAAAACGTGGAGCTTACTTGCAAATGAACTCTGGGATCACAGTTATGGCAATCATTTCACTGTGAATACATCATGGCAATCTCCAAACGGATCTTGCAATAACAGCCTCTGTTCTATTCCACCAAAAGAGAGTAAGTGTAACTCCTGTATGGTAAGCCTACCTTAAATGGTGATGTATTATCTGTAAGTAAAAATAATGTGCATAAATAAGCCTTCCTTAAATGGTGGTGTATTACCTGTCAGTCAAAAGAAAAATTGAGCTGACCTATTTAACGTAAGAGCAATTTGAATGATTTCTAACACGGAATATTTCTCAGTTAAAATCTTTCAAAAGATGTAGAAGGGAAAACATGAAGGTGTAACAACAAAGGTGTGAATGTGTAATAAAACATGCTTAATTTCAAGCTTAGTCACTACATACAGTAGGCCAGACACTAGACTACACACTTAAGACAGCTCCTCAGACACATATAAAGGCCACACTGCTAATGTTGTGAATCAGATATCTAGACTAGGATAATCAATATACCGACACACCAGACCAGAACCTCTACATGGCCAGGAAATTATCACACAAGATGATAGCATCTTTACTATTGGCTTCAGCAACACACTCACACACACACACATAGTGATGCCTCCCATTTTGCATATTTAATGCATTCATTTCACAGGCACCTAAATATAGCCCCTACCTGGTGTGCATCCCAAATTCATTTCACAGGCACCTAAATATAGTCCCTACCTGGTGTGCACCCTACTCACTATATCGTGCACTACCTTTAACCAGGGCTCATAGGGAATAGGGTTCCATGTGGGACACACCCCTGGAGTGCAGCAAATACTGTAAATACCACAGATTAGTCCGACTAGTCCCATGGAGAATCATAAAAGAGTCAATTAATAATTGTTTTTAATGACAAGGACAATCTGCTTCAGCTGGGGTGAAGAGTAGCACTTTGGGTCAAAGTGATGGCGTCCTTTAATAAATGCCTAATGGGTTGGAGCTGGAAGCTATGCTCATAGGGGGGAATTCTGACCAGAGTTATGCGTGCGTAAATGGAACATAATTCCCTTTTTTATGGACTTTTTTCTCGACGCATCTGCTGACCTTAGACTAAGCATGAGAATAGCATGCTATTCACCCGCTATTTGTTTGGGGTGGAGACCAAAGAAATGAACATGTGGCGGAGGTGTGTCTACAGACACGCCGTATTCCAACCTTGACTTAATTCCCTAATAATTCCAATAATTCCACCACCTTTATGCCATGAATAAGGTCAAGCAAACCTGTTGGTTCCAAGTGGATTTTTTTTTTCCCCCCGATAGAAATAACACCATTCTCCATGAACTGTAATTTACAAATTGATCAGAGCTATTGATAAGAGCTAAGTAAATGAGTAAGCCGTTAACCGTTGGATTAACTTGTTAGGGATCGGCTCATGAGGTGACCGTTTTGGAGAGCCTGGTGTGCCCAAAGTAAAATGCCTCCCATTCAGGCCCAGAAAATAGGATATGCACATATGTAGTACCATTGGATAGGAAACACTCTGAATTTTCCAAAAGTGTTAACCATTTGTCTGTGAGTGAAACAGAACGCATATGGCAGGCGAAACCCCGAGGAATTTCTGTCCTGGAAAAAGTGATTTTGACACATTGCTCATTTGGAACCCCTCCCTCATGAAAATGACCATATAAGGGCATATGAATGCAGTACCCATCGCTTCCTTTAGATGTCAACAGTCTCGAGACAGTGTAAATTTTCAATTTGGATGCTTTAGACCAGAGAATAAGAGCAAACCAGGAAGTGACCTTTTTATGTAAACAGTACCCAGTGAGCGCGCAGTGTCTTTTTTTACCGTCTTTATCGCTCAGTTTATATTCCGGTTGATTTATAATAGTAAATATACGTAAAAGTGTTCCTAAGGATACATTTAAAACTATGTTTGATTGTTCTTGGACAAGTTTATAGGTATAAGATGAACGAGTTTGCGTCACATTTCAATGGAGGAGTGGAGGCTGTCGTTTCTGATTATAACGTGCAAACCAAATGGAGATTTATGGATAAAATACATTACTTTTTCTAACAAAAGAACCATGGATTGTCTTCGTTGGACACTTAGGATGACCTCAGCAGATGTTCTTCAACAGGTAATGTTTTCACTGTGAAATGTGTTATGTGTGTGCCATGATGGCTAATCGATTCATGGCTATGGGAAAAATATGTGAGGTGCTACCCTCAAACAATCAAATGTGCTGCTTTCGCCGTAAAGCCTTTTTGAAATCTGACAACGCTGTGATATTGCCAAGAAACAGAGCTTTTGATGAGTATGGAACACTTGTATATTGGTGGATGTTTAATAATTCAACTTTTGGATTTTGAATTTGGCGCCTTACATTTCACCTGGTAGTGTCGGGATTGGGGCGCTAGCGCCCCAGCAATCCCTGAGAGGTTAATACATTCTAAGGCGGCATGATGCAACTCTAATGATGATTTTAAAAAAGGCATGAAAGGCATGAGCTCTGCTTAGTTTTTTTGCACAGGCTCCACACACTTCATCAGTCTCTCATTCACAATTTGATAATGCCTTGATTTTCCTGGCGGCATCCCTTTTGTGTGGCCATAATGCCCCTTAAAAAAATCCAGGTCTTTTGCAGCCAGTGGCCATTGTGCTCTTGGGCTGAATATAATAATTATAATTCCCTTCTCCCGGCTGCTTGCTCCGAAGTAACTCTCACTCGCATGGCTCTCTCAGATAGCTCAATTCTTATTAGCCAATGCCCGTCACGTGATCGGGACTTAAAAAAATATATATTTCATATTAAAACATACAATCAACCTGCAGTGAAGCCACTCAACATTTACATTTCATTCAGTCATCTAACAGACTCCCATCCAGAGTGACCCACAGGAGCAACCAGGGTTAAGCGCCCCGCCAAGGGCACGTCGACAGATCTCCCATCAAGTCAAAACAGGGACCCGAACCAGCGAACTATAGACCACCGGCCCAAGCTCCCAACTGCCAGGCCACCAACCATTCAAGATCCCCCCCACAGTTCCCCGTGATCGGGTCTTTGTCACAGGCTACAAGTGAAGACAGACACAGTGGGGACGCAACTGCGATCGTCCTTATCCAATTCTGAGGTGCATATTGAAGATATTGGAAGAAATGTCCACATGTACTTTTCGTCAGCCAACAAAATGACTAGGCCTAGTGAACAGCAAAGGCAGTAGCCTATGTTAATCTACTAACCCCCATAGCACAAAAGTTAACCTATTCTATTCTGTGTGAGGAATAAATATTCCAAACATAGTCTGAGATGTGATAGATCCCAAATTAATACAACCACTACCATCAAAAAAAAGTTTTCAAGCAATGAGGTTGACACAACAGATCAGAACATTTAGCTTAAAATGTTGATAAACTATTAGGTTATTTCTTCACATTATAAGCGCAGCAATGCGCACACGGCAGTAGGCTATTAGCGCAAATGTTTGAAAATACTATCAATTAGCGGGAGAACCCCATTCTCAAAAGTCAACTCAAATACGATTATGCATGTAATGCTTTCATTAAAAGGTGCATTTTTATGGTATGCATGCCAGTTAAGCTCTACACCCGTTGTAAAACTGATTAATATGCTTAGTTTTAAGAAGTTGTTTGGCCACTTTAGTTGTGATACAAACCTTATCAGGACTATGGGCTTGGCTAAATGAGGTGTGTGACTATTATTTGATACAAATCGCAAAATAAAAGGCATGCGCTGTTTCTTGCCTTACTGCACACAAGCCTCGCATCACTCACACGTGATAATATATAATTCACAAGTGATAGGCTAATATTGTCACCCTTCAGACTATTCTTGATTTCATCTTTTGTCTTTACATATACTAAATAATATATATGTGAAATTTGTTTGGATTTAGAATGGACCAGGGGCAGGGGAAAATAATACATGTAATCTATGCACTTAAATAGCAAATGAAGTATGCTTTTTCCATGGTTCATTATCATGCCAGCCAGGTAGACTATACCTCTGTTGTAAAGACAAGCAATGTTCTTAATATTAGGGAAGTTTAGAAATAAATATAGTAGGCCTAGCCTATAGAAAGCTGATGGGATCCTCTTCTTTTCCTCTAATAGAGAACGTCACTCTGTTTTCTCACGTAATTGCTTAGCCTATAGAAATGTTGCACAACATGAGCTCATGGGCTCTCATGAAATGTTTGATTTTATTTTTTTATTTTATTTGCATTAATGTCAGAGTGATTAGAGGGACAATAGAGTGCTGAGTACCAGGCAGTTTGCAAGTTTGATAACCTACTAATGATCGTCAGCAGCATCAGAGCTTGGAGAAGCCTAATTACCATGACTAAATGGTCACGTGGAATTTGACTGCCGTCACGACTCGTGACCGCCGGTGTGGCGGTAATACGGTCACCGTAACAGCCCTACACATACTGATGTTTTAGCATTTGTGGCACAAAGACCACAAGTAATGGGACCGATATTAGCCATTTTCGCACATCATCTTCAAATCGTCTAAAAGTGACTTTGTTGAGCTTCACAATCAATTTTAAATACTTTTGGACATAATGTGCAAAAAATGCTAATATTGGTCCTATAATTTGAATAGGACTTTTTAGCCACAAATGCTAAAACAATAGCATATGGAAACTGTGCCAGGAATCCTAAACCAAAGAATGAATTGCTGTCATACCTTGTCCATAGACTGCTTAAAGGGTAAGGAAACCAGTGTGTAATTTTGTCATTTGGGTGAACTATCCCTTTAAGTATAAAAATGGGATTACCGATAAATGTATAAAAGATGCCACATTTTGGCAAAAGGACCAGATGTGGCCTAATGACCTTTTATAACACCGTCTATGTAGTACCATAACTTTGCTTATGAATGATTAGTTAACCATTATGTAGTGATTGTGGAAACTATGAAGCCTTTATAATTTGTTGTTATGCCTGTTTTTAAAGGTGTGGTAGATGAAACAAACACCTACAAAGCACAAGTTAGACCTTTTGTGAGGTTATCTTACATTTGTTTGTGGTCCTTCCAATGCAGCCATGCATGCACATATCAAATAACACAAGCCTTTGTGACATCAATGTTTCCTCTTTCATGAAGAAAGCATCAATGTGAAAGTGACAGCTCAAGCAAAGGCAGCTGGGATGAGTGGGTCCTCCTGTCCTGACCTGCCTTTTTTACACTAGCTTTAACACTGGAGCCATAGACCGGCCCACTAGCCATGTCATTAAAAAAATACAGTATTTGGAAGGACATTTAAACTATAAAGTATTATTTATACAGTAATCATGGCACCCTGAACCAAACAGTGACACAAGAGACTTATACAGTATAATTGTCTACACTGACTTGGGCATATCAATAGTGTTACCAGTGCTCCTTTTCTCCAATGCACTTTCTTGCATTGCACTTAGAGCAGGTTGGGGTTGATGCCTGCAGCAATCAATAAACTGCAGATAAGGGCAGAAGTGACAGGTAGGCAGACTGCACTTTCCTCTGCCCTGCCATCTTCAACCATAGATCCAGGATCCAAGAGAATACACTCGACACACACACTAAGCTACAAACTAGTTTCAATAGCAAGTTCAATAGCAGCATCAGCATCTCCCCCTACTCCTTCATCAATCTCAAATAACATGAATACAACAATACTGATAAATAATACAGTACAATGTAATAGCACTGTCTAGACCTGCAATGGTTAGACTCTACAGAGCATTGTGTAGGGTCAGACATCCGATTCAGACAGCACAGTAAATCAACGGAATTATTTAAATGGAAAACTTTATATCTCAGATATTCATTTTTTGTTAATCAAATAACATTTTATTAGTGTAATATAGCAGTGAATATCGGTTGATAGCAGCCTATTAATTGTCTTAGTTTGCCTTCGCTTTCTTAACCTTTTGCCAAGTGGTCAAAAGTGGAAAATATATTCAACACAGTTCCCTAATTGCCCTTCAAGAGTAGGCTGTACAGACAAGGCCACTTGAAACGACCTTTCTGGAGAGCATTCTGTGAACACAAGCCACTTCGCCCTACACACACACCGTCCTCTTCAGCACCACGGAGCTGTCCGGTCGGCGGTTCTGCAAATATATAGAAAACGAACGCTCCTTACGTAGACTATGTTATTAGTTATTAGTATCAATTTCCAGCAACAATCTTTCGCATATTTTCCCCTCCTATCATGTTTGGTTGACTAGGCACTGTAAACTGATTTCTAATGGGACAGCGTTTTGGTGGACGAATAGGCTATGCTACACACGAGTGTTCAGCCCCATTCGCGTTAAAATGTAGCCTATAGCCTAGATAGAATACTGAACAATTACGCTATGTGATAGCAATCTGTCAATAAATAAACCCACTCTAACGGAATATGCATATTGCTTCTGCGGCCTAGTCCCATTTAAATTGGCCCAACACCAAATCACTGTAAGATTCAGAGCTTCAGCTCAGATGGCCTTGTCGTGGTAGCAGCATACGGCAGTTTTCCCAAGCAAATAATCTAGGACTCAAGAATACACAACTATGACTGTTCAAACACATATTGTTCAATCGAAGTAGGCTATGTTGTCGACATTTTTTATACTAATGTCTATAGACTATGACTATAAAGCCCGTTCAAGCGCCGCTTCCTCTCCATCTTGACAGGCAGGAAATTGCATCCACCTCGCACCTCCCCCATAAACTGCCCATGATATTTCATTATGACAACATTAAACATAACCGCGACAAACGCAAGCGGCGACGGGTTTTTGCACCAACCTTTTGTAGTCGGAGGAGAAAATCCCTCCGCTGGCCGGGTCGTGGCCATATTCGGGCTCCCCGACATTCGAGGAGCCCCCTTTTTCATCATTGAAAGCGGAGCTAGCAGACATTACAGCAGCTTCTTTGGAACACAATGATGGAGATTTAGTGTGGCGGTCAGGGCACCTCTTAAAGGCACACTACCCGTTATCTCCCCTCTAGTCTCTGTCACCAAGTAGACTAGGTTATCCCCAACATTGGAGCTACATAAGCCTATAGTCGACAACACAAGGTCTGGGGACTCATTTATAACAGTTGCGTACATTTCTGTGTGCGCCATTTCTGAAAAGTCTGCGCATGTACACAAATATTGAGATTTATACACTGCCATATATACATGTTTCTGTTATAAATCAGAACTGTGCACGTGAACGAGCATTTAAACTCCGTTTGGAAAACGGCCAACATTCACCTTTTAAGGTGACAATAATGCCATTTATTTGCTGTAAAATTTTAAACTATTTGAATTAGGCCATGGCAGTTTCTATTATATATATATATATATACACTGCTCAAAAAAATAAAGTGAACACTAAAATAACACATCCTAGATCTGAATGAATGAAATAATCTTATTCAATACTTTTTTCTTTACATAGTTGAATGTGCTGACAACAAAATTACACAAAAATTATCAATGGAAATCAAATGTATCAACCCATGGACGTCTGGATTTGGAGTCACACTCAAAATTAAAGTGGAAAACCACACTACAGGCTGATCCAACTTTGATGTAATGTCCTTAAAACAAGTCAAAATGAGGCTCAGTAGTGTGTGTGGCCTCCACGTGCCTGTATGACCTCCCTACAACGCCTGGGCATGCTCCTGATGAGGTGGCGGATCGTCTCCTGAGGGATCTCCTCCCAGACCTGGACTAAAGCATCCGCCAACTCCTGGACAGTCTGTGGTGCAACGTGGCGTTGGTGGATGGAGCGAGACATGATGTCCCAGATGTGCTCAATTGGATTCAGGTCTGGGGAACGGGCGGGCCAGTCCATAGCATCAATGCCTTCCTCTTTCAGGAACTGCTGACACACTCCAGCCACATGAGGTCTAGCATTGTCTTGCATTAGGAGGAACCCAGGTCCAACCGCACCAGCATATGGTCTCACAAGGGGTCTGAGGATCTCATCTCGGTACCTAATGGCAGTCAGGCTACATCTGGCGAGCACATGGAGGGCTGTGCGGCCCCCCAAAGAAATGCCACCCCACACCATGACTGACCCACCGCCAAACCGGTCATGCTGGAGGATGTTGCAGGCAGCAGAACGTTCTCCACGGCGTCTCCAGACTCTGTCACGTCTGTCACATGTGCTCAGTGTGAACCTGCTTTCATCTGTGAAGAGCACAGGGCGCCAATGGCGAATTTGACAATCTTGGTGTTCTCTGGCAAATGCCAAACGTCCTGCACGGTGTTGGGCTGTAAGCACAACCCCCACCTGTGGACGTCGGGCCCTCATACCACCCTCATGGAGTCTGTTTCTGACCGTTTGAGCAGACACATGCACATTTGTGGCCTGCTGGAGGTCATTTTGCAGGGCTCTGGCAGTGCTCCTCCTGCTCCTCCTTGCACAAAGGCGGAGGTAGCGGTCCTGCTGCTGGGTTGTTGCCCTCTTACGGCCTCCTCCACGTCTCCTGATGTACTGGCCTGTCTCCTGGTAGCGCCTCCATGCTCTGGACACTACGCTGACAGACACAGCAAACCTTCTTGCCACAGCTCGCATTGATGTGCCATCCTGGATGAGCTGCACTACCTGAGCCACTTGTGTGGGTTGTAGACTCCGTCTCATGCTACCACTAGAGTGAAAGCACCGCCAGCATTCAAAAGTGACCAAAACATCAGCCAGGAAGCATAGGAACTGAGAAGTGGTCTGTGGTCACCACCTGCAGAACCACTCCTTTATTGGGGGTGTCTTGCTAATTGCCTATAATTTACACCTGTTGTCTATTCCATTTGCACAACAGCATGTGAAATTTATTGTCAATCAGTGTTGCTTCCTAAGTGGACAGTTTGATTTCACAGAAGTGTGATTGACTTGGAGTTACATTGTGTTGTTTAAGTGTTCCCTTTATTTTTTTGAGCAGTGTATATATATATATATAGTACCAGTCAAAAGTTCGGACACACCTACTCATTCCAGGGTTATTCTTTATTTATACTATTTTCTACATTGTAGGATAATAGTGAAGACATCAAAACTATGAAATAACACATATGGAATCATGTAGTAACCAATAAATGTTAAACAAATCAAAATATATTTTATATTTGAGATTCTTCAAAGTATTCTTCACGCAGATGAGCAAGGACCCTGGGCATTTCTTTTGGTGTTTTTCAGAGTCCGTAGAAATGCCTCTTTAGTGTCCTACGTTTTCATAACTGTGACCTCAATTGCCTACCGTCTGTAAGCTGTTAGTGTCTAAACGACCGTTCCACAGGTGCATGTTCATTAATTGTTTATGGTTCATTGAACAATCTTTTCCAAGATGGCGTAGCAGTGGGATGTCTGTTTTGATTGTCTTGTCCCGTCCCTTGTATATATCGTTTTTCTTCGTATATATTTCATATATATTTGTTATCTCATTTTCCATTTACAGACTGAACATACTCTCCTGCAACCCGCCTCACCCAATGTGGTATGGATCTGCTATTCTTTATACTTTAGAACCGGAACCCCATTCAGAAGCTCGTCAGCTAACTAGCTACTAGCTAGCGGTCCTCACCGTTAACTCTGACATCTGCCAGCCTCAGCCCTGTGAACTCCAGCCTGCACAGCGCGATATCAACCCAGAGCATATCGGACTGCGGATTCCTACCGCAAGCTCTGAACCTTTACTCCGGATCATCGCAGCTAGCTAGTTGCTATCCGAGTGGCTACTCCTGGCTAACGTCTCTGTCCCGAAGCAAGCACCAGTTAGCCTGGAGCTAGCCTCGAACTAGGCCCATCTCCCAGCTAGCCGAAGAAATCCATCAGATAATTTCTGGGCTTCAATACCTATTTTGCCAATTGGCCTGGACCCTTTGCTGCCAACACGGAGCCCTGCCGATACATCATGACTCGTCTGCCGACGTAACTGTCCGAGGGGGTTTCAACAGGCTGTCCCGTTGCGACGTCCCCCTGAGGCCCATCTGCTTGCCTGCTGCTAGCCCCGGCCTGCTAGCTGTCTGAATCGCCATGCCTCCAGCTCGCCTAGCTACTCACTGGCCACTCGGCTACACATGCCTCTCCCTAATGTCAATATGCCTTGTCTATTGCTGTTTTGGTTAGTATTTTTTTGTCTTATTTCACTGTAGAGCCTCCAGCCCTGCTCAATATGCCTTAGCTAGCCCATATGTTCCACCCCCCCACACATGCAGTGATCGCACCTGGCTTAAATGGTGCCTCTAGAGAGACAACCTCTCTCATCATCACTCAATGCCTAGGCATACCTCCACTGTACTCACATCCTACCATACCCTTGTCTGTACATTATGCCTTGAATCTATTCTTCCGCGCCCAGAAACCTGCTCCTTTTACTCTCTGTTCCGAACGCACTAGACGACCAGTTCTTTTAGCCTTCAACTGTACTCTTATCCTACTCCTCCTCTGTTCCTCTGGTGATGTAGAGGTTAACCCAGGCCCTGCAGCCCCCAGCATCACTCCCATTCCCCAGGCACTCTCATTTCTTGACTTATGTAACCGTAGAAGCATTGGTTTCATGCATGTTAACATTAGAAGCCTCCTCTCTAAGTTTGTTTTATTCACTGCTTTAGCACACTCCGCCAACCCGGATGTCCTAGCCGTGTCTGAATCCTGGCTTAGGAAGGCCACCAAAAATCCCAAAATTTCCATCCATAACTGTAACACTTTCCGACAAGATAGAACTGCCAAAGGGGGCGGAGTTGCAATCAACTGCAGAGTTCTGTCATCCTATCCAGGTCTGTGCCCAAACAATTCTAGCTTCTATTTTTAAAAATCCACCTTTCTAGAAACAAGTCTCTCACCGTTGCTGCTTGTTATAGACCCCCTTCAGCCCCCAGCTGTGCCCTAGACACCATATATCTTCAGAGTTCGTACTGTTAGGTGACCTAAACTGGGACATGCTTAACACCCCGGCTGTGCTACAATCTAAGCTAGATGCCCTCAATCGCACATAAATGATCAAGGAACCTACCAGGTACAACTCTAAATCTGTAATCATGGGCTCCCTCTTAGATATCATCCTGACCAACTTGCCCTCTAAATACACCTCTTGACCAGGATCTCAGCAATCACTGCCTCATTGCCTGCGTGCGTAATGGGTCCATGGTCAAACGACCACAGGTGATGTTCTGAAATAACTGCAAAATCTGGATCCCTACAAATCAGCTGGGCTAGACAATCTGGACCCTTTCTTTCAAAAAGTATCCGCTGAAATTGTTGCAACCGCTATTACTAGCCTATTCAACTCTCTTTCGTATCGTCTGAGATCCCCAAAGATTGGAAAGCTGCCGCGGTCATCCCCCTCTTCAAAGGGGGAGACACTCTAGACCCAAACTGTTATAGACCTATATCCATCCTGCCCTTCCTTTCTACAATCTTCGAAAGCCAAGTTAATAAACAAATCACCGACCATTTCGAATCCCACCGTAACTTCTCCACTATGCAATCTAGTTTCAGAGCTGGTCATGGGTGCACCAAGGCTTTCGACTCTGTCAATGACAGCATTCTTATCGGCAGACTCAATAGCCTTGGCTTCTCAAATGACTGCCTCAACTGGTTCACCAACTACTTCTCAGATAGTGTGTCAAATCGGAGGGCCTGTTGTCCGGACTTCTGGCAGTCTATGGGGGTGCCACAGGGTTCAATTCTCTGGCCGACTCTTTTCGCTGTATATATCAATGATGTCGCTCTTGCTACTGGTGATTCTCTGATCCACCTCTACGCAGACGACACCATTCTGTATACATCTGGCCCTTCTTTGGACACTGTGTTAGCAAACCTCCAAAAGAGCTTCAACGCCATACAACACTCCTTCCGTGTTCTCCAACTGCTTTTAAATGCTAGTAAAACTAAGTGCATGCTCTTCAACCGATTGCTGCCTGCACCCTCCTGCCCGACTAGCATCACTACTCTAGACGGTTCTGACCTAAAATATGTGGACAACTACAAATACCTAGGTGTCTGGTTAGACTGAAACTCTCCTTCCAGACTCACATTAAGCATCTCCAATCTAAAATTAAATCTAGAATCGGCTTCCTATTTCGCAACAAAGGATCCTTCACAAGAATCCGCCAAACATACCCTCTGACTATCCTACCGATCCTTGACTTCGGCGATGTCATTTACAAAATAGCCCCCAACACTCTACTCAGCAAACTGGATGTAGTCTATCACAGTGCCATCCGTTTTTATCACCAAAGCCCTCTGCAACCTGTATGTTCTCATTGGCTGGCCCTCACTACATATCCGTCGCCAAACCCACTGGCTCCAGGTCATCTATAAGTCTTTGCTAGGTAAAGCCCCATCTTATCTCAGCTCACTGGTCACCATAGAAACACCCACCTGTAGCACGCACTCCCGCAGGTATATTGCACTGGTCATCCCCAAAGCCAACACTTACTTTGGCCGCCTTTCCTTCCAGTTTTCTGCTGCCAATGACTGGAACGAATTGCAAAAATCTCTGAAGGTGGAGTCTTATATCTCCCGCTCTAACTTTAAGCATCAGCTGTCAGAGCAGCTTACCGATCACTGTACCTGTACACAGCCAATCTGTAAATAGCACACCCGACTACCTCATCCCCATATTATTACTTACCCTCTTGCTCTTTTGCACCCCAGTATCTCTACTTGCACATCACTCCAGTGTTAATGCTAAATTGTAATTATTTTTGCCTCTATGGCCTATTTATTGCCTACCTCCCTACTCTTCTACATTTGCACACACTGTATATAGACTTTTTCTTTTCTTTTGTATTATTGACTGTACGTTTGTTTATGTGTAACTTTGTGTTGTTTTTGTCGCACTGCTTTGTCTTATCTTGGCCAGGTCGCAGTTGTAACTTGTTCTCAACTGGCCTACCTGGTTAAATTAAGGAAGAAAACTATGAAAGAATCATGGGAAACAGTGTTTAAACCCATTACAAAGAAGATCTGTAAAGTTATTTGGATTTTTCCGAGTTATCTTTGAAAGACAGGGTCCTGAAAAAGGGCTTACACTGAGTGTACAAAACATTACCAACACCTTCCTTCATTGCAATGTTTTGTGCACTCTGTATGTTTTGCAATGACTTTTTCAAATTAAACATGCATGCTGCTCCTATAGCGAGTGCCTGTCCACGCATTCTGCAATATTGATTGCATATTCTAAACAATTTAAAAGTAGGCTAAATGCTACACTTTTATGCAAAATACTTTGTTTATTATTGGGTTTCTATATCCTGCTTTGGATTAGGCTCTGAGATTCAACAGGCAATGATGTTGCACTGTTATCGCACAGCAATAGGCTACTGTAACCTACACAAAAATGTTACATGAGCTACTGGTCTATTTACTGTGTTGGCAGAATCTTTTAATCTTTTGCAGTAATTTATACCGTATCTGGCAAAGGACTGGCAGTTTCTGTAAGAGAAATGTTGGGTTAATGGTTCCCAATTAGAGGAAGCTGAGTGTCGTTACCTCTAATTGGGAACCATATATATGTTTGTAGTTTTCAGAGGGGTTTTGTGGGTTTTTGTTTAGTTCATAGCGTAAGTGTTTGTTCTATGTTATGTTCGGATGTTACGATCTTCGGTTTGTTTTGTTGTTTTTCCCCAGTTACGTTCATAAATAAATATGTATACTGGAAGCATCGATGCGTCTTGGTCCGTCCCTCACGAAGATCGTGACACTTGTTAGCGGAACGTTTGAATTCTACAATGTATTGCATCGACTTTTCCCCCAATCTAAATATTATGGACCTGAAATATTATGGACCTGCGAATTCTGAAACATTGTAAAAAACAATAACAATTTCAGTACTTACAGTAGCCTACATACAGTGCCTTCGGAAAGTATTCAAACCCCCTGACTTTTTCCACAATTTGTTAAGTTACAGCCTTATTCTAAAATTTATAAAATATTTTTATTCCTAGCAACCTACACACAATACCCCATAACGATAAAAGGAAAACAGGTTTTTAGAAATGTTTGCAAATGTATTAAAAATAAAAACAGAAATACCTTATTTACAGTTGAAGTCATACACTTACAGTGATGGAAAAAAGTATTTGATCCCCTGCTGATTTTGTACGTTTGCCCACTGACAAAGAAATGATCAGTCTATCATTTTAATGGTAGGTTTATTTGAACAGTGAGAGACAGAATAACAACAAAAAAAATCCAGAAAAACGCATGTGAAAAATGTTATAAATTGATTTGCATTTTAATGAGGGAAATAAATATTTGACCCCCTCTGCAAAACATGACTTAGCAAAACCTTTGTTGGCAATCACAGAGGTCAGACGTTTCTTGTAGTTGGCCACCAGGTTTGCACACATCTCAGGAGGGATTTTGTCCCACTCCTCTTTGCAGATCTTCTCCAAGTCATTAAGGTTTCGAGGCTGACGTTTGGCAACTCGAACCTTCAGCTCCCTCCACAGATTTTCTATGGGATTAAGGTCTGGAGACTGGCTAGGCCACTCCAGGACCTTAATGTGCTTCTTCTTGAGCCACTCCTTTGTTTCCTTGGCCGTGTGTTTTGGGTCATTGTCATGCTGGAATACCCATCCACGACCCATTTTCAATGACCTGGCTGAGGGAAGGAGGTTCTCACCCAAGATTTGACGGTACATGGCCCCGTCCATCGTCCCTTTGATGCGGTGAAGTTGTCCTGTCCCCAAAGCATAATGTTTCCACCTCCATGTTTGACGGTGGGGATGGTGTTCTTGGGGTCATAGGCAGCATTCCTCCTCCTCCAAACACGGCAAGGTGAGTTGATGCCAAAGAGCTCCATTTTGGTCTCATCTGACCACAACACTTTCACCCAGTTGTCCTCTGAATCATTCAGATGTTCATTGGCACACTTCAGACGGGTATGTATATGTGCTTTCTTGAGCAGGGGGACCTTGCGGGCGCTGCAGGATTTCAGTCCTTCACAGCGTAGTGTGTTACCAATTGTTTTATTGGTGACTATGGTCCCAGCTGCCTTGAGATCATTGACAAGATCCTCCCGTGTAGTTCTTGGCTGTTTCCTCACCGTTCTCATGATCATTGCAACTCCACGAGGTGAGATCTTGCATGGAGCCCCAGGCAGAGGGAGATAAACAGTTATTTTGTGTTTCTTCCATTTGCGAATAATTGCACCAACTGTTGTCGCCTTCTCACCAAGCTGCTTGGCGATGGTCTTGTAGCCCTTTCCAGCCTTGTGTAGGTCTACAATCTTGTCCCTGACATCCTTGGAGAGCTCTTTGGTCTTGGCCATGGTGGAGAGTTTGGAATCTGATTGATTGATTGCTTCTGTGGACTGAGATTAGGAGCACTCCCTTTAAGAGTGTGCTCCTAATCTCAGCTCGTTACCTGTATAAAAGACACCTGGGAGCCAGAAATCTTTCTGAATGAGAGGGGGTCAAATACTTATTTCCCTCACTAAAATGCAAATCAATTTATAACATTTTTCACATTCTGTCTCTCACTGTTCAAATAAACCTACCATTAAAATTATAGATTTCTTTGTCAGTGGGCAAACGTACAAAATCAGCTGGGGATCAAATACGTTTTTTCCCTCACTGTAGGTTGGAGTCATTAAAACTCTACCAAATACTAATTGAGTGCATGTAAACTTCTGACCAACTGGGAATGTGATGAAAAAAATAAATAAAGTGGTGATCCTAACTCACCTAAGACAGGGAATTTTTACTAGTATTAAATGTCAGGAATTGTGAAAACCTGAGTTTAAATGTATTTGGCTAAGGTGTATGTAAATTCCGACTTCAACTGTATATAGTTGTATTGATTTCAAGTTGGAAAGAAAACAAGTTTCTGCAGAGCGACATATGTCTGGTGACAGTGTTTCCTATCCTCAGTGCAGTGGGCAGCTGGGAGGAGGTGCTCTTATTCTCCATGGACTTTACAGTGTCCCAGAACTTTTTGGAGTTTGTGCTACAGGATGCAAATTTCTGCTTGAAAAAGCTATCCTTAGCTTTCCTAACTGCTTGTGTATATTGGTTCCTAACTTCCCTGAAAAGTTGCATATCACGGGGGCTATTCGATGCTAATGCAGAACGCCACAGGATGTTTTTGTGCTGGTCAAGAGCAGTCAAGTC
Organism: Brachymystax lenok tsinlingensis; assembly: GCA_030435695.1. NCBI lineage: Eukaryota > Metazoa > Chordata > Actinopteri > Salmoniformes > Salmonidae > Brachymystax > Brachymystax lenok. Next base: position 8,972,322 of record CM059818.1, on the reverse strand, counting down.
TGGAGAGAACCAAGGGCTATATCTGTTCCTGGTTCAACATATTTTGAAAGGGGCATGATTATTTAAGATGGTGAGGAAGGCACTTTTAAAGAATGACCAGGTATCCTCTACTGACGGGATGAGGTCAATATCCTTCCAGGATACCCGGGCCAGGTCGATTAGAAAGGCCTGCTCGCTGAAGTGTTTTAGGGAGCGTTTGGCAGTGATGAACGTTGGTCGTTTGACCGCAGACCCATCACGGATGCAGGCAATGAGGCAGTGATCGTTGAGATCTTGGTTGAAAACAGCAGAGGTGTATTTGGAGGGCAAGTTGGTTAGGATGATATCTATGAGGGTGCCCGTGTTTACGGATTTGGGATTGTACCTGGTGGGTTCATTGATAATTTGTGTGAGATTGAGGGCATCAAGCTTAGATTGTAGGATGTCCCAGTTTAGGTCACCTAATAAGTCATATATCCTATGGCTACTTTATTTGGCAATACCCGGTCATTGAAGTGTGACAGAATAGATGGGCTATCTACCCTAACTCTATCCCTTGTTGCTTGCAATCATTGAACATTCACCAGAACGCCTCCTCTCAAATTGCTGCTTACCTCTTTAGTGCCAACACTCACAGGCACTCCTGTTATCACCCCTTTAATCCACTGTTTGCCTGCTTGATCAGTCGAGCTGCTCGAAACCATCTTACACTTCCCTATTTGCGTCACTCTGAGAGCGTTTTCCCTCTGTGCCATGTCCTTACAGAACACCAACGATCTCCCATCTTAACACTTTAGTCATTGACTAAAACTTCCCCAATCAACTCTTTTATCACAGCCGTCAACTTTATCAGACTCATCGCCCCTACTCCCCTTCCTCCCTAAACTTCAGAATCACTTTATGCTCCTCCTCACCTCCATGCTCCCCTGGCGTCTTATCTTGCCCTTCCTCGCCACTCTGCCTTGGAAACTATGTTGCTCTTCTCAAACTTCCTTTTTTTCTTAATCTCCGCCTCCATGGACCTCTCGTTCCCCTTCAAACACCGACTCCCTTTCTCTCCCGCTTTCTTTTTCTCATTTCTTACTCCCTCCTTTATTTGCTCCATACTTGCTTTGCTTTCTTCTCCGTCACTGTCTCCTACCATCTCTGACCCAGTCACAGCACAGCCAATTTGTCCTTTTATCCCAACATGACCAGGAAAGTTGCATAGAAAATATCACGTTTCACCCCGATAAGGAAAAGATAACATGAACTAGACATTCATTTCACCTTGGCTTTCCCTGCTACACTCTGCTTTACATGGAGGGCAACAGACTGAGCTTTGACTGTCAAAGCAAGGCATCAGAGTTCCTCGACAAGACGGTTCGAGATGAAGAAATTGCAGCTTATTCAATGAATGAACTATTTTCTTTTGTGTTTTTATATATATATATATATATATATATATATATATATATATATATATATATATATATATATTGTTCTTTACATCACAGGAGGCTGCTGAGGGGAGGACAGCTAATAATAATGGCTGGAATGGAGCAAATAGAATGGCATCAAACACATGGAAACCATGTGTTGGATGTACAGTTGAAGTCGGAAGTTTACATACACCTTAGCCAATAGTACAGAGAATTTTTTATTTCAGCTTTTATTTCTTTCATCACATTCCCAGTGGGTCAGAAGTTTACATACACTCAATTAGTATTTGGTAGCATTGCCTTTAAATTGTTTAACTTGGGTCAAACGTTTCAGGTAGCCTTCCACAAGCTTCCCACAATAAGTTGGGTGAATTTTGGCCCATTCCTCCTGACAGAGCTGGTGTAACGGAGTCAGGTTTGTAGGCCTCCTTGCTCGCACACGCTTTTTCAGTTCTGCCCACAAATGTTCTATAGGATTGAGGTCAGGGCTTTGTGATGGCCATTTTGCCACAACTTTGGAAGTATGCTTGGGGTCATTGTCCATTCGGAAGACCCATTTGCAACCAAGCTTTAACTTCTTGACTGATGTCTTGAGATGTTACTTCAATATATCCACACAATTTTCCTTCCTAATGATGCCATCTATTTTGTGAAGTGCACCAGTCCCTCCTGCAGCAAAGCACCCCCACAACATGATGCTGCCACCCCGTGCTTCACGGTTGGGATGGTGTTCTTCGGCTTGCAAGCCACCCCCTTTTTCCTCCAAACATAACAATGGTCATTATGGCCAAACAGTTCTATTTTTGTTTCATCAGACCAGAGGACATTTCTCCAAAAAGTATGATCTTTGTCCCCATGTGCAGTTGCCTACCATAGTCTGGCTTTTTTATGACGGTTTTAGAGCAGTGGCTTCTTCCTTGCTGAGCGGCCTTTCAGGTTATGTCGATATAGGACTCATTTTACTGTGGATATAGATACTATTGTACCTGTTTCCTCCAGCATCTTCACAAGGTCCTTTGCTGTTGTTCTGGGATTGATTTGCACTTTCGCACACCAAAGTACATTCTTCTCTAGGAGACAGAACGTGTCTCCTTCCTGAGCGGTATGACGGCTGTGTGGTCCCAAGGTGTTTATACTTGCGTACTAATGTTTGTACAGATGAACGTGGTATCTTCAGGCGTTTGGAAATTGCTCCCAAGGATGAACCAGACTTGTGGACGTCTACAATTTATTTTTTGAGGTCTTGGCTGATTTCTTTTGATTTTCTCGTGATGTCAAGCAAAGAGGCACTGAGTTTTCAAGGTAGACCTTGAAATACATCCACAGGTACACCTCCAATTGACTCAAATGATGTCAATTAGCCTATCAGAAGCTTCTAAAGCCATGACATCCTTTTCTGGAATTTTCCAAGCTGTTTAAAGGCACATTCAACTTAGTGTATGTAAACTTCTGACCTTCTGGAATTGTGATACAATGAATTATAAGTGAAATAATCTGTCTGTAAACAATTGTTGGAACAATTAGTTGTGTCATGTACAAGGTAGATGTCCTAACCGACTTGCCAGAACTATAGTTTGTTAACAAGAAATTTGTGGAGTGTTTGAAAAATTAGTTTTAAAGACTACAACCTAAGTGTATGTAAACTTCCGACTTCAACTGTATGCAAATTAAAGCTGTGCGTCAACACTAAGTGGTGCCATTATGAAAAAAGGCAACAATGTTCACTACCAAACGCTGTACAATCAGCTTCTATAGGTTACAATTTTGACCTGTGAAAACTTGAGAAATTGTGTGGCAAAGGGATTTACAGTGAGAGACAGATAAGACATGGTTATTTTATGTAAAATATTGGTAAAAATGTCAGAGAAGCCAAGGGAAAAGGTATACAATTTAAAGTGTTTCATATATTCTTATTTTACTCCCCTAAGGTTACATAAGAGTATGTGTGTCGGAGACGTGAAGGGGCAAAAGTAACTCTTCTACACACACTGTGGGAATGGCCAGTTGTGTACTCATTATGGGACAATGTTTTATAGTGCATGGGAGATGACCTTGGATTTCAGGTACCTAGGTCACTAAGACTGTTTGTTGAGTGAAAATTCTGAAAGAAGAGGGATTAACCAGACAGAATTTAAAATATTATGTATAGGCATTGTGTCAGTGTTACAGCTGGTCCTGAAACATTGGAAAAGCTCTTATGAGCCAATGTTCCTGGAATGGATTAATATTTTGATAAAAACAACATCGTATGAAATTATGTTAGCAAAGAGGCTAGAAAAAAATTATATAGACTCTTAAAAAGATGTGGGAATGATTCTTGTGTTTCCTTACTGGTACATAAAACAATATCATGGCTATGAAAAAACATATCAATTATCAGGAAAAAATATCCCTATGTTTTTGTTTTGTAATTTTATGTTTTATTTTTTGGATCGTTGGTTGTTTTGTGTTGAAGATGAAAAACAATGAATTTCCCCCCCCAAAAAATGTAAAGGACAGCCGGGAGGCAGTGGCGCCTCAGTACAATAGGTGGCATTAAAGCCACTCCCAAATATAATTGCAAATATATATTTTTTCTGGTAAAATATATCTCAATGTATAGATGAAAGATACATTTGTCATTTGGATCACTTCAAAGTCTCCAGTCCCTGCCGCTGAAAAACTTTGCCACAGCATGATGCTGCCACCACCATGCTTCACCGTAGGGATGGTGCAAGGTTTCCTCCAGACGTGACGCTTGGCATTCAGGACAAATAGTTCAATCTTGGTTTCATCAGACCAGAGTATCTTGTTTGTCATGGTCTGAGAGTCTTAGGTGCCTTTTGGCAAACTCCAAGCGGGCTGTCATGTGCCTTTTACTGAAGAGTGGCTTCAATCTGGCCACTCTACCATAAAGGCCTGATTGGTGGAGTGCTACAGAGATGGTTGTCCTTCTGAAAGAGAGGAACTCTAGAGCTCCACAGAGGAACTCTAGAGCTCTGTCAGAGTGACCATTTGGGTTCTTGGTCAGCTCCCTGACCAAGGCCCTTCTCCCCAGATTGCTCAGTTTGGCAGTGTGGCCAGCTCTAGGAAGAGTCTTGACGGTCCAAACTTTTCCCAGTTAAAAATTATGGAGGCCACTGTGTTCTTGGGGAGCTTCAATTCTCCAGAAAGTTTTTGGTATCCTTCCCCAGATCTGTGCCTCGACACAATCCTGTCTCTGAGCTCTACGGACAATTCCTTCAACTTCATGGCTTGATTCTGACATGCACTGTCAACTGTGGGACCTTATATAGACAGGTGTGTGCCTTTCCAAATCATGTCCAATCAATTGAATTTACCACAGGTGGACGCCAATCAAGTTGTAGAAACATCTCAAGGATGATCAATGGAAACAGGATGCACCTGAGCTCAATTTCAAGTCTCATAGAAAATGGTCTGAATACTTATGTAAATAAGGTATTTATTTTTTATAAGTTAGCAAGCATTTCTAGAAACCTGTTTTCACTTTGTCATTATGTGGTATTGTGTGTAGATTTTTGAGGATTTTATTTTTTAATCCATTTTAGAATAAGGCTGTAACGTAACAAAATGTGGAAAAAGTCAAGTGGTCTGATAACTTTCCAACGGCCTCACAACCACAGACCTCGTGTAACCATGCCAGCCCAGGACCTCAATATCCGGCTTCTTCATCTGCGAGATTGTCTGAGAAGAGTCACCCAGACAGCTGATGAAACTGAGTTTCCACAACCAAAAAAAACTGTCAGAAGCCATCTCAGGGAAGCTCATCTGCGTGCTCGTCATTCTCACCAGGGTCTTGACCTGACTGCAGTTCAACGTCGTAACCGACTTCAGTTGGAAAATATTCAACTTCGATGGATCCTGGAGCCAATATCCAGCAACTTCGCAAAGCCATTGAAGATGAGTGGGACAATATTCCACAGCCCACAATCAACAGCCTGATCAATTCTATGAAAAGGAGATGTGTCGTGTAATATAACCTATTCTGGGAACCTAGTGTTTGTGTGTATGAACTATGTGAAATATTTCTGGACCATTGGCTTCCCTGAAATCAGGTACTGACAGAAGGTGTGATGAGAACGCTGATTCAGTGCCCCCCCAAAAAAAAAACCTTAAGGTTTTATTCCAATCAGTTAAGACAAACTAATTACAAGATATTTACAGATTTTCAATGTAGCTATTCTACGTTTGGGAGCATGTGCTCTTTGAAAAACTCCTCTAGTCCAGCAATATGAGTCTGCCAGAGGTCATCTTAATGGATGGGGATGAAGATTTGTCTCTGGTCATGCAACTACAATACAGGCTGGATGTCTAAACAAAGGCAATAATTGTCAATAGATTGTCAATAGATTTTTTTGATTCTCATCAATGACAACATTCTAGAAGTGGGTTATCAATCATCTCAGTCTGGGGTAATCTGGTTAATGATTATATACACTTGTAACATATACGCTGGGAGTCAGGCAGCAGGTGCTTTAATAAAGTGAGTTTAATAAAGAAACGATACCGATGAAGAAACATGAGAAGCGTACAGAAAGAGAGAGAAAACAATACTAACTAATGACTGAAGTCAACTGAGGGCTAAATAAAGGGGGTGTAATCACAGAGTAAATTATGACCAGTTCAAATTAAATCAAATTTATTGGTCACATACACATGTTGTAGATGTTAATGCGAGTGCAGTGAAATGCTTGTGCTTCTAGTTCCGACAATGGAGTAATATCTAACAAGTAATCTAACAAATTCACAACAACTACCTTATACACACAAATGTAAAGGGATGAATAATAATATGTACATAAATATATGGATGAGCGATGGCAGTGAGGCATAGGCAAGATGCAGTAGATGGTATAGAATACAGTATATACACATATGAGATGAGTAATGTAGGATATGTAAATATTATTAAAGTGCCGTTATTTAAGGTGACTAGCGATACTTTTATTAAGTCAATTTCTTAAAGTGGCCAGAGATTTGAGTCTGTATGTTGGCAGCAGCCTCTCTATGTTAGTGATGGCTGTTTAACAGTCTGATGGCCTTGAGGAAGAAGCTGTTTTTCAGTCTCTCGGTCCCAGCTTTGATGCACCTGTACTGACCTCACTTCTGGATGATAGTGGGGTGAACAGGCAGTGGCTTGGGTGGTTGTTGTCCTTGATGATCTCTTTGGACTTCCTGTGACATCGGGTGTTGTAGGTGTCCTGGAGGGCAGGTAGTTTGATGCGTTGTGCAGACCGCACTACCCTCTGGAGAGCTTTGCGGTTGAGGGCGGTGCAGTTGCCGTACCAGGCGGTGATACAGCCTGACAGGATGCTCTCGATTGTGCATCTGTATTAGTTTGTGAGTGTTTTAGGTGACAAGCCAAATTTCTTCAGCCTCCTGAGGTTGAAGCGGTTCTGTAGCGCCTTGTTCACCATGTTGTCTGTGTGGGTGGACCATTTCAGTTTGTCTGTGATGTCTACGCCGAGGAACTTAAAAAACATTCCACCTTCTCCACTATTTTCCCGTCGATCATCTCCTTTGTTTTGTTGATGTTGAGTGAGAGGTTATTTTTCTGACACCACACTCTGAGGGCCCTCACCTCCTCCCTGTAAGCCATCTCATCATTGTTGGTAATCAAGCCTACCACTGTAGTGTCATCTGCAAACTTGATGATTGAGTTGGAAGCGTGCATGGCCACGCAATCATGGGTGAACAGGGAGTACAGGACAGGGCTGAGAACGCACCCTTGTGGTGCCCCAGTGTTGAGGATCAGTGGGGTGGAGTTTCCTACCTTTACCACCTGGGGGCGGCGCGTCAAAGTCCAGGACCCAGTTGCACAGGGCGGGGTCGAGACCCAGGGTCTCAAGCTTAATGACGAGTTTGGAGGGTACTATGGTGTTAAATGCTGAGCTGTAATCAATGAAAAGCATTCTTACATAGATATTCCTCTTGTCCAGATGGGACAGGGCAGTGTGCAGGCGATTGCATCGTCAGTGGACCTATTGGGCGGTAAGCAAATTGGAGTGGGTCTAGGGTATCAGGTAGGGTGGAGATGATATGAAAAAGCACTTCATGATGCACTTCATGATGACAGAAGTGAGTGCAACAGGGTGATAGTCATTTAGTTCAGTTACCTTAGCTTCTTGGGAACAGGAACAATGGTGGCCATCTTGAAGCATGTGGGGACAGCAGACTGGGATAGGGATTGATTGAATATGTCCGTAAACACACCAGCCAGCTGGTCTGCACATGCTCTGAGGACTCGGCTAGGGATGCCATCTGGGCCGGCAGCCTTGTGAGGGTTACTACGTTTAAATGTTTTACTCACGTTGGCCACGGAGAAGGAGAGCCTACAGGCTTTGGTAGGGGGCCATGTCAGTGGCACTGTATTGTCCTCAAAGCTAGCAAAGAAGTTGTTTAATTTGTCTGGGAGCAGGACGTCGATGTCCGCGACAGGGCTGGTTTTCTTTTTGTAATCCGTGATTGACTGTAGACCCTGCCACATGCGTCTCATGTTTGAGCATTGAATTGCGACTCTACTTTGTCTCTATACTGATGTTTTGCTTGTTTGATTGCCTTGCGGAGTGAATAGCTGCACTGTTTCTATTCGGTCATGTTTCCAGTCGTCTTGCCATGATTAAAAGCAGTGGTTTGCACTTTCATGCTGCCATCAATAGATGGTTTCTGGTTAGGAAAGGTTTTAATTGTCACAGTGGGTCTCTGATGCACTAATAAACTCGCTCACCGAGTCAGCGTATACATCAATGTTGTTGTCTGAGGCTATCCGGAACATATCCCAGTCCACGTGATCGAAGCAATCTTGAAGCGTGGAATATGATTGGTCAGACCAGCATTGGATAGACCTGATCACGCTGCTACTATAGGCTGGGAGCAACAAAATGGAGTCATGGTCAGATTTGCCGAAGGCAGGGCGGGGGAGGGCTTTGTATGCATCGCGGAAGTTAGAGTAGCAATGATCCAGAATGCAACAAGCAACCAGTGTCGCGCATTCGATATGCTGATAGAATTTAGGAAGCCTTGTTCTTAGGTTAGCTTTGTTAAAATCCCCAGCTACAGTAAATGCAGCCTCAGGATGTATGGTTTCCCGTTTACAAAGAGTCCAGTGAAGTTCTTTCAGGCCGACGAGGTATCAGCTTGTGCTTAATGATGGGGAGCAGGTGTGCGTACTAATAGTAGCCAGGGCCTGTGGTTAGTAGACCGGCGACGTCGCGCGCTGGAGGGAAGGAGCAGGAGTGACAGTAGGACGACGGCCCCGAGGGCGAGGAGCGGGCTGGTTCGGATGCCGGAGATGGAATGTCCGCCACCGGGACCCAAGAGCGCTCCTCAGGATTGTACCCTACCCAGTCCACCAGGTACTGGAGCCAACCCACACAACATCGGGGGTCCAGGTAGGACCTAACAGCATAGGGTAGGGTCTCCCTCGATGTCCAGGGGAGGCGGAGGGGTGTAGTGGGGGATGGCCACAGCCAGGGGACCAAGAACCACTGGCCTGAGGAGGAAAACATGAAAGGAGGGTGAGATCCGGTAGTTGGGAGGAGGGAGATAGGTTACCTCATTGACCCTCTGGAGGACCTTGAAGGGCCCCACCAACCAGGGACTCAGCTTCTGGCGGGGCAGGCTGAGTGGGAGGTTCCTGGTGGAGAGCCAGAGCCTCACTGTGGTGGTAGTCCTCCTGATCCTTCTGACCAATCATCCACTGCAGGGACCTCGGTCTGGCTTGGAGTTCACAGAGCCAGGGCCGGCTGATATCCCATAACGCACTGGAAGGGAGTCAGCTCGGTGTAGGAGTGACTAAGTGAGTTCTGGGCGTATTCCGCCCATGGAAGGAACCGGGCCTACTCCCCCTGCCGGTCCTGGCAGTGATTCCTAAGGAACCTCCGCAGCTCCTGGTTGGTCCTCTCCACCTTCCTGTTGGACTGAGGCCGGTATCTGGATGTGAGGCTGACCGTCAACCCCAGCTTCTCCATAAAGGCTTTTCAGACCCGCAACGTGAATTTGGGACCACGGTCAGAAGTGATGTCCTCCAGAAGGCCGTAGTGCCGGAAGACCTGCTGGAATAGTGCCTCAGCGACCTGGAGAGCGGTAGATAGTCCATAGAGAGGGATAAAACAGCAGGATTTAAAGAATCTGTCAACAACAACCATAATAGTGATAAGACCATCAGAAAGGGGAGATCAGTTACAAAGTCTATGGACAAATGTGATCAAGGCCGCTGAGGCACGGGAAGAGGAAGTAGTTTCCTTGCTGGAACGTGCTGGGGAGATTTTGATTGGGAACATACGGAGCATGAGATGACATAGTGGGCGACGCCAAGGTGGTGCAGGTAATACATGGGTGTCCAGCGGCGAGGGATATGTGTGACCAGATCAACAGCCAATCTGTCACCCCCCACTCCAACACCCGCCCGGTCAGCAGGGAAATGAGCGTGGGAAACTTGGAACTCTCGGTGGTGGGGCTCCCGTCTGATAGGCGAAATAAAGGGAGTACTGGAGTAGGAAGCCACGGCATTTCGATCGAATACCATCATACTTCTCCGGGAAGGGACAAATTGGGCATCCCTGACCTGGGCGGACATCTGGGTAGGTGTGGGGACTGGCTCACTGTGACGACCCGTGGTAGGCGGCCCTCTGTTAGGGGTATGAAGAGTGGTGGTGGTGTCGAGCGCTTTGTACGCGTCTCTGTGCATGGAGTAAAGGTGGTCTAGAATTGCTTTTCCTGGTTGCACATTTAACATGCTGATAAAAATGTTGTAAAACTGATTTAAGTTCCCTGCATTAAAGTCCCCGGCCACTAGGAGCGCCACCTCTGGATGAGCGTTTTCCTGTTTGCTTATGGCGGAATACAGCTCATTGAGTGCAGTTTTAGTGCCAGCCTCGGTAGATAGTGTGGTCAGACTCTCTAGGTAGTTAGTGTGGTCTACAGCTTATCATGAGGTACTCTACCTCAGGCGAGCAAAACCTTGAGACTTCCTTAGATATCGTGCACCAGCTATTGTTTACAAATATGCATAGGTCCCCGCCCAGTGTCTTACCAGAGGCTGCTGTTCTGTCCTGCCGATAGAGTATATAACCCCCCCAGCTGTATGTTCTTAACGTCGTCGTTTACCCACGACATGGTGAAACATAAGATATTACAGTTTTTAATGTCCCATTGGTAGGATATATGTGCTTTCAGTTCGTCCCATTTATTTTCCAGCGATTGAACGTTAGCTAGCAGAATGGAAGGCAAGGGCAGATTAGCCACTCGTCGTCTGATCCTCACAAGGCATCCTGATCTCTCGAGTCCGACTCATTGAAGAACTCCTCGTCCAATTTGTTTTTCTTTATCCCGGTCAGTGAGCATTTTATCTTTTGTCAAGATAATCCATCCACCTGACAGGTGTGGCATATCAAGAAGCTGATTAAACATCATGATCATTACTCAGGTGCACCTTGTGCTGGGGACCATGTGCAGAGGAGTATTTATGTGCAGAGGGGTGTTTATAAAGCCCTTTTTGTGGGAAAAATGAATTTTGATTGGCTGGGCCTGGCTCCACAGTGGGTGGGCCTGGCTCCCAAATGGGTGGGCCTGTGCCCTCCCAGGCCCACCCATGGCTGTGCCCCTGCCCAGGCATGTGAAATTCATAGATTAGGGCCTAATGAATATATTATAGATTGATTTCCTTATATGAACTGTAACTCAGTAAAATCTTTGAAATTGTTGCATGTTGCGTTTATATTTTTGTTCAGTATAATTGATTTAAGTGGCTCTTTCCTTGTAGAATGTTGACAGCTGTATAGAACACAAAGAACAAATATTGCCAGTGTCGTGTCTCTGGCTGATTAAATGAGATGACAGGCTATTTTATCAAATCGATTACCTGACGTTTAATTTATTACGTGATTGAATTAAACCATGCAAGTTTAAAAAAATAACTTGACCTACTGCTCTGCTAACTAGCTAGCTAAAGTGTAGTCAGTGGTTAGCTAAACTAAAGAGGATGTAAGACAGGACATGGATTCATCATAGATTGGGCACAGAATGTCTCTGATCGCGCTTGTGAACGGTAGCTGACCGCGTCGGCTAGAGGTGACCTGTAGGAGCCTTTCTGAGGTAGTCTTTCTGAGGTCATCTCTGTTGCTAATTAGCATTTCAAATTGAGCACATTGAGGCGAATATTTTGAGAAAACTCACCTTGTACGAGAGAGAATTACACGGTTATCAAAATGTCACACCAAGATAAGCCTTCACCAAACACATAGTGAATTTTACAAACACTTGGTGGTGGAAAGATCATTGGAACCATTTTCGTGTTTGACCACTAGGTGGGGGTAAAAATATGTATTGTGTGGAGCATTTCATAAAAAAAACTGTGTATGCCTGATATAGTTTACTTAATAAAAATCTATAAAAAATAAATGGTAATTTCCCCGCTTCCGTCTGCTTACTTTCGCGCCTCGCTCCAATTGTAGCCAGTCACTACTTTACCTCAGATGCCAACGTACGTCAGTGAATGATGAAGCCTTCAAGAGAGGAATTGCAATGTCTCGTTGCAGCCAAGGACCCATCACTAACATTGACATTAGAGCCAAGGAAAGAGTAAAGTTTTAGCTCAATTTGATAGACAACTGAAGGAACTGAGTACACGGCTTGCAATGTGCCAACCTCTATTTTCCAGGTAAGTGTTTGCACTGATCAAGTAGGTAATGGCACTACTGTTGCACCGCAGCAGGTCAGCCTAGATGGTTGAACTTGTCTATGTAAATTAGAATTGCATTTTACTGCAATTACATTCATAGCTGACTCCACTTGTACATTTTTATACAGTAGAGAAACCTACATGCTTGTTGTAGGCTACAAGCAAACAAGAACACCAGCTGTCTGATACTGACTGATTTAAGGGTGGCTGGCCCACTTGAGATCTCTGATAGAGTATGCCATGACGTCTTGCTTAAATTTAGTCTTGCCTTCCTGAAGACTAATAATGTATACAAAATGCTTCAGTCTGGTTTTAGACCCCATCATAGTACTGAGACTGCACTTGTGAAGGTGGTAAATGACATTTTAATGGTGTCAGACCAAGGCTCTGCATCTTGCTCCTAGACCTTAGTGCTGCTTTTGACACTACCGTTCGTTACATTCTTTTGGGGAGATTGGAAACCGTAATTGGTCTACACGGACAAGTTCTTGCCTGGTTTAGATCTTATCTGTCGGGAAAGATATCAGTTTGTCTCTGTTAATAGTTTGTTCCGTTCCGTTTTAGGACCACTATTGTATTCACTATTCAATCTCTTGGTGATGTCATTCGGAAACACAATGTTAACTTTCACTGATATGCGAACGACATATAGCTGTACATTTTGATAAAACATGGTGAAGCCCCAAAATTGCCTACCTTGGAAGCCTCTGTTTCAGACATAAGGAAGTGGATGGCGGAACATTTTGCTGGTTCTTGGGTCCCAAGTTCTTGGGTCCCATCTTGATGGTTGTACAGTCGTCTCAAATAAAACTGAAGTACCTCTGGATCCTGATCTCTCTTTTGACAAAAACATCAAGAATATTTAGAGGGCAACTTTTCCCCAACTTTGTAACATTGCAAAAATCTGAAACTTTCTGTCCAAAAATGATGCAGAAAAGCTAATCCTTGCTTTTGTCACATCTAGATTAGAATACTGCAATGCTCTACCCTCCACCTAACCGGTATAAAGCACCAAATAAACTTCAGTTAATGCTAAATATGGCTGCTAGAATCTTGACTAGAACCCAAAATATTGATTATCCTACTCCAGTGCTAGCCTCTCTACACTGGCTTCCTGTTAAGGCTAGGGCTGATTTCAAGCTTTTGCTGCTAACCTACAAAGCATTACACAGACTTGCTCCTATCTATCTCTCGAATTTGGTCCTGCCGTACATACACATACATGTCCACTATGATCACAAGACGCAGGCCTCCTTATTGTCCATAAAAGCAAGGCTTTCTCCTGTAGAGCCTAATTTTTATGGAATGGTCTGCCTATCCATGTGAGAGACGCAGACTCAGTTTAACCAGGTAGGCAAGTTGAGAACAAGTTCTCATTTACAACTGCGACCTGGCCAAGATAAAGCAAAGCAGTTCGACACATACAACAACACAGAGTTACACATGGAGTAAAACAAACATACAGTCAATAAAACAAACCTATATACAAAGAGTGCAAATGAGGTAGGATAAGGAAGGTAAAGCAATAAATAGGCCATGGTGGCAAAGATTACAATATAGCATTTACACACTGAAATGGTAGATGTGCAGTAGATGAATGTGCAATGTAGAAAAACTGGGGTGCAAAGGAACAAGATAAATAAATACGGTAGGGGATGAGGTAGTTGGTTGGGCTATTCTAGATTTAATTTTAGATTGGAGATGTTTGATGTGAGTCTGGAAGGACAGTTTACAGTCTAACCAGACACCTAGATATTTGTAGTTGTCCACATAATCTAAGACAGAACCGTCCAGAGTAGTGATGCTGGACGGGCGGACAGGTGCGGGCAGCGATCAGTTGAAGAGCATGCATTTAGTTTTACTTGCGTTTAAGAGCAGTTGGAGGCCACGGAAGGAGAGTTGTATGGCATTGAAGCTCGTCTGGAGGGTAGTTAACACAGTGACAAAAGTGGGGCCAGAAGTGTACAGAATGGTGTCGTCTGCGTAGAGGTGGATCAGAGACTCACCTGCAGCAAGAGCGACATCATTGATGTATACAGAGAAGAGAGTCGGCCCAAGAACCCCGTGGCACCCCCATAGAGACTGCTAGAGGCCCGGACAACAGGCCCTCAGATTTGACACACTGAACTATCGGAGAAGTAGTTGGAGAACCATGCGAGGCAATCATTTGAGAAACCAAGGTTGTCGAGTCTGCCGATAAGAATGTGGTGATTGACAGAGTCGAAAGCCTTGGCCAGATCAATGAATACGGCTGCACAGTAATGTCTCTTATCGATGGCGGTTATGATGTCGTTTAGGACCTTGAGCGTGGCTGAGGTGCACCCATGACCAGCTCTCAAACCAAATTGCATAGCGGAGAAGGTACGGTGGGATTCGAAATGGTTGGTAATCTGTTAACTTGGCTTTCAAAGACCTTAGAAAGGCAGGGTAGGATAGATATAGGTCTATAGCAGTTTGGGTCAAGAGTGTCTCCCCCTTTGAAGAGGGGGATGACCACAGCTGCTTTCCAGTCTTTGGGAATCTCAGATGACACGAAAGAAAGCTTGAACAGGTTAGTAATAGGGGTTGCAACAATTTCAGCAGATAATTTTAGAAAGAAAGGGTCCAGATTGTCTAGCCCGGCTGATTTGTAGGGGTCCAGATTTTTCAGCTCTTTCAGAACATCAGCTAACTGGATTTGGGAGAAGGAGAAATGGGGGAGGCTTTGGCGAGTTACTGAGGGGGGTGCAGGGCTGTTGACTGGGGTAGGGGTAGCCAGGTGGAAAGCATGGCCAGCCGTAGAAAAATGCTTATTGAAATTCTCAATTATTGTGGGTTTATCGGTGGTGACAGTGTTTCCTATCCTCAGTGCAGTGGGCAGCTGGGAGGAGGTGCTCTTATTCTCCAAAGACTTTAGTGTCCCAGAACGTTTTTGAGTTTGTGCTACAGGAAGCAAATTTCTGCTTGAAAAAGCTAGCCTTGGCTTTCCTAACTGCCAGTGTATATTGCTTCCTGACTTCCCTGAAAAGTTGCACATCACAGGGGCTGTTTTATGCTAATGCAGAACGCCACAGGATGGTTTTTGTGCTGGTCAAGGGCAGTCAGGTCTGTAGAGAACCAAGGGCTATATCTGTTCCTGGTTCTAAATTTCTTGAATGGGGCATGCTTATTTAAGATGGTGAGGAAGGCACTTTTAAAGAATAACCAGGCATCCTCTACTGACGGGATTAGGTCAATATCCTTCCAGGATACCCGGGCCAGGTCGATTAGAAAGGCCTGCTCGCTGAAGTGTTTTAGGGAACGTTTAACAGTAATGAGGGGTGGTGGTTTGACTGCAAACCCATTACGGATGCAGGCAATGAGGCAGTGATCGCTGAGATCTTGGTTGAAAACAGCAGGGGTGTATTTCAAGGGCAAGTTAGTTAGGATGAAATCTATGAGGGTGCCCGTGTTAACGGCTTTGGGGTTGTACCTAGTAGGTTCAATGATGATTTGTGTGAGGTTTAGGGCATCAAGCTTAGATTGTAGGATGGCCGGGGTGTTAAGCATGTCCCAGTTTAGGTCACCTAGCAGCACGAACTCTGAAGATAGATGGGGGGCAATCAGTTCACATATGGTGTCAAGAGCACAGCTGGGGGCAGAGGGTGGTCTATAGCAAGCGGCAAAAGTGAGAGACTTGTTTCTAGAAAGGTGGATTTTTAAAAGTAAAAGTTCAAATTGTTTGGGTACAGACCTGGATAGTAAGACAGAACTCTGCAGGCTATCTCTGCGGTGGATTGCAACACCGCCCCCTTTGGCCGTTCTATCTTGTCTGAAAATGTTGTAGTTAGGGATGGAAATTTCAGCGTTATTGGTGGTCTTCCTGAGCCAGGATTCAGACACGGCTAGGACATCCGGGTTTGCAGAGTGTGTTAAAGCAGTGAATACTTAGGGAGGAGGCTTCTAATGTTAACATGCATGAAACCAAGGCTTTTACAGTTGCAGAAGTCAACAAATGAGAGCGCCTGGGGAATGGGAGTGGAGCTAGGCACTGCAGGGCCTGGATTGACCTCTACGTCACCAGAGGAACAGAGGAGGAGTAGAATAAGGGTACGGCTAAAGGCCATAATGACTGGTCGTCTAGGACGATCGGAACAGAGAGTAAAAAGAACAGGTTTCAGGGGGCGATAAAATAGATTAAAGGCATAATGTACAGACACAGGTATAGGAGGACGTAAATACAGTGGAGGTAAACCTAGGCATTGAGTGGTGATGAAAGATATTGTCTCTAGAAACATTTAAACCAGGTGATGTCATCACATGTGTGGGTGGTGGAACTGAAGGGTTGGATAAGGTATATTGAGCAGGGCTAGAGGCTCTACTGTGAAATAAGACAATAAACACTAACCAGAACAGCAATGGACAAGGCATATTGACATTGAGGAGAGGCATGCTTAGCCGAGTGATCATAAGGGTTCAGTTAGTAGTGAGGCTGGTTGGGGACACGGCGGTTCAGACAGCTAGCCGGGGGTAGCAAGCTATCAAAGGCTAGCAGGCCGGCTAACAAAGAAGGAGGAAGTCTGTTTATAGCCTCCTCGGTAGACCTGTCGTGATGGGTTAGTGGGGTTCCGTGTGGTGAAGGGGACCAGGCCAATTGGCAAAATAGGTAATAGTGGCCCAAGAAATTGTCCGATGGACCTGTTTAGCTAGCAGCCGATATGCTCTGTCTCGATCTTTAAGTCTTGATTGAAGACTCATCTCTTCAGTAGGTCCTATGATTAAGTGTAGTCTGGTCCAGGAGTGTGAAGGTGAACGGCAAGGCACTGTAATGACCGGCCTGGCCGGCTGCCCTCTCTCCATTGGGATTCTCTGCCTCTGACCCTGTTACGGGGGCTGAGTCACTGGCTTACTAGTGCTCTTCCATGCTGTCCCTATGAGGGGTGTGTCACGTCGTGCCAGGCTTTTGGGTGCTATACTCGACTTGAGTGGGTTGAGTCACTGATGTGATCTTCCTGTCCGGTCTTGCACCCCCTCGGGCTCGTGTGATAGAGGAGATCTTCCTGGGCTATATTCAGCCTTGTCTCAGGGTAGTAAGTTGGTGGTCTGTTGATATCCCTCTCAGTGGTGTGGAGGCTGTGTTTTGGCAGAGTGGATGGGGCTCTCTCTCTCTGTCTGTCTGTCTGTACACTCTGGATATACAGTGAGGGGAAAAAAGTATTTGATCCCCTGCTGATTTTGTACGTTTGCCCACTGACAAAGAAATGATCAGTCTGTAATTTTAATGGTAGGTTTATTTGAACAGTGAGAGACAGAATAACAACAAAAAAATCCAGAAAAACGCATGTGAGAAATGTTATAAATTGATTTGCATTTTAATGAGGGAAATAAGTATTTGACCCCCTCTCAATCAGAAAGATTTCTGGCTCCCAGGTATCTTTTATACAGGTAACGAGCTGAGATTAGGAGCACACTCTTAAAGGGAGTGCTCCTAATCTCAGTTTGTTACCTGTATAAAAGACACCTGTCCACAGAAGCAATCAATCAATCAGATTCCAAACTCTCCACCATGGCCAAGACCAAAGAGCTCTCCAAGGATGTCAGGGACAAGATTGTAGACCTACACATGGCTGGAATGGGCTACAAGACCATCGCCAAGCAGGTGAGAAGGTGACAACAGTTGGTGAGATTATTCGCAAATGGAAGAAACACAAAAGAACTGTCAATCTCCCTCGGCCTGGGGCTAGATGCAAGATCTCACCTCGTGGAGTTGCAATGATCATGAGAACGGTGAGGAATCAGCCCAGAACTACACGGGAGGATCTTGTCAATGATCCCAAGGCAGCTGGGACCATAGTCACCAAGAAAACAATTGGTAACACATTACGCTGTGAAGGACTGAAATCCTGCAGCGCCCGCAAGGTCCCCCTGCTCAAGAAAGCACATATACATGCCTGTCTGAAGTTTGCCAATGAACATCTGAATGATTCAGAGGACATCTGGGTGAAAGTGTTGTGGTCAGATGAGACCAAAATGGACCTCTTTGGCATCAACTCAACTCGCCGTGTTTGGAGGAGGAGGAATGCTGCCTATGACCCCAAGCACACCATGCCCACTGTCAAACATGGAGGTGGAAACATTATGGGTGTTTTTCTGCTAAGGGGACAGGACAACTTCACCGCATCAAAGGGACGATGGACGGGGCCATGTACCATCAAATCTTGGGTGAGAACCTCCTTCCCTCAGCCAGGGCATTGAAAATGGGTTGTGGATGGGTATTCAGCATGACAATGACCCAAAACACACAGCCAAGGCAACAAAGGAGTGGCTAAAGAAGAAGCATATTAAGGTCCTGGAGTGGCCTAGCCAGTCTCCAGACCTTAATCCCATAGAAAATCTGTGGAGGGAGCTGAAGGTTCGAGTTGCCAAACGTCAGCCTCGAAACCTTAATGACTTGGAGAAGATCTGCAAAGAGGAGTGGGACAAAATTCCTCCTGAGATGTGTGCTAACCTGGTGGCCAACTGCATGAAACGTCTGACCTCTGATTGTCAACAAGAGTTTTGCCACCAAGTACTAAGTCATGTTTTGCAGAGGGGTCAAATACTTATTTCCCTCAATAAAATGCAATTCCATTTAAAACATTTTTCACATGCGTTTTTCTGGATTTTTTTGTTGTTATTCTGTCTCTCACTGTTCAAATAAACCTACCATTAAAATTACAGACTGATAATTTCTTTGTCAGTGGGCAAACGTACAAAATCAGCAGGGGATCAAATACTTTTTTCCCTCACTGTAGATTACTGGTTGTGTTTATGCCACATTTAAAAGGCATAGGTGGCGGGTCCATAAGGTTAGGGGAAGCTTTCCCTAAAGTACATTGAATTGCCAAAATTACATAGCCTAATTAACTTATTTTTGTCTATACAAAAATAAATCAAAATAGGCTACTACACCAGAAAGCATGATTTAGCCACAGAGGATCATTAGCTTCTTAAAAAAAATAAGCTGTGGATTGTTTTCAATCGCATGGCCTGCAATTGGAAGGGCCCACAATTTGGGCAGCGCGCGCTGCAAATAACCAATCGAAGATTGTTGCGTTGCAACTGACAGTGAAAAGTAGAGACCCAGCATTTAGGCATATCGCAATATTTAACAATGCAATTGCATAAAAACTGTTTGTAAAGCAAAGAGAACAATGAAATAGTTATTTTAGTTATCAAAATTCTTAACTTGAGGGAACAGTAGCATATCTTATTAGCACCAGCGGAGAACATCCCCGGTGAGCGTGCATATTCACTGGGTCAGTGCCACTTTTGTTTGTTTTTGGGCAATCTTTTCTCCTCCAGGTTAGATGGAGGTCATATTGTATTTGTGTTTCCCTTTTGGTCCGGTCCAACCAAATTTGGTCTTGTTTGGGGGCAGAGCTCATTCAAATAGCCATTGTGTAGAACAGGGCTGGGCAACTGGCAGCATGCAACCCTCCTTTAAGGCCCTCAGTCGGGGTCTCAACTTACTGTTGCGTGTTAGAATAGTACAATGCTTAAGGTGCAAGTTCTAAATTTGGTTGTGCATCAGTGTCAGTCACTGATAGTCACCCATGTCAGCAATTCTTTTTTTTAGATTGGTAGCAATCATGGTTGAATTACCGACCGGGGGCCCCCATTTGATTTTGATAGTCAGTGTCACTGCAAACATTTCACTCCACCCTATAGAAAAATGTGTAGAATTGTATGAAATTAACTCTAAAATGTAAAAATTTGCTCACCGCTGTCAATAGCAGGGCAGCTAATGTTTTTCTCCCAAGGTAGGGGTGTGTGGTGGTGTATGGATGTGGGTACGCAGAACTGCGAGCAACTGCGGCCCCTCATGAGGAGTTCAGATTTTTTGTGGCCCCCACCCCCGTCAAAGTTACCCAACCCTGGTATAGAATAATATTCAAATATGCAAAAGAAGGATATTGCATATTTATACCTTTGTGTACCCATTAGGATACATCACCATGAACAGAATGACATTCATATCCATAATTAGGCATTTCTGTGCAGTAGAGATCAGGGACCCATGATGAAATTCCATTATCGCAGTTTTGTTACCGGGTGTAAATCACTTACTTCACTTACTTACTTACTTCACTCACTTACTTACTGTAGTTGAATAACCAAAATATATTTTTTCAAAGTCAATGTGTCATGTCACAGCTGACACCCCATTCTTTCTGCAGATATCATTGCATCTTAATTCGGAGAATATACACTAATATATATACAGTACCAGTCAAAAGTTTGGAAACACCTACTCCTTCAAGGGTTTCTCTTTGTTTTTACTATTTTCTACATTGTAGAATAATAGTGAAGACATCATCTATGAAATAACACATATGGAATCATGTAGTAACCACTTTCTTTTAAACAAATCTAAATATATTTAATATTTTAGATTCTTCAAAGTAGCCACTCAAAGTAGCCACCCACCCCCACCATCACACCACCTCCTCGTGCTTCACGGTAGGAACTACACATGCAGAGATCATCCGTTCACTGCTTCTCACAACACAGCGGTTGGAACCAAAAATCTCAAATTTGACCAAAGGACAGATTTCAACCAGTCTAATGTCCATTGCTCGTGTTTCTTGGCCCAAGCAAGTCTCTTCTTATTATTGATGTCCTTTAGTAGTGGTTTCTTTGCAGCAATTCGACCATGAAGGCCTGATTCACGAAGTCTCCGCTGAACAGTTGATGTTGAGATGTGTCTGTTACTTGAACTCAGTGAAGCATTTATTTGGGCTGCAATTTCTGAGGCTGGTAACTCTGATGAACACTGCCTGACCGACTAGTAGTCGAAACGCATTGCAGTTGTGCATCCTGATGTACTAGGCTGACTGCTCCCATATGTATTATTTTGTAAATATACAGTGGGGAAAAAAAGTATTTAGTCAGCCACCAATTGTGCAAGTTCTCTCACTTAAAAAGATGAGAGAGGCCTGTAATTTTCATCATAGGTACACTTCAACTATGACAGACAAAATGAGGAAACAAAATCCAGAAAATCACATTGTAGGATTTTTTATGAATTTATTTGCAAATTATGGTGGAAAATAAGTATTTGGTCAATAACAAAAGTTTATCTCTATACTTTGTTATATACCCTTTGTTGGCAATGACAGAGGTCAAACGTTTTCTGTAAGTCTTCACAAGGTTTTCACACACTGTTGCTGGTATTTTGGCCCATTCCTCCATGCAGATCTCCTCTAGAGCAGTGATGTTTTGGGGCTGTTGCTGGGCAACACGGACTTTCAAAGATTTTCTATGGGGTTGAGATCTGGAGACTGGCTAGGCCACTCCAGGACCTTGAAATGCTTCTACTGAAGCCACTCCTTCGTTGCCCGGGCGGTGTGTTTGGGATCATTGTCATGCTGAAAGACCCAGCCACGTTTCATCTTCAATGCCCTTGCTGATGGAAGGAGGTTTTCACTCAAAATCTCACGATACATGGCCCCATTCATTCTTTCCTTTACACGGATCAGTCGTCCTGGTCCCTTTGCAGAAAAACAGCCCCAAAGCATGATGTTTCCACCCCCATGCTTCACAGTAGGTATGGTGTTCTTTGGATGCAACTCAGCATTCTTTGTCCTCCAAACACGACGAGTTGAGTTTTTACCAAAAAGTTATATTTTGGTTTCATCTGACATTCTCCCAATCCTCATCTGGATCATCCAAATGCTCTCTAGCAAACTTTAGACGGGCCTGAACATGTACTGGCTTAAGCAGGGGGACACGTCTGGCACTGCAGGATTTGAGTCCCTGGCGGCGTAGTGTGTTACTGATGGTAGGCTTTGTTACTTTGGTCCCAGCTCTCTGCAGGTCATTCACTAGGTCCCCCCGTGTGGTTCTGGGATTTCTGCTCACCGTTCTTGTGATCATTTTGACCCCACGGGGTGAGATCTTGCGTGGAGCCCCAGATCGAGGAAGGTTATCAGTGGTCTTGTATGTCTTCCATTTCCTAATAATTGCTCCCACAGTTGATTTCTTCAAACCAAGCTGCTTACCTATTGCAGATTCAGTCTTCCCAACCTGGTGCAGGTCTACAATTTTGTTTCTGGTGTCCTTTGACAGCTCTTTGGTCTTGGCCATAGTGGAGTTTGGAGTGTGACTGTTTGAGGTTGTGGACAGGTGTCTTTTATACTGATAACAAGTTCAAACAGGTGCCATTAACACAGGTAATGAGGGGAGGACAGAGGAGCCTCTTAAAGAAGAAGTTACAGGTCTGTGAGAGCCAGAAATCTTGCTTGTTTTTATGTGACCAAATACTTATTTTCCACCATAATTTGCAAATAAATTCATTAAAAATCCTACAATGTGATTTTCTGGATTGTTTTTCCTCATTTAGTCTGTCATAGTTGAAGTGTACCTATGATGAAAATTACAGGCCTCTCTCATCTTTTTAAGTGAGAGAACTTGCACAATTGGTGGCTGACTAAATACTTTTTTTCCCCACTGTATTATGTTCATAGTTCACTAAAATTTATTGCAACATATCGGCCGCCTACTTGTCTTCTTTCTTTGGGTTACCTGCTATTTAGGGGCCTGCCTTCTTCTCACCTGTGGAACATAACTGTAATTTCGTCAGTTATCTAAAATGTACACTTAATCCATTAAAAATTAATGTATAGAATTTATTACACAACTGACACAATTCACAATGACTCAATAATCCATGCGTTCTGGGAATGCTGGCCCATTGCTCTTTACCGCTAGGCTATCTGCCGCTTAGGTAAAGGAGCGCAAATAAATGTGCCGCAAACCAAACAGGTGAGACAAGATAAGAGGCTTTGTTTCACAACTTAAAAAGGGCGAGTTACAGTAAACAGCAGTTTGCACTTCCAATATCTCTCAGGCCAACTGGAGCATTGGCTCTGCAGCTCTTAACTAACTGACTAAACGAGGCGACAGGTGCAACACATCCTGACCAACGAGGAAGACTCCACTCATAGCATCATCAGCTGGACAGTATAATGTACTGCATACTAAGTATGCAGTACATTATTCAATCCAGCAGATGGAGGAGTTGTTGTATAAATAGGCACAGTCTAGGAATCGGCAGTGTTGCCTCTGCAAGCACTGTTGCCTCTCTGCAGGCTCTTGTCTGGTTGCTGCCCAGAAAGTATGAGGAAATGGGTGTGCAAATATAATTTCTGGCAACAGTATATTACAACTGATTTACAAATACACACCTTGCTGTCCACTTAGTAAACTGTGTTCAGATCAGAATATATATATTTTTTTACTTAAAGGGTAGGTAACATAAATGTAACAAACATGCAACATATGGATTTGCATTAGTATACACATCAAAAGTCACACTGCAAAGTTACACCTCACTTTTCTATTTTTCGAGTTACTACATAAAACCGATCATGTTTTTCCAGGGTGTGATGTAATATGGAGAACCCGGCAAGCTAGCCTATTGCCTATAATGTAAACTCCAATAGAAATGACTTCAAATGTATAACTATAATTAAATATTTTATGAATTTGTTACAAATCAACTTGCAAGGTTGCTAGCCAACTAGCCTGGTAACGTTATCCCTAATAGCCTGCTAATGTTACGCTAGCACTACATGAGTTAGCCAGCTGCTATTAACATCTAGCTTACAGCTACATTAAAGTAAGCCAACGTTTTGGAAATACACAACGCCATCTAACCAGTTATCAAAGAACGTTAGCTATTTGCAGTTGTTATCTTAGCCGGCAAGATAGCCAGCCAGCTAACGTTAGCTATTTAGCCAACTAGCTATTAGCTTAGCCAGCCACCATGGTTATGGTTGGCAAGGTAGACCCAACTACTGGAGACCAGCTAGAACACAACTAAAACATAACCCATTTTAAAAGCAAAGAGAGACCCGAGACTTACAGATTGATGGTTGGTGCCCATGCTATGGTAAAACTTTAAAAGAGTGCAGGCTGAGTTATCTACCAAAGCAAACGGGAGGCGGGAAATTCAACGGGCCGAGGGAGAGTCATGGAAATCTGATAGCTACAGTGCATTTGGAAAGTATTCAGACCCTTTGACTTTTTCCACATTTTGTTATGTTACAGCATTGTTCTAAAATTGATTAAATAACACATTTTCCTCATCTATACATAATACCTCATAATGACAAAGCAAAAACTGGTTTTTTAGAACCTTTTGCAAATGTATTAACAATAAAAAATCATACCTTATTTACATAAGTATTCAGAACCTTTGCTATGAGACTTCAAGTTCTCTGCTGCCAATGACTGGAACGAACTACAAAAATCTCTGAAACTGGAGACACTTATCTCCCTCACCAGTTTTAAGCACCAGCTGTCAGAGCAGTTCACAGACCCCTGCACCTGTATATAGCCCATCTGTAAATAGCCCAACCAACTACCTCATCCCCTACCGTATTTATTTATTTATTTATTTATTTATCTATCTTGTTCCTTTGCACCCCAGTTTTTCTATATTGCACATTCATCTACTGCACATCTACCATTCCAGTGTTTAATTGCTATATTGTAATCTTTGCCACCATGGCCTCTTTATTGCTTTACCTTCCTTATCCTACCTCATTTGCACTCTTTGTATATAGGTTTGTTTTATTGACTGTATGTTTGTTTTACTCCATGTGTAACTCTGTGTTGTATGTGTCGAACTGCTTTGCTTTATCTTGGCCAGGTCGCAGTTGTAAATGAGAACATGTTCTCAACTTGCCTACCTGGTTAAATAAAGGTGAAATAAAAAAATTAAAAAATAAACTCGAAATCCATCTCAGGTGAACCCTGTTTCCATTGATCATCCTTGAGATGTTTCTACAACTGGATTATAGTTCACCTGTGGTAAATTCAATTGATTGGACATGATTTTGAAAGGCACACATCTGTCTATATAAGGTCCCACAGTTGACAGTGCATGTCAGAGCAAAAACCAAGCCATGAGGTCAAAGGAATTGTCTGTAGAGCTCAGAGACAGGATTGTGACGAGGCACAGGTCTGGTGAAGGGTATCAAAAAATGTCTGCACAGTGGCCTCCACCATTCTTAAATGAAAGAAGTTTGGAACCCCCAAGACTCTTAGAGCTGGCTCCCCAGCAAACTGAGCAATCGGGGGAGAAGGGCCTTGATAAGGGAGGCGACCTAGAACCCGAGGGTCACTCTGAATGAGCTCCAGAGTTCCTTTGTGGAGATTTGGGAACCTTCCAGAAGGACAACCATCTCTGCAGCACTCTGCCAATCAGGCTTTTATGGTAGAGTGGCCAAATGGAAGCCACTCCTCAGTAAAAGGCACATGACAGTCCACTTGTAGTTTCCCGAAAGGCACCTAAAGGACTCATACCATAAGAAACAAGATTCTCTGGTCTGATGAAACCAAGATTGAACTCTTTGGCCTGAATGCCAAGCGCCATGTCTGGAGGAAACCTGGCAACATCTCTGTGAAGCATGGTGGTAGCAGCATCATGCTGTGGGGATGTTATTCAGCGGCAGGAACTGGGAGATTAGTCAGGATCGAGGGAAAGATGAACAGAGCAAAGTACAGAGAGATCCTTGATGAAAACCTGCTCCAGAGCGCTCAGCACCTCAGACCGGGGCGAAGGTTCACCTTCCAACAATACAAAGACCCTAAGCACACAGCCAAGACAATGCAGGAGTGGCTTCGTGGCAAGTCTCTGAATGTCATTGAGTGGCCCATCCAGAGCCCAGACTTGAACCTAATCTAACATCTCTGGAAAGACCTGAAAACCTGCCCTTCATTACGCACACCTGTCATTACATGCAGCAGCGCTCATTGTACTCACCTGGACTCCTTCCCTTTGTTGACTGCCCCGTCTATAACTGTCTGCTTCCCCGTTTGTTCCCTGTGTCTGCATTAATGTTGTTATGTTTATGTGACCAATAACATTTGATTTGAGTAGGTGACCTTCATATGCCCCCCTTTCCAGCATTGCACACAATGTGTGTACAGTCTATTGCCCCTAGTAGACCTGGGAATTTAGCTCTCCTGTAAAATCCAGCTACTGTTTCCTCTGTAGGATTGAACCTTATGTACTGATTTTTCAGACCGGCAATAGCACTGGTCACTCTGACTATAATCCTGCAGACAGCTGACCTGTGGAGTCCAAAAAAGTCCCCATCCACCATCTGGAAACATCCAGTTGAGTAGAACCGTTGGGTCACCAGGAGCTGAAGTAGTGGGGGTACAGCCACGTTCCTATCACTCCCATGCTTAC
Organism: Brachymystax lenok tsinlingensis; assembly: GCA_030435695.1. Classification (NCBI taxonomy): domain Eukaryota; kingdom Metazoa; phylum Chordata; class Actinopteri; order Salmoniformes; family Salmonidae; genus Brachymystax; species Brachymystax lenok. The sequence continues at coordinate 8,946,038 of CM059818.1, read as the reverse complement.
TGGTTGGTCCAACCTTTCTTTCCAGTTGCATTACAGAGTCCTTGGAGAAGCGGTATCTGCTTGAAAACTTATCATTATCATAAAACTCAACAGGATTCAACGTGCCTCAAAATATGATCTGAGGAACTCTGTCGTTTTGGTCTCTCCGTTTTGGTCTCTATGCTGCAATTTTATCAGTTAAACCACCTCAAGTTTATAATTAATCTCTAATCTAAGTTCATATTAAATTGAGCAACAGGTTTAAAATTAATCTAGGTTTAATGTGAAAACTAAACTTTGAGGAAGGATTTAATTACAATTAATTTAAAACTAGGTTTAACATTTGATGCAACAAGATTAATAGATAAACCTTTATTTAACCCAGTTTGAGTTAATCCATGTTGATGCAACCCACCCTATGACTTTGTGGCTATCCCAGCTAGTGACCACTCTGCAGTGCTGCCTCCAGAATAAGATTCATGATGAAAAACGCTAACCTTTGTGGAGCGGTTGCCTTCCAGACCCTGGGGATGGTACCAGAAATAATTTTAAAGGTTAAACATATGTGTTAAAGATTCTTCAATCAGAGGAGCAGAAAGCTGCAGCAAGAAAGGATTAAGAAAATCAGCCTCAGCTGATTATTTATTTTTTCACAAGAAATCTTGCGCGAGGCATATAGCACATCACAAATAGAAAGTTGTTGAAATGAAAACAAAGACTCACTAGAAATTGAGCCAACTAGAGGTTGGGATAGGGTCGGAAGTTGACTGACTGACCAAGGTCAATTAAACCAACATTTCTTTAAAATAAAAGCCTGCTGAGATAAATTGCTGACTAAAATCATCACATCACATTTGTCTCCATAATGATACCAGAGTCTCAAATCAAATCGTATTGGTCACATACACATGGTTAGTTATTGCGAGTGTAGCGAAATGCTTATGCTTCTAGATCCTACAGTGCAGCAGTAATATCTAACAATTCCACAACAAAACCTAATACACACAATCTAGTAAAGGAATGGTATAAGAATATATAAATATATGGATGAGCAGTGACAGAGCGGCTAAGATGCAATAGATATGTACTGTATACTACACTATGAGATAAGTAATGCGAGATATGTAAACATTCTTAAAGTGGCATTATTAAAGTGACTAGTGTTAAATTTATTAAAGTGGCCAATGATATCAAGTCTGTAGGTAGGCAGCCACCTCTCTATGCTAATGATGGCTGTTTAACAATCTGATGGCCTTGAGATTGAAAAACAGCTTCTATCTCTCTGTCCCAGCTTTGATGTACCTGTACTGACCTCGCCTTTCGGATGGAAACGGGGTGAACAGGCAGTGGCTCGGCTGGTTATTGTCCTTGATGATTTTTTTTATCTTCCTGTGACATCGGGTGTTGTAGGTATCCTGGAGGCCAGGTAGTTTGCCCCAGGTGATGCGTTGTGCAGACCGCACCACCCTCTGGAGAGCCCTGCAGTTGTGGGTGGTATAGTTGCCGTACCAGGCGGTGATACAGCCCGACAGGATGCTCTCGATTGTGCACCGAGTCTGACAACTCACAGGTCACAGCGACCAATTTCCGTCATATGGATTCTGGAGAGGTCATTTTTTAGATCAGTGTAGATCTTCGATAAAATAATCTCTGGGGGGGATGGGGATGTGGTTTGGAGATGCCATAGGAGGGAAAGATGTATTCTGACAAGCAGTCAATGCACAACAATTGTTAATGCAATTGTGGGAAAACACTACTGAAAGCAGTTTTGGCCTTTGTTAAAAAGGGCAATAACATACTTTGTAATAGAAACAAAAATATTTATATATTCATATTTACAATAAAACAATCATTAATAATAAATCAGGATACTGTGTTGTGTGGAGTAAATGCAGATGGACAAACCATGCTTCAGCCTCTGTATATTTTATAGAGCCACAATGCTTCATAATTTGGACTCCAGGTGGTAATGCTTATTGCTAATAGCACATCTGATAAAAAATACCATACATAGGCTATATGCATGTTCCAATATGTTGCAAACGATCCTCTTTCCCTAAAAGCATGATGGTCATGACTTTCTTACGTGAAAGGGGAGGTTAACTTGGCCCCAGACAATCAATCTGAGATCGACTTAAATTTCAGTCATGTGATAGGTTTTTGCTACAACCCCTGCACAACTTGCTTAGGCAGGGAAGAATGCATCAACTGCTCTCCAACATTTTTTTGATGAACCACCAGCAGAGTCTGAGATAGAAATGAGAAAGTATCTAGATTTAGCTTTCTTGATTGAGGAAGTGCATCTTATTCTCAATTGCCAATCAGCTACAAAGTCAGTTTTTTGGGGCCTTGGCCCAGGCCTGATTTCTCATCATAACAAGATCTGAAAGTTCTATTGAGAACCAAGGATTTTTTTATTATATTTTACTCTAATGCATTTAAAGGGAGCATGTTTGTCTGCCAGAGAGATAGAAATAGATAAGAACAATTCTATAGCTAATTCAGAGTCCGGCATGTAGTTTATTGAGGAAAAGTCATGCGTCTCTTCATTATTATACAAGGCTCAGTGTTCATCTGTTTGGTATCTTTAATACATGCAATAGGACAGTGATCACTGAGATCATTAGCAAAGACACCACTGGACAAGTACTTGTGGGGGCTATTTGTCAGAATTAGGTCAATCGTGAGGAGTTTTTTACATTCATCCATGTGGGTTTTGCAATCAGTTGAGTCAGGTTAAAGTCCAGACAAATATGTTTTAATTGTCTGAGGCAGGGGTAAGCCAATCTAAGTAGAAATCCCTTAAGACGACTAATTCAGATGACAGAAAATAAATTTGCCCCCCCCATACCCACACGGCTCATGCAGGGATTTATAATATTTTATTTATTCAGGGGAACCCAATTGAGACTAGTGTCTCATTTACAATGGTGCCCTGAGGACAACATGTTTTCCATCAATACAACAACAAAAGACAAAACTACAAGACAGCTATAAATACACTACATCAGGTTATTACAACAAGTTATAATAATTCACTTCAGTTTTAATCTGCCCTATTGGCACCAGGGAATCCAGCTGTAATTTGTTTTGTAAGGTATTCTATAACTGTGGTGCATTAAAACTAAAAAGGCAGATTTACCAAACTTTCTGGAGACAAGCAGTTAACCAACCCTGTGAACGGGTTAGGTATCTCATAATTATATATTTCCAGAGGGAAGTGAGGTATGTTGGAAGTTTGTGAATCAGAGCTTTGAAAACAAGAAGGGAGTAATGAAGTGATCTATGGGATTTTAGTGAGGTCCACCCGACGTTCTGATACAGGATGCAGTAATGAGTATTAAAACTGTCACCTGTAATAAAGTGAAGGGCGCTATGGTATGTTTCCAAAGTTAAGAGTAGTGGCTGCTGCATTCTGATAAATGATGTCACCTTAGTCAAGAACTGGCAGGAAAGTTGACTGTACAATCTGCTTCCTTCTGTTCATGGAGAGGCAAGTTCTATTTTAAAACAACAAAATAAAAACAGAAGGGAACAGAGAAGTGTTTATTAATGAAGGGTTGTATTCAACTAGAGAAGTGTTCCAAGCCTTCCCTATCAGACCAGTGACATCAATTAGTGACCAGTGATATTAATAGGGTCTGACAGGTTCCCCTCGCACCCCTTCCTCACCCCTTCCTTTCTTAGCAGGTCCCATTAATTGCTGGCTCATTAGAGAGGTCCAGTGAATGGGACGCTCCGCTCCACTCCACAGATCCTCACAGTGAACCAATCAGACCTTCAAACAGTATGGGACAAACCACTCATGCAAACAATGGGGGTGTCAAGACTCAAGAGAAGACCCAGATGCAGACATTTTCGAAGTAACAAAAGTTTATTACAAAAACAGGGGAGCAGGCAAATTACAGGTCAAGGGCAGGCAGAGGTCAATAATCCAGGGTGGTGTGACAAGGTACAGAACGGCAGTCAGGCAGAATGGTCAAAACCAGGAAAACTAGAAAATAGGAACTAGAGAAAGACAGGAGCACGGGAAAATGCTGGTAGGCTTGTCGAAACAAAACTGGCAACAGACAAACAGAGAACACAGGTATAAATACACTGGGGATAATGGGAAAGATGGGCGACACCTGGAGTGGGGTGGAGACAAAGGACTGTGAGACATAGGTTTAATTCTACACACATGAAAAGTGGGATATATATATATATATACATACACAGTGGGGGAAAAAAGTATTTAGTCAGCCACCAATTGTGCAAGTTCTCTCACTTAAAAAGATGAGAGAGGCCTGTAATTTTCATCATAGGTACACTTCAACTATGACAGACAAAATGAGGAAACAAAATCCAGAAAATCACATTGTAGGATTTTTTATGAATTTATTTGCAAATTATGGTGGAAAATAAGTATTTGGTCAGTAACAAAAGTTTATCTCAATACTTTGTTATATACCCTTTGTTGGCAATGACAGAGGTCAAACGTTTTCTGTAAGTCTTAACAAGGTTTTCACACACTGTTGCTGGTATTTTGGCCCATTCCTCCATGCAGATCTCCTCTAGAGCAGTGATGTTTTGGGGCTGTCGCTGGGAAACACGGACTTTCAAAGATTTTCTATGGGGTTGAGATCTGGAGACTGGCTAGGCCACTCCAGGACCTTGAAATGCTTCTTACGAAGCCACTCCTTCGTTCGGGCGGTGTGTTTGGGATCATTGTCATGCTGAAAGACCCAGCCACGTTTCATCTTCAATGCCCTTGCTGATGGAAGGAGGTTTTCACTCAAAATCTCACGATACATGGCCCCATTCATTCTTTCCTTTACACGGATCAGTCAGTCCTGGTCCCTTTGCAGAAAAACAGCCCCAAAGCATGATGTTTCCACCCCCATGCTTCACAGTAGGTATGGTGTTCTTTGGATGCAACTCAGCATTCTTTGTCCTCCAAACACGACGAGTTGAGTTTTTACCAAAAAGTTATATTTTGGTTTCATCTGACATTCTCCCAATCCTCATCTGGATCATCCAAATGCTCTCTAGCAAACTTTAGACGGGCCTGAACATGTACTGGCTTAAGCAGGGGGACACGTCTGGCACTGCAGGATTTGAGTCCTGGCGGCGAGTGTGTTACTGATGGTAGGCTTTGTTACTTTGGTCCCAGCTCTCTGCAGGTCATTCACTAGGTCCCCGTGTGGTTCTGGGATTTTTGCTCACCGTTCTTGTGATCATTTTGACCCCACGGGTGAGATCTTGCGTGGAGCCCCAGATCAAGGAAGATTATCAGTGGTCTTGTATGTCTTCCATTTCCTAATAATTGCTCCCACAGTTGATTTCTTCAAACCAAGCTGCTTACCTATTGCAGATTCAGTCTTCCCAACCTGGTGCAGGTCTACAATTTTGTTTCTGGTGTCCTTTGACAGCTCTTTGGTCTTGGCCATAGTGGAGTTTGGAGTGTGACTGTTTGAGGTTGTGGACAGGTGTCTTTTATACTGATAACAAGTTCAAACAGGTGCCATTAATACAGGTAACGAGTGGAGGACAGAGGAGCCTCTTAAAGAAGAAGTTACAGGTCTGTGAGAGCCAGAAATCTTGCTTGTTTGTATGTGACCAAATACTTATTTTCCACCATAATTTGCAAATAAATTCATTAAAAATCCTACAATGTGATTTTCTGGATTTTTTTTTCCTCATTTTGTCTGTCATAGTTGAAGTGTACCTATGATAAAAATCACAGGCCTCTCTCATCTTTTAAGTGAGAGAACTTGCACAATTGGTGGCTGACTAAATACTTTTTTTCCCCACTGTGTGTGTGTGTGTATATATATATATATATATATATATATATATATATATATATATATATATATATATATATATATATATACATACACACACACACATACACACACACACACACACACACACACACACACACATGGAGGGTACGGGGCAACAAAAGACGAACAGCAGAGGGGCTAATGATCTTGGAGATGGGTAAAGGGCCGATAAAACGAGGGGAAAGTTTGCGGGACTCCACCTGGCGGGGCAGACCTCGAGTGGACAGCCATACCCTCTGCCCGAGACGATACCAGGAAGCGGTGGTCTGGTGGCGGTCCGCTTGTCGCCGATACCTGGAGGTAGTCCTGAGAAGAGCCAACTGGGCTCTCTTCCAGTTATAGCGAAAACAGCGGACAAACATCTGGGCTGAGGGTATGACGAGCTCTTCTTCATGCTCTTGGAAGAGTGGGGGCTGATAACCCAGGGAACACTCGAAAGGCGAGAGCCCGGTGGCAGAGCAGGGGAGGGTGTTGCGGGCGTATTCAACCCACACGAGTTGCTGGCTCCAGGTGGTGGGGTTGGCGGAAACAAGGCAGTGAGGAATCGTCTCCAGGAAGCATGGTAGGCCACCAAAAGCGTTGCCGCACAAAGGCCAGGGTGCGACAGGAGCCTGGGTGGCAGGTAAGCCTGGAGGAGTGGGCCCACTCCAGGACCGAGGGGCGGAGAGCGTCAGGAACAAACATCCGGTTATCTGCCCCCCCCCAGGGTTCGGCTGGGAACGCTGTGCCTCACAGACCTGTTTCCCTATTCCCCAGCTGAGTGGTCTCGGGTTCGAGGGATGGTCTCGGGGTTCGAGGGTGTAGCCGCGGGGCTATAGCGCCGTGACAGAGCATCCGGCTTGATATTCTTGGATCCCGGTCAGTAGGAGAGGAAGAAGTTAAACCGGGTGAAAAGGCAGGGCCCACCTAGCTTGCCTGGAATTGAGACTCTTGGCAGTGAAGAAATATTCCAGGTTTTTGTGAGACGTCCACACAATGAACGGATGTTCCGCCCCTCCAACCAGTTCTCCATTCCTCCAACGCCATCTTTGCCACGAGAAGCTCACAATTCCCCACATCGTAATTCCTCTCTGTGGCGCTGAGCCGATGAGAGAAAAAGGTGCAGGGATGTAACTTGAAGTCCAGGGCTGAACGCTGGGACAGGACAACCCCCTCTCTGACATTCGAAGCATCGGCCTCCACCACAAACTGGTGGGACGGGTCAGGATGAACAAAAATGGGAGCTGTGGTGAAGCGGTGCTTGAGGTCCCGGAACACCCGGTCAGCAGCTGGGGACCATGTAAACAGAACCTTGGGAGAGGTGAGTGCAGAAAGGGGGGAAGCCACAGTGCTGTAACCCTGGATAAAGCAGCAATATGGCACCAGCAGTCCAGTCTATGAGGGGATTGTGTCGATGGAGTCAAGAGAATCGCAATACCAAGGGAACCTGAGGAGACTTAAATTCCTAGCGCCCCTCCACTCCGTAAGTAGTTAATTAGCATGAATTGGATTGCCTCTCTGTGGTGCCCTGACACTCGTAGCTTGATGGGAGTGGTATTGTGGGTGACCCGGCCTATAGAACGCCCGTCCAGTGCTCTAACTTCCATGGGAATGGAGAGGGGCTGAGTGGGGATGCCCAGCTCGGACACCAGGGTAGCGTCCGTAAAGCTCTCATCAGCCCCATGAGAACCCGGAGAGCAGCAGGATGGCATCTAAAGGGGTGCAAGTAAGGGGAGAGGAAAAGTTATCTGTATGATCTACCCGAGTACTCGCCACTACCAGTGAGCCTGGTCTTTTAGTGGACAGGAGGACATGAAATGACCAGTAGTCCTGCAATACAGGCAACTCTTCACGTGAAGCCGGTGTAGACGTTCGTCTGGGGACAGCCTAGCTCCGCCTAGTTGCATCGGCTCGGGAAGACGTGAATTGGCAGACCTCGGGTCCTCTCTGCCACGGAGACGTCAGGGACTTCCGGGATGTCTCGGAGGCGAGGTGGAATTGGACCTCCTCTCCTTCCTACGTTCCCGTTGCCGCCCATCGATCCGGATGGTCAAGGCAATGAGTGAGTCGAGATCCGTCGGTAGTTCCCAGGCTGCTAGCTCATCCTTCACTTCCTCCGGATAATCCGTGCAGGAACGTGTCGAACAGCAATTCCGGGTTCCAGGCACTCTCAGCTGCCAACATTCGGAAATACACTGCGGGAGTCTTTGCCGAAGCTGGAGTAACTTCCGGGCAGCCTCTCTCCCGGACAATGGAGAATCGAAAACCGCCACGAACTCCTCCAGACTGAAGCATACGGCTGACTGTTGTTCCCACACAGCCGTAGCCCAGGCGAGAGTCTTCCCGGACATCAGCGTGATGAGGTACGCCATCTTCAAGTGGTCCGGGGTGAAGGAGTAGGGCTGCAGCTCGATGATGAGAGCACACTGTACGAGAAACGCCCAACAGGTTTTCGACTCTTCAGCGAAGCGTTCCGGGGGGAGGTAAGCGGGGTTTTCTGGAAACCGTGGTCGCCGCGCTGCTAACAGCCAGGTTACTGATGGGCTGGGAGGTTACCGTCATGGTAGGCTGCCAAAGTTTATTACAAAAACAGGCAGGCTCAGGGTAGGCAGAATGGTCTAAACCGGGAACACTAGAAAACAGGAACTAGAGACAGACAGGTGTACGGAAAAAAAACGCTGATAGGCTTGACTAAACAAAACCAACTGGCAACAGACAAACAGAGGACACAGGTATAAATACACTAGGGATAATGGGGAAGATGGGCGACACCTGGAGGGGGGTGGAGACTAGCACAAAGACAGGTGAAACAGATCAGGGTGTAACAGGGGATGTGTAACTATTACACTATTACTAGTTGAGTTATTTATTTGGGTTAACCCTGGTTGTGGTGAAATTTTTGTCATTAATGGTTTTGTAAGTGTCTAGTAACCATGAAGGAGCAGCAGTACCTTAAAGGAAAAGAAAGCAAAGATACAGCATCGCTGTTCAGTGCAACGTCTGCATCTGGGTCTTCTCCTGAGCCTTGACAAATAGAGGGATGTAACTACAGAATAGAATCAAGCCAGTGACGCTGACACCGTTACTATGCAACCAGCTGTGTACGTTGCTGAATGCTTGCTAATATGTTTTGCTATTTGCTGCCAGAAGCATAGTTTAATTTGTCCACTACACGCACCATCATTTCCTTTTGCACTAGACACCCAACATCTCAGATTGTTCTTAAATGTCATTAAACAGAAGATTAGCATTCCTGCAACATTATTTTGTTTAAATATAATTTGATCTCTGAGAATTCAAGCTAATTGATTGTACCCAAAGTGGCCATTTTAATTCATAAGACATTCAATAAATATAGTACCTAACATCCGATTTGGACCAAACTTAGTTAGACATGAAATTGTCCCTCCACATCAATCCCACCCCAACAACAGTGCATACAGTATTCAGACCCCTTAACTTTTTCCACATTTTGTTATGTTACAGCTTTATTCTAAAATGTATTAAATTGCTTTTCCCCCTCATAAATCTACACACAATACCCCATAATGACAAAGCAAAAACTGTTTTTTAGAATTTTTTGCAAATGTATTACAATAAACATGGAAATATCACATTTACATAGGTTATTCAGACCCTTTACTCCGCACTTTGTTGAAGCACCTTTGGCAGAGATTACAGCCTCGAGTCTTCTTGAGTATAACGCTACAATCTTGGCACACCTGTATTTGGGGGGTTCCTCACATTCTTCTCTGCAGATCCACTCAAGCTCTGTCAGGTTGGATGGGGAGCGTAGCTGCACAGCTATTTTCAGGTCTCTTCAGAGATGTTCGATTGGGTTCAAGTCCAGGCTCTGACTTGGCCACAAGGACATTCAGATACTTGTCCTGAAACCACTCCTGCATTGTGTTGGCTGGAGCAGGTTTTCATCAAGGATCTCTCTGTACTTTTCTCATTTCGTCTTTCCCTTGATCCTGACTAGTCTCCAGTCCCTGCCGCTGAAAAACATCCACACAGTATGATACTGCCACCACAATGCTTCACTGTAGGGATGATTAGAGTAAGGCTGTAACGTAACAAAATGTAGAAAAAGTTAAGGGGTCTGAATACTTTCCGAATGCACTGTATAGTATCAGTTCTCTGTTATATGTCTGACAAGTAGTATGGAGCTGCGGCTCGGATTATAGGATGAAGAACCAATGTAATCCCAGTGAATTTGGTGATGTTTTTTTCCCCCCTGTTCAGAGAAATTAGGCATTGAAGTTGTTAGGTTTATGTCCCATCCTACATCCTGATATTACCCGGTTCTAACCAGTAGATGGTGCTGTTCCAGGTGATTTCTAATTTTTAAAGAAACCCACCCCTTCCCCCTCAATGTTAAAGGGATAGTTCACGCAAATAACAAAATCATATATTGGTTTCCTTAACCTGTAAGCAGTCTATTGACAAGGTATGACAGCAATCCGTGTGTGGTTTTGTTGTCCACTGTTTCAAATGCTAACTTTTTAGCATTTGTGGCACAAATCCAATGCAGTCAATGGTACCTATATTAGCATTTCCACACTTCATGTCCAAAATATCTAAAGATTGTATAACTGAATTTTACTTATAGATAATTTGGATATGAAGTGCGGAAATGTTAATATAGGTACCATTGATTTGCATTGGATTTGTGCCACAAATGCTAAAAAATGTGCGTTTGAAACAGTGGCCAGGTAAACAAAACCAAAGCATGGGTTGCTGTTATACTTTGTCCCTAAACTGGCAAACCAAAACAGGGGAAAAAAAGATTAAAACATTCACTGAGAATACATTACATAGGATGAAGAAACAATACTCCGAGCCACAGCTCCATACTACTTGTCATACATAGAGAATCAATACTGTATACTCATTGTTAGGGTGGGATTGGCGTGGGGTGTTGTGGGTCCGTGGGAGGCTTTTGATAATTCTTTACTGTTTGTTACTAAAAACTTTGGTCCAAATTGGATGTTAAGGTACTATATTTATTGAATATTACATGACTCCTATAAATTAAAATGTCCAATTTGGGTGCAATAAATTTGCTTAATTTCTCAGAGATCAAATTATATTTCAACAGAATAATGTTGCAGGAATGCTAATCTTATCAATTTTAACTACATGAATGATTTCAGAACAATCTGAGATGGTGGGTATCATGGCTTGCTGAAACGACATGGAACGACCCTTATGAGAACGTGCATGTTCAGGGTTGCCATATCAGCAGTTCTCAGCGCGGGTGAAAACGGCAGCGGTGCAATTCTCTTTAAAGAAATGATATACACTGAACAAAAATATAAAAACGCAACATGCAACAATTTCAAAGATTTTGCAGAGTTACAGTTCAAACTAGGAAATCAGTCAATTGAAAAAAATGCTTTAAGCCCTAAATCTATGGATTTCACATGACTGGGCAGGGACGCAGCCGTGGGTGGGCCTGGGAGGGCATAGGCCCACCCACTTGGGATCCAGGCCAACCCACTGGGGAGCCAATCCGAATGAGTTTTTCCCCACAAAAGGGCTTTATTACAGACAGAAATACTCCTCAGCAGCACCCCATCTCCTCAGACAATCCTCAGACAGGTGAAGAAGCCGGATGTGTAGGTCATGGGCTGGCATGGTTACATGTGGTCTGCAGTTGTGAGGCCGGGTGGACGTACTGCCAAATTCTCTAAAATGACATTGTTGGTGGTTTATGGTACAGAAATAAACATTGAATTCTCTGGCAACAGTTCTGGTGGACATTTCTGTAGTCATCATGACACTTGCACGCTCCCTCAACTTGAGACATCTGTGGCATTGGGATGTGTGACAAAACTGCACATTTGAGCGTGGCCTTTTATTGTCCCCAAATGACATGGAATTTCTGTGTAATGATCATGCTGTTTAATCAGCTTCTTGATATGCCACACCTGTCAGGTGGATGGATTATCTTGACAAAGGCTAAAATGCTCACTAACAGGGAAGTAAACACATTTTTGTACAATATTTGAGAGAAATTCATTTTTTCTACAGATGGAACATTTCTGGGATCTTTTATTTCAGCTCATGAAACATGGGACCAACACTTTACATGTTGCGCTTATATTTTTGTTCAATGTATTTTTCACTGTGACCTGCTGCTGCTGACTATCAGGCAGTGAGGACCGGAAGGGTGTGCGTGAGAACTTTTTGAGAGAGCACTGCAGCAGGCAGCTGAGTCACGGAGACAGAACAGCACAAGCGCACACCTTGACCAGTTATAGGCAGGCTATTTAGATGGTTATTATGGAGAAACCTATTTTCAACCGTTTTTCCATAACACATATTAACGCGCTAGAACTGATAACCACGACAAAACACTGGAAAATGACTTTAGGCGCACTAGAGCACATTAGATAAATTCACTCAGAGGTTGTTTAAAGAAAACTGCATTCTGATGTCGACTTTATGGAAAACCATATCAATCGAATGATTTTACGTATGCTCAGTTCTTGGATCTCGAACGCTGCGAGAGAGGACATTTTAAATAGAAGTTAACGTACTCCTTCGCATTCTTCTGTTATGGGGAAAAAGTCCACAATGAAACTGACAATGTGGAGAAAGATACATTTGCTTATGTTTGCCATCAAGTAGGCTATTTATTTATATTCCATTGTAGGCTACTCTAGCATACCTTTTTAAACAATAAATATGTTTAAAATGACTAGCTGGAGTCATTGCAAATAAATTTGTGCCACTTGTAGCCTACCTGAAGCTGGCAAACAGACTTAATAAAACGCCTATACTATAATTTCAGTTTGTTGTAGCATTGTGTTATTTTGCAATTACTGATGGCCTTGTTTAGTTAAATTAATTGGGCATTATCAATTGTGATCATGGTCACAGCTCTATCCCATTCAGTGTCATTGTGGACTTTTCCATGAAATGAGATGGCCTATCAGAGCTTATAGGCTACCTGCATCTAGCACATCAAACCATGGCAAAGTTAAATTGGAATTATAAAAACTGATTTTAGTCAGCCTAAATGCCTATTGAAATAACAAATCAATCTTGCAATTAGGCCATTTATAATAGTTTGTCGTCTTAACATCTGGCATATAATGGCACAATTGCCAGAAAATAGCTAAACATTTGTTTTTTGAAGTTTGTTCAAGTGTTTCGTGCACAGAGATTGAGATCCTCTGGCCAACTTTCAGCACATGAGCAAATGGCATTTATTTACAGTTATAAACTGGGTGGTTTGAGCCCTGAATGCTGATTGGTTTAAAGCCTTGGTATATCAGACTGTACCAGGGAATGACAAAAAAGCTATTTACTGTTCTAATTACATTGGTAACCAGTTTATAATAGAAATAAAGCACCTCAGGGGTTTGTAGTATATATACACACCATGGCTAAGGGAGGTGTTGTAGAACACAACCTCGGGCATTATTGCTTAATCATAGCAGTCAAACAAGTTAAAATCGACATCCATTGATGGAAAATAATCTGGCGAGTTTAATAAAAGGCATATTATCTTTTCTCTTGGGACGTATTCTTAAACTCTGAAGAATTATTATTTTGATTGAGAACATGCTAAGCCTACGTCGTTACAAATTACATCGATATTCCTTAATTTGCTCAATAATGTTATGGGAAAAAGGGTTTATTGGATAAACGTGGCAGCTTCTCTCTTGCTGCAAAAGAAAACAAATTTTGGGCTAGTTTTCAGGCCTTGTGGGTGGGTTTTGAGATGTCATTGGGCTAGACATGGCCACTCTGGGAATGTTGGTTAGGATTAGCAGACGATGCCCCCATACAAAAGTATGTGGACACCCCTTCAAATTTGTGGATTCGGCTATTTCAGCCACATACGTTGTTGACAGGTGTATAAAATCGAGCACACAGCCATGCAATTTCTATAGATAGCACGGTAGGTAGGTTAGAGCTTTGGGCCAGTAACCGAAAAGTTGCTAGATCGAATCCCCGAGCTGACAAGGTAAAAATCTGTCGTTCTGCCCCTGAACAAGGCAGTTAACCCACTGTTCCTAGGCAGTCAAGAACAAATTCTTATTTACATAACTGACTTGCCTAGTTAAATAAAAGGTAAAATAAATAGACAAATATTGGCAGTAGAATGGCCTTACTGAAGAGCTCAGGGACTTTCAACGTGGCACCGTCATAGAATGCTACCTTTCCAACCAGTCAAATTTCTGTCCTGCTAGAGCTGCCACGGTGAACTGTAAGTGGTGTTATTGGGATGTGGAAACGTCTAGGGGCAACAGCGGCTCAGCCTGGAAGTGGTAGGCCACACAAGCTCACAGAACAGGACCAGAGAGTGCTGAAGAACGTAGCGTGTAAAATATGGTCTGTCCTCAAGCTGGTGTCCACATACTTCTGGTCATGTAGTGTACCTAATTTGCAAATCCGGGTTGGTTAGCATGTCTTTGTCCGAGTTGAAATAAATTGGCTAGTTCGAGTTGAAACATTGAAAGCAAGCTGGCTACATCTTATGATTAGCTAGCAAGTTAATATCCAATATCCATGCCCTGTATTGACCCTAAATGCCAAATGGGCTACAGTTAGCAAGGTAGCTAGCTAACGTGAGCTATACACTTCTTCCTCTGACAAGCTACAGCACATTACCTTGCTGTATTTAACTAGCTACAGTATCCTTCCCCTTGAATCTGTGGTATCATAGCTAGCCTGGCTCACTAGCACTACCATATAACGTTGAATAACCAAAAGTCAGAGGTGGGACCAAATCACTATTATTCGAAAGACAAGCAAGTCTTAAGTCAAAGTCCAAGTCAAGTCACAAGGTCCAAGTCGAGTCCCAAGTAGATCTTGTCGAGTCAAGTCCAAGTCGTGCATTCTGAAGTCGTAATAATTAATTTGAACTAATTCCAAATGCAAGCTTCATAAGTAAAGATCAATTTCAAGCAATTTTGACATACCAAAAGACCAGTAGGCCTTTGCTAGTAATTGTTGCTTGATGCCCCATTGCCAGTGATATTGCAAAGTAAACTGTTCATATTCTTGATCACCAAACCGTTTTTTTTAGCTGCATATTCATTTATGGCAATCCTCTCTACAATTTCCCATTTGCGCTGCAACCGTTCCTATAGCAATCTGTTCGCTAGCTCAGCGGTTTTCAAACTTTGATCCGCAACCCCCAAAAAGGAGTGGTTCAAAGCTTGAGAACCCTGCACATGCATGCACAATCGCAGCGCAAATGTATCCTGTCATTACAGCCCTAAACGGTGATGCATTTTCAAACTGCAAGATACAGAAATAAACTGCATTTTAAACCTTTCATGTTAGCAGTCAATATTAACTAGCGATATCACATTGTCACTTCACTGGAGTCCAGAGCAAGCAGGATCATACCTGTATCCAGTGGAGGTTGCAGGATCGGATGGAAAGCATGATCTGTCTCATAAATATCATACATAAATTGCCAGAATGTTGCATCTTCATCCCATAAGTAGTCCCTACTGAAGGACATATAGCCAGTACCACCACTGAGGTGTATAATTACACAGAGAAAAAATATAAACACGTTAAGTGTTGGTCTCATATTTCATGAGCTGAAATAAAAAAATACCAGAAATGTCCCATATGCACAAAAACCTTATTTTCCTCTCATTTGGAGCACACATTTGTTTACATCCCTGTTAGTGAGCATTTCTCCTTTGTCAAGATAATCCATCCACCTGACAGGTGTGGCATATCAAGAAGCTGATTAAACAGCATGATCATTACACAGGTACACCTTGTGCTGGGGACAATAAAAGGTCACTTTAAAATGTGCAGTTTTGTCACAACACAATGCCACAGATGTCTCAAGTTGAGGGAGCTTGTCCATCAAAGCTGTTGCCAGTGAATTGAATGTTAATTTCTCTACCATAAGCTGCCCGTCATTTTAAAGACTTTGGCAGTACGTCCAACCTGCCTCAACCGCGTGTAACCACGCCAGCCCAGGACCTCCACCTGTGGGATCGCCTGAGGGGAGGTGCTAAGGAGTATTTGTCTGTACTAAAGCCCTTTTGTGGGGAAAAACTCATTCTGATTGGCTGGGCCTGACTCCCCACCCAAACAAAACTAGGCCTAGCGGTCACTACGTTTCCCTCCTGTGGTTACAATACCTTTGCTGTCTGATATGTTGTGCATGCATCGAAAAGTGACTTAAGATGTTTATGTCTCCTTTTCAGAGAACAACATTGCCTATTGTTCTAAATCACCATTTAGGTTGAGCTTGTTAGCTATCTCCCCTAGCGGTAGCATTTCCATTCAGAATGAATTAGTATTTAGCATGCCTGTTAGCGATTAGCCGTTTGTTAGCATTTCTCATGTGGCGGTAGGCTATTTTCTGTGTATATCGATCATGCTTAATGTGTTAATGTACTTACAATACTGCACATTAGTATATGTTCTAAGTTTACCATGTCTACAAGTTTCATAACCTGTGTAGGTTATTGCCATGTGAACACACATTTCCTGCTACAGTGTATAGCCTGTGCTGTAATTTAGCCTGTGCTAGCAAGCCTGTGCTAGCTTGTTAGTCATGTAGAGCAGTGCTATAGTGGAAGTATTAACTGCTCCTAGGCATTCATTATAACAAAGACCCAAAGGCTGGATGGAAATAAATACAATCCAAGGACATGTGTACCACCAGAAACCAAAAGTGCCCAATTCAAAGTGTACATTGATGTTCAGATCCATCATGTTCCATCCTTCAGTTTAGAGGTAACATTTGATCATCAGTCCCTTGTATTAAAAAAAACAGCTTCAGATCAATCCATTTATTATCCAGTTTCACATTCTGAATGATCAGCATTTTGTTTTACAGCAATCTCATGTTAGCAGTCCATGTACAGTAGCAGTTCTGACTGCCACGGTTAGAATATTTCAGTATTTAACACCAAGCCAAAGAAAATTGCACTTTTTTCTACTTCAAAACAGGATATTAGACAGGATTCAACATCCATCAAAAATAACACCAAAGAAACCCACAAGGGCAGACTAAACATCAACTTATACAGATTACTTCTTTAAATTGCACAAAAATGCATAAATACTCATTACACAAATGTACAAAAATACTTGTACTCACTTTGTTCAAATATATTCTAAACAGACAGATATTTTGGCAAAACTGGGTCGTTAGAGGATGCATTCAAAAGGTCCAAGGTTACAGACAGCGTCAGCATTCTTGGACAGGTTTACAGTTAAAGATCAGAGAAGAAAAAGAAAACCCAGTGCATACATTATCCATTCTGAACAAAGAAAAAACAAAATGACAAGTAACAAGATGTCTGCATCTACTTCGCAGGTAACATCATAAGCAACTCACTCCAAGTTAATCTTCAAAAGAAGCGAGACTAAGAATAATGAAAAACATACTGTAGGGGTCCACCGAGACCTCTTGCTATTATGGCAACATAAGCAATATGAAACGAGGACAAATGTTTTGATTTCTAATTCATTAGCGAATATTGATTGTTGAGTCACACCCACCCTCCCACACCCAATAGAGAGCAGCTTGATAGTTCAGCACAGAGTTAGGTCCACTTCGAGAAAAGACTTACACTTTTTTTGGGGGGGGGGCTGTACCGTCAAAGGCCAAAAAGTCAGATTGTCGTCCGCTTCAGATTGTCGTCCGCAAGATGTTTCCATGGTCTCAAAATCCTCTCCATTTTTCTGCGAGGAAAGCAACATCGGTAATACACCTTAATGTCCGTTAAATAAACCTGACTTAAATTCAATTGAGTTCAGAATACCTTTACTCTGCTCGGGAAGGGAAAAACAAAAACCTTCAGGTACTGAATGGGATCTGGGGAGATCAAGAAAATAGTTTAAAAAACATGGTTTTACAAGTCTATACAAATTAGCCAAATGAAAACTCAAGAAATAATGACAGACTCAGCCTAAGGGCACCCACCCCATTCTCTACAGTGCACTACTTCCTATGTAGGCCCTTGTCAAAAGTTGTGTTTTAAGTAATAGGGTGCCATTTCAGATGCAGACAGTTAGCTAGGCTTCTTGGGATGGGCCATACTTACTAAACACTTAACAGAATTGACGGGATTTCCATCCTGGTTGTGAGGTTTCAGATGGGGATGGGTACCAACGCATCTGGGGAATACAAAGCAGACTTAGAGAGGGCAGAAAAGCCCATGCTTGGGTCATGTGCCGCGTTTGATTTATTAGACAAGGTAGTCCCTCCCTGTTGGTCCGTTTTCTTCCATGTGCTGCCTAATGAACACAACTAAAATACTGGCCTAATATTCTTCTGATCACCTTACCAGAGACAAAATTACTTTCAGGGTTACCAAATACTTGGTTATGTGAATATTGCATCAGATGCTTTACAGACATTCAATTGTTACAGAGTAGCCATTGTTTGTCCGGTCAATAATCTATCCGATTTACACAGCAGAGTGCTCCTTTATCTTTATTCTCCCGGATAGTCACCAGTTGAAGTATCCTGGAGTAAGGAATGTTGTTTTAGCCACAGAGGTACTTTGCTACTCAGAGCCTAAAAAAAAATAAGCAAAACAGGGGGATCAATTCTGGGGGTTCAAATAATGGACTTTCACTGACAATACATTTAACATACAGTACAACTCCACACGTAGAAGGCATTAGTGTCCGTCTACTCTACAAACCATCCACTGAGCTGTACAGGAAAGCTACTGTATTCAGACCCAATTTCTGTAGCTTTCACCATGTCGCCATTAGTAGTTCTCTTGTCCTGTCCCCCATTGGACAGTGCCACGCATCAGACCTGTGTGTTCCGGCCAAGGGCACCGGTAGGAGAACACCAGACAAAGTGTTTGGCACTTCCATACCCTGTGGTCATGTTGTATTATTTTTTTCCCCCCGGAACGCGCCCCTCAGAATGCCCCACATTCCTCAGGCCCCGCTGGGCTTGGAAAATAGACTTAACAATTAACTTCCTATGCAAATAGGATGAGAGGGAGCCTGTTAATGTATGAGTGGGAGTCCATCAATGAGCAGCCACCATTGTTGGGTCAAAGTTCAGGTAGCAGAGGTATTAGCCACAGGCTCCAGGGTGAAGTTTCCCCTAGGAACAGATCACAGGAGGCTGTTGAGGGGAGGACAGCTCATAAATGCTTAAATCGAATGGTATCAACACATGAAAACCAGGTGTTCGATACCATTGCATCTATTCCATTTCAGACATTACTAGGAGCCCGTCCTCCCCAATTAAGGTGCTACCAGCCACCTGTGATACAAATCTAGGGGATCAGCATCTTCTCCCCTAATCCTAACAATTAGTGGGGCAAATGCAAAACTGGCTCAAGATTAGCATCTAGGGGTAGCTTTATATACCTACCAACTGTGAGGGAGGTGGTTTTACTAAGGTAAACAGAGCTACAGGGTGTGCAGGCTTTTGTTCCAGCCAGCATTAAACAATGCAGATCTAGCATCAGTTGTCTTTTCAAATCATAATGAAAAAGAGGGTGAGGCTGATCTATATCACCAGATACCAATGCTCACAAAATGTCATTTTGGTGCTGGGCTGTTCATCTATGCATTATCACTTTACCAATAATGTACATACAGTTGAAGTCAGAAGTTTACATACACCTTAGCCAAATACATTTAAACTCAGTTTCACAATTCCTGATGTTTAATTCTAGTAAGAATTCCCTGTCTTAGGTCAGTTAGGATCACCACTTTATTTTAAGAATGTGAAATGGCAGAATAATAGTAGTGATTTATTTCAGCTTTTATTTCTGTCATCACATTCCCAGTGGGTCAGAAGTTTACACAAATTCAATTAGTATTTGGTAGCATTGGCTTTAACTTGGGTTACACGTTTCAGGTAGCCATCCACAAGCTTCCCACAATAAGTTGGGTGAATTTTGGCCCATTCCTCCTGACAGAGCTGGTGTAAGTGAGTCAGGTTTGTAGGCCTCTTTGCTCGCACACGCTTTTTCAGTTCTGCCCACAAATCTTCTATAGGATTGAGGTCAGGGCTTTGTGATGGCCATTTTGCCACAACTTTGGAAGTATGCTTGGGGTCATTGTCCAGTTGGAAGACCACTTGCGACCAAGTTTTATCTTCCTGACTGAGGTCTTGAAATTTTGCTTCAATATATCCACAATTTTCCTGCCTCATGATGCCATCTATGTGAAGTGCACCAGTCCCTCCTGCAGAAAAGCACCCCCACAACATGATGCTGCCATCCCCGTGCTTCACGGTTGGGATGATGTTCTTCTGCTTGCAAGCCTCCCCTTTATTCCTCCAAACATAACGATGGTCATTATGGCCAAACAGTTCTATTTTTGTTTCATCAGACCAGAGGACATTTCTCCAAAAAGTGCAATCTTTGTCCCCATGTGCAGTTGCAAACCGTAGTCTGGCTTTATGGCGGTTTTTGAGCAGTGGCTTCTTCCTTGCTGTGCGGCCTTTCAGGTTATGTCGATATAGGACTCGTTTTACTGTGGATATAGATACTTTTGTACCCGTTTCCTCCAGCATATTCACAAGGTCCTTTGCTGTTGTTCTGAGATTGATTTGCACTTCTCGCACCAAAGTACATTCATCTCTAGGAGACAGAACGCGTCTCCTTCCTGAGCGGTATGACGGCTGCGTGGTCCCATGGTGTTTATACTTGTGTACCATTGTTTGTACAGATGAACGTGGTACTTTCAGGCATTTGGAAATTGCTCAAGGATGAACGTTGTGGAGGTATACAATTTTTTTTCTGAGGTCTTGGCTGATTTCTTTTGATTTTCCCATGTCAAGAAAATAGGCACTGAGTTTGAAGGTAGGCCTTGAAATACATCCACAGGTACACCTCCAGTTGACTCAAATGATGTAAATTAGCCTATCAGAAGCTTCTAAAGCCATGACATCATTTTCTGGAAATTTCCAAGCGGTTTAAAGGCACAGTCAACTTAGTGTATGTAAACTTCTGACCCACTGGAATTGTGATAGTGAATTATAAGTGAAATAATCTGTCTAAACAATTGTTGGAAAAATTACTTGTGTCATGCACAAAGTAGATGTTAACTATAGTTTTGGCAAGTTGGTTAGGACAAGAAATTTGTGGAGTGGGTTAAACACTAGTTTTAATGACTGCAACCTAAGTTTATGTAAACTTCCGACTTAATACAGTTTATGTCAGTTACCTCTACTAACCTGTACCCCCACACATTGACTCAGTACCGGTAGCCTTGTTATGGTTACTTAAAAATAAATGTAGTAAATATTTTCTTACCCTCTTATTTTTCTGAAAACGGCATTGTTCGTTAAGGGCTTCTAAGTAAGCATTTCACAGTAAGGTCTACACCTGTTGTAGTCGGCGCATGTGACAAATAAAATGTAATTTGATAAAAAAAAATAAGTTTAAAACATACAAACACCATATAGTTCTCCAGGACCAAGGTTGGTGAATACACAGCATCTCATAAGTGAACTTGTGGAATTCGGGGGCTTAGCTCTGCAGGAGCAACACATTACATAACAAAAGGGCCCTCTGACCTAAGACTTTGATTACCCATGCACATTGAGGGGAATGAATGATGCATGGATCCCCTCATTCACCTCACTGAACTTTACGGTTAGTAGTTAGAGATTTGACTGCACTTTCACCATTAAGTCTCTTTTGCAGCCATCAACATGATATACTGTGGTTTCTAATTGGTGTGTATTCCACAACTATTAAGGGAACGGTTAGTACAATGCCACCCATGGAAAACGCGATTGAATGTGTGAGTGAGAAAAGACAACTGCATTCCCTTAAACCAGAATATTGGGAACATCTACAGGAACACAACATGCCCAAGACTTCAGGTACACTGTAGCCCTGAAGTACATAGATTCAGGTTGATATGTGCTGGCAGGTAGAAAACGGACCCCTATACCGCTTTGACTCGCATTGAGTTATTGCCGCGGCAATTCTCAGGAATGCCAGAGCCAACCAATCGATTGGTCTGCTCACCGAGAGCTGGTTCCTAGGACAACCAGTCACAGCCGATTCAAGGTTTACAATGAACAGCATTTAGAGTCATACCACGCTAGTCACCAGAGTGATATGAGACATTCTTATACCGTAAGAAAATAGAGCGCATGATATTTTACTTGAGACAAAGCCATCAAGATGCATATCCAGGGGCAAAGCAAGCAACTTAATTTCATTCAACAGATGTCATACACAAGAAACAATGCGAGACACCCCGTATTTAATGACACCTCATAATTCCATGTATCATACTTGAGGGTCAGAGTTCATTGTGAATAAAACAATGCTCCATCTGAGCAGTGCTGTCAAGACTGTCCTCACCCACTCGTTTTTAAGAGGTCATTAAAAACAGCCAAAACAGTGGAGACGCTTGGCTAACGTTTAACAGGACTTTATGGGCAACAGATTCACTCAACGACCAATGCATAATCCAACCTGAGAGCCAATTAAAAACAGATTTTCTCTGTTGTGATCTCTTAGCAACGATTCTCGCGCACAGGAATGTTGTTGTGAGGAATTTTACGAAAGGAGTGAAGCAGACCGGTTGGACCCTTATTTTACTCCACTGGTGTCGTTTTTTACAGTATGCAAGACAGGCAGTCAGTGGGCTTGGCACCAACCCCCCCAAAT
Source organism: Brachymystax lenok tsinlingensis (assembly GCA_030435695.1). NCBI lineage: Eukaryota > Metazoa > Chordata > Actinopteri > Salmoniformes > Salmonidae > Brachymystax > Brachymystax lenok. The sequence goes on along the minus strand of CM059818.1, from coordinate 8,923,639 downwards.
GCACACAGAATGGATCCCCTGTAATGCTGAACAATACAGTGCCAGGTTGTGCATGTTTAAGGGTGGATAAGCTCACTACTGGTTCCTGATGTCAGATGATTGTTCTGCGATCATACACTACAAAGAGCAAGGGATGATAAATAAGAGAGATGCTGAAGGGGCAGTAGACCCACCGGTTGGTCCCTCACCTGGGCGTGGAGGGCTGCGGCAGCAGCGGCAGCGGCCGGGTAGGTGAAGGCAGCATGGGGGAGCCCAGGGGGAAGCTCCGTGGTGTACAGTGGGTAAGGGGCCCACGCCTCAGGAGAGGCCGGGATCAGTGCTGCCCCCGTCAGGTCATCTATATGAAAAAAAGATATGCTCAAATGCGTAGTCGTAGTTCTGATCTCAACTTGGGAAATCCTTTGTGTGTGTGTGTGCGTGTGTGTGTGGGGGGGTCAAGTATTCAAACTGGATCCATGTCCTGCTAGTGTTGGGGGAGCAAAGTGCAGTTGTGCGTGTGTGGTTAAAAACCCTGGTGCTGCGGATTAATCAATACCACTGAGGACCCCTCTAAGTCCTGGTTCCAACAATCGTGGTGAATTTAATTGAAGTGGAACATTGTGCACTACCTAGTTGTGCCTGACCAGCCGAGATAAAACTACAATCTACTTGAGGCGTAGAGGTGAGGTAGTTGATCCAGCATTGTCTGTAGTGCATATTCTAAAAGGAATTGGGGGAAGCCTATGTCCGCGTGGTGAGTGTTTCTAAGGTAGAGCCGCACACTTACATGGGTCCCGTGCAATGAAGTGTGCTCCAAGAGCTGGGTGGATATTTGTGGGGTTCGGTGTGGCCATCAGCTTACTCTTTGCCATCTTCGTGTTGGCTTTAGCGAACTCTAAGCGCAGGGTCTGGGGACTCTCGGGGTCAAAACGGATCCCCTAGGGAGAGATGGTGAACACTGTAAGGGGGGTGAAGGGGCTATACTCTGCGAAGAGGTGCAAAGTGCTCTTTAGTCTGCTCACATGCATGCGGGTCAAATTACTGTACCACGGTAACTCTTCAGAAGAGCCCATTGAGGAAAACACTTACATAGGGAGAGGGGGGTGTAGAGCTTCTGGCCAATATGGAAAAGGAGGCCTTTCAGTTGACTGGTTATACAGGACTACATTAGTTGAACCATAGAGGTCGAATATATCACAGTAAAAACAGCCATCCGGTCACATTTCAACTGCATTATGATAAGTAGATAATTGAGTCTTCTTCCGTAGTGGGAAGTCGTGACCCAACAATCTTGCATATTGGAATTGAGGTCAAGGTCAACATTCAGTTCCTATGTCAAGGTGTCAACCTGCAGTTCAGCATGAAAACAAATCCCCAAAGGTTGAAGAGGATTACGCAATAATTCAGCGATAGCCTCACGTCCACTTATTAAATGGCTGCTTACGTTTAATGCGTTCTTCGCAGCTTCAGCACCAGTCCGGTTGTCAAAGGTAACAAACCCGACAGGCTGGAAGAGAGCAAGAGAACAGAGCATCAGAGACAATACAGGGAAAGACTGATGGCCCTTAGATTGGCTAAAAGGTACACTTACATTTCCCCATGCAAACAAAAGTGTCTGTTAGCAGTAATAATGAAGGAATGAACCAAAGGAAATACTTAGACTACTAGAGCATCATTTGAAGGTATAACATGTAAAGTCTACAGTACAATCGACTACAGCATCCTGGCTTCCTTCGTACCTCGGATATGGACATAGTCTCACCTGCTTTGAAGTCAACTTAATAAGGGATCCTTCATAACCCTGCAAATAAAATCGCAAACACCTTGTAAGTCACCATAGAAACGGCAAAGAGGTCACACAAGAACACCAAATTTGACAAGATGGACACATTTCATGTCAATGAGGTGAATCAGGAAAAAACAAATAGTTCAGGCATTTGACTAAATATTCTGGCCTACCTTGAATGGTCTGAAGAGCAGGTAGAGTTCCCGTGGCTTGATGTCAACTGGAAGGCCGCTGACAAAGAGAGTTCGTACCTGGAAACACAAAATGCTGACTTTGAGACACATGCTACTAAAAAAGGTCAGATTAGGATGCCATAGTAGGGTATACAAATCACAAGAGATCATCCAAGAGTGAGGGTTGAGGAAATATGCTTGCCCCCAATTTAAAACCCAGCTATGTTATTTTTTTATGCTTTGATTTTGAACACATTTTGTCCTGGCAACAGGACTAATGTTTTTGGGGTTCAGAAACCAATGTTTGAGTGAGGCAGGCATGGGATAATAGAATGAAAAGAGCAAGACTTGACACCCTTACAGAAACAACCCTAGTTAATAGTTAGAATTTGTCCATTTTTATTAGCTCAATAGGTCAAGTAGCCTATTTCTGATGTAGCTTCAAATTCCAGATCACTCATTCTGAAATAAGTTGTGTTAAGAAGCCAACACTCCTTTCGTAAAATTCCTCAACATGAGAATGCAGAGTTTACTAGGTGAAGCACAGATGCCTCAGAAGAGGTGTACATTTAATATTGAAAGCGAAAGTCTAGCAATTACAACTATCAGCATTGATACAATACTTTCAATTCACAACAATGAATAGAAGTTCAACTTCAGGGTTAATTTGGGTACAGCTTTGAGCCTTCAACACTCACTCGGCACCTTAAAGGCTACAGAAGCGTGTCTCTATTGCGTTGTGTGAAGTCACCCCAGCTGTTTAATTTCAGGTTTGCTATTCTTACCTTGTGTAGCATTTTCGTTGAGGCTTACTTTTGAAAAAATGACATTGTCATTAAAATTTCACTGGTATACGTGTCATTCCTAACTTTGGCTTTTGGCAAAATGTGCAAATATCAGAACACTTAATACACAGGTATTCAGAGACTTCTGCCAATGTACAGCTAATCTGAGAATGTTCTTGCACTAGATGGGATGAGAACAAGTGAACACCATGCTTTCAAAGGAATAAATGTGAACAGGCCTTTTGGGAGAATTATGGCCACTTCAGCCAAAGGGAATTGATACTTGTTAAATTGAACCTGCCGATTAAACACAAGGGTGAATGGAGTTTAATTTTAGACCAAATGGGCATCATAGCGTTTTCAGACAGAAGATGTGAGGAATCAAGAAAATACTAAATTGAGAAAGCCTATTTCAGAAGAAGCTAGCCAAGCATATGGTCGAGGTTCCTGGACATTAAAGGGAGGATAAGGTATGCGCACACACAGTCATGGAAAGACTAACAAAAGGCAATACCAAGAGATGCGTTTTCCTTAAATCAGGACAGAGGGTAATGTCCACCAATACACTGGAAATTACTCAACGCTTCAGACACCATGAGTATATTATTCCTGGGAGAACACAATCAATTGATTTTCTAACAAGGGTAGTTACAATAGCAGCACGGTAACAAACACCCATCTAGCAATTCAGAGAAAAAAAATCTTAAAAATCGCTGGAATCAGTAATGGTGAAACTGCCACGTCCATTTCCGATATTACAACAAAGAAAACAGACTTTTCCCCCTCAGAAATCATTGCATGAGCAATAGAACAGCAGATTATGTATTGGGATTTTTGTTTTTACCACAATTAAAAATTGGTCCTCACCTCAGTTTCACAAACAAAAAAACTTGGTGCTGGGTTAAACAGCTCACTGTTTCCCGTAATGTGGACTCCAGCTTTAAAGTGTGCCATGCTCAGGTTGTAAATTAAAATACAGATCTCATTGACGTTTGTGAAGAAATTCACAAGTGCTATTTTGCACACATTTTCTACTCAAAGTAGGAAATTGTTGACTTTTCCCCTAGGGCCTACACACTTGGAGAAATTATTTGATTGGTATGAGCAATATGGTGAAACTTCTACCTAAACTACCAGGGGGAGCTATTACCATATTTCTTACACTTGTGGAGATCTGAAAGGATGTAACAAGTGTGTAGGGTTTAGCGGTCTATTTGGGATTGGGCCGTAGGCTACAGGTACTGAAGCCTTATAGAAATTACCTGTACACTGGAGGACATTTACAACAGTAAGCCCTATGAAACAAGAACAGTACCATTGGTCCAAAAGCAGACTTCAGATCACCTCGAGGACAGGTCTGAGGATATGACAGATGACTACTGAATTTTGTTTCACCGGTAAGACAAGGCATAATGAACTGAAATCTAAGTCTTAACTTTGAAGTAACATGAAACCAACTTTTAATAGTCGTATTCATCCAATTATTCTACAGTCACTTCATTGGCTTTTGACAAAGATCCAAAATGCCTGTAACATTTCCATGAGCAAGGTCACAACAGCCTCAGCACAATGGGTAGCTTGAACTCAAGTGGAAAACAAATTGTTATACTGCCTACTACTGGAGGATTTTACATTGGTTTTTGTAGGCATAATCACTTGACAGGGCTGGCTTTGTGTCTTCAATATTATTCTACAATGTAGAAAATAGTACAAGTAAAAGAAAAACCCTGGAATGAATAGCTGTCAACTTTTGACTGGTACTGTACACTACTGTTCAAAAGCTTGGGGTCACTTAGAAATGTCTTTGTTTTTGAAAGCACATTCTTTGTCCATTAAAATATCAAATTGATCAGAAATACAGTGTAGACATTGCTAATGTTGTAAATGACTATTGTAGCTGGAAACGGCAGTTAAAAAGAAAAAAAAAGTAATGTCTACAGAGGCCCATTATCAGCAACCATCACTCCTGTGTTCCAATGGCACGTTGTGTTAGCCTTTTAAAATGATAAACTTGGATTAGCTAACACAACGTGCCATTGGAACACAGGAGTGATGGTTGCTGATAATGGGCCTCTGTAGACATTACTTTAATTTTTTTCCCCTGCTGTTTCCAGCTACAATAGTCATTTACAACATTAACAATGTCTACAGTGTATTTCTGATAAATTTTATTTTAAAATGGACAAAAAGGCTTTTCTTAAGACATTTTAAAGTGACCCCAAACTTTTTGAACGGTGGTGTATATCTAAAAGGATTCCCCACTAATAGATATCCCTCATTTACATTTGTCATTTAGCAGGACTTACAGTAGTGACTGAATACATTTTTATACTGGTCCCCCATGTGAATTGAACCCACAACCCTGGACATGCTCTACCAGCCACGCCACACAGGACATGTCATACAGTGCATTCGGAAAGTATTCAGACCCTTTGACTTTTTTCCCCATTGTTATAATGGATTATATAGTCCCTCCCCCAAATCTACAGACAATACCCCATAATGAAAAAGCTAAAACCGACTGTATGACAAAAAAAAAAAATGGAAATAACATTTACATAAGTACTCAAACCCTTTACCCAGTACTTTGTTGAAGCACTTTCGGCAGTGTTTACAGCCTCAAATCTTCTTGGGTATGATGCTACAAGCTTGGCACACCTGTATTTGGGGAGTTTCTCCCATTCTTCTCTGTAGAGACTCAAGCTCTGTCAGGTTGGATGGGGAGCTTTGCTGCACAGCTATTTTCAGGTCTCTCCAGAGATGTTCGTTCCGGGCTCTGGCTGGGCCACTCAAGGACATTCAGAGACTTGTCCCGAAACCACTCCTGCGTTGTCTTGGCTGTGTGCTTAGGGTCATTGTCCTGTTGGAAGGTGAACCTTCGCCCAAGTCTGAGGTCCTGAGCTATCTGGAGCAGGTTTTAATCAAGGATCTCTGTACTTTGCTCCATTCATCTTTCCCTCGATCCTGACTGGTCTCCCAGTCCCTGCTGCTGAAAAACATCCCCACAGCATGTGTCCACCACCACGCTTCACCGTAGGGATGGTGCCAGGTTTCCTCCAGACATGACGCTTGGCATTTAGGCCAAAGAGTTCAATATTGGTTTCATCAGACCAGAGAATCCTGTTTCTCAAGGTCTAAGAGTCTTTAGGTACCATCTGGCCACTACCATGAAGGCCTAACTGGTGGAGTGCTGCATAGATGGGAGAACAATCCAGAAGGACAACCAACTCCACGAAGGAACTCTGGAGCTCTGTCAGAGTGACCATCACCTCCGTGACCAAGGCCCTTCTCCCTCGATTGCACAGTTTGGCTGGGCGGCCAGCTCTAGGGAGAGTATTGATGTTACTTAACTTCTTCGATTTAAAAATGGAGGACACGGTTCTTGGGAACCATCAATGCTGCAGAAATGTTTTGGTACCCTTCCCCAGAACTGTGCCTCGACAATCCTGTCTGACCTCTACGGACAATTCCTTCAACCTCATGGCTTGGTTTTTGCTCTGACACTGTCAATGGTGGGACCTTATATAGACAGGCGTGTGCCTTTCCAAATCATGTCCAATCAGATGAATTTACCACAGGTGGACTCCAATCAAGTTGTAGAAACATCTCAAGGATGATCAATGGAAACAGGATGCACCTGAGCACAATAGTGTCATAGCAAAGGGTCTGAATACTGATGTAAATAAGGTATGTTTTTTATATATTTGCAAAAATGTCTTATAACCTGTTTTCACTTTGTCATTATGGGGTGGTCTGGTTTGTAGATTAAATAGAAACTTTATTAAAATCAATTTTAGAAAGAGGCTGTATTGTAACAAAATGTGGAAAAAGTCATTACATTCCGAAGGCACTGTATCACATTGAAGCCACAATCGAATTCATTTTTAGCCAAACAGCAGTATCGCCACTTTTTTACTATAATGGCTGGAGAAACTACTCAAATTCATAGATTGAGCTATGGACGCAAGGAATGAAAATCCAGGAGTTCAAGTTACACATTTTGAAGCTAAAGAGGAATATAAATTGTTTATAAGACATTGTTTACAATAGAGTAAAACATTTCAGTTTTTCATGAGCCCTGAATGCTGATTGGCTGACAGCCGTGGTATACCACAGGTATAACAAAACATTTGTTACGTTGGTAACCAGTTTATAATAGCAATAAGTCACCTTGCGGATTTGTGGTATACAAGCATTTCGCTACACTCGCATTAACATCTGCTAACCATGTGTATGTGACAAATAAAATTTGATTTGATTTGATTTGATTTGTATATCGCCAATATACCACGGCTAAGGGCTGTATCCAGGCACGCCGCGTTGCATCGTGTGTAAAAACAGCCCATACCCCTCGTGCCTTATTGCATAAATGACCATCGAATAGCAGGAATTGCAGATTGTTCCAGTATGCCTACTAGTATATTGTGTGCAGTGTGTATTTTGATTATGCATTACCCTCCCCATAGTGGTGAAGTAGCCTCCAAAACCCATCAAACATGCTGTATTTAATAAAAACGCAGCTGCAGCCAATTCATGCTTGGGGAATTAAATGTTCAGCAATTAAGGTCTCAATTATGAAGGGTAGACTAAGCTGAACATACATCCCACACAGGAAATCGAAATCCAACCTTTTTTTCCTGAAATGACCCCAAGGTCAAGGGTGACTAATAAAACGATGGAGATTCCCACAGGCCCCCACTGTTTGTAAATATTATTTCGACTTATGAGAGATCCTCCCTTTAGTTTACATGAAGTGTACTCGCGTAAACTACCTTTGCCTTTACAAGACCAACAAATTGTAACTCACATTGAAGCAATATTTGGAGTTGGAGCGCACGCTGGCTTTCCCAAAAGGTAGGCTACGTTACAGGTGTGTCGCATAGTGTCAATCCACCGAAATACCCAAATGTGATGCTTAAAGTCATGTTTTTGGGTCTACTTGATCCATAATATCCGTATCCAATATATTGACTAGGTCAAAAATAAAACAAACTATGTTGAAGTGTGAAAAGAACAGTGAATTCGGAGTAAAACAAATAAGTAGCCTCATTCTTACTATCAAATCTAACATTTCGATTTATATGGCGCAATTTGCAAGGCCTACAGAAGTGTAGGATACAACGAAACTAGGCTACAAAGGAAGATACATGCGCTACAAGTTCACACACTATGTAAAACAGTCTTAAAATGTAATAAGCGATCAACGCCACTGACACGCTCAATACAAATGTGTGCTACAAAACACCAAGGACTAATCTTCCCCTTACCTCCTCTTCCAAGGATACAACATTGTTGTTCGGCTCAGAATCAGATTTGAGACTCATTGTGTGACTTTTGCGCTTCTTTGTATAAGACAAAAGTATGTTTTCCCTGTTGGTGGATTTTTCTCTGAAGTGTTTTAAAGTTGCGGAAGAAATCTTGGTGCCGTTTCGTGAGACTGCAGTAAAAGGGTGACCAGGTGAAGCCGTGCTGTAAAGCCAAAAGTATCCGAGGTACCACAAAATAAGTTATTAAACTAAAGGTGAAATAGTGGATAGGTGCACTGTGAAGGTGAGAGAAAGGTTAAAAAAAACCAAGTGCTCTTGTTTCCCCCTTGCTCACATCAAGCTCGTTTGCGTTCAAATGAAATGAAGAAAAAAAAGATCGACCTAAGAAAATGTTTAAGGTGAGGTGTCCAGGCCGTTGTCCCTCGTCCTCTGTTTTGCAATTTGCTCATCAATTACATTAAAAGCCAAAGCGAATGACTTGCACTCATCTCTGATGGCTCTCAGCTTGTCCAACAAAGCCCAACCCACTCCACCACGGTCAATCATTGGGCTACTTCAAAAGGGAAAATGAAAGGTCCAATGCAGGCGTTTTTATCTGGACATCAAATCATTTCTGAGTAACAATTAAGTACCTTACTGCGATTGTTTTCAATTGGTCAAAAATAAACAAAAATCGATTTTTAGCAATAGCAATTTCTCAAGCAATAATTTTGTTAGGAGTGTCTATACTTTTTTTTCCAAAGTAGAATCCACATTATTAAAAAAATCCGATTTAGCATCATTTGATTTTAGTAGCTTGTTTTCAGAATTTTTAAGTAAATACTAATTTAGTCACATTTATGTGGTAAAAAGGGGGCAGTACACCAACATTTGAAATGTACTGAATTTTATTGAGAGAAAAAAGAGATTCATCCATTGATTCTAAGAAAAATTACCAAAAATGTGGCTCAGTTTTCTTTATTTACTTACTCCACAGCCAGCTTTAGCGTCACTAGTAGTGAACCAATAGGAGCGGTAGGGTCTATGGCAGGATGGTTAAAACATTATACCCAAATCCTCAGTCACTTCAAACCAAATGTTATAGCAACCCAAATACCACAAGTTGCACATATAGAATATTGGAGGATACTATCGAAATTCTGGTATTATTATACTGAACAAAAATCTAAACGCGACATGCAATAATTTCAAGTGAGTTAGTGTTCATACAAGGAAATCAGTCCATTGAAATAAATTCATAGCCCTAATCTATGGATTTCACATGGTTGGGCAGGGGCGCAGCCATGGTGGGCCTGGGAGGGCATAGGTCCACCCACTGGGGAGCCAGACTGTCTATCTAGTCAAAATCACTGATACATGTCCCCCTCCACCGTCTGAGGATATGTATAACTTAATATTATGTCTCCAGAGATACCTGGATTATAATATATACATTTTTATATTTACCCTAGAATAACTACTTTTCCGAGAATTACACACCAATACAGCTCTCTATGTATATTCAGAGTGTATCTGAGTTCTGTATTGCAGTTGTATCAACTTTGTTGTATCAACTCTGGTGGTATGGATAACTTGTCATTATGTCTCCAGAGAAACCTAGATTAAAGTAAAGGCCCTATTTATCAAATTACTATAGGTGGAATTAGCTGTTTTTGTTTGGAGTCAAAATGACCCCAGTAGGTAGTATGAGTGTTAATAAAATGCTTCTTTGCACATAATTGATTAACAGGAAAATAATGAGAAACTCTCATATATTATTGAATACTATTAAAAATATTATAACAAACAAAAATATTTACTGTAAATAGTGATTATTATAATGTTGATATTAATAGTTTAGACAATATACTTTTAGAGCTCCCCCTTTCTGATGGCAGAGTATGCCTATGTATATCTTTATGTGTACCTCTTAAAAATAATAGTTCTTAGGTTTAGAGAATACTGTATAAATGTACATTTTATGTTTTTCAATTCGTTGCAGAAAGAAAACAATATAAAATACTATAATGCTCTATACGCATTTTGAGATTTTTATTTCATTTACATTTTTTATTTGTATAATATATAAAAGGGGATGAAAAGGAATAAATCAAATTGGTTGAATAATACATTCTATAAGAATAATTGTACGACCCCCCGCCCCATTTATTAAAAACACGTTCTAAAAAGCAAAACAAGAAGACTACAGAAGGACCTCCCAAGTTTTCCATCTCGACAATGCATCATATCAGTTAAGAGGTTACAATTAGTGCCTCATGTTTTCTTTGCCTGTGATTAACCCTGTCCTGGGCTGTGCCCTGCATGCTGTGTGGTGCAGAATTAGCTGCTAATGAAGCGATCAAGGGGAGGCTCCATCTCTGATGACAAATCCCAGACCTCCAGAGGCCTTGAAAGGGAGCAAAACAACAGCTAACACCCCAGCACCGGTTCGGCCAAAAGGGGGGAGAGGGCGGAAACTTGTGCCCTGCCCTCCCTCCCTACACTAATCTCAATTTCTCCCCAATGATGGCCCCTGGTCCTGCCCATAGAGATAGATAGACGACTCTAGTGCCCAAAAGTCTGTTTTAGCATGGCCAGTGCCATTAAGAACTTTCACCATTTTGAAGTAGTCAACTTCCTATGGCTTAAGGAAGGATCACATGATTCCATCCAGAGCCCCAGGGGGGATCAGACAATTAATTATACTTGTGAGGAAACATTCCATAACCGCATGTGGCAGTAAGTCGCCAACCTTGGCTTTATACCTGTTCAAACAACACACTATAGGTGGCAGTGTGAACCCTTTCAGTTTGTTTGTAAGTAGTAGAAGAAGAAAATGGACTACTTCAAAATGGAGATGGCCTCAATGGAGGCCATGCTCTCACAAGCGCCATAATGGGACAGATACAATGATGTAAGTCTGTGGTCCTGCATCAAATCCCTCAGGTTTCGGTGAAAATGTTTTGTACAGAGCTCTGCCTGGCCTGCTCTATCTCTGCAATCTCTGACGCAAGCATAGGCGCTCATCGCAAACTGCCCTAGTTCCTCAATTAAAGAAGAATGTCACCGAATGTTATAGAAACATGCAGTCGAATAAAATGCTTCGGAGAAAGAGTGGATATTTAATTAAAAGGGGAGATTAGCTTATGTTTTCAGCATCAGAGAAGTGGGGGGCCTTGTTTTAGTGTGTGAGACCCTGTTGGAGGCTGCCCGTTGATATATTTAACAGTGTTCCTCTCCTCAGGAGTGTGGAGCTAGCTTGTGTCTCCATGAGCATACCGTTTCCTGACTTTGTGTGGGAACACAATTAGGGAAAGGCCGGGCTCTCGAGGGGGGGAGGCTCTGGAAATATTTGGTTCTTTTGTAATCATTGACCCAATGTTGTTTCTTACAGCCAGGCCTATAAATAGGCACCAGGGCCTCTTTCGTTTTTCCCTCCCTAGCTTTCTATCAAACTTGGCAGGGATGCAAAATATTAGCACTCCTTAGTAACTGCTGCAGTGATGTTATATCTCGGAGTGAAAACCTTGCTAGTTGAGGAAAGGAGTCGGTGTTATAGTGATATGATTTATTACTTGTGGAATGTTACAACTCCTCAGTTATTCTTGCTGTTTATTCATTACCTATTTTCTCTATTTGGTTAGATGTGCTGTTTATGTTACGGTTTATGTTGCTGTTCATATTAGGAATGGTCATATTCTCCCAGTGGTGTGAGATATTACTCAAGAAACATAAAACCACATTCTACTGCAGTTGATAAACTTTACACATAAACTTTACACAAATGTTACACAAAAACTAGTACACATTCTGTATAACCTTTACACAAATGTTACACAACATTTCAAATTCATGTTTCACTAGGACTTATGATCTGATTCCATTGGCTCAGAAAAATAGCTCAATTAAGTCAATACATTATATTCAATGCAAAAACGTTGGTGTTAAAGCTGCAATGGGTAAATTGGGGAAGTCACAGACAGACAGGCAGACAGACAAACAGACATACAGACATATACTGTACATTTACAGACAGACAGACATCTCTCTCTTTTCTAATCCCTTCTTCCCCTTATCTCTCTCTCTCTCTACCTCCTCTTTATCCCCTCTTCCTTCTCTTCTCTCTCCCTCCCTCTTATTTCACCCCTCCACCCACTTCCCACCTCTCCCCATCTCTCTCTCTCCCCCTCAGGCCTCTATCCCCCTCCCTCTTTCACCTTCACCCTCTCCCCACCTCCCTCAATCTCCCCCCTTCTCTCATTCTACCGCAATGGGTAAATTGGTGAAAGACTCAGACAGACAGACAGGCAGGCAGACTCTAATCTCAACCCTAAACCTACCCTAACCCTAGCTTCATGTCCAAATTCTGGCTCAACCCTAACCCTAGCCATAGGTGTTGAGTTTGGAGTTAGAGTTGAGCTGGGATGTGGATAATAATTTAGGTTTAGTGTTATGGCTAGGGTTGAGCCAAGATGTGAAGATGAAGCGAGGGTTGAGGTTTAGGGTTGAACCAGGAGTGGACGTGAAGCTAGGGTTATGGTTATGGTTGGATTTAAGAGGGTTTCTGTTTGTGCTGGTATCAAGCCTTGGGTTGCACGGGCCTATTGCAACTTCCTGCTCTGGTTAGTGTTGAGTCTTAGGTGAGGGTTGAGCAGGAATGTGGATTTGAAGCTAGGGATAGGGTTAAGGCTAGGTTTAGGGTTGACCCGGGATGCGGGCATGAAGCTAGAAATATCATCAGAACGGTTGAGGCTAGAAATTATTCACGTATTAAATCTTTCAGCAGACACTCTGGATGAACGCAAACCTACACGTCATCATGTGAAATTAACTCTTCACAGTGAAAACTTGGTCCCACAGCGAACATTCTTCCATAGAAAAGCATTACCTACAACCCTTACATAACCGTTACGCCTGTGAACTCCATTGAGCTAGCTAACCATCCTTCCACAAACCCATCGTGACCTTATAGGATGCGATGTGTTGACGTTCAGCTTCCTGTGGCAAAAGCAAGTGGCTTAATTCTTACTCAACATGGTCCTTCATTCTCTTCCTGCAGTTACACAAAAACACTGGCTTCCATCTTCTGTAGAATAGTCAATTCTTAATGTAAAGACTCAGGGCATTGTTAAAGTGTCCACAGGAGGCTTGTGGAAGACCAAAGTAACAAAGCCTACCATCAGTAACACACTACGCCGCCAGGGACTCAAATCCTGCAGTGCCAGACGTGTCCCCCTGCTTAAGCCAGTACATGTTCAGGCCCGTCTGAAGTTTGCTAGAGAGCATTTGGATGATCCAGATGAGGATTGGGAGAATGTCATATGGTCAGATGAAACCAAAATAGAACTTTTTGGTAAAAACTCAACTCGTCGTGTTTGGAGGACAAAGAATGCTGAGTTGCATCCAAAGAACACCATACCTACTGTGAAGCATGGGGGTGGAAACATCATGCTTTGGGGCTGTTTTTCTGCAAAGGGACCAGGACGACCGATCCGTGTAAAGGAAAGAATGAATGGGGCCATGTATCGTGAGATTTTGAGTGAAAACCTCCTTCCATCAGCAAGGGCATTGAAGATGAAACGGGTATTTCAGCATGACAATGATCCCAAACACACCGCCCGGGCAACGAAGGAGTGGCTTCGTAAGAAGCATTTCAAGGTCCTGGAGTGGCCTAGCCAGTCTCCAGATCTCAACCCCATAGAAAATCTTTTTAAGGGAGTTGAAAGTCCATGTTGCCCAGCGACAGCCCCAAAACATCACTGCTCTAGAGGAGATCTGCATGGAGGAATGGGCCAAAATACCAGCAACAGTGTGTGAAAACCTTGTGAAGACTTACAGAAAACGTTTGACCTCTGTCATTGCCAACAAAGGGTATATAACAAAGTATTGAGATAAACTTTTGTTATTGACCAAGTACTTATTTTCCACCATAATTTGCAAATAAATTCATTAAAAATCCTACAATGTGATTTTCTAGATTTCTTTTTCTCATTTCGTCTGTCATAGTTGAAGTGTACCTATGATGAAAATTACAGGCCTCTCTCATCTTTTTAAGTGAGAGAACTTGCACAATGGGTGGCTGACTAAATACTTTTTTGCCCCACTGTGTGTATATATATATATATATATATAAAAAACGCACAGCCACCAAAAATTTAATTAAATGTTGCCAAAAGTAATGAGGAGAGAAGTGCTTGTCATTTTGGCACTGAACATTGGACTTTGGCAGGAATATTCTTTCAGATCTTTTGTCAGAATTGTTCAATTAATGAATTAATGAACAGGCCAGATCAGGCCCACGGGCCGCCAGTTGAATAGACCTGACCTAGACACTTATCTCCCCCCATTGAATGCAATGTATTCACTTAGGCATCATGTCCATGAGGCCTTTCTCTAGAATTCCACAGTGTGACGCTAATCTCCCCCCATTGAATGCAATGTATTCACATAAGCATCATATTCCTTGATCCATATCTGTGACGTTGGACCCAGGCGCAGAGAAGAGACCAGACGAGGAATCAGTGGTTAAAGATAAACATAATACTTTACTGAGAAACAGTAAACAAAGGATCACAGTATCACTGGGAAAACAGCAAACACTAAGTCTCGAAAACTCATCCAGGAGACAAACGCACACAGCAAACAATGTCCATTTAATTTAGAGGAGTGTCCCCATTGTAGTACCTGGGAACGGGCTGATCGCGGAACATAAAGTCTGTAAGTGGGACCCCCACTGGGGTCAGGTTCTCAGGTCTGGGCTTGTCGGACCATGGTCTCAATATTCCATATCATGGGGGCCACAATGCGGGAGCTGGGGATGATGGGCTCAGAGTCTCTATCCTCGTTAGAGACATCGTGTTGGCGGGACAGGGCGTCTGCTTTCTGATTCTTGGATCCCAGGCGAAAGGCAAGTGTGAAGTTGAACCTGTTAAAGAACAGAGCCCACCTAGCCTGGCAAGCGTTCAACCTCTTGGCTTCTTGAATGGAGACCCATTTCTTATGGTCCTTCCAGATCACGAAAGGATGAGGTGCCAGTGTCTCCACCCCTCAAGGCCCCACTTAACTGCCAAGAGCTCCCAGTTGCCTACATTGTAGTTGCTGGCAGGAACTGCTTGGAGAGAAAGGCACATGGATGCAGTTTCTTGTCCCCCTCGTTCTGTTGTGAAAGGACCGGCCCTGCTCCGGTGTCCGAGGTCCAACTCTACCACGAAGGGACAAGTAGGATCAGGATGGACGAGGATGGGTCTGGAGGTGAAATGTCCCTTGAGCTCCCTGAATGCCCTGTCAGCCTCGGGGTCCAGCAAAAAACGGTTCTGGGACTTGCGGGTTAGGGCCGTGAGAGGTGCTGCCACCGCACCAAAGTTGGGTATAAAATGCCTGTAAAAACTGGCAAATCCGAGGAACCGCTGGGCTTGTTTGAGTGAGGCGGGACGGGGCCAGTCGGTGACCGCCCTCACCTTTACAGGGTCCATTTGGATGCCGGCTGTAGAGATAAAGTGGCCCAGGATAGAAACCTGGCATACGTGGAACTCACACTTCTCTATCTTGATGTATAGTTGTCTCTGCATGTGGTGTCTCGGGACTTGCAGGATGTGTTCCAGAAGGGTCTTGGAGAAGATCAGGATGTCGTTGAACCAATTCAACATATCCTTAAGCGTGTCATTGACCAATTCTTGGAAGACTGCCGGTGAGTTCAATAATCCGGGCATGACTAAATGCTCATAGTGGCCACTCGGGGTGTTAAAGGCAGTCTTCCATTCATCTCCCTCCCTGATTGTCACCAGATTGTAAGCGTTGCGGAGGTTCAGTTTGGTGAAGAATTGGGCCCCATGGGCCAACTCCAAGGCGGCGGACATCTGGGGTAGGGGGTAATGATTCTTAATCGTAATTCTGTTCAGCCTTCTGTAATCGATTCAGGGACGCCGACCTTCATCCTTCTTTCCCACAAAGAAGTCTGCACCAGCTGGGGATGTAGAGGAGCGAATGTAACATGCCTCCAGCGACTCCCGGATGTAATTGTCCATGACTGCTGCTTCAGGGGTTGAGAGGGAGTACAGACGGCCCCGGGGAGGGGTGGAGCTGGGTAGGAGTTCCATGGCACAGTCGTATTGACGATGAGGAGGGAGGGTGAAGGCCTCCGGGAGGTCGAAGTACTCGGGAGAGAGAGCGGAAAAGTCTTAGTCTTCAATGGATTCCGGGAACACGGCAAGGCTCTTGGTGGGGGTCTTGGGCATTTAATCTGGCAGTTCTAGTAGGTATCCTGTGGACCAGGAGAATAGTGGGTTATGTAGCACTAGCCAGGGGTACCCTAGGATAAGGGGGTTCTCAGGAGCAGTGAATCAAAAGAAAACTAAGAGTCTGAGCAGAAACCGGGATGGTGTCAAAAAGGCGCTGTCTCACACGTTCTTGAACGCGGTTGTCAATCCTGATGGCCAGCATTATCAGGGACTTGAGGTCCTCTCCCAGTTCCCGAGTGGCCAGTTCATCCTTAATGGAGTTAGACCGACCCTGGTGGAAAGCGGTGACCAGTGCCTCAGTATCCCACCCACTCTCGATGGCAAGGGTGTGGAACTCAATGACGAAGTCAGCCACTGGTCTGGCCCCTTGGCGGAGGTTGAACAGTCGGCTTCCCGCTTCTCGTCCGCCAACTGGATGGTTGAAGACTCATCGATGCTCAGCAGTGAAGGCTAATATGGATCTGCAGGATGGTGGCTGCTGTTCCCACACCGCTGTTGCCAACGCCAGGGCCTTGCTCGAGAGTAGAGAGAATGTAGGCGATCATGGCCCGATCAGTGTGGAACGAGGAGGACTGTAGCTCGAACACCAGAGAGCACTGAGTGAGGAACCCCTTGCATCCTCCCGGATGGCCGTCATGCCGATCAGGGGCTGGGATCTTGGGTTGGTGCAGGTTCCCTGGAGGAACTACAGCGATGCCTGTAGCACTGGGCAATGAGACTTGAGCATTGGCTCCTCCTGGGTTAAGGTTGGACTGTGGTTGGAGGAAGTCGGTAAGTGCCCGGAAGGTCTCTGGAGAGTTGTTCTTTCTGCAGCCCCAGCAGTGCTCCTTGGTGGGTTACAACATTCTTGATCTGGGAGATCTCTGCTGGGTCTATGTTGAGGCAGAAGCTTGCTGTGACATCTTGAGGTTGGACCCAGGTGCAGAGAATGTATCAGATAAGAAATCAGTGGTTAAGGATAAACATAATACTTTACTGAGAAACGGTAAACAAAGGATCATAGTAACACTGGGAAAACACTAAGTCTCGACAACTCACCCAGGAGAGGAGAGAGAGAGAGGAGAGGAGAGGAGAGAGACGCACGCAAACAATTAAAGCTTCTGCAAAGCACAACAGAAAACACATCTCTTTTAAAGGGAAATCATAACAGGACACACCTGAGTGTCGTTAATGTCTCTAGGATGGTCTCTGCCACCCTCTGGTGACAGGTAGAACCATGACAATATCTTTTGGATCAGTGTGAGGCTAGGCATCCACAGTGTGAGGCTAATCTTATGTCTGTGATGTCTTTCTTTAGGCGTCCACTGTATGAGGCTTATCTCCCTAAACATTGAATGCAATGTATTGACATAAGCGTCATGTTCCTTGAATTATACAGTGAGGGAAAAAAGTATTTGATCCCCTGCTGATTTTGTACGTTTGCCCACTGACAAAGAAATGGTCAGTCTATAATTTTAATGGTAGGTTTATTTGAACAGTGAGAGACAGAATAACAACAAAAAAATCCAGAAAAACGCATGTGAAAAATGTTATAAATGGAATTGCATTTTAATGAGGGAAATAAGTATTTGACCCCTCTGCAAAACATGACTTAGTACTTGATGGCAAAACCCTTGTTGGCAATCACAGAGGTCAGATGTTTCTTGCAGTTGGCCACCAGGTTAGCACACATCTCAGGAGGGATTTTGTCCCACTCCTCTTTGCAGATCTTCTCCAAGTCATTAAGGTTGAGGCTGACGTTTGGCAACTCGAACCTTCAGCTCCCTCCACAGATTTTCTATGGGATTAAGGTCTGGAGACTGGCTAGGCCACTCCAGGACCTTAATATGCTTCTTCTTTAGCCACTCCTTTGTTGCCTTGGCCGTGTGTTTTGGGTCATTGTCATGCTGGAATACCCATCCACGGCCCATTTTCAATGACCTGGCTGAGGGAAGGAGGTTCTCACCCAAGATTTGACGGTACATGGCCGTCCATCGTCCCTTTGATGCGGTGAAGTTGTCCTGTCCCCTTAGCAGAAAAACACCCCCAAAGCATAATGTTTCCACCTCCATGTTTGACGGTGGGCATGGTGTTCTTGGGGTCATAGGCAGCATTCCTCCTCCTCCAAACACGGCGAGTTGAGTTGATGCCAAAGAGGTCCATTTTGGTCTCATCTGAACACAACACTTTCACCCAGATGTTCTCTGAATCATTCAGATGTTCATTGGCAAACTTCAGACGGGCATGTATATGTGCTTTCTTGAGCAGGGGGACCTTGCGGGTGCTGCAGGATTTCAGTACTTCACGGCGTAATGGGTTAACAATTGTTTTCTTGGTGACTATGGTCCCAGCTGCCTGGAGATCATTGACAAGATCCTCCCGTGTAGTTCTGGGCTGATTCCTCACCGTTCTCATGATCATTGCATTTGGAAATTATTCAGACCCCTTCCTTTTTTCCACATTTTGTTACATTACAGCCTTATTCTAAAATGTATACAATGATTTTCTTCCTCATCAATCTACACACAACACCCTATAATGACAAAGTGAAAACCGGTTTTTAGAAATGTTTGCAAATCTATCAACAACAAAAAAATACTACGTGTTTACATAGGTATTCAGACCCTTTGCTATGAGACTAGAAATTGAGCTCAGGTGCATCCTGTTTCCATTGATCATCCTTGAGATGTTTCCACCTGTGGTAAATTAAATTGATTGGACATGATTTGGAAAGGCACACACACGTCTATATAAGGTCCCACAGTTGGCAGTGCATGTCAGAGCAAAATCCAAGAGGTCGAAGGAAGTGTCCGTAGAGCTCCGAGACAGGATTGTGTCGAGGCACAGATCTAGGGAAGGGTACCAAAACATTTCTGCAGCATTGAAGGTCCCCAAGAACACAGTGGATTCCAACATTCTTAAATGGAAGTAGTTTGGAACCACAAAGACTCTTCATAGAGCTGGCTGCCCGGCCAAACTGAGCAATCAGGGGAGAAGGGCCTTGTTCAGGGAGGTGAGCAAGAACCCAATTGTCACTCTGACAGAGCTCCAGAGTTCCTCTGTGGAGTTTGGAGAACCTTTCAGAAGGACAACCATCTCTGCAGCACTCCACCAATCAGGTCTTTATGGTAGAGTGGCCAGACGGAAGCCACTCCTCAGTATAAGGCACATGACAGCTTGGAATTTGCCAAAAGGCACCTAATGGACTCTCAGACCATGAAAAACAAGATTCTCTTGTCTGATGAATCCAAGATTGAACTCTTTGGCCTGAATGCCAAGTGTCATGTCTGGATGAAACCTGGCCCCATCCCTACGGTGAAGCATGCTGTGGGGATGTATTTCAGCGGCAGGGACTGGGAGACTAGTAAAGATCAAGGGAAAGATGAATGGAGTACTCAGGACCTCATGCTGGGGTGAAGGTTCACCTTCCAACAGGACAACGACCCTAAGCACACAGCCAAGACAATGCAGCAGTGGGTTTGGGACAAGTCTCTGAATGTCCTTGAGTGGCCCAGCCAGAGCCCGGACTTGAACCCGATCTAACATCCCTGGAGAGACCTGAAAATAGCTGTGCAGTGACGCTCCCCATCCAACCTAACAGAGCTTGAAAGGATCTGCAGAGCATAATGAAACTCCCCAAATACAGATGTGCCAAGCTTGTAGCGTAATACCCAAGAAGACTCAAGGCTGTAATTGCTTTCAAAGGTGCTTCAACAAAGTACTGAGTAAAGGTTGTGAATACTTACAGTGGGGCAAAAAAGTATTTAGTCAGCCACCAATTGTGCAAGTTCTCCAACTTAAAAAGATGAGAGAGGCCTGTAATTTTCATCATAGGTACACTTCAACTATGACAGACGAAATGAGAAAAAGAAATCCAGAAAATCACATTGTAGGATTTTTAATTTATTTATTTGCAAATTATGGTGGAAAATAAGTATTTGGTCAATAACAAAAGTTTATCTCAATACTTTGTTATATACCCTTTGTTGGCAATGACAGAGGTCAAACGTTTTCTGTAAGTCTTCACAAGGTTTTCACACACTGTTGCTGGTATTTTGGCCCATTCCTCCATGCAGATCTCCTCTAGAGCAGTGATGTTTTGGGGCTGTCGCTGGGCAACACGGACTTTCAATTCCCTCCAAAGATTTTCTATGGGGTTGAGATCTGGAGACTGGCTAGGCCACTCCAGGACCTTGAAATGCTTCTTCTGAAGCCACTCCTTCGTTGCCGGGCGGTGTGTTTGGGATCATTGTCATGCTGAAAGACCCAGCCACGTTTCATCTTCAATGCCCTTGCTGATGGATAGAGGTTTTCACTCAAAATCTCACGATACATGGCCCCATTCATTCTTTCCTTTACACGGATCAGTCATCCTGGTCCCTTTGCAGAAAAACAGCCCCAAAGCATGATGTTTCTACCCCCATGCTTCACAGTAGGTATGGTGTTCTTTGGATGCAACTCAGCATTCTTTGTCCTCCAAACACGACGAGTTGAGTTTTTACCAAAAAGTTATATTTTGGTTTCATCTGACCATATGACATTCTCCCAATCCTCATCTGGATCATCCAAATGCTCTCTAGCAAACTTCAGACGGGCCTGAACATGTACTGGCTTAAGCAGGGGGACACGTCTGGCACTGCAGGATTTGAGTCCCTGGCGGCGAGTGTGTTACTGATGGTAGGCTTTGTTACTTTGGTCCCAGCTCTCTGCAGGTCATTCACTAGGTCCCCGTGTGGCTCTGGGATTTTTGCTCACCGTTCTTGTGATCATTTTGACCCCACGGGTGAGATCTTGCGTGGAGCCCCAGATCGAGGAAGATTATCAGTGGTCTTGTATGTCTTCCATTTCCTAATAATTGCTCCCACAGTTGATTTCTTCAAACCAAGCTGCTTACCTATTGCAGATTCAGTCTTCCCAACCTGGTGCAGGTCTACAATTTTGTTTCTGGTGTCCTTTGACAGCTCTTTGGTCTTGGCCATAGTGGAGTTTGGAGTGTGACTGTTTGAGGTTGTGGACAGGTGTCTTTTATACTGATAACAAGTTCAAACAGGTGCCATTAATACAGGTAACGAGTGGAGGACAGAGGAGCCTCTTAAAGAAGAAGTTACAGGTCTGTGAGAGCCAGAAATCTTGCTTGTTTGTATGTGACCAAATACTTATTTTCCACCATAATTTGCAAATAAATTCATAAAAAATCCTACAATGTGATTTTCTGGATTTTTTTTCCTCATTTTGTCTGTCATAGTTGAAGTGTACTTATGATGAAAATTACAGGCCTCTCTCATCTTTTTAAGTGAGAGAACTTGCACAATTGGTGGCTGACTAAATACTCTTTTGCCCCACTGTATGTAAATGGGATATTTCAGGTTAAAAAAATATATACATTTTGCTTTACCATTATGGGGTATTGTGTGTAGATTGATGGGAAAAGATTTTTGAAAACGTCAAGTGGTCTGAGTACTTTCCGAATGCACAGTATATCTGACATGGTACAGGTGTCTTATTTTTTTAAGCCCATAACCACATATGTGAGGTGTATACTTTTGTTTCAAAATAAATTTGTTTAAGACTACCAAGAAACACTCTGTGTGACCCTGATTTAGCCCACTGCAGTAAATTAATATTCAGGCAACAATCTGTTTTCTCTGATGTGATACGCTGGAGTCAACACGAGGGAAAGAGTTACCTTTTTCCCCTGAGGCAACTGTTTGCCAAGCCTGATCCCTTAATTCCTGGAGGGCTTTCCGGAAGCTTTTCCTGCCCCTCCCTCCCTCAAAAATTTGGTCTCAACACCATGGCAAAATGTGTAGAATTGCAGAAAATAAGCTTTCAAAATGCTAAATGTATTCTCTGCCAACAAAAGGGGTGTGAACAGTTTGAATAGTTTGAGATCACATGGGTTGCGAGGTGCGGGTTTGTTACTACGCCAATAAATGACAATATCCTTCCGGACCTTTGCCACCAAGGACATTTTTGTGACCGAACCTTCTCAAATAGTACTTGAATACCCTTGCCTTAGAAGTTGAGCCCATCCTACTCTGGCTAGCCAGGCATTGGTTCAGAGTTGGTATATCGTCAAAGTCAGACAATTGTCCTATAAAGGCCGTTAGACAAAGGGTGACCAACAGGGCTGAACCAACATCCAATGCTAGGGGGGATTGACTCTTTATTTAATAAAGGGGAATGGAACCAAACTCCCATTTTGCATTTTTCTCTATTTTAAGACCGTGCTAAACTAAACAGACAGTAATGGACAGCATATAGCCCCCTTCAAACCCAGTGCTGTAGGGGGCTATATGTGGTTTAGAGTCAGCTGTGTTGACCACAAGGTCAACCTCTGGCACAATGCTTGGCATGTACCCTGTCCTTCCCACTGGGTAAATCTCTGTGATAAAGATGTCTCCAAGCGCCTCTCCTCTATCAGCCGCTCAGGGTTTTTAGATAACAGCCCTTGTCGTGTCACATCTCCCAACACTCTGAAAGAGGACCTAGGCTAGTTCTGTGGAAGGCAGGGCCATAGAGTTAGACATACAGTGCCGTGAGAAGGTATTTGCCCCCTTTTTAATTTTCCCTACTTTTGCATAGTTTTTATACGGAACGTTATTAGATCTTCAACCAAAACCTAATATTAGATAAAGGGAACATGAGTGAACAAATAACACAACAATACCATCGAGAGCATCCTTACTGGTTGCATCACCGCCTGGTATGGCAACTGATCTGAACAGAAGGCACTACAGAGGGTAGTGCTTACGGCCCAGTACATCACCGGGGCCAAGCTTCTTGCCATCCAGGACCTATATACTAGGCGGTGTTAGAGGAAGGCCCCAAAAATGATCAAAGACTCCAGTCACCCAAGTCATAGACTGTTTTCTCTGCTACCACACGGCAAGCGGTACCCGGAGCGCCAATTCTAGGTCTAAAAGGCTCCTTATTAACAGCTTCTACCCCCAAGCCATAAGACTGCTGAACAATTAATCAAATGGCTACCCAGACTATCTGCATTGATGCCCCCTTTTGCTTTTACAAATTACCTCGACTAACCTGTACCCCCGACATTGACTCGGTACCGGTACCCTGTGTATATAGCCTCATCATTGTTATTTTATTGTGTTACTTTTGTTTTTTTTTGTTTTTTTTTTACTTCATTTTATTTAGTAAATGTTTTCTTAACTCTATTTTCTTAAATCTGCATTGTTGGTTAAGGGCTTGTAAGTAAGCATTTCACAGTAAGGTCTACACCTGTTGTATTTGGTGCTTGTGACACCAAACTAAAACCTTCAGGTTAGTACTCAACCTCTCGACAGGGTCTGAATACCTATGCTTGGTAGCAATATCCTTTCTGGTTTGCTTGTGAACAGATTAAGCAGGTAACCAGGTCGATATGAGTAGAGCTCAATTTAGCCATTCTCCTATTTGTTTAAAATGCAATTTGTACTGCTATAGTGGTAAATATATATTTTTAAATCCTCATGTGGCTGCACTTTCCGGGAAAGTCCTGTATCTCATCCCCTTTTTAGGTCTCCAAACTTTTCTTTCTAGAAAAAAGGTCCCTTTGTCAGCAAGACGCATGAATTAATTCAGACTACAAGAGTATAGACCCACTGACAATCACCAAATGTCATTACACTTTTTGGTGTTTTGTAACAGATGTTTCCTTTCATTCATCAAATGGTGTGAGTGCACTGTTTGGATGCTGGAATTATTTTACAGTGAATGAACATGCGCAGGTAGCCTACTTTTTGAAGTGATTTGTTTGACAATAAGATGAAAGCATCCTTACTAGTTGTGCTCATGACAAATTAAAAGGTAAAAATCTGTTAAATTCTGTCTTTATTAGGCCCATTAAGCTTGAAGCCCTGGGTCTAAACCCCGCCCTGTGCAACTGGGTCCTGGACTTCCTGACGGGCCGCCCCCAGGTGGTGGGAAACATCACCTCCACTCCGCTGATCCTCAGCACTGGGGCCCCACAAGGGTGCGTGCTCAGCCCCCTCCTGTACTCCCTGTTCACCCATAACTGGATGGCCAAGCACGCCTACAACTCAATCATCAAGTTTGCAGACGACACAACAGTAGTAGGCTTGATTACCAACAATGACGAGACAGCCTACAGGGAGGAGGTGAGGGCTCTGGGAGTGTGGTGCCTGGAAAACAACCTCTCACTCAACGTCAACAAAACAAAGGAGATGATTGTGGACTTCAGGAAACAGCAGAGGGTTCACCCCTCTGCTAAAGGCGAGGTCAGTACAGGTGCATCAAAGCTGGGACCGAGAGACTGAAAAACAGCTTCTATCTCAAGGCCATCAGACTGTTAAACAGCCATCACTAGCACATTAGAGGCTGCTGCCTATTGGCATAGACTAGAAATCACTGGCCACTTTAAGGAATGGAACACTAGTCACTTTAATAAGGTTTACATATCTGTCATTACTCATCTCATATGTATATACTGTATTCCATACTATTCTACGGTATCTTAGTCACTTAATAATGTTTACATATCTTGCATTACTCATTACTAATATGTATATACTTTATTCTATACTATTCAACAGTATCTTAGTCACTTAATGTTTACATATCTGGCATTACTCATCTCATATGTATATACCGTATTTTATACTATTCTACTGTATCTTAGTCCGTTCCGCTCTGACATCGCTCGTCCATATGTGTATATAGTCTTAATTCATTCCTACTTAGATGTGTGTGTATGGGGTACAGTTGAAGTTTACATACACTTAGGTTGGAGTCATTAAAACTAGTTTTTCAACCACTCCACAAATGTCTTGTTAACAAACTATAGTTTCGGCAAGACGGTTAGTAAATCTACTTTGTGCATGACACAAGTAATTTTTCCAACAATTGTTTACAGACAGATGATTTCACTTATAATTCACAGTATCACAATTCTAGTGGGTCAGAAGTTTACATACACTAAGTTGACTGTGCCTTTAAACAGCTTGGAAAATTCCAGAAAACGATGTCATGGCTTTAGAAGATTCTGATAGGCTAATTTACATCATTTGAGTCAATTGGAGGTGTACCTGTGGATGTATTTCAAGGCCTACCTTCAAAGTCAGTGCCTCTTTGCTTGACATCATGGGAAAATCAAAAGAAATCAGCCAAGACCTCAGAAAAACATTTGTAGACCTCCACAAGTCTGGTTCATCATTGGGAGCAATTTCCAAACGCCTGAAGATACCACGTTCATCTGTACAAACAATAGTACGCAAGTATAAACACCTTGGGACCACACAGCCGTTATACCGCTCAGGAAGGAGACACGTTCTGTCTCCTAGAGATGAACGTACTTTGGTGTGAAAATGCAAATCAATCTCAGAACAACAGCAAAGGACCCTGTGAAGATGCTGGAGGAAACAGGTACAAAAGTATCTATATCCACAGTAAAACGAGTCCTATATTGACATAACCTGAAAGGCCGCTCAGCAAGGAAGAAGCCACTGCTCCAAAACCGCCATAAAAAAAGCCAGACTACTGTTTGCAACTGCACATGGGGACAAAGATCTTACTTTTTGGAGAAATGTCCTCTGGTCTGAGAAACAAAAATAGAACTGTTTGGCCATAATGACCATCGTTATGTTTGGAGGAAAAAGGGGGAGGCTTGCAAGCCGAAGAACACCATCCCAACCGTGAAGCACGGGGGTGGCAGCATCATGTTGTGGGGGTGCTTTGCTGCTGGAGGGACTGGTGCACTTCACAAAATAGATGGCATAATGAGGATGGAAAATTATGTGGATATATTGAAGCAACATCTCAAGACATCAGTCAGGAAGTTAAAGTTTGGTCGCAAATTGTCTTCCAAATGGACAATGACCCCAAGCATACTTCCAAAGTTGTGCCAAAATGTCTTAAGGACAACAAAGTCAAGGTATTGGAGTGGTCATCACAAGCCCTGACCTCAATCTTATAGAACATTTTTGGGCAGAACTGAAAAAACCGTGTGCAAGCAAGAAGGCCTACAAAACAGTTACACCAGCTACACCAGCTCTGTCAGGAGGAATGGGCAAAAATTGACCCAATTTATTGTGGGAAGCTTGTGGAAGGCTACCTAAAACATCTCACTTCATTCGCCACTCTACCTGTCTGCAACTCAATATTAGGAAGATGTACCTAACGTTTGGTATACTCAGTGTATACATTTTACTGCAAAAAAGTGCTGGCACTGCACATACCATTTTACCAAATGTTGTGTCACAATGTCATGCATCACATTTTTTTTAAAGAATGAAATTAACAAAAAGACCCAATTATGTCATGGCAAAAGAGTGCTCTGATCAACATGTGTTACACGTGTCACGTGTTACTTTATCTGTCTCCTGTGTTGCTCTTGTGGTACTGTTGTTTGTCAGTATGCACTGCCCAAGAAGGGCCCCAGAAAGCCCCATTGGCTATCATTCCACAGGATGGATGTACTTTTCTAAAACCTTTTCTTTTCTTTACTTTTCTTTAAAAAAAATCTTTGTCTATTCAACGACAGCTATCCTCGGCCAGTTGGTACAGTTGCCACATTGCCTAAGTGTTTGGGTTTGTCTCGTCAGTTTCCACTTTACCAGAAATACTTTAGCGCAGCGATAAAATATGAAATGCTTTTTATAGCAATTTCATGTTGGTGAAAAAGATACAGGAGTTAAAAATGAAAATTTTTAAACATTTTAAATCCAGGACCCAGATTTTGTTCACCAAACCCCTCCAAAGATATGATTCAATGTTCCCTGAGTTTTGAGGAATTTCTTTATTCATTTGCTTTTTACTTGGCTACAAATACAAATGCTTGGATTAACTCAAATTCATGAGTAGAAAAAATATCATGCCGTCCAGTAATCTTTCTCACCACATTTGGTAGCAGAGATACTGTTTGATAGAGATGGTTTATAACAGTGGTGAAATGAAAAAGAAGTGTTTCACTGTCCAAACAGTAAGAAAATCCTTGCATATTTATTTGGACTTTGGTGAGGCCTGAATATTGACAGCTCATAATCAAAAGATGCTTGTTGAGCAAATCTTTTTTCAAATCTTTCATATTAAAGTAATATTTCTTGAAGGGTTTATGTAGGCCTATATTGACAGATACTCAGGACATTTTGTTTTGTGGTCCCTCACACAACACACTATACACCCTTGACTCACCCATTGCAGTAGACAACTAGTCAAACAGAACAGAAGCTACAGAAGAGTGACTACAAACTGTTGGTTGAGGTGAAGCCATCGAAGCGCTTCATTTGGTTCATGATAACAGTGAAGATTCCCCTCCTTTTAAGGTGATCTCATGGATGTTTTTTGCTCTCGCCCAAAGCTCTGTGCGATGGCTGCCAAGATCAGGGTGAGCGGTTCTCAGTGACTCCTCAAGGACTGTCACTGGGATATTCACCAGCCCACCCCACGTGTGTTAACCACACTAACAACAGGACATAATAAACTGTACATGTTCTCTGGTCTCTGTTAACAGCAACATGCTGTACAATAAGGTGACGTGTGTGTGTGTGTGTGTGTGTGTGTGTGTGTGTGTGTGTGTGTGTGTGTGTGTGTGTGTGTGTGTGTGTGTGTGTGTGTGTGTGTGTGTGTGTGTGTGTGTGTGTGTGTGTGTGTGTGGAGGGAGGGAGGGAGGGAGGGAGGGAGGGAGGGAGGGAGGGAGGGAGGGAGGGAGGAGGAGGGAAAAATTGAGAGAGCAAGAAATTGATCCGTGTCACATATCATGTAGTAGTCATACATGTAATAAATTAATAATCAAATATGTACACAGGAGCTAGAACGTGCCTCGCATCCCCTAGAAAATACATCATGCTCCCAGAACAATGAACTATGTAAACATGATTGCTCCAGTACCACAGGTCCTTTTATGGTCTCCTGTGCTGACCTACTTAAACCACCTTCACTGTGTATTTTCAGAGGCATTTAGGAGATGAGGGACCCCTTAATCTCACAATTCTCTGTTAAGAGGGAGCCCCACCCCCCTAAAATGTCTAGTCTGGGAAGATCTGGGCCCCCATTCATAAAGCATCTCAGAGTTGGGCCCTGGAAGTCTACAATCTGAAAGAGGAAACCTAGACAACTGACACCAAGCAGATAGACGATGACAAGAGCAAAGATTGAGTCAGTTCAACCTTACGTGGATTGAAGATTTCTTCCTCCTATTTGAATTGGTTCCAAACCTGTGTGGTCCAGTGGCTTTGTGGCTTTTATTAGATACCCACCAAATTGAAAAAGCGTGGACCCTATTTAGGGAGATCTGTGGTATTTTGTGCTTTCCAGTCCTTGTAGGGAAGCGAGGCAGTCAAGGACATCAAAGTAAATACAATGAAGGAAAAACACATCACCTCCAGCTATTGTCTTCACGTGTGTGTGTGTGTGTGTGTGTGTGTGCGTACATGTGTGCGTAGGGAACATAGTGAAAAGAACAGTATGCTCTGAGGTTCTTAGTGGGGTTTTATGTTTGGTTTATGTGGCGGGAACTCTGGAACGACATCACAGGGACTTGTGTGTAGTGTTTCTCTGGGAGTCTGACGTATCGCCCTGCTAGGTGACTCAGAGGCCCGAAGAGTTTGTGTTATTTAAAACTGTGTGTTCAAGAAAGGCTCGTCCGCTAAGGCTACATGGTTTTTCATCTGATATGAATTGACAGAACTTTAAATATTACAATCTCTGTGTTTGACAGACAGACCGATAGAGGGCATATGTGAGTGTGCAGGTGTGTTTGTTTGTGTTTGGAAGAGGGAGACTGGGTAATACGCTTGTGTTTCTGAGTGTGATTGTTTGCTTGTTTGTGTGATGTGTTATTATATGTGTGTAGTGTGTAGCATCATTCCTCCACATTACTAAGCCAGCTGATGGAAAATCTGGAGGGTCACACACCAAGAATAGCAGCCTGGTCTCATAGACTAGACGTAACATAGTAAACGGGACACTCAAATTAGTATGATATTCTACGCCTGGTATGGTTACATAAGACATTATGGCTAAGTTGGTTTGACTTTGGATATCTGGGGATAGTTAGGGACCGTCAATAAATTACACAGTGTATATAAATGGGACAATGTTTTCATGTTGCACATCTTTTAGTTCTCTCATTAAATGCTTTCAATATTGGTATAGGAATTTCTACAATTTATAGTTGGTTTGAGGTTTTTAAGGCATTGAAATTTGGAGCTATTGACCTTCTAAAATATTGTTCCATATAAATTGTTTAATTTACTGATGGTCCCTAACAAGCCCCATAGGGATATCGAATGCCAAACCAAATTGACCTTGGGCATAATGATTGGGTCACTGAAAACTGTTACGGTACCCTTCATTCTGTGACATACAATTTTCTCCTATCATCTCGCAATCTCAGTTTTGGACGAGACTGACTTTATGACCCAAATGATCCTATTTACACTTTGTAATCAACTGCTGGTTTTCGGGTTCTGGTTCCTGAACCGGTTCCAACCCCTGCTTGTCAGTACACTCGCAACAACCTAAGCACTACGGAACTTCTATTCGATCCAATAAGCCACATGTAGAAAATAAGCCACATATTTTTGTTAACCAAATTCGACACTCTCTCATTGACCCCCATACAAAAACTGTTTGTTAAATTTGGAATAAACTTTTATTTTTATATTTACCACTGTAGCAGTACAAATTGCATTTTAAACAATTAGGAGAATGGTTAAAGTTTGACTGTTGCATTTATGGGGACTCATGTCTCATTCAGGGGGTCTGAGACCCCCCTGGTCCCTTGTAATTGGCACACTGAGAGAGGGAGATAAGCATGACCTCCCCTTCTTCTTCTCTCTTCCTTAAAAGGGTCTGTCTGTTTCTGAGTTCTTTATCTCTAACTGGTGGAGAGCAGGAGGACTGGGGCTCGCTCCCTGACACTCAGCACATCCCCTACCCCCTAAGGAGAGGCCCTGATAAGCATATTAGGGTTGACACTACGCAGTCCCAGGCCCGGCTCCATAAGGGGCACCTTGGTGAGATGTCTGGGCCTCGGGAGTGGGGTAGTGCTTATAGAGCTTGATTCACCACTGCAGGGTTGAAGGGTCAGTTTCACTGTAGGAAATCCATGTAATCTAATACTTGTACCTTGACAATAACATGGTAGCAACACAACATGGCAGCAGCACAACATGGGATCAGCACAAAACATGGTACAAACATTATTGGGCATAGACAACAGCACAAAAGGAAAGAAGTTAGAGACATCACGCAAAGCAGCCACAAATGTCAGTAAGAGAGTCCATGATTGAGTCTTTGAATGAAGAGATGGAGATAAAACGGTCCAGTTTGAGTGTTTTTTGCAGCTTGTTCCAGACGCTAGTTGCAGCGAACTGAAAAGAGGAGCGACCCAGGGACGTGTGTGCTTGAAATGTATCATGAAATCTCATGTAAATACAGGATTTCTATGAATGTTGTGTATACAAAACCGAGGACCTTATGACTGATGTATTGACCCCTAATTCCCCAGTACTTAAGTAAACTATTATACACGTTATAGTCAAGATTATTTAGGTTATGTGGTTTCTTCTTCATTCTGTCTATCACGCAAATAAGGAATTTGTCATTTCAAATTCAACTCCTAAATATTTAATTTACCCTAACCCTAGATTGTAAATCAGTGTATGCTCAAGACGAAAGCAGACATTGATGGATGGAGAAGAGGTGGAGTATAACCACCAGCCATTCCTCAGTCAGTCAGTGGTATCTAGAGCAGGGTTCGTCGAACAGGAGTGGCCCCAGGACAGAGCAACAGAGGCAGGCTTTTAGCAGACCTCGGGGGGCCTGTCTTCTGTCTCGCTGCTTCTCTTCCCACAGAGTCAATTCTTCTGCTTCATTACCCAGGCAAGAAAGTTCAGAAAGTACCTTTCCCCTATCACACATGTTGGGCCTGCTTTTAGAAACAGCAGCCAGCCAAAGAGATGTAATGCGAATTAAAAATAAATGCAATGTGTGCGCTGGGATCATGGCAAAAAATGAGGTGAGGGGAGAGAGGAAGAAGGGAGGAGAGAGAAAGTTTAGTGTAGAGTTCTAGAGAAAGTGCAGTGTGTCTTGATTTAGTGGTGAGCTGAGCTGTTGAAAATCAGGAGCATCTGCCATTTGTCACAATAGGAGAAAGGAGCTTGGAATCTATAGTATAGCCACACAATAGCAGAAGAGTGAGATTGTGTACTTGTAGGTCAAGAGGGCGATTTGGGTCGGAAACTGAAATTCCATTCCTCAATAAATACTCTATATGAAATCATGACATTGGATATCCCTAAGGAAACATGTAGTGGCCTTATTTGGCATTGTGTATTGTATTGCCCTCTAATATGATTGGAATGAATGGAAGGTCATCTACTTCCTGCTTTCTTCCTGGAAACTACTGTAGGCTGGAAAACATTTGTAATATACACTTTTCCCTCCCACATAGGAAGTGGTCACATCTGGAGGGTCTTATCTAATACATGTTGTATTAATAAAATGGCCATTAAACTGATTACATTGTTCAGTATTTGAATGGTTATTTTCCACAGCGCCAACAAATTGAAAATGTCTCTAAAATGCTGTATGTCCATAAATGTCCAATATTTGGAGCAAATGGTTCTAATTAACGGCAACACAAATGCTAACAGTGGCCAATAGTTCTTCCTTCGAATGTGAACGTACATCAGTACATAGAGCCAGCTTTATAGGTTGGGTAGCATGATCCACGCTAGCCTGGAGAGTTCCCAGCTTATTGAGGCCTGAAACTGCTGCTGCTGTCATGTCCGATGAGCCTCAACACCCTTAGCTACAACATGCACAGCTCTGCCCCCACGTCTGGGATGGGCCAGATCCCCTTATGTACTCTGTGCATTAGCCACCTGCTGATGCCTCCCGCTGGGCGCTCACTTGATGGACCTCGACTGAGAGAAACATCCCCAAGTACGTAGAACCCCCCTAGGCCTAGTTTACAGTACAACCCCCATTGGAAATGTCAGCCTGCCACAGAGTCTTCAACTAAAGTTAGCGTTAAAGGGGGTCTGAACTTCCTGATTTGGCCTTATTTTTTTGCTTGCTCATTAAGAAATGCTAGCAATCATGACTGAAGCCAAACGAGAGTTATCTGAGGGTGTGGTTTGATGTGGGTATTTCTTTGGTGTGTCTTTGCCATTCAAACACAACATACAAGGGCAGTGGTGAGTAGTGACAGCGAGGTAAGCTAAGCTAGTTTTGCTATGGAGAGAACAAACTGAATTAGCCTTCGCTGACCTTGTGTTTAGCCAAGTTGACAGCAGCTAGCTAGCAGAGCTGGGGATAGCTGCAGCTGGCTAGCCTATCTAGCTGATATTTCTCTGTCAAATCACAGTTATGCCATTAGAGCAAGAAGCAGTGTCTGGAATATTTCATGAGACA
Organism: Brachymystax lenok tsinlingensis; assembly: GCA_030435695.1. Taxonomy (NCBI): domain Eukaryota; kingdom Metazoa; phylum Chordata; class Actinopteri; order Salmoniformes; family Salmonidae; genus Brachymystax; species Brachymystax lenok. The sequence continues at coordinate 8,891,074 of CM059818.1, read as the reverse complement.
CTCATTCGCTACAACACCTTGATACGAAAGTAGCTTGCAACTTAGTTGCAAAGTTTCATTACGTCATGTAAAGACATGTTACTATGGAAACGGTATCAACTGCGAAGTGAATGCATGGATTTCAGTCAGAAAAACACAATATTCTGTAACTGGTTGTCTTGTCTTGTCTCTCCTTATGTCCACTGTTAGATATTTCCCAGGGGGACAAATCCCAGAACTACTAATATCCCTACAGGTGTATGATACATGTGGACATCTCACAAACATCGCCCCACTTGAGTGTAGATGCATTTATCAATCAATGGGTGTGTTCATGTTACAAAGAAAAAATATGTTTGCTGTAAAAATCCTATTGATGTGCTTATAAAGACAGCATGCCAAAATAAGTTGTGTGAAGAATTAGATAGAATATCTAACCAGAAGTCCCTTCCATCTATGTAATGTCTTACATGTTATGGACAGGTGCAGACAGGTAGCAGGAGGGGTGAAGTGCATGACACTCCATCCTGGATATGACTGAGTTTGCTTCAACTCATGGGTCCAGCAGGTAGAGTTCAATAACTACAAGCAGATGTTAGACGCTGGGGGACGGCAATCTTCTCATACCACTCTGTAGGCTACTGACCTCCTGGAGGAAGCAGTGTTCTTCTTACCCAACAAGGTAACACTTTACATGACACCCAGCATCATATCATGTTATGACACGGTCATAACCATGTCATAATGTGTCATAACAGCTGACATAACTTGTTATAACATGGTCATAACACTGTCATGACACATTTAGACCTATTGTGACATATTGCATTATTTTATGGGTGGTTATGACACCAACATAAGAGCGTCAAAACCCACAACACCTACCACACAAGGCTTTGGGCTCTCGAGTGGCGCAGTGGTCTAAGGCACTGCATCTCAGTGCTAGAGGCGTCACTACAGACCCTGGTTCTATTCCAGACTGTATCACAACCGGCTGTGATTGGGAGTCCCATAGGGCGGTGCACAATTGGCCCAGCATCGTCCGGGTTAGGGTTTGGCCCGGGGTAGGCCGTCATAGCCTAGTGGTTAGAGGTAGAGCGTTGGACTTGTAACTGAAAAGTTGGAAGATCGAATCCCCGAGCTGACAAGGTAAAAATCTGCCCCTGAACAAGGCAGTTAACCCATTGTTCCTAGGCCATCATTGAAAATAAGAATTTGTTCTTAACTGACTTGCCTAGTTAAATAAAGGTTAAAAAAATAAATAATATATATTTGAATGTATTTTTTTTTTTTTTTATATATTTTGGGGGAAATTGACCATATTAAATCATCATTGTAATTTCGCACACATTGATGTCAGACATTGATGCATTGATGCACCTACCTCAATGCTTTCATTTACCGGAGTGCTTTCTTATTTATTTTCTTCAAACATTCCAGTAGTCATATCTTTCTGAATGGTTTCCCGTATAAGACAGGAGTTCCCTGACATGTTTTGATAGTACCTTAAGATTCATAGATGTGTATTGTATAATTTTTTATGTTTTACATTTTAGTAATTTAGCAGACGCTGTTATCCAGAGCGACGAACAGTAGTGAGTGCATACATTTTCAGACTTTTTTCGTACTGATCCCCTTTGGGAATCGAACCCATTATCCTAGAGTAGCAAGCGACTTGCTCTACCAACTGAGTCACATGGGTCCTTTTTCCTTAATATACACCTGTTGTTTACGAAGCATGTGACAAATAGATTTTATTTGATTGCACGTTGTCACACCCTGATCTGTTTCACCTGTCTTTGTGATTGTCTCCACCCCCCTCCAGGTGTCACCCATCTTCCCCATTATCCCCTGTGTATTTACCTGTGTTCTCTGTGTCTGTTGCCAGTTCACCTTGTTTGTCTAGTCAACCAGCGTTTGTTTCAGCTCCTGCTTTTCCCAGTCTCTCTTTTTCCTCACCCTCCTGGTTTTGACCCTTGCCTGTCCTGACTCTGACCCCGCCTGCCTGACCACTCTGCCTGCCTTTGACCCTGAGCCTGCCTGCCCACCTGTACTGTTGCCCCACCTCTGGTTACTGACCCCTGCCTGCCTTGACCTGTCTATTGCCTGCCCTTGTTGGATTATTAAACCATTGTTAATTCGACGTTGTCTGCATCTGGGTCTTACCTTCATACCTGATACACGTTGGGGAGAGGCTACATATTTAGCTAGTTACATCACAGTATCATGGCTAGCCTGGCTCTCCAGCAAGATCAAATAACGTAACTAGCTAGCTATAACCAACAACAACACACCAGTCTCAGGTTTGACGGTTGACAGCCCACAGAGGTAGTAGCTGCCATCGTATTTAATCCATATCCTTGCCATCTGCCCAGGATTGTTGAACAACTTTATGTAAGCCCAGATTCACTCGTATTTGCATAGCAAAATGTGTGTTGCACCACATGCTGCTTCTGTAGACATGATGCACATGGCAGGGGGGTGTTACCACACTGTATTGTCACTGGGGAATTGGGAATCATTGGAAAAAGAGGGCACGTAAGTAATCCATACCCAACCCCTCGGAAAACATGACATAATATTTTTTCCTAATCATCTTGCAAATCTCCGTTTTGGACAAGACAGACTTTATAACCAAAATGATCCTGTTTACACTTTGTAGTACATTTTGACACTATAATAAATGTTTCTGACTCATCGATGCCACATACGTCGTTTTCAAAAGGAGAAGTTGCTTTTGTGGTTCAGTTGCCCTTTAAAGCGGCCTGCTATTTCTTATTAATGGTCAGTTTCTATTTTGTGCTCGCTCAGGAGGAAACATTGTGTCCAACCCCTCTTCGCCCGCGGAGGCTCCATAAGTAATGAGCCCCCAGAAGCAACCGCAGGGGCCCCATGCCTGTCCGCTGTTCTTGGCGCTCAACTCGACATCAACTAGTGCCGTCAGGGAGTTAAATCATTCATGGGTACATAAATGCAGAGCATAGTCCTGGAGTGAGCCAAAGTTAAGCTAGCTACTTTCCTCTGTGAACCACCTGATGAAACAAGCGTGGCTAGTTTTCAGCTGGACTTGAAGCTTAGTGACAAAACTGTAAAAGAAAAATAACAGCTTTAGGTTTAAGATGTGAACACAGACAAATAGTTAGACAGAGCAGCCAACATGTAGCCACAAGACTGCTCTGAAGAGTTTGGAAACCCATTGTTTCATGGCAGAGAGTTGCGGTTTGTTCCATGGTCTAGGCTTGCTTGGCTCAGCACTTGATTTGTGTCTTAATTGTTCTCCATCTTGGCTTTCGGCCACTCCACCAACCTCGCTGGTCCTATCTGTGTGTATAAGCCTTCCTTCCTTCCTTACTCGTGCCAACACCTGGGTTGTGTTCATGAAGTACACTATATATACAAAAGTATGTGGACACCCCTTCAAATTACTGGATTGCTGACAGGTGTAAGAAATCGAGCAAACAGCCATGTAATCTCCAAAGACAAACATGCTGAAGAGCTCAGTGACTTTCAACATGACACCGCCATAGGATGTCACCTTTCAAACATGTCAGTTTTCTGAACTGTTAGAGCTTCTTCAGTCAACTGTAAGTGCTGTTATTGTGAAGTAGAAACGTCTAGGAGCAACACCGGCTCGCCGCGAAGTGGTAGGCCACAAGCTCACAGAAAGTGACCGCCTAGTACTGAAGCACGTAGTGCGTAAAGATCGTCTGTCCTCGTTTGCAACACTCACTACCGACTTCCAAACTGCCTCTGGAAACAACGTCAGCACAAGAACTGTTCATCGGGAGCTTCATGAAATGGGTTTCCATGGTCGAGCAGCCACACACACAAGCCTAAGATCACCATGCGCAATGCCAAAAGTTGTCTGGAGTGGTGTAAAGCTCGTCGCCATTGGACTCTGGTGCAGTGGAAATGCGTTCTCTGGAGTGATGAATCATTCTTCACCATCTGGTAGTCTGAATGACGAATCTGGGTTTGGTGGATGCCAGGAGAACACTACCTGCCCCAATGCATAGTGCCAACTGTAAAGTTTGGTGTAGGAGGAATAATGGTCTGGGGCTGTGTTTCATGGTCCGGGCTAGGCCTCTTAGTTCCAGTGAAGGGAAATCTTAGGGAGGGCAAGGATAGGAGGGCAAGGAAGGGAGGACAAGGATAGAATCGACATCCTCTTCTGCTCCCAAACTCATCCCAGTACAAATGTTAGTCCCACAATAATGTATTGTGAGCCTTGTTCAGAAGCAACCCCCTACCCCCTAGCTCCTACTCACTCCTACTCACTTATGTAGATCTGAGAGGATTAGATGAATATGGAAAAGATTCCCCTAGCCTATCAGAGGGAAAGATGGGCCAGATTAAAGAGGCCTGGCCCTCCAAGTTCCTTGGAGTCCACATCACCAACGGACTATCATGGTCCAAACACACTAAGACAGTTGTGAAGAGAGCACGATAACACCTTGCCCCCCTCAGGAGACTGAAAATATTTGGCATGGGTCCCCGGATCCTCAAAAAGTTCTACAGCTGCACCATTGAGAGCATCCCGACTAGTTGCCGACCGCCTGGTATGGCAACTGCTCGGCATCTGAACGTAAGGCGCTACAGAGGGTAGTGCGTGCAGCCCAGTACATCGGTGTCAGAGGAAGACCCCAAAAAATTCTAAAACTCCAGTCACCCAAGTCATAGACTGTTCTCTCTGCTACCGCACAGCAAGCAGCACCGGAGCGCCAAGTCTAGGACCAAAAGGCTCCTTAACAGCTTCTACCCCCAAGCCATAAGGCTGCTGAACAATTAATCAAATGGCCACCCGGACTATTTACATTGACCCCCTTCCCCCCTTTGTTTTTACACTGCTGCTACTCGCTGTTTATTATATTTGCATAGACACTTTACAAATGACCTCGACTAACCTGTACCGCTGCCGGGCCGGCAGTGTAGCCTAGTGGTTAGATTGTTGGACTAGTAACCGAAAGGCTGCAAGTTCAAATCCCCGAGCTGACAAGGTACAAATTTGTCGTTCTGCCCCTGAACAGGCAGTTAACCCACTGTTCCTAGGCCATCACTGAAAATAAGAATTTATTCTTAACTGACTTGCCTAGTAAAATAAAGGTAAAATAAAAAACATTGACTCGGTACCCCATGTACAGTCATGGCCAAAAGTTTTGAGAATGACAAATATTCATTTACACAAAGTTTGCTGCATCAGTATCTTTAGATATTTTTGTCAGGTGTTACTATGGAATACTGAAGTATAATTACAAGCATTACATAAGTGTCAAAGGCTTTAAATGACAATTACATGAAGTTGATGCAAAGAGTCAATATTTGCAGTGTTGACCCTTCTTTTTCAAGACCTCTGCAATCCACCCAGGCATGCTGTCAATTAACTTCTGGGCCACATCCTGACTGATGGCTGCCCATTCTTGCATAATCAATGCATGGAGTTTGTCAGAATTTGTGGGGTTTTGTTTGTCCACCCGCCTCTTGAGGATTAACCACAAATTCTCAATGGGATTAAGGTCTGGGGAGTTTCCTGGCCTTGGACCCAAAATATCAATGTTTTGTTCCCCAAGCCACTTAGTGATCACTTTTGCCTTATGGCAAGGTGCTCCATCATGCTGGAAAAGGCATTGTTCGTCACCAAACTGTTCCTGGATGTTTGGGAGAAGTTGCTCTTGGAGGATGTGTTGGTACCATTCTTTATTCATGGCTGTGTTCTTAGGCAAAATTGTGAGTGAGCCCACTCCCTTGGCTGAGAAGCAACCCTACACATGAATAGTCTCAGGATGCTTACTGTTGGCATGACACAGGACTGATGGTAGCGCTCACCTTGTCTTCTCCGGACAAGCTTTTTTCCGGATGCCCCAAACAATCGGAAAGGGGATTTATCAGAGAAAATGACTTTACCCCAGTCCTCAGCAGTTCAATCCCTGTACCTTTTGCAGAATATCAGTCTGTCCCTGATGTTTTTCCTGGAGAGAAGTGGCTTCTTTGCTGCCCTTCGAGACACCAGGCCATCCTCCAAAAGTCTTTGCCTCACTGTGCGTGAAAGATGCACTCAAACCTGCCTGCTGCCATTCCTGAGCAAGCTCTGTACTGATGGTGCCCCGATCCCGCAGCTGAATCAACTTTAGGAGACGGTCCTGGCGCTTGCTGGACTTTCTTGGGCGCCCTGAAGCCTTCTCCACAACAATTGAACCGCTCTCTTTGAAGTTCTTGATGATCCGATAAATGGTTGATTTAGGTGCAATCTTACTGGCAGCAATATCCTTGCCTGTGAAGCCCTTTTTGTGCAAAGAAATGAGGAAGGCACATGTTTTCTTGCAGGTAACCATGGCTGACAGAGGAAGAACAATGATTCCAAGCACCACCTTCCTTTTGAAGCTTCCAGTCTGTTATTCAAACTCAATCAGCATGACAGAGTGATCTCCAGCCTTGTCCTCGTCAACACTCACACCTGTGTTAACGAGAGAATCACTGATGTCAGCTGGTCCTTTTGTGGCAGGGCTGAAATGCAGTGGAAAGGGTTTTTGGGATTCAGTTCATTTGCATGGCAGAGGGACTTTGCAATTAATTGCAATTTGTATGATCACTCTTCATGACATTCTGGAGTATATGCAAATTGCCATCATACAAACTGAGGCAGCAGACTTTGTGAAAATTTATATTCGTGTTATTCTCAAAACTTTTGGCCACAACTGGATATATGTAATTTTCTTGTGGTACTTTTTCATTTTATTTCATTTTTTTTCCTTTACTTTAGTTTATTTAGTAAATATTTTCTTAAAACTTCTTAGGGAGCAGTGGGGCGCTAGCGACCCACCTACAACCCACCTTCAATTAGCATAATAACATAACCAGCACGGGTGTCACAAAACTCTAAAATAGCGATAAAATAAATTTGAAGATTTTCCTCTGATGGCAATCCAAAGGGTCCCAGCAACATAATAAATGGTCCTTTTATTCGATAAAGTCCCTCTTTATATCCATAAAGCTCAGTTTGGTTGGCACGTTTTGTTCAGTAGTCCACCGTTCCACTCGTTCAAAATAGAAGACATAGAAAACGCAAAAAAGTTACCTATAAACTTTGTCCAAAACAACATTTCTAATCGATCCTATGGTAACCTAATATGTATATAAACAATAATATTTCACACGGATAATATCCTGGTCGAACCGAAGCGCGCTCTCTCTGTCACACGCGCTAAACAGTACAGGCCACTTCTGAGTCCACTGACACAAACAGCTCTTACTCCTTGGTTTTTCACAAAAAAAGCCTGAAACCTTGTCAACAGTATTTAGACATCTAGTGGAAGCCACAGGAACTGCAATATGGGAGCTGGATCCCCCTGCTTTGAATAGCATGCCAATGGAAAAAGTGTGACATCATAAAATCACATTTTTCTGGATGGATTTTCCTTGGTATTTTCGCCTGCCAAATCAGTTCTGTTATACTCAGACATTATTTTAACAGTTTTAGAAACGTCAGTGTGTTTTATATCCAATACTACTAATTATGTGCATATTCTAGTTTCTGGGCCTGAGTAACAGGCATTTTACTCTCCGAACTTCCGAACACTGCCGTCGCTCCCAAAAAGGTTCTCTTAACCAGCAATGCAGGTCAAGAAATAGAGTTAAGGGCCTGTAAGTAAGCATTTCACGGTAAAGTCTACACCTGTTTTATTCAGCGCATGTGACAAATACAATTTGATTATATCATCCAAATAAGCAGCAGCATACTCACGGTGAGGGCACAGGATGCTGTCACTGAGTCGCTGGAAGGTTGCTGGGGCCCCATGGAGCCCGAACGGAAGAACCCCCCCGGGTTCAGCATCTACTTTCGGGTCTTATTGAATCGTTCGACTAGCTCATCCGTTTGTGGATAGTACACTCTGGGCCTCACCTGTTTGATTCGTAAAATATTGCAGACATCTTTCATTACACAAGGTGCCCTGGTTCGTAAGAATTTCCTGCAGGATAGTCCTCCATGGCACACTTGACTCCGGGTCAGTGGAACCGATACACTCAATGGTTTTCTTCATCCTCATGTGTGCCCCGAGGTGGGTTTGGGTGAGCTGCAAGACAGTACTAACATACTGGGTGGGTATGAGTAACAAGCCTTTTGTCTCCCCATTGAGCTTCACTACCTGATATAATAAATTAGGCTTGATGGCGAAGTGTGGGTAGCGGCACTCACTTACCCCGGGTAACAGCGCGCCGTCCACCACGCTCACCTAGTCCCTAGCGTTCTAGAGGTTGTGGTCCTCTAACTGGCCCATCTGGTGCTTCCACCTCCATAAATGGGAACCTGAGGTCCTCCTGGCCCAGTGGACACCTCTCGCAGTGGGACGTGGGTTGTGCAGGCGACCATCCTTTTTCCTCTCCGTCCTACCTCGCATGCGCGCCTCCCCAGGTCCGTCCTCCACAGTGCCTGGAAGAGAGGGCAATCTCTGGTCACGGGCAGGTTAGGTACTCCCCCCTCGGGGTCGTTATGCATCCCCGGCACGGTTGGGTACCTCTTCGTGCCCCTGTGTACACAGGACACAGCCATCTCCTCATCCCCCGGTTCGTTTTCCCCCTCTCGTGTAAGCCACTGCGGTTGGGCCAGGGTAACCATGCTGCCGAAGTCTACCAGAGCGCTGGTGTCGACGCCATCAATTCGTACTGGAACCATTGGAGGGGCCATCTCGGTGTGCGCCCAATAGGAGCTGACATAACTCACCATCCGGGTTACCCCAGAGTTGGGGAATGCGGAGAGCATGGACTCTGCCCAGCCGGGTCAGCTCCCCACGAGGTGTCCCGGCTCGCCTCATAACAACGCCTCTGATCTGGGTCTAGCAGTGGATGTTGTTGTCAGTTCTGGGTCATCTTCTGGCTTCATGGCCTCGGCTGGTTAAGTCCGGGCCCCCTTCAGCCCTCGACTCTCTCTTTTTTCCCCCCGCATCCCCTCTCTCCACCCAGGCCCCTTTCAGCAGGTCCTGGTTGTTCCGGTGGTCAGCAAATCATCCAGGCTTTGGGGGTTCTGCATGCTCGCTTCCTCAATGATTATCGGAAGGGACGGTACGCCGGTCAGTAGCCAGCCCTTGGTAAGGCGCACCAGGTCGACTCATATACAGCGTGGGGAGAGATGGTGGAGTCAAAAGGCCCAGTCGTGGACCAGATGTGTACGGCGTGCGAGGTTAAATCCATAACGGCTCAGGATCTCGTGTTTGAGTCCCTCATAATTCGCTGCCTGGCTGGCGTTCAAGTCGAAACAGGTCTTCTGGGCCTTCCCGGAGAGGTAGGGTGACAAAAGTCTGGCCCACTTGGGCTTGGGCCACCCTTCCCGTCCTGCGTCGTGCACAAATACGTCTCCACATCTTCCTCCGTTAGCTTGACACGGAACTGAATTGGGCTTGACTCCTGAACCGCACCACCATTCAGCTGGGCTACCTCCGCTACCAGTCTGAGGTTTTGTTGGCGCTGCTCCTCCAGAGCTTACTCCTGGAGAGCCTGTTGCTTCTGCTAGCTGAGGATAAACTGAGCCACCAGTTCCTCCATGGTAATCTCTGTAAACTCGACCCCACGGAACCCAAAGCTACTGCGAGGCCCGCATTCTCCACCATTTGTGGTAAACCATGGGGTGTTGGGCTGAGCGCACAGAGAAGAACACGGAGGTTCTAGTCAGAAAACCCGACTTTACTAGGCAACAAAACATTTACGTAACAAAATAACTTCGGGTTGGCTCGGTCCTTCTTCTCATATTCAGCTCCGTACCTCCGGGAGCTTCGTTCCCCTCTGTCGGCTCTCTCTTTTTCCCCTCCCATGGTGTGCCACGGTGCTCCATTTATGTTGCCTGCACGGCTGGTTGACACTCTCCTCATGCGGAGACGTCAGGAACCATGGTGGGCCACCAAAAATGTTGTCAGATGAAAACCAGGGTCTGACGGGAGCCGGGATGACAGGTAAGTTTAGCGGAATGAGCCCATTCCAGGTCCGGGGACTGGGCCGATTCAAGGACAAACATCCGGGTAGTTAACATTCTTGAACCCAGGACGGTAGGAAATTGTAAAATTGAACTGAGTGAATAACAGAGGCCAACGAGCCAGCCTTGAGTTGAGGCGTTTGTGCGAAGATATTCTAGATTATTATGGTCGGTCCACACGAAGAGTATGTGTTCCACCACATCAAGCCACATCCACTCCTCCACATCCACTCCTCCAGGGCCATCTTGACCGCAAGAAGTCAAGGGGTTGTGCCTCTGGAGCCATGAAAATCCCAAAACCACAGGAACATGAGGAGATTAAATTAGTAGAAACTGTATGGACTGTATGGATTGCCCTACACTCACAGGTTAATGGGAACCGTACTGTGAGTGATCCTGCCAATGGAACGTCCATCCGAGTTGAGTGGAGATACCCAGCTCAGATACCAGGGTATTATCCATGAAGCTCTCATCTGCCCCAGAGTCAATGAGCACCCGGAGAGATTTAGACCGGTCACCCCACAGCAGAATAACATGGAGAGGAGTACGAGTAATGGGAACTCCCAGTATGGCCCACCAGTGTACTCGTACCTACTGACGAGCCTGGTCTTTTACTGGACAGGTGGATATATAATGTCCTGTAGTACCACAATACAGGCAACTGTTGGAGCTCAGCCTGCATAAGTGTTCATTAGGAGATAATCTATCCCTGCCCAGCTTCATGGGCTCTGGAGGAGACGAGTCGCCAGTCCCCGATGATTCCCGAGGGGAACGGATGACTTTGGATTCTTTCAGGAATGCAGGCGTCGGGGATTTCCGGGTTCTTCGGAGGAGTGGGAGAAACCGTGGGTGAGCGAGTGTGGCCGAGAACAGACCTCCTCTCCCTCCTGCGTTCCTGTAGGCACCCATCAATGTGAGGGAGTCGAGGTCCATGGGTAACTCCCGAGCCGCGAGTTCATCTTTAATTTCCTACAATAATCCATGAAGGAAGGTGTCGACCAGGGACTCCGGGTTCCAGGCACTCTCGGCGGTCAACGTGCGAAAGTCTACCACGTAGTCTGCCACACTACGGAAGTCTTGACGTAGTTGAAGTAACTTCCAAGCTGCCTCTCTCCAGACACCGGAGAATTGAACACCTTCCTCATCTCCGCTACGAAATCCTCCAGACAAAGGCACATTTTGTTGCTCCCACACCGCCATAGCCCAGGCGAGCGCCCTTCCCGACATCAGCGTTATGAGATACGCTATCTTCGAATTATCTGAAGGAAACAGAGAGCTGCAGCTCAAAGATGAGGGAGCACTGGGAGAGGAATGCCTGGCAGGTTCCAGGATCCCCAACATAGCATCCCGGAGGAGGTAAGCGAGGTTCTCGGGAAGGCGGGGTAGGCTGGGGAAAAGCACCGCTGGTAGCGGGGTTACTGAGCGTCCAGGAGGTTTCCATTGTGGCTTGCTCCCCGATATATAGTCCGCGGGCTTGCTCCAGTAATGAGTTGAAACCCTGGTCATGAAATCCTTCCATAAGGTTCGGAAGTAGCTCCTTGTGTCTCCTTGCATGCAGACAGCGTTGCAGAGCTGGTCCGAGTCTGCTGGGTCAGTCATGACCAGTTTGTACTATCACGGCTCAGGATATGACCCAGATGCAGACACAGGAGGTGGATAGTTTGGTTCTCAGAATATTTATTATAAACAAAGGGGCAGGCAAAGGGCAAGTCGAGGGCAGGCAGGGGTTCGCAATCCGAGTCAATCAGGGACAGAACGGCAGGCAGGCTCAGGGTCAGGACAGGCAGAAAGGTTGGAACCGGGAAGACTAGAAAACAAGAACTAGAGACCTGGAGAAACGGGAAACACGCTGGTAAGACCTGACAAAACAAGATGAACTGGCAACAGACAGAAAACGCAGGTAAAAATACACAGGGGATAATGTGGAAAATAGGCGACACCTGGTGGGGGGTGGAGACAAGCACAAGACAGGTGAAACAGATCAGGGTGTGACAGCTTCAGTTTAGATGGTTAGTCTAATTTATTCATCTTTCTAACCCTGGCAGTCATTCTGAATGCAGATTGTGGGTGAATAAAAGTTCCAGTTTTTGGATATCCCCACTCTGGCTGGATTCCAATAGGAATTAAACATCACTTTGCAAGCCAAGGTAACTTTAAGCTGGTTTTGCTGGTGATCAGCATGTGCTTTTACACTGGTGACCAGCTTTTGTTGGTCACCAGTGTCCAAAACACAGAAAAGGCTGGTCACCAGCAAAATTACAGCAAAGGCTGGTCACCAGCAAAAACAGCAATAGTCACCCGTATGCTGGTGAACAGCATGACCAGCCTATGCGGGTTTATGTGGTCTTTTTCAGCAGGGTGGCTAAAAGAAAGGATGATTCCCCCTCCTTCTCCCTCCCACCCATGCATTACTTCCTGACATCTGTTTGTTTTGATAAAGATGTTAATATTACCGCTCGAGAACTGAGTCTTCGGTTCGCAACTTCTCATCATGTGATCACCATTTTGTTGTTTGTATGTTTTTCTGGTGGTCAGGTCCAAGTCCTGATGTTGTGATAATGCAATCAGAGATCAAATGAAGGTCAGAGTCAAATGTCTTCCAGGATCAGCTGTTGCCATGGCGATGAGACAACCCTGCAAGTCTGTCTCCGGTGCAACACTTTGAGGGGACCCAGGACTGAAATTTCCTTCAACCACCCACATGACATAATCTCCCTTTATCTACCACAAAGTGTAAATTAACTACACACACCCCATATCCCCAAGAGAGGATTACGGTAATCTAAGATCTACTAAAGTCGTTCAGAAAAACCCATGTTCTTTGTAATGAATCACTATCAAAGACTTCAGTTCTTCAGAACTTCCTTGGAAAATATGTTATCATACTGTATTTATGAGTTCTTACATAAGTACTCTATCAACTGTGCAATGTTTAAATCCAATCATGTGTATTATTTTAAACAGTAGAAATGACTGGGGCTGTGTCCCACTACTCTTAGTTACCCAGCAAACATGAACCCATGTGGGTATTACTATAGGTGGGCAAGGTGGGCATGGGCTAGCCCACACCAAGATCACACCAGCACAGACTAGCCCACAGCAATCCCACATCAGCCCAACACAGGTTAGCCCACACTAGCCCAACACAGGCTAGCCCACACCAGCAAGCCCATACCAATCCCAACACAGGCAAGCCCAGACCAATCCCAACACAGGCAAGTCCACACCAATCCCAACACAGACAAGTCCACACCAATCCCATATCAGCTCAACACAGGCTAGCCTACACTAGACCAACACAGGCTAGCCCACAACTAGCCCATATCAAGCCCAACACAGGCTAGCCTACACTAGACCAACACAGGCTAGCCTACAACAGCCCAACACAGGCTAGTAGACACCAGCCCAACATGGTTTACACCACACCAAGCCCAGCTACTATTTCATAATGTAGAAGCAAGGGCTCTTTAGAATATTTTGGGGCATGGTTTGCAAATACCCCAACTCATGTTGTTAAATAAAAACAATAAGATAAAAATTGCTAACACCATTCAAACTAATGAGGGTTATGAAATTTAAAGCCAATTATCTCAGAATCCAATTTATTACAATTTTTGTGAAGCTGTTACTTAGAGTGTCGTTCCACCTCAAGTGTTCTGTGACATTAACAAATAAATTATATTGTACACTGCTAGTGATGAAGTCTGAAAAGACTTAGATAAGTGCTGTCACGATCTCCATGAACAGACCAAGGCGCAGCGTGCCGGATTGAGTTAAACATGTTTATTTAGGTTAACTCACAGAAACAAACCAACAAAAACAGAGATCGGGCAATCACTGTGTGGCGCATAACCACCTACAAAAACAAAGTCAACTTCCCACAAGGAAAGGAGGAAAAAGGGCTACCAAAGTATGGCTCCCAATCAGAGACAACGATGGACAGCTGTCCCTGATTGAGAGCCCTACCCGGTCAACAACAAAGAAATAGAAAAACTAGAACATAGAATGCCCACCCCAAATCACACCCTGACCAAACCAAAAAGAGACATAAACAGGCTCATGCAGGTCAGGGCGTGACAAGTGCATGTGACATTATGAGAAACTGAATTTTTCTTTTGGAGAAATATATACCATGAGTGTGAAAAACATTTAGAAGATCTTCCTAATATTGAGTTGCACTTAAGTCTTTTGCCTTGCCCATTCACACTCTGAATGGCACACATACACAAGCCATGTCTCAATTGTCTCAAGGCTTAAAAGTCCTTCTTTATCCAATCTCCTCCCCTTCATGCTCCCGAGTGGCGTAGCGGTGCAAGAGGCGTCACTATAGACCCTGGTTCTGTATCAGGCTGTATCACATCCAGCTGTGATTGGGAATCCCATAGGGCGGCACACAATTGGCCCAGCGTCGTCCGGGTTTGGCCGGGGTAGGCCGTCATTGTAAATAAGAATTTGTTTTTAACTGACTTGCCTAGTTAAATAAAGGTTAAATAAAAAATAATAATTAATCTACACTGATTGAAGTAGATTTAACAAGTGGCATCAATAAGGGATCATAACTTTCAACTGAATTCACCTGGTCAGTCCATGCCATGGAAAGAGCAGGTGTTGGCCACTTTAATAAATGGATCACTAGTCACTAATAATGCCACTTTAATAATGTTTACATATCTTGCATTATCTCATATGTATATACTGTATTCTATACCATCTATTGTATCTTGCCTATGCCGCTCGGTCATCTATATATTTATTTGTACATATTCTTATTCCATCCCTTTACTTAGATTTGTGTGTATTAGGTAGTTGTTGTGGAATTATCAGATTACTTGTTAGATATTACTGCACTGTCGGAACTAGAAGGAAAAGCATTTCTCTACACTCGCATTAACATCTGCTAAACGTGTATGTGCAATAAAATTAGATTTGATCCTAATGTTTTGTACACTCAGTGTATATGATAGCAACAATTTTTTGTCACTGATAGAATGTAACGGGCAGCAGATCCGAAAGGGTGGGCTTATTTCAGGTGACATGAGGGCTGTCCTTGGGGCCAATGTGGAGCCGATGAGCAAAGGCAAATTGGCCCAATGTGAGGAATCTACATGGGTCAAATGTTTTAACCGCATTGGGCCCACATCGTGTCAATGTGGACATGTTCGCTTGGTAGCTCCTTTCCTCATCTGACTGGGTGGGTGGAAAACAATTGTGGAAGTTCCACCATCTTGTCCTTTTAATTCAGGGTGCATCATAATTCAATGGAAAGGAGATGAGGAAAGGAATCCATTTAATAGAATTGGGACGTAGCCTAGTTCTGTCACCTCCCACATTCATACTCAATGTCAGAATAACCCAGACATAAGTACTTTGAGGAACCTTGGCTCTTCTCCTCCTCCTCCTCCTCCTCCTCTTCCTCTTCCCCTCTCTCTGGCATAACTTTTCCTTAGTTTATACTGTAGCTTCATCAATCTCAACCCCATCCGAAGGGCCAAGTGTCAGAACACACTGTCCTGCCTGCTTTCTTTGGTTCTGTTTACATTCTAGAGAGTGCTCTTTTCTCTCTCACTCCACACCGAGGAGAACAACACGTCTTTGGCACGTCAGACCCCTTTCAACCAATAACGAGAGAGAGAGAGAAAAAGTGGGGGAGGTGTAAGGATATGTATAAGTATGAGGAATAACTGTTGACCTTAAGTAAATATTGCTGCCAATGGAATGTGTTGCTCCCAGTAATGCTTTACACCTGTGAACATAGCGGGATAGGGGCCATGAGTTGGGGGGACCCTTGGGGGGCCCATGGTTTTACATAGAGTTAGCAATATAGATACTAACAACTGTGAGCCCTATTGAAACACAACCATTAGCTACATCCAGACAAAGACGAAGACAATGCTCTTGCATTGTGAGAATGCATGTTTGGAGTCATGAATTTTCAATGAATTTTAAAAGGTAGAGTCAGTGACGCACAAACTAGTCAGTGACGCACAAACTACTTCCAAACTAGTAAGTGCATTGAAGCAAAAGGCTAAACTTTTGTGCTGTTTTGGTCCTGTTGCTATCACGTTGTAGCAGCGTAAAGTGCACCAGTCCACGTGTGCAGATACTCTGTGTGACCGTGTGAGAGCAAAGTCATGCATCGCGCTCATCTCAATGTCTGCGGTGCTGCTCGTGACAATGTCATATCACTAAGTCTCAGTTTAATACATAAAATGAAATAAATAAATGGGAACACTACCAGTGTGTTTCTTCATGAAATATAGAAAATACCTTGTGATGACTAAAATGAAAATTCAGCTATGAAGTATTTACGGTAACTAGGTAAATTACGGAGTAAAGAGCTTACATGTACAGTGCCTTCGAAAAGTATTCAGACCCCTTGACTCTTTCCACATTTTTTACGTTACAGCCTTAATCTAAAATTAAATGAAAAATCCTCAGCAATCTACACATAATACCACATAATGGGAAAAAAACAAGTTTAAAAACATAAATATCTTAGTTACATAACTATTCAGACCCTTTGCTATGAGACTCGAATTTTAGCTCAAGTGCATCCTGTTTCCATTGATCATTCTTGAGATGTTTCTACAACTTGATTGGAATCCACCTGTGGTAAATTCCATTGATTGGACATGATTTGGAAAGGCACACGGCTGTCTATATAAAGTCCCACAGTTGACAGTGCATGTCAGAGCAAAAACCAAGCCATGAGGTTGAAGGAATTGTCTGTGGAGCACCAATACAGGATTGTGTCGAGGCACAGATCTGGGGAAGGGTAACAAAAAAAAATGTCTGCAGCATTGAAGGTCCCCAAGAAAACAATGGCCTCCATCATTCTTAAATAAAAGAAGTTTGGAACCACCAAGACTCTTCCTAGAGCTGGCCGCCTGGCCAAACTGAGCAGTCGGGGGAGAAATACCTTGTTCAGGGAGGTGACCAAGAACCTGATGGTTACTCTGAAGGAGCTATAAAGTTCCTCTGTGGAGATGGGAGAACGTTCCAGAAGGACAACCATCTCTGCAGCACTCCACCAATCAGGCCTTTATGGTAGAGTGGCCAGACGGAAGCCACTCCTCAGTAAAAGGAGCATGACTGCACGCTTGGAGTTTGCCAAAAGGCATATAAAGGACTCAGACCATAAGAAACAAGATTCTCTGGTCTGATGAAACCAAGATTATACTCTTTGCCCGAATGCCAAGCGTCACGTCTGGAGGAGACATGGCACCATCCCTACGCTGAAGCATGGTGGTGGCAGAATCATACTGTGGGGATGTTTTTCAGCGGCAGGGGCTGGGAGACTAGTCAGGATCGAGGCAAAGATAAACGGAGCAGCTCCAGAGCGCTCAGACTGGGACGAAGGTTCACCTTCCAACAAGACAACGACCCTTAGCAGACAGCCAAAACAAGCTAGGAGTGGCTTCGGGACAAGTCTCAATGTCATTGAGTGGCCCAGGCAGAGCCCGGACTTGAACCTGATCTAACATTTCTGGAGAGACCTGAAAATAACTGTGCAGCAACGCTCCCCATCCAACCTGTCAGCGCTTGAGAGAATCTGCAGAGAAGAATGGTAAAAACTCCCCAATTACAGGTGTGCCAAGTTTGTAGCGTCACACCCAAGAAGACTCGAGGCTGTAATCGCTGACAATAGGTGCTTAAACAATAGTTAAAGGTCTGAATATTACTACCACAAAATATTGTATTTTAGATTCTTCAAAGTAGCCACCCTTTGCCTTGATGACAGCTTTGCACATTCTTGGCATTCTCTCAACCAGCTTCAACTGGAATGCTTTTCCAACAGTCTTGAAGGAGTTCCCACATATGCTGGGCACTTGTTGGCTGCTTTTCCTTCACTGTGTGGTCCAACTCATCCCAAACCATCTCAATTGGGTTGAGGTCGGGTGATTGTGGAGACCAGGTCATCTGATACAGCGCTCCATCACTCTCCTTCTTGGTCAAATAGCCATTACACCTGCTGGAGGTGTGTTAGGTCATTGTCCTGTTGAAAAACAAATGATTGTCCCACTAAGCGCAAACCAGAAGGGATGGCGTATTGCTGCAGAATGCTGTGAAATGCCTGTTAAGTGTGCCTTGAGTTCTAAATAAATCAGACAGTGTCACCAGCAAAGCACCCCCATACCATCACATCTCCTCCTCATGCTTCACGGTGGAAACCACACATGCAGTGATCATCCGTTCACCTACTCTGTGCCTCACAAAGATACGGCTGTTGAAACTAAAAATCTAATTTGGACTCATCAGACCAAAAGACCTTGTGAAGATGCTGGAGGAAACAGGTACAAAAGTATCTATATCCACAGTAAAATACGTCCTATAAATCAACATAACCTGAAAGGCCGCTCGGCAAGGAAGAAGCCACTACTCCAAAACCACCATAAAAAAAAGCCAGACTACAGTTTGCAACTGCACATCATACTTTATGGAGAAATGTCCTCTGAACTGTTTGGCCTTAATGACCATTGTTATGTTTGGAGGAAAAAGGGGGGAGGCTTGCAAACCGAAGAACACCATCCCAACCGTGAAGCACGGGGGTGGCAGCATCATGTTGTGGGGGTGCTTTGCTGCAGGAGGGACTGGTGCACTTCACAAAATAGATGGCATCATGAGGCAGGAAAATTATGTGGATATATTGAAGCAACATCTCAAGACATCAGGAAGTTAAAGCTTGGTCGCAAATGGGTCTTCCAAATGGACAATGACCCCAAGCATACTTCCAAAGTTGTGGCAAAATGGCTTAAGGTATTGGAGTCACCATCACAAATCCCTGACCTCAATCCCATTGAAAATTTGTGGGCAGAACTGAAAAGGCGTGTGCGAGCAAGGAGGCCTACAAATCTGACTCAGTTACACCAGCTCTGTCAGGAGGAATGGGCCAACATTCTCCCAACTTATTGTGGAAAGCTTGTGGAAGGCTACCCGAAACATTTGACCCAAGTGAAACAATTTAAAGGCAATGCTACCAAATACTAATTGAGTGTATGTAAACTTTTTACCCACTGGAAATGTGGTGAAATAAATAAAAGTTGAAATAAATCATCCTCTCTAAATAAATCATCCTCTCTTAAATTTCACATTCTTAAAATAAAGTGGTGATCTTAACTGACCTAAGACAGGGATTTCTTACTAGAATTAAATGTCAGGAATCGTGAAACACTGAGTTTAAATGTGTATGTAAACTTCCGACTTCAACTGTATATTTGGATATGTTTAACAGTTTTTTTGTTACTACATGATTCCATATGTGTTAAGTCATAGTTTTGATGTCTTCACTATTGAAACAAATAAAGAAAAAACCTGGAATGAGTAGATGTGTCCAAACGATTGACTGGTACTGTATGTAAATGTTATATATTTATTTTGTATTTTTTTACATTTGCAAAAATGTATTTAAAAAAACATCAGTTTTTGCTTAATTATTATAGGGTATTGTGTGTAGATAGTTTTTCTCACCCCTCATCAATGTAACTTAACAAAATGTGGAAAAAGTCAAGGGGTCTGAATACTTTCCGAAGGCAAAAGTGGCAAAAAACAAAACTAGAGGAAACACACTAGAGCAGCCCGACAGTACACTACTCCCCCACATCTTCCCATGTTTCTTAGGGCACCACGGAATTATTCTGCATCCTGTTTAGTTCTGGCTCGTGAATGTGATGAAAGGGGGTTGCACTCTCCAATCCAAAGGGCAACATGTTCCCATCGAACAATCCCAAGCCTGGGAACAACATTTTCTATCCCTGCAAGTAAACATATAGTTTTTAGGAGTCTCTTCTAACACCCCCTTGGCTCAAACAAAACCCCAACCCACCAGCACCCCTCCCACCCCACTCTGTCAGTGAGAGACATGACCCATAGGACCGCCTGTTTGGGTCCAGTGAGAGAACAACTAAACGTCATCAGCTTTCACTTTGAGAGAGGCTGGGAAGATTGAAATACTGTAGGGCTCACATGACTGGTTCTGATGCCAAAGAGGGTAGATGTGAGGGGTTTAACAACACAATGCACAGTACTTGTAAGAAGTGCTATACAAATTGATTGATCCACTTAAAAAGGACAGGGTATGTGAATCTGGTGGAAAGTAGAGTATGCATGCATTAGTTCCTTGAGATGAGAACTTGAGGCAGATGTGGAAGACTGCCAGGACCAGATATGCTGGAAAACTGTTGTCAATGGGTTGTGCTCTAGGAGGCGTAAAAGGCCTAAGTGAGTAAATAAATATGTATTAGTTCCTCTCCAGAGATGTTGGGTTGCCTCAATGAATGGGTGTCCCATAGCCTTGCGCTCTAGCTATCTCACACAGAAAAAAAACAAGCAACAAGGCAACCCTCCTAAACCAAGTAAAGTACTTATACTTCACTCTTCCCAGGGTACTACCCAGAGCTCACCATATGAAAGCTTGACCTCTGATCCATTTCCTGAGTGTCCCTTTAAGTGAAACCACAGTGGAAGGAGCAGGGTTGGCTGGGATATTGGTCTTTCCCCCTTAAGGCTGATTCTCCCAGTACCCCCATTTCCTCCTGTAGATTGTTAGACTGGTAGGACAGGAATGTGGATAGGCTGACATATATAGCTGGGCTCTGATTAATATGCGTTAAGTTTTAACATAGCGTATTTCACTGCCAGTGTAAGTCATAGCCTTCAGGAGTCCTTGCTACCTACTGTAGCACAGTAAGCCTTTTATGTGTCGTAGAGTGACTAGAGTGCTGAAATCTCTGTATGCTTAGAAATGTAATAGATGGGTCGAACCTGGACTCTGTTGGGAAAGTCAGTGTAATTATGTGACTTGAAACACAATTTTTCACTTTAATTGCAGACTTTTGGCCACATAGGTTCTTGTTATTTCGGAAAAGACGTTATGGAAACGTGCAACCAAATCACGTGGCAACCAAATTGTGCAATTCCCTTGTTCTAGGTTTTGTACATATCCCCAGGAGAAAACAATATAATATAGCACAGATTGTTATCCCCAATGCCTATAATATACACAAATAGTATCAATAATTGTGTGAAATGGAGAGGCATGACACACTTGATCTAATGTTGCTTGGTCATGGTCACATACGACTTTTTATCTTTATAGTTCAAAGATGTTTAGGTTGGATATCTTGTTTTGTTCTTGAGTTATACTTATAGCACATGGCATTCACGTGGCTAAGTTACACAAACATACAATAGGGCCACACAGTGTTTGTGCGACCTAACATGTCCCCTGAACATCTTTGAGTCTATGATTTCTCTATATTTTCATCAGATTATTAAGAACCTCTGTGACTGAAGAGAAACTGTTTAAAAACCGATCACGGAACCTCTGACCTCAAAGGCAGGAAGTTCACAAGGTCAATATTATCTACCCTTTTTATTAACGTTACAGTCGATGGGTAAACGTCATATTAACGTTCCTGTCTAAATGGGAAACGTTAAAGTTCCAGTCTATATTTTATAGCATTTCTTGGATCTGATGGTGACTTCCCCCATATATGGTCTGTAACGGTTGATCCAGAGCCACAGAACTATCTCCTCAATTATGCTTTACTTTGTACGCACTTTACAAGTGTCCACCATAGATCATATAGCCTACATCTGGATGTAGTTTAAAGCTGCACTCAATCAGGTGTGAATATTCTGTCAGAGCTCTAACATGTGAAGATAAACAGATGTTCAGCATTGCTCCTAATTTTTGGCTCGCTGACCCTCGACTTTCTGTGGTATCGGGGTGACACTAGGCAAGACTTCCCTCAGCTCTTCAGTGGGTTGTGTGGCCCTACCTGGCAGTAGCTGTTAACAGCCTTATGCTTGTTAATGAAGTTGGTATGAGCTCTGGCCAGCACGCCATTTCCAGCCCTCTGAGGAGAGTTTGGAGATGTTATCGGGAGAAATTTGTCAAGGCGCCTGCCAGGCACACAGAGAGCGGCTTACAACCCCTTTACACATTATCTGGTTTCCGTGGGTGCTAGATCTCTCAAAGCTGGTTCAGCTCCACTTCGACAATGTAAACATTTTCAGAACTTATTTAGGTTTTGTTATGATCTGTAGCTTTAGATCCTCGTATTTGTTTCATAACTATGAAGCTCCGATTGAGAATTCTACCGCTCCCTGTAACTTCTGCTTCCAACTCACACCCCTCAAACAGCTAGATCCCCTGAACGCAGCTCACGCTGCAGATCCCAATCACCTGAATTCTAATCACCTGTATGTCATTATCACACTATTTAGTTCAGTTCTTTGCACCCCATCACTGTGAGGTATTGTTTGTTTTGTGACATGTCTTTCGGGGGGCTGGTTTCCCTGTGATTTACTACTCCCGTGCATGATCGTTTTTGCCTGCCTCACTGACGCCTTTTGCATATTCCCTGCTTGTACTTTAGCCTATCGGATTTCCTGTTATCTACCTATTGCCTGATCTCCCGGACTACGTTACTAGCCTTTTCCCTGCCTATTCTGTTGCCCTTTTGGACTCCCTGTGTATGACCTTCTGCCTGCCCCTGGACCCAGTTACCTGCCTCTTCCTGTGGTCCTTTGCAATTGACACCTGCTGCGCCCTGCGCTTGAAACCAGCTCGCTGTCTCCTCTCGTTCATTACACTCCCGGCTTTGGTTCTACACCTTGGTACTGTTAAGGGTGTGTTTAGACACAATGGAATAATTTACAATCCTCATATCTTGAATCCCTGGTGCCAATAGGGCAGTTCAGAAAGCTGAGGAATTAATTGAGTGTAATAATGTGTTGTTGAAATGTAGTGTATCTCCTGTATCTTACTGCAGCACCCTAATCACCCCTACCTCCAGAGGCTATGGTTCTCAGAGCATCACTCTCTGTAATGGTGCCCTGAGTGGTGCCCAATACTAGAGGTGTTACGGTTGATAGTAAAGTACAACGCCCAATGATTTTTTAAATCAGTTATGTAGCATTCTCAACCTGAGTAGTGCCCGATACTAACAATTGAGTACCTGGTCTCAATTGTGCTCCCCTGAATAAATAAAAGTTGAATAAAATAAAACAATCCTCACGTTCTCTGAATTGCAAAGGGCCAAAATGCAAGGTTAGGTTTACTGTAGGCATGCTAGCAAGTGGTTATGTTGAAGCTCATGGAAACCAAACATGGAAACCCGCATGCTCTTTTTTATTTGCTAAAAGCAAAGGAACAATGGAAATATTATGAAATGTGTTTTCCAAGTTGCCTATAAACCCATCAAGTACCTTATAAACATCTAGTGTGAATCTGTTGGACTGAATGCCAGCGGAACTCGATTCTAAGACACTCTTACCAAGTCTTTATTCTTACTGATAGTATCATTCCTTGACAATATATTGTGATTTCACCCCACTGTTATGAGCCAAAACGTATTTTGATTAGTCTGATTGCGTCACAGTACTCCTATTTCCCCTATATCTGATATCGAGCAAAAGCTTGCTCTTAAATTATTATTTTTTAAAAAGCCCATACCAGCTTAAATCCACTTTTTTCAGCTGGGAAGATGCCCAGAGCTGACACGATGTTGCATAACAATTTAAGTCATTGTTTTAGTCAAAGTACAATATATTTGTCCTTGAAGTGGGAACTTTGTGGAAATCCATGTCAATGATGTGTAAGTTCTTTCTGACTTGCATATCAGTTATAGGGCTGGCATTTAGTTCATTTTATACACCTACACTACATGAACAAAAGTATGTGGACACCTCATTCCAAAATCATGGGCTTTAATATAGAGTTGGTCCCCCCTTCGCTGCTATACCAGCCTCCACTCTTCTGGGAAGACTTTCCACTAGATGTTGGAACATTGCCGCGGGGACTTGCTGCCATTCAGCCACGAGCAATAGTGAGGTCAGGCACTGATTTTGGGCGATTAGGCCTTGTTCGCAGTCGGCGTTCCAATTCATCCCAAAGGTGTTCGATGGGGTTGAGGTCAGAGCTCTGTGCAGGCCAGTCAAGTTCTTCCACACCGATCTAATTAGACTGAAAGATGGTGAAGCGTGATTCATCACTCCAGAGAACACACACAAAAAAATATATATATAATAATAATAATTCCACTGCTCCAGAGTCCAATGGTGGCGAGCCTTACACCACTCCAAACGAGGACAGACAATTTCTACTCGCTACGCACTTCAGCACTCGCTACGCGCTTCAGTTCTGTGAGCTCGTGTGGCCCACCACTTTGCGGCTGAGCCATTGTTGCACCAAGACTTTCACTTCTGTTTATGTTATAGCCTTATTCTAAAATGTATTAAATTCCTCCCCCTTCAGTCTATACACAATACCCCGTAATGACAAAGCAAAAACAGGTATTTGGACATATTTGCAAATGTATTACAAAATATAAAACTGAACTATCACATTTACATACACTACCATAAATGAGAGACACTTTCATTTAAGAATGATGGAGGCCACTGTGTTCTTGGGGACCAATGCTGCAGATTTTCTTTTGTTACTCTTCCTCAGATCTGTGCCTCGACACAGTCCTGTCTCGGCGCTCTACCGACAATTCCTTCAACCTCATGGCTTGGTTTTTGCTCTGACATCCACTGTCAACTGTGGGACCTTTATAGACAGGTGTGTGCCTTTCCAACTCATGTCCAATCAATTGAATTTACCACAGGTGGACTCCAATCAAGTTGTAGAAACATCTCAAGGATGATCAATAGAAACAGGATGCACCTGAGCTTAATTTCTCATAGCAAAGGGTCTAAATACATTGTGTTCTGTTTTTTTCCCATTATGGGGTATTGTGTGTAGATTGATGAGAGAAAAAATTATTTCATGCATTTTAGAATAAGGCTGTAACGTAACAAAATGTGGAAAATGTAAGGGGGTCTAAGTACTTTCCGAAAGCACTGTATAGTGTACATACCTACAAACATGTTAGAGCTAAGAAGTGTGGGGTCCTTAATTCCTGTTTTCAACCTGGTTGCTACTGTGGCTTACTGCATTATGCAATGTATTTCGACTGTTGGGAGATGTTTGATGGGCTGACGCCGGTGAAATGGTGAATAAGAAAAGAGCTATATTATTCTGATTAGTGGATGAGGTGGATCGGTGAAATGTAAACACAGCTGGGACATCTCATTGTTTCTGGAGACGTGCACGGCGGCGCTACAGCAAGAGTGTAGCTAGCTAGCTAGAAAGTAGCAGTTGCTCTCTAACTCTGCAAGTTCGGCTGGCTAGCTAGCATAGCTAACTGTGCGGTGAGGTAAATCCATATGAAGTACCGGTAAGTTAATATATAGCTCAGTGAGTAAATCCCTGCTTTACCAATACTAATGCTACCGCTTCGCCTTGGTTTTGTTACCAAATGCGAAGTTGTCTGAAAACTGCACGGTGTCTCTACAGTAATAAACCTAGCTGTCAAAGAGTATGTGCGTGATGGACAATGTGATACAAAGTGCTCTAAAGTAATCTAAATGTGTTAAAAACAATTCAGTTAAAAACAATAGTTCAGTTAAAAACAATTGTTTTAATTGGCTAGCTAGCTTTTTTTCAAAGTAGAGAGATTGGGTGTGTGTAGCTAGTGAAATGAGTTCATCCCTCAAAGAACTAATACTGTAGTTGCCTACATGCGATTTTCTAAGGCTACCCATCCCAGCCACCCTCTGCTCTGCATGGCCACAAGGTGGAAACATGGTCAGACAGACACCTTCCCCCCACTGAGAATGTCATTGTCAAGTTCATAGAATTTAGGCTATACATTGATCCATGACAGACAGGAAATGTGACTACTCCACCTTTGTGTCTCAGGAGTCAACAGACAACAATTCAGCCTCACTGAAGTTTGTCCAGAAAAATACAGTGTACACTACAAGGGCACAATGCGAGACCCAAATGCAAACACAGGAGGCAGATGGTAGAGCTCTGATATTTATTATAACAAAGGGAGTAGGCAAAGGCAGGTCGGGGACAGGCGAGAGTTCATAAACCAGGTCAGAGTCCAAACAGTGCCAGACTATAGACAGTCTCGAGGTCAGGCCAGGCAGGGGTCAGATACCAGATCTGAGTCCAAAAACAGTAGAAGGGGATAGGCTGGCAGTCAGGACAGGCAGAGTGGTCAGGCAGGTGGGATCTGAGTCAGGACTGACAAGGGTCAAAACCAGGAGGACTAGAAACAAACAGCGACTGGGAGTGAACTAGTTGACTTGGAAAATCATGATTGTCCAACCCTGCTAAAATCCCTACAACACCTGGGTGAAGTAGAGTAGAGTCAGGACTACAACAAGGCTGGACAATCATGGGTGACTTGACCTGGGTGTTGATGTACACAGTCGGTAGGAACCCGACAGCACTTGACTATATACAGAGAGATAATCCCTGCCTGATTCTCAGTTCTCTGGGCTAAACTGAGAACAGCAAAATGGTAATGTATGGTCAGGATCCATGACAGACATAATGCCAATTCAACAACCTACATGTGTTTCATGTGTCTTACAGGGCTGAAGACTCCAGGATGTTGGATGCAGATAAATGACTGAGGCTGAGCAAGCAGGAATATTGTAATATTGACATAAAAGGAGCATGAAATTGTAAAAAAAAAATAAGAAAAAAAAGCACAGAATGGATCCATGTTTTGTTATTTTTATCAGTCATTGCCTGTTCTGATAATGTTTACATAACCAACTACAATTACAAAATGAGCAAACAATGAAGTGGAAAATAAATTAGTACAACGTACAGAACACCCACATTTTCATTATAGCCTACTCCTGTGCTCAGGGTCCTATCACACATTGACTACTGAGGGTTCCCAATGTTTCAATAAGTTTGAGAGGGGCCACATTGACATTTACATTTTTATCGGGGTCCTCATGAGCACCACTGAAATTAGAACCATGTCTGTCCTCTAACAAGCCGCCACTTCCTCCTCTCTTGGCTATAACCTATATTACAGTACACACATTCTGGTACAGGAACACTGGTGTTATTGTTCGGAGAATACAAGCCTACTAGTAATTTTGTACTGCATACACATCAACAGTGTCATTTCTGGATGAATGAGTTTTATAATACAAAGTAAATAATAAGGAACATACAGTAAAATTACATGATTTGACCAAGTGACAGACTTATTCTAACCGGCTCATCAAAACAATGTGCAAGAAGTATTAGTAGCTTGCTATATTGCTACAAAAGTATTGGTCCACATTCTAGCTAGTGTCCATCACCGATACAGGCAATAGTTGCTTTCCTTGGCTCCCTACAAAAAGCTTCAGGGCCAACTGTTATATTGGTCGTCTAGTAGCCAGCTAGTGGGGATACTTGTAAACATTACAGCTAGGTCGTTCCAGCTGTTTTTTAGTTAGCTAGCTAGGTAGCTAACTAAAAAGTTAGCTGTAGCTAGTTACTAACTACCTAACCTTTACTCTTAAGTTTTTAAAAAGTTATCTGGATGTTGTCTATCAGATAGGATTAAATGCATAGAAATACAATGAACAGAACAGACAAATCATTGACTTGAATGGGGACAGCTGAATGGTTGCTAGCTATCTAGCATATTTGTGACTCACAGCCTCGATTCGGTCTTACGTAGCAAAAGTGGCTGAGCAGCAGGATAAACAAAAATAGTAGCAGTGGCATTTGTGTGTGTGTTAGTGTAACCGGTGGGAAATGGCTAGTTAGCTAGCGGGGTGCGCGCTAACAGCGTTTCAGTTGGGGACGTCACTCGCTCTGACACCTTGAAGTAGTTGTTCCCCTTGCTCTGCAAGGGCCGTGGCTTTTGTGGAGCGATGGGTAACGATTCTTCGAGGGTGGCTGTTAATGTGTGCAGAGGGTCCCTGGTTCGAGTCCAGGTAGGGGCGAGGAGAGGGACGGAAACTATACTGTTAGATTGATGCTGTTGACCCGGATCACTGGTTGCTGCGGAAAACGAGGAGGTCAAAAGGGGGTTGAGTGTAACCGGTGTGAAATGGCTAGTTAGCTAGCAGGGTGCACGCTAACAGCGTTTAAATTGGTGACGTCACTCACTCTGAGACCTTGAAGTAGTTGTTCCCCTTGCTCTGCAAGGGCCACGGCTTTTGTGGAGCGATGGGTAACGATGCTTCATGGGTGTCAGTTGTTGATGTGTGCAGAGGGTCCCTGGTTCAAGCCCAGGTAGGGGCGAGGAGAGGGACGGAAGCTATACTGTTACATTAGGAGAGAGTCATGTGAATGTGCATAGAGGCACTGCAGATAGTCCGGATGACTGGGAACTCGCCCCCAGTGATAAACTGGTCCGTCCGCATCACGCACCAAGGGAATCTATTTTCGTAGAGCCTGTTTCTGCCCTTGATTTTGGTGCAGTGTGTCATGTAAAAATCTTCCCAGCGTGAAATAGTTCCCAATCGTTCTGATTGTGTTCTGATTGTCACGTCATGCTGTAATATTCTCCCAGTGTGAAAATGTTCCCAGTTCAATAATTGCATGCGCATGTCTTTATGTGAATGGCTGAGCTCGTGCAGATGTTTCTCTCACACCCTCCCTCGACCTTGAAAAACTGTTCTGTGGGCACGTGCATTTGCTTCACAGATCTGCCCATTCAATGGTGGGCAGGAGTATTGATACTGACCAATCAGAAACTTGTTAAGGCATGAGGTCAGCACATAAACAGCCGGACTCGCGCATCAAAGTGCTGAAGGTTGATGTGAGGAGTGATTTTTCACATTTGTAAAGACTTTGGTGCTACGCGAGGGTGTGAGAGAAACGTCTGCAAGTGTGGCCTGTGATCAGGAAGTGAAGGTCAACACTGTGGCGGAGCGTGTTCTTGTTTTGGCCACTGCAATTGTCACATTTCATGTCCACACGTGTTTCCTCCGTAGTTGGTGAATAAATAGTGCATGTAGTTGATGACTGGGACTAGGCCTAATCAAAAATAGTTTTATTTGAGTCTCCTCCTGGACTACCACTATAGCCCTACATAGCACAGCCAGTGGTCGCGGAAGTTTGAGTAGCAAGGATCCAGAATGCTGCCAGCCCGGGTCGCTCATTCGATATGCTGATAAAATTTAGGGAACCTTGTTTTCAGATTAGCTTTGTTAAAATCCCCAGCTACTATAAATTCAGCCTCAGGATATATGGTTTTCAGTTTACATAGAGTCCAATGAAGTTCTTTCAGGGCCATCGAGGTGTCTGCTTGGGGGGGATATACACGGCTGTGATTATAATCAAAGAGAATTCTCTTGGTAGATAATGCGGTCGGCATTTGATTGTAAGGAATTCTAGGTCAGGTGAACAAAATGACTTGAGTTCTTGTATGTTGTTATGATCACACCACGACTCGTTAATCATAAGGCATACACCCCTGCCCTTCTTACCAGAGAGATGTTTGTTTCTGTCGGTGCGATGCGTGAAGAAACTGGGTGGCTGTACCAACTCTGATAACATATCCCGAGTGAGCCATGTTTCTGTGAAACAGAGAATGTTACAATCTCTGATGTCTCTCTGGAAGGCAACCCTTGCTCAAATTTCGTCTACCTTGTTGTCAAGAGACTGGACATTGGCGAGTAGTATACTCAGGAGCAGTGAGCGATGTGCCCGTCTACGGAGCCTGACCAGAAGACCGCTCCGTCTGCCCCTTCTGCGGTGCCGTTGTTTTGGGTCACCTACTGGGATCCGATCCATTGTCCTGGGTGGTGGTCCAAACAGAGGATCCGCTTCGGGAAAGTCGTATTCCTGGTCGTAATATTGGTAAGTTGACGTTGCTCTTATTTCCAATAGTTCTTCCCGGCTGTATGTACTAAGACTTAAGATTTCCTGGGGTAACAATGTAAGAGATAATACATAAAAAAACAAAATACTGTATAGTTTCCTAAAAACGTGAAGGGAGGCGACTATCTCTGTCGGCGCCATCACATACAGATGGTCAACGAACAGGGTCATCTACTCCACCAACACCACGACCAGCTGGCGCAACTGGGTATGGCCATGGAGGAGGTCCTCTGTGTTCTCCACCAACTCGATACCACCAGCGAGACTCTCCATACCCATTTCCGAGGGCCTCCAACCACGGGTCGTCACAATGAGCCAGTTCTCCAGCCTACCCAGCTGTCCGACCAGATCAGCGATGTCCGATTGTCTCTTCCGGAGAAATATGACGGTACTCCATCGAAATGCAATGGCTTCCTACTCCAGTGCTCCCTCTATTTTTCCCATCAGAAGGGAGCCCACACCACCGAGGGGTCCAAGGTTGCCATGGTAATTTCCCTACAGACCTGGCGGGCGTTGGAGTGGACGACTCCAACGCACTCATCACAATGGCTATCCGTCTGGCTATAGCTGCTCCCATTGATTATAGCTCAGTCTTCAACACCATAGTACCCTCCAAGTTCATCATTAAGCTCGGGGCCCTGGGTCTGAACCCTGCCTTGTGCAACTGGGTCCTGAACTTCCTGGCGGTTCGCCCCCTTGGTGGTGAAGGTAGGAAACAACACCTCCACTTCGCTGATCCTCAACTCAGGAGCCCCACAAGGGTGCGTGCTCAGCACCCTCCTGTACTCCCTGTTCACCCATGACTGCGTGGCCACACACGCCTCCAACTCAATCATCACGTTTGCAGACGACACAACAGTAGTAGGCCTGATTATCAACAATGATGAGACAGCCTACAGGGAGGAGGTGAGGGCCTTGGCGGAGTGGTGCCAGGAAAATAACCTCTCCCTCAACGTCAACAAAACGAAGGATCTGTTGTGAACAGCAGAGGGAGCGTGCCCCTATCCACATTGACGGGGCCGCAGTGGAGAAAGTGGAAAGTTTCAAGTTCCTAAGCGCACACATCACTGACAATCTGAAATTGTCATCCACACAGACAGTGTGGCGAAGAAGGCACAACAGCGTCTTTTCAACCTCAGGAGGCTGAAGAAATTTGGCTACGCCCGTAAGACCTTCAAAAGCTTTTACAGATGCACAATTGAGAGCATCCTGTCGGACAACAACCACCCGAGCCACGGCCTGTTCACCCCGCATCAAAGCTGGGACCGAGAGACTGAAAAACAGCTTCTATCTCAAGGCCATCAGACTATTAAATGGTCATCACTAGCAGGCTACCACCCGGTTACTCAACCCTGCACCTTAGCAGCTGCTGCCCTATGTACATAGACATGGAATCACTAATCACGTGAATAATGTTATATACTGTATTCTGTTTGACTGTATTTTAGTCATTGCCACTCCGACATTGCTCGTCCTAAAACTTTATATATTTCTTAATTCCATTCTTTTACTTTAAGATTTGTGTGTATTGTTAGATACTACTGCACTGTTGGAGGTAGGAACATAAGCTTTTCGCTACACCTGCAATAACATCTGCTAAATATGTGTATGTGAACAATAACATTTGATTTTAATAACCTTCAGCGGGAGCGACGGTGTCCACCTCGCCACTCTTTTCCCTCCTTTGGCCGTCCAGAGACTGAACCCATGGAGATAGGGTCCACACACCTCCCCGCAGCATAGCGGCATCACCGGAGACAGCTGGGTCTCTGTGCCTATTGTGGTCAGGAGGGGCACCGGCTTCAGCGATGTCCGTTACGTCACAGCACAACTCACCTTCACCGTGGGATCCATGCACGAGGAGAGCCTTCCCTTCCTTGTCATCACCGCACCAGTGCACAAAGTCATCCTCGGCCTCCCGTGGCTCCAAAGTCATGATCCCTCCTGGTCGATGATGGAAATCACCGACTGGTCACCCGGATGCCAGAAGACTTGCTTTCCCTAGCCCTGTGGTTCCACGCCGGTTGAGTCTTGTGATTGCCCTGCAGCCCGACATCCCGGAGGCATACCAGGATCTTCGGGAGGTGTTCTCCAAGACCCAAGCCACCTGTCTCCCTCATCGTCCCTGGGACTGTGCCATCAACCTGTTAGAAGGCTCTGCATTGCCTTGCAGCCGCGTCTACCCTCTGTTGGTGGCTGAGAGTGAGGCCATGGAGGAGTATATCCAAGAGGCTCTCCAGCAGGGTTTTGTCCGCTCATCCACCTCTTCTGTGTCTGCAGGCTTCTTCTTTGTGACCAAGAAGGATGGGGGTATGCGTCCCTGCATTGATTAGAGGTCTCAATTTCAATATATATACCGCTACCCCCTCCCGCCTTTGAACAGCTCTGCTGGACCCGTTTTATTACGAAGCTGGACCAGCGAAGTGCCTGCAATCTTATCCGCATCCGAGAGGGGGATGAGTGGAAAACAGCCTTCAGCATGACGTCTGGGCACTACGAGTACTTGGTGATGCCTTATGGACTTGCCAATGCTCCGTCAGTGTTTCAGGCGTCCGTGAACGTGGTGTTCAGGGACATGATTGTGCGCTAGGTGGTCATGTATATCGATGACATCCTGGTCTACTCGGCCACCTTGGAAGATCACATCGCTTATGTCCGAGAAGTCCTGAGACGCCTTCTGGGGAACCGCCTTTATGTTAAAGCGGAGAAGTGTCAGTTCCATCATGTCGAGGTCTCCTTCTTGGGATACTGGATCAGCCCACAGGGGGTGAGTTTGGATGAAAGGAAGGTCGAAGCAGGTCTCTGACCTCCCTATAGGCTGTCTCATTGTTGTCAGTGATCAGGCATACCACCGTTGTGTCGTCAGCAAACTTGGTGTTGGAGTCTT
Source organism: Brachymystax lenok tsinlingensis (assembly GCA_030435695.1). Classification (NCBI taxonomy): domain Eukaryota; kingdom Metazoa; phylum Chordata; class Actinopteri; order Salmoniformes; family Salmonidae; genus Brachymystax; species Brachymystax lenok. Next base: position 8,858,563 of record CM059818.1, on the reverse strand, counting down.
GCTTGGCCTTCGCAGTCGTGGGTGAACAGGGTCGGTAGTCATTTAGGCAGGTTACCTTGGCATTCTTGGCCACAGGGACTATGGTAGTCTGCTTGAAACATGAATAAGCAGACTTGGTCAGAGAAAGATTGAAAATGTCAGTGAAGACACTTGCCAGATGGTGAAGGGAGGACGGCTCATAATAATGGATGGAATGGCGCAAATGGAATGGCTTCAAATACATAGAAACCATTTTGATACCATTGCACCTATTCTGCTCCAGCCATTACCATGAGCCTGTCCTCCCCAATTAATGTGCCACCAACCTCCTGTGGTACACATCCTGGTAATCCATCTGGCCCTGCGGCATTGTGAATGTTGACCTGGTTAAAGGTCTTACATCGGCTACGGAGAGTGTGACCACACAGTCATCTGGAACAGCTGGTGCTCACATGCATGCTTCAGTGTTTCTTGCCTCGAAGCGTGCAAAGAAGTCATTTTGCTCGTCTGGTAGGCTCGTGTCATTGGGCAGCTCGCGGCTTGGCTTCCCTTTGTAAGCCGTAATAATTTGCAAGCCCTGCCACATCCGACGAGCATCAGAGCTGGTATAGTAGGATTAAATCTTAGTCTTGTTTTGATGCTTTGCCTGTTTGATGGTTCGTCGGCGCGCAAAGCAGGATTTGTTTTAAACATCTGGATTAGTGTCCCGCTCCTTGAAAGCGGCAGCTCTAGCCTTTAGCTCAGTGAGGATGTTGCCTGTAATCCATGGCTTCTGGTTGGGATATGTACGTACGGTCACTGTGGGGACAACATCATCGATGCACTTATTGATGAAGCCAGTGACTGATGTGGTATACTCCTCAATGCCATCGGATGAATCCCGGGAACATATTCCAGTCTGTGTCATCTGATCTTATCCGTATCGAGCGAATCACTGGTACTTCCTGCTTTAGTTTTTGCTTGTAAGCAGGAATCAAGAGGATAGAATTACGGTCAGATGGAGGGCAAGCGAGAGCTTTGAACCCGTCTCTGTGTGTGGAGTAAAGGTGGTCTAGAGTTTTTTTCTTTCTCTGGTTGCACATGTGACATTTAAGTTTTCCTGCATTAAAGTCCCCGGCCAGTAGGAGCACTGCTTCTGGATGAGCATTTTCTTTGTTTGATTATGGCCTTATACAGCTCGTTGAGTGCGGTCTTAATTCAAGCATCAGTTTGTGGTGCTAAATTGAAAGCTGCAAAAAATATAGATAACTCTCTTGGTAAATAGTGTGGTCTACAGCTTATCATGAGGTCCTCTACTTCAGACTAGCAAAACCTTGAGACTTCCTTAGTATTAGAGATTGCACACAAGCTGTTATTGACAAATAGACACAGACACCACCCCTCGTCTTACCGGAGGTAGCTGTTCTGTCTTGCCGATGGAAAACCCAGCCAACTGTATATTATCCATGTCGCCAATAGGACGGCTGGTAGAGGCGCGTTACTCACTCGCCAATAAATTCTCACAAGGCATCCGGATCTGCAGCCCCTGTATCGGCGTCTCCTCTTCATGCGAATTATCGGGATTTCGGCCTGGTACAGGAGAAGCAGTAAATCCTTTGCGTCCGATTCATAAAAAAAAAACTCTTTGTCCAGTTCGAGGTGAATAATTGTTGTTCTGATATCCAGAAGGTCTTTTCAGTCATAAGAGACAGTGGCAGAAACAAAAAACACACAAAATAGCACTATTCGTTATGAGCCCAAAAACGGCAGCCATCCTAAAATAACAATAATCTACCCCCCAGACCTCCAAAGAGCCAGCTAACATCTGACCAGGGGATGCCAAGAAGAAGCCTAACCCTGATAACCTATGACAAAGATAGGAATTTAGAAATGTTCTGTGCTAGCAGTAACATTACCGTCTTCCCATACTATCCTCTGTGACATTTTATGTTGTGCAATGTGGCATTGGTTCTCCTTTCTTTGGTCTCTCTCTCTCTCTCTCTCTCTCTCTCTCTCTCTCTCTCTCTCTCTCTCTCTCTCTCTCTCTCTCTCTCTCTCTCTCTCTCTCTCTCTCTCTCTCTCTCTCTCTCTCTCTCTCTCTCTCTCTCTCTCTCTCTCTCTCTCTCTCTCTCTCTCTCTCTCTCTCTCTCTCTCTCTCTCTCTCTCTCTCGAATATGTGGACAACTACAAATACCTAGGTGTCTGGCTAGACAGTAAACTCTCCTTCCAGACTCATATTAAGCATCTCCAATCCAAAATCATATCTAGAATTGGCTTTCTATTTCGCAACAAAGCCTCCTTCACTCACGCCGCCAAACTTACCCTAGTAAAACTGACTATCCTACCGATCCTCGACTTCGGCGATGTCATCTACAAAATAGCTTCCAATACTCTACTCAGCAAACTGGATGCAGTCTATCACAGTGGCATCTGTTTTGTTACAAAGCCCCTTATACTACCCACCACTGCGACCTGTATGCTCTAGTCGGCTGGCCCTCGCTACATATCCGTCGCCAGACCCACTGGCTCCAGGTCATCTATAAGTCTATGCTAGGTAAAGCTCCGCCTTATCTGAGCTCACTGGTCACGATAACAACACCCACCCAAAGCACGCGCTCCAGCAGGTATATCTCACTGGTCGTCCCCAAAGCCAACACCTCCTTTGGCCGCCTTTCCTTCCAGTTTTCTGCCAGTGACTGGAATTAATTGCAAAAATCACTGAGGCTGGAGACTTATATCTCCAACTTTAAACATCAGTTATCTGAGCAGCTAACCGATCGCTGCAGCTGTACATAGTCCATCTGTAAATAGCCCACCCAATCTAACTACCTCATCCCCATACTGTTTTTATTTACTTTTCTGCTCTTTTGCACACCAGTATCTCTACTTGCACATCATCATCTGCGAAATTGTGAGGACATGCAGCCACTCCCTAAGAAGGTAATGAAGGAAATTTTAGCATGGCACACCTGTTTTTTGCTTACTACATTATTCCATAACTGTGAATATCATAGTTTTGGTGTCTTCAATATTACTCAACAATGTAGAAAACAGTAATAATAAAGAAAAGGCCTGGAATGAGTAGGTGTGTCCAAACTTTTGACTGGTACTCATATATATATTTGTTGCTGAACAGGTGGTGCTCAAAACAGGCTCTGCCCCACCTGCCATGAATGACTGGTCGCCACTGTCTCCATCAGACCAGGACAAAGACTGAGTGCACTGAGGAAGGTGGCCAACAAACTTGACAGAGGGCCAAGAAACATTTTTCAAAGCTCAAGTCTGCATTGTCATGGAGTACACCTCTTTGTGCTGGATGACCGTGTCAAAGCATTGATTATGCTAATTGGATGTACTGATGTCTGATATGGCTATTGTACATCCAATAAATAATACATTAAAAAAAACAGGCTATGTTCAAGTGTTAAGTCTGGTTTAGGCTAAGTATTTGTGCTCCTGCACTGATTAGTTATTTTAGTCTGGTTTAACCAGGTTAACAGATCCTCCTTTACAAGGATCAATACAAGCAACAGACCCATATGCTGCACTAAAGCAGAAAGGCAGGCAGGTAGACAGTCACTCGCTGCTGCTCTATTTAGGAGGCCGAAGAATTCACTGGGCAGAACTAACACTGCAAAGGCAGTCAGCAGAACTAATCTCATCAAAAATTAAAAGGGTCGCCACGAAGCATGGAGCGAGGAGGCTGTGCCTCCCCAGGATCCCAAGGGTCCCACAGAGAACAGGCAAGCAACAAGGTTTTGGGTGGTTGAATGTGTTGTGAAAGTTGGGCACCACAAGCCCTATTTTCTTTATACAGAGCTTCAACGGGGACTCTTATAAATCCATTGACTTGTTGACATGTTTCTTAATTAACATATAACAGAGTAAGGCTTAGTCCTCATCCAATACCAGATAACCAAAGTCAGGAAAAGGATTCATTTCAGGGAGATTCTTCAAAACTTCTGCCTCTTCATTGTATTGCTGCATTTCTGATGAACTATGAGAAGGTATCAGACAGTTTTTTACACTGACATGCACCAACCTGACCACCCTCTACATCAGGGGTGCCAAACTCATTCCACAGAGGGCCGAGAATCTGCAGTTTTTTTTTTTTTTTTTTACTAATTAGTGACCTTACTTCATTGATCAAGTACAAGGGTGGAGTGATAACCCGGAGACACTCGGCGCTCCGTGGAATGAGTTTGACACGTGCTTTACATTATCTCCTACCACAGAGAAGGGGAGACAGTATTGGCAGATGCCTCCGCAACAAGAACCAACTGTCCAAGATCAATGAATTGACAAATAGGTTGACAAATCTTACCATAGCCACTACCTTTTTAACTTTAACTTTTTAATAACCAAATGTGCCTTTTTAAACTGTAATTATTGAAAGCTTAGACTCTTTTAATTGATAAGCATCTGCAAATCTTAATAACCAAATGTGCCTTTTTAAACTGTAATTATGTAAGCTGACTATTTTAATTGATAAGTATCTGCAAATCTTAAAGTGTGACTTTGCTGTGATTTCTCTAATAACTGTATATAGTTTTCGCTGATGCACCAGCATTGACTGTAACCAGCACAATATGGGGCTGCAGGTAGCCTAGTGGTTAGAGTGTTGGACTTGTAACCGAAAGGTTGCAAGATTGAATCCCCGAGCTGACAAGGTAAAAATCTGTTGTTCTACCCCTGAACAAGGCAGTTAACCCACTGTTCCTAGGCCATCATTGAAAATAAGAATTTGTTCTTAATTCTTAGGGCTAGGCCTCTTGTTTCTAAATTTCCGCCTGAATGATGTGCCAAAAGTAAACTGCCTGTTGCTCAGGCCGTGAAGCCAGGATATGCATATTATTGGTACCATTGGAAAGAAAATAATGTAGGAGAAAATAACACAATAGATATGGTAGGAGAAAATCCAAATTAAAACCAACCAGATTTCTGTAAGGTCATACTGAGAATTAGCTCCCTGTATGAAATTCCTATGGCTTCCACAGGGTGTCAGTAGTCTTATGTTCAAGGTTTCAGGCTTGTAACTTCAAAAACGAATAAGAAATATCAGTTTTAGTACAGGGACACAGTCTTGGAAATTTGTGTTTGCGCACGCTATGAAGACAGGACGCACCTGCTAAAATTGGTTTCCTATTGAACATACTTTTTTCCGTAAGAAATATTATAATTTGATTACATTTTAGGGTATCTGAGGAGTAAATAGAAACGTATACTTGTTGAAACAAAGTTTAGGGGTAGATTTTCGGATTCCTTTCTCTGCATGTTGAACGGGTGAATTACTCAAATCGATGGCGCCAACTAAACAGACCTTTTGGGATATAAAGAAGGATTTTATCTAACAAAACAATACTACATGTTATAGCTGGGACCCTTTGGATGACAAATCAGAGGAAGATTTTCAAAAAGTAAGTGAATATTTAATCGCTATTTGTGAATTTATGAAACCTGTGCAGGTGGCAAAATATTTTGATGTGGGGCGCCGTCCTCAAACAATCGCATGGCATGTTTTTGCTGTAATAGCTACTGTAAATCGGACAGTGCAGTTAGATTAACAATAATTTAAGCTTTCAGCCGATATAAGACACTTATATGTGCCTAAATGTTTAATACCCATAATTTTTATGATTATTTATTTGAATTGCGGGCACCCTCCAGTTTCACCGGAAGTTGTCCCGCTAGCGGGACGCCTAGGCTTAAGAAGTAAAAGCTGACTTGCCTAGTTAAAAAAAAATATTAAAAGAAATGGGAGATTAAAAGTTATCCAGTTTGGCCTTTTTTGAACGAGAGGCCCGGAGTTACAGGGAAACCTAAGACACCATTGAACTGTGTCCCTCTAGCAAAGTTTTACAGACAGACACAGAGTTGTCGGAATATATAAAAAAGTAAGACTAAATTGAACTTTCTCCCTCTTGCAGAGTTTTACAGAGGCCACAGAATGGCTTCAGGAGTAATTTCCTGTTTGCTTTGACGGAAGCGGTGTGATTTACACCAGGGACATCCCGTTGATCAGATGGGACGGTAGAGAAGGATCTCATTTATCCCTGTGGCCTCGCAGGAAATTCCTGCTGCTTCTCTCCCCCTCTGTTTACAAGACGTCCTCCCGCTCCTCTCCCTCCGGAGACCCTCACAGCCTTACTAAGCCACAGGCTGAGTCCCAAATGGCATCCTACATAGTGCACAACTTTTTACGAGCGCCCCATGGGCCCTGGTAAAACAGTAGTGCACTATATTGGGAATAGGGTGCCATTTGGGACACATCTACGGTCATGTGCAAAGAGAGAGAAAAAACAGACCCAATGCCACATCCCCTTCCTTTCTCTGTCTTCACTTTGATCACATTGTCCTTCCTTTCTCCATGTTTTCCACCAAAACTCAGTGGGATCTGCCAGGATAGTGTTATACCTAGGGTCTCATGGTCTAATAAGCTAATTAAAGATTTAGATGGAGGAAAGTTCAGTGGTTTTCAGCAGAGTAAAGTGAGGGAAAAGGTAGGAGTGCATACAGTATTATACATAATAAATCTTCCACCTAGTGTAAAGTATGGTCATATTCCTATGCCATATAATGTGAACAGACTGGGTATGTGTCCCAAATGGCACCCTATTCCCTATGTAGTGCACTTCTTTTACAAGGGCCCAATGCAATTGCACATTAGATGACGCATTCTCAGTATGTACTGTATGAGCCTAGTATGTTGATATTGCTAACTGCAGATGTTTTTACGAAACTGTATGTTGTAAATAGTATATAGTAGGATTAATACACGGCATGTACAGTTGAAGTCGGAAGTTTACATACACTTAGGTTGGAGTCATTAAAACTAGTTTTTCAACCTCTCCACAAATTTCTTGTTAACAAACTATAGTTTTGGCAAGTCGGTTAGGACATCTACTTTGTGCATGACACAAGTCATTTTTCCAACAATTGTTTACAGACAGATTATTTCACTTATAATTTACTGTATCACAATTCCAGTGGGTCAGAAGTTTACATACACTAAGTTGACTGTGCCTTTAAACAGCTTGGAAAATTCCAGAAAATTATGTCATGGCTTTAGAAGCTTCTGATAGGCTAATTGACATCATTTGAGTCAATTGGAGGTGTACCTGTGGATGTATTTCAAGGCCTACCTTCAAACTCAGTGCCTCTTTGCTTGACATCATGGGAAAATCAAAAGAAATCAGCCAAGACCTCAGAAAAATAAAAGGTAGACCTCCACAAGTCTGGTTCATCCTTGGGAGCAATTTCCAAACACCTGAAGGTACCACGTTCATCTGTACAAACAATAGTACGCAAGTATAAACACCATGGGACCACGCAGCCGTCATACCACTCAGGAAGGAGACGCGTTCTGTCACCTAGAGATGAACGTACTTTGGTGCAAAAAGTGCAAATCAATCCCAGAACAACAGCAAAGGACCTTGTGAAGATGCTGGAGGAAATGGGTACAAAAGTATCTATATCCACAGTAAAACGAGTCCTATATCGACATAACCTGAAAGGCCGCTCAGCAAGGAAGAAGCCACGGCTCTAAAACCGCCATAAAAAAGTCAGACTACGGTTTGCAACTGCACATGGGGACAAAGATCTTACATGGGGACAAAGGTCCTCTGGTCTGATGAAACAGTCAGGAAGTCAGGAAGTTAAAGCTTGGTCGCAAATGGGTCTTCCAAATGGACAATAACCCCAAGCATACTTCCAAAGTTGTGGCAAAATGGCTTAAGGACAACAAAGTCAAGGTATTGGAGTGGCCATCACAAAGCCCTGACCTCAATCCTATAGAAAATTTGTGGACAGAACTGAAAAAGCGTGTGCGAGCAAGGAGGCCTACAAACCTGACTCAGTTACACCAGCTCTGTCAGGAGGAATGGGCCAAAATTCACCCAACTTATTGTGGGAAGCTTGTGGAAGGCTACCTGAAATGTTTGACCCAAGTTAAACAATTTAAAGGCAATGCTACCAAATACTAATTGAGTGTATGTAAACTTCTGACCGACAGGGAATGTGATGAAAGAAATAAAAGCTGAAATAAATAATTCTCTCTACTATTATTCTGACATTTCACATTCTTAAAATAAAGTGGTGATCCTAACTGACCTAAGACAGGGAATTTTTACTTGGATTAAATGTCAAACTGAATTTAAAAGTAGTTGGCTAAGGTGTATGTAAACTTCCGACTTCAACTGTAGTTTTAGTAAGTAGTAGGCAAGACAGATTTCGGACACCGCATCTGTTTACCCTATATCTGGTCAAAAGTAGTGCACTGTATTTGGGACTCACCCTGGGAGACCTGTGAGGCAGGATAGGGGTCAATTTGAATCGTAACATACTTGTAGTCAGAGAACCATTCCACTCATTATTCTTTGTAAAGCATATATTTGCTAAAGGTGGTACTGGTAGTTATTGTTAACAGTAAGGCGACAAATTTAGGAATAAAGTACTTCATTTAATTAGATAATAGCCTGTTGGAAATCAGCCATATCAAACTTGCAATCAGGAATTACATGTGGATAGCGGAAGGTTGAATTTGACCGTCTGACTACATGAGAAACTTGAATGAATCTGAAATCCATCCAGTATTATTTGAGGCTTTTCAGTTCGATGACAAATTCATCAACATTTTCTTTGATCTGTTTTCTCCCAATCAAATGAGGATTTCTATGTAGTGTACACATCTGTGCCCATTCAATACAAACAATAGTGTAACAATATGGCTGGCACACATGGGAATCATACAAATAACATGCAGCATGCAACATCCATCTCTTTCCACCTCTGTCACTGTGGACCAGAGGGTCAAACAAGATTGAACAGCGATGAAAGTCCCATCAGACCCAGTCAGTGAAACTTGACTCTTGTTTCCCTGGCAACAGAGACCGAGCGTTTTGTACAGTTTGTTTAATCTTCACTCACTTTTGTTTTCTGAACCTTTCAACAGAGAATGCAGTATCGTTTCTCCCCAACACTTATTTCAAAATTGTGCATCACTGGTCTTAAATACAAAATCCTATTGACAGTGTTAAAGAATGGCTTATAAATTCACAAAGTAGCATGTTCTTACTTCATAGGGGGGAGCAATGGTAGTAAAGGGGTGTATACTGTATGTGCACTGTGTGTGTTAGTGTGTGTGTGTGTGTGCGTGCGTGCGTGCATGCGCGTGTATCCATCTGTGCACGCATATACATCCGCTTTTCGGGGGGGCTGTACAAGGTGGAGAAACGGGTGTGTAAAATGTTCAAGAGTTCCAAAGTGAAGTGCATTACATACAGGTCCTCCCATGAGGCCTGTCGCATTACACGGCCGCCCATCGCCTCTCATCAGGGCCAGCTTGGCTGAGGCCTACTTAGCAGTGTGAATATTTCATGGCCTCTTCTCCCCCGCCTATACCACCCTGTCGCTTTCTGTTTGGAGGTACATCTAAGGGCCGCCCTGCCTCCACCAAACTCAGCCCCACAGCCCATGCAATATTCAGGGACCTTTCCAAATCTCCTCATGTCGCTCTCCATCCCACCCTCCCACACTCCGTTGCCCGCCATCTCCTTACTTTCTCTCTCTCTCCTACTCCTCTCTGATTCTAAAAACAGGTGAAAGGCAGGCTCTCTGAGCTGTAGAGGATGAGGAGGAGGAAGAGGAGGGAGGGAAAGAAAGAGGGGAAGAGGGCAATGACAGCACAGTCCTTACAGGTCTCCTTCTCACCTGCCATCTCCCTTTCTATACTTCCTGCTCCCTTACTCTATTTAGGGTTATATTTGTTTCCTCTGAGTTGAAGATAACAGGGATGATGAAAGATGAGATCAGATGATGAAAACAAGGCCTTGTAAATCTCTTCATGTCTGTACCTCTCTCTCCCTTTGTCTGCACTCTACCATCACAAACAGAGGAGGAGGAGACCAGAGCAAAAAGGATGATATGTTTAGCCTGAAATCAACTGTCAAACGAGATCTATTCAGTGGAATCTATGTAAATCGTTAGGCCTTCAGGAACTTGTCGATAATGTCGAAATACCTATTCTGCATAACATATTCTGGTATAACATATATAAATTCAGCAACAAAAAAAATGTCCTCTCACTGTCAACTGCGTTTATTTTCAGCAAACTTAAACAACTGAGACATAAACTGAACAAGTTCCACAGACATGTGACTAACAGATATTGAATAATGTGTCCCTGAACAAAGGGGGTTGGCCACCAGCTGCATTAAGTACTGCAGTGCATATCCTCCTCATGGACTGCACCAGATTTGCCAGTTCTTTCTGTGAGATGTTATCCCACTTTTCCACCAAGGCACCTGCAAGTTCCTGGACATTTCTGGAGGGAATGGCCCTAACCCTCACCCTCCAATCCAACAGGACCCAGACGTGCTCAATGAGATTGAGATCCGGGCTGTTCGCTGGCCATGGCAGAACACTGACATTCCTGTCTCACAGGAAATCAAGCACAGAACGAGCAGAATGGCTGGTGGCATTGTCATACTGGAGGGTCATGTCAGGATGAGCCTGCAGGAAGGGTACCACATGAGGGAGGAGGATGTCTTCCCTGTAACGCACAGCGTTGAGATTGCCTGCAATGACAACAAGCTCAGTCCGATGATGCTGTGACACACCGCCCCAGACCATGACGGACCCTCCACCTCCAAATCAATCCCGCTCCAGAGTGCAGGCCTCGGTGTAACGCTCATTCCTTCGATGATAAACGCAAATCCAACCATCACTCCTGGTGAGACAAAACCACGACTCGTCAGTGAAGAGCACTTTTGCCAGTCCTGTCTGGTCCAGCGACGATGGGTTTGTGCCCATAGGCGACGTTGTTGCCTGTGATGTCTGGTGAGGACCTGCCTTACAACAGGCCTACAAGCCCTCAGTCCAGCCTCTCTCAGCCTATTGCGGACAGTCTGAGCACTGATAGAGGGATTGTGCGTTCCTGGTGTAACTCGGGCAGTTGTTGTTGCCATCCTGTACCTGTCCCGTCTTAGGCGTCTCACAGTACGGACATTGCAATTTATTACCCTGGCCACACCAGTTTTCTTAACACTCTAATAACAAAATGTATAATATACCCACCTGCTTCAAGATGTCCACAATCATCCCGGTGCCCAAAATAGGGAAAGTAACTGAACTGAATGACTACCGACCAGTAGCACTCACTTCCATCATCACGAAGTGCTTTGAGAAGCTAGTCAAAGACCATATCACCTCCTCCTTCCCCGACACACTCAACCCTCTCCAATTCGCCTACCGCCCTGGCAGATCCACAGATGACACAATTGCCATTGCACTGCACACTGCCATTACCCACCTGGACAAAAGGAATGGATATGTGAGGATGCGGTTCATCAACCACAGATCAGCCTTCAATACCATAGTGCCCTATAAACTCATTGCAAAGCTCACGGCCCTAGGTCTGAACTCCTCCCAATGCAAATATGTCCTGGACTTCCTGACGGGCTGCCCACAGATGGTGAACGTAGGAAACATTACCTCCTCGACACTGATTCTCAACAAGGGTGCGCACCCTTGTGCGACGCACCCACAAGGGTGCGTCCTCAGTCCCCTCCTGTATTCCCAAGACTGTGTGCCTCACACAGTTCCAACTCCATCATAAAGTTCGCAGACACGACAGTAGTAGGCCTGAATGCCAACAACAACGAGACAGCCTACAGGGTGGAGGTAGGCACTCTGACAGTTTGGTGCCAGGTAAACAACCTCTCTTTCAAGGTCAGCAAAACAAAGCAGCTGATTGTGGACTTCAGGAGGATCCAGGCTTGACACGCCCCCATCCTCATCAACGGGGGCCTCCGTGGAGATGGTCAATAACTTTAAATTTGTCGGTGTACACATCTCAGAGAAGCTGAAATAATCCAACCAGACGGACACAGTGGTGAAGAAAGCACGACAGCGACTCTTCAACCTCAGGATGCTGAAGAGATTTGGCCTGTTGCCGAGGGCCCTCAGAATGTTCTACAGGAGCACCATTGAGATCGTACTGTCGGTCTGCATCCCAGCCTGGTATGGAAACTCCACCGCCGCAAGGTGCTTCAGGGTGTGATATGCACAGCCGAACACACCATTGGGTGCACACTGCCTGTCCTCCAGGACACCTGCAAAACCAGGTGTCGCAGGAAGGCCAAGAAGATCATCAGGGACCCCAGCCACCCGAGTCATGCCCTGTTCTCCCCGCTACCATCACTCAGACGGGGGCAGTAGAGGAGCATCATGGCAAAAACTGGAAGACTGGTTTCTACCCCAGACCATCAGGCTGCTGAATAGCCACCACTAGACAGCTACCCACTCCCCTGCAACTCCCCTATGGACCCCCTCTCTCAACGGTCACATACCTTACCTGCTGCTCCCCCTATGGACATTTTGCCCCCACCCGCTAAATGTACTTTTACTCTGCCCACACCCCAATGACATTCATCACTGTTGCAGTTGTTAATATGTATAGTATTATTTCAATCTTTATGATTATTATTATTATTTTCTTTACCATTTTCATTGTTTTATTTATTTTACTTAGTTCACTGGTTCCTTTCAAGGTTTCTTCCAGGGTTCCTGCCTTTCTAGGGAGTTTTTCCTAGCCTCTGCGCTTTTACGTCTGCGATGCTTGCTCTTTGGGGTTTTAGGCTGGGTATCTGTATAAGCATTTTGTGGCAACTACTAATGTAAAAAGGGATTTATAAAATAAATGGGATTGATTGAGTAACAAGACAGAGGTTAGAGAGCATTTGGTGACGCTGAAATTGTAATGTATATGTTTTTAAACAACATTCTTAGAACGTTTTCTGAACGATACTAAAGTTTTCTTGTGTTTTTGTTATGAAAAGTTTTTTTCAATGTTTTTGGAACATTACCAGAATATTGCCAAGAACTGACATAAAAGAGAACCATACATTCTCTGAACGTTTTGAAAACATTGCTTAAGTCACAACATTTTTTAGAACGTTCCTAGAATGTAGTAAAAATATGACATTAAATAGAACTGCATGGGAACTTGTGTGGAATGCCCTGTGGAAGTAATGACATTTCCACAGAAGAACGTTGTTTCTTAACGTTCACGGAACATTACCAACAATTCAATTAAATGTAACCATATTAGACATTTTAGGAAATGTTCTGGTGTAGTATTTAAATTCCAAGAAAATAACATATTTTTTTTTGTCAAGTTCCTTAAATGTGCTGAGAATGTTCCAAAGCCAAGCAACTATACTGCACCTTTCTTAGAAAGTTGTGGTATGGTTGTATGCAAAAGAAGCATGGGACAACTATGCTCTCACCAAGCTCTAAGAAACATATGGTTCTCAGAACATTATGTGCTAGCTGGGATTACTGCACAGTAAATCATACAATCTGGGAACATGGTTTGTTAAACAAGACCAAAGGCCAAATTATGGATACAGATGTTTGACCCTTCGAACATAAAATGTACTTAATCATCATCACAATCTTCATCCTCTTCATTCTGAAAAGCCATGCTGAAAAGCCAACAATTAGAGAGATATTAGTAGTAATACGTAAGTACATTGGAGGGTGTACAATGCAGTAAGTTACTGGGTACCAGTGGAGGCTGCTGAGGGGAGGACGGCTTATAATAATGGCTGGAACAGAGCGAATGCAATGGCATCAAGCCATGTGTTTGATGTATTTGATACCATTCCACTGATTCTGCTCCAGCCATTACCACAAGCCCGTCCTCCCCAATTAAGGTGCCACAGCCTCCTGTGCTGGGTTCAGTACAGTATATCTTGAAACTAGTGCCCCAGGACACTACAGATTCTGTGTGTGTGTGCTGCTCTCTACTGGAGAACAGAGAAAATGCTGGGATGTCAATAAGAGCAATGGATATGAAAGACTGCACAAATGGACAACTCATGGGAAGAATCTCAATTGCATTTCCTTGATTCCTCGTGTCCTTGGCTCCTTCTCAAAACCCGTTGGATGAGAAGGTCAGAACATCCAATAGGTTTTGAGAAGGATAAGGGAGGACAGGGGGAAATCAAGGAAATGCAATTGAGATTCTCCCATGATACACAAACCATGCATATAGTAGGCTGTGCAGAGGAGGCTGGTGGGAGGAGCTAAAGGAGGACGGGCTCATTATAATAGCTGGAATGTAATAAATGGAATGTAGTCAAACATGTGGTTTCCATATGTTTGATGTGTTTGATACCGTTCCATTTATTCCTTTCCAGCCATTAGAATGAGCCCATCCTCCTATAGTTCCCCCCACCAGCCTCCACTGAGGTTGTGTACAGTAGCTTCTTGTGCAGTGAATTTACATAACTGAATCAAGGGCCATACTATGAATTAAATAGAAGAAAAGGTCTTTACAGGGGTGAGTTTTCAAATGTGGCATTAGCCTGATATTAGGGAGATGGGGAAGGGGATACCTAAGCCCCATATCTCCCTATAACAGCCTCTGTGAGAGAGAGGGGTATTGGACTTAAAAAGTCCTCCTGCCTCCTCAGCCTCACTTTCCCACCCTGACGTCACCTAGCTGGGGTAGACATAGAGGGAGCTGGACCGAGGGACAGACGACTGGTGGGGATGAATGTGATATGCTTTTTGGCAGGCTATCACATGGAAGTGTGTGACTGGGTTTAGCAAGCAGTGCAATGCAAAAGAGGCTACAAACGAATAACTAATTTCAAAGCCTTTTTAACTGTTTTTATTTACTTCACTATGATGTTCGTTCTCACAAAATATGCTATTCACCCTGCCACTTTGTGTGTAAGCCTCCACGCCATACCAGCCAGAGCTCCAGCTTCAAGCTCTGACACAGCCACACGCTACCACAATAGCTAGCTACCAATCTAGCAGAACCAGTGACAGAAGCAAGCACGGATGAAAAGTAGACGAATAGAAGCAGACTGCGTGTGTGGGTTTTAGGTTAGTTATAAGTTGAATTGTCGCTTTCTTTTGTGTAACCCTTACTATTTTGATTTGTTTTAGTCCTTGGGCATAATTGCAAAAACAAAAATCATCCTGACGATTTAAGACTGATAGACTGAGTGTTCAATGATCTAGACATACTGTCACCAGTTCTGTCTTGGTTCTTTTACGCGGATGTTGTGGGTGGCCTTGATGTGACTCCACTAGAATTTTAACTCTCGCCATGGCCCATTCCTCAAGTGCATTACTGCTAACCTGCAGTATGTGCCTATACCAGTGGTGTAAAAAGTAAAGATACCTTAATAGAATATGGGTGGGTATAATAATAATTTATGGAATGTCCCAACAGGAATCTGTTCCAAAAACTTTGTAAAGTAAAAGGTTGCCAACAAACAACGCATACAAGGTAGCCTGATCAATTCACCCAGATAACTAGCTGCTGAATAGGCACCAAACTCACCACGTAGCTTATTCTTAATGTTTGTCCATAGACTAACAAATGACGACAGACATTTTTCAGAATGAACATGGTGAGTGAAAAACGTAATTAAATAGCCCACTCCCTACCCGGTATCTTATTTTGCCGTTATACAACTTTGTAGGCGTGCCGCTATACAACTTTGTATGCGTTGTTTGTTGGCAACCTTGTTATTTACAAAGTTTTTGTAACAGATTCCTGTTGGGACATTCCATAAATTATTATTATAAATGGGATTGATTGAGTAACAAGACAGAGGTTAGAGAGCATTTGGTGACGCTGAAATTGTAATGTATATGTTTTTAAACAACATTCTTAGAACGTTTTCTGAACGATACTAAAGTTTTCTTGTGTTTTTGTTATGAAAAGTTTTTTTCAATGTTTTTGGAACATTACCAGAATATTGCCAAGAACTGACATAAAAGAGAACCATACATTCTCTGAACGTTTTGAAAACATTGCTTAAGTCACAACATTTTTTAGAACGTTCCTAGAATGTAGTAAAAATATGACATTAAATAGAACTGCATGGGAACTTGTGTGGAATGCCCTGTGGAAGTAATGACATTTCCACAGAAGAACGTTGTTTCTTAACGTTCACGGAACATTACCAACAATTCAATTAAATGTAACCATATTAGACATTTTAGGAAATGTTCTGGTGTAGTATTTAAATTCCAAGAAAATAACATATTTTTTTGTCAAGTTCCTTAAATGTGCTGAGAATGTTCCAAAGCCAAGCAACTATACTGCACCTTTCTTAGAAAGTTGTGGTATGGTTGTATGCAAAAGAAGCATGGGACAACTATGCTCTCACCAAGCTCTAAGAAACATATGGTTCTCAGAACATTATGTGCTAGCTGGGATTACTGCACAGTAAATCATACAATCTGGGAACATGGTTTGTTAAACAAGACCAAAGGCCAAATTATGGATACAGATGTTTGACCCTTCGAACATAAAATGTACTTAATCATCATCACAATCTTCATCCTCTTCATTCTGAAAAGCCATGCTGAAAAGCCAACAATTAGAGAGATATTAGTAGTAATACGTAAGTACATTGGAGGGTGTACAATGCAGTAAGTTACTGGGTACCAGTGGAGGCTGCTGAGGGGAGGACGGCTTATAATAATGGCTGGAACAGAGCGAATGCAATGGCATCAAGCCATGTGTTTGATGTATTTGATACCATTCCACTGATTCTGCTCCAGCCATTACCACAAGCCCGTCCTCCCCAATTAAGGTGCCACAGCCTCCTGTGCTGGGTTCAGTACAGTATATCTTGAAACTAGTGCCCCAGGACACTACAGATTCTGTGTGTGTGTGCTGCTCTCTACTGGAGAACAGAGAAAATGCTGGGATGTCAATAAGAGCAATGGATATGAAAGACTGCACAAATGGACAACTCATGGGAAGAATCTCAATTGCATTTCCTTGATTCCTCGTGTCCTTGGCTCCTTCTCAAAACCCGTTGGATGAGAAGGTCAGAACATCCAATAGGTTTTGAGAAGGATAAGGGAGGACAGGGGGAAATCAAGGAAATGCAATTGAGATTCTCCCATGATACACAAACCATGCATATAGTAGGCTGTGCAGAGGAGGCTGGTGGGAGGAGCTAAGGAGGACGGGCTCATTATAATAGCTGGAATGTAATAAATGGAATGTAGTCAAACATGTGGTTTCCATATGTTTGATGTGTTTGATAATTCCATTTATTCCTTTCCAGCCATTAGAATGAGCCCATCCTCCTATAGTTCCCCCCACCAGCCTCCACTGAGGTTGTGTACAGTAGCTTCTTGTGCAGTGAATTTACATAACTGAATCAAGGGCCATACTATGAATTAAATAGAAGAAAAGGTCTTTACAGGGGTGAGTTTTCAAATGTGGCATTAGCCTGATATTAGGGAGATGGGGAAGGGGATACCTAAGCCCCATATCTCCCTATAACAGCCTCTGTGAGAGAGAGGGGTATTGGACTTAAAAAAAGTCCTCCTGCCTCCTCAGCCTCACTTTCCCACCCTGACGTCACCTAGCTGGGGTAGACATAGAGGGAGCTGGACCGAGGGACAGACGACTGGTGGGGATGAATGTGATATGCTTTTTTGGCAGGCTATCACATGGAAGTGTGTGACTGGGTTTAGCAAGCAGTGCAATGCAAAAGAGGCTACAAACGAATAACTAATTTCAAAGCCTTTTTAACTGTTTTTATTTACTTCACTATGATGTTCGTTCTCACAAAATATGCTATTCACCCTGCCACTTTGTGTGTAAGCCTCCACGCCATACCAGCCAGAGCTCCAGCTTCAAGCTCTGACACAGCCACACGCTACCACAATAGCTAGCTACCAATCTAGCAGAACCAGTGACGAAGCAAGCACGGATGAAAAGTAGACGAATAGAAGCAGACTGCGTGTGTGGGTTTTAGGTTAGTTATAAGTTGAATTGTCGCTTTCTTTTGTGTAACCCTTACTATTTTGATTTGTTTTAGTCCTTGGGCATAATTGCAAAAAAACAAAAATCATCCTGACGATTTAAGACTGATAGACTGAGTGTTCAATGATCTAGACATACTGTCACCAGTTCTGTCTTGGTTCTTTTACGCGGATGTTGTGGGTGGCCTTGATGTGACTCCACTAGAATTTTAACTCTCGCCATGGCCCATTCCTCAAGTGCATTACTGCTAACCTGCAGTATGTGCCTATACCAGTGGTGTAAAAAGTAAAGATACCTTAATAGAATATGGGTGGGTATAATAATAATTTATGGAATGTCCCAACAGGAATCTGTTCCAAAAACTTTGTAAAGTAAAAGGTTGCCAACAAACAACGCATACAAGGTAGCCTGATCAATTCACCCAGATAACTAGCTGCTGAATAGGCACCAAACTCACCACGTAGCTTATTCTTAATGTTTGTCCATAGACTAACAAATGACGACAGACATTTTTCAGAATGAACATGGTGAGTGAAAAACGTAATTAAATAGCCCACTCCCTACCCGGTATCTTATTTTGCCGTTATACAACTTTGTAGGCGTGCCGCTATACAACTTTGTATGCGTTGTTTGTTGGCAACCTTGTTATTTACAAAGTTTTTGTAACAGATTCCTGTTGGGACATTCCATAAATTATTATTATACCCACCCATATTCTATTAAGGTATCTTTACTTTTTACACCACTGGTATAGGCACATACTGCAGGTTAGCAGTAATGCACTTGAGTAATGCACTTGAATGTTCCACAAATTATACCCACCCATAGAAAATGACATTAAGTCACCCAGTAAAATACTACTTGAGTAGAAGTATTTGGTTTAAAATATACTTAAGTATCAAAAGTGTAATTTAAAATACCTTATATTTAGGAAACCAGAATGCACAATGTGTTTTTAATTTTTTTAATTTACTAGCCAGGGGCACACTCCAACACTGACATCGGTTACACTGACATCGGTTAAATGAATTAATAGTTGGATGAGAATCGCCGTTATAATCATGACCCATGATTTTTTTTTAAACAATAGGTGATATCATAAACGGACATCAGGCATCATCACATATTAAGCCATACAAGCCTATTTCCAATAAAACATACAGAGAGATATAGTGTATCCCTTAGCCAGACGCACTTTTTGAAAGGCATAACCAGGTTGTCTCTGCTCAGCCGATGTAGCCATGTTGTAGTTTGATGTAGTGTAGTACATTTGTTAATTCCATCATTTAAAACACGTTATTTAACCAGGTAAGCCAGTTGAGAACAAGTTCTCATTTACAACTGCGACCTGGCCAAGATAAAGCAAAGCAGTGCAACACAAACAACAACACAGAGTTACACATAGAATAAACACATGTACAGTCAATAACACAATAGAAAAAGTCTATATACAGTGTGTGCAAATGGCGTAAGGAGGTAAGGCAATAAATAGGCCATAGTAGCGAAGTAATTACAAGTTAGCAAATTAACACTGGAGTGATAGATGTGCAGATGATGATGTGCAAGTAGAAATACTGGTGTGCAAAAAGTAAATAAAAACAATATGGGGATGAGGTAGGTAGTTGGATGGGCTATTTACAGATGGGCTGTGTACAGCTGCAGCGATCTGTAAGCTGCTCAGATAGCTGATGCTTTAAGTTAGTGAGGGAGATATAAGTCTCCAACTTCAGCGATTTTTGCAATTCATTCCAGTCATTGGCAGCAGAGAACTGTAAGGAAAGGCAGCCAAAGTAGGTGTTGGCTTTGGGGATGACCAGTAAGATATACCTGCTGGAGCGCGTGCTACGGGTGGGTGTTGTTATGGTGACCAGTGAGCTGAGATAAGGCAGAGCTTTACCTAGCAAGGACTTATAGATGACCTAGGGCCAGTGGGTCTGGCGACGAATATGTAGCGAGGGCCAGCCGACGAGAGCATAAAGGTTGCAGTGGTGGGTGGTATATGGGGCTTTGGTGACAAAACGGATGGCACTGTGATAGACTGCATCCAGTTTGCTGAGTAGAGTGTTGGAGGCTATTGTGTAAATTACATCGTTGAGGATCGGTAGGATAGTCAGTTTTACGAGGGTATGTTTGGCAGCGTGAGTGAAGGAGGCTTTGTTGCGAAATAGGAAGCCGATTTCTGGATTTAATTTTGGATTGATGTTTAATATGAGTCTGGAAGGAGAGTTTACAGTCTAACCAGACACCTAGGTATTTGTAGTTGTCCACATATTCTAAATCAGAACCGTCCAGAGTAGTGATGCTAGTCGGGCGGGCGGGTGCGGGCAGCGATCGGTTGAAGAGCATGCATTTAGTTTTGCTAGCATTTAAGAGCAGTTGGAGGCCACGGAAGGAGTGTTGGATGGCATTGAAGCTTGTTTGGAGGTTTGTTAACACAGTGTCCAAAGAAGGGCCAGATGTATACAGAATGGTGTCGTCTGCGTAGAGGTGGATCAAGGAATCATCCGCAGCAAGAGCAACATCATTGATATATACAGAGAAAAGAGTCGACCCCGAGAATTGAACCCTAATCCATCATCATGGAATAGAACAAAATAATAGAACAATAGAGCAAAATAATTATCCCAACAGGTGAATGAACTATGTACAAATCAAGGTCCCATTTTGAAACATCATCCTCCTCTCCTTCATGTTGGCAAACTTGTCAAGCACTTTTTCACTGTCTACAGTGCATTCTGAAAATATTCAGACCACTTGACTTTTTACACTTTTTGTTACGTTACAGCCTTATTCTAAAATTGATTAAGTATATATTTTTTCCCTCATCAATCTACACACAATATCCCATTATGACTAAGCAAAAACAGGTTTTTAGACATTTTTGCACATTTATTAAAAATAAAAACTGATATACCTTATTCACATACATTTTCAGACCCTTTGCTATGATGAGACTCGAAATTGAGGTCAGGTGCATCCTGTTTCCATTGATCATGCTTGAGATGTTTCTGCAACTTGATTGGAGTCCACCTGTGGTGATTGGACATGATTTGGAAAGACACATACAGTATCTGTCTATATAAGATCCCACAGTTGACAGTGCATTCCAGAGCAAAAGGGGTATTGTTATACATTGTTATACTCCAGGTCGCAGTTGTAAATGAGAACTTGTTCTCAACTAGCCTACCTGGTTAAATAAAGAAAACATTCATTTTAAAATCTAAGCCATGAGGTCGAAGGAATTGTCTGTAGAGCTCTGAGACAGGATTGTGTCGAGGCATAGATCTGGGGACAGGTACTAAAAAAAGGTCCCCTAGAACACAGTGGCCTCCATCATTCTTAAATGGAAGAAGTTTGGAACCACCAAGACACTTCCTAGAGCTGGCCGCACGGCCAAACTAAGCCAAACTAAAAGAAGGGCCTTGGTCAGGGAGGTGAAGAATCCGATGGTCACTCTGACAGAGCTCCAGAGTTCCTCTGTGGAGATGGGAGAACCTTCCTGAAGGACAACAATCTCTGCAGCACTCCACCATCAGGCCTTTATGGTAGAGTGGCCAGACAGAAGCCTTTGAGTAAATGGCAAATGACAACCCACTTGGAGTTCGATCAATAGCTTATGGGAGTTGAGAATTTTGAGGCTAACTAAACACAGGTTAGAGTTTTTCTTTGTCCCCCTCATTCGTTTTTTCCAGCAATTGTTTTTAGAAATATTGCGATAGGCATATTTTAGATGCTTTTCACTGACAGCTGCAAATCAACAATCAGTAATTATTATGTAATTATATAATTTTGTCAAGTTCAATTAATTTTACTTTAGGGGAAGCTTAGCTTCTCACCTATTGGATGTGCCGCCTATGTATGTCTCCTGCTACTGTCTCACCTTGGGCCCTTCCAATACCACAAACGGCACTAAAGACGAGTGCATATCTGTTCCTTCATCCCGGGCCACAACCTAGTTTTTACGTGGTCCGACTCCAGCGCAGGGATGCATACGTGGTGGACGTGAAGACATACCTGACCCCGAACAGCACCTGGATCCTGTTCTGTCACCCACTGCAGGGAGGCAGGCTCCACAAGCGGACCATGTCTGCACTGGACTGGCGCTACCATAGCCACTGCCACCACGGCCTCACCAGCAGCCTCAGTTCCTCATTCAGTGCCTGCTAAACCACTACAGCAACGCGGTGGCCGCCAATGTGAAGGCTGGCTTGGCCATAGACATGGGCAAAGTCTCAGGTGGCTTGGAGGTGGCTGGGACCAAGTCAGAGATGAAAAGCTTTGCCGTGGAAAGGACCAAGACTGACCGATTCTCCTTCACCAGTCTTTAGGGTCATGTTAGGAATTCATCATTGAAATCTCCCTTTTGGAGAGGGCTGCCTCTTATTTCTACAAAAATGTCTTATAGATTATAGTTACGAGGATTCAGCATCCTACTTTTTATTTAATGATTGGTTAAAAGGTGTTTCAACAGTGCATTATTCACAATGTGTCACAGTAAATCTGTAGGTAACAGCTTCACTTGAGGTGTATAACAATATCCCTTAGCTGTAATTTATTCACATTATGTTCTCTTCCTCTCATCATGCTTTTTTGCTTTAGTAAGAATCATAATGTCCATGAGCTAAAACTGGTGTCTAGAGCAGGTCATTGTCTTGTTGTTGTTTTTTATATTCTCCATTCCAGTTATCGTGTCTCCAGTAACCCACCTCTCAGTCCTGAGTTCCGTAAGGATGTTGGCTCACTCCTCACACAGTAGATACCAAGGCCAAGTACCGCCATCTCATCGACACCTATGGAACCCACTACATCCGGCGTGTGTACCTTGGTGGCAGGGTAAAGACAGTCACAGCTATACGAACCTGTTTCAGCTGACCAGGTGAGGGCGTATCTGAGTGTGGGGCTGAAGGTGGGCCTGTTCCAGGCCTCCTACAGCTCCGGAACCTTCATCAATGTTCTACAAAACCGCGACGCCCAGTCAAGCTATTCCAGTGGCTTCCTCTGTTCCTTCACCGAGGTGGCTGGTGGTACGTGCTGGCATGGGTCCGTGTCCTTCACTAAAAACGATGCAGCAGGCTTCAACAAGTGGCTCTACAGCCTGACAGACCACCAGATGTCATCAACTACGACCTGTGCCCTCTGCATGAGCTCCTTCCAGACACCGTCAAACACGGCCGTAAGAATGCCATCCAAGAGTACCTGAATGAGAATGGCGTCTCTACAACTTCTGGGGTGACCAGCTGTCTGCTGACGATCGTGTGAGGCAAGCTGTCGGGATACGTGAAGCGGGCTAGTGGGCTGTGGGGGGACATTTGGAGTGAAATCGAGTTATTTGCTATAGTGCGTTATGGATCCACTTCTTACCAAACCCACGAGGAACACACTGACCACCCAGGTGGTATGTCACCTATAACTTTGGTGTGGTGGACACCCATCACATTCTGAGAGTGGAGGTGTTGATGCTGATTTGTGGGATAACGACAACCTGGGTGCCTTCAACCTCAAGCAGGGCACGCACAAACAATCCTGCAGGCTGGACGACGACAATGTTGAGTACACCCTCACCTGCGACCCTTACCGGAGATTTGTGTAGCAAGTACAAGCCTAACCCCTAGCCTATGGACTAATCAAGGCAAGGATTCCACAGAAGTGGAAGTCGCTCAGGATAAGAGCATCTGCTGCTAAGAGGTAATATGTAAATGTTTTACATACAGATCTCATATTACTGTACAAAAAAAGGGGCTATCCATAACCTAAACGGTTTCTTTGGCTATCCCAATAGGAGAACCCTTTGAAGAACCATATTTGGTTCCAGGTAGAACCCTTTCCAAAGAAGGTTCTAAATGGAACCCAAAAGAGTTCTAGCTGGAGCCAAAAAGGGTTCTACCTGGAACCAAAAATGGTTTTCCTGTGTGGAAAGCCGAACAACCCTTTAGAAACGTTTTTTTTCTAAGAGTCCATGGATTAATAAAAAAATATATTTAAAAAGTACATTATTATTTATGTATATATACTGTATATACAGTACCAGTCACAAGTTTGTACACAGCTACTCATTCCAGGGTTTTTCTTTATTTTACCTATTTTCTACATTATAGAATATTAGTGACGACATCAAAACTATGAAATAACACATAGGGAATTATGTAGTAACCAAAAAAGTGTTAAACAAATCCAAATATGTTTAATATTTCAGATTCTTTAAAGTACCCACCCTTTGCCTTGATGACAGCTTTGCACACTCTTGGCATTCTCTCAACCAGCTTCATGAGGTAGTCACCTGGAATGCATTTTAATTAACAATTGTTAAAAGTAAATTTGTGGAATTTCTTTCCTTCTTAATGCGTTTGAGCCAATCGATTGTGTTGTGACAAGGTGGTATACAGAAGATAGCCCTATTTGGTAAAATACCTAGTCCAAATTATGGCAAGAACAGCTCAAATAAGCAAAGAAGGTGAACGGATGATCTCCGCATGTGTGGTTTCCACCATGAAGCATGGAGGAGGAGGTGTAATGGTGTTGGGGTGCTTTGTTGGAGACACTGTCTGTGATTTATTTAGACTTCAAGACACACTTAACCAGCATGGCAACCACAGCATTCTGCAGCGATACGCCATCCCATCTGGTTTGCGCTTAGTGGGACTATTATTTGTTTTTCAACAGGAAAATGACCCAACACACCTCCAGGCTGTGTAAGGGCTATTTGATCAAGAAGGAGAGTGATGGAGTGCTGCATCAAATAACCTGGCCTCCACAACCAACCGATCTCAACCCAATTGAGATGGTTAGGGATGAGTTGGACCGCAGAGTGAAGGAAAAGCAGCCAACAAGGGCTCAGGAACTCCTTCAAGACTGTTAGAAAAGCATTCCAGGTGAAGCTGGTTTATTTTTACTGGATATGTACACAGCCTTTGGTCAGATCTTCATAATCAATGTCCATTCCATATGATTTATCATCAAATGAGTAAGCTGTGTCATGTAATTGGTTCTGAGCGTCTGTGCTGAACAGATACAATTATTCTAAAATCAAATAAATGTTTCTATCTTTCGCTTGCTTGATATTATCAATAAAAATCATTACAGCATACCAAAACATTCCATCTCTGACTGATATAACTATCATTATCAATGTGTTTTCAGTGAGGCATTAAAATAATGAATTCACAGTCCCCTTATCCCAAATTAATTCCCACCTCCTCTGTCCATGTATTTATTTATCCTCAATGGGATGACAATAAAAGTAAAAACAACAGAAAAGTTTAGTATAGGTGAGATTGTAAAATATTTCAGCAGATGGCGCTACTACTTGGAGGAACCAAAGTCTCATTCACTACCAGTAGGCCTACGTTCGTTACAGCTAAGCTAATGGAGTTCTGCAGTGGAAGTTAGATGAAGACGGAGGAGGACGCATATTATACCCTACAGTCCCAGGGGTTATGCTACTTTTTAAAGGGCTGTTAGTATTTCAATATAAGGTATTTTATGTGTCACATATGACAGAGAGATAAAGGCAAGGTTTGGATATGAACCACCATATCTCCAGTTGGGTGATAAAAGTGGCTCTGATCCACTTATTCACTGACAAGAAAGCAGCATAGTGCGGTTGTTGTTGTTGTAGATATACCTGCAGTAAATTTCATGGATATCCTCACATAACAGAATGCATCACAATTGTTTTACATCACCTTTCATGTTTTTCTCCCATGAAAACTCTTACAAATCAGTTTTCTTTATCCGTCACTTATTTTGCACCACCTTACTACAAGCAAAAAGGAAAAAATGCACATACAGTAGTACAATTTACTATTCACTGTTTATAATGACTAGGCCTGAACTGAAATGTACTATTCACTGTTTATGATGACTAGGACTGAACTGAAAGTGTGAGTTACTGTACAGTGTAGGTCCATTTTTTTAAAAACATTTATGCAGCTGCATTTTGGATGGATAAGAACGTAGCTTGTTAGCAAAACACAGTGTAGTGGTTTTCCTTTGTGGGACGACTTTTAATTGAATGCGTTGATGCAGAATGCTCTAGATGTGTCATCCCCTTGCCCTCTCAATCAATGCACCGTTCCCAAGCAACCTCTCATCACAACACAGCAACCTCTCATCAACATGCAAATGTTGCATAACCTGCCATACCAGTCACTAGATGCCCAGAGCTCAATATTGGTGGCTGTGACATCCTTAGAGGTTGAGTACGGTCCTCTTTCCCCTCTACCAAGATTGCTAAACCTCCATATCACTGACCAGACTGATCATAGGGGGTCAAATTCAACTCAGTTTCAACTCAGAACATGAATTGTAATGTAACTTAAATGCCTGTAATGTCAATATTTTACACTCAATTTATATTAATTAATTAAAAGTAAAACTAGCTGACTGCAGGAAGCAACTGTACCTGATATGTATATTTGATACTTTGCAGCTTTGCTTCTGCTTAAGATGCAGCAACACAAAGCGGATTGAAGGTTCACATAACATCCTTTGAACATCTGGACTGGTTGCATCACAGGAGTCTGTCTGAGATTATACAATAACTATGGGGAGACTGATACTCAAAACCCCATTATATCCCCAAACCAGCAAACAAGAGTTCACCCATGACTGTGTGGCCACGTGCGACTCCAACTCCATCATCAAGTTTGCTGATGACATAACGGTGGTAGACCTGATCACCAATGGCGAGGAGGAGGTCAGAAACCTGGCAGTGTGAAACGATTTGGCATGGCCCATAAGATCCTTAGGAACATTTATTGCTGCACCACCGAGAGCATCCTTACTGGTTCTATCACCATCTGGTATGGCAACTGCACCACCCTCGACCGGACGGCCCTACAGAGGGTGGTGCAGAGGGCCCAGCACATCACTGGGGGTGAGTTCCCAGCTATCCAGGACTTACATTCCAGGCGGTGTCTCAAAAAGGCCTGGAAAATTGCCAAAGACTCAAGCCATCCAAGACATGGAGTGTCTGGCAGGTGGTACTGGTGCATCAAGGCTCAGACCAACAGACTCCTAAAAAGCTTCTATCCCCTGCCATAAGACTTTTAAATGGCTAACAACTACTGCTCCCCCTCACACCTACGCTGCTGCTAAAATTATTACTGATTAGATGTATTACTACCACTACGATGCTGTTCATTGATTATTGATTGCCATTACCATTAGCATCTATCTATTTATCCTGCTACTGGCCACCATTACTCCCGTTGACATGTATATATTACCATTAGTATATTACCCTAAGTATTTATATATTCTTGCAGCCAGTCACTTTTCAGCCTTGTTTACATGTATGTCCTCCTATCACGGATACATTATATAACTACAATGTTGTTGATACATCCTGTTTTCTCCTATCACAGCCATTAAACTCTGTAACTGACTTAAAATGACCATTGGCCTCATGGTAAAATCCCTGAGTGGTTTCCTTCCTCTCCGGCAACTGAGTTCGGAAGGATGCCTGTATTTTTGTAGTGACTGGGTGTATTGATACATTTGAATAGAAAATGTGAATACAGAATCAATCAATTTCATAAACGTTGGAAGCATTAAAAAAAAAGTGAATTACCTCCATTCCCAACGTGCTCCTATCTTTGAGGTCCTACTGAACTTCAAAGGTCTGTTACTAATACATCACATGATAGTATCTTTCTGCGTGAAAATACATAATCAGGTTGTCATTTCTCTATGATTCATTATGTGCCCTTATAATACCTAGTTGCTAGTTACAGTGCATGGATGTTGTGTCTGGACCTTGGTGCAAAAGAACACATCAGTGGTTAGTCCATCCATTCTGATGCCTTTGCTAATGCTGACAGACTTTGGCACCATTCTCTCCCTTGATTAGCCAACCACACATTGCAACAGCAATGTTGCAAATCCGCTGGAGGAATGTGGAGGGCTGAGGGCCCTCTCCTGTCCCGACAACTGCCAAAGGCCGGGGGAATGGTATTTGTAAACAACTCTGACATCATCCACTGCTGTAAACATCCAGGACCTTCTCCGCTTGGCTTAATTAAGTCTGATATGGACATTGGTTTCTAATGGTGAGGGCTAAATGAAATCCGTGGGGAAGTTTACTTATTACTGTGTACACCCAACCACCTCTGAACCCACACACACAGACAGAGACACACACACAGACGCATGCACACACACACACACACACACACACACACAAACACAGATCCCAGTAAGATGTTTTTTTGCAGATGTTCAGTTTAGGTTATGACCTGATAGAAAGAAATGTGTACGAAAAACACTGTCTATTCCACGTTGGTTCAAAGTAATTGCATTGAAAAGATGTGGAAACAACATTGATTAACCAGTGTGTGCCCAGTGAGATATCCTTAAATGCAATGTTATTTTCACAAACAGAATTATGGACGCAGTAGCTGGCAGTGGAGCGAAAGGGCTTGGTTTTGATGAATAAACAAATTGAAGGTGTGGCAAAATATATGTTTTTTTCACGTTTTCTATTTACGGTCTTTTATGTATTGCGTTGTCTTTAACTTCAATTTGAATGTTAGTCCGTTATAGCCTTGTTTGTTAAAAAGCCTACAGAAACAAAATAACAAAATTTGCTAAATATGTTGAACATGTTTTTGAATAGTAATTGCAAAGCTTCAATATGGAAATATACTGTTAGCATAGCCTTCGCACTGATATAGGCTGTAAAATGCAATATGTTTGAGCCATGGACATGCCAAACATTGTCAATAAGCAAGATTCAATTCACTATTGATACAGTGGGGAAAAAAAGTATTTAGTCAGCCACCAATTGTGCAAGTTCTCTCACTTAAAAAGATGAGAGAGGCCTGTAATTTTCATCATAGGTACACTTCAACTATGACAGACAAAATGAGGAAAAAAAATGCAGAAAATCACATTGTAGGATTTTTAATGAATTTATTTGCAAATTATGGTGGAAAATAAGTATTTGGTCAATAACAAAAGTTTATCTCAATACTTTGTTATATACCCTTTGTTGGCAATGACAGAGGTCAAACGTTTTCTGTAAGTCTTCACAAGGTTTTCACACACTGTTGCTGGTATTTTGGCCCATTCCTCCATGCAGATCTCCTCTAGAGCAGTGATGTTTTGGGGCTGTCGCTGGGCAACACAGACTTTCAAAGATTTTCTATGGGGTTGAGATCTGGAGACTGGCTAGGCCACTCCAGGACCTTGAAATGCTTCTTACGAAGCCACTCCTTAGTTGCCAGGCGGTGTGTTTGGGATCATTGTCATGCTGGAAAGACCCAGCCACGTTTCATCTTCAATGCCCTTGCTGATGGAAGGAGGTTTTCACTCAAAATCTCACGATACATGGCCCCATTCATTCTTTCCTTTACACGGATCAGTCGTCCTGGTCCCTTTGCAGAAAAACAGCCCCAAAGCATGATGTTTCCACCCCATGCTTCACAGTAGGTATGGTGTTCTTTGGATGCAACTCAGCATTCTTTGTCCTCCAAACACGACGAGTTGAGTTTTTACCAAAAAGTTATATTTTGGTTTCATCTGACATTCTCCCAATCCTCATCTGGATCATCCAAATGCTCTCTAGCAAACTTTAGACGGGCCTGAACATGTACTGGCTTAAGCAGGGGGACACGTCTGGCACTGCAGGATTTGAGTCCCTGGCGGCGTAGTGTGTTACTGATGGTAGGCTTTGTTACTTTGGTCCCAGCTCTCTGCAGGTCATTCACTAGGTCCCCGTGTGGTTCTGGGATTTTTGCTCACCGTTCTTGTGATCATTTTGACCCCACGGGGTGAGATCTTGCGTGGAGCCCCAGATCAAGGAAGATTATCAGTGGTCTTGTATGTCTTCCATTTCCTAATAATTGCTCCCACAGTTGATTTCTTCAAACCAAGCTGCTTACCTATTGCAGATTCAGTCTTCCCAACCTGGTGCAGGTCTACAATTTTGTTTCTGGTGTCCTTTGACAGCTCTTTGGTCTTGGCCATAGTGGAGTTTGGAGTGTGACTGTTTGAGGTTGTGGACAGGTGTCTTTTATACTGATAACAAGTTCAAACAGGTGCCATTAATACAGGTAATGAGTGGAGGACAGAGGAGCCTCTTAAAGAAGAAGTTACAGGTCTGTGAGAGCCAGAAATCTTGCTTGTTTGTATGTGACCAAATACTTATTTTCCACCATAATTTGCAAATAAATTCATATAAAATCCTACAATGTGATTTTCTGGATTTTTTTCCCTCATTTTGTCTGTCATAGTTGAAGTGTACCTATGATGAAAATCACAGGCCTCTCTCATCTTTTTAAGTGAGAGAACTTGCACAATTGGTGGCTGACTAAATACTTTTTTCCCCCACTGTAAGACCTCAAATAAATCAACAACTTCTTTTAAATAGGCTATGTCTAAGTTAGATATTCAGTTACATGCTACATGCACCATAGTTGCTCCCCATGGGCATATAATATTAGGCCTAAGACAACATAGACTATAGAGGGTTTTATGCATAAATATAAAAAGAAAGGGGGAATGTCCACTCATTGTTACTGCTCCCAAATATACACTGAGTGTACAAAACATCAGGAACACCTTCCCCTTTTGCCCTCAGAACAGCCTCAATTCATCAGGGCATGGACTATGCAAGGTGTTGAAAGCATTCCACAGGGATGCTGGCCCAAGTTAACTCCAATGCTTTTCACAGTTGTGCCAAGTTGGGGCAATGTCCTTTGGGTGGTGGACCATTCTTGATACACACGGGAAACTGTTGAGCATGAAAAACCCAGCAGCGTTGCATTTCTTGACACACTCAAAACGGTGTGCCTGGCACTTAATATTTCATTAAACATTTTGGCCATGAGAGGTCGTGAAAGGAAACTTTCTTGATTCAAACGCTCATTTCTGCCCGACATAGAATTCTATGCAATTCAATGTTGGGTTTCCAGGTAAGTAAATTGCCGAAGCCAGTGTGCCAGTTTTTACGACACTTAAAAACAGACTATACAGCATTTGCACTGAAATAGGGGCTAGGCCTACTGTAAATTGCAGTCTGGACATGGATATGCCAAACATAGTCAATAATCAAGATTAAATTCACTAGGCTATTGATCAGGTCTAAAGAGACAGTGTATAATTGAAGAGTTTAATTCCAAAACACTATACAGGCATAGTGTATTTTAGCTTTTATTGTCTAAAGAAAGAGATAGTGAAAAGAACGATCTAATCGCGGCATGGGGTTGTTCAATAACAGACATGTATTTGTTGAAACTATCACATGATGGTTTAATATCAGAGAGACAAATAATCGTTTTTTTTTTTGTTGCAATATGCTATATATCCTCCTCACTCTCTGAGAAATAAGTAGTACTGCTAGGTTTTACACAGTCAAATGTAACATTTAATAAACATACAAATTATACATTTGTGATATCAATATAAAAACATAGTTCAATACAGTAATGTGAGATCTGTATGTAAAACATTAACATTTTAGTAATTTAGCAGATGTTTATTCAGAGTGACTTACTACAGTGGATTCATTTTAAGATTTCTAGGTGAGACAACCACATATCAAAGTAAAATACAGTGCTGTCGGAAAGTGCTGAGACCCCTTGACCTTTCCCACATTTTGTTAAATTACAGTCTTATTCTAAAATGTTAAAAATTAAAAGACTCGAAATTGAGCTCAGGTGCATCCTGTTTCCATTGATCATCCTTGAGATGTTTATACAACTTGATTGGAGTCCACCTGTGGTAAATTCAATTGATTGGATATGATTTAGAAAGGTCCCAGTGCATGTCAGAGCAAAAACCAAGCCATGAGGTCGAAGGAATTGTCCGTAGGATTGTGTCAAGGCACAGATCTATGGAAGGGTGCCAAAAAAATTCTGAAGCATTGAAGGTCCCCAAGAACACAGTGGCCTCCATCATTCTTAAATGGAAGAAGTTTGGAACCACCAAGATGGTCACTCTGACAGAGCTCAAAAGTTCCTCTGTGGAGATGGGAGAACCTTCTATAAGGACACCCATCTCTGCAGCACTCCACCAATCAGGCCTTTATGGTAGAGTGGCACCTGACAGGCCACTTGGTGTTTGCCAAAAGGCACCTAAACACTCTCAGACCAAGAGAAAGAAGATTCTCTGGTCCGAAGAAACCAAGATTCAACTCTTTGGCCTGAATGCCAAGCATGACGTCTGGAGGAAACCTGGCACCATCCCTACGGTGAAGCATGGTGGTGTCATGCTGCTTGGATGTTTTTCAGCGGCAGGGACAGGGAGACTAGTCATGATCGAGGCAAAGATGAACGGAGCAAAGTACATAGAGATCCTTGATGAAAACCCGCTCCAGAGAGCTCAGGATCTTAGACTGGGGCGAAGGTTCACCTTCCAACAGGACAACAACCCTAAGCACACAGCCAAGACAATGCAGGAGTGGCTTCGGGACAAGTCTCAATGTCCTAGAGTGGCCTAGCCAGAGCCCGATCGAACATCTCTGGAGAGACCAGAAAATAGCTGTACAGCAATGCTCCCCATCCAACCTGACACAGCTTGAGAGGATCTGCAGAGAAGAATGGGAGAAACTCCACAAAATACAGGTGGCCCAAGCTTGTAGCGTCATACCCAAGAAGACTCGAGGCTGTAATCGCTGCCAAAGGTGTTTCAACAAAGTACTAAGTAAAGGGTCTGAATACTTATGTAAATGTGATATTTACGTTTTTCTAAAGAACAGTTTTTGCTTTGTCATAATGGAGTATTGTGTGTAGATTGATGAAGGAAAAAACTATTTAATCAATTTTAGAATAAGGCTGTAATCTAACAAAATGTGGAAATAGTCAAGGGGTCTGAATACTTTCGGAAGGCACTGTAAACAGCATACAAGCTTTTCTTTCCAGCTAAACAATGTATATATAGCATTTTGCAACTCAAACCAATCTAAAATCTATGAACAGTAATATTCTAAACATACATGAAGGTACCCATTAGCAATAATTTCTGTTAAAAAACAAACATGAAAAATTGGTGTATACAGCGTTCTGGAAATAAACTCTGTTGACACTCGGCCTGATCGCCAACCGCCGTGTCACCAATAAATTCTAATAAAAATGGAACAACTTGTTTTAAATAGGCTATGTTTAAATACAGTTACAGGCACCATCCTTGCTCCCCGTGTGCATATAATACAGACAAGGCAACTAAGGGCTCAATTCAATCAGATCCACTTTAGCTAGCATCCAACATAGTGGTTGTTTTGACAGTGAGGTGGAACTAGATGTTTCAAATCCACAAGTGGCTCCTGGCATTATACCTAAAGCGAACATTGCCATTGGCTGCACGGAGTCGCATTAACAGAAATCACCATGTTGTCTTGTTTACAAGTTTGAACAATGGAATGTGAGATGTAATCTATTACCTCGATTATGATGATAGAAATCCTCATTATTTCGTTTAATGATTTTTCAATGAGCATAATTGTTTCTATATATCCTACACTTTCTCGTTCTGTACTTCCAACAGGAGCGGGTGGATGTGGCTTACAGACAATGATCACAAGAGCAGCTACTCACCGATTTGTCGGCGCCAACACAGTTACACTTCTGACACGCCAAAACATCCGCTATGCGGGTGTCCGCTAACCCTTGATCTGATTGAATCTAGGCCTTAGACTTTGGAGGGTTATACACACATCCAGACTTTTCACAATGGACAAAGATCCATTATAAAAACAAAGGGGGAATGCACATTACAGTGCAGATCATATTTCCACTTCTCCAGAAAAAACAGATGAAATTGCATTACAGTCGAGCCATGTACGCTCTCAACATAAACCAATGGACGGTGAATCTTTCTTATCAGTTTGATGGTTTTTCATTTAATTTGATTAAAAAACAATCTGTTTTTTAAAACAACAACAATATTTCTAAGTAGGATCGGGTCAGAATGATATCATATCTCTCATTCCATGGGCTTTTCGGCCTAAGGGCTCTTCGGCAGGAGGCATGGATGTTTGTCCTATCCATTGAAGATACACTATATATACAAAAGTATGTGGATACCCCTTCAGCTTTGTGGATTCGGCTATATCAGCCACACCCGTTGCTAACAGGTGTATGCTGTACACAGTCATGCAATCTTCACAGTCATGAAATGGATTTCCATGGCCGAGCAGCCACACACAAGCCTAAGATCACCATGTGCAATGCCAAGCGTCGGCTGGACTGGTGTAAAGCTCGACACCATTGGACTCTGGAGCAGTGTAAACGCGTTTTCTGGAGTGATGAATCCCGCTTCACCATCCGGCAGTCCCGACGGACGAATCTCCTGGGTTCTGGGTTTGGCAACTGCCAGGAGGATGCTACCTGTCCAAATACATACTGCCAACTGTAATGATCTGGGGCTGTTTTTCATGGTTCAGGCTAGGCCCCTTAGTTCCAGTGAAGGGAAATCTTAACGCTACAGCATACAATGACATTCTAGACAATTCTGTGGTTCCAACTTTGTGGCAACAGTTTGGAGCATGACAATGCATTACAATGCCCCTGTGCACAAAGCGAGGTCCATACAGAAATGGTTTGTCAATATCGGTGTGGAAGAACTTGACTGGCATGCACAGAGCCCTGACCTCAACTCCATCGAACACCTTTGGGATGAATTGGAACGCCGACTACGAGCCAGGCCTAATTGCCCAACATCAGTGACCGACCTCATTAATGCTCTTGTGGCTGAATGGAAGTCCCTGCAGATATGTTCCAACATCTAGTGGAAAGCCTTCCCAGAAAAGTAGAGGCTGATATAGCAGCAAAGGGGGGACCAACTCCATATTAATGCCCATGATTTTGGAATGAGATGTTTGACGATCAGGTGTCCACATACTTTTGGTCATGGTGTGTAGTTTATTAAATAGTATACTGTAACCCTACAATAGGCATAGTTATAACAACATGTAGCTAATCTAGTTGTTTAATTTGCTTCAACATGGAAATATTAGTCTACACACATTGCATTCACATTTCGAAAGTGCACTGCACGTTCGAGCCAAGGGCAATTGGACATTGCCCAAACGTTAATAAGATTAGCCTACCATCGCCGGTGATATGGCCTGTTAGGGACTTTGCCAAGTGAAAGGTAAACAAACAAGCAGGCAAATAGCTTAGGCTACAAGCGGATTCAGCACCAAGGACAGAGATCGGAATTCCCACAATGACAGTTACAATTTCTTTTTACGAAATGATAAAAGAGAAACAGTCACTTTATTTCGATAGTCCGGATTTTCCATCTGTAGATGCTCCACAGTCGGTCATACTATCAACAAACTATCTGTTGATAAGCAACTGCTTGCTGAGGTTAGGTTTAGAGTAAGGGTTGGGGTAATGATTAAGGTTAGGGCTTAGGGTAAGTGTAAGGGTTAAGTTTAGGGTTAGGATAAGGGTTAAGGTTAGGGTTGGAGCTAGAGCTAGGTTTAGTAGATAGTTGGAATGTTACTGATAATCTGTAGATGCTTTGCAGAGTAGCCAAATAAAATGTTACCGGAAAATCAATAAGCAGTCTATTGTAATAACTTGATGTTCCTAAACAATTTTTCACAGAATTTTTCACAGAAGCTGCATGGTCAAAAATAATGTCTAATATAAAGAAAAAACAGGGAATGTCGATTGACTGCTTTTCTGCTCATGATAATTATTTAAACATTGGTTATAGCCTACTGATTAAGCTACTGTGCGCCTCCGCTGGCAAACCCGATGCCATAACCAATTGCATTACCGCTAAACCTGCTTTTGGTGAGTCTTAAATATCCCCAGTAGGAGTTGGAGTATGTTTTTGAGGACACACCTAAAATATTTTACCCCTCCCACCTCAGCGCAAGTGAGCTGATATAAGACGGGTGTCGTGACGTGACTATTATTCATGTGATGACATGCTATTTATTGATTAATTAACTATTTTTTATTATTACGTGATTAAATTAATCATGTAACAATTAACACATTAGTAACTTGATGCACCACAGGAAACATTTGTTTAATGAGTTACCATTTCCCAAATTAACTCAAGAATACATCAGAATATCTCGATATCATAACAGCCTAAATCAGTCTCATTCCAAATGTCGTAGACTCCATAAATCTGCACAAACCCAGGTCTCACAAATCATTCTGTACCACACAAATTGAGTATCATTTTTTACTAACAAGCTAAATGATAACACACACACACTCTAGGTTATTGATTAGAACTTAATACAATGACAATAGGTCCCTAGTGGACCAACACAATATGACACATGTTACACAATATAGAGATTTAAATAGAGAGAGAGAGAGCAAGAGAGAAAAGCAACACTTGGATACATTTGTAAACTATGCTTAGTTTAGTCCTAATACCTTGCCCCGAAATGCTGCTTTTATGGGTAAGAAGTGTAATGCATGTATTTACGCATTGAAGGTCTCCGTTGGGTATCTCTGTTGGATATCGCTGTAGGGCCCACTTCGGATGGCCTGGTCTTTTGTCCTCAGGTGTAAGACTCTGATTGTCCACAAGATGTCACAATATCCTTTCACTTAGTTGTCTGTTTCCTTGCGCTCGTTCTGTAAGAGTGGTCTTCTGAGGACGGCTAATCAGCCGTGTCGATGCTCCCTGCGTGGGTCGGAAAGCCATGTAGACAACCAATGATTTGAAGAGAATCCCTGGATGGTCCTGCTTAAATTCACCTTCTTAGATACAGTACTATAGCTACTCCACCAAAGCATTGATTGTTAAGAGGTTTAATTTGTCTCCTTCAACCTCGTGTTGTGTTTGGGGTCGTAGAAAGGGTCAGTTTGCGTCTTGCTTGCTTGCTCTGGGTTCCCTGGGGCGTAGCTAGTTACAAGGCAAGGTATCACAATTTACTATGAACTCATTTAGATAACTAAAATCACAGTCTCATCGTCACAAAAACACTCTTTAATCTTTTCTACACAACGTAAAGTATGTAAACATCATATACACATGAAAACTCTTCAAGTTACAATGTTTTCATTTCAATGTTTTCAACTTTTAATGACATCACAAAAATAGACATTCATCTTCCATATTCCACCTCTTATCATTACCAGCATTTGGAGGATTTATTTGATGTTGTAGTTTTGAGGTATACTCTCATAAGGCACACAAAGACATTCCAGTCCCCATACTAGAGCAGAGGAATCACATGCTGCCTTACAATTTACGATGGGCGGTGTCATATAATCCCAACCTACATCCCTCTCCCCCTCTGCGGGGGAGAGAGAGATCTGTAGAGCTGATCCACTGTAACCTAATCTCTTGGACCCTCACAGGAGAGTCATGACACAGGTCAATTACCAACCCTGGTGCCAGGGTTGGAAGATAGCAGAGCGCTAGCTTTTACAAGTCGAAATTGCCAAAGACTGTGCGTTTGACACTAGCGCCGCCTAAACTCCAGCCAAAAATAAAGTATTCTTCTGAGACTGCTTAGTGTGGTTCAGGCTACGCTAGATCTTTAACTTCTTAGGGAGAGGTGACGGTTTTGGAGAGTCTGGCATGCCCAAAGTAAAATGCCTGCCACTCAGGCTCAGAAAATAGGATATGCACATAATTAGTACTATTGGATAGGAAACACTCTGACGGTTCTAAAAGTGTTAACATAATGTCTCTGAGTATAACAGAACTGATATAGCAAGCGAAAACCAGAGGAAAATCCATCCGGAAATGCAGTTTTTGGTGACCTTTGCTCTGTTTGACACTCTCCCCATTGACTTCAAGGCAATCCAGCTCCTGGATTGCAGTACCTATGGCTTCCACTAGATGTCAACAGTCTATATACAAAGACTGAGAGTGATTGGAGTAAGCAGAATGGATAGGAACAGGAAATGGTAAGGGGACCTGAAATGTCAACAAGTTTTCTCGGGCGCGAGTCTGGGTGCGCGCCCCACTTTATTTTCCTTTCATAACGTTTAGGTTACCATCCGAGTGAAAAATTATCGCTAATATTCATAAAAGGATAGCTAAGGATGGGCGATTCGACGTTGGATTTTCTGAACATAACGCGCCAACCAAACAGAGATTTATGGATATAATAAATGACTTTTTCTAACAAAAGAACCATTGGATGTCTTCGTTGGACACTTGGGAAGCCCTCAGCAGAAGTTCTTCAAAAGGTAAGGGATTTGTTTTCGCTGTGATATGGGTTTTGTGTGAACCGCGATGGTTTATGAATTTATGCATTTATGCTAAAATATTGGAGGTGCTACCCTCAAACAATCAAATGTTGTGCTTTCGCCGTAAAGCCTTTTTTGAAATCTGACAACGCTGTGATATTGCCAAGAAGCAGAGCTTTTGATGACTATGCAACACTTGTATATTGATGAATGTTTAATAATTCAACTTTTGGATTTTGAACTTGGCGCCTTGCATTTCACCGGGTAGTGTCGGGAGTGGGGCGCCCCACCACTTCGTAAGTAGTTAACTACTTACGCTACCCGGTGAAATGCAAGGCGCCAAATTCAAAATTTAAAAGTTGAATTATTAAACATTCATCAATATACAAGTGTTGCGTAGTATAAGTTGCATATATAAATTGATGGTTCGGATTACAGGATGCCAAGGGCATATTTTTCCATATACTGTTCCAGTTAAAGGGTTGTAAAGATTCAAATAGATCTGTGGACCATACTTTTTTTAATGGCTAGCTCAGAATTTGAGCTTTCCAAAAGTGTTTATATATTCTAGAGACCCATCCGGAAAGTAGAGCATTGCAGTAGTCTAACCTAGATGTGACAAAAGCACGTATAATTTTCCTGCATCATTTTTGGACAGAAAGTTTCAGATTTTTGCAATGTTACGTACATGAAAAAAAGCTATCCTTGAAACAGTCTTGATATGTTCGTTTTTCAACTCCACAAATTTCTTGTTAACTACTTACGGAGTAGTGGGGCGCTAGCGCTAGGAAAAGAAAAAACCAGGGCGCGCGCGAGCCCGTGAACGCGCATCCTCTTCTGTTTACATCCGATGACCAGTTCGAAATTCTTCTTCTATTACCATCCAGAGCAACTATAACATCACCAAACACTGTCTAGAGACTGTTGACATCCAGTGGAAGCAATAGGTACTGCAATCTTACTCCCAGAAATGGCTGTTTTCAATAGGGAGGGGTTCAAAATGAGGCAATATGTCAAAAACACTTTTTCCAGGACAGAAATTCCTCAGGTTTTCGCCTGCTATATCCGTTCTGTTATACTCACAGACATTATGTTAACACTTTTAGAAACTTCAGAGTGTTTCCTATCCAATAGTACTAATTATGTTCATATCCTATTTTCTGGGCCTGAGTGGGAGGCATTTTACTTTGGGCACGCCAGACTCTCCAATACCGTCACCGCGGGAGCCGCTCCCTAAGAAGTTAACAAACTATAGTTTTAGCAAGTCGATTAGGACATCTACTTTGTGCATGACAAGTCATTTTTCCAACAACTGTTTACAGACAGATTATTTCACTTATAATTCACTGTATCACAATTCTAGTGGGTCAGAAGTTTACATACACTAAGTTGACTGTGCCTTTAAACAGCTTGGAAAATTCCAGAAAATGATGTCATGGCTTTAGAAGCTTTTGATAGGCTAATTTACATAATTTGAGTCAAGTACCTGTGGATGTATATCAAGGCCTACCTTCAAACAGTGCCTCTTTGCTTGACATCATGGGGAAATCAAAAGAAATCAGCCAAGACCTCAGAAAAAAAATTGTAGACCTCCACAAGTCTGGTTCATCCTTGGGAGCAATTTCCAAATGCCTGAAGGTACCACGTTCATCTGTACAAACAATAGTACGCAAGTATAAACACCTTGGGACCATGCTGTCATCATACCGCTCAGGAAGGAGACGCGTTCTGTCTCCCAGAGATGAACGTACTTTGGTGCGAAAAGTGCAAATCAATCCCAGAACAACAGCAAAAGACCTTGTGAAGATGCTGGATGAAACAGGTACAAAAGTATCTATATCCACAGTAAAACGAGTCTGAAAGGCCTCTCAGCAAGGAAGAAGCCACTGCTCCAACACCGCCGTAAAAAAAGC
The DNA here is from genome assembly GCA_030435695.1 of Brachymystax lenok tsinlingensis. Lineage (NCBI taxonomy): Eukaryota > Metazoa > Chordata > Actinopteri > Salmoniformes > Salmonidae > Brachymystax > Brachymystax lenok. Next base: position 8,818,757 of record CM059818.1, on the reverse strand, counting down.
CAGACTACAGTTTGCAACTGCACATGGGGACAAAGATCGTACTTTTTGGAGAAATGTCCTCTGGTCTGATGAAACAAAAATAGAACTGTTTGGCCATAATGACCATTGTTATGTTTAGAGGAAAAAGGTGGAGGCTTGTGAGCTGAAGAACACCATCCCAACCGTGAAGCACAGCGGTGGCAGCATCATGTTGTAGGGGTGCTTTGCTGCAGGAGGGACTGGTGCCCTTCACAAAATAGATGGCATCACGAGGAAAGAAAATTATGTGGATATATTGTAGCAACATCTCAAGACATCAGTCAGGAAGTTAAAGCTTGGTCGCAAATGGGTCTTCCAAATGGACAATGACCGCAAGCAGACTTCCAAAGTTGTGGCAAAATGGCTTAAGGACAACAAAGTCAAGGTATTGGAGTGGCCATCACAAACCTGACTCAGTTACACCAGCTCTGTCAGGAGGAATGGGCCAAAATTCACCCAACTTATTGTGGGAAGCTTGTGGAAGGCTATCCGAAACGTTTGACCCAAGTTAAACAATTTAAAGGTAATGCTACCAAATACTAATTGAGTGTATGTAAACTTCTGACCCACTGGGAATGTGATGAAAGAAATAAAAGCTGAAATAAATAATTCTCTCTACTATTATTCTGACATTTCATATTCTTAAAATAAAGTGGTGATCCTAACTGACCTAAGCCAGGGAATTCTTACTATGATTAAATGTCAGGAATTGTGAAAAACTATATCCTCTTCACTCTCAACCCAATATGTCACCAACGCACCAAGCTTCTCAACACATAGAACCCCCATAATGCTCTGTGGCACAACCCCAATACACCACACTAGGTTTGTTCTCTGATCCTAATCCTATGATTGGATGGACAACATGTCAGTACATATTGCAAAAGCTTTGATTCGTCGTAGGATATCCTCCTGAAGTGGTCGTAATTAACATGTAGGTCTATGGAAGGGCCAGAGGAGGCCGGGAAATAGCTGTCCTCTGGCTACACCAAGGTGCTAGCCTAGAGTGTGTTGTTGAGACTACTGTAAACCTTTATTGCAAAAACAGGTATTTGGTGACATGCAGATATATTTAGTACAGTTTTATCAAAAAATTATGTTTTTTAGTGTTTCATTATTTTAAATTTTTCTAAAATCCACTGAGTAGGATGGTCCTCCCCTTCCTCCTCTGAAGAGCCTCCACTGGCCAACTCTTATTTCTTAAATAGGAAGAAATAGGCTCCAACACTAAGACCTCGTTGTAAGTAAAGTCTTACTAAAATGAAGACGGTTTAAAGGAATTATGCCTACTCGAAAGCCAACTTTCAGCACCATGAGCTGTCCATTTCCAATTGATTCTACCGCAGCTGCTGCGTCATCGAATCTGGCTTATCGTGAAGTCAGTAACTCTGATAAATACTGTATATCATGGGCAAGAAATAGATTGTTTTTAATAAAATCAATTATAGTAGTAGCAAGCTATAAAAGTTGACCTCCGGTCCTCCTTCTCATCTCGTCCTTCTCAAACTGAACAGAACATAGGCATTTTGGACTAAGCCTAATACAAAAATATTTTAGGGAAGAAACCTTTGACTCTCTTCCTGAACTGCCACCATAGCTCTACACAGAACAGCCATTGGTTAAGCAGCACACAAAACGTTTATGACCAGGCCGGGGCTCAGGGTTGGAATATCTATTGCAGTGTGTAATGCAGCCTAGATTTATTTACATCATCCCAGCAGCTATTTTAGGAATATAACTTTGCTCTGTGATTCTCCGAGCATGCACTTTATAGTCTATAGCCTATATGCTATGGATCATTTGATTGAGACCACACTAAATAACCTATATGTGCAATTGATATTCCGCGCCCAGCTGAGAATTAGAGATGAGGGGAGGCATTGGGCACACATCAATATATACAGTATAGCCTAATAAGCAACTCATTCTAAAAGACTCAGAAATATTGACATTTCATCAATTACAAATTACATGACCCTCCCCTCAACTAAATTTAGATTAAAAAAAATATTAAAACCTCTCCTTTTCCTCCAGGTAACCATTCTGTAAAAGTCGATCCGTCTCTTACACACACAGGCATGCACCCGCGCACGTCCAGAGGGACGGAGGGACAGACCGACCATCAGACACACCCACTATGACTGGGTCTGTGTTCAGCGATAAACTACACTCCAGTTTCAGCCTCTTGCCCAGAACACACTACAGCAGCAGCTTACACTGCAATTAGGCTGCATACTCTTCCTCCACACCTCTCTTCCATCACAAACATTTGGGCACAACGGGTCAAACAGTTAGAGACACACACATCATTCTATCTCATTATAAAGTGACGATGAGTCCAATGAGGCTAAATACAACCGTGTGATGAAAAAAATATATTATTACTGATGGGACAATTCAATGAAAAGCAATATTCTGGGATTTGGATACCATGTGAGCTTTGTGAATTTTCTTTTACATTCAGCAAATCTATTAAACAAATGGGAACTCTGTAGAAAGAAGGCCCTCCATTCAAGCATGATTTGTTGCTGTGGAAGAATGTTGTTTTGCACTGACCCCAAAATTCCTTCTACCTGGTTGCTGTGGATTGTCTAAATGTCCATCCACCAGCTCGGAAAAAAACAGAATTGTGTTGTTCTGACAGAAACACTCTGGGCTTTCTACCAGACCAGGTCAGACCTAACTGCTATGGTCCGTGTTTTGCCCAGGTGCAGTGAGGCATACGGTGGCTCACCGGGGGGGAAGTATGGAAAGAATTCCCCGGAGTCGGCACAAACGTGGACTTGGCTAAATCCCCTGTTGTGAAGCTTGGCCTTGTTTGTGTCGATTGGGATTGTTCAGTGAAACAGTGTTATTGTTCACGAAGCGGCTCTGCTGGGAAGGGCATGACGGGCCGGACATAACTGGCATAGCTTCCTGCAAGTGGCTTTGTTACGAAATCACAGAGATTAAAGACCGCGGAGGGAATCACAACACACCAGCTTGCATGCCCGTAAATGCATTCTGTCACACTGATGGCCCGCACAGCTCTTATGTCTGTTCTTCCTGTGCCACCCACTACAAAAATATTATTGCAGTTTTGAAACCGCAGTTGCAAAAGTAACTAAGTTTGTGGACCTAGTAATTGCAGTATCACCGCAAAATAATATCAAGAAAGGATCATATCAGTGTCAAATATCATATTTATCAGTCTTACACAGTTGAATTGCAGTTGAATGCAAAATGACTGCACTGCAGACATGCTGCATACTGAAATAACATTGCTGTTATGAAAGTGCAATGTACTGCACTGTAGTACACATTTCTGCAGTTATCTTTGCTAGGAATGGTTCCACACAATGGTTGTGTAAAAATGTTTGTGCAGAAAAAATTGTATCACAAACGTTGTGTCACATGCATTGTAGCCTACATCAGAACAAGCTGAGTGTATACTAGGCCACAGATACAGATGGATTCCAAAGATCTCTCTGTACTGGTTTATTTCCCTGTGTAAATTGTAAATTGGCAGGATTGGTTGAACTAAAAAACATGCATTATTGTTTCAGAATTGCTTACATAACATTGTCATAAACAACTCCACTTGGAACCTGACCTAACACAGAATGACTACTCATGACAACTCGTGTCACATTGCAAATGAATATGGTCTAAAATATGAGTTCTCTGGTCAGTGCTCAACTCAAACAACAAAATCCAGACAAATCTGCCTGAAAAATGGAAAAACATAAATCACATAGGGTCAAATACTTTCATCAAGAAAGTGCTGTGACTCTGCCCAGGCAGAGGGGAAGTAGATCAACAAGGCACATGTAAATAGAAGACCTGCAACTACCGTGGGAACGGTCAAATTTTACAAGCGTAGTGGACTGGGCCTTTACCAGTCCTGGATTAGAGGACTGATATAGCCCCCCTCCCCTCGCAGAACCCCCACCCCCAAACATCTTCCCACGACTATGCAGAGACCCAGATGTAGGCTAGGCTACAGCACAGCAACCTCAGCTGGGTTGTAGAAACAGGAAGCATCCGTTTTCAGGGGAAAAGAAGAGAAGAGGGGAAGACTGAAAACCGGTTGCATATTCCCCGCTCAGGCGTTTCTTTTACGCCCGCAATGTTAGGTTAACAGCACAGTAACGTAGGGCCGCAGACTCTGGGTTCCCACCCAATATCACTAAACTGCCTTGCTTCGACATGAAACTTCATTGTTATCAAGCTTCCTCTGTTTTTTTCAGAGTGATTTTGTTCTCTGGAAAGAGCTTTCACTGGGACATGGACGTGGTGTGTTATGGCACAGAACGAGTTCCCACGACCCCCTGCACTTCCTTCACCTTTACTGCTCGCTGAGGGCTCGAAACAGGAAGTCAACAAAGGCCTCCAGTCCATTCAGAGAGCACCGCAGGGCTAATTTAGTCAAACAAACAGAGAGGGCGATGGAAGCTGCAGGGCAAGTTCTGGTCATCCTTAGCTCTCTCTCTCCCATGGGAATTACCAAAAGGATCTGATCATATCTGGGTTCAAGCTCAACTAAAATAGATATTGAGTGTCAGGATGGGAATGGTAAATAAAGTCATAAAAGAAATGCCACTGTTTTTGGTTCACATGAGATTGACCAAAAAATTTTGACTGGGTGTTCCCCCCATCCACATCGACGGGACAGTAGTGGAGAAGGTGGAAAGTTTTAAGTTCCTCGGTATACACAACACGGACAAACTGAAATGGTCCACCCACACAGACAGCACAGTGAAGAAGGCGCAACAGTGCCTCTTCAAACTCAGGAGGCTGAAGAAATTTGACTTGTCACCTAAAACACTCACAAACTTTTACAGATGCACAATCGAGAGCATCCTGTCGGGCTGTATCACCGCCTGGTACGGCAACTGCACCGCCCTCAACCGCAAGGCTCTCCAGAGGGTAGTGAGGTCTGCATAACGCATCACCAGGGCAAACTACCTTCCCTCCAGGACACCTACACCACCCGATGTCACAGGAAGGCCAAAAAGAGAATCAAGGACAACAACCACCCGAGCCACTGCCTGTTCACCCCGCTATCATCCAGAAGGCAAGGTCAGTACAGGTGCATCAAAGCTGGGACCGAGAAACTGAAAAACAGCTTCTATCTCAACGCCATCAGACTGTTAAGCAGCCATCACTAACATAGAGAGGCTGCTGTCAACATACTGACTTAAGTCTCTGGCCACTTTAATAAATGGACTTAATAAAGGTATCGCTAGTCACCTTAAATAATGGCACTTTAATAATGTTTACATATCCTACATTACTCATCTCATATGTACAGCTGAAGTCGGAAGTTTACATACACTTAGGTTGATAACAAACTATAGTTTTGGCAAGTCGGTTAGGACATCTACTTTGTGCATGACACAAGTCATTTTTCCAACAATTGTTGACATTCAGATTATTTCACTTATAATTCACTGTATCACAATTCCAGTGGGTCAGAAGTTTACATACACTAAGTTGACTGTGCCTTTAAACAGCTTGGAACATTCCAGAAAAGGATGTAATGGCTTTAGAAGCTTCTGATAGGCTAATTGACATAATTTGAGTCAATTGGAGGTGTACCTGTGGATGTACTTCAAGGCCTACCTTCAAACTCAGTGCCTCTTTGCTTGACATCATGGGAAAATCAAAAGAAATCAGCCAAGACCTCAGAAAAGAAATGTAGACCTCCACAAGTCTGGTTCATCCTTGGGAGCAATTTCCAAACGCCTGAAGGTACCACGTTCATCTGTACAAACAATAGTATGCAAGTATAAACACCATGGGACACCGCAGCCATCATACTGCTCAGGAAGAGACGCGTTCTGTCTTCTAGAGATGAACGTGCTTTAGTGCGAAAAGTTCAAATCAATCCCAGAACAACAGCAAAGGACCTTGTGAAGATGCTGGAGGAAACAGTTACAAAAGTATCTATATCCACAGTAAAACGAGTCCTATATCGACGTAACCTGAAAGGCCGCTCAGCAAGGAAGAAGCCACTGCCAGACTACAGTTTGCAACTGCACATGAGGACAAAGATCGTACTTTTTGGAGAAATGTCCTCTGGTCTGATGAAACAAAAATAGAACTGTTTGGCCATAATGACCATTGTTATGTTTGGAGGAAAAAGGAGGAGGCTTGCAAGCTGGAGAACACCATCCCAACTGTGAAGCACGGTGGTGGCAGCATCATGTTATGGGGGTGCTTTAATGCAGGAGGGACTGGTGCACTTCACAAAATAGATGGCATCATGAGGGAGGAAAATTATGTGGATATATTGAAGCTACATCTCAAGACATCAGTCAAGAAGTTAAAGCTTTGTCGCAAATGGATCTTCCAAATGGACAATGACCCCAAGCATGCTTCCAAAGTTGTGGCAAAATGGCTTATTGACAACAAAGTCAAGGTATTGGAGTGGCCATCACAAAGCCCTGACCTCAATCTTATAGAACATTTGTGGGCAGAACTGAAAAAGCATGTGCGAGCAAGGAGGCCTACAAACCTGACTCAGTTACACCAGCTCTATCAGGAGGAATGAGCCAAAATTCACCCAACTTATTGTGGGAAGCTTGTGGAAGGCTACCTGAAACGTTTGACCCAAGTTAAACAATTTAAAGGCAATGCTACCAAATACTAATTTACTGTATGTAAACTTCTGACCCACTGGGAATGTGATGATAGAAGTAAAAGCTGACATTAATAACTATCTCTACTATTATTCTGACATTTCACATTCTTAAAAGAAAGTGGTGATCCTAACTGACCTAAGCCAGGGAATTTTTACGAGGATTGAATGTCAGGAATTGTGATAAACAGAGTTTAAATGTATTTGGCTAAGGTGTATGTAAACTTCCGACTTCAACTGTATATACTGTACTCTATACCATCCACTGCATCTTGCCTATGCCGCACGGCCATCGCTCATCCATATATTTATATGTACATATTCTTATTCATCCCTTACATTTGTGTGTATAAGGTAGTTATTGTGAATTTGTTAGATTACTTGTTAGATATTACTGCATTGTCGGAACTAGAAGCACAAGCACTTGGCTACACTCGCATTAACATCTGCTAACCATGTGTATGTGACCAATAAAATTTGATTTGATAATGAAAACCAGGAAGCAATTTGTTTTTCACAGGCTTCAAACCTTATCATCTGGAGATCTTAGTGTGTGCACGTTATTTTATGTGCTAGTGTGTGTGTGTGTGTGTGTGTGGTTGTGTATGTTGTCTTTTTTTCTCGCTCTCACTCTCTTCAATAATTGTCATCACAAATTATCCCTGTGTCTGACAGCGATACCTGAATTAGCAATAGGGGGTAATGCAATACCCTAAGGGGTAATACAATACCCTAAACAAGCTCCAAGCCGGAGTCTCCCCTAAGCGCTGTTCTAGAACCTGTTCACCTCTCCTTCAACCTGGCCCTTGAGCACTGAGAGTTTGAATAAAAGCTGACGTTAGGTCAGTGCTCAGGGATAAGTACCATACAACAACACCCCATGGGACACAAGGATGACATAGCGGTCCGCACACCTCACTAGCAGGCCCTGTCTCATGCAGGGCTTTGACAGCAGTGACAAGACACTTAAAAGGATAGCTAAGCAGTGGGTCCAGGTTGCGTAATCTTATTAAATATTAATCTTACTGTAATGCTCAGGCGAGACCTTGAGTGGGTTCTGTCTTGAGTCTGCACTTTTGTGTGTGTGTGTGTCCATGCATACTTTTGTTCCTGTGTGTGTTTCTCTCTGTGTGTATACATGCACATTTGTGTGTGAACTGTATGTGTGTGTGTTTGCACCTAGGCTTCCAGCATTTTCCATTGGACTGCACTGCAGTCTGGGGAGGGAGAGGATGAGTGGAGAAGGGGGGTTACATAGCAAAGCACAGACCCTTTTGAGAAAATAAGAGCAACTCAAATTTTATTTTTCACATACACATGTTTAGCAGATGTTATTGCGGGTGTTGCGAAATGCATATTGGTAATACAGGTAGCGGGGTGGATAGACAGATGTGTAACAGAGCAAAGACCATGGGCCCTGACAGAGCAGAGTGGCACAGACTGCCTCACTCGCCTCAGGATGACAATGGTCACATGACCACTTAGCATTACGTTTTTAGGCAAGCAACATGAACTTATCTTAGGATGTAGACAAATAGGAAATCTAGTGAAGGAACGGATCAGGGGAGAGGTTTTACTGAAAGGCATTCATGTAACTCACTTTTATTTTTGTCCTCAATTTAGTTTTGGTTTAATGAAACCCGACTTTACAGATCCACGCACTGACTGCGTGCTGCCAGATATTTGATTTACTCTGCATTGATATTTGCAGTGTCCCTTTCTAAGAGGCTAGCCACGATATTCTAATTAAGCAATGGCTTAGAGTAGTGTGTGCTTGAGCTTCTAGGAATTCCTACTTCAGCGCCTCTAATCAAAACATACCTATTTACAGTACATAACTTGTCCTGGGTTAGCCTTGTCCTCAGTTAGCCTTGCTAACCCATGTGTGTGCCTGCGTGCGTGCATACATGTGTTTGTGTACTTTCGTGGGTGTGCGTGCGTGTGTTTAATAAATTTGTGTGTGTGTTTGCGTGCGAACGTGCATGTTTGTTTGTATCCCTGCCATGGAAACTCTGAGGTAGACATACCTGTGCCGTATTACTGCCACACAATCAGCTTAAGAAGGTGTTGATTTCATCCGTGAGAGAGACAAGACAGTTCCTTGTGTGCTAAGATTTAATGCTGTGGGAGGTGCTTGTGCGTTTATTTACCAGATCTGTTTGTGATGCCTTGCCAACTCCATGGTTACGTCAGCCTTAACATGTCAAACTGAACTGGGACCAGCTCTCATACCATAACAGCCTGATTTCTAGAGAATTTCAAATATCATCATCTCAGCTGCAAACTTCCCCCCAAAACAGATTAATTTGGGATCTTGTCCTAGATGATTGATTGTGGAATCCAAATGTTTTTTTTTTAAGTTTTCAACAAACAACATTTGATGAGATGTTTCACATTTTTCCCAAACATGGATGGAGTAAGTTTACTGACATAGCATTGCACAAGTGGGACAAAAAACATACACATCAGAGAGAATAAAATAGAGCAAATGTCATGTCCTGGCCTGGGATAGCAGGCTGGCGTTTCATTTCTGTTTTGGTTAGGAGGGGTTTTTAGTTCTAGGTGGTGCATTTCTATGTTGGGTTGATGGTTCCCCATTAGAGGCAGCTGATTGTCGTTACCTCTAATTGGGAACCATATATATGTTTGTTCTTTTCTTCACTGGGGTTGTGGGTCATTCATTATATTTGTATTTGTGTGTGCCTGTGTTGAGCCACACCTGAGTTATGATCTTTATTTGTTTATTGTTTTGCCAGTTGAAATACGTAAATAAAAGTATGTATACTGGAACCATCGCTGCATCTTGGTCCGCTCCATTTAAAGATCGTGACAGAATGACCCACCAAAAAAGGACCAAGCAGTGAGGTCAGCAAGAGTCCTGGACATGGGAGGAGATTTTGAATGGCAAGGGACCCTGGAGTCAGGCTGGGGAGTATCGCCGTCCCAGGGAGGAGTTGGAAGCAGCGAAGGCAGAGCGGAGCTTCTACGAAGAGAAGTACGGAGCAAGGAAGCCCGAGAGGCAGCCCCCCCTTAAATTGGGGGGGGGGGCACACGGGGAGGTTGGTTGAGCCAGGTTGGAGACCTGAGCCAACTCCCCGTGCTTACCGGAGGGAGCGTCGCACTGGTAAGGCACCGTGTTATGCGGTGAAGCGCACAGCGTCTCCAGTGCGCGTTCACAGCCCGGTGTGCGACATGCCAGCTCCCCGCATCTGTCAGGCTAGGGTGAGCGACCAGCCTGGAAGGAGGGTGCCGGCTCAGCGCTCTTGGTCTCCAGTGCGCCTCCTTGGACCAGGATATCCTGCGCCGGCTCTGCGCACTGTGTCTCCGGTGCGTCTCCACAGCAGAGTACGGCCTGTTCCTGCTCCACGCACCAGGGTCCCTGTGCGCCTTCTGAGCCCAGCACGTCCTGTCTCGGCTCGACGCATCAGATCCCCTGTGCGCAGCGAGAGCCCAGCACGTCCTGTCCCTGCTCCACGCATCAGGTCCCCTGTGCGCATCGAGAGCCCAGCACGTCCTGTCCCTGCTCCACGCATCAGATCCCCTGTGCGCATCGAGAGCCCAGCACGTCCTGTTCCTGCTCCACGCATCAGATCCCCTGTGCGCATCGAGAGCCCAGCACGTCCTGTCCCTGCTCCACGCATCAGATCCCCTGTGGGCATCGAGAGCCCAGCACGTCCTGTCCCTGCTCCACGCATCAGATTCCCTATGCGCATCGAGAGCCTGGTACGTACTGTGCCTGCTCCACGCACCAGGCCTCTAGGGTGTCGTCCCAGCCTGGTACGTACTGTTCCTGCTCCACGCACCAGGCTTCTAGGGTGTCGTCCCAGCCTGGTACGTACTGTTCCTGCTCCACGTACCGGGCCTCCAGTGCGTCTTCTCGGGCCGGTACGGCGAAGACCGTACCGGCCCGAGCGAAGACCCACCCGAAAGACCCCCCCTCAGTAACTTTTGGTCGCGGTCGGAGTCCGCGCCTTTGGGGGGGGGGGTACTGTCACATCCTAGATAGCCCTTTTTGGTGGTTTTGGTCAGGACGTGATCAGGGGTTTGTTCTATGTTGTATATTTCTTTGTTGGTTTCATTGATGGTTCCCAATTAGAGGCAGCTGAGTTTCGTTACCTCTAATTGGGGACCATATTTAAGTTTGTAGATTTCCCCACTGAGTTCGTGGGTCATTATTTGAATTTGTATCTGGTTGTGTGTGTGCCTGTTTTGAGCCACACCTGTATTACGATCTTTCGTTGTTTATTGTTTTGCCAGTTGCAATACGTATAATAAAAAGTATGTATACTGGAACCCTCGCTGCATCTTGGTCCGCTCCATTTAAAGGTTGTGACAGCAAATCAATTTGGAAGGAGAGAAAGAGAGCAAGCCAGTCAAGTACATTATTCTGAGATCGTACCCGAACTTCACCCTTCAAATCAAAAATCCAAGGAAGTGGGTGCTGCAAGACTCCTGCAGTGGGTCCTTGCTAGTGTCATCCCACTACACAATCCGGACAATCAAGCCAGCATGGAATTCACTTCTCCTGCACTCAATGTTTGTTGTGATTACCTGGCCTAGTAAATATACATTTCCCGGACATACTGAAGGAGAGTGCCAGAGGGGAAGAGATACAATGGACCCTTTAATTAGATTAAGGAGGCTGTCCAGAGAATGTGAGACGGTGGAAAAGATCGGCATCTCACTCACAAGACACACACACACAAAGGCACAGTCATAGAGATACACGCATGCACTGGACAGGCACGCGCACACACACCAGGTAGACAGGACAGTGTGTGCACCGTATGGATAGGAGGGAGGCTATCACTCTCCACAGAATGAACAATACACTGTCCTGCTACATCTCCATGAGATATGTACTTTCCTTAGGATGTCCCAGCCCTGACGACTAGCCATGTTCTCTTATCTAACCTCCCCATCTGGTAACAGGAGGCGCAGACCTTGTTTGGCTCCATTTTTTCACGGCTTTGTTCTCCACCAAGAGCTCCTGAATATTTCATCTCCATGGGAGGGAGGGATAAAGTCTGCTTCCAAAATGGCATCCTATTCCCTACATAGTGAACTTATTTTGACCAGAGCCCTATGTTTATGGAAAGGGTCCAAGTCTCATTTGAGTGTATGCTTACATGGATATCTGGAGTGGACATACTGTAGACGATCCCATCGCAATGTTACAGTGGGATAACACACATGGGAGAGCATTCCCTTCCGGGGCATTAACCTTTGATTCAGAATCAGCACCCCTCATGATATATAATTTATACTTCACTTCACGGTACATCTCGGCCTGAACGATGACACAATGTCCGAGACGAGCTGTCAAGTAGAATTTGCATAACAACAGAATTTCAGTGCCTCACATGTTGTCCTCCCAAATGGCAATCTATTTCCTATATAGTTGTAACAAACGAGACTCCCGCGGTTCCTCCTGCTCACCACCAGAGGGAACCCTCTCCTGAATATTAAGCCCTGGACTACAACTCCCACATACCTGGTTCCAATCACCGTTGCACCTGTCTCCCATTAATAGACTATTTAGGCTCTCTCTCCCTTTCTCTCCTTGCGAAGTCTTGTATTCCCTGGTGATCAATTCTGAGCGTTTTCTCCCGTGTCTGTCATTTCGTGGTTATACTCTGGACTGTTTTCCCGTTTTGATTCTTGCTGCCTGCCCTGGACTATATTCTTTACTGGACTGATTTTTGTAAGCTTGCTGCCTGCCCTGACCTCATGCCTGTACCTGGATTACGATTTGCCTTATCCCTGCTGTTGTGTTTGCTGGCGATTGACCCTGTTAAATGCACGACCAAGATTGTAATAAAACTGCAAATGGATCCTCACTCTCAGGGTGCTTCATTACAGAAGACTTCGCCACTTCGATCCAGCAGCTCTGGTCCAAATGTCCACGGAGATCTCCACTCAAGCAAACCAGCTCGCCGTTCATCAACAGCAGCTAACCCATCTAACTCACGGTAACGGAGGAACTCGTCCGACGCTACAGAGGTTACAGATGTCGCTCCGAACTCAGCCCCTCCTCAGCCGAACGCAGGTATGGGCACCTCTCCACCACCGGCACCCACAGTTAACCCACGTCTGGCTCTCCCTGATAAATTCGACGGTAACCCCACTAAGAGTAAGGGATTTCTACTGCAATGTTCATTATTCATTGATCAACAACCAGCGATGTATGTCACTGACACTAGCAAGATTTCCTGGTATGTTCTCTCCTCACTGGCAGAGCGTTAGAGTGGGTAACAGCGGTTTGGAGAGAGGATGGCACGGCTTTTCCCTCGTTCGGTGCCTTTCTACAACGCTTCCGGGAGGTATTTGAACACCGGAGGGAGGCATGAGAGCTGGTGACCGACTACTCGCATTGAACCAGGGCGGAAATACTGCAGCAGAATATGCCTTGACATTTCGCACTCTGGCAGCTCAAACCGACTGGGTTGAGAGCACGCTTAAACTGCTCTTTCGCAAGGGACTCAGCTTGGAATTACAGTCTGAACTGGCCTGCCGAGATGAGGGAGATCGCTGAATCAATTCATCGAACTCACCATACAGCTTGACAATCTGATTCGATCACGGCGCCCACTCAGAACGGGACCCACCAGCACACAATGTCCCGTGACTCTGCCTCCAACCGAACCCATGCAGCTCGGATATACTCACCTGACTCGGAGGAACGTGAACGCCGCATACGCCAACATCTCTGCCTCTATTGTGGTCAACCTGGCCATCTAAGGGCGTTCTGCCCCACTAGACCACCTCCTCGTAATCCCTCTTCGGTGAGTCCGTGCATCCAAGCACACCACTCCAGTTCTTGTATCAAAGTGCCGATTGTATTATCTCTAGAGGACAATCATATAACCACATCAGCACTATTAGACTCGGAGCAGCCGGCAACTTTATGTCTCATGAATTTGCCCAACAACAACAAATTCCATTAATCACCTGTGACTCTCAATTGGCAGTGGAGGCGCTAGATGGACGACCTCTCGGCGATGGGAGGGTCCTGCACACCACCGTGGACCTCCGACTCCAGACCGGGACCCGCCACACGGAGGTAATTCGCTTCTACGTCATCACATCACCCCATAACCCGGTAATCCTTGGGCTTCCTGGCTACGGCAACATAACCCGCTCATCTCATGGAGGGAGGGTCGTATCATCAAATGGGACCCGTCATGCCACTCCAACTGCTTAACGGGCAGCTCTTCACTCTCCATTCAGGCCGTTACGGTAAAGGACGAGCCAGCTCTTTTCCCCACTCTACCCATTGAATACTCTGACCTCATCGAAGCTTTCAGCAAGACCAAGGCGATGGAACTACCCCTCACCGATCAAGCGACTGTGCCATCGAGCTGCTACCAGGTACAAAGCCACCCAAGGGCCGAATCTTTCCCTATCTCAACCCGAATCAGAAGCCATGAAGAACTACATCGAGGAAGAACTATCGAAGGGGTTCATTAGAGCATCGACATCACCTGCAGCCGCGGGCTTCTTCTTTGTTAAAAAGAAAGACGGTGGTTTACGCCCCTGTATTGACTACCGGGTCTCAACGACATCACTGTCAAGTTTCGATATCCGTTACCGCTGGTTCCAGCTGCCCTAGAACAACTCCGCCAAGCCAAGTACTTCTCCAAACTGGACCTCCATAGCGCCTACAACCTCATTCGCATCCGGGACGGTGATGAATGGATGACAGCCTTTTCTACCAGCACTGGGCACTATGAGTATCTGGTTATGCCTTTCGGGCTGTCTAATAGTCCCTCCGTGTTTCAATCATTTATCAATGACGTCTTCGGGACATGCTGAATCGCTGGGTAATTGTGTACATTGATGACATTCTCATCTATTCCCACACCTATGAAGAACATGTGCAACATGTGAGAACAGTATTGCAACGACTCATAGATCACCAGCTATACGCCAAAGCAGAGAAGTGCGAATTTCACCAGACTTCCACATCCTTTTTGGGCTACATCATCAGCCAGGAGGGAGTTGCCATGGACGAGAAGAAGGTCAAGGCCGTTCTAGACTGGCCCCTGCCAGTAACCTTAAAGGAGTTACAGCGCTTCTTGGGATTTGCTAACTTTTACCGACGCTTCATCAGGAATTTCAGCTCGGTAGCCGCTCCCTTAACCTCTATGACTAAAAGAAACTCATCACACCTCACCTGGTCAACTACAGCACAGGAGGCTTTCGCAGAACTCAAGGCACGTTTCACATCGGCTCCCATCCTCCACCACCTAATCCTGAACTCCCGTTTACAGTTGAGGTAGACGCATCTAATACGGGCATTGGAGCTATTCTTTCACAGCGCACGGATCCCCACTCAAGCTCTATCCGTGCGCCTATTATTCCCGCAAACTTAGTCCAGCCGAGCAGAACTACGACGTCGGAAACCGGGAACTGTTGGCCATGAAAGCAGCTATGGAGGAGTGGCGTCATTGGCTGGAGGGAGCTAAACATCCCTTCGTGATTCTAACGGACCACAAGAACCTGGAATACTTGAGGTCTGCCAAGAGACTGAACCCCAGACAAGCGAGGTGGGCACTCTTCTTCACACGATTTGACTTCACTGTTACCTATCGTCCCGGTTCCAAGAACACCAAGGCAGACGCATTATCACGCCAACACGACGGTATAGCGCCCACTGAACCCAAGGAAACCCTGCTTCCTGAATCGTTAATCGTGGCCCGATTCAGTGGGACATCATGACAGAGCTCACTCAAGCCAACTCACAAAGGACCCCTCCGCCCGAATGCCCTCCTAACAAAACGTTTGTACCTCAGGACCTCTGTCAGAAAGTGCTAAAGCAAGTTCACTCCGCACTCAGCTCCGGTCATCCGGGAATCGCGCCACGGTTCACCTGCTTCAGAACAGCTTCTGGTGGCCAACCTTGCGGGCAGGCGCAATAAAGTTCATTAACGACTGCACCATCTGTAACACAAATAAACATCTCAGACAACTACCATCGGGCCTACTGCAACCACTACCAGTTCCCCACCGACCATGGTCCCATCTCGCCATAGACTTCATTACCGATCTCCCCAAGTCCAATGGGAATACCACAATACTCACTGTCATAGATCGCTTCTCCAAGGCTTGCCGGTTGATTCCACTCCCCAAACTGCCTACAGCATTGGAAACTGCCGAACTCATGTGCAACCTGGTGTTCCGCTTCTATGGTC
Organism: Brachymystax lenok tsinlingensis; assembly: GCA_030435695.1. Classification (NCBI taxonomy): domain Eukaryota; kingdom Metazoa; phylum Chordata; class Actinopteri; order Salmoniformes; family Salmonidae; genus Brachymystax; species Brachymystax lenok. The sequence continues at coordinate 8,802,923 of CM059818.1, read as the reverse complement.
TGCCAGAGGACATCGTGTCGGACCGAGGGCCCCAATTCACATCCAGAGTATGGTCAGCATTCTTCCAACAACTCAACATCAACATTAGCCTCACTTCTGGGTATCACCCACAATCTAACGGTCAAACAGAACGCCTCAATCAAGAAATCACCCGGTTTCTCAGATCCTACTGTCATCAGAACCAAGCAGACTGGAGTCGATTCCTCATGTGGGCGGAGTATGCACAGAACTCACTCCAGAAACCCTCCACCGGTTTAACCCCATTCCAGTGTGTAATGGGCTTCCAACCTCCCCTGTTTCCTGGTCAGGGGAACCCACCGAGGTACCCTCTGTCAATGACTGGCTCCAGAGAAGCGAGGACATCTGGAGTCAGGCCCATACCCACTTACTACATGCAGTCAGGAGACAGAGGGTGCAGGCCAATCGCCACCGCCGCCCCAACCCGAATATACTCCAGGTCAATGGGTTTGGCTATCCACTCGAGACCTACGCCTCAAACTCCCTGCAAGAAACTCAGTCCCAGGTATGTGGGTCCTTTCCAAATAGTCAAACAAATCACACCAGTTTCCTTCCGTTTGGCATTACCCGCTAATTACCGTATCTCTCCTACTTTCCATGTATCTCTTCTCAAACCCGCTGGTGGTCCGAGAGCGGGAGGAGGAGCAGACCAGTGAGCAGGGCCCCCACCCATCCTGGTGGGCGAGGAGGTATATCGGCTTCGAGATCTACTCGATTCCAGACGCCGGGCAGGCTCCTCCAATATCTGGTAGATTGGGAGGGTGCGGACCGGAGGAGCGATCCTGGGTTAATGCAGAGGACATACTCAACCCCGCACTCATGACTGAGTTCCATAGGGCGCACCGGAGAAACCGGCCCCGACCTCGAGGAAGACCCGGCGTCGTTCGCCTCTTGGCGTCAGGAGCCGCTCACAGGGGGCTCTGTAACAAACGAGACTCCGCGGTTCCTCCTGCTCACCACCAGAGGGAACCCTCTCCTGAATATTAAGCCCTGGACTACAACTCCCACATACCTGGTTCCAATCACCGTTGCACCTGTCTCCCATTAATAGACTATTTAGGCTCTCTCTCCCTTTCTCTCCTTGCGAAGTCTTGTATTCCCTGGTGATCAATTCTGAGCGTTTTCTCCCGTGTCTGTCATTTCGTGGTTATACTCTGGACTGTTTTCCCGTTTTGATTCTTGCTGCCTGCCCTGGACTATATTCTTTACTGGACTGATTTTTGTAAGCTTGCTGCCTGCCCTGACCTCATGCCTGTACCTGGATTACGATTTGCCTTATCCCTGCTGTTGTGTTTGCTGGCGATTGACCCTGTTCGTACGACCAAGATTGTAATAAAACTGCAAATGGATCCTCACTCTCAGGGTGCTTCATTACAATAGTGCACTACTTTTGACCAGAGCCATGGGCACTATATAGGGAATATGGTGACAGTTGGGTCACAACCATGGTGTAACATCATTGGACATATTTTCCACTGTGGCTGTGGTTCTGTTAGCCTTCACACAGCAAGCTTTATCAAGGCCAGTCGGACTGACACCATTATTAAAGTCACCTTGGTGCCAAGTTCAAGTACCAAAGTTGGTATCTTGTTACTAATCTCTTAATCTGTTTTGGCAGAGTGGCTCTTTTCCATCCTTGGCTTTACATAAGTGTTCTACATGTTGGGATACACTTGGTGGTGTAAACAACTAAAACAGTTATAAATATATGTTATAACTAGCTAATGTTGTATTATACCAGTGGAGGCTCCTCAGAGGAGGAAGGACCACCCTCCACTGAATTTCATTAAATTAAAATGTTAAAACATTTAAAAGTTATCCTTATTAGATAGAACTATACTAAATATATTCACGTCACCAAATAATTAATTTAAACAGACTGTTTTGCAATGAAGCTCTACAGTAGCCTCAACAGCACTCTGTAGGGTTGCACCATGGTGTAGCCGGAAAGACAGATAGCTTCCGTCCTCCTCTGGATACAGTGACTTCAATAGAAAACCTAGGAGGCTCATGGTTCTCACCCCCTTCCATAGACTGACATGTTGTCCACCCAATCAAAGGATCAGAGAATGAATCTAGTACTGAAAGCATAAGCTACAGCTAGCTAGCACTGTGGTGATGAGTGGTGATTAGTTGACTCAAAGAGAGAGAAAGACAATAGTTGAACAGTTGTGAACAAAATCATAACTTCCAAAATGAATGCGAAGCAAGAGAGAGATAGAGATTTTGAATTTTTTTCCACTTCCACTTCCACTTACTTACCTAGCAAATGCAGCTAGCTAGTTTAGCCTACTCAAACACCCTGCTAAAACAGAGGGGTGATATGTTAGCTAGCTGGCTAGGACTATCCAACACAACACTGGAACTCTTCCAAGTCAAGGTTATGGCTGTTGCTGTGACCGTATTACCAGCGGTCACGAGTCATGAAGGCAGTCAAATTCCACATGGCCGTTTAGTCACGGGAAATAGGCTTCTCCAAGCTCTGATGCTGTTGCTGGTTATTAGTAGCCTACCAAACTTGTTAACTGCCTGGTACTCAGCACTCTATTGTCCCTCTAATCACTCTGTCATCAATGCAAATTAATTTGAAAATCTAATCAAACACTTCATGAGAGCCCATGAGCTCATGTTGCGCAACATTTCTATAGGCTATGCAATTGCGAGAGAAAACAGAGTGATGGCCGCTAATAAAAAGCTTTCTATAGGCTAGGCCTACTATATTTATTTCTCAACATTCCTAATATTAAGCACATTGCTTATATTTATAACAGGAGTATAGCCTACCTGGCTGGCATGAAAATAAACCATGGGGAAAAGGGTCCTCCGTTCGCTATATAAGTGCATAGATGACATGTATTTTTTCCCGCTGCCCCTGTTTTGAGACAGGTGCATGATAATGGTCCATTCTAAATCAAAACAAAATGTCACACATATATTATTTAGTATATGTAAAGACAAGATTAAATCAATAATAGTCTGATGGGTGACAATATTAGTCTATCACTTGTCAATGATATATTATCACTATTGAATGATGCCCAGCATAAGAAACAATGCCTTTTTTTGCGACTTGTTCTAATCATAGTTGCACACCTCATGTAGCCTAGCCCATATGTTTTAATAAGGGTTGTATCACAAGCAAAGTGGCCAAATATCTTCTTAAAATTAAGCACATTCATCCGCTTTACGGGGGCTGTAGAGCTTAACTGGGATACACAGTGGAGCAAAAAAGTATTTAGTCAGCCACCAATTGTGCAAGTTCTCCAACTTAAAAAGATGAGAGAGGCCTGTAATTTTCATCATAGGTACACTTCAACTATGACAGACGAAATGAGAAAAAGAAATCCAGAAAATCACATTGTAGGATATTTAATTTATTTATTTGCAAATTATGGTGGAAAATAAGTATTTGGTCAATAACAAAAGTTTATCTCAATACTTTGTTATATACCCTTTGTTGGCAATGACAGAGGTCAAACGTTTTCTGTAAGTCTTCACAAGGTTTTCACACACTGTTGCTGGTATTTTGGCCCATTCCTCCATGCAGATCTCCTCTAGAGCAGTGATGTTTTAGGGCTGTCGCTGGGCAACACGGACTTTCAACTCCCTCCAAAGATTTTCTATGGGGTTGAGTTCTGGAGACTGGCTAGGCCACTCCAGGACCTTGAAATGCTTCTTACGAAGCCACTCCTTCGTTGCCCGGGCGGTGTGTTTGGGATCATTGTCATGCTGAAAGACCCAGCCACGTTTCATCTTCAATGCCCTTGCTGATGGAAGGAGGTTTTCACTCAAAATCTCACGATACATGGCCCCATTCATTCTTTCCTTTACACAGATCAGTCGTCCTGGTCCCTTTGCAGAAAAACAGCCCCAAAGCATGATGTTTCCACCCCCATGCTTCACAGTAGGTATGGTGTTCTTTGGATGCAACTCAGCATTCTTTGTCCTCCAAACACGACGAGTTGAGTTTTTACCAAAAAGTTCTATTTTGGTTTCATCTGACCATATGACATTCTCCCAATCCTCATCTGGATCATCCAAATGCTCTCTAGCAAACTTCAGACGGGCCTGAACATGTACTGGCTTAAGCAGGTGGACACGTCTGGCACTGCAGGATTTGAGTCCCTGGCGGCGTAGTGTGTTACTGATGGTAGGCTTTGTTACTTTGGTCCCAGCTCTCTGCAGGTCATTCACTAGGTCCCCGTGTGGTTCTGGGATTTTTGCTCACCGTTCTTGTGATCATTTTGACCCCACGGGTGAGATCTTGCGTGGAGCCCCAGATCGAGGAAGATTATCAGTGGTCTTGTATGTCTTCCATTTCCTAATAATTGCTCCCACAGTTGATTTCTTCAAACCAAGCTGCTTACCTATTGCAGATTCAGTCTTCCCAACCTGGTGCAGGTCTACAATTTTGTTTCTGGTGTCCTTTGACAGCTCTTTGGTCTTGGCCATAGTGGAGTTTGGAGTGTGACTGTTTGAGGTTGTGGACAGGTGTCTTTTATACTGATAACAAGTTCAAACAGGTGCCATTAATACAGGTAACGAGTGGAGGACAGAGGAGCCTCTTAAAGAAGAAGTTACAGGTCTGTGAGAGCCAGAAATCTTGCTTGTTTGTATGTGACCAAATACTTATTTTCCACCATAATTTGCAAATAAATTCATTAAAAATCCTACAATGTGATTTTCTGGATTTTTTTTTTCCTCATTTTGTCTGTCATAGTTGAAGTGTACCTATGATGAAAAATTACAGGCCTCTCTCATCTTTTTAAGTGAGAGAACTTGCACAATTGGTGGCTGACTAAATACTTTTTTGCCCCACTGTATAAGCAGCGAGTGAGTTTCAAGTTTGGGGGAAGATCATTTTCACCATAAAAATGCACCTTTATAATAAAAGCTTTACATCATAATTGCATTTGCGGTCACTTTTGATAATGGTGTTTTCTGCTAATGGAACATTCACGCTTATAGCCTACTACCATGTGCGCATTGCTGCGCTTATAATGTGAAGAAAAAGCCTAGTAGTTTATCAACATTTTAAGCTAAACGTTCTGATCTGTTGTGTCAGCCAGATTGCATAAAAGTTTTTTTTTTATGGTAGTGATTGTATTAATTTGGGATTGCCACATCAGGACCTAACACAAGGACAACCCAGAGTATGCTATTCTTTTCTTCTGAAATAGACTACATTTTCTCCATATCATGCTTCTTTATATCTGTCTAAAATAAACAATGGATTTATTGTAAAGGTGTAGGCTATATTACATGGATTTATTTTACTTTTTAAAATGGCTTGTAGGCTATGTGTGGAAACCAGGAGATGCTAAATGTGTTTATGTTAATGTACATTTTCGTGAGACCGACAGTTATTTGCTTGACAATTATCGGCTGATGAAATTTTGTGACCGCCACAGCCCTAGTCAAGGTAAGCTGTTGGTTTTACAAATTTATTGCCACCGGGGCCCGCCGGTGTAGGTGCTAAACTGCTTACTGACAGTACACTGTAACGTTACTGCATGATTGTAGGGTGTTTACTAACGCGTTAGTTCTATTAGCTATGTTTACTATGACCTTACTTTAGCTAATATGGTGACAACGATGTAGGCTGTGTGTAGCGGATATGGTTTGGCTTGGAAAGTTTTTTTTGCCTGGTCACATACAGCTGATGTGTTGTACATTGAAGTCCACAAGCAAAGGGAAAAGGTGAGAGGAGAGTGCGTAGATGCGAGAAGGAATACAATGTGGCTGCTATGAAAATTAACTGTGTTTATTCATTTGTATTCATTCCACCGATTCTGTTGAAACATGTTTCTTAAATAGGTGGCTAACACTGACGTTAGCTAGGTGGCTAACCAACCACCCTCCTTTAGTTTTTGCCTTAAGCAACCTTCTATTATGTAATCATACCAAACGTAACATGCTGTCATACTAATTTCAGTGTCCTGAATTTACGTTTACTATGTTACGGCTAGTCTATGAGACCAGGCTGAGCAGGCATTGTAAAGATTTGATAACCAGCTTTGGCCTGTGACCCTTTGTGTATGCGGAACGGTCCTTGCTATCTGGGGTCCTTGGGAGGTACCTAACCCATTGTAAAATAGTTAGGGTATGGGTTAAGGGTAGGCTTAGGTAAGGGTTATGGTTAAGGTTAGGTTTAGGGTAGGAATTTCCCAAGGATCCCAGATAGTACTAATCTTCTTATTTGAAACGCACACAAATCACAGAGTTTCTAATCGCAGAAGCTCAGCATCAGGAGACTTCCGGGAACGCTTGTGAAGAAGACCACGCAGACAAGGGTTACGGTTAGATTTAGGGTAGGGTGTGAGAAGTTTATAAGAGAAGTGAAAAATTATTTCTTAGTTGTTAATTTTCTCAAAATATAAAAGGCACAACCCTAGATTCGAGCCAATGTCTTAAGTAGTTGAACATGTTATTAATCCAACCTCGTGGAATTTACAAACGAACACGTTTTCATTTTCGTCAAAAACAACTTTATATGAAAGGAGTGCCGTTGGTTTGACAGTCTGCACATGCGCAGTGTGACACAAGACGACCGTTAGACCGATTACGTGTTTCTGCGCATGAGTTTAGCTAGCCAACGTTGCCATGACATCGTCTACAAGCGTGATCGGGGATTTCTATTGGAGAAGCTGTTTCTGCATATCTTCATACTGTACTGTCTTTACCCAATCGGTCAATATCTAGTACATTGCTTCCTGCTTTGAATTACCCATGATTCCAATAGTCGCATATAAATAGCCCATTTCCAGCATCAACACCGAAGTCGATGCAGAGGTGTCTACGGCTGGTCTTTTTGCGAATTGAAGCCTCATATTATATAGCTAGAACCGCGCCGGAGTTAACTCTAATTCCGTTTTTTTACGGATGGTGCACTTCTCCGTGGAGCTTCTGTTAAATAGTCATTGCTTTGGTTGTCAAAAAGGACATAAAGTTTTCGATTTCCTCGAGGGTATCATGCTGAATACCGAGGAAAGGTAGGCAATGTCTTACACGATCTTGTGAATACATTTCTACAATTATAGATATTTATTTAACTAATCTTTTTTTTCTGAGATTTGCTAAACTGACCATTGATTATGAATCTTTAAAATGCATTAGTGTTCCACCCTTTAACGTTTTATAATAACACAATAATAACCAGATATTTCATTTTGTGATAATAACACTGAATATTTGGCTGTAATTCCTGTCTGTAGGTTACAATTACAGCTGGTGTATTCATGATTTGCTTTAGGTATTTGATTAGATTAATTTACAGTAGCATTATGCATGTGAATTTTCTATACTATTTATGAACACTAATAGAATATTATCGATGTCACATACAAGGCCCATATAATTTAACATGTCCTAATAGCATTTGTACGCTTACGTGCATAACCTAGACCACATATTGTTTGTTATTGCTTATAGGCAATTTTGTATCAATGAATTCAACAATGATCCTATTGCGCACTATGCATTTGCATTGAATTGCTCCAAAAATAATTAAATTAGCCTATACTTAATCTTTTTATAATGCCCATAAGTCTACAGAAATTGTCCTACGAAGTTGTTTTCATACAGCGTAGAAGATGGATCGAATTACCAAAAACATTTCCGCCTTATTCTTTCTGCGCACGGGATATTTCATTTTGTGCAGTGTCAGTGAACGTAACCTATGTTCTTGATGCCCAAATGTCGCACTAATAGCGCATATATTCTTAGAAAGTCAAGTCCATGGGGTTAGTAGTATCCCTTTAATATAAATTACATATTAATACGGAAAAATATAGATGCACATATTATTAGGCTATTGTTGCCATAATCTGTTCAGGTGCCTTGCCTAGCTATGATCTGATATCACCCCCATGCCTAGACCTACTTAGATTGGTTTGCTTTCATCTATAAATCGGCTTTGCGTCAAAGGGGAAATTGCTTGACACGGTTGCTAAGCTGTAGTCGAAGCAGCAGAGCAACAGTAGCCTCCTAGACTAGCATATATAATGACGTGATGCATCCACAATGCAATAATCTTCAGAATCTTCTTCCATGTTCCATCAGGAGAGTCGTTTATTGCCTATTACTCGCCTATATAATGACGTGATGCATCCACAATGCAATCATCTTCAGAATCTTCTTCCATGTTCCATCAGGAGAGTCGTTTATAGCCTATTACTCAATCTTGGTAAACATGTTACTGCTTTTTCAAGAATGAGTGTCAATGTCCACAGCAGTATTCCATCATCCTATACCACCAAATGTCAGCCTGTCTTGTAAAAGGATGCATTACATGATATGCAGAAGCCAAGAATATCAAAATAGCCTACATTGAATATTACATTGACATAGTATGTGTGTGTACTATGCATGCATGTGCAGTCATGTTTTACATGTGTGGTGGCAAGCGCAGGGTCCATTCACTAGTGTGCTAGCTTATGTCCCTGTCAGCAGAAGGCATCAGCTGCCCTACATCACACAGACACACACTATTACACAACCAGCCGAGCCCCCGATAGGCTTGGACTAGATTATATTAGCTCTTGGCTAAAGCACCAGTGGAAACCTGTGTGGGATGCTATGAATGCTATCTGTGTAACAGTACGATTTTCTTACTCTCTAGTAGTCTAATGCGATTAAGATCAATGGATGATAGGGGACCACTTTGAATAGATCAGATGAGGCTATGACATGCTGTACAGTACACTGGTCTCCTCAAGGGATCACCTTGTGATGTGCTGTTCTGTCCTAAAATGGCATCCTGAATGCAACTTGATACAGTACTGTAGGTTAAGACAAAAGGCATATAAACATTTTTGTAAGTAGTAGGTTCTGGCTGTCAAGTGACATTTACTGTGGTCATGATACTCTTGACACAAGCCAAGTCAAGAGTGGAAAGGGGAGCGGGTCGGGGTACACATGGTGGTCTCCATTGAGCACACGCAGCTCGGATTTCCAGAACTTCTCAGTTTGGTATTCAGGTTTTTTTTTAGAAACGAGAACCTACATTCACACTTATACTGTACAGCTCTAAATCTTACCCATCAAGTTCATGGTAACTTTTGGTTTGCTATGTAGGCAAGGATTTGTTTATCCAGTAGGTCAATGGTTAATAGTATGGTTAATAGTATATTGTTGACTCACTTAAATTGTATAAAACTAGTTATACAATTGTTGGAGCAGCTCAGGTTTGACCCATAGATTAACTGGCTAATAAGAGGTGGTTTGGCCATTCACTCTGAGCTAGTCTGTTAGGGCTTTCCTGGAAGACAAGGAATTAGTATCCTGTTTTGGAGCCTTGTGTTCCTTGGACGTGTGCCACACACACAAACTCTTAACCAGTCACCAGGGCAAACATAGCATCCAAAGCCATTATCTAAGGAATAATTAACTCAAATCAGGCTGCCAAAGGTTGAAACTCAAACAACTGCAGCACCAAGAGAAATGGACTGAAGAAACCAGTTGTATTAATAATTGCAGAACTCAAGATATTTGAAATAATCGAAAAATCCTGACCAGACAAAAAGCACTATGGGTTTTGGATTTACCTATCACCTTCAGACCATATTATTTATTGACCTTCCATACAGTACTTTCTCATTGCACTGTAGTGTACTCTATATTAAACCCTAATGCAGCGTTTGGTATGCTTGCCTGGGTTCCAGTGATTATACAACCACTGCTTCTTTCACACACTCTCTTAACACAAGTCCCGGGTGCATGACGCACTTATATCCTTGTGTCCCAGTGCTGTGCCTGCAACACAGATATGATTAATACCTCACCAGTATGTTAATACAGTACGGTGCAAGCTAGGTCACTGCTGCAAGACTTGAATAATTTTTATACTAGGGTGCAGTGGTTTTTGTTTTGTTAGTTTTTCAACTTGTGACCGTGGTTATTTAGTCTAGCGCCCATTGGCACTCCCCTGAAAACCTGACCATATCCCTCTTTAAGGCCACCTGTGACCCATAAGGAGGTTTGATGGGCATGAGCCCCGCGAGCTTGCTGGCAGGGTGCAAGGACATTTGCTAGAGAGAGGAGGGAGGGGGGGAGGGGGGGTCTGAATGTCAGAGGGCGAGAGTGTTGCCTTTCAAAACAAGCTGGCATTTCGTGCAAGGACAGGCGCTTTCCTATAAAAGGGAATGGAAAAAGGTGCTGGTTCTCAGCATTATTAGCAGTGCCACCATTATTTAACCCTAACCGTAACCTCCTTAGGAAGTTGGTAGAACATTGCGTTTGCAAAGGCAGGGTTGTGGGTTTGATTCTCATGGGGGAGCAGTACAAAAAAAGTAAAAACAAAACCTGCACTCACTAATGTAAGTCACTCTGGATAAGAGTGTCTGCTAAATGTATAAAATGTAAATGTAAAAATAGAATGTGCCCGAGAAAGTGCACAACTAAGAATGCTGAGTGGGTTCAAAACTTTCTAGGAGCTGTGACCCTCCTGAAACTTTTGGAATGTTCTTGTCATCTCGTGACACATCGAGTAATCATGTGCCTAGTGACAACAAATAAACCAATGCAAGTCACCCAATAGGAGTTTCCAGGATTCGCCCAAAGAGCATCATTTTTTTGCGCTGCTAGATTTTGTGCTGCACAAACGTGACGCAAACTCGTTCATCTTATACCTATAAACTTGTCCAAGAACAATCAAACATAGTTTTAAATGTATCCTTAGGAACACTTTTACGTATATTTACTATTATAAATCAACCAGAATATAAACTGATCGATAAAGACGGTAAAAAAGACACTGCGCGCCTTCTCGGGGAACGCGCACTGGGTACTGTTGACATAAAAAGGTCACTTCCTGGTTTGCTCTTATTCTCTGGTCTAATTCATCCAAATTGAAATTTTACACTGTCTCGAGACTGTTGACATCCAGAGGAAGCAATAGGTACTGCATTCATATGCCCTTATATGGGCATTTTCATACGGGAGGGGTTCCAAATGAGGCAATGTGTCAAAACCACTTTTTCCAGGACAGAAATTTCTCGGGTTTTCGCCTGCCATATCCGTTCTGTTATACTCACAGACAAAATGTTAACACGTTTAGAAACTTCAGAGTGTTTCCTATCCAATGGTACTAAATATGTGCATATCCTATTTTCTGGGCCTGAATGGGAGGCATTTTACTTTGGGCACGCCAGACTCTCCAAAACCGTCACCTTGTGCGCTGCTCCCTAAGAAGTTAACAGGTTAACACTCGTAAGGCAGCTGGGCCAAACGGAATACCAGGGTGCATTCTAAGAGCATGCACAGACCAGTTGGCAAGTGTCTTTACAGACATTTTCAATCTCTCCTTGTCCCAGTTTATAATCCAAACATGTTTCAGGCTGACCACCATTGTCCGTGTTCCCAAGAACTCAAAAGTAACCTGCCTCAATCGCCCTGTAGCACTTTCACCTGTAATTATGAAGTGCTTTGAAAGGCTGGTCATGACACACATCAACACCATCATCCCAGACACCCTGGCCCCACTCCAATTCTCATACCGCCCCAACAAAGCCACAGATGACAAAACCTCAATTGCACTTCACACTGCCCTCTCCCACCTGGACAAGAGGGGAAATAACTATGTCAGAATGCTGTTCATAGACTACAGTTCAGCCTTCAACACCATAGTCCCCTCCAAGCATGTCTCAAAGCTCAGGACCCTGGGACTGAACACCTCCCTCTGCAACTGGATCTTGGACTTCCTGACGGGCCGGTCGCAGGTGGTGAGGTTTGGCAACAACACCGCTGCCACGCTGACCCTCAACACAGAGGCCCCTCAGGTGTGTGTGCTTAGTCCCGTCCTGTACTTGTTCACCCACAATTGCGTGGCCACGCACAACTCCAACACCATCATCAATTTTGCTGTCGTCACAGAGGTGGTAGGCCTGATCCCTGACAGCAATGAGACACCCTACAGGGAGGAGGTCAGAGACTTGGCAGTGTGGTGCCAGGACAACAGCCTCTTCCTCAACATCAGTAAAACCAAGGAGCTGATTGTGGATTACAGGAGAAAGAGGGGAGAGCACGCCACCATCCACATCGACAAGGCTGTAGTGTAGCGGGTCAAGAGCTTCAAGTTCCTTGGCGTCCATATCACTAAGGGCTTAATATGGTCCACACACACCCACACAGTTGTGAAGAGGACACGAGAAGATGCTCTCAGGAGGCTGAAAAGATTTGTCATGGGCCCTTGAATCCTCAAAGTTCTACAGCTGCACCATCGATAGCATCTTGCCTGGCTGCATCACCACTCGGTATGGTAAATGTACCGCCCTCGACCGTAAAGCACTACAGAGGGTGTTTAACTCGGCATCATTGGGAAGGGCTCGTAAGCAAGCATTTCACCGTAAAGTCTACACCCATTGTGACAAATAATAATTGATTTTAAAAACCTCTGAACTTACGTGGCTAACCACCAGTCCACACTGGCTGCGGGCGAGACATACAGACACTCCCCAGAGTGAATGTGACCCCATGCCAGGGTTCCGTTAGCCAGTAATTGCTGGCTTTTGGCCGATATCTTTTTTTAAAGCCGATGAATAAAATTGGCAATGGCCAATTGTCCGGGAGAAGGACAAAAAATCCCATTGCGAAATAACGTTTTTTAGCCTATTAATCGATGGAAATTCATTATGCGGTTAATTTGCATAATTTGGGGGAATTAAATTGGCATGTGTGTATATTCGTTATGTAGGCCTATCTTATTCATCACATGCGCCCAGCATACAGATACAGAACCTTTGAGCAGAAAATCTGCCGCTTCAGCTCCTCAAACAGCTCTTATAAAGCCAATCATTGTGAAACAATTCTAAATCGCGTTGCCTCTTTAGATCTTCCCTCTTTCTAAATTTCGAATGGATATTTTCATCTTGGTCACATGGAATCGCTCGCATGTGTGGTGCGCTTTTGACCACAGAGTTTTTGAGCTAATTGCATCATGGAATGAACATTTCCGCGTAGCCTACTGCCTTGTGCGCATTGCTGCGCTTACAATGTGAAGAAATAATAGTTTATCAACATTTTAGGCTAAACATTCTGATCTGTTGCATCAGCCTCATTGCCTTTTAAAGTTGTTTTATATAGCCCATGCCTACTGGTTGTATGAATTTGGAATCTATCGTCCCACAGTCTGTTAGGAATAGGCTATTTCTTTCTCTACAAGGTGACCAAAATAATTAAATGTGGACAGTTATGCCTCATTTACATCGTAACGTGTTTCATTATGCCATACATCATCTTCATGCAATCTCGTTCAGCTACTGGACGGAGAGTATAGGGAGGTTTTCACAATGCAAGATAAGATGGAGGAGAGCCTAGTGTCTTGTCAGGGATCACATTTATTTTGTGAGATTGTCAAATATGACCTTTTTATACAAGACAGGTGGAAACATATTGTTTCAGTTGATAATAAAACATGTATTGTTTACTTTTTCCTGAACTTGTTTCTATAACTTTCTAGCAAGTCAAGCTAGCTTACAGAGCAGCTAGCTAGCTAAAAGCTAGGCTATACTGTAGCTAGTAACCTTCATCTAATAAGGCAACCACATATTTTCATCTTCTTCAGTGATTTGGCAACTAATGAACTGAGCCTTCAACCGCAAGGAGGCGTTGTGATTCCACTCCGTTGTGGACGGTCCCCATTCAAATGAATTACCTCCGTGGCAACGTAATGGACTTCTTATGGTTAATGGGAATGGGGCATTATTCTAACATCTTCAAAGTGCACATTGGAATTTGGTAAGAAGGACCCATGTTGTTGCGTCCTCAACTTGCATGGTCTGTTAAGATGAATTACCATAATCTAATTGTGATTTGTCATTCTGAGCACTGTGGTTGGATGCCCTAATCGGGTTATGCACCCAATGCGTATGGGTCCGGTTAATTTCTCAAATGTCTGGTAAATTAAAATTCTGCCGGTCAAATGTGCTGCGGCACATTATCTTAATGGAAACGCTGGCCTATGCAATGTTTCTGTAAGCCCCCTCGGGAGCATTGGGCTATTCTTACTACTGGCCCGAGACTAGGCCCCGTAACTCCAAACGCTCGTGATGCGTGTCCCTGGGCCCCGCCGAGGCTATTTGCAGAGGTGTTTACAGATCATGCGCTTGTTTGTGATGCATGCCTTTCCACCACAAGCCAGATCCTTTCTCTTCACATCACATTAGTTCTTCTGCTGCTGGTACAAGACTTAGCAGCCTCTCAAGTCAAACCACAGTGTAGTGTGACTTTTCGATTTAAGTGCTGATAATTTCATAGCTTTGAAAATAAAATTGTTTTGTATTTGTTTCCCATATTGCAAATTAGGGGTAGCATAGACAACCCCCTTCCTGAAGAGCTACAGTGTATGCGCACATTTGTTCCATAACAATATTTCCAGGACCGGAGACCAGAGTTGGCCACCCCTGACATTTTGATTATCTACTTTGTTTATGGTTCAGGCTGGGTTAGTATTATTTATTACTAGTCAAAAGGCCCTGAGGCCAAAGAGTTGTTTACACAGACTTGTTTACTTGTCTGCCCCAGAGAGACACAGTTAAAACCAGCCATGCCTGTCCAGCCTGCCTTAAAGCTCAAGGTGAAGGCCATTCAGTACAACCTGTGTCTGATAAGAGGCTTGGCGGCTGCTTTAGTCTTATGGGATGTTTACGAGATGTCTTATGAGAGCAGACAATGACAAGTACAGCCACAGCACAGCATGTCATGATATAACGCACTATTATTCAGGCCCTGATTAGACATGACTCTGAAAAATAGGGCAAGCTGTTCCAGCCAAGGACTGCAGTGAGGTGAACCATGAATAACACAGAGGGGGCGGGCATTGACAGAGGCAGAGCTAACACTTAACTTCAGCAGGTTGCTATTGTAAAAGTCCATTTGTTCTCTATGACATAACCTGCCTCAATGAAGGATGAGGTTGCCGAGATTAGATGCAGTGCAGATGGCACAGTGACTTCTCAGTACCTAACTATCTTACTTTGCCTTTGGCATAGCCAGGAGCAGAGGTGTTGTTACCGAGGTGCTGTTATTTGGTGCTATTTGTGGAACATCACTTGATTAACACTAAGGTAGGACTGTCATAGTGCCAGTGACGCAACATGCTGGCAAATTGAACACAACCAAAGAAAGACACCAATCTAATGCAAACTGGGCATTTTTATTACTTGGGCACTTGGTTCCCATTAGCCATCCACTTCCATTAAGTGTATTAAAATCATAAATGTTCAAGTAGAGTAGCAACGGGAGATATGTGGGTTGGGTAGTGTCCCGGCGACTTTATGACACGGCAGTGCGCCACTTAGTGTTATTGTAACGGTGTCTGCATCCCAAATGGCACCTTATTCCCTGTATAGTGTGGTCCATAGGGCTCTTGTCAAAAGTAGTGCACTATGTAGGGAATAGGGTGCCATTTGGGACAAAACTGGTACCTCTAGGAAAGAAGATGAAATACCCTGGGCCCTTTTAACTACTTATTGATCCTGGTCCTATGTTGAAACACTGAATCAATGGTTTTACGGAAATTGTAACTCCGCCAACATTTTATCAAGTTAATAGCTGCCAACAGACAAGGCTGGTGAATGAGACGAGGCAAATCGTATATTTCCCAAATCTTGCCCCAAACCTCCAAAAACCGACAATTCTAAACCTGAACGATCAATCAGTCAAGTGCTCCTGCTTTTCATGTCTCTTTCATGAATCCTGTGGCATGGTCATTCATCTCTCTCTCTCTTTTTCCTTCCCTCTGCAGTTCTTTGTTAGTGGGCTCCAGGTTCCACTGCTCCAGGCACCAGGCTCCGGGGCCTCTGTGGTGCTCCTGATGCCCCTCACCCACACTTGAAGATCCCGGGTGGGCGAGGGACTGGCAGGGATCACTCTCTCGGCCTGTTACTACACAAGGTGAGAACCCCAGAGGCAACTTCATTGCAGTCACTGATCAACAAATCACCTTGCATCAACCCGTAAATACTCCTTAAGTGATCATGATAAACAAGTCTGAGCCTCGCCTTGCTCAAATGGATCCCCTGAAAAGCTGAATATCATTGAATGATTTATGCTCTTTATGCTGAGACAACACATGCACTTCCTCTTTTGCCCTGATCACCCCATGTCAGCATTTATAATGTACACAGTGAACTGTATACACAGTATACTGTCAAGGTAATAACCTGATAAAAAGGTGTCTTATGTACAATTATGGTACATGAAAATGCTGCTGATCTATAGCTCTGACAGATAATATTGACAAAATTGAAAGCATATATGGTTTGAACAGAGGCAGTCAAAATAACTGAGATAGTTGATCAAGTATAGACTCTGTACATGGTGATCTAGAAAGTGTGCATTGTCCAAGAGTTAATATCAAAATATCAAGTCAAATCAAATGTTATTTGTCACATACGCCGAATACAAAAAGGTGTAGACCTTTCAGTGAAATGCTTACTTTACGAGCCCTTTCCCAACAATGCAGAGTAAAAAGTACAATATATATATATTTTTAAATAGTAACACAAGAAAATAACGATAATGAGACTATATACAAGGAGTACTGGTACAGAGTCAATGTGTAGGTAGTTAAGGTAATTGAGGCAATACAGTGCATTCGGAAAGCATTCAGACCCCTTGACTTTTTCCAAACTTTGTTAGGTTACAGCCTTATTCTAAAATCAATGTACACACTACTCCATAATGACAAAGCAAAAACGGTTCTTTAGAAAAACGTAAATATCTAATTTACAGTTGAAGTCGGAAGTTTACATACACCTTATCCAGATATTTTTTTAACTCAGTTTTTCACAATTCCTGACTTTTAATCATTGTAAGAATTCCCTGTCTGTGGTCAGTTAGGATCACCACTTTATTTTAAGAATGTGAAATGTCAGAATAATAGTAGAGAATTATTTATTTCAGCTTTTATTTCTTTCAGCACATTCCCAGTGGGTCAGAAGTTTACATACACTCAATTAGTATTAGGTAGCATTGCCTTTAAATTGTTTAACTTGGGTCAAACATTTCAGGTAGCCTTCCACAAGCTTCCCACAATAAGTTAGGTGAATTTTGGCCCATTCTTCCTGACAGAGCTGGTGTAACTGAGTCAGGTTTGTAGGCCTTGCTCACACACGCTTTTTCAGTTATGCCCACACATTTTCTATAGGATTGAGGGCAGGGCTTTGTGGTGGCCACTCCAATACCTTGGCTTTGTTGTCCTTAAGCCATTTTGCCACAACTTTAGAAGTATGCTTGGGGTCATTGTCCATTTGGAAGACCCATTTGCGACCAAGCTTTAACTTCCTGACTGATGTCTTGAGATGTTTCTTCAATATATCCACATAATTTTACTTCCTCATGATGCCACTTATTTTTTGAAGTGCACCAGTCCCTCCTGCAGCAAAGCACCCCCACAACATGATGCTGCCACCCCTGTGCTTCACGTTTGGGATGGTGTTCTTCAGCTTGCAAGCCTCCCCCTTTTTCCTCCAAACATAACAATGGTCATTAAGGCCAAACAGTTCTATTTTTGTTTTATCAGACCAGAGGACATTTCTCCAAAAAGTACGATCTTTGTCCCCATGTGCAGTTGCAAACCGTAGTCTGGCTTTTTTATGGCGGTTTTGGAGCAGTGGCTTCTTCCTTGCTGAGCGGCCTTTCAGGTTATGTCGTTTTACTGTGGATATAGATACTTTTGTACCTGTTTCCTCCAGCATCTTCACAAGGTCCTTTGCTGTTGTTCTGAGATTGATTTGCACTTTTCGCACCGAAGTATGCTCATCTCTAGGAGACAGAACGCGCCTCCTTCCTGAGCGGTATGACAGCTGTGTGGTCCCATGGTGTTTATACTTGCGCACTATTGTTTGTACAGATGAACATGGTACCTTCAGGCGTTTGGAAATTGCTCCCAAGGATGAACCAGACTTGTGGACGTCTACAATTTTTTTTCTGAGGTCTTGGCTGATTTCTTTTGATTTTCCCATGATGTCAAGCAAAGAGGAACTGAGTTTGAAGTTAGGCCTTGAAATACATCCACAGGTACCTCCAATTGACTCAAATTATGTCAATTAGCCTATTAGAAGCTTCTAAAGCCATGACATCATTTTCTGGAATTTTCCAAGCTGTTTAAAGGCACAGTCAACTTAGTGTATGTAAACTTCTGACCCACTGGAATTGTGATACAGTGAATTATAAGTGAAATAATCTGTCTGTTAACAATTGTTGGAAAAATGTCTTGTGTCATGCACAAAGTAGATGTCCCAACCGACCCGCCAAAACTATAGTTTGTTAACAAGAAATTTGTGGAGTGGTTGAAAAACAAGTTTTAATGACTCCAACCTAAGTGTATGTAAACTTCCGACTTCATCTGTACATAAGTATTCAGACCCTTTACTCAAATCAAATCAAATGTTATTTGTCACATACACATGGTTAGCAGATGTTAATGCGAGTGTAGCGAAATGCTTGTGCTTCTAGTTCCGACCATGCAGTAGTATCTAACAAGTAATCTAACAAATTCACAACAACTACCTTATACACACAAGAGTAAAGGAATGAATACGAGTATGTACATATAAATATATGGATGAGCGATGGCTGACCGGCATAGGCAAGATGCAGTAGATGGTATGGAGTACAGTATATACATATGAGATGAGTAATGTAGGATATGTAAACATTATATAAATGGCATTGTTTAAAGTGGCTAGTGATACATTTATTTCATCCAATTATAATTATTAAAGTGGCTAGAGATTTGGGTCGATGGCCGAACGGCATAGGCAAGATTCAGTAGATGGTTTAGAGTACAGTGTATACATTTGATATGAGTATGTCGGATATGTAAATATTATATACAAAATTGTTTAAAGTGGCTAGTGATATATTTGTTACATCCAATTCCGATGTTTTAAGTGGCTAGAGATTTAAGTCAGTATGTTGGCAGCAGCCACTCAATGTTAGTGATGGCTGTTTAACAGTCTGATGGCCTTGAGGTAGAAGCTGTTTTTCAGTCTCTCGGTTCCAGCTTTGTTGAAGTGCCTTTGGCAGCGATTACAGCCTCAAGTCTTCTTGGCTATGATGCTATCAGCTTGGCACACCTGTATTTGGGCAGTTTCTACCATTCTTCTCTGCAGATCCTCGAATGCTTGGTCAGGTTGGATGGGAGCGTCGCTGCACAGATATTTTCAGGTCTCTTCAGAGATGTTAGATCCGGGCTCTGTCTGGGTCACTCAAGGACATTCAGATAATTGTCCCGAAGCTACTCCTGCGTTGTCCTGTTAGTAAGTGAACCTTCACCCGAGTCTGAGGTCCTGAGCGCCCTGGGCCAGGTTTTCATCAAGGATATCTCTGTACTTTGCTCTGTTCATCTTTCCCTCGATCCTGACTAGTCTCCCAGTCCCTGCCTCTGAAAAACATTGCGACAGGATGATGCTGCCACCACCACCATGCTTCACCATAGGGATGGTGCCAGGTTTCCTCCAGACGTGATGCTTGGCATTCAGGCCAAAGAGTTCAATCTTGGTTTCATCAGACCAGAGAATCTTGTTTCTCATGGTCTGAGAGTCTAAGCGGGCTGTCATGTGCCTTTTACTGAGGAATGGCTTCCGTCTGGCCATTCTACCATAAAGGCCTGATTGGTAGAGTGCTGCAAAGATGGTTGTCCTTCTGGAAGGTTATCCCATCTCCACAGAGGAACTCTGGAGCTTTGTCAGAGTGTCCATCGGGTTCTTGGTCACATCCCTGACCAAGGCCCTTGTCCCCTGACGGCTCAGTTTAGCCGGGCAGCCAGATCTAGGAAGAGTCTTGGTGGTTCCAAACATCTTCCATTTAAGAATGATGGAGGCCACTGTGTTCTTGGGGACCTTCAATGCTGCAGAATTTTTATGGTACCCTTCCCCAGATCTGTGCCTCTACACAGTTGACATGCACTGTCAACAGGGTGCCTTTCCAAATCATATGGCCTCCAATCAAGTTGTAGAAACATCTCAAAGATGATCAATGGAAACAGGATACACCTGAGCTCAATTTTGAGTTTCATAACAGAGGGTCTGAATACTTGTAAATAAGGTATTTCAGTTTTTTTTTATAAATGTGGTAAAATTTCGAAAAAAACGTTTTCACTTTGTCATTATGGGGTATTGTGTGCAGATTGATGAGGAACATGTTTTATTGTATCCATTTTAGAATAAGGCTGTAACGTAACAAAATGTGGAAAAAGTCAAGGGGTGTCAATACTTTCCGAATGTACTGTATGTACATGTAAGTAGGGGTAAAAGTGACTAGGCAATCAGGATAGATAATAAACAGAGTAGCAGAAGTGTATGTGAAGAGTGTGAAAGTGTGTCTATCTGGGATTTTATTAACTGTTCAGCAGTCTTATGGCTTCGGGGGTAGAAGCTGTTCAGGAGCCTTTTGGTCCCAGACTTGGTGATCCGGTACCGATTGCCGTGCGGTAGCAGAAATAACAGTCTGACTTCGGTGGCTGGAGTCTGACAATATTTTGGGCCTTCCTCTGACAGCCTGGTATAGAGGTCCTGGATGGCAGGGAGCTCGGCCCCAGTGATGTACTGGGCCATACGCACTACCCTCTGTAGTGCCTTACGGTCAGATGCCAAGCAGTTTCCATACCAAGCCGTGATGCAGCCAGTAAAGATGCTCTCAATGGTGCAGCTTTAGAACTTTTTGAGGATCCGAGGGCTCATACCAAATCTTTTCAGTCTCCCGAGGGGGAAGAGGTGTTGTAGTGCCCTCTTCCCGACTGTGCTGGTTTGTTTGGACCATGATACGTCCTTAGTGATTTGGACACTGAGGAACTTGAAGCGTTCTACCACAATATCCTTTTAGTTCCCATCTGTGCTACCATGGATGCTGAACACACACATTTGCTATATTTATAATTTTTTACTTTTACCCCTTTTTCGTGGCATCCAATTGGTAGTTACAGTCTTGTCTCATCGCTGCAACTCCCGAACGGATTCGGGAGAGGCGAAGGTCGAGAGCCGTGAGTCCTCCGAAACACAACCCAGCCAAGCCGCACTGCTTCTTGACAGCCGGCCCGCGACTGGGACAATAACATCCCTGCCGGCCAAACCCTCCCCTAACCCGAATGACACTGGGCCAATTGTGCGCCGCCCCAAGGGTCTCCCAGTCGCGGCCAGCTGCGACAGAGCCTGGACCCGAACCAGGATCTCTAGTGGCACAGCTAGCACTGCGATGCAGTGCCTTAGACCACTGCGCCACTCGGGAGGCCCCGAGCACACACATTTGAGTCTCTTTGCAAGTGTATTCGCACCTGAATCTGCTCAACCCTCCTTCTCTTTGCACACACACAGGTGTGTCCTTGCCCCAGACATGGGACTGTCTCAGAGTGGGCTAAGAGGGTTAGGCTTAAACAGATCAGACACACCAGTGATATCAACGTCCTTCTCTCGCGTATGAAAGAAAGAGCCCTTTCATTGACAGCAGAAGGCTCGCAGCTCTACTGTTACTCACTGTTTTATTAGGTACCACCAATGAGAAGAGAGAAAGAGAGGTGGGGGGGTCAACATTAAACAAATGTAATAACAAAAACAGAGGTGGGGTCGTATTGGATACTGTGTCCAATTCAATTTCTGAATTGACTGACGTTGAAATTTGTTTTACCCAGTGATTTATATGTACACAAGATGACTGACAGGAAACGCTGTTTTGAAGCCATGCTTTTACATTGTATTATGTGAGCTAAACATACAAATAAAAGCATTTTCCTTAACCCTTTACACTCGTGGGAATTGGCATATATGGATAGGGATAAATTGAAATGTTTCTTACAGAAGAAATATGAAAAGCATATACATAAGCATGGAAGTAATTGAAAGGGAACATCTTCGAGATTATGGGAAAATTATTAGAAAGGTGAGGACACAACAGTTCACCTGACACAAGAATGAGTCCAAACATTACGCTTGATTTAATGTGAATTTTACATTTACTGTACATTTACGAAATCTGAACAAACTCTGGATACATTCAGGAACATGATAAGAATATTCCTGGAAAATGTGTGGTAAGTGAAACATAAGACAAAAAAATGACAAGGGTTTGAGTGAGAGGACTAACTGATGTCTCCAATGGAATTCAAATAATGTAAAGGGTGTTGAAAATACTTGTCACGACTTCCGCCGAAGTCGGTCCCTCTCCTTGCTCGGGCGGCATTCGTCAGTCGACGCCACCGGTTTTCTAGCCATCGCTGATCCACTTTAAATTTTTCCATTGTTTTTGTCTTGTTTTACACACAATTACTTGTTCATTATTTAACTACTTAGGGAGTGGTGGGGCGCTACCCTGTGAAATGCAAGGCGCCAAATTCAAAATCCAAAAGTTGAATTATTAAACATTCATCAATATACAAGTGTTGCATAGTCATCAAAAGCTCTGCTTCTTGGCAATATCACAGCATTGTCAGATTTCAAAAAGGCTTTACGGCGAAAGCACAACATTTGATTGTTTGAGGGATATGGCAGGCGAAAACCCAAGGAATTTCTGTCCTGGAAAAATATTGGTTTTGACAGATTGCCTCATTTAGAACCCCTCCTTTATGAAAATGCCATATAAGGGCATATGAATGCAGTACCTATCGCTTCCTCTGGATGTCAACAGTCTCGAGAAAGTGTTCTGATTCTTTTTAGATGCTTTTAGAGCAGAGAAGAAGATGAATAAGGAAGTGTCCAGACAGATGTCAATACAAGTAAATGCGCGCTCCCGGCTGGCGCGTTCTTTGTTTTTTTCCTTTCTTATCGCCCAGTTTATATTCCGGTTGAAATATTATACTATTTATACATAAAAGTGTTCCTAAGGATACATTTAAAATTATGTTTGATTGTTCTTGGACAAGTTTATAGGTATAAGTTGAACGAGTTCTCTTCACGTTTCAATGGACGATTGGAGGCTCTACTTTCTCATTATAACGCGCCAACCAAACTGAGATTTATGGATATAATACGTTACTTTTTCTAACAAAAGAACCATGGATTGTCTTCGTTGGACACTTGGGAAGCCCTCTGCAGAAGTTCTTCAAAAGGTAATTGATTTGTTTTCGCTGTGAAATGTGTTTTCTGTGAACCGTTAAGGCTTATGAATTCATGGTAATGGGAAAAATATGTTAGGTGCTACCCTCAAACAATCAAATGTGGTGCTTTCGCCGTAAAGCCTTTTTGAAATCTGACAACGCTGTGATATTGCCAAGAAGCAAAGCTTTTGATGACTATGAAACACTTGTATATTGATGGATGTTTAATAATTCAACTTTTGGATTTTGAATTTGGCGCCTTGCTAGCGCCCCACCGCTTCCTAAGAAGATAAATTCATAAACCATCACGGTTCACACAAAACACATTTCACAGCGAAAACAAATCCCTTACCTTTTGAAGAACTTCTGCATAGGCAAAGGAGAAATGCTCACAATCTTGGCAAAGGAGAAATGCTCACAATTTGAGAGAAATAAGCTTTTTGTGCATATGGAAATTTTCAGGGATCTTTTATTTCAACTCATGAAACAACACTTTACATGCTGCGTTTATATTTTTCTTTAGTATATATTTTTCTTTCCATGATATTGTAAAACTTGGTTTAAACAGTACAAAACAATTGATCTCAAACATATAGCCTAGCCTAACATTGAACGCATGGCTACAAACACAGGCACTGAATTAATGAAACTATTCGGTGATCCTGTTTTTATTATTTGTTTGAATAAATGCATATAGGCCTATATAAAACTTTGCAAAACATTGCTTTATTGTAGGTGTATGTAGCCTACGCAACTGCGTGAGAGCTGCATGGAAGAATTCCAATGCCTATGTTAGAAAAGGCAACTAGAGAGACATTTCTTCTCCTTTCTTTGCCTGGCAAAAATGTAAATTTTATATGACTGGAGACATTAGCAGTATCAATTTAGCCAATGGAATCACATCACACCTGAGCTAATAATTTTCCGTATAGCCTAGGCTACTTGCTTAAGAGCTAGAGAGAGGGGGAAGAGATAGGAGAGTTGCCAGCGGAGATGCGTGAACTACAAGAAGGGAACAGTGAAATATCCGCCGGAGTTTAGGTTACCCATATCAATAAGTGGTGTCACAGATTTAGATAAAGCACTAAAATGTACATGTAGGCTTAGTGTCAACATAACTACACATTGCTTCACAAAAATGTATCAACGGCTGATAGGCTATGGACAGGTTGCGTTTATGTGTTTCTATTTTCTAATGGTTGTCAATTTCATCTTCATAGCCTAGGCCTACAGTGCCTTCAGAAAGTATTCACACCCTTTGACCTTTTCCACATTTTGTTATGTTACAGCCTGAATTTAAAATGGATTCAATTGAGATGTTGTGCCATTGATCTACACACAAAACCACACGATGGCAAACCTCTTTGTTATTGCAAGCCTAAATACATTCAGGGGTAAAAATTTGATTAAGTCACAAATTGCATGGACTATGTGTGCAATAATAGTGGTTAACATGATTTTCAAATGATTAACACATGTCCTTACCCCACACATACAATTATCTGTAAAGGTCCCTCAGTCTAGTAATGAATTTCAAGCACAGATTCAACCACAAAGACCAGAGAGGTTTTTGGCTAATTAACAAAAGTTTTCATCCTGAATACAAAGCATTATGTTGTTTGGGGCAAATCCAACACATCACTGAGTACCACTTCATATTTTCAAGCATGGTGGTGGCTGCATCATATGGGAATGCTTGTCAATGGCACGGACTATGGAGTTTTTTTTTGTTTTATAAAAAGAAACGGAATAGAGCTTAGCACAGGCAAAATCCTAGAGGAAAACCTGGTTCAGTCTGCTTTCCAACAGACACTGGGAGACAAATTCACCTTTCAGCAGGACAGTAACCTAAAACTCAAGGCCAAATATACACAGGAGTTGCTTACCAAGACAACATTGAACATTGAGTGACCTAATTAAAAAGTTTTGATTTCAACCGGCTTGAAAGTCTATGGCAAGACTTTAAAATGGATTTCGAGCAATGATCAACAACCGACTTGACAAAATAATAAATTGGCAAATATTGTACAATACAGGTGTGCAAAGCTCTTAGAGACTTATCCCAAAATACTCACAGCTGTAATCGCTGCCTAAGGTGATTCTAACATGTATTGACTACAGTATATCTAATCAAGATATATTAGTGTTTAATTTTTCATTTATCTTTAAAATTGTTAGAATTTTTATTTCACTTTGATAGAGTATTTTGTGTAGATCGTTTAAAAAAAATACAGTTAAATCCATTATAATCCCAATTTGTAACACAACAAAATGTGGAAAAAGTCAATGGGTGTGAATACTTTCAGAAGGCATTGTATATCACAGCTGTCTCTATCTTCCCCTTAAAACTGCATTGTTGGTTAAGGGCTTGCAAGCATTTCACTGTAAGGTCTACACCTGTTGTATTCGGCGCATGTGACAAATACAATTTGATTTGATTTTAACTTTCCCCCCCTCAATTTACATGATAGGCTACATTGATTTAACATTATCCTATAATGTAGACTAGTTTTTGATATCCTACACAAAGGATTTAAAGCTAAGGCAAGGTTTTTGGGGAAAGGATAAATCTGATTTGCTTATGTGTCTTGAATGAGATGCGCTGCAGGTGGCTTTGATTGACGGGTCCTTTTAAGTGGGTGTGTGTGTGTGTAGGAGTTTGCTAATTCTCTCTATGTCCATTCAGAAAGTTTCCTAAAATAGGCCTAGCCTGTCTGGACTCCGACCTTGCGGTGGTCCAGAGAAACTGCACTACGGGAGTGATGCTGGCGTAATAATTGCATAACTAATGTTCTAGTAATAGTCCGTTCCTAATAGGGCTTATGATAAGAATATCTATCAGGCCTAATAGTAAGCTATAACAGTTGATCAATTGATTCAAGTTGGAATTTCAGCAATATAATAACGAAGACATTGATTTGACGTGGGAGAATGATCCCAACTACATATAGGCTAGATGATGATGATACATGCATAGTTAGATAGGCCTACAGTGGATTGATGCATGTTGCATATAATTAATAATTACTATTGGAGTGCATAATTGCAATGGTGTTTATGCCTAAATCCAATGCAATGGTGCCCCCCCAAAAAAAACTGCACAATATAGTCTAAAGTTACCAGCTTACCATGTAAGAGGAAGACCTAAAATAAAGACAATCTAATCAAAATTGTTTGAGTAGATTATAATAGCCTGCAGATGAACAATATAGCTCAATGCTATTTTGTAAGACGCATGTGTCACGACATGTCAGTCAGACGTTCAATGATAGGCGACAGTATGCATTCATCTCATTGTTTTTTTTCACCCACGATAGACATAATTGTAATCCAAACCCAACCTCGTTGTGACACACTGCGTTTCCAAACTCAGTTATAGACAAGACTGACTTTATGACCAAAATTATCCTATTTACACTGTGTAGTAAATTTTGACACAAGAATCAATGTTTCTGACTCATATCGATGCCACATGGGCCGTTTTCAAAGGGATTCATTTTTTTTTTTTGTGGCAGTCGCTCTTTAAATACATTTGGTTCTTGAAACAGTTAATTGAAATACTGTAGAATTCCATTCATTCTTATGGAGGACTGCTCTTACTGGGGAGTACCAATATGGCTGACTGGTGGCTTTTAAGCCTCTTATTGGCCAATACATAGCATCAGCAATCCAGGGTTTATATACTGTACTTCATTGGTTTTACCTCAAATATTCCATGGGAAACTCATGGGATTTAATACAGTCAATAGGAAAACAATTCTGCATTCTTTCAAGGTTTAGAGAACTTAGACATCACATAATACTCTAATCCCCCATTCCCGCTCTTTCATAAAACGCCAAGGCCACTGTCGTTGTCTTAAATCAGCTCGGTGTCAGAGAGCTGTGTGAACAGTTTGTATGACGCAAGCACACAAATTATCTTCAGGAAATGTACCTTTTCGTCTGTCCTCCCTCCCTCTCCACTAAAGGACGAGAGGCTTACGGTGACGCGGGCAGCTCCTGTCAATGGGACACCAGCCATCCTGCACTTCCACTACCAACTGAGCGAGTGCCGCACGGCCTGCTGGGAAACAGCCCTCTCCTCGGACAGCCTCTTTCTGGAGATCCCCGCTGGGGCGCTGGTGGAGGGCAGCAAAGAGGGGTAAGCATAGGCACACACGCAGACAGGTAGATGGATAGACAGGCAGGGTGTTACATACAGCTCTGAGACACATATCCCTTGTTAAGACCTACCAGCATGCCTGCAGACACCCATTACGGAAATGTTGGATGACCTGTTAGGTTACTAATTTCACATGCAAGTTATACTCTGACAACATTTATAGTATAAGGACAATGGAGCGTGCACATGCTAACAGAAAGGACGAGGTGGGTATCTAGCTAAGTGTGCCATTGTAGCAAAGTATTTATCAACCAAAAAATCGGATCTCATTTTCGTTCTATCTATACAATAGGCCATGATTGATTTTGGCCCAATAGGCCTGGCATATTACCTCTTTCAAGGAGATTTCAGTTTTGATAGGATTATTTTATCTAAAATCCTTTAGGCCTACCAACAGAAAAATAAACAAAAAAACTACACATCCCTGCCCAGGGTGGCACAAAGGGTGTTTAGTGTCCCCAGTGGCTCTGCAAGCGCTGAGAGGGTATTCTCCGCTGCTGGCCTGCTCTCCAGGGACCAGACTCTGGCCAAACTCATTTTTCTAAAAATAAATTCAAAAGGCACATAAGACTGAGCCTAATAAGGCATTTATTTTATTTGTATTTAATTCTAAGTAAGTCACAGCTGATATGTGCAATTTATAAACTATAATTATTTAACACAACTAAATGTTTAAATTCTGAGCGCTTAATGTCCCTGCCAGCCTAGTGTGTCACACTTTCCAAAACTTCACTATTTATTTATTTGAAAGCTATAGCCTTCAAATAATTTAAATAATATAGCCTAAATAATAAATTAATCGTTAGGCTACCTGTCTGGCTCCTGAGCTATTTAGAGTGTTTATATGCTGTTTAATACTGTATGACATGTAGCCTACTTGAAATTATAAGCACTTCTTACGGTGACTTTTTCCTGTTATTTATTAAAATACTTTTAATTCAAATCATATTTTATTTAACTCGGCAAGTCAGTTAAGAACAAATTCTTATTTACAACGATGGCCTACCCCGGCCAAACCCGGAGGATGCTGGGCCAATTGTGCGCGGCCCGATGGGACTCCCAATCACGGCCGGATGTGATACAGCCTCTACAGACTGTAGTGACGCCTCTTGCACTGAGATGCAGTGCCTTAGACTGCTGCGCCACTCGGGAGATTTGGTTTCAATACTTCAAAACCAAATGGTAGGTCCAGGTAGTCAAAAAAATAGATGTGTGTTGGTTAAATTGGGATTTGAATGAATGGAGTGAATTTGGAGCAGCAGTTTTATTTCCCTTTGAGCGAGGAGCGGTTTTTAGCGGAGCAGTTGGAAAGGACGTGGAGCGCCGGAGTGGTGTGCAACCCACTGCTCCATGAGCGAGGAGCGGGATTTCCGACCACTCAACTCCGCTCACATACTCTGATCTGGACCAGAGGAACACCTTTGTGAGAATTCTGTTAATTGACTACAGTTCAGCATTCAACACTATTGTTCCCTCCAAGCTCGGCATAAAGCTCAGAGCCCTGGGTCTGGACACCACCCTCTGCAACTGGATCCTGGTCTTCCTGACGGGCAGACCATAAGCATGAGGATTAGCAACAACACCTCCACCACTGACTCTTAACAAAGGGGCCCCCCAGAGGTGTGTCCTCAGCCCTCTGCTATATTCCCTGTTCACCCACAACTGTGTAGCTTTGCACGACACCAACTCCATCATCAAGTTTGCTGACAACTCAACGGTTGTAGGCCTGATAACCTACAACGACAAGTGAACCGAAAGGGAGGAAGCAAGTGAACTGGCATTGCGGTGCCAGAACAACAACCTCTCCCTCAACGTCAGCAAAACAAAATATTTGATTGTTGACTTGCTCCGATCCACATGAACGGGACTTCCGATAGAGTCAGTCGTTTTAAGTTCCTCGGCATCCACATCACCGAGGACTTGACATGTACCAACAACATCACCAGTAGCCAAGAGGGTGCAACAGCGTCTCTACTTCCTAATGCTCCTGAAGATATTCGGCGGAAGAAATCTGACTTACAGCATTTTACCATGGTGAGAGAAAAATGTGCAGTTTATAACGCTACACATTTTGTCATGCGGGGCACATGCCGTGTGTGCTTCTTTGGTAATCCGGCCCTGCATGCATGTCCCTTACTAATAAATGACTAATAAAACAATGCATTTCAGGGAGGCTATTCTCTCTCTCTAGTCCAGTGTTTCCCAACTCCGGTCCTCGAGTACCCCTAACAGCACACATTTTTGCTGTAGTCCCGAACAAAAACACCTGATTCATTCAACTTGTCAAGGGCTTGATCAATAGTTGACAAGTAGAATCAGGTATGTTTCTACTTGTCAACAGGGCCACTACAAAAATATGTACTGTTGGGGGTACTCGAGGACTGGGGTTGGGAAACAGTGCTCTAGTCCATTCCTCTTACGAATAGAAATGATCCATATTGCGGCGTTGTCACGTAATATGTCATCAGTGTCATGTCAATATCCTCTTGGCACAGTGCCAACACCGTCTCAGCGGCTTCTCCAACACTGCAGTGCTAACGAGCTAATTCTAAGGGGCACTGCAGCTGCCACTGCATTATTATGTAAGTCTACTCTCTTAAAAACAGTGCATCATCTCATTCTCTCCCCCTTCTCTTTCTCCCCAGGCTCACCAGCCTGCTGGAGTTTGCTGAGGAGAAGCTGAAAGTCAACTACGTGTTCTTGTGGTTCGATAGAGCCAGAGAGGATCGATGTAAGCACTCCACTATTTAGTGCTGGAAGGACTATTTAGTGCTAAAGCTCTGGATGGATGCAAGGACTGACCATCCATGATATCAAAATTATAGTTAAACATGTTGTGGCTATACACTGTTTGTTTACATTTACATTGTTTACAAGATTAGAGTAAAACAATCTTATATTTTGGGTTCTGATGAGGTATGACATTTGAACTAGGCTCATGGGGCATTTATAAGTTATATTCTTCAAGAAAATCAATGGCTATATATCATTAATGTATAAGTCACAAAAATGGATGAAGCAACTGCCAATTCTAGCTTTAATGGGCACAGAATTGGTGGTTAGCATTAGCATGCTAATTCATTTCCATATAATGTACTTGGACTGTCCCAATAAGATGTTTAGACTATGATACACATTGGAAAGCAAGGGTTGCAGTTCCTTTCCAACTGTAGAACATTTCCTTGGAGAAAAAAAACATTGAATGGATGATGACATTTGATTAAGCTATCCTTTTGTATATAAATAACGTCCATGAAATCAAACGACCATAGCTTATAAGTACACTATACATACAAAAGTATGTGGACACCCCTCCAAATGAACCACACACGTTGCTGACAGGTGTATAAAATTGAGCACACAGCCATGCAATCTCCATACATAAACATTGGCTGTATGTCCTTACTGAACAGCTCAGTGACTTTCCACGTGGCACCGTCATAGGATGCCACCTTGACAACAAGTCAGTTTGTGTAATATCTGCTCTGCTAGAGCTACCCCGGTCAACTGTAAGTGCTGTTATTGTGAAGTGGAAACATCTAGGAGCAACAACGGCTCAGCCGTGAAGTGGTAGGCCACACAAGCTCACAGAATGCATAACAATTGTCTGTCTGGTTGCAACACTCACTACTGAGTTCCAAACAGCCTCTGGAAGCAACGTCAGCACAATAACTGTTTGTCGGAGCTTCATGAAATGGGGTTCCATGTCCGAGCAGCCGCACACAAGCCTAAGATCACCATGCACAATGCCAAGGGTCGGCTGGAGTGGTGCACGGCTCGCCACCATTGGACTCTGGAGTGATGAATCACGATTCACCATCTGGCAGTCCGACGGAGGATTCTGGGTTTGGCGGATGCCAGGGGAACGCTACCTGCCCGAATGCCTAGTCCCAACTGTAAAGTTTGGTAGAGAAGGAACAATGGTCTGGGGCTGTTTTTCATGTTTCGGGCAGGGAAATCTTAACGCTACAGCATACAATGACATTCTAGATGATTCTGTGCTTCCATCTTTGTGGCAACAGTTTGGGGAAAGCCCTTTCCTGTTTCAGCATGACAATGCCCCCGTTCACAAAGCGAGGTCCATACTGAAATGGTTTGTCGAGATCGGTGTGGAAGAACTTGACTGGCCAACACAGATCCCTGACCTCAAACCCATCAAGCACCTTTGAGGTAGATTGGAACGCCGACTGTGAGCCAGGCCTAATCACCCAACATCAGTGCCCAAGTCATTAATGCTCTTGTGGATAAACGGAAGCAAGTCCTCGCAGCAATGTTCCACCATCTAGTGGAAAGCTTTCCAAGAAAGTGGAGGCTCCTAGAGCAGCAAAGTGGAGACCAACTCCATATTAATGCCTATGAATTTGGAATGAGATGTTCGATGAGCAGGTGTCCACATACTTTTGGTCATGTAGTGTATCTTGATTAGAAGTGGCAGCGATGTTCTAGCGAAGTTAAGCTTAGATAGTGCTTCTAATCTGGTACCCAAGACAGAACGGCCACAACACTGGGTAATCCTGTCCTGGTCCTGCTAGGTTCACTAACTTCTCTGTATGGTCTCTCTTTCTCTCTGAACAGTATCCATCATAAAGACTTTCCACTACATGGGCTTTGAGGTGGTGAAACCCGGCAACCCTCTGGTGCCGGCTCGGATAGACCTCATCTTCATGGTCTACTCTCTGGAAAACAGCAGCTCCGATGAGGAGTGAATGAAACATTGTAACACCGGACCACCCTGCCGTTCCCTAGCCCACCCATGACCCCCACAGAACCCCTCCCGCCAGCTGCCTTCATCCCTGTCCTCCATCCTCAAACTGTGTGCCCCCTCCCTAACCCCAAAGATACTCTTCCACCCAAACCTCTACCCTTCTCATTGATTGGGTTCTCACACTTTTGTAGACTCTATTATAAGAGGGGTGTGTTGCTTGGGGATGATAAGATCTCTGTGGTGATACATCTTCCCCTGATGAGCACAGCGGTGCAGCATGGAAGGGCGGAGCTTGGACCGAGCCATCACCCGATTGGTTCAGATTTTACTAATCGCCCCACCGAAGGGCTCCACTCCATGCCAGGCTTTACATGCCTGCCCACAACAATCCAACAGGGTGACTTTTTGGCTGGAAGAAAAAGCATATCTATACTCTGATAGCTTGCACGGAATATCAAAGAGCCTGACTTTGGTCTTTTAATGTACAGTAGTTTCTATACAAAGCAGGGCTTGTTTAGTAGGGACAGCAATGTAATGGGTAGCATAAGGGAATTATCTTAAGGGGATATTTGCCTGGGTATGGTTGGGTCAACATGAATGAATGAATTGTTCTGCTTGTATTTTTTCTATGATAGGGACAAGTATAACTTTCTGTTACAATTGCATTCATTCTATAACGTATATATTTTTTCTCAAACTGTTGGGTATATTAAGTCATCATTCCTACTTTTGCGTCACTAGCTATGATCTTACGGTTTTCTTATTTTCTTACCAGATTATAGTTAGCGTGATATTGTTAGTCTCGCCTGATACTTGAAAGCTGAGCGAAGGTCGTCGTTTTGAATGTTGGATCAGGGCAATCTAGTTCACAGCTCTCTGCAGCAATGACGTGCGTTCCCCTCACCTGAGGTCGCTCAGCTACGCAATTAGCCTGCGAAACTAACAACACCTGAATTATTGAGCCAGTAGAGGTACATCGAGAAGAGTGGAAGAACATTAAACATAAATGTTGTAATCCATTCCCACTCGGCACATAAGTCACCACATAAACATGGCTCATCATTTTGCAAATACATTGAAGCGATATAAGAATGGGCTGAGACAGCTCTTCCTGGTTTCAATCCCAGTTGCAATTCATATCTTCATATACAGTTCTATCAACCAGAGCCCTTTTGTACTAGTAGTACCACCCCCAACAACACCTCTGCTCAGTTGAAACTATTTTGAGAGGGTTGTGGTGGGCATTTTCCACCTAAGAAAAGAGTGCAATGTTCTCTTTTACACTTCAGTCTTACTGTAGAATGTTCCCCATTTCCCACATTCATCTCTAGCTACCCAAAGCAATGTGGCAAAAAGGAAACCAACCCATGAAGGGAAAAGTCACAACACAAGCACTTTAGGTAGACACGTAAAATCGAGTGGAAGTGCATTAGGGTCCAATACGGAGATGTGGCCAGCGCCTTCTATTTTGTTTTGCCGTGAGAACCAGACAGAATTGCCAAAGAAATAGTTCTACATTCAGCAGTAACAGTTAAAAGGTTCCTGTCAACAGTAATCCTATAGGACACTGGCTTAAGTTTCTCTCTCACACGAACAAGAGCCCTAAAACAGTGCTAGGGTGACCTGTTTGTTCAGGAAAGCAGTATACAAATATATTCCCCTACCAATAGCATTTTGTCTCAGAGGAACATGGTCAAGAGTGATCTGTGCTTGGGATCCTATGTGCAGGGGGCTTTCATTTTTGCGTGTGTGTAGATGTTGAGTCTTCATAGGATGGGTTAGATGACGTCACGAAAACTATACACACGCTTCAAATGGGGCAGAAGTCCATGAGGAGTTGTGATTCTGATTGGCCAGATATCTACCAACAATGACAAGAAACTTCCATGTGGGGAATCGTAAACGACTCATTTTAGCTAGTTTCATCATGTTCTTGATACCACGTCTTGTTTTGACTGATTTCATGTCAATGCTTATTATGGCAAGATTTTGCTGCCTAGCTAACCAACAACTGTAAAGATGTATTTGAGAGACAAGTGTTCATTGTGCAAATGCATTTATGATTTCAATAAACATTGAAGAAATATAGTTTACAAGCCAACCCAGTCTGTTTTGCCCCATAGCCTATAGCTGTTGAATGAGCAGTGACGAAAAGGATAATGTCTATTCATCTTCAGTTATATTTTTATGTATCATTCTTGGTTGATTGTTTCTTTCTTATAGCCTAGTTTAGTTTTTTTGTGTTTACAGTGGCATACTGAGATAATCATTCAATGGCAATCCATACTTGTATACCTTTAACTTTTTCTGTCTGGAAAAAAATAAAATTGTTTTAATCTATCTTGCTTGTGTTTGTTAATCCATCGGGATGTGTGTGCATAGTTGCTGACAATTGAGAGAGAATGTGTTTGAGTAAGAATTTATGTCCCTGGGTTTGATCCCGGGTTTTGGCACCAAAAAAAGGAATATAATAAACCATTATTTGACAGCCAGACCCTGTAGTGACAACGGTACATCAAATAGGTTGTTGAATTTAGCATTTCATCTTCTGTAATTGGCAGTAATTTGGACGATGTATTAGTGACGCTAAATAGGGTCGGTCATATCCACCTCCAAAACAAACCAAAAACTTGAGACAAAAAGTTAACTGTAGAATGTAGATAAACAAAAAAGTTGCACTGTGTTATACCTGCACTGTGATATTATATGTGTTGACTTCACAGAAGTCTCCGTCATCCCCAGGGCTTTATTCCATTTCCTGCACCATTTAGACTTCAGAGGTCTGTCCCTGACAAAGACTTCTATGAAGTCAAACCTTTGTATCATTGCGGAACAGAAATACACCATATGTGGGCCGACCCTTCATCTCAGATGTAGCACAAATACATTTTGGGTCTGCTGTCTGTAGGCCTACACTCGAGTGTGTGTGATTGTGAACTACCCCCTCAACCTTATTTAGACAAGGCTTTACAAAACCTCAAAAAGGTATCTACCAACAGTAACCTAGCGCATGTGAGAGACAAAGATGATGGTGGGATTAACGGAATAGGTGAGTCAAAATGCAGAGTTGTTTATCAGGAGTAGGCCAAAGGCTATAAAACGATCTTCTACCGCTGGGCTCTCAGCTCTCTTGCCGATAATCTTCAGGCTGTTCACGGGAAACTGTCCGACACTCCTGATGTTCTGCCAAGCCCACTTCGTCCCAAGTTGGTTGATCTTTCCGTCTATTTCCGGTGTCAGGCCATTACAGGCGTTGTGTGCAGATGACAGAGTTAGGCCTGTTTACTGCTAAGTGGAAAGTAGCTTGTTTAGCCTAGGCTGCCTCCAAGGCATCTGTTCTTCTGTGTTTCATAGCAGCAGCATGGTTTGAAACAGACTTTAAAACTCCTATTAATCTACGTAGTCACACAATCACTATGGTCTCAGACATTTAAGCATGTTATTTATTTAGTCTGAATGTGGGCCTATTTTGTTAATTTAAAACTTCTGACCCGAGATAGGGAACAGGGTGCAATTCGTGACGCAGATTATTTACTCTTCTGCATCCTGTTTCCTCATCTTCCTCCCTCTCTTCCCACCTTAAGCCTGTATTTTAGGCCCTGTGCACTCAGGTTCTAAGGCTGATGTACAGTACAACACATATTTTCAATGAGTTTTTCCACACAATATGTTTTATGCAACACGACTGACGCAGAAACCCAGCTGCCCTTCTGGCTCCCACCACTAATCCCTGGCGGAGCAAAAAAGGTCAGTCAGTCCCTTCTGACCTTAATCTTCACTTGACTTTACATAACAAGCCTTCAGATTGACGCTGTTACCGCATGGATGTCAGTCACGGCATTTTGCAATAGTCCCTTTTCTGCGAGTACCGCTATCAGGGTGCGAGGATCAGGTCAGCAGAATTAAAGCAAGCTAGAATCAATGACTAATCCCTTCTAAAAAATAACCTGACTCATCTTTTACATCGCATCTGATATCCGCTAATTCCACCAGAAAAGCGCATGGAATATGGATGTTGCGTAAGCACATTTAGGGAATTTCATTAATATTCTTCAAATTACATGATCAGAACACTATTCATGAACATTTCCTCAGCACTGATGGCTCAGCATATAGCTTACACCATAAAGTCACATTTTGCCTCTCAAACATACTGTGTTTAATATATGACACACTACACACGTGGTGTGAGAAATATTAGACTGTGCAGAGGCTTTCTGAGTTTTGTACAGAGTTGTTACACAGAAAATTAGAGATGTGACAACGCGCAGTCAGCCCTAGCTTTCTGAATAAAACTCATTCAGCAGATGCCAGACATGTATAGTATTTAGCATTTATTTAAAGAAATACAACAGATAGTCAAAGAACAATTTAGAAAACCTGAACTATTTTTTATTTATTTTTTTACATAAAAGTAACAATGTGGGCCACTCATTTGTCTTTCTCCTTCTGCTCTTTTTCCTTCTTCTCTTTCTCCGCTTTGGCCTCCTCCGCCTCGTGTTTCTTGATCAGCTCATCCACTTCCTTCTGTTTTAGCACCTTGATGCAAGTCTTTCCGTTCTCTCTGGTCAGAGTGGCGATCTCCACTAGATAACACCAAAGCGGAGACACATAGGGTTACAAAAAGGAGGCTACCACCCAGCAACATAACTTTTGGATGGAATATTTATCACTTAAGGAGGTTGGAAGGTGGAATGTGAGGAATGCAACACAACAGACATGCATATACAGTATATGCAAATAAAGCCTTGTTCACACAGCAGGCCTTAATGCTCAAATCAGTTGTTTTTCAAATCCATTTTGGACTACTGGACTGTCCAAACAGCAAGTTACAAGTGACCAAAACGGATGTGTGTGTTCAGACAGCAGTCATTTGCTGACAAGTCTATGCTAGTTGCCATTGTAACAACAGTGTGTGTCACATTTTCTAACAGTACATTTATATTTTCCAATGGGGCTATACATTTGGGAGAGTTTTTTTCCCCCCATCGCCTGAGGAACCTCATTTCACTGCCAAAAACAAAATTAAGCCATCTAGTGTTCAGCAAAATAACAACACTGTCAAATACAGGTAGCCTAGTCAAATAATTAACATCCAATCACATTAACCGTTACTCTTTCACAGGAAACCTTCACCCTTGCGCAGACATTTAGAAATGAAACATGACAATTTGAAAAATAAGCCAAGGGAGTTTATTGAGCGAGAATAAAAGACTACCTTCGAGTAGTAAGACGTGTATAAAAGCAACAGACACCATTAATAAGAATGGTCTAGAAGAGTCTTATATGGTGAGCTACCGAGTGGCTAGGACAGGCAAGCCCCATACTATTGTGGAGGACTTAATTCTTCCTGCTGCAGCGGATATGGCTGGGACAATGCTGGGGGAAAAGGCCAAAAAAAACTATACAGACAATGCCTTCATCAAACAACACTTTCACAACGCATCAGTGAAATGGCAGGAGATGTTTTGAAACAATTACTGCTTTGCATACAAGCCAGTGAATTATATGCGTTACAGCTGGATAAGTCAGACATGGGGACAACGAGAGAATATTTTTAAAGTACTGGACAGCTTCGTGACATCAAATGGACAAGATGTGGTCAAGATGTGTTGGTATCTGTACTGATGCCGCAAAAGCCATGACAGGGAGACCTAGTGGAGTGGTAACGCATGTGCAGGCAGTTGCTCCTGATGCCACTTGGGTACACTGCAGCATCCACCAAGAGGCTCTTGCTGCCAAGGGAATGCCTGACAGCTTGAAAGACATTTGGGAAACTACAATGAAAATGGTTAACTTTGTTAAAGCAAGGCCCTTGAACTCTCGTGTATTTTCTGCATTATGCATGCAATATTGGCAGCGACCATGTAACGCTAATACAGCATACAGAAGTGCGCTGGTTATCAAAGGGCAAAGTATTGACCATTGTTTTGTTTTTTATTGAGAGACGAGCTTAAACTTTTCTTTACTAACCATAATTATCCACTTGTCTGACCGCTTGCATGACGACGAGTTTCTCACACGACTGGCCTATCTGGGTGTTTCCCCTCGCCTGAATGATCTGAATCTAGGATCCGCAACTATACTCAATGTGCGGGAACGTTGGAGCTCTTTTTTGTCTGCATTAACAAGGACAACACACAGGTCTTTCCATCATTGTATGATTTGTGTGCAAATGAACTCAAGCTTACGGACAATGTCAAATGTGATATAGCAAAGCACCTGAGTGAGCTGGGTGCGCAATTACGCAGGTACTTTCCCGAAACGGATGACACTAACTGGATTCATTATCCATTTCATGCCCTGCCTCCAGTCCACTTACCGATATCAGCCTCATCAAAATTGCAACAAGCGGTTCTGTGAAAATTGAATTTAAATCAGAAGCCACTGCCAGATTTCTGGATAGGGCTGCGCTCAGAGTATCCTGCCTTGGCAAATCGCACTGATGTCCTTTGCAACCATGTACCTATGTGAGAGTGGATTCTCAGCCCTCACAAGCATGAAAACTAAATACAGGCACAGACTGTGCGTGGGAAATTACTTAAGACAGACTCCAATACAACCCAACATTGCAGAGTTACGTGCATCCTTTCAAGGCACACCCTTCTCATTATTCACAATTTTCAATGAACAAATAAGGTTTTATATGTAAGATGGCTAAATAAAGAGCATAATTATTGATTATAATTATTTGTGCCCTGGTCCTATAAAAGCTCTTTGGCTCGTGGGAAGTGACATTCTTATGTTTAACAAATGTATCGTTTAGTGTGTGCTTACAATGATGGCAAAAAAAAAAAAACATTTGAGAGTGCGCTGACCCTGGTGCTAGAGGGGGTATGCAGCTGGAGGTTGAATGTTTGAAGGAGTACTGGACTATAAAAAGTTTGGGAACCACTGAATTAGAAGATCCTGTTGCACAAACATGCGGATTTAAGTCTACACCATCACTGGTATTATCAGGCTGTTTAGCTGATTACGTTTGCTCTGACTCACTACATTTATTAGCTAGCTAGCTAGCTAGCTAGCCAGCTAACTAGCATTAGCGACAAACAAGATTTAGGCCCAACTTGCTAACAAACTAGCTGTTTGCAGATGTATGAAAAACAAACTAAGTGTAATTATATACTGAACAAAAATATAAAACGCAACATGTAGTGTTGGTCCCATGTTTCATGAGCTGAAATAAAAGATCCCAGAAATGTTCCATACACACAAAAAGCTTATTTCTCTCAAATTGTGCACACATTTTTTACATCCCTGTTATTGAGCATTTCTCCTTCGCCAAGATAATCCATCCACCTGACAGTTGTAGCATATCAAGAAGCTGATTAAACAGCATGATAATTACATAGGTGCACATTGTGCTTGGGACAAAAGGCCACTCAAATGTGCAGTCACACAACACAAGGACACAGATGTCCCAAGTCTTGATGGAGCGTGCAATTGGCATGCTGACTGCAGAAATGTCAACAGAGAATTTTATGTTAATTTATCTACCATAAGGCGCCTCCAAAGTAATTTTAAAGAATTTGGCAGTACGTCCAACTGGCCTCACAACCGCAGACCATGTGTAACCACGCCAGCCCAGGACCTCCATATCCAGCTTCTTCACCTGCGGGATCGTCTGAGGGGGGTGCTGAGTAGTATTCATTTTTGTGGAGAAAATGTAATTCTGATTGGCTGTGCCTGCCTCCCCAGTGGGTGGGCCCCAGTCATGTTAAATCCATAGATTAGGGCCTAATGAATTTATTTCAATTGAGTGATTTCCTTCTAAGAACTAACGCAGTAAAATCTTTGAAATTGTTGCATGTTGTGTTTATATTTTTGTTCAGTATAGAACGCTAGTGGATTTATAGTAAGAAGCAAAGTGAAAACAGCATTGTCGTCATCAACATTGTTGCATGTGCTGCATTGACCATGCAGACTGAATGCAAGTGTCTCTGTCTCGTGTTCGAGGAAAGTGGCATAGAGAGAGAGGACTCAAGTAACCAAGTCAACTATAAAAATGGACGTTACACACGACGTATCGCATTTCACAAACCAAACATTCAAATGTCGTTACAGAAGGTAAAGTAAAAACCCAACCTGGTCCGTCCATCAACACCAGTATATCGTAAAATACGGTATCCTTCCCAGCCCTAGGCCAGGAATTAAATTCGCACCTGACTTTAAACGACCTACGAAGGTGGTTTGAAATGTGGCTTGAAATATCCGAGTCACTTCAAACTGCCAACATGGCTTAAGTTAAAAAGGTCCATTAACACTCAATTTGAGTAATATTCCATTCTGATTGAGTCTCAAAAGCTCTCTCATACACACAGGCAATCTTTCACTAACACACACCTTTCTCAGCAGACAGCTTGCTGACGTCCATAGTTTTGTTGAGCACTTTGACAGCCAGAGCCAGGGCAGAGGACAGAGACATCTCTCCTTCTTTGAAGTCCTGCTTCAGCATGGACACGGCCGCCTTGGAGAGGATACAAACAAGACACTTAACATCTTTAACACTGAGAAGAAAAAAAACATACACTTTAAAGTTATATTACTGAAGACACTGGGGGTCCCCTAAATGGCCAGAAATATTGTCCAGAAAACACCCCACACCTGTGAGAAAAATACAATATTGCAAAATAATTGTGTGGTTTCATGAAATAACATCAATAAATAGGCCTATATCAAGAATTACACATGCACTGCACTGGGGATGAATATTTTCCCAAAAATCTAAAAGTTTCAATACGGGGAATCATTCATATTTAAAATCAGAGATCCTGGGAAATATAGCAAAAATCAGAAGTGCCCATTTAAAACCAAGATATGATCAGTATTCCAGGGTTCTCCTCGAATAAGAGTTCCGCTGTGCCACCGGATCGCCAATGACGTTGTTAATTACTAAACAGGTTGTTCATAAATTCTGAGCGTTATCATGTTCCTTAATTCAGCAGTAGGCTCTCTCGACAGTGTTCTATGGACGCACCGAGCATAGCGGTGTCGAATCATACAAACTTTGTAACGGCAGTCAAACAAAAGTCAAAATGACCAAAGTTGTTAAACTTGCTAGAGAAACTTCAACGAATGACAGAATATCTCCTATATTTGGCAAAATCGTGTTGATAATTGATGAACAGTGGAAATATACTGAACAAAAATATAAAAACACAACATGCAACAATTTCTAATATTTTACTGAGTTAAGGAAATCGGTCAATTGAAATAAATTCATTAGGCCCTAATCTATGGATTTCACATGACTGGGAATACAGATATGCATCTGGTGGTCACAGATACATTTGAAAGAAAATCAAAAACAAATCTCCATTAAAATAACAGATATACAGTGTAGACATTGTTAATGTTGTAAATTACTATTGTAGTTGTAAACAGCTGATTTTGTATGGAATATCTACATAGGCGTACAGAGGTCCAAAACACCAGTCTCAAGTCAACAGTGAAGAGGCGACTCCAGGATGCTGGACTTCTAGGCAGAAAATCTATTTCTTTCTGTTGCTACTTAAATTATGTTTGGTGCCTAACGTTTTAAAAGTTGGGAGCGGTGTGTGTGTTTGTGAGAGAGCGAGAGTGGTGTGTTTATGAGAGTGAGGGAGACAGTGTGAGAGTAAGGGATGGAGAGTGCACATCTGTGTTAACTGAAGATTATTATGCATGTACAGTGCATTCGGAAAGTATTCAGACCCCTTGCCTTCTAGCACATTTTGTTAAGTTACAGCCTTATTCTAAAATGTATTATCCCCCAATCAACCTACACAATACCAAAAATAGGCTTAGACAGATTGTTAAACAAATACATTTTATATTTGAGATTCTTCAAAGTAGCCACCCTTTGCCTTGATGACAGCTTTGCACACTCTTGGCATTCTCTCAGCCAGCTTCATGAGGTAGTCACCTGGAATGCACATCAATTAACATGTTAAATGTACATTTGCAGAATTTCCTTCCTTCTTAATACATTTGAACCAATCAGTTGTGTTAGGGGGGTTGCTATACAGAATATGGTATTATACTAAATAGAGCTAAATCCATATTATGGCAAGGAGAGCTCAAATAAGCAAAGAGAAACACGACAGTCCATCATTACTTTATGGAATGAAGGTCAGTCAATACAGAACATTTCAAGAACTTCGAAAGTTTCTTCAAGCGCAGTTGCAAAAACCATCAAACGTTATGAAACTTGCTCTCATGAGGACCGCCACAGGAAAGTAAGACCCAGAATTACCTCTGCTGCAGAGGATAAGTTCATTAGAGTTAACTGCACCTCAGATTGATTTCTCTAATGACTGCCTCACCTGGTTCACTAACTACTTCTCAGACAGAGTTCAGTGTGTCAAATCGGAGTGCCTGTTGTCCGGACCTCTGGCAGTCTATGGGGGTGCCACAGGGTTCAATTCTCGGGCCGACTCTTTTCTCTGTATATCAATGATGCCGCTCTTGCTGCGGGTGATTCTTTGATCCACCTCTACGAAGACGACACCATTCTGTAAACATCTGGACCTTCTTTGGACACTGTGTTAACAAACCTCAAAACGAGCTTCAACGCCATACAGCACTCCTTCCGTGGCCTCCAACTGCTCTTAAATGCTAGGTAAACGAAATGCATGCTCTTCAACCGATCACTGCCCAAACCCGCCCGCCCAACTAGCATCACTACTCTGGACAGTTCCGACTTGGAATATGTGGACAACTATAAATACCTAGGTGTCTGGTTAGACTGTAAACTCTCCTTCCAGACTCACAATAAGCATCTCCAA
This sequence comes from Brachymystax lenok tsinlingensis, assembly GCA_030435695.1. Lineage (NCBI taxonomy): Eukaryota > Metazoa > Chordata > Actinopteri > Salmoniformes > Salmonidae > Brachymystax > Brachymystax lenok. The sequence goes on along the minus strand of CM059818.1, from coordinate 8,760,243 downwards.
TCCAAAATTAAATCTAGAATCGGCTTCCTATTTCGCCTCCTTCACTCATGCTGCCAAACATACCCTCGTAAAACGGACTATCCTATCGATCCTTGACTTCGGCGATGTAATTTACAAAATAGCCTCCAACACTCTACTCAGAAAATTGGAAGCAGTCTATCACAGCGCCATCCGTTTTGTCACCAAAGCCCCATATACTACCCACCACTGCGACCTGTGTGCTCTCGTTTGCTGGTCCTCGCTACATATTCGTCGCCAAACCCACTGGCTCCAGGTCATCTATAAGTCTTTGCTAGGTAAAACTCTGCCTTATCTCACCCGTAGCACGCGCTCCAGCAGGTATATTTCACTGGTCATCCCCAAAGCCAACACCTCCTTTGGCCGCCTTTCCTTCCAGTTCTCTGCTGCCAATGACTGGAACGAACTACAAAAATCACTGAAGTTGGAGTCTTATCTCCCTCTAACTTAAAGCGTCAGCTGTCAGAGCAGCTTACCGATCGCTGCAGCTGTACACAGCCCATCTGTAAATAGCCCACCCAACCAACAACCTACCTCATCCCCATATTTGTTTTTCTGCTCTTTTGCACACCAGTATTTCTACTTGCACATCGTCATCTGCACATATATCACTCCAGCTAAATTGTAATTACTTCGCCACTATTGGCATATTTATTGCCTTACCTCATTTCATTTGCACACACTGTATACAAATTTTTCTATTGTGTTATTGACTGTACATTTGTTTATCCCATGTGTAACTGGGTTGTTTTTGTCGCACTGCTTTGCTTTATATTAGCCAGGTCGCAGTTGTAAATGAGAAATTGTTCTCAACTGGCCTACCTGGTTAAATAAAGGTGAAATAAATTAAATAAAAAATACAAAGATTGCAGCCCAAATAAATTAAAGTAACAGACACATCAACTGTTCAGAGGAGACTGCGTGAAATCAGGCCTTCGTGGTCAATTTGCTGCAAAGAAACTACTACTACAGGACACCAATAAGAAGAGACTTGCTTGGGCCAAGAAACAGGAGCAATAGACATTAGACCGGTAGAAATGTGTCCTTTGGAGATTTCTGGTCAAAACCGCCTCATCTTTGAGAGACGCAGAGTAGGTCAACGGATGATCTCCGCATGAGTGGTTCCCACCGTGAAGCATAGTGGTGGTGTGATGGTGCTTTGCTGGTGACACGGTCTGATTTATTTAGAATTCAAGGCACACTTAACCAGCATGGCTACCACAGCATTCTGCAGCGATACGCCATACCATCTGGTTCGCGCTGAGTGGGACTATCATTTGTTTTTCAACAGGACCATGACCCAACACACCTCCAGGCTGTGTAAGGGCTATTTGACCAAATTGAGTGATGGAGTGCTGCATCAGATGACCTGGCCTCCAAATTAGATGGTTTGGGATGAGTTGGACCGCAAAGTGAAGGAAAAGCAGCCAACAAGTGCTCAGCATATGTGGGAACTCCATCAAGACTGTTGGAAAAGCATTCCAGGTGAAGCTGGTTGAGAGAATGCAAAGAGTGCGCAAAGCTGTCATCAAGGCAAAGGGTGGCTACTTTGAAGAATCTAAAATATATTTTGATTTCATAGTTGATGTCGTCACTATTATTCTACAACGTATAAAATAGTAAAAATAAAGAAAAGCCTTGAATGAGTAGGTGTCCATACTTTTGACTGGTACTGTAAATATTCAGACCCTTTACTCAGTACTTTGTTGAAACACCGTTGGCTGCGATTACAACCTTGGATATTCTTGGGTATGACACTACAAGCTTAGCACACCTGTATTTGGGGAGTTTCTCCCATTCTTCTCTGCAGATCCTCTCGAGCTCTCAGGTTGGATGGGGAGCGTTGCTGCACACCTATTTTCAGGTCTCTCCAGAGATGTTCGATCAGGTTCAAGTTCAGGCTCTGGAGACTTGTCCCGAAGCCACCCCTGCGTTGTCTTGGCTGTGTGCTTATGGTCATTGTCCTGTTGGAAGGTGAATCTTCGCCCCGGTCTGAGGTCCTGAGCACAAGGATCTCTCTCTACTTTGCTTCGCTAATCTTACCCTCGATCCTGATTAGTGTCCCAGTCCCTGCCACGGTAAAACATCCTGACAGCATGATTCTGCCACCACCATGCTTCAATGTAGGGATGGTGCCAGGTTTCCTCCAGACGTGACGTTTGGCAATCAGGATAAAGAGTTAAATTTTGGTTTCATCAGACCAGAGAATGTTGTTTCTCATGGTCTGAGTCTTTAGGTGCCTTTTGGCAAACTCCTAGCCCGGCTGTCATGTGTCTTTCACTGAGGGAGTGGCTTCCGTCTGGTCACTGTACCATAAAGGCCTGATTGGTGGAGTGCTGCAGAGATGGTTGTCCTTCAGGAAGGTTCTCCCATCTCCACAGAGGAACTCAAGAGCTGTCAGTGACTATCAGGTTCTTGGTCACCTCCCCTTCCCCCAATTGCTCAGTTTGGCCGGGCAGCTAGCTCTAGATACAGTCTTCGTGGTTCCAAACTTCTTCCATTTAGTTCTTGTGGACCTTCAATGCTGCAGAAATGTTTTGGTACCTTTCCCCAGATCTGTGCCTCGACACAATCCTGTCTCGGCGCTCTACGGACAATTCCTTCGACCTCATGGCTTGGTTTTTGTTCTGACATGAACTGGTCGACTGTAGGACCTTATATAGGCAGGTGTGTGCCTTTCCAAATCATGTCCAATCAATTGAATTTACCACAGGTGGACTTCAATCAAGTTGTAGAATCATCTCAAGGATGATCAATGGAAACAGGATGAACCTGGGCTAAATTTCGAGTAACATAGCAAAGGGTCTGAATAGTTATGTAAATAAGGTAAATGTTTTTTCATTTTAATACATTTGCAAAAAACATTCTGAAACCTGTTTTCGCTTTTCAATATGGGGTATTGTGTGTAGATTGCTGTAGATTAGAATAAGGCTGTAACGTAACAAAATATGGAGAAAGTCAAGGGGTCTGAATACTTTCAGAAGGCACTGTATAGCACAGGAGGTGGGTGGCACCTTAATTGGGGAGGACAGGCTCGTCGTAATGGCTGGAGCGAAATGGTATCAAACACATGGCTTCTATGTGCTTGATGTCATTCCATTTGGCAAAAGAAACGAAATAAAGTATTTAAGTGTATGAATCATACAGCCAACACAATCAACATTTTGAGGAAAACAATTAGCAACTACATTTCCATAGTGTATCTTTAAGAGGTCTTATGCACACACACAATCTGGCTAAGCAAACATGTCCTTGATATTCAGGTTAGTCAAAGACTGAGCCATCATGGTGACACTTCCTATACTACAATCCTGTGTGGTGAAACATTTGAGTTTACTCTATCAATGTGCTCAATGGTGAGCGCATTTCCAACATGCAGAGACCTTCAGAAGCACAGCTGCCGCCCTCTGGTGCCCAAGCGTTGCATAGTTCCATCATTCAGTTTATTGCAGGAGACGTCACAGCATACGGACAAAGAGGGGCAGGAGAATCAGGTGCAGCCATGAGTGGTCTTTTGGTGGACTAAGTGGTTGAAGTCCATAGTCGACCCGTGGTCCATCTCTGGTGATTGCAGCATGTAAACACATTCAATGTTAAGAGGGACTTACGGCACTATTGTTGCCGATACAGGTGGCCTTCCAGCCTCCGTAGTTGCCGCTGGGGTCACTCTGGTAGAGCTGGAAACCATAGTGTTTGTCCCAGCCCATGTACAGCAGAGACACGCCAAAGGGCCTTTTCCCTGTGGTCAAACCGCACAAACAGAAAGGTATCTATAATTGCTTTTTGAACAACCTCAGAGAACGAAAGGCAATCATGAATTTGGAAGACACTGCTTTTTACACCGAAGGTGGCCGGACCAGCCACTAACAACTTCACACTTGAAATGACAGTATTGAGGAGCAGTGAGCTAAACATAATGGCCTTCCAATTGACACAGCGCTCTAGTTGCTTACGGTGACCTGCAGGTGGACTCTCGTTTCATTGGAGAGTGCTACTGAATAAAGCCTTATCTGGTGTAGACAGCAACTTACCTCCAAACTGTGTGTAGGCCTGTTTGATGTCACATAGAGCTGTAACCAGCTGCTCACAGGGGATAGGCTCCTGGTACTGCAGTAGGTATCTGTGGGAAGGGAGAAAAGGAATTCCATACGTTTCCACAATGTTGCTTCATCACTAGCTTCAATAAACTATTTTAGGAGCAACAAAAGGCACATAGACTGAAATTTAGGCTACCTTTAGGGCATTTTCACATACTCTGGTTTGGATTCCTGGAGTGTGTGAGATTTCTACAGAACTTTTCAGGGTGTGATTAGCAAGACACACATCCTACATGAAGTTAGCTAGCTAGCTTATTCAGAACAGGCAAACACACTGAACAAAAATATAAAATGCAACATGTTAAGGTGTTGGGCCCATGTTTTCAATCACATTAAAAAGCTTATTTCTCAAATAAGAGAACATCCCTGTTGGTGAGCATTTTAGCCTTTGTCAAGATAATCCATCAACGTGTCAGGTGTGGTATATCAAGTAGCTGATTAAACATCATGATCATTACACAGGTGCACCTTGTGGTGGGGACAAAAAAAGCATACTAAAATCTGCAGTTATGTCACACAACATAATGCCACAGATGTCTCAAATTGAGGGAGTGTGCAATTGACATGCTGATTGCAGGAATGTCCACCAGAGCTGTTGCCAGAGAATTTAATGTACATTTTTCCAACCATAAGCCACCTCCAATGTCGTTTTAGAGAATTTGGCAGTACGTCAAACCGGCCTCACAACCGCAGACCACATGTAACCATGCCAGCCCAGGACCTCCACCTGTGGGATTATCTGTCACCAGCCACCCAGACAGTTGATGAAACTGATCAGTATTTCTGAAAAACTAATTCTGATTGGCAGGGCCTGGCTCCCAAGTGGGTGGGCATATGCACTCCCAGGGCCACAGATGGCTGCACCCCTGCCCAATCATGTGAAATCCATAGATTAGGGCCTATAATTTTTTTTCTCCAATTGACTGATTTCCTTATTTGTAATGTAACTCAGTAAAATCGTTGAAATTGCTGCATGTTGCATTAATATTTTTGTTCAGTCTAGTTACTGCACAAAACTAACCTACTTCACAGAGTGAAAAGGAAGACTGTACAGAATAAAAATATTCCAAAACATGCATCCTGTTTGCAACAAGGCACTAAAGTAATACTGCAAAAAATTTGGAAAAGCAATTCACTTTTTTTCCTGAATACAAAGAGCTATGTTTGGGTCAAATCCAATACCGCACAATACCGAATACCACTCTCCATATTTTCAAGCATAGTGGTGGCTGCATCATGTTATGGGTACGCTTGTAATCATTAAGGACTGGGGAGTTTGTCAGGATACAAAATAAATGGAATGGAGCTAAGCACAGGCAAAATCATAAAGGAAAACCTGGTTCAGTCTGCTTTACACCAGACACTGGGTGATGAACTCACCTTTCAGAAGGACAATAACCTAAAATAAAAAAGGTCAAATCTACACTGAGCTGCTTACCAAGAAGACAGTGAACGGTCCAGTGGCCGAGTTACAGTTTTGACTTACATCCGCTTTTAAATCTATGGCAAGACTAGCAATGGTCAACAACCAATTTGAAGAATTTTGAAAATAATAAAAATTTGCAAATATTGTACAATCCAGGTGTGCAAAGCTCTTAGAGACTTATCTAGAAAGACTCACTGCTGTAGTCACTGCTAAAGGTGATTCTTATTTTGTACTTTAACCCTTTCTCCCAAATTCTTGTGATAGCCAATTGTTAGTTACAGTCTTGTCCCATCGCTGCAACTCCCGTACGGAATCGGGAGAGGCGAAGGTCGAGAGCCATGCATCCTCCGAAACACGACCTTGCCAAGCCGCACTGCTTCTTGACACACTTCGCGCTTAACCTGGTTGCCAGCGGAAACACCATTCAACTGGCGACCGTGTCAGCGTGCATGCACCAGGCCCGCCACAAGGAGTCGCTAGAGCGCGATGGGGCAAGGACACCCCGGCCGGCCGAACCCTCCCCTAACCCAGACGACGCAGGGCCAATTGTGCGCCGCCTCCTGGGTCTTCCGGGCGCGGCTGGCTGTGGCAGCCCAGGATCGAACCCGGGTCTGTAGGGACGCATCAAGCACTGCGATGCAGTGCCTTAGACCGCTGCGCCACTCGGGAGGCCCTGCCAAAACATGATTCTAACATGTATTTCCTCAGGGGTGTGAATACTTATGTAAATGAGATACACTACATGACCAAAAGTATGTGGACACCTGCTCAAACATCTCATTCCAAAATCATGGAGTTGGTCACCCCTTTGCTGCTATAACAGCCTCCACTCTTCTAGAAAGGCTGTTGGAACATTGGCTGAATAGAACCAAGTCCCCACAGCAAAAGGGCATTAGTGAGGTCGGGCACGGATGTTCCAATTCATCCCAAAGGTGTTTGATGGGGTTGAGGTCAGGGCTCTGTGCAGGCCAGTCAAGTTCTTCCACACCGATCTCGACAAACCATTTCTGTATGGACCTCACTTTGTGCACGGGAGCATTGTCATGCTGAAACAGGAAAGAGCGGTCCCCAAACTGTTGCCACAAAGTTGGAAGCACAGAATCGTCTAGAATGTCATTGTATGGTGTAGCGTTAAGATTTCCCTTCACTAGAACTAAGGGGCCTAGCCCGAACCATGAAAAACAGCCCCAGACCATTATTCCTCCTCCACCAAACAGTTGACACTATGCATTCGGGCAGGTATCATTCTCCTGGCATCTGCCAAACCCAGATTTGTCCGTCGGAATGCCAGATGGTGAAGCGTGATTTATCACTCCAGAGAACACGTTTCCACTGCTCCAGAGTCCGACGGTGGCAAACTTTACACCAACTTCAGCTGACGCTTGGCATTGCGCTCTTATGCTTGTGTGCGGCTGCTCGGCCACAGAAACCCATTTCATGAAGCTCCTGACGAACAGTTATTTTGCTGAAGTTGCATCCAGAGGCAGTTCGGAACTCTGTAGTGAGTGTTGCAAACAAGGATAGACGATTTTTTCGAGCTTCAACACTCGGTGGTCTCGTTCTGTGAGCTTGTGTGACCTAACACTTCGCGGCTGAGCCGTTGTTGCTCCGAGACGTTTCCACTTCACAAGAACAGCACTGACAGTTGACCGTGGCAGCACTAGCAGGGCAGAAATTTGATGAACTGACTTGTTGGAAAAGTAGCATCCTATTACGGTACCATGTTGAAAGTCACTGAGCTCTTCAGTAAGGCCATTGTACTGCCAATGTTCCTATGGAGATTGCATTGCTGTGGCCACGATTTTATACACTTGTGTGTATGAAATAGCTGAATCCACTCATTTGAAAGGATGTCCACATACTTTTGTATATATAGTGCATATCTGTATTTCCTTTTCATGAGATTAAAATCTAAACATGTTAAAAATGTCTAAACATGTTATCACGGGGTATTCTGTGTAGATAAAATAAATCTATCTGTATCCATTTTTTATTCAGGCTGTAACAACAAAATGTGGAATAAGCTCACACATGCTTCAGTGCGGATCAGGGTACCAAACGATCCAGGATCCGGTTCATACATGCCCTTTATCTGTGTGAATCAAGGTTCGTACAGACAGTGGCAAGTCAAATTCAAGGACTTTCAAGGAGTTTAAGCACTAATATTTATTTTCTATTGTTTCTAGTCGCCACCAGATGCCAGTATATCTCAACAACCTAATGAAAAAACAAAAAAAATACACGTAATATTCATCGCTACCTTTCAAGTTCTACTCCAAAACTACACGTTTCAATACATACATGAATGGTAAGTACTGTTGATGTAATTTGAGTAGTCATGAGCAAGAGTTGAGACATGCGTACTGGTGAACACACATTTCATATTGGCATTACTACACAATTCCAGGTTAATGAGTGTATTGTATTTTTATTGGGCATTTGCGAATCTACTACTTAATAGCTACAAAAAAGCATCTTGCTTCCGACTGGCAGCTTTAATGTCACCGGTCGGGAGAAGGGCGGGTGGGCTGTGTGAGGAAAACGGCAGGTGAACGGCCACCAGAACGGCAGGAGCACAGCTGACGCTTGATGAAGTGGAATATCACGGCCACCCCTTGAATGAGGCAAAAAAAAGCTCTGGAGAAAAAAAAAAAGTCACATAAGGAGGATGGATGCAGAATTGGGTTTTTCCCCCCTTCAGGGACAATTCACCCATGCTCGCAATGTCAAAGTCTGACGCATTTCTTGCACCTTACACGGTGTGGGTTGGTTGGATCCAGTGACAGAGGTAAAAAAAATAAAAAAATACACCGAACAAAAATATAAAAACGCAACATATAAAGTGTTGGTCCCATGTTTCATGAGCAGATATAAAAAGATCCCAGAAATGTTTCATACATATTAAAATCTGCTTTTTGTCTACATTTGCCAGGCATTTTACCTATCGATGAGACGTTTTCTGACACCTAATCAGTCTGTTCTGTACCTGCTTGGCTGAATGTCAGTGTGGGTGGAATGAGTGAGCTCACTTGGCAACCAGAGCACAAAGCACACTATGAAATAAAACTTGTCAGTCTGCCAGGAAATTAATTTAAGACCAATACATTTTTCTAATATTTTTAATATTAACATTTTTGATAATTTTCTGTTCTCTCATTTCAATTCAAGTACTAACTTCAGAAATTGTCTGATTTTCAAGGTATTCCAGTACTTGAATTTCAGAGTGCCAAATTCAAGTACTTTAAGCACCTTGTGCAAACCCTGGTGTGAAGTGAACACAGAGAAGCATTTCAGATGTCACTGACAGTAAAATGGAACAGTGGAATTTGTCATTGGTATGGGAAACAATTCTTGTCTTTTCGGTTCTCCGAAATGTTTTGCTAATTTATTATTATGCTTCATCATAGTTATGAAGCACATCAACCCTATATATCAGTGCTTGATTGGCACGCTGCTCTGCCCACCCAGCGCCATCTCTTAGCTAGTCCCCTGCTCACCTCTGTGCTATTAGTCTCAGCTCATTGGTCAGTACGTTGGCATCTGATGTGATTCCAGCCACGCTACATGCCATATCCCTGCAACACAAGACAAGAGGAAATGTCACACAAGCCAATAGAGGCAAAGGTAGGGCACTTCTGCTTGCCACTAGATTATGTATCTGGATTTTGATCTAAAGATAAACACAAAGGAAGCAGCAACTTACTCATTCAGCTTGTAGATCTTTTCTGAGAAAAACACCTCGTCCAATAGCTTGTGGATGTTCCTCCTCTCAGCCGCCAGCAGAACACCGTCATTGGCCAAAATCCCTAGACAAGTGCCAGCGTGACCAATGGCCTCCATGGCATACTCTACCTGGTACAGGCGGCCTGCCAATGACAGAGATGGAAAATGATAAGTGTGGGCAATTCCATGGCAACGGAATGTCAAAGTTTAACAAACCATGGTCTGCCACTGTGAGGACCCCCCCAGGGACACATTATTTAATTTCTGTGGAACTTGTTCAGTTTATGTCTCAGTGATGAATCTTGTTATGTTCATACATGTTAAGTTAGCTGAAAATAAACCCAGTGGAAAGTAAAAGGACGTTTCTTTTTTTGCTGAGTTTATAAATGCACCCTTCCTTTTAGACAGGGCCGGTCCTGGCCGTTCTGACGCCCTAGGTTAGACACTAAAATTGCCTTCCCCACAAAACTAGAACAGTAAGCAAACTGACGTTGAAAAGACATATTTACCAGACATTGAAGTTAAGATATGAATGGTGAAAATACATCATTTAAAGACATGTGTTTGGGCCAAATCAAGGCCTGTACAGACCGGACAAAATCTGAACCAAACATAGACGTCTATGATTGGTTCGGATTTGGTCCGGACCAAAAAGCAACGTCCGTGGATATGGAAATCAAGGCCGGTCCAAACTGTACCAAAAAAAGACGTCCAATAGGCGTCAGCGGCGGTCCGTGCTTACTGAGGTATAGCCTACAGTGTCGTCTGAAATTTAATTTTAGGAACGCCCATCTATGTGGGAGGTCTAATGTTTGTAAAACACATAAGACGGCCAGTCCGGACAGGACCAAAAAAAGATGTTGGCGTCAGCCTAACATATAACCCTGAAACGTAGTTTTATGAAAGCCCATCCATGTGGTAGGCCCACCGTTTCTAAAACAGGCCGTTGCATTGGCTTTATTAGTCCTCTTTCCTGTCACTAATCGACTTGGCTTTTAAGCTCTGAATATCAGAGACCCAACTTTATCAGGAGTTCTCCTAATCCTATTTGCAATATGTTAACACAGCGGGAAATGCAGAAGTATTTTCTTTTTCGCTATGATCAGCCCATAAAAGATTGACAGTTAAAAACTTGAAATCACTGACCATGAAACTCATGGACAGCAGTTGTGAGTAGCCTTATTGTCCGTTCCATATTCTACACTTTACTTTGGCCTGTCCTGTTTTTAGGATATGTTGTTTAACATGTCAGCCCTTTTTGCTGATTAGGCATCATTTAGGTTAGGCTATTTGATCAGAGAAACCTGCATTAGCAGTAGGATCATAAGCTTTCAACCAATTCCAATTGTATTGATCCATCTTATTTCAAGGAGCAAATGAAGGATGCATTCATTCAAAAGTATTCCAACAAGAATGTCCATCAGTTGTCAATAACTTTACTGCCTATAAATTGAGAGGCTCAATCTTACCTTCAGGCGAGAAGATGGTTGTTCTTGAATCATATCGACGAGACTGTAAAAGGTCAACAATATTACACTAGATAGGGCAGACTACAAACTATCATCAATTGCTGTTGTGCTTCCATAATTTTCTTTGGCTTCCATTACAAAAACTTGGATCTGTCGGTTGATTTGATACTCACCATCTTAGTAGTTTCCTTTAAATGCTGTGGAGGTTAAACAAATAATGTTTAGATAACAAATTAATCACCTCCACTATGTGATAAGCAAGTTGCTAAACGCTTAGTCAACTCATTTTGCCACAGATTGATATTTATCAGTAACGGTATTCTATTTCTACAGCGCTTGCTTGTCATAACTATGGCTACCGTTAGCTAGTTAGCCTACGCTAGTATGGAGGCCAGCAGAGTGAAACTGAAAGTGCAGTAGTACCTGAGGCATTGGAAATAATTCGCTATAAGGACAACATATGTACACCCCAATATTGATTGATTCATTACAAGTTAACGTTAACTAGCTAGTTAACTATGGCAGAAATAGAAGTTACTTTTGTACTAGCGCAAACTCTATCAATTAGGATGCTTGCTGGCTAACTGCTAGTTCTCGAGCTACCATGAAGCAGCAACTTTTAGCTCACTAGCTCCCCACTCCATCCACCATTACAGATGTTAAAGGAAATGGCTAGCTAATGTTAATGACATGAATTACAATATCATTAGTGTGCAAAGCAATAAGCGTGTTTTCATAAAATAATTGATTAAATAAAAGCTGTAATATACAACGCAAATTGTCATACACCTTCTCCTGAGTTGTGACCTAACGTAGCCGGCGTGAAAGAAGATTGTCAAAGATATTTCCTTGTTCTACTTTTTTCTTCGACATTAGGTTGGAGGATCGCATCCAATTTAAGGTGCATACACCGCCACCTACTGTACTGGAGTATGAAGCCAGTCACGGGCTACGTACATAAATTCCCTCCCCTTACCCGCCCACAGATCCCGCCCGCCCGTTTAGCATTACTACTCTGGACGGTTCTGACCTCAAATATGTGGACAACTACAAATACCTAGGTGTCTGGTTAGACTGCAAACTCTCCTTCCAGACTCACATTAAGCATCTCCAATCCAAAATTAAGTCTAGAATCGGCTTACTATTTCGCAACAAAGCATCCTTCACTCATGCTGCCAAACATACCCTCGTAAAACTGACCATCCTACCGATCCTCGACTTCGGCGATGTCATTTACAAAATAGCCTCCAACACTCTACTCAGCAAATTTGATGCAGACTATCACAGTGCCATTCGTTTTGTCACCAAAGCCCCATATACTACCCACCACTGCGACCTGTATGCTCTCGTTGGAATTGCAAAAATCCCTGAAGCTGGAGAGTTATATCTCCCTCACTAACTTTAAGCATCAGCTGTCAGAGCAGCTTACCGATCATTGCAGTTGTACGCAGCCCATCTGTAAATAGCCCACCCAACTACCTCATCCCCATATTGTTATTTATTTATTTATTTTGCTCCTTTGCACCCCAGTATCTCTACTTGCACATTAATCTTCTGCACATCCATCACTCGAGTGTTAATGCTAAATTGTAATTATTTCACCATTTTGGCCTATTTATTGCCTTACCTCCCTCCCCACAATTGACTCATGTGAACTGTTGAATGGGCGCAGATGGCGATGGATTTCTTACAGCAGTTCGTGACGTCAGTAGCGCAATGGCCATAATAGGTGCCGGAGGAGATGGCTGCCGTTTTACGGGCTCTTAACCAATTGTGCGTGTTTTTTTGTTTTGTAACTTATTTTGTACATAATGTTTCTGCCACTGTCTCTTATGAGCGAATAGAGCTTCTGGATATCAGGACAGAGTTTACTCACCTCGTACTGGAGAAAGATTTTTTATTTAACGAGTCAGACGCAAAGGATTTACGTCCGACAAGGCCAACGTCCCTGTCATTCGCAGGAGAAAGAGATGAAGATATCGGGGACGTAGGTCAGGGTGCCTTGTAAGGATCTGACCGCGAGTGGGTAATCTGCCTCTACCATCGGTCCTATTAGCCAACGTACAATCATTGGATAACAAAATAGACGAGCCACGATTACAAATATCCTAACAACGGGACATTAAAAACGGCAATATCTTATGTTTTTCACGAGTCGTGCTGACTAGACCATGCACGCTGTTGATTTTGTCCATCCACACCAGATGCGATCAGGACACGTAGGTTGAAATATCCAAACAAACTCTGAACCAACTATATTAATTTGGGGACAGGTCGAAACATTAATGGATATTTACCTATCTAGCTGGCTATCGCTAGCTTATTTGTCCTGGGATATAAACATTGGGTTGTTATTTAACCTGAAATGCACAAGGTCCTTGTAGAATTTTTACCTATTTTAAGTCACACAAATCATGTGTTCTCTACTCCAAGAATTAATCCACAGATAAAAGGGGAAGTTAGTTTCTAGTAATCTCTCCTCCTTTAGTCTTCTTCTATGGTCTTTATATGATGGTTGGCAATGTTTTATGACTGGAGTGTGGCCCTCAGTCACGTGGGAATATGCTCCTAAAAACCAATGAGGAAACCAGAGGCTGGACTTGCAGCATGTCAAACGTCAAAAATAGAACCAAATTCAATTTTAGCACCTGGCTACGCAGACGCTCATTGACGCGCACGCTTTGGATGAAATGATTGAATAACATGCGTGTACATTTATTTTGCAACGCTCACACACGCAACACAAACGGTGTGGTCAGCATGATATACAATGTAGGCCTATCACTTGTGCATCAGTGCGCTCTGAAGAGGAAAGAACGATATGTAGTTTTACATCGCACCCAAACAGCACAGATCCAAGATTTGTTTTGCTACAGAAGCACTTAGTCTTCTTAAATTGTCATTCCAAATTGCATATCAAAAATATTTAGGGTTATATAACCAAAGATGTGTATAACTAACCCAAGATAGACCATATCCTGTCATGTCGTTTCCAATGAGAGTAAATTAATCTTAGTGGGCAGAACAAGCAAGGAGGCGTACAGAGCCAAGCACGAGCTAGTGAGATCCTATTGGTGTGTTCAAGCATTTATTCGCCTACTCTTTGAAGTGCATGTGTGCTCAATTTGTCTTTGCGTTCCTAAACAACACAATTTTTAGAGACTTTGGCAAAGGGTAAAGTCTACACAACACAGTCCACTCTGTTTGTAACAGATTCTAGTTTTGGAAACAGAAAACTGTATGGAGATCAAATGTTTCATCTATGAGAAAATCTGCAGAACGTTGGCCAAAATCCATCTCCCTCCATCTTCTCCCTTTGCCAACCATGGGGACTTCCTCTCACCAGATTTGGTAGTGAGTGGAAACTCCAACTGGATGCTTTACAAGTATGGGCCCTACATCCAGTGAAATATCTGTCTCATTGTTCTGTGATATGACAGTCTGCTCTTCCATTCCTCAACCTTCACACCAAGGCTGCCAAAAATATAGGGTCGCTATAAGACGTATTCAAAAAATAATGGACCCGTGAAAAAAACGATAAAATAGCTACCCACTACCATGAGATGTATATATTTGATGTAATAATTGAATGATGACCACATACCTTCCGAAAATAGGTTTAAATAGTGTTTTAATGCGAGTGTTTATACCCTGCTCCATGTATTCAATCTATTCCATTTAAAATTTGGCTCCTAGTGCAGTTTTATTTCTGGGCTATTATGATGCGTCTGGTAGTTCCTTCTCAGTATCCCCTTCATTTTAGAACGTTTTTAAAAACACAGAAGCCAAACGCGGAAACTATGGATACAACGCCGAAACTATGGATACAACTGATTTTGTGCTCACGCATTATTATAATTGATATGAGCGCACCTAGAAATCCCTGCATAAGCATGTTTCTGTTAGCCCATACATCATGACAAAATACCGAGGTAAAGACAGTTTCAAGTTGGATATTCGGCGGATATTCGAGATTTCAAACCTCAATAGCTTTCAAACCACTTGAGCCACAGACTCAAAATAAGTGTCATGTTGGAAAAATTGCACACAACATTGCACAGGTCTTATTTTCACGATTTGGACATTAATTCGCTTTCCACAGTTAATAAAAATGCAGAAATGTGACCAGCATTTTGTATTCCTAGTTGAATTAGTTAGGTAGCGTAAACAAAGTACAAGATTTTTTTACATCCAAATGTCAATAGCTCCTTGGTCATGTGACCTAGTGGCTTCAAACAAGGTTCAGAATGTCGGGTTAGCTAGAACCATTTCTGAAAGTTTTAGGAGTAATAGGAGTGAAATAGCTATTGAAATTTGAAATGTTTGATTTGTCGCTATGTTGAAGGTCCCTAACTGCTGTTGGTGGAAGTAAGGAAAATATCCGTTGAATATCCAACCTGAAACTGTCTTTACCTCGGTTGACAAAATACACCATATTACTGTCCTGCTAATGTGTTTGCACCTTGTAGGCTAAACTGCCTATGATTTCATTATCTAATTAAAATATATATATATATATATTACACTGTGTACATTTACTGGATATATTCACTGCAGTATTAAGCCTAACATTGAGTTTATGAATCATTGGCTAATATGCATACGCTTCTAATTTAGGATATAGGCAACATCTCAAGCCTGTCTTCATTGCTTTGTTGCACAATTACTCACCTGGCCTCTCAGCTGCCACGGCTATTCCTTTTAAATCTTGTTGAGTCCGTCCCAGGAAAAGACAGACTACAAAAGCTTGTTGGACAGTTATTTCATTTTATTTTCTGTAGCCTACTAATAGCCCACTGGAGGATTGGTGCACGATTGCTCTTGCTTTCTGAATAAAATAAGCCACAGCATTAATGCCTTGATCACACCGACAGTGTTCTTGCGATTTGGTACACCAGAAGTACATTAATTTCCAATGGAATGCTGCGTTTGCCTTGCAGTGCTTTCCGCGTGATGCACACAGGAGGTTGGTGGCACCTTAATTGGGGAGGATGGGCTCGTGGTAATGGCTGGAGCGGAATAGGTGGAGTGGTATCAAATACTTCAAACACATGCCATTCCATTTACTCCATTATGGCCATTATTATGAGCTGTCCTCCCCTCAGCAGTCTCCACTGATGGTGCATGTTGGATTTATCAAACGTATGCATCAAATTGTATCTGTAGACGGCTTGACAGAAAAGGTAGAAGGTGAATGTTAAACTTTTGATGCACACATATCGAGATGATGTTGCATAACATTTTGCATGATGAAACTGTGTGCGTGATCGAGGTGTAACAAGCTGGGAGTTGGAAAGGAAAAACTAATCTTTTCCTACAGTAGGCCTATCTTAACACCGGGCTACATCCTGACAAAATAGGCCTACACCATATGAGTGGCCTGCTAAAATGTACCTTTTGGGACCTTCTAAACTGTTGAGAATAGACCCAAACTGATCCAACTGGTTGCATAATCAGGCTGTTGGCCTATGCAGTTATTTCAGCATGAATCAAAACAGGAAATGTGAGTGGATATTCAAATTAGCCTACATCACTGCAGTGTACACCCTATGGAATATAAATGTGTTTCAATTTACACGTGCCCCTGCACATGGAGTCGGTACTGGTATCCCATGTATATAGCCAAGCTATCATTGCTGATTGTGTATTTATTCCTCATGTTACATATTTTTTCTATTATAATTTGTTATTTCTTATTGTATGCTGCATTGTTGAGAAGGGCTTGTAAGTAAGCATTTCACTGTTAGTCTACACCTATTGTTTATGAAGCATGTGACAATAAAAATGTGATTTGATTTAATTCATATTGGAGGTTTGTGTGCCCGGGCACCACTAAGCGCAGCCTGGAGGAACACACTACAGATCTGCCATTTCATAATCTGGTTACCTATTTTTCTCTATTTTGTGAAGTGCACCACTCCCTCCTGCAGCAAAGCACCCCCACAACATGATGCTGCCACCCCCGTGCTTCACGGTTGGGATGGTGTTCTTCGGCTTGCAAGCCTCCCCATTTCTCCTCAAAACATAGCGATGGTCATTACGGCCAAACAGTTATATTTTTATTTCATCAGACCAGAGGACATTTCCCCAAAAAGTATGATCTTTGTCCCCATTTGCAGTTGCAAACCGTAGTCTGGCTTTTTTACGGCGGTTTTGGAGCAGTGGCTTCTTCCTTCCGTTTTACTGTGGATATAGAAACTTTTGTACCTGTTTCCTCCAGCATCTTCACAAGGTCCTTTGCTGTTGTTCTGGGATTGATTTGCACTTTTCGCACCAAAGTACGTTAATCTCTAGGAGACAGAACGAGTCTCCTTTCTGAGCAGTATGACAGCTGCGTGGTCCTATGGTGTTTATACTTGCGTACTATTGTTTGTACAGATGGACATGGTACCTTCAGGCATTTGGAAATTGCTCCCAAGGATGAACCAGACTTGTGGAGGTCTACAATTTTCTTCTGAGGTCTTGGCTGATTTCCCCATTACAGTGAGGGAAAAAAGTATTTGATCCCCTGCTGATTTTGTACGTTTGCCCACTGACAAAGAATTGATCAGTCTATAATTTTAATGGTAGGTTTATTTGAAGTGAGACAGAATAACAAAAAAATCCAGAAAAACGCATGTGAAAAATGTTATAAATAGAATTGCATTTTAATGAGGGAAATAAGTATTTGACCCCCTCTCAATCAGAAAGATTTCTGGCTCCCAGGTGTCTTTTATACAGGTAACGAGCTGAGATTAGGAGCACACTCTTAAATGGAGTGCTCCTAATCTCAGTTTGTTACCTGTATAAAAGACACCTGTCCACAGAAGCAATCAATCAGGATTCCAAACTGTCCACCATGGCCAAGACCAAAGAGCTCTCCAAGGATGTCAGGGACAAGATTGTAGACCTACACAAGGCTGGAATGGGCTACAAGACCATCGCCAAGCAGCTTGGTGAGAAGGTGACAACAGTTGGTGCGATTATTCGCAAATGGAAGAAACACAAAAGAACTGTCAATCTCCCTCGGCCTGGGGCTCCATGCAAGATCTCACCTCGTGGAGTTGCAATGATCATGAGAACGGTGAGGAATCAGCCCAGAACTACACGGGCAGGATCTTGTCAATGATCTCAAGGCAGCTGGGACCATAGTTACCAAGAAAACAATTGGTAATACACTACGCCGTGAAGGACTGAAATCCTGCAGCGCCCGTAAGGTCCCCCTGCTCAAGAAAGCACATATACATGCCCGTCTGAAGTTTGCCAATGAACATCAATGATTCAGAGGACATCTGGGTGAAAGTGTTGTGGTCAGATGAGACCAAAATGGACCTCTTTGGCATCAACTCAACTCGCCGTGTTTGGAGGAGGAGGAATGCTGCCTATGACCCCAAGCACACCATGCCCACTGTCAAACATTGAGGTGGAAACATAATGGGTGTTTTTCTGCTAAGGGGACAGGACAACTTCACCGCATCAAAGGGACGATGAACGGGGCCATGTACTGTCAAATCTTGGGTGAGAACCTCCTTCCCTCAGCCAGGGCATTGAAAATGGGTCATGGATGGGTATTCCAGCATGACAATGACCCAAAACACACAGCCAAGGCAACAAAGGAGTGGCTCAAGAAGAAGCACATTAAGGTCCTGGAGTGGCCTAGCCAGTCTCCAGACCTTAATCCCATAGAAAATCTGTGGAGGAAGCTGAAGGTTCGAGTTGCCAAACGTCAGCCTCGAAACCTTAATGACTTGGAGAAGATCTGCAAAGAGGAGTGGGACAAAATCCTGAGATGGGTGCTAACCTGGTGGCTAACTGCAAGAAACGTCTGACCTCTGTGATTGCCAACAAGGGTTTTGCCACCACGTACTAAGTCAAGTTTTGCAGAGGGGTCAAATACTTAATTCCCTCATTAAAATGCAATTCCATTTATAACATTTTTCACATGCGTTTTTCTGGATTTTTTTGTTATTCTGTCTCACTGTTCAATTAAACCTACCCTTAAAATTATAGACTGATCATTTCTTTGTCAGTGGGCAAACGTACAAAATCAGCAGGGGATCAAATATTTTTTTCCCCTCACTGTATGTCAAGCAAAGAGGCACTGAGTTTGAAGGTAGGCCTTGAAATACATCCACAGGTACACCTCCAATTGACTCAAATTTTGCCTATCAGAAGCTTCTAAAGCCATGACATAATTTTCTGGAATTTTCCAAGCTGTTTAAAGGCACAGTCAACCTAGTGTATGTAAACTTCTGACCCACTGGAATTGTGATACAGTGAATTATAAGTGAAATAATCAGTAAACAATTGTTGAATCCATCACTTCTGTTGTTTGGATGTGCCCATAGAAACATTAGAAAATGTGGTGGATAGAATGTAATGGATCGCATTCCGACAGTGCAGCTCAGTGTAAACAAGCATAGCGGCAGGGTCGGTATCTCCTGGCAAAGAACAGACATTCAAGTCGAAGTTAGATATTAGTAGTGCTGTAGTAAAGGATGTATTTTACAGACAGTTAAGATAGCATTTAAACCTACAAATGTAGCATGTTAATTTCAAGCAAACATGTAAGTGAATGGGTTTTCCAAAATTCTGAAGCTTCTTTACCCTTGGTCATTGCTAAGCAAAACAATGAGCCAGTCTAGCCTGGAGGCAAGATAGCCCAGGACTAAGAACAAAGCAGTGTGAAAAGGTCTTTCTTTGACTTTTGGACTTGTGGGTGATGTGCTGGAACAATAATGTCAGCACTGATTTGAGAACCCAGCATCGAAATACAGATGTTTTTTTGTAATTTCTTTACAGTAAAACATCAAAATTAAAGTTTGTTGTATCATTTATTAAAAACTATATACAATATCTGTTATAATTCAGTATTCGGTACTTTTAATTTTTTTGTATACCACTTCTCTGCATTAACCAGGTACTTATTGTTTTGTGCAATGTTGCACTTGCTTTGTTTGCATATGGTACATTTTTTGTGAAAATGAAAAAATAAGCAGTAACCCAACAACAGCTACACACAAATAATAACACCACCTACATCATCCATTAATTAAAATTTACTAAATTACTGTGTGCTCGTATTTTCAGGGAAAAACCTAAAATCCCCAAAGCAGTCAGTGAGACGCATACCTGGGAAGTCAAGCCAATAGAACGGATCACACTTTCAAGGCAAATTGCATTAACATAAAACTGGGGTATACACAGTAAGGTGAAATACTCAGAATAACGTTGCAGATAGAAATGAACACAGTTGACTTGATTACATGTTCTACATGACAATTAAATCTGATCTACACTAGACATTTCTACCTGATTCTGAAAATTCCTCAGCGTTGCACTATCTTGATCAGACCCCCGGTCAGGACGCAAGTACCCAATCAAAACACAACAAAACACAGGAAACCAATAAGCCCAAACCAGGCTAATTGAAGCTCTGTAGTTTGACAACCAAAGACATCAACACATGTGTATGCACCCTCAAGACTAATGACATCATTACAGGTCAGGATACCCTGTGCTCTGCTTAAACTTGCTTTGGAAATGTGTCATGGCAACACAATGGCATTGTTCACTCTTGAAAGTTAAAAAAAACAATAATAATAAATGTTGGGGCTCCAGACAGTCAACGGTTTGAATTTAGTATGACAATAAATACATGACAATCTCAATGATCACTAAAGTATGTTTAAAAGCTAATGTTCAAATCCACATTCCAGAAGTCTCAATTATATTGGATGAATAAAGTTTCATATAGTGCCATTATCTGAGTAAGCCAACATTGTCACACAGACAGCCTTAACATGCAAAATGTCCAACCACAGTGTTAATACCAACACACGAACAATGGTTGCCCACTACTTTGTAAACCTTAAATACCGGTACCTGACAAGCAACATGTAATGAGATATTGTAGATCAAACTAGACTATCAGAGCCATATATAGAGATATACAGTTCTAGATTGTATGCATCTTACAGAGGACCTCGCAAATTGTCATGAGAAGCACCAAAGCGAAGGACATTGACACCTCTGCCTCAGCACCAGTGAAATTGATAGTTTCCACACCCAAATACTAACCCCGTTGTCAGATAATCAGTTCATCCAGTAGACATTGAAGCTGTGCCAAAATGGAAAACAAAAAACAACTGTTTCCTCCACATTCTCATTCTGACCATAAGTGCAAAAGAGGACATCCCTGGAAATAGTCTGTTGTAAAGGATGGACGAGTCTGCAGGAAATATGCACAGCTGAGACTGGTGCACAATTCCAAATCTAAAAAGATTACATTATGTAAGCAAAGTAGAATATTCTCCATATTGCTTACAGCAATCCAATCTGTCCAGATCTACATAAGCATCAAAGGAGTAGAGGGAAAGAGTTGGGCACAAGGTCTTATCTGGTTGGCTAAAGTAGATCGATCTGGTCTCAGAATTGGACTTGACTGATGTGGTTAGGAAGCTCAAGCGCTGATAAAAAAAAAAAAAGTGCAGATACCTGTTCAAAAGAGATTAAACTTTCCGACTGACACAGATAAAAATCTATGACTTAGAATCAGACACAACCCTTTCATTCACAAGATATCAGGTTATGTCCATTCTTTACATTGGACTTCTACACTGCAACTTTCTGAATGTTCCACCCTATAGAACAGGCACCCTGCTGGAGCTAGTTGTTCTGAATGAAGCATGCTCAGATGTTAAATATCAATCTGTTCTAAAGTGGATTGTGTTGGTCTAAATGCTGAAGCAGATTGATATCGTCAAAGAGGACTGAGCTGGTCTTGGAGCTGAAATAATGTTTGGCTGGTCTGAGCTAGTCTGAAGTGGAGCAGATTGGACTGGTCACAATCAGTTCAAAACGGCACAGGTTCAGTTTAGACCTGGGAGGCATTTTTCTGTGGGCGGGGGAGGGTACATAATCTCTGTGAATTAGCTTCTGTGTCTTCCCTACTGGAGCAAGCTAGTTTAGTAGGCCCATTTACACCCATTCAACTAGATGGTTGGAGCATGAATAACCCCATATATAAGCACAGGAAGAAAATCAGGCCTTGGGGTTAAATGCTGGGGTTAGTCTAGAGCATGGTTCGAGCCACGTATCGCAGCAGCCCGCCATGCCGGTAAAAGGCCACGTCCATCTCGCTGTCAAACAGAGTCGTCACACTGAAGGTCTTTCCAGAGCTAGTCTAGAGAGAGAAAAAGTGAAAAATGTAGTTCAATGAAGAGACAATGCCATGGACAAAGATAGTTGCGAGACATTAACTAGGGATGGGACATGTTTGTTATAAAAAGGTAACATTTGATTGGATGCCATACTTTGACAGTGAGAATTTGCTTTGGCGACAGGTCCTCTGGTAGAGTGATAGTGAACTTCTCCTTCCCACAGAGCTCTAGCGAATCGGCACTCTGGCCTGGCAAGAACTGGAGGGGCGCGATGCCCATGCCCACAAGGTGGTTCTTGTGCATCTTCTCAAAGCTTTCTGCTATGACAGCTCGCACACCCTGCCAACCATAGAACACACAGAATAAGAGACCAATAGGATCTGTATCTCATGGGGGAAAAAGGCACATATACAATTTAATGAAATTTCCCAAGGAATATTTGATTTACTTAGAATTTCATTGTGTACATTTTGTCTCTCTCCAGCTCATGTAAATTCAAACAAAGAACAATGTAGGCGTAGAGATGTTATGCAGAGCCAGGATGACTTCTGCCTTCAGGATCTGGTTCATCTCGCTCTTTATTTCAGACTATGGAGTTATCACCATTGCCCTAGACATACTATTTTGGGGCTTTAGGTCAAGTGTTCTGTGAAACATGACTTGGTAAAAACGTTATTGATTGAAATCACAGAACAGATGGCATTTGGCGCTTATGTTAAAATAATAATATATATTTTTTAAATATATTGATATTTTTAGGGGTATATCAGCTTTAATATTGCAGATATACTGTGGATTCTATCAATGTAATTGTCTGCATCGTTTCCAAAACCATATTTTTTTGTAAATGTATATATTATTTTAAATATGTATCTTTTAAATAGATATTTCCTTCTTTATGATTTCCCCCCAACCCTTACCAGCCCTCCCCTAATTGCAGTAAACTAATGGACAACAATACTTAGGCCTCTACTGCCAGCTTATAGAAACTATATACATTTTACGGACAGTATATTTTACATTAGTTAACTTTTGTTTGTTTATAGTCCCAGCCTTCAGCTACCCTCAAACGCTCCCATCTATCTCTGAAGACAATTCGATTTCTGTCATTTTTCCTTTGTGCGGTTTCAAAAGTTCTGAACCTTTCCATTCAAAGTTTTTACAGATTGTAAATTAAAGATTTTTTTTTGCTAAGAGTAGTATTATATTATTGATCGATTGACTATGACTTTTGAAATCACCAAACAGCACTATTTGCAGAGTTAGCTCCAAGTAAATGTAATTATTTTTTGTTGCCATTACTGAACCTGCGACCAAAAACAAGCTACCTATGGGCAGTACCAAAACAAGTGATCTAATGATTCTGTCAGCAAAATCTGCAGAGCTGGGATGGTTGATATATGAGTTATACAACATTCTATTGGTTGCAAGAATTTTGTATAATAATTCAAATGGAAAACCTAAGTTTTGAATCCGGTGTCGTTCTGTGTATCAGTTCACAAACCAAGTGCTATGGAATTGGTACATCGAAAAGCTTCTCCCAACTATTTTGCAACATGCATGGCGCAGCTGTGAATTCTTTGGTCCTTAAATGAAACTGGTATACTTTTTCAATAATCACAATTTTCTTTAGCCAATTTTGGTCTTTATACAGGGCCGACAGACAAGTTCCTTACCTTCTCCCCTTTCCACTTGCCTCCTCCATTTTTGCAGTAATGCTGCAATTAGTTGGTTGTAATTTTGGATAGAGCAGACATTTCCTTATATTTCTGTTAACTGCATATGTGACATAACTTCACCAGTCCTATTTATGATATTATTTACAAAAAAAAGCTATATATTTTTTTAGATGTTCTGAAACCTTTAGTGAGAGGTCCAATGCTTTAATATGTAATAATTTCTGCCCTCTGAATACATATTCATTATTTAAATAGGCCAGTTTAATTTTGTATGGCTTGCCGTTCCAAATTAAGTGGAATAGTTTGTGCTCATATAATTTAAAAAACAAGTCGTTAGGTGTAGGCAGGCCATAAGTACAATTGAGAGCATCCTGTCGGGCTGTATCACCACCCGCAACCGCAGGGCTCTCCAGAGGGTGGTACTGTGTGCCCAACGCATCACGGGGGCAAACTACCTGCCCTCCAGGACACCTACAGCACCCGATGCCACAGGAAGGCCAAAAAGATCATCAAGGACATCAACCACCCAAGCCACTACCTGTTCACCCCGCTATCATCCAGAAGGCGAGGTCAGTACAGGTGCATCAAAGCTGGGACCGAGAGACTGAAAAACAGCTTCTATCTCAAGGCCATCAGACTGTTAAATTACCATCAGTATCACATTAGAGGCTGCTGCCTATATACACAGACTTAATCACTGGCTACTTGTTTACATATTTTGCATTACTCATCTCATATGTATATACTGTATTCTATTCTACTATATCTTAGTCTATGCCGCTCCGACATTGCTTGTCCAAATATTTACATATTCTTAATTCCATTCCTTTAGATGTGTGTATTGTTGTGAAATTGTTAGATATTACTGCACCATTTGAGCTAGAAACACAAGCATTTCGCTACACCCTCAATAACTGCTAAACACATGTATGTGTAAATAGGCCAACTGGGATATTACTAACTTTCCACAAAGAGACAGGTGTTTTCCTTTCCATGATAGCAAAATTGTGTCTAATTTAGCTAACTTTCTATTCATCTCCATAGACAAACATTGGCAGTAGAATGGCCTTACTGAAGAGCTCAGTGACTTACAACGTGGCACTGTCATAGGATGCCACCTTTCCAACAAGTCAGTTCATCAAATTTCTGCCCTGCTAGAGCTGTCCCGTTCAACTGTAAGTGCTGGTATTGTGAAGTGGAAACGTCTAGGAGCAACAACAGGCACAGCCGCAAAGTGGTAGGCCACACAAGCTCACAGAACGGGACCGGCGAGTGCTGAAGTGCAAGCGCAAAAAAATCGTTGAGGTCCAAACTGCCTCTGGGAGCAATGTCAGCACAATAACTGTTAGTCGGGAGCTTCATGAAATGGGTTTCCATGGCCAATCATACGCACACAAGCCTAAGATCACCATGCGCAATGACAAGCACCAGCTGGAGTGGTGTAAAGCTCACCGCAATTGAACACTGGAGCAGTGTAAACGTGTTCTCTGGAGTGATGAATCATGCTTCACCATCTGGCAGTCCAACGAAAAATGGTCTGGGGCTATTTTTCATGGTTCGGGCTAAGCCCCTTAGTTCCATCTTCACGCTACAGCATACCATGACATTCTAGACGATTATCTGCTTCCAACTTTGTGGCAACAGTTTGGGGACCGCTCTTTCCTGGTTCTGCATGACAATGGTAAAGGGAAGGGAAAGGGGGATACCTAGTCAGTTGTACAACTGAATGCATTCAACTGAAATGTGTCTTCTGCATTTAACCCAACCCTTCTGAATCAGAGAGGTGCGGGGGGCTGTCATTATCGACATCCACATCTTCGGCGCCCGGGGAACAGTGGGTTAACTGCTTTACTCAGGGGCAGAATGACAGATTTTTACCTTGTCAGTTTGGGGATTCGATCCAGCAACTTTTCGGTTACTGGCCCACACTCTAACCACTAGGCAACAATGCCCATGTGCACAAAGTGAGGTACATACAGAAATGGCTTGTCGAGATCAGTGTGAAAGAACTTGACTGGCCTAAACAGACCCCTGACCTCAACCCCATGGAACACCTTTGGAATGAATTGGCACGCCGACTGCGAGCCAGGCCTAATCGCCCAACAGAGCCCAAACTCACTAACGCTCGTGGCTGAATGGAAGCAAGTCCCCGCAGCAATGTTCCAACATCTAGTGGAAAGCCTTCCCAGAAGATTGGAGGCTGTTATAGCAGAAAAGGGGGAGACCAACTCCATATTAATGCCCATGATTTTGGAGTAAGATGTTCGACGAGCAGGTGTCCACTTTTGGTCATGTAGTGTAGCTGTACCACGATATATGCAGTTAAGCATACTGTAGCTGCGACTAAGTAAACCTCTAAAGATTCTTCCAATATTCCCCCTGCTAAAACCTTCCCTCATCCCTAAGTTAGATTGTCGTCCCAGTAACTGGCTGACCATCCCTGTACATTGATCCTAGGGCCTTTAAGAGATAGGGGCCCATTCTTTAAAAGCACATGGTGCCAGCCACAGTACAGAACCAGATCTACAGCCAACATCACATCAAACTGCCTCACCTCGGTTGTACTGCATCTAGTTCAAAAACAAAATCTTTATATATAAAATAATAATAAATCAACACTTCAAGTTTTAAAGAGTGTTTCAAAAATGTGTTAAAGAACAAGCTCCACCCAGAAGCCAGTTTTATTGGCATGTGACCAGTGCTTGAGGCTCCTGGGTGTTTAATGTAGCCTTTACCAGTAGGTAGGGTCCTTTGGCCGCCCAGTCCCGAGAGTTTCCTGAGCCGTACTGCTTCCCTGCCAGGATGATGAGGGGAACCCCGTCTCTCTGGTAGCGCTCTACTGCCTCAAACACGTCCAGCTAACAGCACAAAAACACACTGTTAAACAACTTGGCCGAAATCATGTATATTATCCACTCTCCATTTACTGCAAAGATGAATCTCATGTTATTTGTAATAAGGTATTTTACTATATCACTTGAAGCGTTTTCTTGGGTTATCAAATCGTGAGCAGCAGGGAGATACTTATTCCCTTCCGTACAGAGCTGAATGAAGAGCACATTTCAAGTGCACTGTTTCCTCTCTCTCACTTACCGTCTGGCCTGATGGAATGTGCACGGTCTTGGGGCCCGGTTTGCCGATGAACCGGTTCTGGAGTTTGATGCTGGCGAATGTCCCTCGGGTCATCACCGCGTCGTTTCCCCTCCGGGCGCCGTACGAATTGAACTCTCGTGGTGTAAGGCTGAGAGTGAGAAATCCAGAGTTTAAAAGGTCAATCTGCTTACCTCCTGAGTCCCACTGAGTTTACCAAAACATTTGCTCTTGACCCTGGTAAAATGCTGACGTAGCACTCTGCATACAACATAACTAAATAAATGACATGGAGGTGAAGAATTTGAACAACCCAGCCCCTGGTAAAATGCTGCAGCAGTCTGCGTACAACGTAGAGATAAATTATAGGGTGCTCACCGTTTGCTCAGCAGGTACCTGGCAGCAGCGCTGACCCTGGCGATGCTCCCGGCAGGGGAGATGTGGTCGGTGGTCACCTTGTCTCCCAGGAACAGTAGGGCATGGGCGTTCTCTATGGACTGGGGCGGCTGGACCTCTTTACACTGGGAGAGAGAGGAGAGGTCATATAGAACCAGGGCCCAGAGTAGTTCTGAAATATGAATTAATCTTAACCTGATGCTAATATGTTTATTATAATTTTCCACACCAAAAATAAGACTCACAAGTTTGTTGAAGAAGGAAGGAGAGCGGATATATGTGGATTTGGGATCCCATGGGAAAACCACAGACTCTGGACATTCAAGGTTATCCCAAAACGTGTTCCCTTTCTGTAACAGAGTGACAAACAGCACACCGTAATGAATGCACCGTAACGAAACTTGAATAGGTTGAGAAAAAAAAAAAAAAAAAAAGACTTGAGAAGAAGCCAACCGTAAACAAAAGGACCCTCACCTCCCTTCTGGCACGGAGCTCTGTGAAGATGGAAGAGATGACCTTGTCCTGCTCTATCTGCTGCACCTCTTCCCTGGTGGGCCACACATCCCGCAGGTACACCTCCTTCCCCTCAGAGGTCACACCTAAACCAGAGGGACGGGGTTACAAACATGCTAACATGTTTTTAACCTTCCATTGGGGTCTCCCAGGAAGAAAAAAAATGTACCCCCCCAAGATAACGTTTTTGGACCATCACAGCAAACTGGTCTTGAGGTTTGAAACGTGATGTTGTTCACTTACCCAGAGGCTCTTTCTCGAAGTTGATGCTGACGGTGCCGGCGATGGCGTACGCCACTACTAGGGGCGGAGAGGCCAGATAGTTGGCCCTGACACAGTCACATAGGCGTCCCTCAAAGTGTCTGTTCCCAGATAGCACTCCGCTGGCCACCAAGTCCCCCTACAGCGGGCGCATGAGGAAGGTTAGACCTTCCTATAAAACCTCTACATCACTCTCTCTAGCCACCCATGTAGTCAAAAGTGTATTTTTTTTTTTTTTTTCAAGGATCAAATTAACACTGGATTGGATAATATCTCCTAAATACTTAATTCTGGAATACAGTCTTATTCATTCCCAGCTCTGCAGTGAATAGTAACCAAGTTAAGACAGAGTTTGTTCAAGTACCTCTTTGATAGCTTCAGAGACAGTCTCTGGTAAAGGTGCAGTGTTTCCAACGCAGGTGGCACATCCATAGCCTATCACCTCAAACCTGAGTCAGATATGAGGAACAATTATCTAATATTCTACTCCTGCATATTCAATGAGCCAATTATGCATAATCAAGTGATGTGGGTGTGTGTCGGACATGAGTCGGGTACATAGTTGAGGAAATGTTCTCTTGGTCTAACGGTCGAGACGTTGGTTTCTCCCGTAGGAGAGCTAGGTTCAGATCCTGCCCGTGACGTGCGTGTCCTCACCCTAGCTGGCTGAGGTAAGGCAGTACTCCACTGGTGTTGAGGTAGTGGGTGACCATGCCACTGCCAGGAGCCAGGCTGGTGCGGATGTAAGGCTTGACGATAAGGCCCGCCTCCACTGCTTTCTTGGCCAGCAAACCTGTCAATCAAAAGGCGATACCAGGTGCATTGGCAAAATTCCTGACAGTCCAATTGGGATTTCAGGAAAACCTGAGAATATAGTACCGTGTTCCTCCAGTGTCTCACCTGCGGTCAACATGACGGAGGGGTTGCAGTTGTTGGTGCAGCTGATGACGGCTGCGATGACCACAGAGCCGTGGGCCAACTCGTACTCTTGACCGCCGTGGAGGAACGGCACCAAGCTCTCCTGCTTCTCCTTGGAGATGTGGAACCCTTTGAAACCAACCTGGAAAGATAAACACAATTTAATTAACTAATCCATACTTTCATTATTTTACAGCCAGAAGATGTGGCAGGGATCTCACCCCTTTCTACGTAACAGACAAAGCCGGGTCATTCTAACAAAAGTATTTATCACTCATATTAAGTTGTTAAGGGTCATATGATTGATTCATTTGAGATGAATCAACAAAAAGCCTTCTATAGGACATTTTCCCCTCAATGGTCAGTTTTACTTTTGTGTTGCCATGCAAACTAAAATATGAATAGGCTAATTGTTTGATGATCAAGTATTTGAGTTCTCGACTTCTTTGACCTAAGGCGTCTGACTGATATGTTACCTTCTCGTTGAGACAGCTCTGGAAGTCCTCCTTCATGCTGCTGACAGCCACCCTGTCCTGGGGCCTTTTTGGCCCACTCACATGGGGCACCATGGAGCTCAGGTTGATCTCAATCACCTTTAGAGAAAACAGGGACAACATAACTGTACCTCTGATTGTGAAACAGAATAACAATGCACTTCGTAATATGGACCAATATTCCTCCATAGCTTCCTCTGCTTATTGGCCACTAATATCTGAAGAGACTAAAAGAATACCTCCGAATATTGTGGGTCTTCTGACGAGTCCTCGTAGTTCCTGAAGAGTTTTACAGCCTTCAGATAAGCCTCCAATAATTCAAGTTTCTCCTCAGTAAAGTCTGAGAGCAAAGGAAAAAATCAAGTTCTAACATTACATGCCACAGATGCAACATTTAAACATCAAGGGATAATTCACCCAAATGCCAAATTTACCCCACCTTATGGAAACCAAGAAAGTAGTCTGTAGACGGAATTTGGGTTTGTTTAAGTTAGCATTAACATTGCTGAGCGAAAAACAATTTGTACAGCTTCTCTTAGCATTGATGGATTCTGTTAAAATGTAAC
Organism: Brachymystax lenok tsinlingensis; assembly: GCA_030435695.1. Classification (NCBI taxonomy): domain Eukaryota; kingdom Metazoa; phylum Chordata; class Actinopteri; order Salmoniformes; family Salmonidae; genus Brachymystax; species Brachymystax lenok. The sequence continues at coordinate 8,730,452 of CM059818.1, read as the reverse complement.
ATGTTTCAAGTTAAACTGTAGTTTGTTTGTATCCTGTTTCGTGAATGATTACTTTAGGTATTACATGGAGTTTAGGCCTTGAAACTGTGTGTATGCTAATTTGTAAAGGTTGACCTAATCAGATAAGAGGAAATTGCCTAGGATCAGAAAGCATAATCAGGCCCAGGACAATGACTGGTTGTGATTCTGACAGCTAGCTAAACAAAGAGAGGACCATGGACATTCCACAGGGGAGATAAGGGAAACTCATTGGGGTTATAAAATGTATGGCTGGGGAGATGATACCTACAAGAAGGTGGTGACCAAAAGGAGGGAAGTGTATAAATGTATGCACTCAGCTGACAGCATCCTTGGTAATAAACACTTGAAACTTCTCTTGAGCTTTTGCTCTCAATTCCTTATTGCCAAGAGGTTGCAATAACATTTTTCGTTTTAACAGCATGTTCCAAATAGCATGCACATAAATATCTAAATAACACCTGACTACATCCCAGTCTCAGAAGTGACAGTCTAGGACTGGTCCCAGCTCTTGCCCATTCTTATGGTACATTTTCACACCGTGTGCTGTCTTACCATCTCCTATGGTGATTGTTACGCTAATGACCAGATACGTTGGCAAGACAGCACAAACAGACCTGGAAACAGGCTAGTGACAGCTTCCTGTCTTACTTGTTTGCTTAAAGTGTTTGAGTGTGACATGGTCGACAGGGAAGAAGCTGACGGTGGCATTGTACTCGGGACACATGTTGGCGATGGTGGTCCTGTCTGGGACAGACAGCTGGGACACGCCGGGACCAAAAAACTCCACAAACTTCCCAGCTATGCCCGCCTGACGAAGGTGCTGAGATGGAGAACACATTGAATCAAGCTTGACGGTGCATTTAAAACATCTCCATCATGTACTTTACAATGACAATATAGATGATACAAAGGAAATTAAAAAGACAGATAGGCCTAAAATGCTGGCAATCAATAAAAAGTGATACTTTGCAAGTGCAGTGTACGGGAGCTTCTTTTGAATATGGTTTCAACATTTCTGAGCTATCCTCAGATGTGTGCCAGTACGTTTCATTTCTTAGCTGTAGCCTACCTTGGTGATCCCCAAAACAATATCGATGGACGTGGCCAGGATGTTGACGGAGCCTACTAGCCTGCAGCCAACCACCTGGGGAAGGGTCAGAGAGATGGGCTGGCCCAGCATCACTGCCTCCGACTCGATCCCTCCCACACCTGAGACAGAGAGCGGGAAAGAGACAGGAAACAGTCTTAAAGCTATGGAGCTATTGGCTAATTCACATGTCGATCGCCTTCTTAAGCTCTTTCATCACCAAAGCATTGTAACTTGGATATTAACCTATGACCTGATGAATGTGGTTTCAGCATAATTTATAGTCCTTTTATCTATTCTCTTTGATGTGTTGACGTTTTTCCGTTTGATGCTAATCTAGTATTTATTGAGGTTAATGGGTACTTCAGTCCGTATACTCTGTACAACACACAGCTATTGTGAGTTTGAGCATTTGTGAAATGTCCCTCCTTCAGGGAACCGTAGTTAAATTCATACCTTAAATTGCCAATGGATTTCTGTGTGGACATTGATAGAACTTTAAATTGTTGTTCTTTACCCCAGCCGAGGATGCCCAAACCGTTGATCATGGTGGTGTGAGAGTCTGTGCCCACCACGCTGTCTGGGTAGATGAAGCCCTGGCTCTCCTGCACCACCCGAGACAGGTACTCCAGGTTTAGCTGGTGTACTGCGCCCACGTCCGGGGCCACCACGTTCACGTTCTTAAACGCTTTGGAGCACCACTTCAGGGGAAAAAGAGAAAGACTTAAGAAAAAGGTTAGACTGGTGCGCTACACAGACCTAAATAAGTTGCAGCCGTGTTACAATGTGTGATTATAGGTGCTGGTTTCAGTTTGAAATAGCTGCTGCAGAGTCTCTAAGTATCTTGTTTATATTGAATTTACTTTGACGGAAACTAGAGAGAGAGACAGAGAAAACAAGTTACCTTAAAGAACTGCAGCCGTTCTTTGTTTCGAATCAGCTCCAACTCCTGGTTTTTCAGAGCTGTTTCAGGTCTGCAGAAAACAATGACAAGGACAATGTGCACCTTTCCTCTCTCCTATACAGAGTAGCGGGTAGGCTTTGCTACACTATATATCCACCCAATACTCAGGAGCCAGGACCTGCACTCCAACTTAAGAGGTCTTCCCGGACCCCGAAATTGAGATCAGAATGGAATTGGAACCGTGAAACTCCCAAACGACACAACCCAGGAGCCCTGAGCTGGAGATAATTTATTTGGCACATCTGAGATAGTTAAACTTATACTTATAATATATTTAGCTGGAAAACAGTAGTAGTGAATTTTAAGTGCAACTTGATCACCTGCACAACAGTGGATCGTCACAAAAGCTTCCGCTTGCTCTGTGTGTTCTTTGCAAACAAAACATGCCATGTAACTCAATCAGCTGCTTTGGGGGAACGGCTTCATAATAAAAAAAATAATGCACCAGCCGAAATGAAGAACGCAATCTGCTTTATCTATTAACCTCGTGCACAAGTTGCCTGCAGGTATTTAAAAATAACAAATATTCAACAAAACAATGACAAATAATTAGTAGGAAACAACTTTGCCATCATTATGTTGTCGACAATTTTACTTTAGACATGGTCATATTGCCATTAGCTATCAAAGTTGGTCAAAAATCCCTAGCAATGCAAACGTTAGCTAGCTCCAATCCTCTCCCCCTCAATCTTAGCTAGCTCCAATCCTAGCTAAGATTGAAGGGAGGATTGGAGCTAGCTAACATTTGCTAGCTAATGTTAAACTGCATCTAAAGTCAATCTGACATCACAATGACGACAAAAGGTTTTCCTACCAATTATGTCTCCTTTATACAAGTAATCGCCAAGGCACTATAATGCACTTTCATGACATCTTCATATGCACCAATTGAGAAGCATTAAGTAGAACGTTCAGTCAGTCACCAGGGATGTATTCATTACGCTGATTCTGTTGCAAAACGATTTGCAGCAAACGGTTTACTCCAAACACTTCAATGTGAAGTTGTAGTTCACTTCAAATCTATAAATAATCGATTCTTGCATGCTCTAAAGTGAAGTGAAGTCCACTGGGTTCCTTTCTTCCAGCCGTTTATTATTACATTTTTTTAAATATATATTTGTTTTTAGACGCAACTGAACTACAACTTCCTTTTGAAACCGAGTAAACATTTTGCAACAGAATTAGCGTAATGAATACACCCCAGTCTTCAAGAGAATATTCACAACAATGGCTTGACGCAACATGCAATTCATGAATATGTATAGTGTCTTACTCAGAGACGGGTTGTAGGTGGAAGGGGCATAGGAGAGGGGTGTTCTCAATCTGCTGGACAGCAGTGGCGGGTCTTCCCGGGGTGTCGCTGCAGCCCCCTTTGCTGCAGCTCCCTCTCTCACCTCCACACTGGGACCCCCTTCTGGGTGTTGGTCTGGCGGGGGAGGGGCGAGACGGAGGCCCCTGGCTCTGGCTATCCCCTCCACCAGGGTTGGGGGCGTTCTGTATGGCACTGCAGAGAAAGGGTGGATAATTTCAGAAAGAGCAGGATCATTTCTGAGGATAATTAAGAAAACAGCAAAGGTTAATTTCAGAAATAGCACATTATCAAGATATCCAACTCCGATAAAGAAGCCAGCAACCTCAGGAAGGTTTCCCAGATATCGTAAGGTAAAATATGTAACTTTGGTCACACTGTCCCTTTAAGCCCACCATTTGTTGAGGTCGATCTGTAGCGAGTGGTCAACAATGAGGTCTGTGGGGCACACAGGGTTGACCAGGCCGGGGTCCACTCCGTGTTTGGTCACTGCATCCCTCATGGCAGCCAGGTCCACCATGGCAGGAATGCCCCTGTGTGGAAGGAACAACAATCAGATCCAACATACTACTCCACAAAACAAACAATAACACACAGGGAAACCAACACTGGTGACCGATAGCACTGCGATAAAGTATTGGGGACCCCACTAGGATTTAATACATGTAGGCCTATTGGGATTTTAAGAAGGTGGAACCATAGAAATTAGTGGAACAGTCTTTGCAACTAATTGTACTCAAGATCTTGATTCGATCATGTAACCAGATAGTGCTGCAATGTTGCTGTACCCTTGAGCAAGGTCTCTTCTCTGGAGTTCAGAAAAATACTGTTATCCATTCCTATGACAACAAGCAAGACTGTGTGTACTTGATCAACTGCCCAAAATGAATACACTGAGGATACCGGGGGTGAGCCCTGACCTACAAAATATTACAGAGACTTCATTTACCTCACCTACAGGCGCTACAAAAAGGAAGCCAACAAAAAGGTCTGGGGATGGCTGCAACTCTACATTCCTTTGGAGGGATAGACAGGGAGTATGCTATGACACAGGGACACTGCTGGTATCTTGGACCAGGTTTCTCTCACAAAAAAGATTGTATATCAAAGAGATTAACCTGGCTGATCAAAGGTTGGGGAGGTAGAGAAAGACACTCACGTGAAGTCTTGCAGCAGGACACGGGCAGGAGGGAATGGCACCTCCGCCACATTCTGCTGCTCGCTCCAGTCTAGGATGTTGTGGACGTCCTCTTCTTTCACGTAGAAGCCATCGCATTTGCGTATGGCCGCCTCCAAGAGGACACGGATGGATAGAGGCAGCTTGTCTTTGGAAAGGAAAGGAATGAGAGACCATTATCAACACCCTCAGAAAAACATAACTTTTTGTTTTTATGTGGCATTTATTTGCATTCTATTTGTTGACCACAGTTAAACTCATGGTCCTATAATGACAAAAGCTACATTTTGAGAAATAATTAGACTCTGGTTTGGTCTTTTGACGCATAAGTGCAAGCATTAGCCTATTGTTGTTCAACACAGGAGCTGACAAATCCACACTCACTGTATCTTGCATCGTTCAGCTTCTGTGGATTGAAATACTTCCGGTCGCCATCTTTCAGCGTGTCAATTAGGTGGTTAAAAGGATGCTCCTCTGTATGGGGAAACAGAAACACACATCAATCTGACACTAGAGACTGCCAGTCCTAGAGGAGAGCACGTACACTCATTATTTACACCCCGCATGAGTTCAACTAGGCTACTACTACTTCCAGCCTCACACAAAGAGTGTGATTAAATAGCACTTGCTTGTGCAAGTGCTAAGTGCTAAGTGTGTGTGTGTGTATTAGCATGAGGGATCATTGTATATTCTACTGTACATCCTATGGAAACTTTGACGGCCATGTGAAGAGTTCGGCCTCTTGGCATGCAGCCTTCACCCCCTTCTCAGTGGTCGACTCGCTTTAAATCAGTGCCATTTAACTTTCCCTTAATTTTGCCTGTAAAAAAAATAAAAAGCCTGGGGAATGTCATGTAGGCCTATGTGTTTTGTTCCACTTGGTCCTTGGCCCTTTGAACCAAGGCTAGAAAGAAAGCTAAATCTCAAGTAGTCAGGAAGGCCTCTGTAGGGGACAGCACAAAGTGGTCCCAATGTTTGTGACTTAGCCAGGCTACTAGAGCTAGGAACGAGTTGGAATTTGGAGACGTAGATAAAGAGGTGCCTACGAGTCTCTAGACAGACGGGTTGCCTCCCGAAATGTACGAATGCTCTGCACCAAGGTCTGGGATTTCCGAGACTTGGTGGCTTCTGTTTGAAAACAATGGTCGTAATTTCACCACATTAGTATAAGAGAAATGCAAGCATCTTGTTTTCAGCATAACTGTCCATCTGCGTAAGGCAACTCATTTCTTCCTTCTAGGCATGACAAGCCTGAAATAACTATCATTTTAATGTAATAACAGTTCAGATAGCATGCATACTGTAAACCCAACAAGCTTACTGCCATCAGGAAATCAACCACATAAAGACCATGAGCAAAAAGAGATGAGGGACACAAGGAAGAGAACTCAAATATGCTCCTATTTAGTGAAGGGAGGTAACGTGTCCTGCTTATCATCACAAGCCTCATGTCAAATATTTTCAAAGATTAGCCTGTATGGGCCAACAGTAGAAACACTGTTGCTAGTGTGGAGTTAACTAACCATACAAAAGACTAGATGCACAACAATACATTTAATTTGTATAGCGCTTTTCATTACAGAGTTCTCAAAGCTCTGAGAATTTTTTTATTATTAGGTAAGTTCACACCCCTTTAATTTCCCCACATTTTGTTGTGTTACAGCCTGAATTGAAAATGGATGACATCTAGATTTTTTGTCAATGGCGTATACACAATACCCTATAATGTTAACGGAGAATTATGTTATTCAAGTTATTAAAACAAATAAATTAAAAATTAAATGCTGAAATGTCTTGAGTCAATAAGTTTACAACCCCTTTGTTGTGGCAAGCCTAAATAAGTTCAGGAGTAAAAATGTGCTTAACAAGTCACATAATAAGTTGCAAGTCACTGTGTGCAATGAGTGTTTAACATGGTTCTTGAATGACTACCTCATCTCTGTACCCCACACATACAACTATCTGTACGCTCCCTCAGTCGAGCAGTGAATTTCAAACACAGATTCAACCACAAAGACCAGGGAGGTTTTCCAATGCCTCGCAATGAAGGGCACCCAATGGTTGATGGCTAAAGATTTATTTTAAAGCAGACATGGAATATCCCTTTGAGCAAGATGAAGTTATTGATTACACTTTGGATGGTGTATCAATACACCCAATCACTACAAAGATACAGGCGTCCTTCCTAACTCAGTTGCCAGAGACGAAGGAAACCACTCAGGGATTTCACCATGAGGCCAATTAAACAGAGTTTAATGACTGTAATACTAACCTAATTGTGAGAGTGAAAAGAAGGAAGCCTGTACAGATAAAATACTCCAAAACATGCATCATGTTTGCAATATGGCACTAAAATCAAAATGCAAAAAATGTGGCAAAGAAATGTACTTTATGTCCTGAATACAAAGAGTTATGTTTGGGGAAAATGCAACACAGCACATCACTGAGTACCACTCTTCATATTTTTAAGCATGGTGGTGGCTGCATCCTGTTATGGGTATGCTTGTCATCGGCAAGGACTAGGGGAGTTTTTAGGATAAAAAGAAACGTAATAGATCTAAGCACAGCCAAATTCTTGAGGAAAACCTGGTTCAGTCTGCTTTCCAACAGACACTGGGAGACAAATTCACCTTTCCAAGGACAAGAGTAATGAGGCAGGTAGTCTAGTGGTTAGTTGGGCCAGTAACCAAAAGGTTGCTGGATCGAATCCCCGAGCTGGTACGAATTTCAGGTCGACCAATAAAAAATAAAAAAAATAAAAAAAATAAAACTTTATTTTTTTATAATCGGTATGGCCGATTTCAAGTTTTCATAACAAATCGGTAATCGGCCTTTTTGGGCACCGATTATGGCCAATTACAACGCAATCCACGAGGAAACTGCGTAGCAGGCTGATCACAATCACTAGTTAACCTAGTAATATCATCAACCATGTGTAGTTAACTAGATTGTCCTGCTTTGCATATAATCAATGCGGTGCCTGTTTTCATTATCGAATCACAGCCTACATCAACATTGCCAAACGCGTGACGATTTAACAAAAGCGCATTAGCGAAAAAAAGCACATTCGTTGCACAAATGTACAGTTGAAGTCGTAAGTTTACATACACTTAGATTGGAGTAATTAAAATAGAACATTTGTGGGCCTACAAACTTTACTCAGTTACACCAGCTCTGTCAGGAGGAACGGGCCAAAATTTATTGTGGGAAGCTTGTGGAAGGCTACCCGAAACGTTTGACCCAAGTTAAACAATTTAAAGGCAATGCTACCAAATACTAATTGAGTGTATGTAAACTTCTGACCCACTAGGAATGTGATGAAGGAAAAAAAAAAGCTGAAATAAGTCATTCTCTCTACTATTATTCTGACATTTCACATTCTTAAAATAAAGTGGTGATCCTAACTGACCTAAAACAGGGAATATTTACTAGGATTAAGTGTCAGGAATTGTGAAACTGAGTTTAAATGTATTTGGCTAAGGTGTATGTAAACTTCCGACTTCAACTGTACCTAACCATAAACATCAACGCCTTTCTTAAAATCAATACACATTAGTATATATTTTTTTAAACCTGCATATTTACTTAAAATAAATGCATGTTAGCAGGCAATATTAACTAGGGAAATTGTGTCACTTCTCTTGCGTTCAGTGCAAGCAGAGTCAGGGTATATGCAACAGTTTGGGCCACCTGGCTCGTTGCGAACTGTGTTTCTTCCTAACAAAGACCGTAATTAATTTGCCAGATTTTCACATAATTATGGCATAACATTGAAGGTTGTGCAATGTGACAGCAATATTTAGACTTAGGGTTGCCACCCGTTCGACAAAATACGGAATGGTTATTAAACGAAATGCATGCTCTTCAACCGAGCGCTGCCAGCACCCCGACCAGCATCACTACTCTGGACGGCTCTGACTTAGAATATGTGGACAACTATAAATACCAATGTGTCTGGCTAGACTAAACTCTCCAATCCAAAGTTAAATCTAGAATTGGCTTTCTATTTCACAACAAAGCATCCTTCACTCATGCTGCCAAACTTACCCTCGTAAAACTGACTATCCTACCAATCCTTGACTTCGGCGATGTCATTTACAAATTAGCCTCCAACACTACTCAGCAAATCGGATGCAGTCTATCAAAGTGCCATCCGTTTTGTCACCAAAGCCCAATATACTACCCACCACTGCTCTTGTTGGCTGGCCCTCGCATCATATTCGTCGCAAAAACCAACAGGCTCCAAGTCATCTATAAGTCTAGGTATATCTCAGCTCACTGGTCACCATAGCAACACCCACCCGTAGCACGTGCTCCAGCAGGTTTATTTCACAGGTCATCCCCAAAGCCAACATTTCCTTCCAGTTCTCTGCTGCCAATGACTGGAACAAATTGCAAAAATCACTGAAGTTGGAGACTCATATCTCCCTCACTAACTTTAAGCATCAGCTGTCAGAGCAGCTTATCAATCGTACACAACCCATCTGTAAATAGCCCATCCAACTACCTACCTCATCCCCATTTTTGTTTTTCTGCTCTTTTGCCCACCAGTATTTCTACTTGCACATCCTCATCTGCACAAAATCACTCCAGTGTAAATTGCTAAATTGTAATTACTTCGCCAGTATTGGCCTATTTATTGCTTACATTTGTACTCTTGAACGTATTTAGGCTTGTCATAAAGGCATTGAATACTTATTGACTAAAGACATTTAAGCTTTTTCAATTGGGGGTGTGAATACTTTCTGAAGGCACTGTACATATCACACAAAGTTTAGACAGTCCAGCAAGTTAAGGAAGTCAGCAGCCATAGAGCACTTGAGTGAATCAACATGGATGTTAAAGTCTCCCAAAATTACAATGTTGGAGAGTGTAGGGCATACAGAGACTATTAGTTAAATTACAGTGAGACGATTTGGTTGTTTACATTTATAAAGCAACGCACTCAAAACACTGAATCAGCAAAAGTCGGTGGGTTTGCAATCATTGTAAGAGCATTTTGGTTGGTCAACTGTATGGACTGTATTGGCTTCAAATGGGTGACCTAAACTGCTTGAGGGTGAGCCTGCAGAATTGGCAAGTGATCTTTATTGTGCAACTCCGATGTGCATGTCGTACTGTTCGCATTGCATGTGAACACAGATACATTTTCTGATCCGTTTCCTACCGCCTCCTCATCCTTGCAGTCTGCATGTTTTCCGAAGGATCCCACATTGCATAAGGCTGTTCTTGAGCTCCTTGCACAGCGTTGTTTTAATCTGTTCAAAACGTCTGAAGAGTCGTTGTTGGAAGTGGAAGAAAGTTGCTGCCATTTCTTAAGATGAGATGAAGGCTGGTATTCGAATCCAAGGAATTCGCTGGTTGATTGGAGAAGTAGGCTAATAATCTTGTCTAGTTTAACGTTTTCATTTTAGATAAATATAGTTTATGTATTCAGTACTTGATCAAGTTTTAGTATTTTGAAAGCTAATATAATATTAATAGCACATAAAACACTTAAATTCACAGGAGTAAACTACCAAAGCTGCCACTATGTGCCATGGCAAGCATCAAATTTCAAGTACACTGCTCAAAAAAATAAAGGGAACACTAAAATAACACATCATAGATCTGAATGAATGAAATAATCTTATTAAATACTTTTTTCTTTACATAGTTGAATGTGCAGACAACAAAATCACACAAAAATTATCAATGGAAATCAAATTTATCAACCCATGGAGGTCTGGATTTGGAGTCACACTCAAAATTAAAGTGGAAAACCACACTACAGCCTGATCCAACTTTGATGTAATGTCCTTAAAACAAGTCAAAATGAGGCTCAGTAGTGTGTGTGGCCTCCACGTGCCGGAATGACCTCCCTACAACGCCTGGGCATGCTCCTGATGAGGTGGCGGATGGTCTCCTGAGGGATCTCCTCCCAGACCTGGACTAAAGCATCCGCCAACTCCTGGACAGTCTGTGGTGCAACGTGGCGTTGGTGGATGGAGCGAGACATGATGTCACAGATGTGCTCAATTGGATTCAGGTCTGGGGAACGGGCGGGCCAGTCCTTAGCATCAATGCCTTCCTCTTGCAGGAACTGCTGACACACTCCAGCCACATGAGGCATTGTCTTGCATTAGGAGGAACCCAGGGCCAACCGCACCAGCATATGGTCTCACAAGGGGTCTGAGGATCTCATCTCGGTACCTAATGGCAGTCAGGCTACCTCTGGCGAGCACTTTGAGGGCTGTGCGGCCCCCCAAAGAAATGCCACCCCACACCATGACTGACCCACCGCCAAACCGGTCATGCTGGAGGATGTTGCAGGCAGCAGAACGTTCTCCACGGCGTCTCCACTCTGTCACGTGCTCAGTGTGAACCTGCTTTCATCTGTGAAGAGCACAGGGCGCCAGTGGCGAATTTGCCAATCTTGGTGTTCTCTGGCAAATGCCAAACGTCCTGCACGGTGTTGGGCTGTAAGCACAACCCCCACCTGTGGACGTTGGGCCCTCATACCACCCTCATGGAGTCTGTTTCTGACCGTTTGAGCAGACACATGCACATTTGTGGCCTGCTGGAGGTCATTTTTCAGGGCTCTGGCAGTGCTCCTTCTTGCACAAAGGCGGAGATAGTGGTCCTGCTGCTGGGTTGTTGCCCTCCTACGGCCTCCTCCACGTCTCCTGATGTACTGGCCTGTCTCCTGGTAGCGCCTCCATGCTCTGGACACTACGCTGACAGACACAGCAAACCTTCTCGCCACAGCTCGCATTGATGTGCCATCCTGGATGAGCTGCACTACCTGAGCCACTTGTGTGGGTTGTAGACTCCGTCTCATGCTACCACTAGAGTGAAAGCACCGCCAGCATTAAAAAGTGACCAAAACAGCAGCCAGGAAGCATAGGAACTGAGAAGTGGTCTGTGGTCACCACCTTCAGAACCACTCCTTTATTGGGGGTGTCTTGCTAATTGCCTATAATTTCCACCTGTTGTCTATTCCATTTGCACAACAGCATGTGAAATTTATTGTCAATCAGTGTTGCTTCCTAAGTGGACAGTTTGATTTCACAGAAGTGTGATTGACTTGGAGTTACATTGTGTTGTTTAAGTGTTCCCTTTATTTTTTTGAGCAGTGTATTTGCTGATCAGTTTGTCATTAGCATCTAATTGAGTCTGTCTGGTTCAGTGGCAGTGCAGTAGTCAGACTTAACGTTAGCTATTCAAGCTAGCTAGCTACCTTAGTAAGCTAGCATGCTAATATACTTAACAAAAATACAGTGGCAAGAGAAAGTATGTGAACCATTTGGAATTATCTGGATTTCTGCACAAATTGGTCATAAGATTAGAAGTCACAACAGACAAACACAGTCTGCTTAAACTAATAACACACAAATTATTGTATTTTTCTTGTCTATATTGAATACATCATGTAAACATTCAGTGTAGGTTGGAAAAAGTATGTGAACCCCTAGGCTAATGACTACTCTAAAAGCTAATTGGAGTCAGGAGTCAGCTAACCTGTAGTACAATCATTGAGACGAGATTGTAGATGTTGGTTAGAGCTGCCATGCCCTATAAAAAAAAAAACTCACAAAATTTGAGTTTGCTATTCACAAGAAGCATTGTCTGATGTGAAACATGCCTCGAACAAAAGAGATTTCAGAAGACCCAAGATTAAGAATTGTTGACTTTCATAAAGCTAGAAAGGGTTACACAAGTATCTCTAAAAGCTTTGATGTTCATCAGTCCACGGTAAGACAAACTGTCTAGAAATTGAGAAAGTTCAGCACTGTTGCTACTCTCCTTAGGAGTGGCCGTCCTGCAAAGATGACTGCAAGAGCACAGCGCAGAACGCTCAATGAGGTTAAGAAGAATCTTAGTGTCAGCTAAAGACTTACAGTAATCTCTGGAACATGTTAACATCTCTGAAGAGTCAACGATACGTAAAACACTAAACAAGAATGATGTTCATGGGAGGACACCACAGAAGAAGCCACTGCTGTCCAAAATAAACATTGCTGCACGTCTGAAGTTCGCAAAAGAGCACCTGGATGTTCCACAGCGCTACTGGCAAAATATTCTGTGGACAGATGAAACTAATGTTGAGGTGTTTGGAAGAAACACACAACACTATGTGTGGAGAAAAAAAGGCACAGCACACCAACCTCATCCCAACTGTAAAGTATGATGAAGGGAGCATTGTGGTTTGAAGCTGCTTTGCTGCCTCAGGGCCAGGACAGCTTTCTATCAAACTTAGGAATACATTTTTCCATCTATCAAGAAATTTTGCAGGAAAATGTAAGGCTATCTGTTCGCCAATTGAAGCTCAACAGAAGTTGGATGATGCAACAAAGACAATGACCCAAAAAACAGAAGTAAATCAACAACAGAATTGCTTCAACAGAAGAAAATGCGCCTTCTGGAATGGCCCTGACCTCAACTCGATTGAGATGCTGTGTCATGACCTCGAGAACGGTTCATACCAGACATCCCAAGAATATTGCTGAATTGAAACAGTTTTGTAAAGATTAATGGTCCAAAATTCCTCCTGACCGGTGAGCAGGTCTGATCCGCAACTACAGAGACCGTCGGTTGAGGTTTTTGCTGCCAAAGTCAGGTCAACCAGTTATTAAAACCAAAGTTTCACATACTATTCCCACCCTGCACTGTGAATGTTTACACAGGGTGTTCAATAAAGACATGAAAACGTATAATTGTTTGTGTGTTATTAGTTTAAGCAGACTGTATTTGTCTACTGTTGTGACTTAGATGAAGATCATATCAAATTTGATGACCAATTTATGCAGAAGTCCAGGTAATTCCAAAGGGTTCACATGCATTTATACAGCGGCAAGGAAACATGTAAAGTGTTTGTCCCATGTTTCATGAGCTGAAATATATATATATATATTATTTATTTTTAATTTTTTTTAAATCAGACATTTTCCATGCGCACAAAAAACTTATTTCTCTTAAGTTGTGTGCCCAAATTTGCTTACATCCCTGTTAGTGAGCATTTCTCCTTTGCCAAAATAATCCATCCTGACAGGTGTGGCATATGAAGAAGCTGATTAAACAGAATGATCATTCACAGGTGCACCTTCCGCCAGGGACAATAAAAGGTCACTAAAATGTGCAGTTTTGCATCAACACATTGCCACAAATGTCTCAAGTGTTTAGGGAGCGCGCAATTGGCATACAGACTGCAAGAATGTCCACCAGAGCTGTTGCCAGATAATTGAATGTTCATTTCTCTACCATAAGTCGCCTCCAATGTCGTTTTAGATCATTTGGCAGTACATCCAACTGGCCTCACAACCACTTTTTTTTTTTTTTTTTTTTTAAAGGTATCTGTGACCAACAGATGCATATCTGTATTCACAGTCATGTGAAATCCATAGATTTGGGTCTAATGAATTTATTTCAAATCGACTGATTTCCTTATATGAACTGAGCCGGCAGGGGTCTCAACGCAGAATGTTTTTCACACAGAAAAAAATAGAAAGCATAAGAAATATCTGAAATGCTTCCATTATTGTCATTTCTGATCTGCTTCAGACTAATTTTGTACTGCAGTTGCACTTCTCCACTCAGACGATTAATCTTTGCTCTCCTTGTCAGACCAATCACATTCCCGCATTCATGAACATGCATTCTATCAGCAGACAGCAGTGACTGATGAGTAGCTACTTTTCTCCTGTACTTCTCTGGTAAAAGATTAACTTAAAGCAAAACATTTTGAAAAGATTCTATGTTAAACATCAGAATTATGATGGCCATTGCATAGTTATTTTTTACTTGTGTGGCCGCTTGCCAAAATAGCATTGCACTTCTGTGCAATTTTCTGCTGAATGTGTTGCATTTTTTGAGGTGACCAGTTTTCAATTGAAGGCCTATTGGTTATATAGGGGAATAGATCCCAGATTGCAGTTCCTATGGCTTCCACTAGATGTCAACAGTCTTTAGAAAAGGTTTCAAGCTTTTACCTTGAATAACCAAGGAGTTAGAGAAGTTCTTCCTGAGGTCACGTCAAGTGTACTGTTATGGATTTAGCGCGTAACAGGGAGCGCCCTCTTAGCTCTTTATCAGGCTATATTTCGTCTGAAATATTAGCATTTATATTCATTTTAGGGTATCTGAGTATTGATTAGAAATGCTGTTTGACTTGTTTCGACGAACTTTATCGGTACTTTGGGGATATTGTTTGTCTGCATGGATGAACGCCTTTGGGCAGGTGGATTACTGAACAAAACGCGCCAACCAAACGGAGCTTTATGGATATAAAGAGGGACTTTATCGAACAAAAGAAAATGTTATTGTGTAACTGGGACACTTGGGTATGCCATCAGATGAAGATCTTCAAAGATAAGCGATTTATTTTATGCTATTTTTGAGTTGTTACACCTCTGCTGGTTATGTTATTATGCTAATTGAATGTGCACGTGGCGCTGTCCTCAGACAATCAAATGTTCTGCTTTCGCCGTAAATCCTTTTTGAAATCTGACAACGCTGTTAGATTAACAAGATTCTAAGATTTTGAAATGGTGTGCAACACTTGTATTTTCATGAATGTTTGAAATGAGTATTTCTGTAATTTGAATTTGGCACTCTGCAATTTCACCGGATGTTGTCGATGTGGGACGTGACCGTCCCCCCTAGCGCAAAGAGGTTAACCAACTGTTCCCCGGTAGGCCATCATGGTGAATAAGACTTTGTTCTTAATTGACTTAGAAAAATATTTAACTATCTCGCCAATAAGCATGCCATGAAAACAAAATAGTATATTCTGAACAATCCCCACCTTTTTGTTGGAGAATGAAATCCCCCCAAATGAAAAAAATGAAGGAAAAACCTCAAAATGTTGCCGATTGTTCTCCATCCTCCCCTGATTCAGAAATTATAATTTTCAATGGTGGAGTTCGTTTTGCATGGCTGGGTGAAGATTTCACTTAAAGGAAAAATCCACCCAAAGCCACATTCCTTTAATTGACAGTGTTAAATAACACTAATATGTGAGAACAATATTTTTTGTGAACAAATGTTTCATTTTGGCATTAAAGTAAGGTTGGTAGCAACATGGAAAATCTTTATTGAAATTTGTTGCAGCTCAAGTCAACTAAAAAAATCTACAATGCAATGCTCTCTCTATGGACTGGCTGGCAAGCTAGCTAGCTAGCAAGCAAAAGTAGCTACACACAAATTATACCAAAGACAATATCAGCATTTAAAGTAGCTAGTTAGTTGTAAAATCCCTTAAACAAACTGCATTATCAATTTAGGTGTCTACAATCTCACCATGTTCAACTTGCAGCTTGATGTGCCTCACAGAGTGGAGTCTAACATTTGCAACAGCAGATATACCACGCTACGTCAATGGGCCGCGCAGTGCATTCTGGGCAATTCTGGGAAAGGGAGCGTTCTTCTTCAAGGAGTGAATGGGAGTCTACTGGGCGCTAGCTCCAAAACCCAACATTAACCTAAATTTTATCGACAAGAAGTACAACATTGTAAATCTTTTCCGAGATGTGAGAATTAACTTAGAAATCGCGACATTACGTATTTGAGGAAAATAGGCGCGTTTCTTGACATATACACTAACTGTGTTCGAATACCCATACAAACATACTGTATACTACATGACATTAGTTAATTTTAGTATATTGTAAAGTAAACAAACGGTATTCTTTCAGTTGAGCGTACTAGCTCTTCGCCTGTCTACCAGAAGTTGATGCTGTTCCTATGCAACCCCTTGCTAGCTAGTTAGCATAACAAATTACTAGTTAGACATTTTACAACTTCAGGTGTGTTCTTAAATTCACACTGGACGCTCGGGCCAAGGAGTAGGGTTGATTGAGCATTCTTGTCTTAAAAACAGCAGTCAAGCACCCAAGCTAATGTTGGCTAGCTTGCTAGCTACTTCCAGACAAATGAGAACACTGAGCATTTTACTCGCCGTAGCAGAGTCTTCATGTTATCCAGAGTGTTGGTGACTAACTGCTGCCGGCAACAATTTAATTATGCTTTTCTGCAGAAGTTTACTGACACAGACCATATTCAACGGGTGTTGAGCGCTCGTAAATTAATTATTCTGCGCTCTGGTACACTCAGACGAGAGTGCTCTGAAATCGGAGTAGAAAGCCAGAGAGAATTTACGAAAGCACCCGAATGTCCATTGAGAACGCACAACGACTATACCATTTAGCCAAGCTAAACTTTTGACATACTAACTATATATGGGGCGGCAGGTAGCCTAGAGGTTAGAGCGTTGGACTAGTAACCGAAGGTTAATAAGATCGAATCCCCAAGCTGACAAGGTAAAAAAAGAAATCTGTCGTTCTGCCCCTGAACAAGGCAGTTAACCCACTGTTCCTAGGCCGTCATTGAAAATAAGAATTTGTTCTTAACTGACATGCCTAGTTAAATAAAGGTAAAAAAAATAATCCATACTATGACCATTAAGCATACTATATACACTCAATTCACGTCCCAAATAGTATTGTTAGTATGAGTATTCAAGCGCAGCTAATGACTTTGAGAAGGGATTGCGTGACGATTAGCTTAGCAACCGCGTGACGCAGCACGATAACGTGAACGCGATTTGTCAACAGTCTGCTGGGTGGGCCATTATACACTCCATTCATTAGATTCCTATCTCCTATAATATCTCTGGCAATGGTGCCATGCAATGCACTCTGGACTAAAGAGGCAGACAAAAAAGAAAACTCTGAGACCCTCCATTAAATAAAAACATTCAAGGTAAGAATATCGCAACAATATGATCAATGGCTCATTTGAGAAAATACATCCTCCCGAGTTATCACATCGGCCAGTATTGAAATCTGATAGACGTTTTCACAATCTAAAAGTCATATTCCGATTATCTTCCGGTGTAGTGAGCGACTTTATCACAGTACTACCCCATACCGGACGGATCTGACTGCTTGAACGCCAATAATTCAGATACACATGCAAACATGAAATAACCCAGGGAAATCGATAGAACATCACTCAGAGATGCACAAAAACAATTACAACACTTAAAAATGGGTGAACCTTTCCTTTATTAAGGACCAATGGAATGGTCTAAAATGATAAATCTGCCCACCTGTGACACAGGGCCATGCAAAATGAACGTGTCCATTGTCATGGCATGCTTGGTTCAATTGCTATTGACGAGAGAAACCGAATATCCAATATAAAACTCACTTTAACGTTATAATAGGTGCCTAACCACATACCTACCGGCTCTCTAAAAAGTCAGGTAAAAAATACTTTCCTTTGGATATTTTGTCTTAAATTTGAGCAGCTAAAGGACAAACCGCACGTACAACCGGTAGAGTAAGTTTAAATGTAATTTTATTCAACATTCTGGCTTGTAAGAAACATTTAGTTTAGGCCGTTAGTTTCAGGCTGTATATACCAATTGTGTATTACAACCTGATAAGACAAACACGCGAACGTTACTAGCACGCTATAGTTAATAGCTAGTTAACGTTAGCTAAATACTTTCGCCCACACATTCAATAAATAACGTTACTGCAGTGCAATTCCCCTTTAGATAACTGGATGTATAGCTAGCTAGGTAACGTGACTTTTTGGGGCGACTGCAAGTGAAGATTAAAGGGGTAATGTTACTAGCCAGCTAACGTTAGCTAGCTAAGTGTCATTAGCATAACAAGCTACCTGGACAGTGAGGAAGCCCAAGTAAACGTGAGACATTTCAGACATTACATAATTAAATAATTGACATGACCGTCAACTGCTTTGTAAAATGTGTTGATTTGAAATAATAGCTTGGCAATGTTATTGTAGACGACTCTTACCTTTGACTGAGGAAGTGAGCGCCATGATGACTTCTGAAACGGGAGAGGCTATACCAGAGAGGAAGAGGCGAAGCGAGAGGGTTTACTCAGCCCAAAAGCTGTCCACGTTAAGTAGCTCATTGATTATTAAGCAAGTGTGCCGTTTTTTTGTATAGGGGGGCAATGATTGTCGAATTTAGGAGATAAAATGAAATTCTTTTTTGATCTAATAGAAGTTGTAATGCGTAGGTTATTACTAGTGTGTGATGCACGTGGCATCCTAGCAAAAAACTACTTTAGCAGTTGTTGTTGGTTAAGGGCTTGTAAGTAAGCATTTCACAGCCTTTGCATTATTTTTTTTATTTAACTAGGCAAGTCACCTAATAACAAATTCTTATTCACAATTATGGCTACCGGGAAACAGTGGGTTAACTGCCTTGTTCAGGGGCAGAACGACAGATTTTTACCTTGTCACCTCAGGGTTTCGATCTAGCAACCATGCGGTAACTGGCCCAACCCTCTAACCACTTGGCTACCTGCCGGTGCATGTGACAAATAAAATGTGTTTTGACCTGTCCTTTCGTGAAAGTATTTATATTTATGGGGCTAGTATAGCGTCTCACTCTCCATTTAATTCAGGCGTTTGACGTCAACACCCCTCATCAAATATTCAAATAGTATTCAAATAACGAGATGTATCCACCAATCCAAAGAGAGCATAGGAAGCCGCCGTTCCGCGCTGTCGACATCGAATTCCATTGTTAGGGCGGAGACCTAGGCATCTCGTCAGTATATCCAGTATCTCTGGCTATACAGCCATAGAGTCTTATGCCGCGTCCACGTACTAGTCGGAACCTCGGACATTTCTCACTTGATAACAGGTTGAACGCGGCACGTGTATCGCTACACCAGTTAGCAAGTCGAACATTTTAGAGTGTCCTAGTTCCGAATGTCACGTGAACGCGGCAATAGACATTACACAAATTGATGACGTATGTCGCACTGCTGAGAGTCAAGTGGAGACGATTGGTTTCGTTTGTTAGTCGCCCTGATGAGCCCTTCCTGTTCTTTTAAAGCTGGCCCTTCCGAGCAAGCTAGTTTATGCGGGTTAGCTGGCAAATCAAATGTTATTTGTCACATGCGCCGAATACAGTAGACCTTACAGTGTAATTCTTACTTTACAAGCCCTTAACCAACAATGCTTTAAGAAAATAGAAAGTAAAAGTAACAAATATTTAACAGCAGCAGTAAAATAACAAGCGAGGCTATATATAGGGGGTACTGGTTGTTAGGTTTGAGAATATGTTTCTTTGCTAATTGTTAGGTTTGAGAATATGTTTCTTTGCTACACAGGAATATGTTTGAGCTAAGGCTGATAAATTGTGGAACAATACAGTGAATTGTGCAAACACCTGGTGTCTGGCTAAGGGGCAGTATAACCTTGGGAGATAACAGTATGTTGAGCTAGGAACACATGAATAGAAAGATGTTGAGACACAAACAGGACTGAGCCCGTGGCCTCAGTAACCCCGGACAACAAGCGCCAAGAGGCTGGGACCAGCCTGTGCGCCTACGATAGGCTGAGCAAGTATAAACCACGCCCAGTCTCTACTCTGACAGGCCAGCTCACGAAGCGGGAACTATCACTGTCAGGGGTATTTATAAGGGACCTTCTAGGGTGTTGGCCAGTTCTCTGTTTGCCCTGCGTGGTGTTACAGTGAACCCGTATATACGAAAATTGCATTTACCATTTATTGCTTGACTAATAATAAAAAACATAGAAGATTCTCAGTGACTCTGTGTCATCTTTTGTCCTGATACCAGATTTGATTTTCGCAACCCTAACAAGGTACAGAGTCAATGTGAGTTAAAGTGACTATGCATAGATTATGAACAGAGAGTAGCAGCAGTGTACAAGAGGGGTCTGGGTAGCCCTTTGACTAGTTGTTCAGGAGTCTTATGGCTTGGGGTGGTAGAAGATGTTAAAAAGCCTTTTGGACCTCGACTTAGCACTCCGGTACCGCTTGCCGTGCGGTAGCAGAGAAAACAGATATCGTCATTGGAATTGACCGAAGACAATTTCATGTTTTTTGTTTTGTTTATAGATTAAATAATTAAAAAAAAAATCTGGAGTCTTTGACAATTTTTAGGGCCTTCCTCTGACACCGCCTGATATAGAGGTCCTGGATGGCAGGAAGCTTGGCCCCAGTGATGTACTGGGCCGTACGCACTACCCTCTGTAGTGCCTTGCGTTCGGAGGCCGAGCAGTTGCCATACCAGGCAATGATGCAACCAGTCAGGATGCTCTCGATGTTGCAGCTGTAGAACCTTTTGAGGATCTGAGGACCCATGCCAAATCTTTTTAGTTTCCTGAGGGGGAATAGGCATTGTCGTGCCCTCTTCACAACTGTCTTGGTGTGTTTGGACCATGTTAGTTTGCTGGTGATGTGGACACCAAGGAACTTGAAGCTCTCAACCTGTTCCACTACAGCCCCGTCAGTGAGAATGGGGGCGTGCTTGGTCCTCCTTTTCCTGTAGTGCACAATCATCTCCTTTGTCTTGATCACGTTGTTGTCCTGGCACCACACGACCAGGTCTCTGACCTCCCCCCTATAAGCTGTCTCATCGTTGTCAGTGATCAGGCCTACCACTGTTGTGTCATCTGCAAACTTGATGATGGTGTTGGAGTCGTGCCTGGCCATGCAGTCATGAGTGAACAGGAGTACAGGAGGGGACTGAGCACAATCCCCTGAGGGGCCCCCGTGTTAAGGATCAGCGTGGCAGATGTGATGTTCCCTACCCTTACCACCTGGGGGTGGCCCATCAGGAAGTCCAGGATCCAGTTGCACAGGGAGGTGTTTTGTCCCAGGGTCCTTAGCTTAGTGATGAGCTTTGAGGGCACTATGGTGTTGAACGCTGAGCTGTAGTCAATGAATAGCATTCTCACAAAGGTGTTAATTTTGTCCATGTGGGAAAGGGCAGTGTTGAGTGCAATAGAGATTGCATCATCTGTGGATTTGTTGGGGCGAATTGGAGTGGGTCTAGGGTTTCTGGGATAATGGTGTTGATGTGAGCCATGACCAGCCTTTCAAATCACTGCATGGCTACAGACGTGCTACAGGCCGGTAGTCATTTAGGCAGGTTACCTTAGTGTTCTTGGGCACAGGGACTATGGTGGCCTGCTTAAAACATGTTGGTATTACAGACTCAGTCAGGGACTGGTTGAAAATTTCAGTGAAGACATTTGCCAGTTGGTCAGCACATGCTCGGAGTACACATCCTGGTAATCCGTCTGGCCCTGCGGCTTTGTGAATGTTGACCTGTTTAAAAGGTCTTACTCACATCGGCTATGGAGAGCGTGATCACATTGGCTATGGAGAGCGTGATCGTCCGGAACAGCTGGTGCTCTCATGCATGTTTCAGTGTTACTTCTATGCTTGCTTTGAGGCAAGTAATTTAGCTCGTCTGGTAGGTTCATGTCACTGGGCAGCTTGTGGCTTTGCTTTCCTTTGTAGTCTGTGCTAGTTTGCAAGCCCTGCCACATCCGATGAGCGTCGGAGCCAGTGTAGTACGATTCAATCTTAGTCCTGTATAGACACTTCACCTGTTTGATGGTTCGTCGGAGGGCATAGCGGGATTTCTTATAGGCTTCTGGGTTAGAGTCCCGCTCCTTGAAAGCGGCAGCTCTACCCTTTAGCCCCTGGCGGATGTTGCCTGTAATCCATGGCTTCTGGTTGGGGTATGTACGTACGGTCACTGTGGGGACAACATCATCGATGCACTTATTGATGAAGCCAGTGACTGATGTGGTGTACTCCTCAATGCCATCGGAAGAATCCTGGAACATTTCCAGTCTGTGCTAGCAAAACAGTCCTGTAGTTTATCATCTGCTTCATCTGACCACATTTTTATTGACAGAGTCACTGGTGCTTCCAGTTTTAGTTTTTGCTTGTCAGCAGGAATCAGGAGGATAGAGTTATTGTCAGATTTGCCAAATGGATGGCGAGGGAGAGCTTTTATATGCGTCTGTGTGTGGAGTAAAGTTGGTCTAGAGTTTTTTCCCCCTCTGGTTGAACATTTAACACTGATAGAAATTAGGTAAAAACGGATTTGAGTTTCCCTGCATTAAAGTCCCTGGCCACCAGGAGCGCCGCCTCTGGATGAGCGTTTTCCTTTTTGCTTATGGCCGTATGGTCATAAGACACGGTGGCAGAAACATTATGTACAAAATAAGTAACAAATAACACGAAAAAACATACACAATAGCACAATCGGTTACGGGATCGTAAAACGGAGACGATCTCCTTCGGCGCCATTATCATCATCATCATCAACTGGGTACAAGTCAACGCAGTTGTTTAAAACTTTGGCAAAGGGTAAAGTCTATAAAATACAGTCCACTGTTGGTTACAGATTCTAGTTGTGGAACAGAAAAATGTATGGATATCAATTGTTTAATCGATGAGAATTTGCTGAATGTCAGGCCAAAATCCATCTCGCTCTATCTTCTCCCACTGCCAGTCACTGGGCTTCCTCTCATCACCATATTTGGTAGTGAGTGGAAACGCCAACCGGATGCTTCATATTTATACATCCGGTGAAATATCTGTCTCATTGTTCTATCTGTGGGTCTCCCGGAGCAAAGCAATATGGTAGGGCAAAGTGGCTAGTGCTTGCACTAGCGAGTTGCTTCCCACCTGGCAGCTGTATCACATGTCGCTGTCGGTAGCTAGTGGCCAATTTGTTCCATCCCACTTGGTTTTATTTAGAGTAGGATAACAGCCTGCACAACATATAGTATTGGTATTTGGTACTAGTAACCATCTGGATGTCACCATGATAGGCCTACAGTCTCTACTGCTCAATATGGAGAGTTTGCACTGCAAGCCGGTAACCCAACAGCATGGGCACAGTGTCCTAGCTGCCGCTTGCGGCAGTAATGAGAGGGAAGTAGCTAGATACGGTAGCAGCCAATATCAGGCCAGGGTGACAGCTAAAGCACATTTAATGTAGTGATTAACACCGGAAATGTACAACTACGGCATTAACGTCTACATTTTGTAAAAAATCATATTCTTTACTCTGATAAAAAAAGCAATTATTTCTGAACACGTGCCTAAGGCCCAACTTCGGCAGACACGTTTCTTGGCACATCTTTAAACTAGCTAGCTGGGAAGGGCTCATCAAGACCACTGACCGAAACAAATCCGTTTTTCTCCACTCTCGCTGTGCAACATACTTAATCAATTTGGGCACCTGCGTGTCTTTATTTATCCTGCGTTCAAAACAACCAGGAACTCGGAAAATCTCCAACTTTCGACTTCAGTGCGTTCAAAACATCTGGGAACTCGGGAAAAAAACGAGCTCCTACTGGGAAAAATCGAAGGGTCATCCATTTGAAGGGTCATCCAACAAAGCCGACTTTCTGACCTTATGATCACTGATGTCATGATTTGTCCTCGTATTTTTCTTCAAGTCGAGGTCCATTTTTTAACTACTTCATATAAGGTCTGTGTTTTGATGTCAGACAGTAATAGCAAAGTACAAGGGAGTTATACTCCAGTCTAGTTGTGGCGGTAATGCAACATTTATTAGAAGCCAACTGCCATTAAACCTCGACAAAGAAGTCAAACAGGACGCTTAGCTAATGTCACACTGTGATTGAGCTCTGGGAAAGAGTTAGATAATGGAGTCCCTTGAGAGGGCAAGAACAAGATGAATGTTAGGAGAAGTGCTATATGATCACAAGGAGACGTATAAGTGGAATACGGAGGCGGAATGGAGGGGGAAAAAGTCAGAGGAGGTCGAAGAGAGGAAGAGAGCTTGAATCGGTTAACGATGGTGGAAAAAAAGGGAGATGGTTTGTAAAAGAAGAATGGTAGAAAGTGTAAACAGAGTGAGCCGGATCGAGGTCTGGAGGTAAAATGGAAGTGAATGAGGGCAAATTATCAGAGGTGGCAGGTCTGGTGAAGTAGTCAGAGCCTGAGGCTTGCACTAATGGTCAGGATGACGATGAGTCTGTGATGGTAGGAGTGATATTTTTCTATAAATTGGACCCCTGCCTTTTGGCAGATCCATTTGGGGTTTCAGGGTGGGTGAAAACATAGCTTTACCCTAAATCAATGGCCTGAAACTCATGCCGTTCAGATCTGCAAGTCACATTATGGGTGCTGTGAAAATCGGTGAAGGTATCCCAAAGTAGTCTTTTGATAATTGTTTGTTTCTGCTGGTCAGAGGGAGCAGGCACTCCGCACCAAACAAATGGGAACAAGAGCTGTGACTTGTTTTGCTCTCAATAAAAGTGTGCCATAGAAAGGCGAGATTACTGGGGTAGCGGTAAATGTGAAAGTGGTCCAACTGAAGGGGAAGATTCCCGGTGTTTGTGATGCTCGTTGTTTGGTGCGACGCAGACAGGGTGGCGTGAGTGACAAAACAGAGAGTTTTGAGTTTTGATGTTGTCTTTGCCCGACAAAGTGATGCTAGGATATTTCAGTTATCCCGTACAAGCTTTTCTGACGAATACATTACGTTGTTACAGGTGTCAAGCTTATGGGCATGTGGCAGCAGTGTGTACGAGGGAGGTTCCTAGTTGTGAGAAGTGTGCAGAAGGCCACGAGACAAATGAATGTGTAGCTTTTGGGAAAGAAGCGGTTAATTGAAGTAGTGCCCATGGGGCTAGGGATCAGAAAATGTCCGGTGCGAGAGAGGCAGGTTGAGGTAGGTTGACACTTCCGACAGAGATGGCAGCCTCGCTTTGCGTTCTTAGGAAGCTATGCAGTATTTTGTTTTTTTATGTATTACTTCTTACATTGTTATCCCAGGAATTTTTTTTCACAATTCCTGACATTTAATCCTAGTAAAAATTCCCTGTCTTATGTCAGTTAAGATCACCACTTTATTTTAAGAATGTGAAAGGTCAGAATAATAGTAGAGAAAATGATTTATTTCAGTGTTTATTTCTTTCATCACATTCCCAGTGGGTCAGAAGTTTACATACACTCAATTAGTATTTGGTAGCATTGCCTTTAAATGGTTTAACTTGGGCCTTCCACAAGCTTGCCACAATAATTTGGGTGAATTTTGGCCCATTCCTCCTGACAGAGCTGGTGTAACTGAGGTTTGTAGGCCTCCTTGCTCACATACGCTTTTTCAGATCTGCCCACAAATATTCTATAGAATTGAGGTCAGGGCTTTGTGATGGCCACTCCAATACCTTGACTTTGTTGTCCTTAAGCCATTTTGCAACAACTTTGAAAGTATGCTTGGGGACATTGTCCATTTGGAAGACCCATTTTCGACCAAGCTTTAACTTCCTGACTGATGTCTTGAGATGTTGCTTCAATATATCCACATAATTTTCCTTCCAAATGTTGCCATCTATTTTGTGAAGTGCACCAGTACCTCCTGCAGCAAAGCACCCCCACAACATGATGCTGCCACCCCTGTGCTTCATGGTTGGGATGGTGTTCTTTGGCTTGCAAGCCTCCCCCTTTTTCCTCCAAACATAACGATGGTCCTTATGGCCAAACAGTTCTATTTTTGTTTCATCAGATCAGATTTCTCCAAAAAGTACAATCTTTGTCCCCATGTGCAGTTGCAAACCATTAGTCTGGCTTTTCTATGGCGGTTTTGGAGCAGTGGCTTCTTCCTTGCCGAGCGGCCTTTCAGGTTATGTGGATATAGGACTCGTTTTACTGTGTATATAGATACTTTTGTACCTGTTTCCTCCAGCATCTTCATTAAGTTCTTTGCTGTTGTTCTGGGATTGATTTGCACTTTTCGCACCAAAGTACGCTCATCTCTAGGAGACAGAATGCGTCTCCTTCCTGAGCGGTATGACGGCTGTGTGGTCCCATGGTGTTTATACTTGTGTACTATTGTTTGTACAGATGAACATGGTACCTTCAGGCATTTGGAAATTGCTCCCAATGATGAACCAGACTTGTGGAGGTCTACAATTATTTTTCTGAGGTCTTGGCTGATTTCTTTTGATTTTCCCATGATGTCAAGCAAAGAGGCACTGAGTTTGAAGGTAGGCCTTGAAATACATCCACAGGTACACCTCCAATTGACTCAAATGATGTCAATTAGCCTATCAGAAGCTTCTAAAGCCAAGATATCATTTTCTGGAATTTTCCAAGCTGTTTAAATGCACAGTCAACTTAGTGTATGTAAACTTCTGACCCACTGGAATTGTGATACAGTGAATTATAAGTGAAATAATCTGTCTGTAAACAGTTGTTGGAAAAAATGCTTGTGTCATGCACACAGTAGATGTCCTAACCAACTTGCCAAAACTATAGTTTGTTAACAAGAAATTTGTGGAGTGGTTGAAAAACGAGTTTTAATGACTCCAACCTAAGTGCTATGTAAACTTCCAACTTCAACTGTATACGCTGACTCTGAGAGCGAATTTATTAGCAAGTTTATAGGAGATGTCGTACCCACTTTGAGTATTAAAACATTTCCTAACCAGAAACCATGGATTGATGGCAGCATTTAAACGTGTTTTCCCTCGCAAGGTTGCCGACCCAGACGGCATCCCTAGCCGTGTCCTCAGAGCATGTGCAGACCAGCTGGCTGGTGTGTTTATGGACATATTCAATCAATCCCTATCCCAGTCTGTTGTCCCCACATGCTTCAAGATGGCCAACATTGTTCCTGTTCCCAAGAAAGATAAGGTAACTGAACTAAATGACTATCGCCCCATTGCACTCACTTCTGTCATCATGAAGTGCTTTGAGAGACTAGTCAAGGAGCATATCACCTCTACCCTACCTGATAGCCTAGACCCACTGCAATTTGCTTACCACCACAATAGGTCCACTGACGATGCAATCGCCATCACACTGCACACTGCCCTATCCCATCTGGACAAGAGGAATACCTATGTAAGAATGCTGTTCATTGACTACAGCTCGGGCATTTAATACCATAGTACCGTCATTAAGCTCCCTGGGTCTCGACCCCGCCCTGTGCAACTGGATCCTGGACTTTCTGATGGGCCACCCCCAGGTAGTGAAGGTAGGAAACAACATCTCCACCCTGCTGATCCTCAACACTTGGGCCTCACAAGCAAGTGGAAGCAAGTGGGAACAGCAGACTGGGATAGAGAGAGATTGAAAATGTCCGTAAACACTCCAGCCAGCTAGTCTGCGCATGCTCTGAGGACGAGGCAAGGGATGCCGTCTGGGCCGGCAGCCTTGCGATGGTTAACACACCAAAGCCCCATTGTACACACAATCTACCATACCCTTGTCTGTACATTATGCCTTGAATCTATTCTACCACGCCCAGAAATCTGCTCCTTCTATTCTCTGTCCCCTACGCACTAGACGACCAGTTCTTATAGCCTTTAGCCGTACCCTTATCCTTCTTCTCCTCTGTTCCTCTGGTGATGAAGAGGTTAACCCAGGCCCTGTAGCCCCTAGTTCCACTCTTATTCCCCCAAAAGGTTGAATTAAAAAAATAGCAAATTTGTGAAAATGCTCAGAAATTCATTTTCAAAGATAGCTTTCAACTTGTTTACTGTTAAATGTATCCATAGAGTTAGAGGACTCTTGCCATTGAGTGCTTCCACCATTTTAAAGTAGTCAACTGGATTGGGACATGCCCCCCAATATTTGGGTTGGGACTGGTTAAAGAAGGATCACATGATTAATTCCGGGCCATCAGGAGGGATCAGCCAACGGATTATACTTGTGAGCAAACACTAGGTGGCAGTATGCACCCTTTCAGTTTGTTTGCCAACTCATCGAAGTAGAAGAAAATTGACCACTTCAGAGAGATTGCCTCAATGGCGCTGCCCGTGCGCTCACAGACGCCATAATGGGATATATATAAAGATGATATCGCTATTTATCTCTGTGAGTGTATCACATCCATTCAATATAAACATAATTTGGTGTATGGTTGGAGAACACTAAAAAGTGAGTGCGCAGCATGTCACATGACAATTTGTGACGTAATGGCAATGCTTATAACTACTTTTTTTTAATAAATAAATATACACATTTGCATCACAGTCATTGAGAATAACATTATGCATAATTGACAACGCTCACATCTAAAAATCACTATAAAAACATTATAACACTATGTTATTTAAATGTGCGTCGTGTGACCTTTCACATTTTGTCAATTTTCATGCAGGCAGCATTAGTGTCATGGCAGCATAAAGCGTCATGTCAGCAGCATTAGCGTCACACTTCCGGTTTTCTGCTTTTGCCTTCCAAATAAAGGTCTGCGGTAAAACGCTATGTGTATGATACGATATCTATCGTTTTTGCAGCTTTGAATAGTTCATAAAGTAAAAGCTTATGTAAAAAAATAACAACTAACTAAAGAGAATTACCACTTTATATGAGATACATAAAATAGAGTGCATTCGGAATGTATTCAGACCCCTTGACTTTTTCCACATTTTGTTACGTTACAGCCTTTTTCTAAAATTGATTAAATAACTTTTTTTCCCCATCAGTCCACACACAATACAACATAATGACATAGCGAAAAAATATTTTAGAAATATTTGCACAAAAAACAAGAAACAAAACAAATATTACTTATTTACGTAAGTAATCATTTTGCCTTTTGGTAGGCCGTCATTGTATATAAGAATTTGTTCTTAACTGACTTGCCTAGTTAAATAAAGGTTCAATAAATACAAAAATTAAAAAACCTAAAGGACTCAGACCAACAAGATTCTCTGGTCTGATGAAACCAAGAGTGAACTCTTTGGCCTGAATGCCAAGCGCCACGTTTGGAGGAAACTTGGCACCACCCCTACGGTGAAGCATGGTGGTGGGCAGCATCATGCTGTGGGGATGTTTTTCAGAGGCAGGGACTGGGAGACTAGTCAGGATCAAGGGAAAGATGAACGGAGCAAAGTACAGAGAGATCCTTGACGAAAACCTGCTCCAGAGCGCTCAGGACCTCAGACTGGGGTGAAGGTTCCCCTTCCAACAGGATATCGACCCTAAGCACACAGCCAAGACAACACAGGATTGGCTTCGGGACAAGTCTCTGAATGTTCTTTAGTGGCCCAGCAAGAGCCCGGACTTTAACCCGATCTAACATCTCTGGAGAGACCTGAAAATAGCTGTGTAGTGACGCTCCCCATCCAACCTGATAGAGCTTGAGTTGATCTGCAGAAAATAATGGGAGAAATTCCCCAAATACAGGTGCGCCAAATTTGTAGCGTCATACACAAGAAGACTCGAGGCTGTAATCGCTGCCAAAGGTGCTTCAACAAAGTACTGAGTAAAGGGTCTGAATATTTATGTAAATTTGATGTGTTTTTTTTTTATTTTTATAAATTTGACAATGTAAATGTTTTTCTTTGTCATTATGGGGTGTTGTGTGTAGATTGATGAGGGGGAAAACAATTTAATCAATTTTAGAATGAGACTAACAAAATGTGGAAAAAGTCAAGGGGTCTGAATACTTTCTGAATACGCTGTAAGGTGGAGCACATTGAGAAATAGTTGGAGCTTAAGTCAATTAATGTAAAGAACAATATTATACAGACCCTACTGATCTAGCACTACAGTCTATATGGTGTTATTTCTTTGGGTACTGCGTCCCTATGGGACTCCCAATCACAGCCGGTGGTGATACAGCCTGAACGTGGCAATGTAAAAGTGCGGTTGGGAATATGCTTGTAGGGTCTGTAGAATCTATATATGGTGTCATGTCATGGGGGACTCTGGTCTAAATACCCAGCAACACTTTCTACTCCATCAATTTCATTGGTTCCAATGTAACACTGTAGGCCTATAAATTGCATATTTGCTTATACACTAGGTGTACAAAACATTAGGAACACCTGCTCTTTCCATGACATACACTGACCAGGTGAATACAGTTGAAAGCTATGATGTTTTTGTATCAATTAGTTTCTGGATTTTGACTGTGTTGCAGTGACTTAAGTTTGTGCTGTCGTCCTCATCTATCTCATTAGATAATGGGTGACGGACTCAAAGGCTTGGTCAACTCAACCTGTTCCTCAATATGATTAACAAGAGTTTAAATGTTACCTCTATTCTTGTCCCACATATTCCTAAGGTTTTTGCCACTGCGTTTAGTGACAATGGGTTTTCCAGTTAGCCATTGCAAAGTTGTCAACTTCTTCCCAAAATTGGAAATCACATTTTTCATTATGCTGCATAAGGGTATGTATTGCCATTGAAATAGCATGATAATCCAAACATTTATTTTATTTTTTCCCCAAAATTATTTGTGCGTCTTAACTTTATTAACCTCCCAAACATCCCTACCACCCCCATACAATTTAGGTTTCAGACTTGGTGAGATAGCATCGAGAAATGGTTGGAGCTTAAATACATAAATGTAAAGAACATAATAATAGCCTACTGCTAAAAAAATATATAATGACAATTTAAAAAAAATAAAGCATTATTTTCATTGTATAACATTTTGTTAATTTACTGGTGCTATTGTTCAAGGATGACATTTTTAAATGTAATGTTTAACAAAAGTCTTACTGTATTTTTGTTGTATTGCACAAACAAATTGCACTGTACAGGAAAAACGAGAGTCTAGCTATTTTACGAGGCAATAATAGGTCACACAATCACAAAAACCTGAACCCACATCGCTAATACTTTCAGTCCAAAAACCCAAGTCCAAGATGCAAACCTTTTGATTAATTGTGACCAGGGTGGGTTGAAGAAAGGCGCTGTTAACCTCTGTGATAACCGTTGATAGGCTACAGGCATAATTGGGGTGATATTATAGCAGCATGATCTTACTAGGATACTGCCTCAAAATATATTTTATTTGTCTAGCCAAAACGCTTGACCTGATTCAAGTTTTGGCACGTTCAGGCTGGCCTTGGGCTGATTTATATGTGTAAAGTCTGCAGCCTGCTCATCATCATTAGGATAATGTAGGTCATTTTACAGGCATGCCGGTCAGTTAACACCCCATCTATGAACACCCCATCTACTGATCACTTACAGTTGAAGTCGGAAGTTTACATACACCTTAGCCAAATACATTTAATTCAATTATTATTTGGTAGCATTGCCTTTAAATTGTTTAACTTGGGTCAAACGTTTCGGTTAGCCTTCCACAAGCTTCCCACAATAAGTTGGGTGAATTTTGGCCCATTCCTCTTGACAGAGCTGGTGTAACTGAGTCAGGTTTGTAGGCCTCCTTGCTCGCACACCATTTTTTAGTTCTGCCCACAAATTTTCTATAGGATTGAGGTCAGGGTTTTGTGATGGCCACTCCAATACCTTGACTTTGTTGTCCTTAAGCCATTTAGCCACAACTTTGGAAGTATGCTTGGGGTCATTGTCCATTTGGAAGACCCCTTTAGCGACCAAGCTTTAACTTCCTGACTGACGTCTTGAGATGTTGCTTAAATATATACACATAATTTTCTTTCCTCATGATGCCGTCTATTTTGTGAAGTGCACCAGTCCCTCCTGCAGCAAAGCACCCCAACAACATGATGCTGCCACCCCCGTGCTTCACGTTTGGGATGGTGTTCTTTGGCTTGCAAGCCTCCCCTTTTTCCTCCAAACATAACGATGGTCATTATGGCCAAACAGTTCTATTTTTGTTTCATCAGACCAGAAGACATTTCTCCAAAAAGTACAATCTTTGTCCCCATGTGCAGTTGCAAACTGTAGTCTAGCTCTTTTATGGCAGTTTTGGAGCAGTGGCTTCTTCCTTGTTGAGCGGCCTTTCAGGTTATGTCGATTATAGGACTCGTTTTACTGTGGATATAGATACCTTTGTACCCGTTTCGTCCAGCATCTTTACAAGGTCCTTTGCTGTTGTTCTGGGATTGATTTGCACTTTTCGCACCAAAGTATGTTAATCTCTAGGAGACAGAACGCTTCTCCTTCCTGAGCGGTATGACGGCTGCGTGGTCCCATGGTGTTTATACTTGCGTACTATTGTTTGTACAGATGAATGTGGTACCTTCAGGCGTTTGGAAATTGCTCCCAAGGATGAACCAGACTTGTGAAGGTCTACAATTTATTTCTGAGGTCTTGGCTGATTTCTTTTGATTTTCCCATGATGTCAAGCAAAGAGACACTGAGTTTGAAGGTAGGCCTTGAAATACATCCACATCCACATCCATCGTTTTCTGGAATTTTCCAAGCTGTTTAAAGGCACAGTCAACTCAGTGTAGGTAAACTTCTGACCCACTGTAATTGTAATACAGTGAATTATAAATGAAATAATCTGTCTGGAAACAATTGTTGGAAAAATTACTTGTGTCATGCACAAAGTAGATGTCCTAACCGACTTGCCAAATCTATAGTTTGTTAACAAGACATTTGGGGAGTGGTGGAAAAACAAGTTTTAATGACTCCAACCTAAGTAAAATTCCGACTTCAACTGTATCTATTGATTAGATATAGTCCTGAATTAATCATTCAGCAGAGAGTTAGTGACAGTACAGTGAAGAAGTATGATTTATTCTCAACTTGAGTTCACTGACTGCATAGCCTCAGAGTAGGTGCTGTTACCAAGCCTTGCTGTTCTGGACTTGGTGGACCTCATCCGTTTACATGACGGAAGAGGCTTAAAGAGGCGATTGGCTGTTTTGTATTCTATGGACATACTATCGATCGTTTTGCTTGTACAGTAACTAATCACCTATAGGCCTACAGTGCAGTGAGTTGAGTAAAAATTGTTGCTGGGCATTTAGACCTCTGTCCCCCATGAAACAACACCACATTTAGATTCTACAAACCCAAGTGAATAATCCCAACCCCACTTTTACTTCAGCACCTAGAAAACGTTTCTCTCTATAAGCCAATATGTGTTTCATATACAGTGTACTGCATTTGTGGCATTTATTTGACCTTGGAACATGTTTTAAAACTTTAATGCAAATGTCACTTAAATATGAACAAATATGAATCACTGTTAATATTTTAATAATGACACTTCTACTGTTACGTCCCTTACAAAAAAAAGATTGCAGTTCTGAAAAAGTGCATTAACTGCAGGCGACTGTGGTATGTTGGATGCAGTAACTGCAGAAAAACTGCACTGTAAATGCAGTTGTACTGCAAAATTACTAGAATAAAAATTATGTTATTTTGGACTATTTGCAGCATACTGCAGTTGTACTGCACTCCAACTACAGTGTAATGCAGTAATACTGCAATCTTTTTTCATAAGAGAGGGAGGGGACTTTTATTTAGAAAAATGTTGTGACCCGGAAGTACTTTTTTTAGTGTCGCTGACGAGACGCGCGCTCAGGCAGCCGCGACCATACATTGACGAATGGACGGCAGGAATTTGACATCAAACCATATTCAAACTAGTCCGAATCCTTTCAACGAATGCTTATTTTTACAAGGCTATTAGAATGTTATACCTTTAGGTCAGTTTAGCCTTCTGTAGCATAGACATGGCGTCTTGAGCTATGTGAAAATGGCTCTGTAACACGGTAAGTCACGTTTCCTTGTTGTGTAAGGTCGATGCACCTTGTATATTCCTACGATGACACATAGCTAAGCTTTTTATCAACAGTTCATGCGATAGGTTTAACCAGAGCGCTAATGTTAAATTGTATTCTTCAATTGCGTGTGCGCTGTCTGTAGAAAATATTCACAATAGCTAGGTTTCCATCCAATTGGGGATCGATTTTCATGGGAAAGTAATACATCGGCAAAAGAAAAATATGCGAATATTCCCACCAGTGGTGATTCCTTGTAGCTGATACAAAATAGTGCGTGATGACGTAGTGCGCACAACATTTACCTTTTCGCTTTAATGTACCGAAATAAATCGTATTTTCAACTCTACCAAATGATGAATTTTACGACACAAACTCCCACAATGTCGAATTAACAAATTCTGTCTGCATTTATAAAATTACACTGAAACTTGCTGTTTCCACAGCTGTCTTGATTTTAAAAAAAATACGGTATGACATTACTCGCATTAAAAACTGGATGGAAACATGGTTATTGTAGCCATTATTTGTATCTAACACTAACCCATTCCTAGACGCTAACAGCTTTAGTGCCTACTGACGATAGTATCTTATGGTCGAGGGAGGTTTGTTAACAGCTAGCGCCCCAATCCCGACACTACCAGGTGAAATGCAAGGCGCCAAATTCAAAATCCAAAAGTTGAATTATTAAACATCCACCAATATACAAGTGTTCCATACTCATCAAAAGCTCTGTTTCTTGGCAATATCACAGCGTTGTCAGATTTCAAAAAGGCTTTACGGTGAAAGCAGCACATTTGATTGTTTGAGGGTAGCACCTCACATATCTTTCCCATAGCCATGAATCCATTAGCCATCATGGCACACACATCACATTTCACAGCGAAAACAAATCAATTACCTGTTGAAGAACTTCTGCTGAGGTCATCCTAAGTGTCCAACGAAGACAATCCATGGTTCTTTTGTTAGAAAAAGTAATGTATTTTATCCATAAATCTCCATTTGGTTCGCGCGTTATAATCAGAAACGACAGCCTCCACTCCTCCATTGAAACGTGACGAGAACTTGTTCATTTTATACCTATAAACTTGTCCAAGAACAATCAAACATAGTTTTAAATGTATCCTTAGGAACACTTTTACGTATATTTACTATTATAAATCAACCGGAATATAAACTGATCGATAAAGACGGTAAAAAAGACACTGCGCGCCTTGTCGGGAGCGCGCGCTGGGTACTGTTGACATAAAAAGTACACTTCCTGGTTTGCTCATATTCTCTGGTCTAAAGCATCCAAAATGATGGAATTTACAGTCTCGAGACTGTTGACATCTAAAGGAAGCGATGGGTACTGCATTCATATGCCCTTATATGGTCATTTTCATGAGGGAGGGGTTCCAAATGAGCAGTGTCAAAATCACTTTTTCCAGGACAGAAATTCCTCTGGGTTTCGCCTGCCATATGCGTTCTGTTTTACTCACAGACAAATGGTTAACACTTTTGGAAAATTCAGAGTGTTTCCTATCCAATGGTACTAAATATCTGCATATCCTATTTTCTGGGCCTGAATGGGAGGCATTTTACTTTGGGCATGCCAGGCTCTCAAACCGTCACCTCGGGAGCCACTCCCTAAGAAGTTAAGATTTTGACATTCGTTCTGAACGTTAAAATGCATCGCTTGTGGTACGGTTTTGGAGATCCATTACTTATCTTTCATATCAGTGAGGATAATTATTTATTTTTTAATTACCACCTTTTATAGGGTTAGTGTTCCCACACGGCCATATCTCCATGTTACATTGAATGTTTACAGAAGACCTAAGTGGCTGCGTGTGTTAATTAGCTATCTAGTGTGCTCCAAACACCTGTGTGTAAGCATAACTGTCGGATGTGGCAGGGCTTGCAAACTATCACGGATTGCAAAGGGGAATCCAGCCGCGAGCTGCCCATTGACGCAGGCCTATCAGACGAGCTAAAAGCCTTCTATGCTTGCTTCGAGGCAAGCAACACTGAACAATGCATGAGAGCACCAGCTTTTCTGGACGACTTTGTGATCATGCTCTCCGTAGCCGATGTAAGACCTTTAAACAGGTTAACGTTCACAAGGCCGCAGCTGACCAGCTGGCAAGTGTCTTCACTGACATTTTCAACCTCTCCCTGAACCAGTCTGTAATGCCTACATGTTTCAAGCAGACTACCATAGTCCCTGTGCCCAAGAAGGCCATGGTAACCTGTCTAAATGACTATTGCCCCGTAGTACTCACATCTGTAGCCATGAAATGCTTTGAAAGGCTTGTCATGGCTCACATCAACACCATCATCCCAGACACCCTGGGCCCACACTTCGTATACCACCCCAACAGATCCACAGAACGCAATCTCTATTGCACTTCACACTGCCCTTTCCCACCTGGACAAGAGAGACACCCATGTGATAATGCTGTTCATTGACTACAGCTCAGCCTTCAACACCATAGTGCCCTCTAAGCTAAGGACCCTGGGACCGGACACCCCCCTCTGCAACTGCATCTTGGACTTCCTGACGGTCCGCCCCCAGGTGGTGAGGGTAGGCAACAACATATCCGCCAAGCTGATCTTCAACACAGGAGCCCCACAGGGGTGCGTGCTTAGTCGAATCCTGTACTCCCTGTTCACCCACTACTGTGTGGCTGCGCACAACTCCAATACCAAGTTTACCAATGACATGACTGGTATGCCTGATCACCAACAACAATGAGAGGGCCAATAGGGAGGAGGTCAGAGACCTGGCAGTGTGTTGCCAGAACAACAACCTCTCCCTCAACATCAGCAAGACAAAGAAGCTGATCGTGGACTACAGGAAACGGAGGGCCGAGCTCGCCCCCATCCACATCAACAGGGCTGTAGTGGAGCAGGTCGAGAGCTTGAAATTCCTTATTGTCCACATCCCTAAGGATCTATCATGGTCCACACACACCAACACAGTTATGACGAGTGCACGACAATGCCACTTCCCCCTCAGGAGGCTGAACAGATTCGGCATGGGCCCTCAGATCCTCAAAGTTCTACAGCTGCACCATTGAGAGCATCTTGACTGGGGCCGAGCTCCCTGTCATCATCCAGGACCTCTATGCCAACCGGTGTCAGAGGAAGGCCCTAAAAATTGTCAGACTCCAGCCTCCCAAGTCATAGACTGTTCTCTCTGCTACCGCACGGCTGCTACATATCTACCTCAATAACATTGACTCGGTTCTGGTACCCCGTGTATATAGCCAAGTTATCGTTACTTGTGTGTTTATGTGTTTTACTTTTCTATTCAAACGCAAACAATTCACACCATGAAATTATGAAACAATGAATGTGCACAAATTGGCGGGATAGAGCTCATTCTGGAGAGAGAAGTGCATCTCGGCGCATGGTCAATCCGACGTCTACATTGGCAATGCAGTATTTACGGTGATACGACCTCCGCAGAAGTCAGGGCATTCATGCTTCTTGCGCTCCGCGGAGCAGTACAGAGCTGTTGTCAAGGAATTCAGTTTGTTTTCTACCGTCAACCAATCCTGTCAATGCAGAACTGTACAGAGCCCTCTGCATTGTTACAGAATTTGGGAGGCGATGCGGTACGGAGCTTGATTTGGCCTCTGCATGCCTCTGAAGGCGTCACACCCTCCATATGGAGCCTCTGACCACATTTTTGGATCAAGCATGAATTGAAAGCTTTTAATCTAGGCATCCGAAATGGGTTAGTTCACTGAGATGGGCGCAAATATATATGTTACTGCTCAAATTTAAAATAATCTCGGGCGACCAACAGCCTAACGACCAAACAATCTACCAGTCGACTAATTTGGGTCAGCCCTAATAAGTAGTCACTAATATGTTTGCTACACAATAACTCAACAAACTAAAATCGAAATATTTATCTAGACACACTTCGTGCAGGGTTCCCACGGGTCCTTGAAATCCTTGAAAGTTTGAATTTGAGAGAAAAATCAAGACCTTGAAAGTTTTTGAAAATAGACATGGGACGTTGAAAGTGCTTGAATTTGAATATTTTGTGCAAGAATAGAAATTGAAGTTCTTTTAGATTATTCTTTTAACTTAACGTCAGTAACAGGCTACATTCCGCTGTCTGCATGTGTGTCTCCAGCCGTCTGTGCATCCTGGTTTTACGCGCCACCTGCCTCGAGAGTGCGACGGTCACGTGCGTGCATGAATGATTGAAGTCGAATGATGCCGGTTAAACAGCGGCAAGCAAGCGAGAAAGCTAACGTTAAGCGAACCTTCAGCTATACCTTTAAAAATGTAAATTCCAGGACTCGTGGCTCACCAAAGACATTTTACAAAGACTGGCTTTACATTTTCAAGGCATATTCGTCATCTACATCACCACCTAGACAATCTTCTACAACTACTACCACATTCACCACCACCTCAAGACAGTCCGTCATAACTGGCGTTCCCAAAGAGGACAGATTGGGGTGTCTGAATATGATGGAGTCTCACTACTCTTTCCACTCTAGCGAACGCACAGGTGAGTGGCATGTCACCTGTAACATGAAATTATTTTTAGGAACATGTTACGTTTTCATATTTCATATTCTCTCTCTGTGACACACATACACGTTCACACACAGGCTAGAAACAGAAATAAGTGTTTTGAAATCATTTTTTTTTTTTACTCATAGGTGTGCCGTTCTCAGCGATGTTCCCAGACAGTTCAATAGCCAAGACCTTCGCAATGCAGGCCAACAAAGTCCAGCTATGTGTGCACACATGGCTTGGCTCCTCATTTCAAGCACTTGTCTAAAAAACTGTCTGCCTGGGAGGAGGACTATGTACTTTTCTTTGATGAGAGCCTTAACACTAAAAATACAGTCAAAGCAGTGTGACTGTCACGTCCGTTTTATGGGATGAGGACAAAGTTGTGACGAGATTTTATGATTCTAAATTTATGGGACATGCGACTGCGTTGGACCTTAAACCGGTCTATGAGAAGAGCACCGAAGATCTACCAAAGAAAAACATGGTTCAGATCTATATGGATGGACCAAATGTGAATTGGTCATTTTACTCATAGGTTGAGAAGTCCTATGAGAATAAAGTAGTCCTACACCTTAGGCAGTTGTGGTCTCCATATTGTACATGGAGCATTTCAGAAGGGAGTGGAAGAAACCAAGTGGAAAGTCGACAGTGTACTGCATGCTATGTACCAACTTCGGAAGGATACTCCAGCCCATAGGGAGGACTACTTTAACATCATTGGATCATCAGATCCCTCAATGCCACTTAAGTTTTGTAAGACATGGTGGGTTGAAAATGCGCCCGTGCTTGAAAGAGCTTTAGAGTTTTTACCCCATATGGCAACATATGTGAAGGCTGTAGAGAAGAGATGTCCAAATCCAGGCACAAAGTCCTTTGAGGTGATTCAAAAGGCCGTTAAGGACCTCTCATGACAGCAAAACTGAATTTCATCTTGTCAGTGAGCAAAGTGACACCATTCCTCACATGCTACCAGACCGATAAGCCCATGGTGCCATTTCTCGCTACAGACCTGTTCAAGCTGCTTAAGAGCTTGATGAGAAGCGAGGACCCCTCTCAAACTTGATGTTGAGGTGACCCAGTCATCCAATCACATCGACTCTTCACAGGTCGACTTGGGCTTTGTTACTCAAAGAATTGTGAGAGACTTGTCCGCAGGGAACAAAATTGGACAGAAAACATTAGACTTCGAAATCGCTTGCAAGAAGTGTATGCTCACAACTGTTAACAAACTCATTGAGAAATCTCCATTGAAGTACTCTCTGGTCTTGCATCTTTCTTTCTTGGATCCAAGGGAAATGGCAGGCACAAAAAATGCTGTGTAAATCAAAATTGAAGAAGGCCCTGACCTACCTTGTAAATAGTCATCGGGTGAAGGAAGAAGATTGTGATGATGACATTTGACAAAACTCACATTTTATTGATGACATTGTCCAGGCCTAACACTGAGTTTGTTAACTTTGATCCTGTCCAAGACGGCATGGACACAATTTTACATGAGTATATGTCAATCTGTGGAGACTTTGCCGCCAACTCCTCTTACTGTCACACGGGCAAGCCTCAGTAGAGCGCGGGTTCTCCATCAATCGGCAGATTGAAGTGGAGAACTTGAAGGAAGATTCATACGTGGACAAAAGTTTTGAGAATGACACATATGAATTTCCACAAAGTTTGCTGCTTCAGTGTCTTTAGATATTTTTGTCAGATGTTACTATGGAATACTGAAGTATAATTAAAGCATTTCATAGATGTCAAAGGCTTTTATTGACAATTGACAAGTTGATGCAAAGAGTCAATATTTGCAGTGCTGACCCTTTTTCAAGACCTCTGCAATCCACCCTGCATGCTGTCAATTTACTTCTGGGTCACATTCTGACTGATGGCAGCCCATTCTTGCATAGTCAATGCCGAGTTTGTCAGAATTTGTGGGTTTTTGTTTTGTCCACCCGCCTCTTGAGGATTGACCACAAGTTCTCAATGGGATTAAGGTCTGGGGAGTTTCCTGGCCATGGACCCAAAATATTGATGTTTTGTTCCCCGAGCCACTTAGTTATCACTTTGCCTTATGGCAAGGTGCTCCATCATGCTGGAAAGGGCATTGTTTGTCACCAAACTGTTCCTGGATGGTTGGGAGAAGTTGCTCTCGGGGGATGTGTTGGTACCATTCTTTATTCATGGCTGTGTTCTTAGGCAAATTGTGAGTGAGCTCACTCCCTTGGCTGAGAAGCAACCCCACACATGAATGGTCTCAGGATGCTTTACTGTTGGCATGACACAGGACTGATGGTAGCGCTCACCTTGTCTTCTCTGGACAAGCTTTTTTACCGGATGCCCCAAACAATCAGAAAGGGGATTCATCAGAGAAAATGACTGTATCCCAGTCCTCAGCAGTCCAATCCCTGTACCTTTTGCAGAATATCAGTCTGTCCCTGATGTTTTTCCTGGAGAGAAGTGGCTTCTTTGCTGCCCTTCTTGACACCAGTGCATCCTCCAAAAGTCTTCGCCTCACTGTGCGTGCAGATGCACTCACACCTGCCTGCTGCCATTCCTGAGCAAGCTCTGTACTGGTGGTGCCCCGATCCCGCAGCTGAATCAACTTTAGGAGACGGTCCTGGCGCTTGCTGGACTTTCTTGGGTGCCCTGAAGCCTTCTTCACAACAATTGAACCGCTCTCCTTGAAGTTCTTGATGATCCGATAAATTTATTTAGGTGCAATCTTACTGGCAGCAATATCCTTGCCTGTGAAGCCCTTTTTGTGCAAAGCAATGATGACGGCACGTGTTTCCTTGCAGGTAACCATGGCTGACAGAGGAAGAACAATGATTCCAAGCACCACCCTCCTTTTGAAGCTTCCAGTCTGTTATTCGAAC
The DNA here is from genome assembly GCA_030435695.1 of Brachymystax lenok tsinlingensis. Classification (NCBI taxonomy): domain Eukaryota; kingdom Metazoa; phylum Chordata; class Actinopteri; order Salmoniformes; family Salmonidae; genus Brachymystax; species Brachymystax lenok. The sequence goes on along the minus strand of CM059818.1, from coordinate 8,689,265 downwards.
TCAATCAGCATGACAGAGTGATCTCCAGCCTTGTCCTCGTCAACACTCACACCTGTGTTAATGAGAGAATCACTGACATGTCAGCTGGTCCTTTTGTGGCAGGGCTGAAATGCAGTGGAAATGGGATTCAGTTCATTTGCATGGCAATAAGCTGCCTAATTGCAATTAATCTGATCACTCTTCATGACATTCTGGAGTATATGTAAATTGCCATCATACAAACTGAGGCAGCAGTCTTTGTGAAAATAAAAATTTGTCATTCTCAAAACATTTGGCCACGACTGTAGTTGACCACATAAGAGCTGTGGGTGGCATACATAATGTGTGCATTGACAGACCGCTGCTGATGTCAGTGGCATCTGCAAGGCAGAGGTATGTGACACATCAAGAAGAACAGAGACTGAGAAGAATGGATGAGCATAAAAAACGGAAGAGAAAAGACCTTAGATTAACTTAAAGGAAGAAAAGAAGATTGACAGATGATATAAATGCTCTCAATACCTCAGCAGACAAATTTGCACTCAAATCGGAGAGCACAGGCACTCTTATTGCCAACTCCAATAGCATGAGAAAGGGTGCTAAAGATAAGAGCACAAATATCTGAAATAGAAACACTACTCAACAAAAAAGTTAATGACCTGAAAAGCAAATGAAGGGGCATAGCAGCAAAAGGCGAGGGTTGGGCACTATTTTAACATTTTGAGAAAGGGCAAAACACTACTCGATGAGCAAGTGATAAAAGCAATTTAACCAAAAAGGCCAACAACCCCAGAACACAATGGTTGGGGAAATGTTTTTATTTATTTTGATCCAATTCATTTATCTAATCTTTTGTTGCAAAATATTTTATTTATGGTCATGTTTATCTATTCATTTGGTCATGGTCATGTTGATTAAAAAAAAAAGTTGTGTTTTTGCTCTGCGACATGTTTTGTGTTGTTAAACTGGTGCTAATGAAATAAATGAGGAGTTACTTAGCTCTTCAACTCGCAAATAAGTCTGTCTTCATTGCTCAACTTACAATATATTGTTTTGCTGTGCTAGAGAAGGCAAGAGACCATGTAGTCTGCCATCACTGTAACACAGCACAATTGAGAAGTGTTCACACATTCAAGCCTCTCTCCTTGTAATTGTTGTCTATGAGCTTCTGTAAAGCCTGCTAGTTCTCATTATAAAAATTCTCAGTGTTCTACTAGTAATTAACCTTGATCCACGTCTCAAACTATGCCATGTTGGGTCCTTGAATTTGAGGGAATTGGGCCTGGAAAGTCCTTGAATTTTGATGTTTAAGAAGGTGTGGGAACCCTGAGTATGTTATAAGCTATATTTACATAGGTATTCCTCAAGTACAACTGTGTTCTATTACTATAATAGAACAGACCATGATGGATTCTTTGTCATTTCAGCAAGCCATGACACCCATCATCTCAGATTGTTCTGAAATGGTTTCTGCAGTTAGAAACATAACATAAGCATTCCTGCCACATTTTGTTGAAATATAATTTGATATCTGAGATTTTAAGCTAATTGATTGCACTCAAGTTGTCCCTTTTTTAAATTAGGATTCACATACTATTCCATAAATATAGTACCTAACATCCGATTTGGACTAAACCTAAAACGCCACCCACTGACCCCCACACCACACCAAGCCCACCCCAACGGCCAGTGTACATTATCAGTTCTGACAAGCTGCAGTTAGGAGTATTGTTTCTTCATCCTATGTAATATATTCTCAGTGAATTTGGTGATGCTTATTTTCCCGTTTGGAGAGATTTGTAATTGAAATTGTTAAGTTTATGTACCATCATGCAACCTGATATTACCAGTTTCTGGCCACTAAATGGTGCTGTTCCTGCTTTTAGTTGAAAAAAAAAATGTCAAGAACCCTAATCTGTATTTTTTATGTAAATGGCATGTTATAGAAGGTTCCAGACACTTATTATTTAAACATTTTTTTTTTTGCAGTTTCACTTGTTTTTGAGAAACTTACCCCGCCAGCAATTTACTTCCTGAGCCTCATTCTGGAGTTCCAGGGGGCGTCCAGAAACATGAAAGGCTCCAAGAACACCCAAATACGTACTTTTACAAACAGCAAAGATGTTGTTCACATAAAATTGTCATATCCAAACTTTATCCTCAAGGTTATAATCCATTTTGTTGAACTTGAGCAATCACTTCTGGTGTGCATGCGTGTATTTTCTTGTTCCTCTTGCAAGTTGGTGTGGTTCAGAAGCGCACTAGCCAATCCACAACAATGTGCCCACTGTAAACACAGAGCTGCTAGCTAGCTGCCAGTCGCTAATCTACCACGCTAGCAAATCCTTTTTTATTTCAAACTACTACGCTACCACCCTGTCTGACTACAAATATGCAGAGGAACGTTTTGAATTTCAGGCGACGCTTACACAGACAAGGATCTTCAACAGATGGAGAATGAAAGAGAAAAGAGAAAGAGACTGGGGAGGCAGAGGCTCAGGCAGATATTCAACCAGCAGCTGAGGCCCGACTCAGGACATCTGGGAACTGGTGGTGTACCTGTGGGCAATGCCAAGCGATGCCCACTGAAGACAAGTTTCTTCACTGAGCGGAGTGGGACCTGCTTATGCCAGCCTTGGAAAAATCGAGTTGCCCGCCGCGAGCCCACCCTACTCTGTGTAACCAGTGACAATGACTTTCCAGCCCTCATAAACCCAGCAGTTGTAGAAACTTTTCCCCATGTGCCATACTGGAAGAGAAGACCCTGGCAGGAGGGACCTAATGGCCAGCTGTCAATAAAGTAAGTACCAGCTGTTTTTATGTGATTGACTTCCTACCATTACAGTATTCATAGGCTGTGTCAAATATGTCACCAGTCACTCATATGTTCACCAGTTGACCTACCTAATGTTATTCTACTTTTGCACAGTGAGCTGACATGTTTTTTTGGTTTGTTGGCAAAATAGACTTGTCTATCAGAGTGGTCATGGAATCGGGATTGAAAGGCAAACGACTTGGACGTGGTGTTACCAAGTTGTCAGTATCAACTGCAACAAGTACCCCTCAAACTCAACCACTGGTGTCTACACTGGATTCAACAAGGAGGCAGATAATACCTTCAGAATCCTTTTGAACAATCTTCCACCGATGGCTCATCACCTTTCCCTTCACTTTTCATTTCCAATTAAAGAATGAAGAACATGTATGCAAGTTTTATTTCACAGATGGAAATGCATAATAATATATTGACAGTATCTGTAGAAAATCCCCTCTGAACCCTCTCTGACCCTGGGAGTTAAGGGAGACATTTGTGATTATCAGGCTGCATCAAGTAGGTTACCATCCGGCGCAAAGGAGAAGATTGCGCCAGAAGAAATGGCAGCCGTTTTATGGGCACCTAACCAATTGTGCTATGTGTTTTTATTCACGTTATTTGTAACTTATTTTGTACATGATGTTTCTGCCACTGTATTGTATGGCAAAAAATAGCTTCTGGATATCAGGACAGCGATCACTCACCTCGGATTAGACAAAGATTTTTTTCTTCAACAAGCAGGACGCACAGGATGTACTTCAGACACCCGACAAGGCCAGTATCCCCATCATTGGCAGGAGAAAGAGATGCAGGTATAGAGGACACAGGGCGGGGTGCCTTATAAGGATCTGCCGACGGCGAGTGGGAAATCTGCCTTTACCATCAATATTACTTGTCAATGTACAATCATTGGACAATAAATTAGACAAGGTACGATCACAAATATCCTACCAACAGGACATCAAAAACTGTAATATCACCGAATCGTGGCTGAATGACGACATGGATAACATTCAGCTGGCGGGATATACGCTGCACCAGCTAGACAGAACAGCACAGTCCGGTAAGAGAGGGGTTGGTCTGTGTATACTTGTAAACAACAGCTGGTGCACGAAATCTAAGGAAGTCTCTAGATTTTGCTCGCCTGAAGTAGAGTATCTCATGATAAGCTGTAGACCACACTTTGCCAAGAGAGTTTATCTATATTTATCGTGGCTGTTTATTTACCACCACAGACACTGGCACTAAGACCGCACTCAATGAGCACTATACGGCCATAAGGAAACAGGAAAACGCTCATCCTGAGGCGGCGCTCCTAATGGCCGGGGGACTTTAATACAGGGAAACTTAAATCAGTCTTGCCTAATTTCTATCAGCATGTTAAATGTGCAACCAGAGGGGAAAAAAATAGACCACCTTTACTCCACACACAGAGACGCGTACGAAGCTCTCGCTCACCCTCCATTTGGCAAATCTGACCATAATCTTCCTGTTTACAAGTAAAAACTAAAGCAGGAAGCATCAGTGACTCGGTTAGTAAAGAAGTGGTTAGATGACGCAGATGCTAAGCTACAGGACTGTTTTGCTAGCATAGACTGGAATATGTTCCCGGGGTTCCTCTGATGGCATTGAGGAGTACACCACATCAGTCACTGGCTTCATAAATAAGTGCATCGACGACGTCGTCCCCACAGTGACTGTACGTACATACCAGAAACCATGGATTACAGGCAACATCTGCACTGAGCTAAAGGCTAGAGCTGCCGCCTTCAAGGAGCGGGACTCTAACCTGGACGCTTATAAGAAATCCCGCTACGCCTTCAGACGAACAATCAAACAGGCAAAGCGCCAATACAGGACTAAGATTGAATTGTACTACACCGGCTCTGACGCTCATCGGATGTGGCAGAGCCTGAAAACTATTAGACTACAAAGGGAAGCACAGCCGTGAGTTGCGCAGTGACACGAGCCTACCAGATGAGCTAAATCACTTCTATGCTCGCTTCAAGGCAAGTAACACTGACACATGCATGAGAGCATCAGCTGTTTTGGACGACTGTGTGATCACACTCTCCGTAGCCGACGTGAATAAGACCTTTTAAACAGGTCAACATTCACAAGGCCGCAGGGCCAGACGGATTACCAGGACGGATGCTCTGAGCATGTGCTGACCAACTGGCAGGTGTCTGATTGTCCCTGAGTTTTGTAATACCAACATGTTTCAAGCAGACCACCATAGTCCCTGTGCCCAAGAACACAAAGGTAACCTGCCTAAATGACTACAGGCCTGTAGCACTCAAGTCCATAGCCATGAAGTGCTTTGAAAGTCATGACTTACAAACTAGAATAGTCTAAACACACCAAGACAGTCGTGAAGGGGGCACGACAATGCCTATTCCCCCTCAGGAAACTAAAAAGATTTGGCATCGGTCCTCAGATCCTCAAAAGGTTCTACAGCTGCAACATCGAGAGCATCCTGACTGGCTGCATCACTGCCTGGTACGGCAACTGCTCAGCCTCTGACCGCAAGGCACTACAGAGGGTCGTGCGTACGGCTCAGTACATCACTGGGGCTAAGCTGCCTACCATCTAGAACCTCTACACCAGGCGGTGTCAGAGGAAGGCCCAAAAAAGGACTCCAGCCACCCCAGTCATAGACTCTCTCTGCTACCGCACGGCAAGCGGTACCGGAGCGCCAAGTCTAGGACCAAAAGACTTCTCAACACCTTTTACCCCCAAGCCATAAGACTCCTGAACAGCTAATCAAATGGCTACCCGGACTATGCATTGTCGCCGCCCGCCGCCCGCCCGCCAACCCCTCTTTCACACTGCTGCTACTCTCTGTCATCTATCATCACTTTAACTAATCCTACATGTACATATTACCTCAAATAGCCCGACTAACCGGTGCACTCTTACATTAACTCTGTACCGGTACCACCTGTATATAGCCTCACTACTGTTATTTTTTTTTACTGTTTTTTATTTCTTTACTTATCTATTGTTCACCTAATACCTTCTTTTTTTTTTACTTAAAAACTGCACTGTTGGTTAAGGGCTTGTAAGTAAGCATTGCACTGTAAGGTCTACACCTGTTGTATTCCGCACACGTGACAAATTAAACTTTGATTTTCACGCCTCTTGACTTTTGATTTTAACTTTGATTTTAATCCCCCGACCGGAGTCTGACTATAGTCTTGCCATAGAGGAGAATTGACACCTTCGTTTAGCGATGTTACTAGCGAGCCTTCTGAGAGTGTGACTCTCTCTCCGGAACAGTCTCCATAACTCCCAGGGTCAGAGAGAGGGTTCAGAGGGGTGTTTCTACAGTATCGGTGCAGTACAGTAGCATGGGCTAGCTAGATGGTGGTTGGTTGGATAAAGTGAATGGATTTGTATAGTAATAACGCTTACAGTAGGTCGGGTGGGTACAATGCAGTTGAGTCAAGTAAGAGATAGTTGTTGCATAGATAGTGGTGCAGTAGCAACAGTCGTGTGTGTGTGTGTGATGTATGGAAAAGTCTGCTTCAATCTTTACAAAAGGCAATATGTTATTACCAAGTCAACTGTCAATTGATGTGCCCCATTGACTTGACTGATTTGCTACTATTCTGTAAATGAAAACAAGTTGGCCTAAACCGGTTTTGATCACCATTTGTGTGGTGGCTAGGGAGCAGGAACTCTCAGTGGGGTGTCCGCAACCACAGTGCGAACGTTCATTTTGTCCTTTTCGAGCTACAGTGGTGAGGGGCAGTTGTCAGTCAAGACGGGTGTGGAGCTACAATCTCGGCCCTGTCTGGTCTTGGAACACTGGCTATTTTCTTTGCCGATCGTCTTGGAAGTTAGACATGGTAGAGTGGGTCCTTGAACACCACTGTCTTGTCCTCCTGTCTTTTCAGCACATGTAGTACATTTTCTTAGCAACCCAGGCTTTGGTTTGATTTGGGAAAACCATACTGTACCTGGGTGAGCCTGAGGAGAAATTAAACAGCGATTTGTATCACTTCCACATAAGATTTACACGCACAGTCTGCCTGGTGTCTACCTTTCCTGAAAATGAGATTACAATGTATGCACAATGACAGTGACAAGCATTACTTGTCACCTTTGTATGCTTGTCACCAAGCATTCAAAGGTTTGAAAACAATGACAATGTGATTAGCTTCTCCCAAACCCTAGACCATGTGTCTCCAGTCACCATGGCCCTTTTATAGAATCCATGACCAGTCCATTGCAAAACCATCACGTTTTGCCTGCAGCAGTGGTTGCCTGTCAGCTGATTTTGTCTGGGGCTACAAAAAAAAGTAAGAATACAGTGTAATCCACTCACTTGTGGTGCTACTTTATGGGTTGGTTCTGGCTGACTTGGAGCAATGGTCAATTCACTTGACGTTTCCTGTGAGAAAATATAATCGAAGGAATGAGCGTTACACACACACTTGCAAAGCTGGCTAGGTAGCAAGCAAACTTTTACTCTGGAGCGGGATCGATTTGGAGGTGGAGGGTCCGTCATGGTCAGGGCGGTGTGTCATAGCATCATCGGACTGAGCTTGTTTGTAATTGCAGGCAATCTCAATGCTGTGCGTTACAGGGAAGACATCCTCCTCCCTCATGTGGTACCCTTCCTGCAGGCTCATCCTGACATGACCCTCCAGCATGACAATGCCACCAGCCATACTGCTCGTTCTGTGCGAGACAGGAATGTCAATGTTCTGCCATGGCCAGCGAAGAGCCCAGATCTCAATCCCATTGAGCACGTCTGGGACCTGTTGGATCGGAGGGTGAGGGCTAGGGCCATTCCCCCAGAAGTGTCCGGGAACTTGCAGGTGCCTTGGTGGAAGAGTGGGGTAACATCTCACAGAAATAACTGGCAAATCTGGTACAGTCCATGAGGAGGAGATGTACTGCAGTACAATAAAGTTGGTGGCCACACCAGATACTGACTGTTAATTTAGATTTTGCCCCCCCTTTGTTCAGGGACACATTATTTAATTTCTGTTATTCACATGTCTGTGGAACTTGTTCAGTTTGTCTCAGTTGTTGAATCTTATGTTTATACAAATATTTACATGTTAAGAGTTTATATATTGCTCTTTCTTTGGTGAAGGGTAAAGCACGGTAGAACTCTGAGGTGGAATGTGTTGTGCATGGGTTTGTTTGCTTGGAGTTACACAATTTCAATGACTAATTTCTCTAAACAGGGGAAGATAGCCATCACCAAATTCACTGAGAATACATTACATGGTATGAAGAAAGGAACAATACTCCTAGTCGCAGCTTCATAGTACTCGTCAGACAGAGAACTGATACTTGCCGTTGGGGTGGGCTTGGTTTGGGGGGGGGGTTCTGTGGTTGGCTTTTGACTTTGGATTCCTCACGTCTTAATCATTGCTAATAAGAGGTTTGGTAAAAATCAATGTTGGTTACTGTATTGATTGAATATTATATGAATTCTATAAATTGAAATGGACGGTTTTGGGTGCAATCAATTAGCTTAATTTCTCAGAGTTCAAATTGTCTTTTTAAATGAACATAATTTTGCAGGAATGCTTATCTGTTTCTAACAACAAGCTATTTCAAAACAATCTGAGATGGTGAGTGATGAAATCCTCTTTGTGCTTTTTGAGGCAGAACGACCCATGATGTCTACCTGCCTCAATGTCCTTCTCTTGGTCCATCAGGTGTTGTGGGGGGTGCAGTCCATTCAACAGGAGCTGTGGACACCAGCAAGCAGGATGGAGGAGAAGAAACGCAACATCCGGATCATTGAATGGGAGGACCTGGACAAGAAAAAGTTCTACTCCCTGGGTGTGTTTATGACCATGACCACCCGGGCCACAGTCTACCCGTTCACCCTCATCCGCACCCGGCTGCAGGTGCAGAAGGGCAAGTCCCTCTACACGGGCACATTTGACGCCTTCTACAAGATCCTGAAGGCGGAGGGCCCGCGAGGCCTCTACCGAGGCTTTATGGTTAACACCTTCACCTTGATCTCAGGCCAGGCCTACATCACCACCTATGAACTGGTAAGGAAGTATGTGTCCCAATATTCCAGCAATAACACAGTGAAGTCTCTGTGGGCAGGGGGAGCGGCATCCCTGGTGGCCCAGACCATTACCGTGCCCATAGATATGGTCTCTCAGCAGCTCATGATGCAAGGCCAGGGGGGACACCTGAGCCGCTTCAAGGTCAAACCCAAAATGATGATGGCGACATCCAAGAGCAAAGTGACTTTCGGACAAACCAGGGACATTGTGGTGCAGATATGCGCCGCTGATGGTTTCCGGGGATTTTACCGGGGATACGTGGCATCCCTCCTCACCTACATCCCCAATAGCGCGGTGTGGTGGCCTTTTTATCATTTTTATGCAGGTAGGCGACTCTACCTGCCATAGCTGGCAGATACTAAGCAAGCACTACTAGATTTTAGATAGGTTTTCTATGATATTACATGACATGGTCAATTCTAAAGCTGCTTGAAATGCATCTGAAATGTTTTTGTGCCTTACATTGATGTTTGTTTACAGAGAACCTTTCCAAACTAGCCCCCAGTGATTGTCCTCACCTGCTTCTGCAGGCCATCGCTGGGCCAATGGCAGCAGCCACAGCTTCCACCATCACCAATCCTATGGATGTTGTACGGGCCAGAGTGCAGGTAAAATCACAAGTATATTGCTTCGTCTGTAAACAATCCTTGTTATGGTTTAACTGAACAAAAAGTGACACATTCATATTCAGTGTTATTGTCTTAGTTAATCCTTTTTGTAATCACTGGTGACATGGTTTGCAAACCATTTCAAGTTTACCATACCAGATCCTCTTATTGGATAAACAGTGCATTCGGAAAGTATTCAGACCCTTTCTCCACATTTTGTCACTTTACAGACTTATTCTAAAATGTATTAAAAAAACAATCTACACACAATATCCCATAATTACAAAGCGAAAACAGGTTTAGAAAATTTGGCACATTTATAAAAAATAAAATAAAAAAAACAGATGCCTTAAGTAAATAAGTATTCAGACCCTTTGCTATGATACTCGAAATTGGTGCATCCTGTTTGCATTGATCGTCCTTGAGATGTTTCTACAACTTGATTGGACTTGATTGCATAAATTCAATTGATTGGAAAGGCACACTCCTGTTCAAATCCTTGATGAAAACCTGCTCCAGAGCGCTCAGGACCTCAGACTGGGGCGAAGGTTTACTTTCCAACAGGACAACGACCCTAAGCACACAACCAAGACAACGCAAGGGTGCCTTCCGGACAAGTCTCTGTATGTCCTTGAGTGGCCCAGCCAGAGCCCGGACTTGAACCCGATCAAACATCTCTGGAGAGACCTGAAAATAGCTGTGCAGCGACGCGCCCCATCCAACCTGACACACCTTGAGAGGATCTACAGAGAAGAATGGGAGAAACTCCCCAAATACATGTAACAAGCTTGTAGCGTCATACCCAAGAAGACTCGAGGCTGTAATCACTGCCAAAGGTGCTTCAACCAAGTACTGAGTAAAGGGTCTGAATATTTATGTAAATGTGACGTTTTTTATTTTTTAATACATTTCTAAAAGCCAGTTTTTGCTTTGTCATTATGGGGTATTGTGTGTAGATTGTTGTTTTTCATCAATGTAATACATTTTACAATAAGGCTGTAATGTAACAAAATGTGGAAAAAGTCAAGAGGCGTGAATACTTTCCGAATGCACTGTATTTTGGGGGTATATACTGTTCAAGGCACTTATGAGTTCAATTGATTAGTCATTATATTTTACAAAGCAGGTTCAAGGGGTTTTCAGGACAACTTTTACAAACATGGATTCTTCAGGTGATATTTGCCTAGCTTAAATACATAGCCTGAAAAATTCCCATGTTCACCAAGAAACAACTGAGTAGGCATTTGTCAAGACACTAAAGGGACTCCACATTTTGTCTTTCTACCTCGATCCATATAATTTCTCTATGAACTCTAAAGGTGTTTTTTTGGGGTGATATGAACCTTTCTCACTGTGGCTCCTAAGGTGGAGGGCAGGTCATCTGTCATTGCGACCTTCAAGCAGCTGCTGGCAGAGGAAGGACCCTGGGGGATGACTAAGGGGTTGTCTGCCCGCATCATTTCCTCCACCCCCACGGCCGTGGTCATCGTGGTGGGCTACGAGACCCTCAAGAGACTGAGCCTGCGGCCTGAGCTGGTCAACTCTAGACACTGGTAAATACCAGAGGGACAACCAGGGACACTGTCAAACACAGACAAAACATGGCTACCTGGTCCCCCATATTGCTGATTAGGTTTGCCTTTGAAAAACCGTTGCCTTTTTATGTTTTAATGTGAGGTTGGTGGATTTTATCATGATGTTTGGGCAGAGGTTACGATTCATACCTTTTTGTTTTCAGGGAGTACAACTGTAGATATTGGAACTTGTCAATTAGAGGTATGGAGAGAAATGTGTTTGTTGTTGCAGCAGAGTAAGCAAATTAAAGTGTAATTGATAAGGAGAGTAATTTAATTTACCAATTATAAGGCTTGGTAAATTTGACACTGGGTTAAACTGGTTTTCAAAAGGGACTCTCAAAATGTTCATTTTAAATGGTACATGTTTGTCAGCTTTGTATTGTTCATGTATTCACCCAATGGTTGCATTTCACAGGTAAATGTAATGTAGACAACCCTGCTGAGAGCCTGTGTCGACAGGCAGGTTATCACATTCAACAAACAAGTTCTCTTCCTATGGTGAGAAAGGGGGGGAAGAATGGACCAGGGCTATGTTGAATAAGAGCAGAACTGCTCTCTAGTACCCTTTTCTCTGAATACGTTTTGCGTAAAGTAAGTTATTCAATGTAGGCTTGGGAAACACTTTGGCATGGTAAAATTACTGGTGCTTCCTCAACACATCTCAACTTAAAAACAGTGTTACCTACTCCTGCCCTCAATGCTTGTGGACTGTTGGAAATAGTACACTATATACAAAAGTATGTGGACACCCTTTCAAATGAGTGGATTCGGCTAGTTCAGCTCCACCCGTTGCTGACAGGTGTATAGAATCAAGCACACAGCCATGCAATCTCCATAAACAAACATTGGCAGTAGACTTGCCTTACTGAAGAGCTGTGACTTTCAACGTGGCACTGTCATAGGATGCCACCTCAAATGTCTGCCCTGCTTGAGCTGCCCCGGGCCAAACGGTAAGTGCTGTTATTGTGAGGTGGAAACATCTAGGAGCAACAACAGCTCAGTGGTAGGCCATACAAGCTCACAGAATGGGACCGCTGAAGTGTGTTGCGTGTAAAAGTCATCTAACCTCGGTTGCAACACACTACCAAGTTCCAAACTGCCTCTGGAAGCAACATCAACAAAATAACAGTCTGGAGATTCATGAAATGGGCAGCCACACACAAGCCTAAGATCACCATGTCAATGCCAAGCGTCAGCAATGTAAAGCTTGCCGCCATTGGACTCTGGAGCAGTGGAAACGCTTCACCATCTGGCAGTCCGACGGATGAGTCTGGGTTTGACAGATGTCAGGACAACGCTAGCTGCCCGAATGCATAGTGCCAACTGTTTGGTGGAGGAGGAATAATGGTCTGGGGCTGTTTTTCATGGTTTGGGCTAGGCCCCTTAGTTCCAGTAAAGGTAACTCTTAACGCTACAGCATACAATGACATTCTAGATGATTCTGTACTTCTAACTTTGTGGCAGGCCCTTTCCTATTTCAGCATAACAATGCCCCCGTGCACAAAGCGAGGTCCATACAGAAATGGTTTGTCGAGATCGGTGTGGAAGAACTTGACTGGCCTGTAGAGCCCTGACCTCAACCCCATCGAACACCTTTGGGATGAATTGGAACGCCGACTTGCGAGCTAGGCCTAATCGTCCAACATCAGTGCCCAACCTCACTAATGCTTGTGGCTGAATGGAAGCAAGTTCCAACATCTAATGCAAAGCCTTCGCAGAGTGGAGGCTGTTACAGCAGGAACGGGTGGTATAAACTCCATATTAATGCCCATGATTTTGGAATGAGATGTTCGACAAGCAGGTATCCACATACTTTTGGTCATGTAGTGTATGATAAGGCAGCCATGTTAGGAGTCCATTGTCCTGAAACAGGCCACAATAAAATGCCCTATGAAGTGTTTCTTGGCCAAAGTTTGATTTAATGAATGGTTTCTAAATGTACTACATACATTTCATGGGGTATATGCTGTTTTGAATATTTCACCCTTTTCCTGTAAGTTGTAGACTGAACTGTTGCACTTCATTCATTTCATGAACTAAAATCAACCTTGTTTGTAAGCATTCACGCATTATGAATTTGCCTGTCATACCTTCCTCAAATATGAGTGCCGATATTTGGCACCATGCTCAGTTGTGAAGTATACCCATGTTAACTGGATAGGGTGTTCCGATTTCTTCCAATGAGAATTACAATTAGCAACAATTTCAGGTCACAACTGTGTTTTGGATAAATAAATAAATAGATCTGCACAAGTTATTTTAACTTGATGGAAAATGTCAAATACTGTCACAGCACAACCAAGCCTTTTAAGTTTCTCCTAATGCTTAGCAAAAAATCATAACTCATGAATTTGAATTGCAAGGTCATTGACAGTTTGCAATAAATTGATTGGACTTTGCACTGTTTCAGGAACCGGCCTACTTGTGTAACATCAATCCTACAGTGTGCCTGAAGCTGATTTGATCCTCAATTTTACCCTAATTGCCGTTAACCCCTAGATTTATCGTTGCCGCCACTCCCGAAAATATTACATTCTTAAAATAAACATTTGTGAAAAATTGACTAAAACCAGATAGTATGTAGAAAAGATAATGGACATATTTGAAAATAAGATCTGAGAACTATCACCAAAATAAAGAGCGGAATGTCATGGTATGGAGCCCCCATTGACTCATAACATGACAATGTGTAGAATTGCAGGAAATAGCTTAAATTTAGTCTTCACCCCAAACTTTCAGCCTGCGACCATGCCAAATTGCCACCTAACACAAATTGATTTTCTTCTAGTAAAAACCTTGTAGTGCCAACGTTTCATACATTGTGTTTTCAATGAGGCAAATGCAGATGGGCAACCCCATGCTTCAGCCCAATAATTTAAAACCCACTATGCTGCATCAGTTGGATACATTTTTGTAGGATGATTAAATATCTCACAGGGCTGCATGCCCACAGACCCTCCCCCAGGTAAAGGGAAAAAAAGCCCAGGGGAAACTTCTGTGCCATCTTAACATGGGCAGTTGGGCAAAACTCCCCTTAATGTGAACACATTTTCTCTCTCTCTACGATGGACATGGCAAAGTGCAAATGTGTCCATTACGTTGCACTGTTTTCTTAAACACTTTGGAATTAATTCTATATGCAGTACTGATTTTTGGTCACAGGATGGAGTACTGGTTTGCAAGACCTTGAGCATGTTGTATGTAATAGGATAACTAACTAGCTGTGGTGCCAGCCTGAGATGGAAGTTCATGCTGATTGAAATGTGTGCTTCCTCACTTTTCACAGATCCTGTGTACAGTAATTGTTTTTCGAAACATCTGCTGCATTTTAATTTGCAGCAGACATTAGTTTAGATCTCCACAAATGACTAGGTTACCGTTCTGGAAAGTTAATTGAATAAATCATGCACCGGTAGGAAGGAACATTAACTCAAATTAGTTGGGAAAATGAATATACAAAAAATCCTTTATTTTGAGTACAACAAAAGGAGGGCAAGGTACAGTGAAGTGCAAAATAATCAATGACGTTGAACCTCTCCCACAATCATTGTTTGATTGCAGTTTCGCTCTAGCTCAGTGGAGCAACCATGGGCTATTCTGACTGAGCTAGGCCATAGGTGCATCTCAATAGTCTAAACGGACTTCCTCTCCTCACCTTCCAGCTCCGCGAGAAGGGCTTGTGAATGCAAATGCCTGTTATGTTTTCAGATGAGAAAAAGGAGAGCAAGTCAGAATATTGAGCTGCACCATAAGTAGGATGAGCCAGGCAAGATAAGCTGTGGTACTCTTACTAGAGTGCCAGTATTCAGACTGCCTGGTCTGCTGCTGGGAGAGGTGGTAGGAATGAGAGCTGGTACATCACATGGGACAATCATAGATATGGATGGCCCGGTCATCTCCAACAGATACGATCTTGGAACCTGTGCCGTTGTATTTCACACTCCACACCTGGGGGGGGGGGGGGAGCAGACGACAACACTTGAACAACCTGCAAGGCAGCAGTTAAGTGTAAAAACAGCGGCAGAGTTGGCAAAATACTCTGCGGGCATTTCAAAACCTGTTTAGAATGCAGTTGTACGACAGACAAGATTTCAGATATTACTATTCTGTAAAAAAAACAAATGCACCCTTTGAAATGATTAAATGATGGTGGGACAACCAAGGGATGTTCTTTCATCAAAAACCCATTCGACCTCAAAAGCAAGAAGAGCTCCGTCTACTGTGACCACTCAGAACGAGACGCACTGCTACAAAAGAAAGATGCAGCTTTCATTCAGACAGAGGCTAAAAATGGAAAGCAGACACTCAACTGCCTCTGATCTCTCCTCAGAGCAATGTCTGTAAATGTGTAGCTTTCTTCCAGAGAAGATTAAGCCTCCCTACAGGCGTCTGCAGTGGAGATCTAACGACAGCGCGGATTATTCAGTCTGCCAACGCTGAGACATAACAGAAAGACAGGAGGGGGCATAGTAGGACAACAGCCACATCAATTCCCATATTATTTTGAGTGGCCAGCCACTATCACACTGAAGGGGGCAAGAGATGAGTGTATTGTATATGGCTGTTAGACCCAATAATATTATTAATCCCTTCTTTCTTTTGTGATCAGACTGTAGGTGAAAATAATATGGCGGATTAAGGAAGAGTCCTGTTCACCCGAATCATAATTGAATCGAGCATGCACTTTCTGAATTGTAAAATGAGAAGTGCTTTCTAAATTAAATTTACAGTCCTCAGGATCAATAAAATGTTCCATTAGCCATTGGGAGTTGACTGAATGTTCTCACCTGGTCCTGATGGTCAAAGAATGTGTTGACACACGCCCTCGAGCTGGCATCCCAAACCTTTACACTCTTGTCTGAGGAGCTGAGAGGAGCAAAGACAAAGTAATTTTGTCATCGCAAAAATTCATAATACTTCTTGGCGTCACAACTGTCATTTATAGTTTGTAGACTCTAGCCCAAAAATCTGAATGTCTGTGAAACAAAAAACACTTTGGAAATAGGATCTCTTCCTTCTCCCATCATTGAAGTTATCACTGATTTTACATAACTGGATTGGTGAAAGAAATACAGGTGACAATCGTTTTATGGTCTTGGAATTAGACTTTGGCACCTGCCATTATTAAATCACATTAAATATGATCTGGGAACTCACTATTAAATACCAACACAGTTACTGACTTAAGACAAGCACACACACTTTACCTGGACACGAAATGCGTGTCATCAGGGGAGAAAGCTACGTTGAGGACCCAGGACGCGTGGCCACTCAGAGTGCCTGCCAACTTGGCATGCTGCCTGTAAAAACAACATTTTCAAGTGTTAATAAAATACATACACTACATGACCAAAAGTATGTGGACACCTGCTCGTCAAACATCTCATTCCAAATCATGGGCATTGATATGGAGTTAGTTCCCCCTTTGCTGGTATAACAGCCTCCACTCTTCTGGGAAGACTTTACTCTAAAATCAGTGGTACTCATTGCATGAGCCCTTAATTTGTGGCTCACTGTAATTTTCCATTCATAATACATAAATGATACAATTTCAATTCAATGTGTTTAATGCAGGCCTGAATCACTTCATTGAATATATTTTGTTCCCTGGACAGCAGATAGATTGCAGTATAGCGCAGCTGTTGAAAAGAAAGGCTGAAACGCAACTGCTCAACTACAGCGACCGACATATCAGTTTGCCATTAGCTAATTTTGCAGTCTGGTTGACATGGATCGATTTATTGTAAAAAAGAGACGTAAATCTATTGACAAAATGAGGGGGAAGAGCTGGAGAACAACATGACAGCTATGAACAAACAACCACCGGGGAGAACTTGGAAAATCAGGAAGATGGCGGCGGGGAATTGTAGCTAGCTCACGTGGCTCCGGTGGCTAAGAGAAGGATATGGTTGATTCAAGAAGAACACAATGTTCCAAGTGAAATGGACAGACAAGTATATTTGTTGTACTGCATGATGGGACCAGCTCTAGGAAGTATCTTGGTGGTTCCAAACTTCTTCCATTTAAGAATGATGGACACCACTGTGTTCTTGGGGACCGTCAATGCGGCAGAAATGTTTTGATACCCTTCCCCAGATCTGTGCTTCGACACAATCCTGTCTCGTTTTTGCTCTGACATGCACTGTCAACTGTGGGACCTTATATAGACAGGTGTGTGCCTTTCCATCAATTGAATTGACCACAGGTGGACTCCAATCAAGTTGTAGAAACATCTCAAGGATGATCAATGGAAACTGAATACTTATGTAAATAAGGTATGTTTCTTTATTTGAAATACATTTGCAAACATGTCTAAAAATCTGTTTTCGATTCGTCATGAGGTATTGTGTGTAGATTGATGAGGATTTTATTTGATCTATTTTAGAACAAGGCTGTAACATAAAATGTGGAAAAAGTGAAGGGGTCTGAATACTTCCCGAATACACTGTATATACTGGCACCACCTGTAGCTTTTGGTGATAATCTGGGTCTAGGTTTAAAAGGGGAGGGTATATTACTAGAAACGTTTGAATTTTACCATTAAACTACCCGAATTTGTCACTTTCAACGTTGTGGGAATTTTATCAGGTGACATCTAGTGGCCTTGTTGGGCCCTTCAGATTACCACAGGTGTCTAATTATCTCTGGCCCTCTGTGTGGCCTCATCACATGTAAAATAATATATTTTAAAATGGAATAACAAAATTGTAAATTATCATCAACTTAGTGTATACCACTGGTGTTTAATGAGGGTTTCCGCATATTTACACATTTATTTTACTATGTTTTTGTTGTCAGTGTGTTTGCTTCAAACTGGTGGCAGAAAAAGTAAACAGTTGGAAGAGTTTCAGAGTCAATTGAAAATAATCCCATAGTTGATTTTTTCATTAATTAGGTTATTTTATCCTGAACCATATGGTCTAGCCACTAGAAACTTATGGACAATATAAAAAGACACTAACTTTTTTTATATATAAAGTAACAAAAAGTTACCAAAGATTGCAATATTACTGGTAGCTTTGCAACCATATCTGGGTCAGTTAATAATTATTTGAAAAAAATGTGTCTTCCAAAAAAGGAGCGTGATCACAGCAACACCCAAAATATGAGAATAGGGACTGCTTGGACCTGTGCGACAATGTAATTTGACATATCACTTGGATCTCAAAGAGAACAACCAAGATTTAGAAAGATGCTTTGAAATATATCCCCAACATTCAATTCATGGATACATTGCCTTGAACACAAAGCAATACAGCCATGCATTTATTTTTTTGGGGAACAGTCTGTAGGATTCTTATTCTACACCACAATACCCTAAAATGAGAGCAGGCGAGTCAGATGGCCATTAACACCCCAGTGAACTTACACGTCATAAATCTTGATGTAGCCATCATCGGAGGCTGTGACTAAGAGCTGTGAGTCTGGAGAGAACGTCAGCGATCTGATAGGCATGGCGTGACCTACAGAGAGGGAGTGGAGAGGGGGGAGACAGCATGCTCGATTAAAACACACACACACACACACACACACGCAGCTTGTCTTCAGTGCTGACAATTTGTGAGAGCTTATACCCCTTCAATATAAAGACGCATGACTTTGTCCGTTGTAGATTGAGTCACATAGCAGGCAGTGAAATGTTTTACTAACCAGGTTTCCATCCAACCTTTTGAGAGTAAAGTACATTTGATAAAAACAAAACATTTGACAACAGGCCTAATAGAAAAAGCTAATGTGTCAGTAAACTTAAATGTTGACAAAACAAAATATGCAAAGGTGGGATCTTTTTGTGCAGGTAAAATGAATTGCGCGAGAAATGACAAATGCCTTTATGTGCAAATATTGATATAATAACCATAGACGTAAACTTGTAATCACGCAATGGTATATTATCCCAACATGAAGTTTAATAGGCTAAAGATTAAATAAGTTATAATGAACTCATTACGCTCACTGGTAAAGACCACATTCGCTATAACAAAACGTTCAGTAGAGTTAAATGCGTTAGAAACCCATTTACTTGTATTTCTTTTATTTGTTACATGGAATTTATCCACAACAAGTCAATTTGATGGAAACATCTCTGGTGGGAAACTGCACATTGTTTTTAATGCGGATTTTAGAATATTCACATGAAAATCTGTCACCAATTGGATGGAAACCTAGCTACTGAGATGTGAGAGAAAGTGGTTGAGGGACACAGAGGCCAGAGAATGTACCTTCCAGCGTATGGAGTAGTTTCCCAGTGGCAATGTCAAAGATGTTAATGATTCCATCTATAGCTCCACTGGCCAAGTACTTTCCGTCTGGGCTCTGGAAAAAAGATAGGAAAATGTAAGTATTTCTGATAGTTAAAAAGCTTGTTTTGAGCAGTTGTATTTGAATGTTTAACTAGATGTTATTGATGTAATCAAAGAGAAAATGTGGGATAAAAACTATGAACCACTGCCAGCTGAAGAAGTGAATTCATTATCAGGAACATTTGATAGTTGCAGCACTGACAATTCATTAAAGGCTGTGGCTCCGACTTTTCTCAACCTTTCTTCCAGAGCACTAAAGGTGCTGAAGCTTCTGCGCATGTGCCTAAGACGTTCTACGCATGTTTCTTTACCTCTACACACATTTGTTGCGTCCTTCCCTTCACATTTCGCACTGTCAAATCGTGACTGATAGTTTTACCGGTGAAATAACTATGAAGCATCTCTATACCAACCATTTGATCTCAGTCTCATTGGAATATGGATTTAGATCGAGGTATTGTGTTGTTTCGAAGTAGTTGAATGGTGTAAAGTGAGCGAAATTTAGAGCAGAAGGTGTTACGGGGCTGTAGTAGAGCAGGTAGAGAGTCAAGTTCCTTAGTGTCCACATCACCAACAAACTATCATGACCCAAACACACGGCCTGGTATGGCAACTCCTCGGCATCCGACCGCAAGGTGCTACAGATGGGGGTGTGTACGGCCCAGCACATCACTGGGGCCAATCTTCCTGCAATCCAGCACCTCTAGACCAGGCGGTGTCAGAGGCCCTACAAATTGTCAGACTCCAGCCACCCTAGTCACACTGTTCTCTCTGCTACCGCACGGCAAGAGGTATCGGAGCACCAAGTCTAGGTCCAAAAGGCTCCTTAACAGTTTCTACCCCCAAGCCATAAGACTGCTGAACAGCTAATCAAATGGCTACCTAAACTTTTTGCATAGTTTAGTTTAGAGCGTCCCCCCCTCTTTTTTATGCTGCTAGTCACTTTGCCCCTACCTACATGTACATATTACCTCAATTACCTCGACCCCCGCACATTGACTCAGTACTGTTATTGTTGCCGTTTTATTTTTTACTTTAGTAAATCTTAACTTCTTAAAACTGCATTGTTGGTTAAGGGCTTGTAGGTATTTCACAATAAGGTCTGTTGTAGTTGGCGTATATGACATAAGATTTGATATTTTGCCTAGAGGTGCACACTGTTGAGTTTTGGCCACATGAGAGGAATTAGTATGTTACTGTAAGACAACACCCTATGCTATTATATTCAGTTCTGTTATGTAGAATAATATGATCTTGCAGACATTGATTCAGCTTGGATCTAACTTTATTAAACAAGCACCATTTGCCAGAGTAGCCTGTTCCCTACTACTTAAAGTAGAGCATAAACATGCGCAGAACGTGATCCGCACATGCGCATAAGCTTTGGGACCTTCAGGGCTCTGAAAAAAAGGTCAGGGAAAAGTCAGATCAGCAGCCACCCAGTTCTTTAAAATGTTAGGTTACTTGTGTAACCCTGGTTTTATGGGATAAGTAAGGTGGGTCACAAGCTTGAAGTATAAAATTTGTGTCAGTTGGAGACAGGTAAAGTGGCGAATGAAGTGAGTCTCTCTCCTCCATAAAGGGAGCCACTCGCCCGCCAACTGGTTATTCGAGCATGCCTCTTCCTTGCGCTCTTGCAAGCAGAGAAATGCGGTGGCAGCTCACTCGTATTCTCATAGAACCTGGGATACTCAAGTAACCCAAACATTAGGAACACCTGCTCTTTCCATGACAGACTGACGTGTTTGTGAAAGAGACACCTTTCCATATTAGTTTGTTGCCTAAACTGTTCGGACGCTACAGACAGAAGTTGGCAGATCAGCTGTAATGTCTTCAGACAAGTCCCTTTTTTGGGGGTCGTAGAGCAAAACGGAGAACACCATCGTTGCGTGAGAGTCATCTTTCCATAGAGGGGTCATAATAGTTTGGACGCTACAGAAGTTTTCACGATTAGACTGATTTTTGTGATGTCTCATTCTCTGGCAAACACCGCTCTAGCTCTGCCACCTTTCACCGTGGATGTGGCGGATTGAGACGCATCAATGCATCTCAAACTTAACTGACGGATTTTGAACGGGATTTTTATTATCATGCTAATTTGGTTTCCATGGGCCGTGGAAATTAACTACGTGGTTAAAAGCATGGGAACCGGGTGATAATTATTTTACGTTCCGGGCATTTTTTTCCAGTCGCACAAATTGCACAAAAAAACAAATATAGAGCTGCTCTGCAAACAAACTTGTTAGATAGCTAGCTAACATTTTCACTGTTCCAACGTTAAACCAACTCGGAAGTTCAAAGACATTTCAATTCAAAGAAATTCCATAGAAGCCGCTCCTCTGTAGGTATAATTCTGTGGACCAAACTCAGATAATGCATGTCATAACAAGATACCCAGAGCTTCAAGGCACGCTTCCTCCATCCTCTCTCCTTACTCTAAAAATGGCCATTGATTATCGCACCCTACACTGTGACTGGCAGCACAGTGTGTTTGTCTTTCATTATGATTTAACAATGCTCTTATGGCAAGTACGATTTGCTCTTAACGACTTTCCTATACAGATTAAAAAAATTTTTTTACCCGCTCCACAGAAAGCTGCTCTATCCACAATGGACTAGAAGTAATTAATGTTGCGCCAAATAAAATTTTTTAAAAAGGTTTCTGGAGTTTTAAAAATGAACAGAAAGGAATGATAAACCCGGTACTTTTTGGTGGTTTCGAACCGGTTCAGAACTTGATTTTGCTGGTCGGAACAGTGGAAAGGAACAGAAATGATGGTTCTGAGAAGGAAAGATCACATTCAGATATAACCTCTCACGGACAGGCCCAGAGGGCCATAGTTTCCGGGTGATGGAAAAATCTCAGTTCGCCTGGGTCAAAAGATCCCTGTATAACGGTAGTTGCCAGGGCTCGTCTTAAAGCAGGAGAATGATCTCCGCTAACCATTGCCTGACTGGCAATCGAGGGGCTACCAAGATGAGGGATATGTCTTTCATCCCTCACTCTGTTCAGAGTGGGGAGAATCAAGCAGAGAAGGAAACATGCAGAGCATCACCCTTGGCCAAGGGTGTGCCAGCGTTTCCAGTCACAGTGGTGCGTATCCTGCGAACGCAAAGAATGGCAATGAGTGTCTACATTCCGATTTTTTAAGTCATTTAGAAGACGCTCTTATCCAGAGCGACTTACAGGAGTGCATACATTTTTCGTACTGGTCCCCCGTGGGAATCGAACACACAACCCTGGCGTTGCAAGTACCATGCTCTACCAACTGAGCCACATTTCTTTGTGCGATGCAGAGATTTACAGTGGCTAGACAGTGTCTCTCCCAGATCTAGTTCTGTCTCCAATCCCTGTATAGGAGATTGGACTTGATATCCAGAGGCACTCCCACATTCAATACACCTGGGACGCAAGTAGTGAAAGCAGGTGTGCCCTGCTCCACAGAATAATCTTGACAGTTGGTCTGTGTAGACAGAGAGCGTGCCACCCTGGCGGTTGATGTATCACAGTCATATTGTCTGTCCTGACAAGGATGTGAGAATTTTGAAGAAAAGGCAGAAAGTGTATAAATGCGAGAAACACTGTTAGCAGTTCGATGTAATTTCTATGAGCATGGCGGAGCTGTGGGGACCACAATCCGTTTTTTGCTCTTCCCTCGTGACTCACCCTGTGAGTGACGCATCTGTCACCACCTTCCTCGGGGACACTATCCCTAGGGAAGGGTTTCCGTTAAGAAAATGTGGCGCTGGACATTTGACCAGCAGCATTTTAATTTACTGGATATATTGTGGATAAAGAGTTACCTCTCTAACAGAACACAGAGATGTTCTTTAATGGCAGCCACTCCAACATAATCCAGGTAGAATTTTATTTTTTTATGACAAATCATTCACCGAACCCTAAACCTCAACTACATATTGTAATGAATATTGTGGAAATTGGGCAAGTTGAGGTGACTAAACTGCTTGGAGTTACAATCCAATCCATGGTCAAAACATTGATACAACAGTAGCTAAGATGGTGCCTTAACAATACTATCAACAAGGTAGGTCCTACAGGCCCTAGTTGTCGCACCTGAACAACTGTTCAGTTGTGTGGTCAGGTGCCATGAAGAGGGACTTAGGAAAATTACAATTGACTCAGAACAGGGCAGCACGGCTGGCCCTTGGATGTATACAGAGAGCAAACAATAATATGCATGTCAAAGTGAAGGAGAGATCGACTTCATCGCTACTTGTTTTTGTAAGAAGTGTTGACAAGCTAAATGCACCGGGCTGTCTGTTTAAACTACGAGCACACAGCTTGGACACCCATGCATACACCACAAGACATGCCACCAGAGGTCTCTTCACAATCCTTAAGTCCAGAACAGACTATGGGAGGCACACAATACTACATAGAGCCATGACTAAATGGTACTCTATTCCACATCAGGTAACTGATGCAAGCAGTAGAATCAGATTTAAAAAACAAAAATATACCTTATGGAACAGTGGGGACTGAAGAGACACAAAAGATACAGACACACGCCGACGCACTCAAGTGCTAGCACACACACGTACGGTGGTATTACATGTTGTATGATGTATTGTTATCTTTTGTTTTACAATACATTCGGAAAGTATTCAGACCTTGACTTTTTCCACTTTGTTACATAACAGCCTTATTCTAAAATAGATTTTTTTTTATCCCCCATCAATCTACACACAATACCCCATAATGTCAAAGCAAAAGCTCGTTTTTTTTTATTTTTGCATTCAGACTATACTCAGTACTTTGTTAAAGCACCTTTGGCAGCAATTACAGCCTCGAGTCATCTTGGGTATGACGCTACAAGCTCGTCACACCTGTATTTGGAGAGTTACTCCCATTCTACTCTTCAGATCCTCTCAAGCTATGTCAGGATGGCTGGGGAAGGTAGCTGCACAGCTATTTTCCGGTCTCTCTAGAGATGTTTGATTGGGTTCTAGTCCGGGCTCTGGCTGGGCCACTCAAGGACATTGAGACTTTTCCCGGAACCACTCCTGCATTGTCCTGGCTGTGTGCTTAGGGCGGTTGTCCTGTTGAAGGTTAGCCTTCGCCCCAATCGGAGGTCCTGAGTGCTCTGGAGCAGGTTTTTATCAAGGATCTCTCTGTACTTTGCGCCGTTCATCTTTCCCTCGATCCTGACTAGTATCCTAGTCCCTGCTGCTCAAATACATCCCCACAGCATGATGCTGCCACCACCATGCTTTACCGTAGGGATGGTGCCAGGTTTCATCCAGATGTGAAGCTTTTACATTCAGGCCAAAGACTTCAATCTTGGTTTCATCGGATCAGATCATCTTGTTTCTCATGGTCCTTTAGGTGCCTTTTGGCACACTCCAAACGGGCTGTAATGTACATTTTACTGAGTAGTGGCTTCAGTCTGGCCACTCTACCATAAAGGCCTGATTGGTGGATTGATGCAGAGATGGTTGTCCTTTTGGAAGGTTCTCCCATCTCCACAGAGGAACTCTGGAGCTCTGTCAGAGTGACCATTGGGTTCTTGGTCACCTCCCTGACCAAGGCCTTTCTCCCCCTATTGCTCAGTATGGCCGGACGGCCAGCTTTAGGAAGTCTTGGTGATTCCAAACTTCTTCCATTTAATAATGATGGAGGCCACTATGTGTGTTGAGACCTTCAATGCTGCAGAAAAGTTTTGGGACCCTTCCTCCCCAGATATGTTCCTTGACACAGTCCTGTCTCGGCGCTCTACGGACAATTCCTTCGACCCCATGGCTTGTTTTTTTCCTTGGACATGTGCTGTCAACTGTGGAACCTTACATAGACAGGTGTGTGCCTTTACAAATCATGTCCAATCAATGGAATTTACCACAGGTGGACTCCCAAGTTGCAGAAACAAAGGATGATCAATGATAACAGGATGCACTTGAGCTCAGTTGAGTCTCACATCAAAAGGTCTGAATATTTACGTAAATAAGGTATTTGTTTATTACATACCCTACCCTCGAGAGGATTCTATGTGGGTTACCTCATCGCCCGGAGACTGTGAGGGCGACGCGTTTTGTTTGCGGTTTTCTCTGTGCACTCGCCAGGGAAGGGAGTTAGCAGGCCGTGCCCGCAGAACTCGGGGTTAGCGGGTGATGCCACAGCGTGCTCAAAACCAAAGCAGGCAGCACACGGGTGTATCATTGCCTGCTATCATCGGCCAACATTGGTACGGGTGTGAAAGTTCTTGGACAGGAGGCCGGCTAGGTTCTCCCTGTGCAAGGGTAGCAGGCTCCATTGCTCAGAGGAATATTATTCCTCAAGCAAAGTGTGGGGTAGCTAGTGTTTGCCTCGTGCCTAATAGCCTAGCTAGTTAGCACACTGTTTACTTAAGGAATTGCATGCTTTCTTTGTCTCTCCGTGAACTGTGTCTCTCGAGCATCGGGCTGTGAAGCTAGGGCGGTAAGTCTAGTCAACACGGCCTGTGAGTGTGTTGTGCTAAACGACAGAGGAGAGCTAGCAATTCTACTAGCAAAGCTAGTTTGGTGTAGATAGCCTTGCGATTAGTTAGACAGGTTAGCGCCTTTGCGGCGAGAGCTAACAAAGTCTACAGCTAGCCATGTGGCACTAGCTAAACAGAGACTGACGAGTAGAAAATGTATTCTACTCGAAGCCAAACGTACATTTCGGTCAGCACTCAACACTATCAACTAGGGGTGCACAATATATCAATGAACATATCCCAAGGCCAATATTAGCTAAAAATGCCAACGTCGACACAATGTCTAGTTTAACGCCGATGTGCAAAACCGATGTCAAAGCTGACATACAATGCCTGCTGTGAGGATCGAGCAGTCAACAAGTCCAGCAGTCATTTGAAAGAGTAAGAACATTTCAGCGAGACAACTCAAATGGCTAAATCCATTAAAACGCCAAGATAATGGGATTCATTGCCCTTGACAATCAACCGTTCTCTGTTGTGGGTGATGTTGGCAATCGCCGACTGGTCGAGCACCGGTACACACTATTAAGTGCTCTATTTTTCATATATTGCCCTACCGGAGTTACACAGTAATGGCGTCACTGCTATTAGCTTCACGACTGACATTTGGACCAGCGATGTCATCCCCATGAGCATGCTGAGTCTGACAGCACAGTGGGTCGTCGAGGATTGCATGCTCATGATTGTGCTGGTTGTCATACCGCTGCTGCCATTTGAATGGCATTTGAGAACATGTTTGAAACATGAACACACTAGTTAGCTCCATTCAAACAACTAACTCGAGAATTAAGCTCATCAACTGCACCTGCAGCAGACGTGATACCCTCGTTCATGGCATTGAAACTCCTGCTCAACAAAACTGCCGACAGGCTGTGAACAAGCGATCCGGTGGCATTCTCTCTTTACTGTGTCACCACCATGCTCGATGCTATGTACAAGGACCGCTACTTTCGATGCAGACAAGAAACAGGGTTTATGTGAAATGTTACATACACAGCTGGACAAGATGGAAACGGACACAATGACAGTGCGCACCGAGGAAGAGAGGCCACGGACAGACAGAGCTGAAACTTCACTGCTTGTTATGTATGATGAAATCCTGGTTGAGAATGAAACGACTGAACAACGAAACAGCACAGCAAGTGAAAGAAATGGCTTTTGATGTTTTACTGGTAATGGCGACATAAGTAAATGCCAACAAAATAACTTTTTGGTCAGTATAACTTTTTGGTCAGTATGGTGTGTGAACTATTTAACTGTACGAGAATGCTTAAAAGGCAGCTAAAATTTTAAATATCGGTTATCGGTATCGTTTTTTTTGCAAGGAAAATATAGAATATCGGTATTGGCCAAAAATGTAATATTTGTGGATCACTACAATCAACAGGAGCTAATGTCCTACATACATCAGCATTACCCTCACGGTTTGCCTGAGAACGGTTCAGTAGGAAGACAGGAATGTAGTCGTTCTGAGGAGAGCTTTTAGTGAACACAGTCACTTCCTCAAAGAAGTCGTGAGAATGGCTCCCTTTATGTAAGAGAGGGGCTCACATCCGCCACACAACCTGTCCAACAGATGCTGTGTGATTGGATACTTCAAGCTTGTGACCCAGCCTAAGTTGTATACCCATAAGTGACACACCGAAACAAGTATTAGAAATATAACTGTGTTCCCAGAGATGTTCTATACTCGAGTAAACATAACTCATAACGACTACCCTGTGTTGGGTGTAGTGCATTTACAGAGATGCACATTAAGTAATTTTCACAAATTGCTCTCCCATTGTGCAAATGGAGAGCCCTTGTGCTAATTGTATGTGTGTATGGTGTTATTATTTTAAAAAGCCCCAGTGCTGTCAAAACAGATTTTCCTGTTTTATGTTGTTGAAACTAGCGAACACTGTAAAATTATGAAAAGTGTGTGTGTGTGTGTGTGTGGGGGGGACGTATTACGACGATGTATTTTGAGCGAACACTTGTTCCACTGTAATGATCAGTAAAATGGCCCACAATACACATTCAATCTTGATTGTTTCTTACGTAGGCTATACTCAGTATGAATTTCCCTCTGGTGTCCAAAGAGTACTCCTTCTTGCCGCTTTCAACCCCAAAGATGTTGACCTTCCCAAGATGGCTTCCTGTGGCAATGTATTTGGAGTCTGGGGAGAAGGCTACTGTCCATGCATCAACTGGAATGAGAGAAAATACCCTTCATTACATTACTGAACACAGAAACCCATAGAGAGAAAACATAAGGGGGACATTGAAGCCCACAGAAGTAAAAGCCAGGACACTTCTGTGCTACTTTGTTTCTCCTCAAGCTGTTTGATTGGAATGACGAGAGAAACAGAATAAAGGTGTAATCCTGGGTGACACTTGAGGATACTGTACAGTGTGAACAGCACTTAAGTAAAAATACTTTAAAAAGGTACTACTTAAGTAGTTTTTTGGGGTATCTGTAGTGTATTATTTATATTTTGGACAACTTTTACTTTACTACATTCCTAAAGAAAATAAATGTACTTTTTACTCCATACATTTTCTCTGACACCCAAAAGTACTTGTTACATTTTAAATGCTTAGCAGGACAGAAAAATTGTCAAATTCACACACTTAAAGAGACCATCCCTGCTCATCCCTACTGCCTGATCTGCCACTCACTAAACACACGTTTTCTTTGGGAAAGGGGATACCTAGTCAGTTGTACCGCTGAATGCGCTCAACTGAAATGTGTCAACCGCATTTAACCCAACCCCTCATTCAGAGAGAGGTGCGGAGGGCTGCCACCACTGGTGAACAGACACAGGGATAGCTCAGCAGGCTTTATAACCAATTTATTGAGTTATAACTCATATGGCTCTGGCCTGAACTACAATTAGTCAACGACTAAACAAATCATACACAATTGCAGAGGGGAACACGTCTTGTGTCAATAGCTTAGGCTGCAAGTTTGTCGGTCGTGGTTACTCCCGTTGAGCCATGTGAGCTTTGTACAGGGTGGCAGCTTGACAAAACCTTAACCCTATGAACCACATTTGAGCATAGTACTTAATCTTCAATGTTGCACACACTGAACATCAGGGTCAATCCCAAATCATGAAAAAAATAACTGAATGGGATTTCTCAATTCATGGAGTTTACATTCATTTCCTGAATGAAAATCGCATTGTCCCCGGCCTTTACTGCTACACATGCCCTCGCCGGACATAATGTGGCTGAAAAGACACCAGAAAATGTCCTACCTGGGCCCGCATCCATGGACTTGATCTGCTTGCCGAACTCAAGGTCCCAGAGGCGTATGTGGGCATCCAGCGAGCTGGAGGCTGCTATGGCTCCGTTGGGACTGACGTCCACTGAGACTATACCCAGCTGGTGGCCCTCTAGGGTCCACTGCAGCTCCAGCTTTTCGTCTGACCTGAGTGGCAAGAGAGAGAACAGAGCAGTCAACTAAGCGTAGACCGACCGTACTGGCTCAATTCAATTGGATTCAAAATATGCAGTGTATTACCATTTCCAGACTTTCACCATGTCGTCCAGAGAGCCAGTGACAATTGTCTCCAATCCATCCCGCTCACTTCTACCCCACGCAGCAGTCCAGATGGCATCGTCGTGGGCTGTGGGCAAACACCCATATTAGACACACCAAAAATGGAATTACAAGGAGTCAAATGACATTCCATTTAAAGGAAAATATTCATATCAATATGTAATGAGTCTGGGACAGGGGGGTTAATATTGAGGAGGAGTTAAGACAAGACTCACCATGTTCTTGCTTGAACAGAATACTGTACTGGAAAGAAAATAAATTGTTATTGAATCTTGCACAGGTAGCTTTCACAACTCATTATGTGATCACCTTACATGGCTTTCCCCCTACCTGAAACAGAATCTGGGTTTACAGGAGACGTTGAATATGGCGATTCTCCTTTAAGCCCAGGCAGCTGCCATTCACCAGCTTTAAAATACGTTCAGTACTTACAAAATAATGGAGTTTCGCTAAGCAACTATTGTCCTTACTGCCATCACGGCCGGTATGTTCTTCAAAAACAAGGTCTAAATCCACCGCCAAAAAAACGAACTAATTACATAAACACAAACAGGATAGCTTGCACATTGATTACTACACAATGCAATGAAAAGTCCCTAGTGGACTAAACCGATATGACGATAAAATGGCAGATAAAAAGAGAGAGGGAAAGGAATTCCACTAACATACATACAGCTGATTACTATGCTCATGGAAATGTGAATACTTTGCTAATGAACAGCCGCTCATTCGAAAGAATTGCAATGTACATATTTACGTGTCTGTCTTTGCTGTCTCTGTTTAAAACACTCAATATATCTACGGGGAGTAATTTGACAACGGATCTTCCAGAGGAAGTGTTTGTTAGAATGGATCTTTCGACGTACCACCCGGTGGTTCTCGGTCGAGTTTACCAGACTAAAGTACTTAAAAAGCTGCAGACTGAATGTTCCTGTGTAGTCTGAGTTTCTAACCATTTCAACGTGCAGCCACGCTCCACGTTTTTCTGGTCTCATAGTCTGACCATTCATGACGTCCGGTTCAACACCGTCCGCCTGCTTGGTCTCTAGTCTTGTAGTTTTCTTAACCAATTGTAACGTATTCAGCTGGCACTGCACGTAACTGGTCTATAGAGAGTTCTTCAGCGGGTCCTTTTAAACACTTTGGGGAAAAAAAGGCCATTCTATTATATTTGGCATTATGTTTGTGCTCACATGGACTGAGTGGATAAACTGTACATGAAAAACCATTTTCTCATTTAGAAGGCCAAGATCACATTTCATCTTCTCACAAATAGTTTAATTTTTAATTCTACAAGTTCCACAACATTTGGATGTAAACCTGATAACTGGGAAATATACACATTCAGAGATACAGTTATGTTGTTATATCGTCCTTAAAACTACTTAGGGAGCAGTGGGGCACTACCCGGTGAAATGTGAGGCGCCAAATTCAAAATCCAAAAGTTGAATTATTAAACATTCATCAATATACAAGTGTTGCATAGTCATCAAAAGCTCTGATTCTTGGCAATATCACAGCGTTGTCAGATTTAAAAAAGGCTTCACGGCGAAAGCACAACATTTGATTGTTTGAGGATAGCCCATCATATTTTATGCATTAGCATAAAACGCATAAATCGCTAACTTTTCAAAGAACTTCTGCTGAGGGCTTCCTTTTGTGTATATTTGCTGTAATATTTCAACCGGACAATAACGTGAACAATAGGAAAAGAAAATAAAGTGGTGCGCGTTGACAATCTCACGCCCGTCAAACCTTGTTTACAAAAGTGGTCCCCTGACAACTTCCTCTTCCTATCTGTTTTGCTTACTCCTAGAATTCCCAGTCTTTGTATAGAGACTGATGACATCTAGTGGAAGCCATAGGTACTGCAGTCTCAGTCCTGGTTAAAATAAAAATGAATAGGCACAATGGAGATGGTAATTTACAAAAAAAAAACTGCAAATCCGAATGGATTTTCCTCAGGTTTTCGCCTGCTATATCAGTTCTGTTATACTCACATACATTATTTTAACACTCTTAGAAACTTCAGAGTGTTTCCTATCCAATAGTACTAATTATGTGCATATCCTATTTTCTGGGCCTGAGTGCAGGCATTTTACCTTGGGCACGCTAGACTCTCCAAAACAGTCACCTATGCAGCCGCTCCCTAAGAAGTTAATGAGATCCCAACTTCACCCCTCTCCCCCCTCTGCGGGAGAGAGAGAGGGCGCTGTAGAGCGGACCCACTGTAACCTGAATCTTCAGATTGTCACAGGGGACCGCTCGGAATAGGTCTCGATATAAAAAATAATAATATGTATGCATATCAGGTCTGAGTGGGAATTCCCCAGGTTCATTTCGGCATGAAGAATCCCCAGCATCATTCAGGCGGAGATAACATTCCAATTAGTCAATGGGTATCGTTGGAATGCAAGCTGCATCTCCTGAGTGTCTGTTGTAGAATTTTAAACTGATCACCACACAGCCCCAATACAACGACAGTCATACAGGAAGGATTCTGGCCTTGTCGCAGCATCTATCCCAGAATGACCAGTTAGCTGCACAAGCTAACCTCCATTAAATGTTATAACGCAGCCATATTGGATTTAAGGCTAAATCCATGGTGGTCCTAAAAAATTATCTGTGGTGGCCCTTGACACAATTACAAGAGTATGAGCTAAAGATACAAAATCGTTCAAGGAACCGTGGACACAAAAATGTTTAATTCCGATGTCTGAGCCCACTGTGGCTAGATTATACTAGCCACAACAATAAAAACATGTAACTGTATGCATCTTTGTCAGATAGGATGATACAGCACTGAATGAGCGCAAATTTGACTTGGAAAGTTGTCTATTATATCAGCAACCAAAAAGTGAAGCTTTACATTCCTCATAAATATTCAACGACATTTGAAGTACAATATTTTTACACAACCATCCATTTCATAAATGGGAGATATTAGGGATGTGAAAAAACATGGTTGTGTTTTGTTCTACCCCGGTTAGGGGTATCTCACTAGCCTATCTTGCCATTATTAAACTTGGAATGCTGGTGAATTGGTGCTTCATGGGTTTATAATGAGAACCGCCATATTCAACGTCTTCTGTAAATCCAGATTCTGGTTCACCCCCAAACAGAGACTTACTGAGAGAATGAATGAACCTGACTGGCTGTCTCAAGACACACCGCACGTTGATTTCAGTACGCCTGTATGTTTGTTACTCGCAAGATTAGCCAAGCAGCTAACTGTTAGCTAGCTACCTAAAACAACAGAACACTTCAGACATAAGAAGTAACGTTAGCTAACTTAGCAAGCTAATAACCTTGGCTTTGGCTAACGTTTGCTAATTATTCCACTTACTTGAGTGCTCATGGTTGTTCGTTAAATCTTGCAAGTAGTTGTACGTCCTGAAAGTAAAATAATTCACACAACGTTAGCTAAGTAAAGTTAGCTAGCTAAATAGCTATTTCTCTATCTGGCAAAGCAAGCTAACGTTATAGCTACTCCAGAAATGCAGAAACTATATATTAAACTAGAACACCTGGATATTGCTGAAAGATGCATATTAATTAATGATGTTACGTTTGATACTGGAGCTCCAAGACAAGCGTCGAACTCACGAAGCAGCCAACTTCGAAGCGCTGTTCTTCTTCGGTGGGAGTTATCGGCGGTTGGTATACAACGTTATGGTGCATTACCGCCACGTACTGTACTGGAGTGTGGGCCAGAGTCAGGTAGAAACTAAATCCTATCTGCTAGCCCCGATGCTCTTAAAAAACAAAATATTTGAGACTATATCTAATGACGTTCTACTCAATATACTCTTTAAACTAATTTCCTGCCCCCTTTTTTTTTAAACCACGTTACTACTACTACTACTTCTTCTTCTCCTTCTTCTTCATCTGACTTGCCTAGATAAATAAAGGTTGCATTTATTGGCAGACTACAACCATAAGGTCTATTGCTGCCATCCTTCTTTAGGGGTTAGTAAAATATCTTTGGAGGTAAAATAGTGACAAGTTTACAAGCACTTAAAGTATGATTTACACATGTAAAATAAGAGTTGCACCTGTACAATGAGTTTTGTAATTGCAAAAAAATATTTGCAAAGATGTAACTTCTCTTTAGGATAAATGCAACAAAACTTGCTAGCGCATAATGTGATGTGTGAATAAATACAACCACACTTGCAAACATGTAAGTTGGTATGTGAATAAATTCAGTAAGATTTGAAAGCATTCAACAAAATTTGAGAATGAATGAAACTAATTTCCTAAACTTGCGACTGGTGAATCTTCTTATGTGAATCGAAACTACATTTGCTAATGTCGAATCTGTGCACTATTAGTTTTGGCACGAATTTTGCGACTAACCTGTGCCTTTGCAAGCATCAGAGAAAAACGACCAGAGCCTGGCATCAATGGACATGATAAAGAAGAATTTGGTCCAGTAGCTGGATACATATCTGGTTTCAGGGTGGGTGGAGTTGGGTGCAGTTGAATCAGGGAAATGAACCTGTAAAATCAGATAACATTTTATTGGTCACATACAAATATTTAGCAGATGTTATTGTGGGTGTAGCGAAACGCTTGTGTTCCTAGCTCCATAAGTGCAGTAGTATCTAACAATTCACAACAATACACCAAAAATCTAAAAGTAAAAGAATGGAATTAAGAAATATATAAATATTAAGACAAGCAATGTCGGAGTGGTATTGACTAAAATACAGTAGAATACAGTATATACATATGAAATGAGTAAAGCAGTATGTAAACATTATTAAAGTGGCTAGTGTTCAATTATTAAAGTGACCAGTGATTCCATGTCTACGTACATAGGGCAGCATCCTCTAAGGTGCAGGGTTGAGTAACAGGGTGGTAGCCGACTAGTGATGGCCTTGAGAAAGAAGCTGTTTTTCAGTCTCTCGTCCCAGCTTTGAAGCACCTGTACTGACCTCGCCTTCTGGATGATAGCGTCCTTGATTATCTTTTTGGCCTTCCTGTGACATCGGGTGTATTGTGAATTTTTCAGTACATATGTGGCAATTATTTATTTCAGAAGGCGCACCAGTTTTGTGCTCTTGGTCATTAAACAACATTAGACCTGGTTACACCTCTTGGATTTCTTTCCAGAACAGGGGTGTCCCTTTCAGAGGACTCAGCAGGAGGACATGTATTGGTTATTCCTGTGTAGTGCCAAGGTATGTTGCTATGGTCCTACATGCATGAAACTATTTCTGTGAGACTCTACAGGTTGCATGTCCTAATATGAAGGCAATTATGATAACTGTGGCTAAATGCCAGAGGTGATAAGCCATTAAGAGGAGTTACTATGAGTATGACGTAAGGAGGACAAATGTATAAGTAGTTTGTGCCAATACTGGAAGGGAGTTACTTCATGAATTAGCTCAGCTTTTGTTATATTGATTAATAAAAGTCTATTTGAACGCATATGCTCCAGTATTTGAGAATTATTATTGACTGAATAATTCCACGACAGGTGGTGTAGATGTCCTGGAGGGCAGGCAGTGTGCCCCCGGTGATGTGTTGAGCAGACCACACCTATCTCTGGAGAGCCCTACGGTTGCGTGCAGTGCAGTTGTGCCTTCTTCACCACACTGTCTGTGTGGGTGGACCATTTCAGATTGTCAGTGATGTGTACACAGAGGAACTTGAAGCTTTTCACCTTTTCCACTGTCGTCCCGTCGATGTGGACAGGGGCGTGCTCCCTCTGCTGTCTCTTGAAGTCCACGATAGGCTCCTTCGTTTTGTTGACGTTGAGGGAGAGGTTGTTTTCCTGTCACCACTCCGTCAGGGCCTTCACCTCCTCCGTGTAGGCTGTCTCGTCATTGTTGGTAATCAGGCCTACTACTGTTGGGTCGTCTGCAAACTTGATGATTGAAATGGAAGCGTGTGTAGCCACACAGTCAAAGGTGAACAGGGAGTACAGAAGGGGGCTGAGCACGCACCCTTGTGGGGTCCCTATGTTGAGGATCAGGGACGCTGTTGCACAGGGCGGGGTTCAACCCAGGGCCCCAAGCTTAATGATGAGCTGACATAGATAGTCCTCTTGTCCAGATGGAATAGGGCAGTGTGCAGTGCGATAGTGATTGCAACGTCTGTGGATCTATTGGGGCAGTATGCAAATTGAAATGGGTCTAGGGTGTCAGGTAATGTGGAGGTGATATTATCCTTAACTAGCCTCTCAAAGCACTTCATGATGACAGAAGTGAGTGCTACGGGGTGAGAGTCATTTAGTTACCTTTGTTTTTTTTGGGTACAGGAACAATAGCGGACATCTTGAAGCAAGTAGGGACAGCAGACTGAGATAGGGAGAGATTGATTATGTCCGTAAATACACCAGTCAGCTGCTCTGCGCATGCTCTGAAGATGTGGCTAGGGATGCCATCTGGGCCGGGAGCCTTGCGAGGGTTAACTCACGTTGACCACAGAGAACGAGAGCCCACAGTTTTTGGGAGCAGGCCGCATCAGTGGCACTGTGTTATTCTCATCGGTGTCCGCAACGTGGATGGTTTTCCCTTTGTAATCCGTGATTGTCTGTAGACCCTGCCACATACGTCTCGTGTCTAAGCCGTTGAATTGCAACTCCACTTTGTCTCTGTACTGACCTTTAGCCTGTTTGATTGCGTTACAGAGAGAATAACTACATCGTTTGTATTCAGCCATATTCCCAGTCACCTTGCCGTGGTTAAATACGTGCATTTTATTCTCAGAGGCAACCCGGAACATATCCCAGCCGGCGTGATCAAAACAATCTTGAAGGATGGATTCCGATTGGTCAGACCAGCATTGAACAGACCTTAGTTTGAGTACTTCCTGTTTGAGTTTCTGCCTATAGGAAGGGAGGAACTGAATGGAGTTGTGATCTGATTTGCTGAAGGGAGGGCGAGGGATGGCCTTGTAGCCAAGGGGGAGTAACAATGGTCGAGAATGGTCGAGAGTTTTTGAAGCATGAGTACTAAAGGGAATGTGTTGATAGAACTTCGGTAGCGTTTTCCTCAAATTTGCTTTGTTAAAATCCCCAGCTACAATAAATGCGGCCTCAGAATATGTGGTTTCCAGTTGGCACAAAGTCCATTGTAGTTCATTGAGGGCCGTCGTGGTATCGGCTTGACCGAAGATAATTTTCTTGGGAGGTAATACGGTCGGCATTTGATTGTGAAGTATTCTAGGTCGGGTGAACAAAAGGTCTTGAGTTTCTGTACATTATCCCAATGACACCATGAGTAGCTAATCATGAAACATACACCACTGCCTTTCTTCTTCCTGGACAGTTCTTTATTCCTGTCTGCGCGATGTACTGAGAACCCAGCTGGCTGTATGGACGTGGACAGTATCTCCGGAGAGAGTCATAATTCCAGTCCCTGATGTCTCTCTGGAAGGAGATCCTCACCCTGAGGTAGTCTACTTTATTGTCCAGGAACTGAACATCAGCAAGTAATATACTCAGAAGTGGTGGATGGTGTGCACGCATCTTATAAGTCCACCCCGAATACCTCTTCTCCGCCGGCAGTGTCTTGGAGCAGCCTCTCGATAAGTTCAATTGCCCTGGAGGGTACGAACAAAGGATCCAATTTGGTAAAGTTGCATTTCTGGTTGTAATGCTGGTGAGTTACCACCGCTCTGATATCCAAAAGTTATTTCCGGCTGTATGTAATAACACAAAAAACATTCTGGGTTAATAATGTAAGAAACAACACACACACACAAAATACCTCAAAGTTGCTTAGGAGCTAGAAGCAGAGTTGCCATGTCTGTCGGCGCCATCAGATCTTGACCATCTGTAGTGGACTGTAGTGATATTTGTTTGTGTTTCTTCTGACCAGAGTGAGCAGGTGCTCTGTGTCACGGAACTTGGGTCAAGATCTGTTTCTTGCTTTGCTCTTAGGAACAGGGCACTATTGAAAGGAGTGATTTCTGGGGTAGCGTTAAGTGTGGAGGTGGAGCAATTGAAGTTGAAGATTCCTGGTGTTTGTGACGCCCGTTGTTTGGTGCGACGCATACCCAGTGGTGAGTGTGGTGAAACAGAGGAGTCACTGTCAGTCCTTCTAAATTTTGACTCAGTCTTTTATCCGATAAAGTCATGTTAGGATATACCAGTTATCCTGTTAGAGCTTTTGTGCCAAATCCACTGCGCTGTTTGTGGTGAAACGTTTATGGTCATGTCGCAGCAGTTTGTAGGAGGGAGATTCGTAGATGTGGGAAGTGTGAAGGATGGCATGGGATAGAGGATTGTGTAGTTTCGGTGTATAAAATTGTGTGTGTCAACTGTAGGGGTGTTCATGTTGCTGGGGATCGGAAGTGAGGTGGCTAGAGTCAGGGTAGGGCAGAAGGTGTCGTATGCTGAGGCAGTCCAACACGGCCCGTTCCTGCTCCCCGCACCAGAGTTCCAGTGCGCATCGTGAGTCCAACACGGCCCGTTCCTGCTCCCCACACCAGAGTCCCAGAGTCCCAGTGCGCATCGTGAGTCCAGCACAGCCTGCTCCTACTCCCCGCACCAGGTCCCCTGTGCGCATCATGTGTCCAGCACAGCCTGCTTCTGCTTCCTGCACCAGGTCCCCTGTGCGCTTCGTGAGTCCAGCACGAACTGTTCCGGCTGCTAGCCCAGGGCCTCCGGTGCATGACCTCGGCCAAGCACGGCCGGCACCGGAGCCGCCACCTTGGACTAAAAGACCCACCCAAAGACCCCCCCATGGACTTTTGGCGCGGTCGGAGTCCGCGCCTTTGGGGGGGGGGGGGTACTGTCACGTCCAGGCCTGAGTCTACCGGCTGGCGTGTTTAGTTTAGTTTTTGGTGTAGGGTTTTTCTGTTTTAGGTGTACTATTTCTATGTTGGGTAAATGGTTCCCAATTAGAGGCAGCTGAGTGTCGTTACCTCTAATTGGGAACCATATATATGTTTGTAGTTTTCACTAGGGTTTTGTGGGTTATTGTTTGTTCATAGCGTAAGTGTTTAGTTTATGTTATGTTTAGTTTATGTTATGTTATGTTACGATCTTCGTTCGTTTATTTGTTATTTTCCCCAGTTACGTGATTTAATAAATATGTATACTGGAAGCATCGCTGCGTCTTGGTCCGTCCCTCTAGAAGATCGTGACAGCATCATGATCATTTAGTCTGCAGACCAGCGAGGAGGAGAAAAGCCTGTATTTTGTGTGCTAGCAACATCAACTAGCTAGCTATAATATCAGATAAACATTTTCAGGAAAAGCATGGACAGAGCTAGCTTTCTGTAGTAATTATATTATTTGAAACCACCACACGCACAACATCTGTATCTGTGTTACATTCCAAATTGTGTTTTAATGTAAACTCAGCAAAAAAAGAAACAACCCTTTTTCAGGACCCTGTCTTTCAAATATCATTCGTAAAAATCTAAATAACTTCACAGATCTTCATTGTAAAGAGTTTAAACACTGTTTCCCATGCTTGTTCAATGAAACATAAACAATTAATGAACATGCACCTGTGGAACGGTCGTTAAGACACTAACAGCTTACAGACGGTAGGAAATTAAGGTCACAGTTATGAAAACTTAGGACACTAAAGAGGCCTTTCTACTGACTCTGAAAAATACCAAAAGAAAGATGCCCAGGGTCCCTGCTCATCTGCACGAACGTGCCTTAGGCATGCTGCAAGGAAGCATGAGGACTGCAGATGTGGCCAGGGCAATAAATTGCAATGTCTGTACTGTAAGACGCCTAGGACGGGACAGGTACAGGATGGCTACAACAACTGCCCGAGTTACACCAGGAACGCACATCTCTCCAGGCTGTCCGCAATAGGCTGAGAGAGGCTGGACTGCGGGCTTGTAGGCCTGTTGTAAGGCAGGTCCTCACCAGACATCACCGGCAACAACGTCGCCTATGGGCACAACCCCACCGTCGCTGGACCAGACAGGACTGGCAAAAAGTGCTCTTCACTGACGAGTCGCGGTTTTGTCTCACCAGGGGTGATGGTCAGATTCACGTTTATCGTTGAAGGAATGAGCGTTTCACCGAGGCCTGCACTCTGGGGCGGGATCGATTTGGAGGTGGAGGGTCCGTCATGGTCTGGGGCGGTGTGTCACAGCATCATCGGACTGAGCTTCTTGTCATTGCAGGCAATCCCAACGCTGTGCGTTACAGGGAAGACATCCTCCTCCCTCATGTGGTACCCTTCCTGCAGGCTCATCCTGACATGACCCTCTAGCATGACAATGCCACCAGCCATACTGCTCGTTCTGTGCGTGATTTCCTGCAAGACAGGAATGTCAGTGTTCTGCCATGGCCAGCGAAGAGCCCGGATCTCAATCCCATTGAGCACGTCTGGGACCTGTTGGATCGGAGGGTGAGGGCTAGGGCTATTCCCCCCAGAAATGTCTGGAAACTTGCAAGTGCCTTGTGGAAGAGTGGGGTAACATCTCAAAGCAAAAAATCATTAGCATGAATAATACTGAATAATTCTGTTTGAATTGTCTAGTGGAATGAATTCTCATTCAAATAATGTTGTGCCTCTCTTTCAAATCTGCTAAGCACATCTGCTACCCACACAACCACTGCCTCAGAGTGGTTGGGTAAGCTCCTTCCTGGTTGGCACTGTCCAGGGGTGACATTGGATGGGGCCACAGTGTCTCCCAACCCCTATGTCTCCGTCCCCAGTAATTATTCTGGAATAGCTTATGTGCAAGGGGGGATAGTGTCAACCTATCTTATCTGGACCCGTATTCCAAACGTGTCTTAGAGTAGGAGTGCTGATCTTGGATCCGTTTTTAGCCGTTCCGACTGCAGCTGTGGACCCCTGGCCTGATTTCACCGGGCGTTCTACCTTGCTAATCAAGTTTAAACAGATAGTCACTGTGCTTCTGCCTCTGCATTGCTTGCTCTTTTGGGTTTTAGGCTGGGTATCTGTAAAGCACTTTGTGACTGTTGATCAGGGCTGTCCTGATTAACGTGAGACAATAGTCATGCGTTTGTAACAAGAACAGTGAGTGTTGTGTTGGGGTTGTATATCCTTATTTTGCAAATGTGAACATTTAGCTGATCTGGAGCGGACTACATTTGAATTTAAATGATTCGCTAGGGTGACTAACATCTATCATTATCCATGACTACCATCCACATGCAATCCACTAGCACGTTTCTAATGAACACACATCCTCAATCTACTGTACATGGAACAACAACGTTTTCTATGTATTTATGATTATTTTTCCCTTTTGTCAATAACAGCTTCTACACATCATGGCAACATGCTTGACTCTTAATCTTTAAAATATGTCTTTAAACTTTATTACAATTTTCCTGTGAGAGATACACTGTCCTGCCCCTCCCCCACCCCCTTAGGATTTTGTTTACAGATTTCTTCCTGATTAACGTGATCCTGTGGGTTCTTCGGCACGCTGGTGGCCATCTTGGCTTTGTGGTTTGGCATCTCTGTGCCCCTCATCTTCGTGGGCACCTAGCCTACTTCGGCTTCAAGAGGCCTGTGAGTTTCACCTATCAATCACACTGTCTGTATGAATAACTCTTTCAGGTCATCTTACACCATGTGCATTTTCCCACTGTGTTTGTAATCTCTTTCACACTGGCATAACAATCAGAGAAAACATAGCACACTAACAAGGGTCTAACAATGTCTTGATGAGTTTCTATGTTACTCTCTGTGCTCCAGCCGATTGAGCAGCCAATGCGAACTAACAATTCCTTCTTCACCAAGCCCGTGCCTAGAGTTGTCACGGGGGGCATCTTTCCCTTCGGCTGCATCTTCATCCAGCTCTTCTTCATCCTCAACAGCATCTGGTAAGAACAAGGGTCAAGTCTGCCACTCAACCATGAGCCTGAATTAGCCTAGTGGTGCTTGTATAATTATTCATGAAGAAACAAAAAAGTAATTCATTGATTAGTAATGTATAATTAACGTTTAAAATCAACTAAGTAAAAACCTACTAATTTCTTTGAACTGAGGTCAAATTTTCACTATCACAATTATCGGTGCACTTGCTGGTGTTGGCGCGAAAGGGCTGGGTTTTAATGAATAAACAAGTTATGGGTTTGTCAAGGCTTGGCCCTTCACTGGCCAATCAGAACGTGCTCCATAGCGAAATACGTGGTTGCTTCAAGTTGCTCAGCCCTAATGCAATTTACAGTAGGCCTAGCCCCTACATCAGCGTGAATGCTATTGAAGCCATGCAATTACTTAGAACAATGTGGACTGCAAATTGGTTCAAGTTAACGTATTTCGCAAAGATAGGTCTACATTTTATTATTTTGTTTCTGTAAGCCATTTAACAAACTACAACTGACTAACATTGGAATTGGAGTTGATGTACAGTCTTTTATGTATTGCCTTGGAATCAACTCCAATTCCAATGTTAGTCAGTTTTAAATAGAGCCCCAGACGTACTACATGTTTGGGTTCCTGTTCCTGGTGTTCATCATTTTCCTCATCACTTGCTCTAAGGCCACCATCCTGCTGTGCTACATCACTTCCACTTGTGTGCAGAGGTAGGTGGAGCCATATATACATGGATCTGGTTATCACAATAATGGAATACTGTGCTCTCTCTCTTTGTATGTACATGTGTAATATTTGTTAGTTTTTTTGTACAATTTCCAGTTTGCCAGACTCTGTGCCGTTGTGTTTAGCTACCAAGTGTGAAGTCATCGTGTCAACAGTAAATCTATTCTATTTTTAATGAAAACATTCTAATTTCTTTCTCATATCACTCAGTTTATCGCTGCTCATGGATCAAAACACTTAGACCTCACTACAGTGTCAAAACAATTATTGAGCCGAACCTAAAGAGTATGTTGTGTTTAGTACCACTGGTGGTGGACAGTCTGAACAGCCTCTTCATGGCAGTCTACCTGTTTGTCTACGACGTGCACTACTTCTTCTCCAAGCTGCAGATCATTACCACTACCATCCTCTAATTCAGGGTTCTCAAAGTTCCGGCCCACGGACCGAACTTTGGTTTTATTTGGTCTTCCAAGTTATTTTTTGTTGTTGTTGAATTTTCATTGTTGGACATAAGACTGTAAAAACCCAGGACATCCACTCCAAGGGAAGTAAAGTACAGAGAGATCCTTGATGAAAACCTGCTCCAGAGCTCTAAGGACCTCAGAATGGGGCGAAGGTTCACCTTCCAACAGGACAATGACCCTAAGCACACAGCCAAGACAACGCAGGAGTGGCTTCGGGACAAGTCTCTGAACGTCTTTGAGTGGCCCAGCTAGAGCCCGGACTTGAACCCGATCGAATATCTCTGGAGAGACCCGAAAATAGATGTGCAGCAACGCCTCCCATCCAACCTGACAGAGCTTGAGAGGATCTGCAGAGACGAATGGGAGAAACTCCCCAAATACAGGTGTGCCAAGCTTGTAGCGTAATACCCAATAAAACTCAAGGGTGTAATCGCTGCCAAAGGTGATTCAACAAAGTACTGCGTAAATGGTCTGAATACTTATGTAAATGTAATATTTCAGTTTTATTTTTGTTATACTTTGCAAACATTTCTAAAAACCTGTTTTTGCATTGTCATTATGGGTTATTGTGTGTTGATTGCTGAGGGAAAAAAAGATTTAATACATTTTAGAATAAGGCTGTAACCTAACAAAATGTGAGAAAAAGTCAACTGAATACTTTCCGAAGGCACTGTATATCCCCCCACATCAGTAAAAAAAATTTGGAATCCTGTTTCCATCCCGCTCAGTAGGTGGCGGCATGCACACAATATACCATAGAAGAAGAAGACATGGCACATTTGTACTTTTGACTTCTATGTTGAGGTAAAGCTTAGCTAGCTATATAACCTACTAATGATTGAAAAGTTAGTATTAGTGATTGGGAAACGAAGCACCCTGAAGCATTGAGGCTTTCCAGACAATTGTTTCGAAAATAGGTTAATTAAAGTTCAGTTCGGCTGGAAAAAACAAGTACTGTTTGTCCATTTAGAGATGCCATATCCAGTATACACTTCCTCAAAATAACTGTAATTAATTTAGAAATTTTTGCTGAAGAGATCTTATTTGTGCAATTTTACATCTAACTAAGATGTTTGGTGCAGTATGAAAAATGACAAAAACTTTATTGAAG
This sequence comes from Brachymystax lenok tsinlingensis, assembly GCA_030435695.1. NCBI lineage: Eukaryota > Metazoa > Chordata > Actinopteri > Salmoniformes > Salmonidae > Brachymystax > Brachymystax lenok. The sequence continues at coordinate 8,645,838 of CM059818.1, read as the reverse complement.
AATCCCTACTGTTGACCAATCATCGATGAAGGAGTGAAGACTTCGGCTCAGAACTGAAGTCCAAAACTAACAAAAAATGTCACAAAATGTCATCATAATACAAACTACAGAGCTGTTTCAGCTGGGAAGCATGCAGACACCTTTACTCAGAGTTTAATTATCAGTAATCAATGCACATTAGGGACATCTGCTGGTCAGCAATAAATAGCAACAGGTGATTATCAGAGTTTTTTTTTTTTATCCAAAGATTTTAACAAAACTCTGTGGCGCAGCGGTAAGTCGTTGGCTTTAATAGCCTACAATCAGTTGGATTGCTAGGTTCACATCATGCTTCCTTTTTTGCATTGAAGTTTACTATTTTTCTCCAACAGAGTCAATGGCATTATTTAGGAAGCTTCAGTCAGAAGATTATACTATACTAAATAAAACAAAATATTTTAACAAGTGCAGAAGGTGTGTTTTCACAAAAAACTATTTCAATGGGATTCAACCACATACCATCACATCCCTGAATGTTCCATAGTTCCATACTCTACCTGCTAAGCTACCTGTCAGGTGTAATTACATGTATAAAATCCTAACTAGATTTATAAGTACGGATTTATAAGTACGTAAGTTGGTGTTTGAAAGCAGCTTAATCAAAGAAAGCTCTAGAACCACTGCGAAATCACTGGGAGACAGGCCTTCCAAGTGGGATCATGGAGGAAGTGGAAGCCAAGTCTGAATCGAGTTGAAGAGGTTGAGTGGAAAACCATAGTGTCAAAGAATGTAGCAAAAAGGAAATTGTCAAAAAGTGGAATGGATGATTTTTTAAACATTTTTATTTCACCTTTATTTAACCAGGTAGGCCAGTTGAGAACAAGTTCTCATTTACAACTGCGACCTGGCCAAGATGAAGCAAAGCAGTGGGACACAAACAACACAGTTACACATGGGATAAACAAACGTACAGTCAATAACACAAAATCTATATACAGTGTGTGCAAATGTAGTAAGATTAGGGAGGTAAGGCAATAAATAGGTCATAGTGGCGAAATAATTACAATTCTGCATTAACACTGGAGTGATAGATGTGCAGAAGATGATGTGCAAGAAGAGATACTGGGGTGAAGGAGCAAAAAAATAAATAACAATATGGAGATGAGGTAGTTGGGTGGGCTATTTAGAGATGGGCTGTGTACTGGTGCAATGATCGGTAAGCTGCTCTGACAGCTGATGCTTAAAGTTAGTGAGGGAGATATGAGTCTCCAGCTTCAGTGATTTTTGCAATTCGTTCCAGTCATTGGCAGCAGAGAACTGGAAGGAACAGCGGCCAAAGGAAGAGTTGGCTTTGGGGATGACCAGTGAAATATACCTGCTGGAGTGCGTGCTATGGGTGGGTGTTGCTATGGTGACCAGTGAGCTATAAGGCGATAAGATAAGACTTATAGATGACCTGGAGCCAGTGGGCTTGGCGACGAATATGTAGTGAGGGCCAGCCAACGAGAGCATACAGGTCGCAGTGGTGGGTAGTATATGGGGCTTTGGTGACAAAACGGATGGCACTGTGATAGACTACATCCAATTTGCTGAGTAGAGTGTTGGAGGCTATTTTGTAAATGACATCTCTGAAGTCGAGGATTGGTAGGATAGTCAGTTTTACGAGGGTATGTTTAGCAGCATAAGTGAAGTAGGTTTTGTTGCAAAATAGGAAGCTGAATCTAGATTTAATTTTGGATTGGCGATGCTTAATGTGAGTCTGGAAGCAGAGTTTACAGTCTAACCAGACACCTAGGTATTTATGGTTGTCCACATATTCTAAGTCAGAATTGTCCAGAGTAGTGATGCTAGACGGTGCGGGCAGGTGCGGGCAGGTGCGGGCAGCGATCGGTTGAAGAGCATGCATTTAGTTTGACTTGCAATTAAGAGCAGTTGGAAGCCACAGAAGGAGTGTTGTATGGCATTGAAGCTCGCCTGGAGGTTTGTTAACACAGTGTCCAAAGAAGGGCCAGAAGTATACATAATGGTGTCGGTGGATCAGAGAATCACCAGCAGCAAAAGCAACATCATTGATATATACAGAGAAAAGAGTCGGCCCGAGAATTGAACCCTGTTGCACCCCCATAGAGACTGCCAGAGGTCCGGACAACAGGCCCTCCGATTTGACACACTGAACTCTGAGAAGTAGTTGGTGAACCAGGCGAGGCAGTCATTTGAGAAACCAAGGCTGTTGAGAATGCCGATAAGAATGCGGTGATGGACAGAATCAAAAGCCTTGGCCAGGTCGATGAAGACGGCTGCACAGTACTGTCTTTTATCGATGGCAGTTATGATATCGTTTAGGACCTTGAGTGTGGCTGAGGTGCACCCATGACCAGCTCGGAAACCAGATTGCATAGCGGAGAATGTACGGTGGAATTTGAAATGGTCGGTGATCTGTTTGTTAACTTGGCTTTCGAAGATTTTACATAGGCAGGGTAGGATAGATATAGGTCTGTAACAGTTTGGGTCTAGAGTGTCTCCCCTTTTGAAGAAGGGGATGACCGCGGCATCTTTCCAATCTTTAGGGATCTCAGATGATATGAAAGAGAGGTTGAACAGGCTAGTAATAGGTGTTGCAACAATGGCGGCGGATTATTTTAGAAAGAGAGGATTCCAGATCTAGCCCAGCTGTTTTGTAGGGGTCCAGATTTTGCAGCTCTTTCAGAACATCAGCTATCTGGATTTGGGTGAAGGAGAAGTGGGGAGGCTTGGGCAAGTTGCTGTAGGGGGGTGCAGAGCTATTGGCCGGCGTAGGGGTAGCCAGGTGGAAAGCATGGCCAGCTGTAGAAAAATGCTTATCGTAGATTTATCAGTGGTGACAGTGTTTCCTAGCCTCAGTGCAGTGGGCAGCTGGGAGGAGGTGCTCTTATTCTCCATGAACTTTACAGTGTCCCAGAACCTTTTAGAGTTTGTGCTACAGGATGCAAATTTCTGTTTGAAAAAGCTAGCCTTTGCTTTCTTAACCTATATTGGTTCCTAACTTCCCTGAAAAGTTGCATGTCACAGGGGCTATTCGATGCTAATGCAGTACACCACAGGATGTTTTTGTGCTGGTCAAGGGCAGTCTACAGTCTACATTTTTTGAATGGGGCATGCTTATTTAAGATGGTGAAGAAAGCACTTTTAAAGAATAACCAGACATCCTCTACTGACGAAATGATGTCAATATCCTTCCAGGATAACCGGGCCAGGTCGATTAGAAAGGCCTGCTTGCTGAAGTGTTTTAGGGAGCGTTTGACAGTGATGAGAGGTGGTCGTTTGACCGCAGACCCATTACAGACGGAGGCAATGAGGCAGTGATCGCTGAGATCCTGATTGAAGACAGCAGAGGGGTATTTAGAGGGCAGGTTGGTCAGGATGATATCTATGAGGGTGCCCGTGTTTACAGATTTAGGGTTGTACCTGGTAGGTTCCTTGATAATTTGTGTGAGATTGAGGGCATCTAGCTTAGATTGCAGGACGGCCGGGGTGTTAAGCATATCCCAGTTTAGGTCACCTAAAAGTACAAACTCTGAAGATAAATGGGGGGCAATTAATTCACATATGGTGTCCAGGTGTCACGTTTCTCTTCCGAGGGGACAGACCAAGACGCAGCGATGTAGCCAGAATACATATTTAATAATAATACGGGAACAAGACGGAACAAAACAATAAACGGAGAACGTAACGATGAACATAACTGACTAGACAAACACAGCTATGAACATACAATAACCCCCGAACCCAGAGTGAAACCTACTAACCTAAATATGGTTCCCAATTAGAGACAACGACACACAGCTGCCTCTAATTGGGAACCATTACCCAACATAGAAACACGACACCTAGAACGAACAAACCCTACACCAAGACAAAACCAAAACGCTCCAGCCTGTAATCTCGGGCCTGGGCGTTACAGTACCCAAAGCGCGGACTCGGACGCGCCGAAAAGTCTGTGGGGGTCTTGAGTGGGTCCCTTTGTCCCAGGTGGGGCTCCGGTGCTGGCCGTGCTGGTCTGACATCCTGAACCGGAGGCCCTGGACCATCTCCTGGAACTCTGGTGCGTGGAGTTGGAACTGGCCGTACTGGACTCATGATGCTTACTAGAACTCGGGTGCGTGGAGCAGGAACTGGTCGTACAGGACTCGTGATGCTCACTGGTACTCTGGTGCGTGGAGCAGGAACTGGTCGTACAGGACTCGTGATGTTCGCTGGAACTCTGGTGCGGGAGCAGGAACTGGCAGTACTGGACTCGTGATGCTCGCTGGAACTCTGGTGCGTGGAGCAGGAACTGGTCGCACGGACTCGTGATGCTCACTGGAACTCTGGTGCGTGGAGCAGGAACTGGCAGTACCGGACTCGTGATGCTCACTGGAACTCTGGTGCGTGGAGCAGGAACTGGCAGTACTGGACTCGTGATGCTCACTGGAACTCTGGTGCGTGGAGCAGGAACTGGCAGTACCGACTCGTGATGCTCACTGGAACTCTGGTGCGTGGAGCAGGAACTGGCAGTACCGGACTCGTGATGCTCACTGGAACTCTGGTGCGTGGAGCAGGAACTGGCAGTACCGGACTCGTGATGCTCACTGGAACTCTGGTGCGTGGAGCAGAAACTGGCAGTACCGGACTCGTGATGCTCACTGGAACTCTGATGCGTGGAGCAGGAACTGGTCGTACCGGACTCGTGGAGCGCACGGGGAGCTTGGTGCGCGGAGCCGGAACAGGACGTGCTGGACTCTCGGAGCGCACGGGGAGCTGGGTGCGCGGGGCCGGAACAGGACGTGCTGGACTCTCGGAGCGCACGGGGAGCTGGGTGCGCGGGGCCGGAACAGGACGTGCTGGGCTCTCTGAGCGCACGTGGAGCTGGGTGCGCGGAGCAGGGACTGGACGTGTAGAAACCACTACACGGACTGGGATCTTGGAACGCGGAACTGGAATCTTGGAACGTGGAACAGGGATCTTGGAACGTGGAACAGGGATCTTGGAACGTGGAACAGGGATCTTGGAACGTGGAACAGGGATCTTGGAACGTGGAACAGGAACTGGACGTGTAGAAACCTCCACCCGGACCGGGGACCTGATATGGAGAGCCGACACCATACCTCCAGCTAGCTCACTAACCCTGGCCTCATGGGTGAGTGGAGCTGGAATCTCTCGGACTGGGCTGTGGATTTGCACCGGAGATTCTACCCGTAGGACCACAGGATATCTAGGTCCCAAAAGGCGTACTGGAGGCTTGGCTCGCAGAGCTGGCACCACTCTCCCAGGTAGCACACAGACCTCGGCCCGACCAATGAGTGGCGCTGGGATCTCTCGCACTGGGCTGCGGGCACGTACCGGAGACACCGCACACGGAACTGGAGCAGGATGTCCGGGTCCCAGGAGGCGCACTGGGGACTTAGTGCGCAGAGATGGCACCACTCCTACTGGCTGAACACTTATTTTCGCCCGACTGATGAGTGGAGCGGGAATCACTCGCACCGCCTCTGAATCCCTATAGGGAAACCGTGCAACACTGCATAGCACGGCCTCCCTTCGCTGACGCTCTCCCCAACGCTCTCTCCATAAAGCACGAGGGGTTGGCTCAGGAGTCCCTCCTGAACCGCCAACCTCCTCGTGTGCCCCCCCCCAAAAGTTTCTTGGGGCTGCCTTACGGACCTCCGTGCCAGGCGAGATCCGATGAGGTCCTCCCTGGTCCAGTACTCTCGGGTCTCTCGCTGCTTGGTCTTTGTTTGGTGGGTTATTCTGTCACGTTTCTCTTCCGAGGGGACAGACCAAGACGCAGCGATGTAGCCAGAATACATATTTAATAATAATACGGGAACAAGACGGAACAAAACAATAAACGGAGAACGTAACGATGAACATAACTGACTAGACAAACACAGCTATGAACATACAATAACCCCCGAACCCAGAGTGAAACCTACTAACCTAAATATGGTTCCCAATTAGAGACAACGACACACAGCTGCCTCTAATTGGGAACCATTACCCAACATAGAAACACGACACCTAGAACGAACAAACCCTACACCAAGACAAAACCAAAACGCTCCAGCCTGTAATCTCGGGCCTGGGCGTTACACCAGGGCACAGCTGGAGGCTGAGGGGGGTCTATAACAAGCAGTAACAGTGAGAGACTTATTTATGGAATCATGGATTTTTTTAAGTAGAAGCTCGAACTGTTTGGGCACAGACCTGGATAACATGACAGAACTCTTGAGGCTATCTCTGCAGTAGATTGCAACTCCGCCCCCATTTGGCAGTTCTATCTTGGCGGAAAATGTTGTCGTTGGGGATGGAAATTTCAGAATTTTTGGTGGCCTTCCTAAGCCAGGATTCAGACATGGCTAGGACATCAGGGTCCTAGCCACTAAAGCAGCGAATAAAACAAAGGAGGCTTCTGATGTTAACATGCACGAAACCAAGGCTTTTACGGTTACAGAAGTCAACAAATGATAGCGCCTGGGGAATAGGAGTGGAACTGGGGGCTACAGGGCCTGGGTTATCCTCTACATCACCAGAGGAAGAGAGGAGGAGTAGGATAAGGGTACGGCTAAAGGCGATAAGAACTGGTCGTCTGGTGCATTGGGAACAGAGAATAAAAGGAGCAGATTTCTGGGCGTGGTAGAATAGATTCAGGGCATAATGTACAGACAAGGGTATGGTAGGATGTGAGTACAGTGGAGGTAAACCTAGGCGTTGAGTGACGATGAGAGAGGTTTCGTCTTTGGAGGCACCAGTTAAGCCAGGTGAGATCTCCGCATGTGTGTGGGGTGGGACAAAAGAGCTATCTAAGGCAAGTTGAGCGGGACTGAGGGCTCTACAGTGAAATAAAACAATAAGAACTAGCCAAGACATCAGTAGACAAGGCATATTGACATTATAGAGAGGCATAAAGCAATCACAGGTGTTGATCAGGAGAGCTAAGACAACAACGGGTAAATGGCGATGAATGGGCAGAGCGTATGGGCATATAATTGGCTGTTTAAATTCTCAATTTCTGAATGAATGAATTAAGGGGGCTACACTAGTCTCGGGAATAGGGAAATATTGTCCAATATTTATCATCCCTCACACATGCTGTGGAAGAGAGTCAGTCGGTTCTATTGTTTTTTGATAAACAGCACAACCCTACGGATGTAAAGTTTGGTAATGTAAAGTATGCAGTACGAATATTTGTCAACAAACCACTACAGTGCAATAATTAAAGGATTTGGCAATGTTGCACATGTTTGCAGACGGATGGAGTATGTTGAAGATCGGCGTGAAGGTCAGTGTTGCGGATCATGAGCCAGAGTTATTGGAGTGCCCTGTAAGGGTGAAGGAGGAAAGGTTGCAAAAGTAAGGGCGGTTCATAGGATCTCCTACGTGGAGGTAATCAAAAGAATTCAGAAACTAAGTGACTCTAGGGTGGATGTTATGGTAGTGGATACGCCCCAGCAATTAGTGAATGTTTGTTAACCAAGTGAACCGGACATGGTTTATGTGATACAGGTGGATGTTGTGGCGTTTATTGCAACTGTTATTAATTGCACTGATCAAGTGTCAAAGAAATAAAACATTTTTGACATCATGTGGTTGTGGCAGAAAAGTTTTTGGGCCTAAAATAATTCACAGTGGAAGACATGCAGGTACTAGAGACGGAAGAAGTACCGCCCTCCCAGGCTTCTGAGCCTGTGTAGGGTTGACATTGGACTATGTGATTTTAACAGAAGTCAAATTCATTTTGTTTAGTGTTTTTTATTTTTGTAGTTATTATGAATTATAATTTTTTTCATCCGAACATCTTGTATGTTGGGGATATTTATAGAGGTAAAATAGTGTCTTACAGTGCATTCCACTAATTTCTGTGCTGCCATTGACAGCCTGCATACGGTGCATTCGGAAAGTATTCAGACCCCTTGACTTTTTCCACATTTTGGTATACGTTAAAGCATTATTCAAATTATGAAATTGTTTTTTTCCCCTCATCAATCTACACACAATACCACATAATGACAAAGCAAAAAAGGGTTTTTTGAAATTAAATACTGAAATATCACATTTACATACGTTTTCAGACCCTTTACTCAGTACTTTGTTGAAGCACCTTGGCAGCAATTATAGCCTAGAGTCTTCTTAGGTATGATGCTACAAGCTTGGCACACCTGTATTTGGGGAGTTTCTCCCATTCTTCTCTGTAGATCGTCTCAAGCTCTGTCAGGTTGGATGGAGAGTGTCACCAGTCTAAGGTCCTGAGCGCACTGGAGCAGGTTTTCATCAAGGATCTCTCTGTACTCTGCTCCGTTCATCTTTCCCTCGACCCTGACTAGTCTCTCAGTCCCTGCCACTGAAAAACATTTCCTAAGCATAATGCTGCCACCACCATGCTTCACCGTAGGGATGGTGCCAGGTTTCCTCCTGACGTGACGCTTGGCATTCAGGCCAAATAGTTCAATCTTGGTTTCATCAGACCAGATAATCTTGTTTCTCATGGTCAGAGTCCTTTAGGTGCCTTTTGGAAAACTCCAAGCGGGCTGTCATGTGCCTTTACTGAGGAGTGGCTTCCGTCTGGCCACTCTACCATAAAGGCCTGTTTGGTGGAGTGCTGCAGAGATGGTTGTCCTTCTGGAAGGTTCTCCCATCTCCACAGAGGAACCCTGGAGCTCTGTCAGAGTGACCATCGGGTTCTTGGTCACCTCCCTAACCAAGGCCCCTCTCCCCTGATTGCTCAGTTTGGCCTGGCGGCCAGCTCTAAGAAGAGTCTTGGTGGTTCCAAACTTCTTCCATTTAAGAATGATGGAGGCCATTGTTCTTGGAGACCTTCAATGCTGTAGAAATGTTTTGGTACCCTTCCCCAGATCTGTGCCTCAACACAATCCTTTCTCTGAGCTCTACAGACAATTCCTTCAACCCCCTTTTTGCTCTGACATGCACTGTCAACTGTGGGACCGTATGTAGACAGGTGTGCCTTTCCAAATCACATCCAATCAAATGAATTTACCACAGGTGGACTCCAATCAATCAAGTTGTAGAAACATCTCAAGGATGATCAATGGATGCAGGATGTACCTGAGGATGTACCGAGTCTTATAGCAAAGGGTACTTATGTAAATACGTATTTATTTACAGAGAGGCACACAGTGGACAGGTAAGTAAGTGACTGAGGTTGTGTGAGTCAAATGCAGTGATTTATTTTTCTGCAGTGATTTATTTTAGACAAAGAACATTTTACATTTACATTTTACATCCCCAGGGCGGGATCAGCCAGCGGCGGCTTCCCGCATGCGCAATTCATTTGCAGTCTGGACATGGAGGGGTGAACATATCCTGCTCTGACTGCAGCGTGAGTGCTTTGGGACAGGGGTGGGGCCCACAGCAGCACCCGCTGCTCCTTGAGAAGAGTAAGAATGATACGTGCTTTAACGTCAGAGTCTCCAAAAGTCTCCAATAACACCAGAACAAGTTGCTAGATTTGTCGCTAGTCGCTTTTTTGAAAATGTGTCGCTAGAGGGGTCTTAATACTCGCTAAATATAGTGACAAAGTCGCTAAGTTGGCAACACTGCCCAAAGTTTGTTCTGTTTAGCAAGCATTCACGGATGTCTCGCAATGTTGCGCCTCTGGGTTTAGAAATTCTGGCTGCATTCCAAACACTTAACAGACACACCCTCTCCCCTCAGCCCTAAAAATAAGTGGACACTTCTGATGACGTATCATGACGTCTGACAAGTTTACACTTTTTAAATGAACTGCCCTTGCCCGGAAATTCGTCAGTCATTCGTCCCGAGACGATTGTGTTTTCAGCCACCGGTAGCTTGTGGGTGCTTTATATGTGCTACAGTCAACTATGATTGCTTGTCTACTTATATTAACTATATAATTATTAATATACGCCTACTGTATGATAGTTAGAAAATTAATTAGTTAACTAACGTTAGCCTGCCTATATGGAGATTCTGAAGAAGGATTTTTTTTTATTTCTACAATTTCCAAAAGCTAACCAAACAAAAACAACATTACTTTTATGAGAAGTGTTTGTGCATTAGTAGCACAATTTCTAACTTATTTACATTTGTTTTTACTTACACTTGTATGTTGACTTCTCCATATTGATGTTGAGGTTTTACATTTTGGCTGACTTTTCTTAGCGGATGTACAATCATCGCAAATTGAATTATAGGGCGTTTCAGGCCACGAAGTGTACATAATTGTACAGTGGTTCATCCTGTAAAAGTTGCGTCATACTGCAGCACACCTTGCGGGCTGCTGCCGAATTCTATGGCACGTTATTTAAGTGTCAGCCATTGTTGCCATTAATGCTAGTTAGTGCTAGTCTGACCACCAGAGGGCATCTTTGAGAAGCATTTGACTGTTTTTTATATTGGCTGTACTAGAGAATTACATTTTTTTTGTAAGAATAAAGTATATGGGTTTGATTTTATGAAATGTAGCTTAATTAATTTGATTAATACTATGGTGTTTCTATTCCAAGAAAAACGCCTCAGTGTTTCTATTTGGATAATATGGCGCTGTACAACGTGACCGGTCTGGAGTAGGCTACTAAGAGCAAAATAATACTAACATTTCCACACCCTAATTGTGGCTAACCAATACCCAAACGGAGATTCAGTGAAAATAACATTCAAATTGATTTATCAAGACCAGTCCCCATGCTTGTCTCAGAGCAGCTCGAAACAATGTTGACCGGTTTAACACTCTATAACCACTGTTTATATTATTTGACCCTGCTGGTCATCTATGAATGTTTGAACAGCTTGAAAAATGATCTAGCCTTTATGGCCATGTACTCTTATAATTGCCAACCAGTTCGGAAGTCTAACTTTTGTATGACTGACGCCTTCAGTGAGAGGTCTAATGCTTTAATATTTAAAATCAACCAATGTCAGCTTTTAAATGCTTTATTATCCAAAAGTTTAAAGTACGTGTGGGCGACAGAGATAATGCATTTGACTGTTTTTAATATTAGCGCTTTCAGGAGGAATGGAAAATTGCGTGTCAATTCATAAACCACGTGCCATCAAATATCTTCCCAACTATATTTGCTAGGGCAAATCTGGAAAATTACATCAAGAGACGTGGTAATATTTTTCCTCTTAGACTATAATACATGGGATCCAGGTCAGGATAACCAAAACATTTCTTTATTAAAGACTATCAGAAATAATGTTGGTACTTATTTATTTTGATCCAAAACCATGAATGAGTGAGTCACTCAGCTTTATGTAGGTGCCGAGGCTATATGACTGTGATTATTTAGCAGACATCTCTTGCTTATATTTAGTCAACACATATATCTTAAGAATATCATGAAATATAATTGAACATTTTAATTTCTCTTGGAATAAAAACCTTTACAATTACAATTTTAGTAAGTAATATGCTACAGTCTTGTTACAGCTTCTTCTGACCAAGTAGAAACAAAAAAATAAGTGTCTATGTTTCGGGTGTGCGTGCAGGACAGAGGAATAGCAATTCTTATGTTATTGTTCTAAATTCAATCACCTTCTTCATCCTCATCATTCAGTTCATTGACATTTAATTTTTAAGTCATGCACAATTATCAGTTTCTATTTTGTTGAAATCGCCCATTCATTGTCAGGTAGAGACACATTAGGTCTTGGGACACAAAAGCATAAACAGTGCTCTAACCCCCCCTTATGCTGGTCTGGAACAATGAAGCAGTGATGCAGGGTAACGTACTAAACCACAAATTACCTCTAAGTCCCGCGACATAATCAAAAAAAATTGTTGTTGAGGAACCACTGTACACTCACAAACTAAATTAAAAACGAAAGCTGAGGGGCTTATGTTGCAAACTTCCCTTGCTTGGCTAATCATTTGGACCGACCACAAATATGGCCGCGGGAATTCCCCCAAGGGCATAAGGCGAGGGTAAGTGGACGAGGGTGTGTCTTTCATGAGTTTGAAACGCAGCCTCTGTGCTACAACTCCCCTCACAACTCTCCTCACACAGGCAGGTGCTTTGGCTCCCGTAGGACATATTCATGGGTTGCACCTTCGTCACTCGGTTGCGTCGTTGCCATTGTTATCAATGTTCTACCCGGGGTGTGAGGTGGTTGGAGTTGTCAACAAAGCAGCATGACAGAAAAATTATGCCAAGTTTTTGAACTACCGGTAGTTTCTTTGAGAAGATACAGTTCAATTTGGAAGTTTACATACACCTTAGCCAAATACATTTAAACTCAGTTTGTCACAATTCCTGACATTTAATCCTAGTAAAAATGCCATGTTTTAGGTCAGTTAGGATCACCACTTTATTTTAAGAATGTGAAATGTTAGAATAGTAGAGAATGATTTCTGTCAGCTTTTATTTCTGTCATCACATTCCCAGTGGGTCAGAAGTTTACACACTCACTTAGTTTTTGGTAGCATTGCCTTTAAATTGTTTAACTGGGGCCAAACGTTTCGGGTAGCCTTCCACAAGCTTCCCACAATAAGTTGGGTGAATTTTGGCCCATTCCTCCTGACAGAGCTGGTGTAACTGAGTCAGGTTTGTAGGCCTCCTTGCTCGCACATGCTTTTTCAGTTCTGCCCACAAATGTTCTATAGGATTGAGGTCAGGGCTTTGTGATGGCCACTCCAATACCTTGACTTTGTTGTCCTTAAGCCATTTTTCCACAACTTTGGAAATATGCTTGGGGTCATTGTCCATTTGGAAGATCCATTTGTGACCAAGCTTTAACTTCCTGACTGATGTCTTGATGTTGCTTCAATATATCCACATAATTGTTCTTCCTCATGATGCCATCTATTTTGTGAAGTGCACCATTCCCTCCTGCAGTAAAGCACCCCCACAATATGATGCTGCCACCCCGTGCTTCACGGTTGGGATGGTGTTCTTCGGCTTGCAAGCCTCCCCCTTTTTCCTCCAAACATAACGATGGTCATTACGGCCAAACAGTTCTATTTTTGTTTCTGCAGACCAGAGGACATTTCTCCAAAAAGTACGATCTTTGTCCCCATGTGCAGTTGCAAACCGTAGTCTGGCTTTTTTTATGGCGGTTTTGGAACAGTGGCTTCTTCCTTGCTGAGCGGCCTTTCAGGTTATGTGGATATAGGACTAGTTTTACTGTGGATATAGATACTTGTGTACCTGTTTCCTCCAGCATCTTCACAAGGTACTTTGCTGTTGTTCTGGAAATGATTTGCACTTTTCGCAATAAAGTACGTTCATCTCTAGGAGACAGTGCGCGTCTCCTTCCTGAGCGGTATGACGGCTGCGTGGGCCCATGGTGTTTGTACTTGCATACTATTGTTTGTACAGATGAATGTGGTACCTTCAGGCGTTTGGAAATTGCTCCCAAGGATGAACCAGACTTGTGGAGGTCTACAATTTATTTTCTGAGGTCTTGGCTGATTTCTTTAGATTTTCCCATGATGTCAAGCAAAGAGGCACTGAGTTTGAAGGTAGGCCTTGAAATACATCCACAGGTACACCTCCAGTTGACTCAAATGATATCAATTAGCTTATCAGAAGCTTCTAAAGCCATGACATTATTTTCTGGAATTTTCCAAGCTGTTTAAAGGCACAGTCAGCTTAGTGTATGTAAACTTCTGACCCACTGGAATTGTGATAGAGAAATAATGTCTGTAAACAATTGTTGGAAAAATGACTTGTGTCATGCACAAAGTAGATGTCCTAACCGACTTGCCAAAACTATAGTTTGTTAACAAGAAATTTGTGGAGTGGTTGAAAAACGAGTTTTAATGACTCCAACCTAAGTGTATGTAAACTTCCGACTTCAACTGTATATGAAGCGATCTGATGAAGATTTGGTCTAAAGTGCATTACTGTGGCTTGAAAACACCATTAAATTTCTAAATAAGGCAAATAATTAGTAGGAAAACATTTTGTCGTCATTGAGATTGACTTTAGATGCAGTATAACGTCAGGTAGCTAGCTAAGATTAAGGGAAGATCTCCAGATTTTAACTTTCTTAACATTAGTATTGCTAGTTATTATTGACGAACTTTGCTAGCTAATGACAACATTGCTTTCTATCTAAAGTAAATTTGACAACATGATGACAATGGCACACTGCGATCTGTGCATTTCAACAACAGCATAAATACACCCATTTCACTTTTGCATGTAAAAAAGCTATTGACCGCTGCTGCACAATCTGACACTGTTTTTATCAGATTATATTCTACTATCTAGGAACGAGTACACCAGGGAGAACACAATAAGTGAAAACACATTATCTAACTGGGGATAGCTAGCTAACATATAACAATGCATGATGCGCTAGCCAGTTAACTTTAATTTTGAGTCACGTCAACTCCCGCTCGACGTCGCCTGTTTACTAACCATCGGTCCTGACGCACACCTGACAATCCTCATTACGCACATCTGCGCCTCATCATGAGGCACACCTGGACTTCATCACTACCCTGATTACTTTCCCTTTATCTAGCACTCCCTAGCATCACTCTTCATTTATTGGTTCAGTTTTCATGTCCAGACGCTTCTCTTGTTTTGTACTCTCCATGTTCGTTAATTTTAAACTCACCATCTGCACCTGCTTCCTGACTCCTTGCATCTACGTTACATTTTTAATAACTTCACATTTCCGAGTTAGTTAGATATTAGTTTTGAAAGACTTAATTGGCATGGGAGCTAGCTATAGCTAGCTAGCTGCTTATGAAAAGGTAGATAACTGTTTCTCAAAATTACTGCAGTTGGCTAATTAATTTGATCATGCTTTGTGATACACCTGGTTTTATGCCGTTATAGTCCACACAACATGTCACCCTGTCACATACAGTAGAATCTGTTGAACAACTTTGGGGGAAACAATAAGCCACACTCATGCTTTTTTGTTGTCCCAGATCCGCGATGAGAAGGTTCTAGCTAGTGTATCCCTTTTACTCTTGTTGGATGTGTAGTAGATGTCCGGTTTATCAGGTCCCAGGGTCCTATGACTGTTATGATTATTTATTTACAAGTTACAGTTTCTCTTTTGCTTTGGCCCCATCTGTACCTGATGGAGCAGATCTAGTCTCACGTGCGGAAGTAAAACATTTGGCAAGAGAGATATCGGGAGGGAGACTAGAGCAGACCCAGACGTTCTTACTGAACCCACATTTGAGCAGCCCAGGACGGTCATTTACTTTGTGCTGTTATAATTTATGCTAGCAGTTCCCCTCATAGCATATAGCTGGAAAAATAATCCAAACAATGTTCCAAGCACAGCTCAACGCTGGGAGCCACTGAAGGGCAGAGTAGTAAAGAAAATGTACCATATATTTTTGAAACAGGAAAATGTACACATTTACCACACTTTTGAGCATTTAAAACAGAATCCATTAATTATATAATATTATTATATCTATTAACTTTTTTGTTTTACTAATTACAAGTGTTTTTTTTTTACCAGCCCCAAACGCTCTAATGGGCGGGTTGCTGCTGTCCCCACGACAATTGCAACACTGTCCTCCTTCTGCACACTGTTCTTCAGTAAACTCTGTCCGTCATCACACACTTAAAACATGGCCAAATCCTTTAAAAATGTTTACACTGCAGTGGTTTGGGGACGAAAGCACTTACAGTGAATCTTACATAACTAAGCTTCACATGCGTAGGTTCTCTATAAAAAAGATTATAGGACAGACACACTTTCTTATTTTTCTCCATTCACCCAGCAGGTAAGGCGCCGAGCACCAACCACACCAGGAATTCTCTTCAGGTACTTAATGTTATCATCAGTCCTCACCCCTGAAATGATTCCATTAACGGGCGCTATGCTTGAAGTACAAAGCACAGTACTTCTGTTGTATGGATATTTTTTTTGGCTTACTGACATCTTCTGTTCTTCAGAAACACATTTAATCAGAATTAAAGCACTTCTGATCACTTTGATAGATTCCAGTTTTCCCAGTGCATGTTTCACCATCTTCGACACCTCAAATGGTTCTCCCAGATATGCATCCTTAATCATCAAATGCATCCCAATCTGACATTAGGGCTGGGCGGTATGGCCTACAAGTAATATCTAAAAATTCTTCGGAGGTTTAGACGATTCACAATATTTATCTCTATTTCTTGTTTTTCTCTAAACAAATAGGCCAAGACATAATTCTTAATTGAATTTTCTTTATTCAAATATACAAGGCCTCGAGGCCTATTTGTGCAAAACAAATGAACAACACAAATGAACACACACCCACACTTCTATTATATTGTTTAGGAATGTTTGCCCACTAGCTGTTTGAATATGTAATTTATATAATCATTTTGATTGAAAATGTATTAATGCAGTGACTATGTAATATGTCACTGCATCCGTTATCTCCTTCCACCTCAAACCTTTCTTGCCATAAGGGATTAAGTTTGTCTTTTAGCAGATGTTTTGGGACTGGAATGGAATCTGGACTGGAATCGGCATTGCGTAGTCTCACACATTCCTCCCATTCCACCACGTGTTTCAGTTGCAGGTGATGGAAGAGGTTGGTTGTGCTGCTGCTGCTTTTCGTAGCAATTGTCTTTCGACACTTTTTGCACAAGACATTCGTTTGCTGAACATCAGACCTCTTAAACCCGAACCACTTCCATATTACTGAAAAAATATTGCTGCCCTTTTTGGAGGTGATTTCATCCTCACGAGAGGCTGCGCTAACCATGTGTATGTGGCTGAGCTAACCATGTGTATGTGACCAATAAAATTTGATTTGAGCTGGCTTCTTCACTTTCCATTTTGGTGGAACTCTTACTGCCGCTACACTTCTCCGGCGTGGTTACAATTTGTGAAAGGCTGTCTAGGGTTGTGATTGGTGGATAACCTGTGTGCAGGGGTTGGCACGCTATTGGGACATGATTCTACATTGGGCGGACAGAGAAGAGACAGTGAGATGCTTCATTTGTAAAACGTTACAACTCTATAACAGAACCTCGAACATTGCGATACAGGCATTTTTTCCATATCGCGCTAAAACATAAACTCTAATATATCGCCCAGCCCTATCTGACATACACGAAGATCTATCCTCCACTCCAACTTTAGATACTTTCATTTTTGTTCCATTCTTTGACACAACCGTTGTCCATTCATCTTCACCAACTTTGATCAACGCGCTGTTCGATTCAACCCCGTCCTCCACTTCCGCCATCTTCCTCCTTCCTGCCCCCTTTTCCTACTTCATCAGTGAGCCGCCATGACAACAAACCGCAAAGCATGCCGGTTGTAGAGGAGGAAGCATAGGCATTGGGCTGGTTTCTCATGTTTTCATTGGTCACAAGAGGAGACAGTGCCAAAGAGTTATCCAATCCCGTCCTCTCTGACAGTCCAGCACCACTTTGCATTTTTGTACCTAAAATATATAATCCATGTCATACTTTCAGTGCAGATATGACCCAACACATAGACTAAGTATAGGCTTTCTATCTTAAAAAAAATTGTGCAATGCAATCATGCCAAATAATACAAAATCAAACTTGATGAAAAGTGCACTTGCTCTGATGAATATCGAGATGTAGGCTACTATATCCATGGAATGCTCTGTTGGTGCTGCAGACTACCACCCACACAATGTCACATATTCCATAGGGAATTTCTCTTTATTATTATTTTTTCATCCAGCCACTATAAAGAAATCTCACAAATATTTGTATTTTACTATACGTTTTCTTTGCTTTTCATTTTCCTTGACTATTGCAGTCTGATAATATCTCTGGGATTCTGCATTGTGTGTGTGTGTTAAAGATACTCCAAGGCTTTTGTTGTTGTTTTTATGAATAGAATAACATCAATGTTAAAGCCTGCAGCTCCTCTTAACCTAAAATTACTTTTAGAAAGAAGATGCAGTATTCTGGGAGCCTCGGCTAAATCCCTGATGTGCCACTTAGCTAACCATGACAGAGACATTCAGCTTAATGTCATTTCCATACACATTAAGAGCTCTGGTGAGTTTTTTAAGTACTGTCTGTGTATATATTTTTTTATCCAAGTACCACCACACAATGAAATATCTATATGTAAAATGGAATATCTACATAGGCGTACAGAGGCCCATTATCAGCAACCATCACTCCTGTGTTCCAATGGCACGTTGTGTTAGCTAATCCAAGTTTATCATTTTATAAGGCTAATTGATCATTAGAAAACCCTTTTGCAATTATGTTAGCGCAGCTGAAAACTGTTGTTCTGATTAAAGAAGCAATAAAACTGGCCTTCTTTAGACTAGTTGAGTATCTGGAGCATCAGCATTTGTGGGTTTGATTACAGGCTCAAAATGGCCAGAAACAAAGAACTTTCTTCTGAAACTCGTCAGTCTATTCTTGTTCTGAGAAATGAAGGCTATTCAATGGGAAAAATTGCCAATAAACTGAAGATCTAGTACAACGCTGTGTACTACTACCTTCACAGAACAGCGCAAACTGGCTCTAACCAGAGTAGAAAGAGGAGTGAGAGGCCCCGGTGTACAACTGAGCAAGAGGACAAGTACATTAGAGTGTCTAGTTTGAGAAACAGACGCCTCACAAGTCCTCAACTGGCAGCTTTATTAAATAGTACCTGCAAAACACCAGTCTCAACGTCAACAGTGAAGAGGCGACTCCGGGATGCTTAATAATGGTGTTGGAGTCGTGCCTGGCCATGCAGTCGTGGGTGAACAGGGAGTACAGGAGGGGACTGAACAGTTGATGTTGAGATGTGTCTGTTACTTGAACTCTGTGAAGCATTTATTTGGGCTGCAATCTTTGAGGCTGGTAATTGGGTTGCATTAAGAAGGATATCAATTCCATCAATTCCAATTCCATTTAACTTTCAACAAGGCATTCCAGGTGACGACCTCATGAAGCTAGTTGAGAGAATGCCAAGAGTGTGCAAAGCTGTCATCAAGGCAAAGGGTGGCTACTTTGAAGAATCTCAAATATTAAATTATTTGTTTAACACTTTTTTTGGTTACTACATGATTCCATGTGTTATTTCATAGTTTGGATGTCTTCACTATTATTCTACAATGTAGAAAATAGTTTTTAAAAAATACAAAAAAACCTTGAATGAGTAGGTGTGTCCAAACTTTTGACTCCAAAAAGCTTGAATGAGTAGGTGTGTCCAAACTTTTGACTGCCAGTATTTAGTTTACATTAGGGTGAAGTAGCCTTTCTAATCTAGTTAGATTTTCAATATTAATTATCAACGAATATAAAACCATGTTATCTTGAACGGTGTAATTTAATATGCACGGGGGAGATAGATGTGTGAATTTATCACAATGCAAGCCTACTCATTAGAAAAAAAACAGCAGCTCTAATGCAATATTAGCTTCACAGTGAAACACCGCTATTCTGGCTATTAATCATTCTTAAACAGTCAGTAAAATAGTTTATTTAACTATCTCAAATCGTAGCCTATAAGATCTCATGCATGCAAGTTTACCTGTCAGCAGACCAAGTAATATGCGAGAGGAGGACCCTATAGCGTAGGATAATTATTCTGCTGTGTCAACTTCAATTATTCAGAGGTGACGATACAGAGATCGATTCTGTTACATGTTATTCGTGTTACATATTTACATTTTGGGATAGCGATTCACTGTATTACTAGCACTACAGTGGCTACAAACGTCTCACGCTCAGGAAGGATGTGAATGCACTATCACGTGATGCTGCCTTCGAATACTGTACCAAATGGCAATAACCTACTGGAATAATTCTACCTACTAAGGTAGGTGCCTTTGGAGGCAGGTAGGTAGCAGCCTTTGGATTGGTTAAATAGTATGCTACATATTAGTTTCTATTCATACAAATTGTCGAAACAAGTGCCAGCATTTTGCGCGAACTCGTGATTCCCGGAGCCAAAGTGTGCTGCTCAGACCACTGCGCTACAGCAGTTCACAATGCATGTGGAAACTGTGAGAATTCTTTACGGTATGAGGTCGGTTGGTTTGCAGAGCCTTCCCCAAACCATAGCCCCCTAGGTATGGTATTGCATTGTATAGCCTACAAACACAGCTTCCAGCTGCCCCCTGGTGGTGATTATACGTTTAAAATATTTATTCAAATCCTCTTGCTGCAGGATTATAGTCATCCTGCGACAAAATGGGTCATATTAAGATCCGAGATCTGTAGGTTTGCCTCCGAAAAGACAACATAAAAGACAAATCCACACCAATTTAGTATAGGGTGTAAAAACAATATGGAGCAAAACAAACAGGGGAAACACAAGAACTCAGGCTTCTTTCAAACTAAAGTGGTTGAGCTGGTAATCGCGCCTCAGTTTACGTGAGGTGTAGCTCTCCCAACAGCTCCTTCCCAATTTAAGTAGCTCTTAAATTAAAAACCAGCTGGGCCAGCACAGGTGAAACACATCCTGAGACTAATGAGATCACTCGCCAGCACAAGGCAGCATGCTCTGCATGCACTCTGCTCATGGCGACTCGGTGTGTGAGTTTCCATAGCAACGGCTCCGCTTGGCCAACTCTGCTCATTGAGACAAACTCAAGGAACATTATTAGTGTATATGAAATAATCTCTCCTGTCTTAAATTTGACGAGGTTGAAGCACCTCTGACCCAATTTTATGATCTTAGTCAGATATGATTGTACTGCGCAGCAGTGCATGAGCAAAGGGTTCAGCTTCAAAATGTTAGTGATACCGAGCCCTACCTGTACCCTAGTTATTGATGAAAAAACAGGCCCTACCTGGCCCTAACCCGATCTATAATGTCGGGGCCCGTCGGGCTCGGGTCGGGTAGCAGAGCTCTAGCTGAAACTGTCACACTGGAGAAAGCATCCGAGCAAGCAAAACAGCTCCCCTCTCTCTTACTATATGTAGCCCATGTACCTGATGCTGTCAGGCCAAAAAGAGTTTGACCTTCCATACTCTTTTTGGCCAGACAGTATCAGATACATGGGCTACACATTCACTACATGACCAAAAGTATGTGGACACCTGCTCCACGAACATCTCATTCCAAAATCATGGGCATTAATATGGAGTTGGTCCCCCCTTTTCTGCTACAACAGCCTCCACTCTTCTGGGAAGTTGGAACATTGCTGCGGGGACTTTCTTCCATTCAGGCACAAGAGCACTGGTCGGGCACTGATGTTCGGCGATTAGGCCTGGCTCGTAGTCGGCATTCCAATTCATCCCAGTCAAGTTCTTCCACACCAAATCTCGACAAACCAATATTCTGTATGGACCTCGCTTTGTACACAGGGGCATTGTCATGCTGAAACAGGAAAAGGCCTTCCCCAAACTGTTGCCACAAAGTTGGAAGTACAGAATCGTCTAGGATGTCATTGTATGCCGTAACGTTAAGATTTCCCTTCACTGGAACAAGCACAAACCATGAAAAACAGACCCACACCATTATTCCTCCTCCACCAAACTTTACAGTTGGCACTATGCATTGGGGAAGGTAGCATTCTCCTGGCATCTGCCAAACCCAGATTCGCCCAGATTAGTCCGTAGGACTGCCAGATGGTGAAGCGTGATTCATCATTAGAGAGAATGCGTTTCCACTGCTCCAATGGCGGTAAGCTTTACACCACTCCAGCCAATGCTTGGCATTGCGCATGGTGATCTTAGGCTTGTGTGCAGCTGCACAGCCATGGAAACACATTTCATGAAGCTCCCAACGGCAGTTCTTGTGCTGATGTTGCTTTCAGAGGCAGTTTGGAACTCGGGAAATCAAATCAAATCAAAAAATAATAATATTTGTCACATACACATGGTTAGCAGATGTTAATGCGAGTGTAGCGAAATGCTTGTGCTTCTAGTTCCGACCATGCAGTAGTATCTAACAAGTAATCTAACAAATTCACAACAACTACCTTATACACACAGTGTGAAGGAATGAATACGAGTATGTACATATAAATATATGGATGAGCGATGGCTGACCGGCATAGGCAAGATGCAGTAGATGGTATATGGTACAGTATATACATGTGAGATGAGTAGTGTAGGATATGTAAACATTATATAAATGGCATCGTTTAAAGTGGCTAGTGATACATTTATTACATCCACTTTTTAATTATTAAAGTGGCTAGAGATTTGAGTCGATGGCCGAACGGCATAGGCAGGATTCAGTAGATGGTATAGAGTACAGTGTATACATTTGATATGAGTAATGTCGGATATGTAAACATTATATACAAAATTGTTTAAAGTGGCTAGTGATACATTTGTTACATCCAATTTTCTATTATTTAAAGTGGCTAGAGATTTAAGTCAGTATGTTGGCAGCAGCCACTCAACTGACTGCTGCAACCGAAGACAGACAATTACGCGCTTCAGCACTCGGCGGTCCCGTTCTATGAGATTGGATGGCCTACCACTTCGCGGCTGAGCCATTGTTGCTCCTAGACATTTCCACTTCATAATAACAGCACTTACAGTTGACCGGGGAAGCACTAGCAGGGCAAACATTGGACGAGCTGACTTGTTGTTAAGGTGGCATCCTATGACGGTGCCACGTGGAAAGTCACTGTGTTCTTCAGTAAGTCTATTCTACTACCAATGTTTGTCTATGGAGATTGCATGGCGGTGCGCTTGATTTTA
Organism: Brachymystax lenok tsinlingensis; assembly: GCA_030435695.1. NCBI lineage: Eukaryota > Metazoa > Chordata > Actinopteri > Salmoniformes > Salmonidae > Brachymystax > Brachymystax lenok. Next base: position 8,623,300 of record CM059818.1, on the reverse strand, counting down.
TACACCTGTCAGCAATAGGTGTGGCTGAAATAGCCATATCCACTAAATTGAAGGGGTGTCCACATACTTTTGTATATATAGTGTACATGTCCTGTGCCTCTGCTTTGATGAGTAATATCAGCAGTACCTGTCTTTTTACTAAAGTAATGCGAGCAGAGTAAGAGGAAAATGTATATATATATTATTACAATTTTCTTTTTATGCCCAGCTCACGATGCCCCATGATGATGTGAGGCCTGAGGTAATTTCCTCTTCTGTCTAATGGTAAGTTCAACACTGGTCCTTTTCATGCCACTTTGGTTATAAACATGTATTTCTCTATGTATCCCTGTTTAGGGGGGTTGGTTACTGGTTTCTGCAACACATGCTCACAACAGTGCACATGGGCACACCATACCATCCCCACAAAGTCTTTTACTTCATAAATACAATTGTTTGTATGTGTGTGTGTGTGTGTGTGTGCTTATGCATGTACTCTATGTTCAGAAGGCTCTTGAGCTGAATCAAATGCACTTGTTAATGGAAGGAAGTGCGTCATTGTTGCTCTGTGCTCCTAATAAGTGTTTACTTCCAGACCAGCGTTTCTTTCAATCAAGTACACTTCAGACTTATTTATGTTTTTTTACAGGGAACATTTTCCTCATCAAAAGCAATGAAGTGCATTCATTCTCTCCATTTCTGCCACAGGCCTTCGCTTCCAGAGCTTGTTTCACCTCATTACGGATCTCAGTGCTGCGGTTTGCCTCACTGGGAGGCACATCCACATGACTCATTATAGTCGACTTGGGAAATTATTGTTAATAATGAGTTGATGTCTTGCATTAACTGCAACATGTTAAAAGGGAATTACTCACATCAGGTTTTTTTTTTAATGCAGCTGATGTTAATGGGTGTGTATTGATTTGAGAAAGACACTGTTTTTAAAACGCTTCTCATGTTTGCTCTACTTATCTTTTCCTCTTCCTCTATTGTGGGTAAAGATGTGATTTTTCTTACCAAGTTTTTGTTTATTTTGACCTTCTTACAATATGGTTGTCTTTCACTTTTCCCTCAACCAACACATCGGCTATGTTACAACAATGTATTTAATGTTCAGTTTGTATGCTCCAGAAATTGTCAGTGTCATTGCTGTAATCCATCATCAAGTACACTTTAGACATGGGTCCTTACAGCAAACATTCACTTAAAAAATATACGAGTTGCATACATACTGTAGTATGTAGCAATACTCAATCAGCTTTGCTCGGCGCAAAGTACATGACAAAATATGTACTTTTCACCAAAACATCTGAAATGGTACAAAATGTCCTAAAGTCTTTGTTTTACTGCAATATATATACTAGTACTAATCCAAACTCACAATGGGGTAGGCCAATGCATGTCTTTTTATAGGGGGAGAAAGATATGGGGTGCTTGTCTTTTGTTGAGTCTGAGACTTTTCATTTTCTCTTCCATTTTACTGTCTATTTATATATTCCCTTCTTCTCTAATCTCCCAGGCAGGTAGGCCTGATTTCTTTGACAGGGCCGAGTGCCTTGGAGCCGTGATAATGCTCATCTGGTGTCTGCCTGCCATGGCTGGCTTAAGGGACCCGTACTGTGAGGATCAGAACCCTCTGATCTCTCCCCTTCCATTTTCATATCACAACCCCAAGCTTTATTCACCTACACTTCTTTTTGTTACATTTTCATAACAATTAACAGCTGATGTTGCTCCAACTAAAGCAAGCGCTCCCTTCCTTCTCCATGTCATCCGGGGGTGATTATGTAATGATGAAATGATAGGGGAGTTTCTACCTCTTCTGCTTAAGCTGTTAAAAAAGAGTACGTTTTAGCCTGATTATTGGATTTAGAGTTTGGAGGCCAACTGTGTCAAGGTGAATGAAATTTAATTTTTAATCCCCCAAAAAACTATTAATCCAAAAGTGGTGCATTTTCAAAACTTTCCAGCTGAGCTTTTTCACTTGAGTTATTTCACAGAAGCCTTGACGGGCAATGGAAATAAATTATTACAATTGTAGTTATTGTTTACAATTTTGCATTATTTTAAAAACTGTCCAGTAAAGTTGTTTCCTATTGTATCGTTCAGTGATAGTAAACAGATAAATTCAATCAATATGTTAAAAAGTAGAAAGGGGAATCACCTTGTTTATTGTTCATAATCAACTCAACTGGTGCTGGCAGTTTGAAAATAGCCATTAGTGCGCTTTGTTTCTATGTATGAGACTCACTGAGTATGGAGGGCTAATGGGGTACTTTTGTTGCGCGCGCACACACACACACACACGTACACCCACTCCATACCTTTCTGCTCATGACAATTTCAAAATATCAAAGACGTAAACAAGTGAAGTTCAAAAAAATATTTTTTTTCTTCATTTCAGTAGATGCTCTTATCCAGAGAAACTTACAGTAGTGAGTGCATACATTTTCTTTGTACTGGTCCCCCATGGGAATTGAATCCACAACTCTGGCATTGCAAGTGCCATGCTCTACCAACTGAGCCACACAGGTTCCCTTAGTGTGCCACAAAAGGTAAAGGTTTCACTATTGAGAGCGATATGAGCATTCATATAATGGGACCAATTTGTGATATAAGGTATACAATAAGTTAGGATGCAATGAATAAAGGATGCCCATTTCCAACCATATGGTAGTTAACCATATCAGAAGATTTTGCCATAAGCATGTAAGTTAACTAGATTGGGCCATGAATAAAAACGATTCCCATCACAATACACAATCACTAACTGGAATTATCAGACGTTACTTTAAAATGTTAATTCCATCAGAAAATGTTATTGATACCAAAAATATGAATATTTTACATGAATAAAAAAAAACACACACATGCTTACAAAGGTTGATCATCTCGGTTCTGAATCCCAGTCTGGGTTAGGGAATGACAAACTTGGTGTGTTCTGTCTAGTCTCAGAACAGATTGTGTGAAATGTCTTACGTTAATAACGGGACAGGGCTTCTAGGGGGAGGGACCTATAGTTATTCAGATTAAAGACACTTGCTATAACTACTGACAGAGACAAGGTCAAAACCGACACTAGAGAGAGGGAGAGAGTCAGAGAGTGAGACTACAATTGAGATAGAGGGAGTAAAAGGCAGACAGTAAGAAAAAAGTGTGTATGAAGAATAGAGACACTTGCTTTATCTCGTGGCAAAGAGGAAGTTGAAGCTGCTACACAAAGGGAGATACAGAAAGGAGAGAGAGGAAGATTGAGAGAGGCAGAGGTTGTGAGTGGAGAAGAGAGTGCAAAGCAGAGGAAAGGAGGAGAGTGAGAAAGAGGGTATAGGAAGCGCAGAGTGTGGAGCAGGTTCTTTGCAGGCACAGCCTTACTGTCAGCCCCAGCAGAAATGCCTAACTTTGCCGGTACCTGGAAAATGAAGAGCAGTGAGAATTTTGACGAACTTCTCAAAGCCCTCGGTAAGCCCCTTCTTGACGTTATATGTCTCTCTCCATCCCTCTCTTTATTTCTCCCTTTCTTTTTTCAATAGCCTGCACAGTGCATCCCTGCGTGAGCTTTAGTCTACTATCCATCATGTGCATTACAAAAAATATTTGTATTTTCCTTGGGCATAGGTTCACTTATAACAATATGCTATTGTCTTATCTCATTTAAATGAGGAGGGAGGGAGAGCATACAAGCAAGCTGTAGCGGGAAAGCTTTCAGCTACAGGAGATGTCAATGAAATAGACATGGTATTGTTACAGCCGGGGGTCCGGCTGCATGCGCATGGGAACAACATTATTCATGTATTAACGTTTAAGTAGGGCATGTGTTAGCAGTGTCAGTGGAGGTCTTCATGGAATTCTCTCTTCTGCCTTTTGTGTTTTTTTCTCTCACTTGCTTTTTTCCCCTTGCTGATCATTGTGATGGTTTAGAATTGGACCAGTTTATCTGGGTCATTCATTTGTGTGGCTGGGTCTTTCTGTGTCTGGACTGTAAGCACCATGCTGCTCAAGCAATGAGACCACACTGGTCATATTTTGGTTTTGGGTGAGAATATTCCCTATGGGGCTGTTTGGGTTTGTTTGTTGCTCAGAGGATGGCTTTGAGTTGTGAGGACCATTAAACAGTTTAACAGTTAGTACGGGAGCCAGTGTCATCAAATTGTCTCAGAGGGCCTGTTAAACAGTTTACAGAAACATGGTACGGTACTATATTTCCAGGTACAAATTCAGTTCAAACCAGAAAAAGTAACATTACAATTCAATCTATAACTTGAAAACTGCCCAATCCTTTTCCATTCTGAATTGTAAATCAATTACCTGAATTGGTTGGAATTAAAAGAATATTGACCCCGTTGTTCCGGACCTGTATGAGTCCCTCAGCTTAACTAAGTTTGTTTAATATGCAAGCTGCAGTTTACTGACCTTGCTTAGCCTCCACCAAACAGATCCCGTGAACCACTCCGAGCTTTGATTACATTTCCTTGTGAGATGTCTGCCAACCCAACACAGCACAGTTCAGCTATGACCCAATGGGGACCATTATTTGTGGTTATGATTGTATGGTTCAGAGAGATTGCATGCATTCCGTCTGTTCTGCGTTTCGTTCAGTCGTGCCCACAATCCCTTAAGGATCGGACCCTTTTTTTTTAACATTTTCACCTAAAATGACATGCCCAAATCTAACTGCCTGTAGCTCAGGACCTGAAGCAAGGATATGCATATTCTTGATACCATTTGAAGTTTGTGGAAATGTGAAATTAATGTAGGAGAATATAACACATTAGAGCTGGTAAAAGATAATACAAAGAAAAAAACATGCGCTTTCTTTTTTTTGTTCCATCATCTTTGAAATGCAAGAGAGAGGCCATTATATCACTTAGAAATCTAGGCGCAATCTATATTTTGGCCACTAGATGGCAGCAGTGTATGTGCAAAGTTTTAGACTGATCCAATGAAACATTGCATTACTGTTCAAAATGTTGTATCAAGTCTGCCCAAATGTGCCGAATTGGTAAATTGATACATTTTCAAGTACATAACTATAGAGAACATACAAAAATGATATGGTAATATTTTTTTTTTAGTTTACTCACTCCCAGGAATGCCATAGATGGATAATTCACTTCCCTACAGAAAAGACACCAACCTTCACACGTCTAGATGGGGGGGGGCAGACACAGCAGGGGTTCAAACTGTAGAACCCAGTTCCTACATAAAAATGGATTTCATCAAACAAAACTATGCCACATTTTATCTCTGGGACCCTCAGGTTGACAAATCAGAGCAAGATTACTGAATGTAAGTACATTATCTACCTTCAGAGATGAATGCATCAAACCAGTTGCCGTGATAAAAGTTTTTGTTGTTGTTGTGCACTCTCCTCAAACAATAGCATGGTATTTTTTCACTGTAAATTTCACTTTGCTCCTGTAAATTGGACTGTACAGTTAAATTAACAAGAATTTAAGCTTTCTGTCCATATAAGACATGTCTATGTCCTGGGAAATGTTCTTGTTACTTACAACGTCATGCTAATCCCATTAGCGCACGTTAGCTCAACCATCCGACGGGGGGGACACCGATCCCGTAGAGGTTAACCACAACTGCCCATGCAGATCATTAGTTTCCTCTTGCATAAGTGCCTGGTTAACTGAGAGCCGTGCATCAGCCTAATGAGGATTCCGAAGCTGCTCTGCCTGTTTCTATCAACGTCCCTATAATCATCTGTTAACTCGGAGGGAGGTGGGTGCATGGTGGACCATGATGCCGGTTTCTTCACCATGGCAGCACGGAACATGCAGTGCTGTGTGCAGCTTTGTGCTATGACGTGATGTCAGCGTGCATACACAATACCCTGGTCCACGGCTCGTTACGTGGTCTTGCTGGTTGCATTCTATAGTTGGTTCAGGTTAGGACTACACCAGTTGCTAAGTGCTGAAACACACTGGGCAAATACGTCAATTCAATGTCTAGTTCACGTGAATTCAACGTTTAAAAATGCCACCATGTCATTAGATTTAGGTTAAAATGTGTTTTAAAAAAATACGAAATTCCCTTACGTTGATTACTTTTTTCAAATCCAATCAGTTTTCCACATTGATTTAATGTCATCACATAGATTTTTTGTTGTTGAAATGACGTAGAAACAATGTTGATTCAACCAGTTTTTGCACAGTGGGAAGTATCTAAAGCCCTTGACGATCAATGCATGTTTAAGGGAAGCCATAGGGTGAATGTCTGGGAGTGAGTCCTCATTGAATAGCCCACAATCCAACCGTCTTTCTGTATCTGTGGCCATTTTGCCTGCGAGATAATATGGACAGTGATACCTGGTAGGGCTGATTCAGACAGTTGGAAGGACGTAGGGGTGTAGGACGTAGGGGTGGCCAGACAGACTTGCAGAGTGGCACAGGGCATGCCAAAGCACTCCCCTCATGCCAGGACTTTGCCATGCGTCTTAGTCACTGCTTTACACGGCCCGCCACCAGATTCTCCGAAACCCAATTCTGTTCTGGCCCTGTCTCACAACAAGTGTTGTTTTTTTCCCCCTCGGGGCAATTAGGCCAAATACTTAATCTCTTGCGCAGGCCGGAGTGCCAACAATTCCTCCGATTTCTCCTCAAGTTTTCAGATTTGTTACTACAGAGCACTTACCAGAAGAACAATGATCTACTATTATGGTTTACCACTTTTAATTGGTGTCTGTTGAAGAAAAGCTATTCCTCATTCAGTTGGCCTATCATGTTTTTAAAAGTAAGAAAATATACATGATTAAGTGGCCAAGAGAAGAGAAAGTCCATAAAGAGTGAGAGCGAGGCAGGGTGGGGTGGTGAGAGAGGGGTCAGGTCGAGGACTGTTTTGGGGTAAATCTGGTCCAGACGGATCTAGGCGGTGGGGGGTGTCTGTCTGTCTGAATCAGGCCTAACTCTCTCCTCCTACCCTTCCATTCCCTTCTCCCTCCCTGGTCTCTGCTGTGCCCATCCAGGCGTGAATGCCATGCTGAGGAAGGTGGCTGGGGCGGCTGCCTCCAAGCCTCACGTGGAGATCCGTCAGGACGGGGAGCAGTTCTACATCAAGACATCCACCACCGTCCGCACCACCGAGATCAACTTCCACATCGGCCAGGAGTTCGACGAGGAGACGGTGGACGGCAGGAAATGCAAGGTAATGTGGAAAGGGCATCCTCCGTTGTGCAGTACAGGTACATGTTGCCTTTTAATAAGTGTAATGCACATTGATTTCAAAACAACTATTTGACATGAAGTCAATCATAAAGAAGTATTCAACATATTTTGGCAAATTACACATAATATGCCCATATTTATTTTTCTACTTGTTAGATAAACACTGTTATTAGGGCACCTTCTCGTTAAGTCCAACGGCTTCCTTGACTACATCTGATACACTAAATATGAAAATACTGGCAGAGAACTGTGATCACAGTTCCAGATCCCGGCAGTCTAATACATTGTGCTAATTGTGGGATTGAAACTCTGTTCACTGGAATCTTGCCTGCAGATTTCCTATGTATTAAAACATTTGTTTCCGAATAGTTATACAAAAGTATACAGAACACCTGCTCTTTCCATGACATAGACTGACCAGGTGGATCCAGGTGAAAGCTATGATCCTTTACTGATGTCACTTGTTAAATCCACTTCAATCAGTGTAGATGAAGGGGAGGAGACGGGTTAAAGAAGTATTTTTAAGCCTTGAGACAATTGAGACATGGGATTGTGTATGTGTGCCATTCAGAGGGTGAATGGGCAAGACAAAGTATCTAAGTGCCTTTGAACAGGGTATGGTAGGTAGTAGGTGCCAGGCGCACCGGTTTGTGTCAAGAACTGCAACGCTGCTATGTTTTTCACACTCAACATTTTCCTGTGTGTATTGTCGTGGAATTATTGTAATCAAAAGGAGAGACCTTTACATTTCTTCAAAACAAGTCAACTTTATTATTTAATTACTGCAGTAATGGAGCTGGTCGGTAATCACCCCTGGAGGTGATCACTGAGAACTCAATGAGTGGATTTGAGCCACTGCATTTTATAGCAAAGTCCATCCTCCTGGATGTTCATGACAAACAACAGATGTATGGAATGGGTCACATGGTTACTAATAATTCACAGCAAACAGTATCTGCTGTAAATACTGTCCTCATTGTGTAAAGACCAGGGTCTGGCCCCCCGGAGCCATCTCCCCCTGGTACAGTATTATAACAATCTTGCAATTTTGCACTCACAGTATAAAGAATGGTCCATCACCCAAAGGACATCCGGCCAACTTGACACAACTGTGGGAAGCATTGGAGTCAACATGGGCCAGCATCCATGCCGCAACAAATTGAGGCTGTTCTGAGGAAAAAAAGGGTGCAACTCAATATTAGGAAGGTGTTGCTAACATTTGGTATACTCAGTATATGTGTATGGGTTACCACCACCCATAGGGTTTAATCAGAATGCACTCATTGGCTCACCGCTCAATCTCAAAAACAGGCCATCCAACTCCGAGTTTGGTGCCAGAAGCTCAAAGCACAATCAACAGACTTGGGAGAAGAGTGGTGATTGTTTTGGGGATTACCAAATTAGTGGGGAGGGTAGGTATGGGGGAGAGGGAGCTACTGTACATTTGGAAATGGGGAAATTTGGCTTTCAGTGATGGGATGGATTTGGGTTGGCAAAATATGGGGGTTTAGCATTGGGTAGGGTGGCAGAGCTACAGAGGAGACTGGGAAAAGTGTGCTCTGGGGTTCCCTGAGGGTGTGGGAGAGGAGAAGGGGGGATGATAAATAAGACTGGTTGAAAGTGTATGTGTCTGTGTGTGTGTGTGTCTGTGAGTGTGAGGAGGCTTTTAGGGCTTTCTTATTTTCCTTTTGAGTAGCGTTTCCATGAAGAATTTATACATTAACATGGTTGACTTATTGGTATCATGCTGACGTCTGAGAAAGTGGATTAGAGGGCTGACATAGATGAGATAGATGGGGCCCATCTCCAAGCTTTGGCCCTTCGGGGAACTCTCAAGCCGTTGTTTGGAATGAGCAGGTCACGATGCCACGTTAGCGCAGATAACTGTGACTCAGCCATCTTCATCAAATACAAGGTACTACACCAGTCCCCAGTTATAGGCTGCTTTTCCACCAGGGTCGTTACATGCCATTTCAGCAAGCCATTACATTCACCATCTCAGATTGTTCTGAATTTTTTTTTTTTACAGTTATAAACAGATAGGATTAGAATTCCTGCAGCATTTTTTTTATTTATATAATGTTATCTTTGAGAAATTAAGCTAATTGATTGCACCCAAATTGGATATTTAAATTAATAGGATTCATCTAATATTTTTTTACCTCTTTTTCTCCCCAATTTCGTGATATCCAATTGGTGGTTACAGTTTTGTCCCATCGCTGCAACTCCCGTACGAACTAGGGAGAGGTGAAGGCGAGAGCCATGTGTCCTCCAAAACACGACCCTGCCAAGCCCTGCTTCTTGACACACTGCTCGCACCAATGTGTCGGAGGAAACACCGTACAACCAGTGTTCTTCTGTGGAGATGGGAGAACCTTCCAGAAGGACAACCATCTGCAGCACTCCACCAATCGGCCTTAACGGTAGAGTGGCCAGATGGAAGACACTCCTCAGTAAAAGGCACATGACAGCCCACTTAGTTTGTCAAAATGCCCTTAAAGGACTCTGACCATGAGAAACAAGATTCTCTGATCTGATGAATCCAAGATTGAACACTTTGGCCTGAATGCCAAGCATCACGTCTGGAGGAAACCTGGCACCTTCCCTACGGTGAAGCATGGTTGTGGCAACATCATGCTGTGGGGATGTTTTTCAGCGGCAGGGACAGGGAGACCAGTCAGGATTGAGGGAAAGATGAACGGAGCAAAGTATAGAGAGATCCTTGATGAAAACCTGCTCCAGAGCACTCAGGACCTCAGACTGGGGCAAAGGTTCACCTTTCCAACAGGACAATCATCCTAAGCACACAGCCAAGACAACGTAGGAGTGACTTTGGAACAAGTCTCTGAATGTCCTTGAGCGGCACAGCCAAAGCCCGGACTTGATCCCCATCTAACATCGCTGGACAGAACTGAACATAGCTGTGCAGCGACGCTCCACATCCAACCTGACAGAGCTTGAGAGGATCTGCAGAGAAGAATGGGAGAAACTCCCCAAATACAGGTGTCCAAGCTTGTAGCGTAATACCCAAGAAGACACGAGGCTGTAATCGCTGAGATATTTCCGTGTTTGTAGATGGGGTATTGTGTGTAGATTGATGATGGGAAAAAACTATTGAATCCATTTTAGAATAAGGCTGTAACGTAACAAAATGTGAAAAAAGTAAAGGAGTCTGAATACTTTCTGAATGCACTGTATGGATGTGGTATATAAAAAGAGTTTTTTTTGCTGTTTACACATTAGGGAAAAAATATCAGATTGGTATCAGATATGGAAATAATCTGCAATTTATAATTTTGCATCCCCTTTGATATTTTAAGTAGAAATTGTGCTCCAATATTGTATTAAATAAAGTGCCCTTTAATATAGACCACATAGACAATTCAATAAATCAGAATGTTTTATATGAATAAACACTTAAATTGCTAAAGTGCCAAAAATCAACATCTTTACATGTCCCTCATCATGACTTGACAATGAAAATACATTTGTGAAGCTTGCATTCAATTGCCCCTCCCTCCCTCCCTCCCTCCCTCCCTCCCTCCCTCCCTCCCTCAACCCTGTTACTTTAATGGCACTTTATTGACACTTACTATAGACATTTCGTTTACCCTTTGAAATAGGAAAACGTGCTTTTTATGAAGTTGAACATGTGCTCTTTTTGACAGAATGTTAAAATGAGGTGAATTGAAGTTGTTTTTGACCAAGTTACACTACCCAAAATGTACTCTATTCGTGGAACGACCCAGTTCTGAATTGGACTGCATGTGTAAACGCAGCCTAATAAGCTTACCCTCAAGTGCACAAAACAGCCTTTTCTACTTAATTTTAATCACATTAATTGTCCTGTTGAATAACACTGCCATGATAAATTCTGAATGAAATAAATGTTTATTTTAATATGAACATTTAAAAAATTTAAATGCGGAAAACCCCAGAGCAATAATAAGCCATCTGCTATTGTTTGTTAACCTCTTGCATTTAGGGTCATGTGAAGAACACGGATCTTCAATTCTCGAGTTAGTACTTTTAAATGTGATTAAGTTAGGTTGAAGTACTTACCAGCAATCACATGTTATAGCAACATTGATCTTGAATCATATATTCAAATCAAATCAAATTTTATTGGTCACATACACATGGTTAGCAGATGTTAATGCGAGTGTAGCGAAATGCTTGTTCTTCTAGTTCCGACCGTGCAGTAATATCTAACAAGTAATCTAACGATTCACAACAACTACCTTATACACACAGTGTAAAGGAATGATTAAGAATATGTACATATGAATATATGGATGAGCAATGGCCGAACGGCATAGGCAAGATGCAGTAGATGGTATAGAGTACAATATATACAAATGTAAAAAAATATTTCACCTTTATTTAACCAGGTAGGCAAGTTGAGAACAAGTTCTCATTTACAACTGCGACCTGGCCAAGATAAAGCAAAGCAGTTTGACACATACAACAACACAGAGTTACACATGGAGTAAAACAAACATACAGTCAATAATACAGTAGAAAAAAAACGAATATGTATAATATTAATATGAGATTAATGTAGGGTATATAAACATTATATAAAGTGCCATTGTTTAAGTGACTAGTGATACATTTATTATATCCAATAATTAATTACTAAAGTGGCTAGAGATTGAGTCTGTATGTTGGCAGCAGCCACTCAATGTTAGTGATGGCTGTTTAACAGTCTGATAGCCTTGAGATAGAAAATGTTTTTCAGTCTCTCGGTCCCAGCTTTGATGCACCTGCACTGACCTCGCCTTCTGGATGATAGCGGGGTGAACAGGCAGTGGCTTGGGTGGTTGTTGTCCTTGATGATCTTTTTGGCCTTCCTGTGACTACGGGTGGTGTAGGTGTCCTGGAGGGCAGGTAGTTTGCCCACGGTGATGCGTTGTGCAGACCTCACTACCCTCTGGAGAGCCTTACGGTTGTGGGCGGAGCAGTTGCCATACGAGGCGGTGATACAGCCCGACAGGATGCTCTCGATTGTGCATCTGTAAAAGTTTGTGAGTGTTTTTGGTGACAAGCCAAATTTCTTCAGCCTCCTGAGGTTGAAGAGGCGCTGTTGCGCCTTCTTCACCACGCTGTCTGTGTGGGTGGACCATTTCAGTTTGTCTGTGATGTGTACGCCGAGGAACTTAAAACTTTCCACCTTCTCCACTACTGTCCCGTTGATGTGGATAGTAGGCGTGCTCCCTCTGCTGTTTCCTGAAGTCCACGATCATCTCCTTTGTTTTGTTGAATTTGAGTGTGAGGTTATTTTCCTGACACCACACTCCGAGGGCTCTCACCTCCTCCCTGTAGGCCGTCTCGTCGTTGTTGGTAATCAAGCCTACCACTGTAGTGTCGTCTGCAAACTTAATGATTGAGTTGGAGGCGTGCATGGTCATATATTTTGGCATGTTAGATCTAAGACCGCTTACGTCACCAGTTTCAGAACAGGCCATGGATGATTTTACAAAGAGCTGGTAACAGTTGCCAAAGCATACATCTATCTCTATGACACTAACAGATTCCCCTTAAAGTAAAAAAGAAAAGAATAACAGTCGAATCCCAGAAAAAATCCCACAAAAATGTCTAGACAAATGGTATGTAGTGGTATGCATTCTGGTGGCAAGATAATTGCAAATGGAAAGAATAAAACATGCATCATTGCGCAGAGAGCTTTTATGTCAATAAAATCGTTGCTCATAACTGTAAGGGGAAAAATTATCTTACTTGGGAAAATAAATATTACTTTTGTGAAAAACACAGAATTTAAATGCCAACATTGTATCATCATGATACAAATGCATCAGGAATCTGTAACTCATTGGTTTGAGCATTTTGGCACTGGGTTATTTATTTATTTTACCTTTATTTATCTAGGAAAGTCAGTTAAGAACAAATTCTTATTTTCAATGATGGTCTAGGAACAGTGGGTTAACTGCCTTGTTCAGGGGCAGAACAACAGATTGTTACCTTGTCAGCTCGGGGATTTGATCTTGCAACCTTTCTTGCAACCAACGCTCTAACCACTAGGCTACCTGCCAGGTTCCATAGCCTGTTCATTGTTCATACAGTTCATTGTTGGATCGTAAGAGACAGAAAGGCCCCTACTGTCTGTGCCCTCAGGCATGGTGGACAGACCCATTCATCTCTTTGGCTGCCATCTCTAGGCCATCTTGAACCTCCAGATCCCCATCGGTTAAGTCTGGGTATTTATGTGTAGCCTATGGGAATGGCTCGTGTCTGTCAGGTAGCATATGATTGATCCCTCCATTTCTTTTGATTTGAAGAATTTTCTGGCTGTTCGTGAGGTTTGAGGATCATTTAAAAAAAGGCTCTGCTCCCGTCCTTCTCGATACAAGTATTTCCCAGGTATATTTCCTTGGTCGACTTCCGCTTAGCTTCATAGTAGGCACAGTCCCCAATTAGACACCATACTGCCTGGGCTTGTGGCAGGGTCCCGAGCCCTGGCCCAGGTTGGGGGGTTTAAAGGGATTACACTAATCTACTCGAAGCAAACAGGCGAGGGCTGCTTCACACTGGCACAAGGTTAAAAGCGCTCTCTAATCGGGGGATTGGAAGGGATCAGGAGAGCCCTTCTCAATTACAGGGGCATCTTATTTCTGCCGGCAGGGAGAAAGTGATAAGGAACATTCAGCGCTGAGAGAGTCACCCCACAGGGTAGGGGGCTGGATCAAAGTTTTAGTCAGGAGTCACAGTGACCCCCCCCCCCCAAAAAAGGGATGATAAGACTGAGAGAAACCTGGCTGACGTTGACGAGCAAATGTCACCAACGCAAAGCTCTTCAACGTCAAAGTGGCCATTGATGCTGTAGAAACGTGAAAAGGATAAGCTACAGCTGTGTATATGTGCATGCCACATTTAACTCACTCTCTGCTTGTCAGCGACCACGTTTATTTTTTATACCGAACCTTGGTGCAACCATTATGGTCTCTCCTGTAGACCGACACCAAGAGGAGAACGCTGCACTTCACGACAAATAGACGACTTTGACAAATCAAGCCTTTTGGCCTGGCTGGTTGCTATAGAGACAGGCTTTTAGAATTACTCACCTGCCACAGGGCACACAATGTGCAGGGGGTTCAGGGAGATAGATTAAGATGGCGTGCAAAGACTGCAGTCGTAATTCCTTCCCGTCGTTTGAGAAGACAGTCCATCAAGACGACAAAAAGGTGATTCTTATTGACATACAGTCTCTTCAGAAAGTATTCATACCCCTTGACTAGTTCTACATTTTGTTGTGCTACAACCTGAACTCAAAATGGATGACACATTTTATTTCACCCATCTACACACAAGACCCCATAATGACAAAGTGAGAACAAATTTGTTTAAAATGAAATGCAGAAATATCTAATTTACATTTGTAGAAGCACCTTTGGCAGCGATTACAGCTGTGAGTCTCTAAGAGCTTTCCACACCTGGATTGTGCAACATTTTCCCATTATTATTAAACAAATTATTTAAGCTTTATGAAATTGGTTGATCATTGCTAGACAACCATTTTCAGGTCTTACCATAGATTTTCAAGTAGATTTAAGTCAAAACTGTAACTCGGGCCACTCAGGAACAATCACTGTCGTCTTGGTAAGCAACTCCAGTGTAGATTTGGCCTTGTGTTTTAAGTTATTGTCCTGCTGAAAGGTGAATCAATCTCCCAGTGTCTGGTGAAAAGCAGACTGAATCAGGGTTTCCTCTATGATTTTGCCTGTGCTTAGCTCCATTCCGTTTATTTTTTATCCGGAAAAACTCCCCAGTCTTTAACGATTACAAGCATACCCATAACATAATGCAGCAACCACTATTCTTGAAAATATGTTGTATGTTGTACTGGCTTTGCCCCAAACATAACACTTTGTATTCAGGACAAAAAGTTTATTGCTTTGCCACCTTTTTTTTTTTGCAGTATTACTTTAGTGCCTTGTTGCAAACAGGATGCATGTTTTGGAATATTGTTTTTCTGTACAGGCTTCCTTCTTTTCACTCTGTCAATTAGGGTAGTATTGTGGGGTAACTACAATGTTGTTGATCCATTCTCAGTTTTCTCTTATCACAGCCATTAAACTCTGTAACTGTTTTAAAGTCTCCATTGGCCTCAGGGTGAAATCCCTGAGCGGTTTCCTTCCTCTCCGGCAACTGAGTTAGAAAGGCTGCCTGTATCTTTCAGATCTTAAACATGCAAGTATCACCTAGTCAGACAAATTGTTACATTCACTACAGAAACATCAAGTACTTGGTGCACACGTATAACATTTGATACACCATCCAAAGTGTAATTAATAACTTCACCATGCTCAAAGGGATATTCAATGTTTGCTTTTCATATTTTTTACCCATATACCAGTAGGTGACCTTCTTTGCAAGGCATTGGAAAACCTCTCTAGTCTTTGTGGTTGAATCTGTGTTTGAAATTCACTGTATGTGTAGGGTACAGAGATTTGGTATGTAATATATATATATATATATATATATATATATATATATATATATATATATATATATATATATATATACACACTGTTCAAAAGTTTGGGGTCACTTAGAAACTTCCTCGTTTTTGAAAGAAAAGCAATTTCTTTGTCCATTAAAATAACATCAAATTGATCCGAAATACAGTGTAGACATTGTTAATGTTGTAATTGACTATTGTAGCTGGAAACGGCAGATTTTTTTATGGGATACCTACATAGGCCATTATCAGCAACCATCACTCCAGTGTTCCAATGGCACGTTGTGTTAGCTAATCCAAGTTTATAATTTTAAAAGGCTAATTGATCATTAGAAAACCCTTTTGCAATTATGTTAGCACAGCTGAAAACTGTTGTTCTGATTAAAGAAGCAATACAATTGGCCTTCTTTAGACTAGTTGAGTATCTGGAGCATCAGCATTTGTGGGTTCGATTACAGGCTCAAAATGGCAAAACTTTTGACCGGTAGTGTATATATACAGTGGGCTCCAAAATTACTGGCACCCCTGACTGGCAATGCACAGACAATACTTTAAAAAAGAAACAATATAATTATAGAGAAACTCAAAATACAAACATGTGAGAAATACTGTTCTTTATTAATGTTTCAATGGAACCCAACAAAATCATTTATTGATTTAATTATAAATCAATGTCCTCCAAATCAAGGTTTCACAATTAATGGCAGCCTTAAAGATTATTGTAAATAACATCTACCAAATTTAAACCAGGAATTAAATTCAATTTATTTAAGTTTATCTAAGTCTTAAGGAACTATATTGAGCCATTACATCACTTCCTGTTTCACTAGGGTATAAAAATGAGGTAACACGCATGCAATATCCCTTTGTCATCCAACACCATGAAGAAAACAAAAGAACTGGCAGTTCAAAAGAGACAGATGGTCGTAGACCTTCATAAATCTGGTAACGGCTTCAAGAAGATCCACAAACGATTGAATATACCACTGAGCACTGTCAGGGCAAATATTAAAACATTCAAAAGATATGGAACAGTTGAAAACCACATGGGTAGAGGACACAAATGCATTTTGCCTCTCAGGATAGGGAGGAGGGTGAGAGAAGCAACACAATCCCCAAGAATCACTATGAAAGAATTGCAGGCCTTGGTGGCGTCTTGGGGTCACCAGGTTTCAAAAAGCACCATCAGACGCCACCTCCACAACCACAGGCTCTTTGGAATGGTTGCCAGAAGAAAGCCCTTCCTGACCCCAAGACACAGACGCAAGCGCTTGGGGTTTGTCAAACGTCATTTAAATTATGACTGGAAGAAGGTGCTCTGGTCAGATGAGACCAAAATGTAACGTTTTGGTCAGATACAGCATCGGCATGTTTGGCGTCGAAACAGAGATGCATAGAAGGAGAGGCACCTCATACCCACAGTGAAATATGGTGGTGGGTTTTAATTCCAGAGGTCCAGGGGCACTGGTTAAGATTGATGTCATAATGAATTCCACCAAGTATCAGGCAATTTTGGCTGACAATCTGGTTGCCTCTGCCAGAAGGCTGGGACTTGGCCGTAGGTGGACTTTCCAAAAAAGACAATGACCCAAAACATACCTCAAGATCCACACAGAAATGGTTCTGTGACAACAAAATCAATGTTCTGCCATGGCCATCTCAGTCTCCGGACCTCAATCCAATCGAAAACCTGTGGGCTGAGTTGAAGAGGGCATTTGATAAGAGCAAACCCAAGAATGTGAAGGATCTTGAAAGGATCTGCGTAGAGGAATGGTCCAAATCCCTCCAAATGTGTTCCTTAACCTTGTCAAACATTACAGGAAAAGACTCCATGCTGTTATCCTTGCCAGAGGTGGTTGATGAGTAGTGCCAATAATTATGAAACCTTGATTTTGGTAAAATGTATTTTGTATTAAGTAATTGTATGATTTTGGTTGGTTCCATTGAAACATTAATAAAGTACAGTATTTCTCACATGTTGTTATTTAGAGTTCCTCTATAATTATATTGTTTAAACATTTTTAAGTATTGTTTGTGCATTGCAAGACAGGGGTGCCAGTAATTTTGGAGCCCACTGTCTAAATATATATTTCTACTTTGACATTTTGGGGTATTGTGTGTAGGCCAGTGACAAAATATATACATTTAATCTATTTTAAATTCAGTCTGTAAAACAATAAAATGTGGAAAAAGTAAAGGGGTGTGAATACTTTCTGAGGGCAGATCCGAAGTGAGTTAGTTCAGTGAGGCAACGTGCCTTCGGTTTCGAGTTAAGTGAGATGGCTTCCTGGTTCTTGGCTATTGGAGCTTATTAGGCTGTTGCGGTGACAGCCACGCTCCCAGCTGTTCTTTGACAGACAATGTGTCATCCACAGACAGCCAAGTGCTTGGAACACGCCTGCAGCGAGGCACAGGGAGACCACAGCTCCACAGCTAGCCGTGGAAAGTCTCATGAAAGAATGCTTTTGGCTGATTTTTGCTCAAACACTGTGTCATGTTGACAACTCACTGGATCAATGTGATAAACTAAAAACAAGTGACGTACCAATGAATAATAGATAGCTTTCAGGACTGTGCATTGTCATTAAATCACTAAATTGAACGTTTTATGAAGATGCACCCTGCATCTATACCTTGCAAGCAAATGAAAAACTGTAATAGCCTACAAGAATATGTTGGGTGGGGTGGAGTTCATGGGAAGTAAGGGCTTTAATTTAGGATGCCGCTAAGTAAAGCATAAGAAAACCCAAATCACCCCAAAACATAGATGATTATTCAGAGCAGGAAAAAGGATTTTCCCCACTTAAAATTTAGACTCCCTCTTTGTCTGCAGAGAGGCCATGGTAACAGAACGGCTCTTATCCAAAGCCAAAGCCAGCAGATGTTCCAGTCAACTAGCTTGTTAAATGATACAGAACAGGCATGACAGGGTAAACCAAATGCCCAGAGGAGGGATGGGGAGAAAGGGGGAAAGAGACCAGAAGAAAGAGAGAGGGAGGGAGAGAGGTAGAGGGAAAGAGAGAGCAAATCCATCCGAGTCGGTGCCAGAGACGGATGATAGTGGAAAATGGGGCCGTAGCAAATCGACTCTGGGTTTATTAGAAAGGAGAGGAGAGAGCTTGAAAAAAGCGCAGTGCACAGCGGAGCTCCACTGTTCAGCTGTAGCTTGTCTGTCTACGGGCCCGGCAGGCACTCTGATCGCTTCCCCAACCTTTGATATGGTGATTAACATTTGGGTCTCACAGACTAGGAACTGCAGCATAATCTACTGTGGACAACATCAAACAGCATGGAGAACGGCTATGTACACACTATCGAGCTTGGTTCAAAAGATGTCCTTTTAATTACATAAAAAAATATGTCAATTCGCCAGCAAATAGAAGGAAGAGATTACTTCGTAAATCTTCATAATTGATTGAAAAAGAGTTGCAGAAGTTGTAATTGGATCATTTGGGAAAATGTTTTACTCAGTTGTGACTAAATGTGTTGAGACCAAATATTGTACACACTTTGGAGTTACTGTAGTATTAAGCTCCTTTTTGATCATTTGGAATATATTCTATATTGTGGAATGTGGATTACTAAATTAGCATTGAGTAGTGACTTCATCTTCTGGTCAGTTCCCAGGAGTGACAGGCTAGCATCTGGCTCCAGAAGTTTGCATGTTATCCTTAAGTGAGTTACAATGTTGGGGACGCAGGTTTGAATCTCGAGTCTGCAGTGGTAGATATGGACAGTGGTGCTTTATTATTCAGATCTCTCAGTCGTCTCTGAGGTTGCTGCCAAGATAGAGGAGGTGGTCAAAGGTAACATCAAAACAAACTTCACAAGAATCTCTTCAGCCAAGTACCACAGATCTGGCTCATTTGCATCAATAGACAGCCAAGACCTTAGGCTTTGGTCCCTGGCTTTTATGAATTGATAATCCTTTAGTATTTGACTCAATTACCCAGGGGAAAACGTGTCTTAAAACCATTATTAAATCAAACTAACTGAGAAAAACCTTGACCTTTTTGGTGCTAAGAGGCTTATAGAATGTGTTTTTTCTGCCTATAAAAAATACCTTCCTAGATGAGACTTAAGTCTCAAGGATTTGGAGACAAGTCCTGAAGTTTGTATTTCATTTAAAAGAGACTTAAATAAATATAATTTATTGGAGTTTGTTCCTTTTGCACCCCAGGGCAAGATTAGGAGGGTTCAAGGAGAGGATAGGGGTGTTGCATCAAACCGATTGAAGTAGCTTGTGTCCAATGTACATAATGACTAATGGATCCCATTGAGACAAAGGCCCTCTTTTGAAAGGGAGCCCTGCATAAACAAAATGTATAAAATGTACAACATTCAAACCTAATCAATCAATCAAATGTATTTATAAAGGCATTTTTACATTAGCAGTTGTCACAAAATGCTTATACAGAAACCCAGCCCGTCCCTAGAAGGGGTGTATCACGTTATGCCAGGATTGTTTTGCTATACTACAACTTTAGTAGGTTGAGTCACTGACGTGATCTTCCTGTCCGGTTTTGTGCCCCTTCAGGCTTGTGCGGTGGGGAGATCTTCATTGGCTATACTCAGCCTGGTCTCAGTGTAGTAAGTTAGTGGTCTGTTGATGTGGTGTGGAGGCTTTGCTTTGGCAAAGTAGGTGGGGTTATATCCTGCCTGGTTGGCCCTGTCCATGGTTGGCCTGGTTGGCCCTGAAGCATGGTGGTGGCAGTATCATGCTGTGGGGATGTTTTTCAGCGTCAGGGACTGGGAGACTAGTCAAGATCCTTGATGAAAACCTGCTCCAGAGCACTCAGGACCTCAGACTGGGGCGAAGGTTCACCTTCCAACAGGACAACGGCCCTTAGCACACAGCCAAGACAACGCAGGAGTGGCTTCTGGACAAGTCTCTGAATGTCCTTGAGTGGCACAGCCAGAGCCCGGACTTGAACCCGATCAAACATCTCTGGAGAGACCTGAAAATAGCTGTACAGCGACGCTCCCCATCCAACCTGATAGAGCTTGAGAGGATCTGCAGAGAAGAATGGTAGAAAATCCCCAAATACAGGTGTGCCAAGCTTGTAGCGTCATACCCAAGAAGACTCAAGGCTGTAAATCGCTGCCAAAGGTGCTTCAACCAGCCTACCTGGTTAAATAAAGGTGAAATAAAATAAAAAATAAAACATTTAAGAAAAAGGCTGTAAAGTAACAAAATGGAAAAAGTGAAGGGGTCTGAATGCTTTCCGAATCCACTGAGTGTACAAAACATTAGGAACACCTGCTCTTTCCATGGCATAGACTGACCAGGTGAAAGCTATGATCCCCTATAGATGTCCCTTGTAAATCCACTTCAATCAGTGTAGATAAAGGGGAGGAGACCGGTTAAAGAATAAGCCTTGAGACAATTGAGACATAGATTGTATGGTAGTAGGTGCTAGGCACACCGGTTTGAGTGTGACAAGAACTGCAACGCTGCTGGGTTTTTCACACTCAACAGTTTCCCGTGTGTATAAAGAATGGTCCTCCACCCAAAGGACATCCCGCCAACTTGACACAACTGTGAGAAGCATTGGAGTCGACATGGGCCAGCATCCCTGTGGAACACTTTCGATACCTTGTAGAGTCCATGCCCCAATGAATTGAGGCTGTTCTGATGGCAAAAGGGGGTGCAACTCAATATTAGTAAGGTGTTCCTAATGTTTTTTACACTCAGTGTGTGTATGTATATACATTGAACAAAAATATAAAACGCAACATGTAAAGTGTTGGTCCTATGTTTCATGAGACAATGCCACAGTCTCAAGTTTTGAGGGAGCGTGCAACTGGCATGCCGAGTGTAGGAATGTCCACCAGAGCTGTTGCCAGAGAATTTAATGTTAATTTCTCTACCATAAGCCATAAGCCAATTTGACATTATGTCCAACTGGCCTCACAACCGCACACCACGTGTAACCACACCAGCCCAGGTTCTCCACATCCGGCTTCACCTGTGGGATCATCTGAGACCAGACCCCAGACAGCTAAAGAATCTGTGGGTTTGCACAAACAAAGAATTTCTGCACAAACTGTCAGAAACCGTCTCAGGGAAGCTCATCTGTGTGCTCGTCGTCCTCACCAGGGTATTGACCTGACTGCTGTTCGGCCTCCTATTTGCCCACTCAAATGCTCACTTTCGATTGCCGCTGGCACACTGGAGAAGTGTCGGACAAATCCTGGTTTAAACTGTACCGGGCAGATGGCAGACAGACAGCGTGTATGGCGTTGTGTGGGTGAGCGGTTTGATGATGTCAACAGAGTGCCCCATGGTGGCGGTGGGGTTATGGTATGGGCAGGCATAAGCTACAGACAACAAACACAATTGCATTTTATCGATGGCGATTTGAAATGCACAGAGATACGGTGACCAAATCCTGAGGCCCATTCTCGTGGCATTCATCTGCCACCATCACCTCATGTTTCAGCATGATAGTGCACATCCCCATGTTGCAAAGATCTGTACACAATTCCTCTAAGCTGATGGCGCAGTTCTTCCATGACCTGCATACTCACCAGACATGTCACCCATTGAGCATGTTTGGGATGCTCTGGATCGACATGAACAACAGTGTATTCCAGTTCCCGCCAATATCCAGCAACTTCCCACAGCCATTGAAGAGGAGTGGGACAACATTCCACAGGCCACAATCAACAGCCTGATCAACTCTATGCGAAGGATATGTGTCACGCTGCATGAGGCAAATGGTGGTCACAACAGATACTGACCGGTTTTCTGATCCACGACCCTACCATTTATTAAAAAGGTATCTGTGACCAACAACATACCTGTATTCCCAGTCATGCCATAGATTAGAATTTATTTAAAATGACTGATTTCCTTATATTAACTGTAACTCAGTAACATCTTTGAAATTGTTGCATGTTGCGTTTATATTTTTGTTCTGTGGAGATAAGCCAAATATCAAAGGTGGGACATACATATACAGTCTGTCACAAACACAGGCTTCAGGGAAGCAGTGGGTCCTTGCTTCTGCGACCACCACATCCCTTACTATGGAGCTCCCCTATAACAACCACCACTGGAGGTCGAGGAGAGGGTCGCTGCGAGCCTGTGGGACGTGGTCCGGGGGCTGCTCCATGGGATGGCTGGCTCAGTAACCCAGGACCAGATTCAGAGGATCTTTCACTGGGTACTGAGATGGAGTGAGAAGGACAGGGGGAGTGGCGGAGGACCTCGTCCGAAGGCTCCGATGAAGTCAGGGGGCTCAGAGCTGTAAAACGGTCAGAGAGCCGCAGCTCTGGACGACAGGACAGAGGGAGGATATGTTGGATTCCACTTTGCCTCCAATGGCGTAGAGCAAGACGCAGTAGTTCTCCGGTTCTCGTCAGGGGGTTGTGTTAATATGGGAAAGTGGTCCAAGGTAGTATTGTCACGGTTTTCTGATGGAGCGGACCAAGATGCAGCGAGGGTTCCAGTATACATACTTTATTTTAAATGCAACTGGCCAAAAAAAAAAAAAAAAAGGCCGTAACGCAGGTGTGGCACACACAAATACAAACAATAACACACAAGGCAAGTGGGGCAGGGAACCAATTTAAATAGGATTCCCAATTAGAGGCAACGACAATCAGCTGCCTCTAATTGGGAGCCTAACTGAAAACCAACATAGAGTTCCCTACATAACCCTAGTCACGCCCTGACCCAACACACCATAGAGAAACCTACAGAGCTCTCTATGGCCAGGGCGTGACAAGTATCCTCAGTAGCTACTGCAGAGGAGCCCAATCTCGTATAGCAACCGGGATTATCACCTCAGTCATTTAGAATTGTTGCATCAAAAACAGCATGCAGTCTTGAAGTTTCCTCCGAGAGCGAGACATTCTTTTAGGACCCTGTTCTCCTCTAGTACTCAATGATCTGGTCTGTTAAGGCAACGAGTTGTTTACACTTTTTACAAGTGTATAAGTCAGTAAATCCTTACTCCTTCACTATGATGAACATATCACATTTTATGGCTTCACTGTCCATCTCTGGATCTGACTCCAAATCAGAGCAGTCCGACATGCTTATACTCGGGTCAGAAACAGCAGTCCTGGCTTCAAGAGCCAACCGCGACGGGAGACAAGCTTTGTTGCTGCCAGCCAAGTAACCTAGCTAGCCGGAGCTAGCCGGGGTTTGCCTGCTAACGTTAGTGCCATGAGACAGTAAAATCCAGCCCAAAAGAACAGCACTAACACCATGGTCCTGCAATAAACACTTAAAACAAAAGTTTTAAACTGGTATAAAATGTACAAGTGTCTTAAAAATATTAAACGTGTAAGTATTTTGAAAAGTATAAAACACAGAAGCTCTGTATCGCCACTCCATACTTTCTGCTTCCTACGAACACCAATAATGACAATACATTGTAGTCATACACCTTATAGTCTTCTACTGTTTTTGTTCCAATTTTAGGCATTTACTCGAGGGCACCCTATGTGGAAAATATTGGTGTGTGTAAAAGGAAAAGTTACCAGTTGTGTTGCGGAGGCATCTGCCAATTATGTTTTATATTATAAAACAATGAATGTACTGTAGTCTACTGACTAGTCCCCCTATATCTTCCTATGGCCTCACAGAGTCTCGCAATCTGGGAGACGGAGAACAAGATGGTGTGCAAGCAGACGCTGGTGGATGGAGATGGGCCCAAGACATACTGGACAAGAGAACTGCAAGGAGACGAGCTGATACTGGTGAGGACTACAATAGTAGTCATAGTAGTAGTCAATACTACTAATTGTAGTAGTAGTAATAGTAGTATCGCTAGCCAAAGACCTGAACTTGGGCTGTAACCTCGACACCCAGAACCAAATCACCTGCTAACAGTCTGTCAAGAGACTACTTGTGTGATTAAACAAACACCCATTTTGACATGGATCAATGCGCATAGAATATAAATGAATTATTGGTAAACCTTTCCTTGAAATTGTTATGAACTGTTATTTTGTCATAGAAAGGTCATAGCACCTTATAGATGCATACAGCATTATTAAACTATGTTGTGCGCTATTTCTTTATTATACCATTTCAGGTCACACTTTATTTGGATAGTCCGGATTTATTATCAACAAACTATCCGTTGATAAGCAACTGCTTTCTAAGGTTACAGTTTAATTTAGAATAAGGGTTAAGGTTAGGGTTAGGGTAAGCGTTAAGTTTAGGATAAGGGTTTAGGTTAGGGTTAGAGCCAGGGTTAGTAGATAGTAGATTGGAATCTACAGAGCATCTACAGATGGACTATCCAAATAAAGTGTTACCCAGTTTCATAATACACCATCACTGCATCTATAAGATGCTATGAATATGTTTCTAAACCTAATTTTCTGCAGTCCAGCCCAACTCCTCAGTCACAGACCTCATAACTAGTGATATATCATGAGGGGGAAGGTCTAAAAGCAGCATGTACATTTACTGCACATTAAAGATGGGATATAAAAGAACCTACTGTGCCTTATGAAATACTTTGTTAATAGAATCCCATAAGCAGCCACCCTGGAGATGCATCCATTTCCCAATGCCACATAAAGGGAATTAGATTATAAGAGGACGTCTTTTGAAGTGAGGAGCTTTACGTCATCTTTCAGAGAGATGTGCACGGATTACAGGACAACAAGAGGGTTATATAACAGAGCATTGCCAATACCATTATACCCCTGCTGCAAGAAGCCATTGAATACGGGTTTGAGTCATGGTTTAGTCTAAAGCCCCAAAAGTAAAATAGAATGGGAAGAGTTCAGGATTAGTCCAATGCACCATTATGTGCCAATAGAATACAGTTACCTGCAAACAAAGTGGAAAATGGGTGCTCAGAAATGCTACTAATGACAAGGTAGATCTTCCTTTTATAAAATGCAATACATCTTCTTACATGCTTGCTCTTCCTTGTCAATGAGTCACCATACTGGTGTATGAGCATTGCTCATAAAATTGATGATCAGGAAGGAGCGTATGTTTTCTTCAAGTGGGTTAGTGATAAAACCAGAGTGCAGCCGCGTGTTGGGTGCACAGAGCCGGGCTCCAGTGACCCTGGATGTCTGACCTCCAGCTGGTGGGGGTGCCTTGCAACACTAATGGATCCTATTGATATAGTTGAAGAATGACAGCAGCGGAACTATTCGGATGGCTGCTGGTGACACAGGCACTGCTCTTCTTACTTCAGTCCCCATCACAGGAGGTTGGTGGCACCTTAATTGGGGTCGGACGGACTTGTGGTAATGGCCGGAGCAGAATGGTATCAACTACATCAAACACGTGGTTTCCATGTGTTTGATGACATTCCATTCGAGACATTATTATGAACCGTCCTACCCTCAGCAGCCTCCACTGGTCCCCATAGACTATTGCACATTATATGACGCACCCCGTCATGGCTTGATAGAGGACAGGGGTCTTCTCTTGTAACTAAAGGAGGGATGTCGTTTCACACAGTATGCTATATCACTCTCCTCTAATCCCGACATCTCTGGTTTTTGAATCCCAAATGAACCAGGCTTTTCTTGTGTAGGTAGCTTTGAACTTTCAAGTTCTAAAGATTTAGAACGTTTTGATGGGTTCAAGGAAGTCCAACATTTCAAATTCTTAAATGCTTTTAAAAGTTTTGCCTCTTAGTCAAGCAACAGAGCAGCCACCACTAATGCAGCAAATTAAACCACAATGTGCAGAAGTTGATACTTGTGAACCTTAAATCACACCAAGATTCTGCTGATATACTGTAAAGAAATTCACCCTGGAATCTAAGTTCGACATGAGGAAAAGAGTTGTTATCCATCATCAAACTTACACCCAGACGGTGTCTTTTGAATGATGGGTCAGACGATGATACTAAAAATATATGCAGGAATTTCACGAAAAAGCCAAAACAAACAGTCTGGCCTCGATTCGAGGCTCAACCATTCATTTTAAGGAAGCACACAGACTCAGAAGCTGAAATTCAAAGTGATAGTTTGATTGTCTTTGGCAGTTCTCGCTGTAACTGGGGCACATTTCCATAAAATATGCACGCTCCATTTAATTGATTATGATTAAAATCAGTGTTTAAGGCTATGTCTCACAATTAGCACAGCTTTCCCACTTCGCTTCAAAAGAAAAAAATGGGACAGAATAAAGCTGGTCACAAGGAACCCTCAATGTTAGCATTTTGAGGACATGGAAGATATTTACTTTGTTTTATTACCGTGGGCACTCATCTGCCATCCAAATAGGTGTTTAATGTAGTGGAAATAAAACCAATGCTCAATTATGCTATAGTTTTACCTTTGCTGACTTATTCTCTTAACGGTATAATGTGAGCTTGAATTGAGAGTATGGGAATCTGTGTTTGTTTGTTTTCCCTAGATGTTCGGGGCGGACGATGTGGTGTGCACACGGATTTACTTACGAGAATGAAGCTTCTCCAAGGCCAACCTGGACAAGGCAGAAAATACAGAAAATAAAACCAGTCAGATATGTTACAACACTCCTTAACCCATTTCCCTGCCATGCTGAAAAATCAATATATAGTATATCCTACGTAATCCAGCAGCATCTGCTGCATAGTCTACATAAAACAACATTTGTGTAATATAGTAATTTGTGGTGTGGTAATGTGTGTTACAGTTCTACTATAACTGCGATTCTCAGTGTTTGATCCATATCTACAACCACTACCTTCTTTGTTGAGTTTGTCAATATTGCAAACAGGAATAAAAATTAGAGAAAAAAATGTGTGAGTGTTCAAACTGATATTTGACAGTATCCAAATAGAGTTACTTAAGCCTTTCCTAGGATTAACAGTGAACATAAAGGTAATGTTAGGCTTATTCAAGTCTCCAGTGGGCCTACAGCTAGAGCATTTTTGACAAGTAAACAAAAACATTGAAGCATTATGAAGCATTATGACCATCCTGTGTCATCTTATTTGGACTAAGAAAATAGTACAAACTGTCAAGAAGCATTGTGACCATCAGAATCATATGAGCCAGATATGCACTGTAAGTGCTAGGTCTTTGGAAAGCATTCAGACCCCTGGACTTTTTCCACATTTTGTTACGTTGCAGCCTTATTCTAAAATGTATTAAATATTTAAAAAATTCTCCGCAATCTACACACAATACCCCATAATGACAAAGCGAAAACAAGTCTTTAGAAATTATTGCAAATGTATAAAAAATGAAATATCACATTTACATAAGCATTCAAACCCTTTACTCAGCATTTTGTTGAAGCACCTTTGGCAGCGATTTCAGCCTCAAGTCTTTTTGGGTATGACGCTAAAAGCCTGGCACACCTGTATTTGGGGAGTTTCTCCCATTATTCTCTGCAGATCCTCTCGAGCTCTGTCAAGTTGGATGGGGAGCATCGATGCACAGGTATTTTCAGGTCTCTCCAGAGATGTTTGATTGGGTTCAAGTCCGGGCTCTGGCTGGGCCACTCAAGGACATTGAGGCTTGTCCCGAAGGCACTCCTGCGTTGTCTTGGCTGTGTGCTTAGGGTCATTGTCCTGTTGGAAGGTGAACCTTTGCCCCAGTCGGAACTCCTGAGTGCTCTGGAGCAGGTTTTCATCAAGGATCTCTTTGTACTTTGCTCTGTTCATCTTTCCCTCGTTCATGACTAGTCTCCCAGTCCCTGCTGCTGAAAAACATCCCCACAGCATGATGCTGCCGCCACGCTTCACTGTAGGCATGGTGCCAGGTTTCATCCAGATGTGATGCTTGGCATTCAGTCCAAAGAGTTCAATTTTGTTTCTCATGGTCAGAGAATCTAGTTTCTCATGGTCAGAGAGTCCTTTAGGTGCCTTTTTGGCAAACTCCAAGCGGGCTGTCATGTGCCTTTTACTAAGGAGTGGCTTCCGTCTGGCCACTCTACCATAAAGACCTTATTGGTGGAGTGCTGCAGAGATGGCTGTCCTTCTGGAAGGTTCTCCCATCTCTACATAAGAACTCTGGAGCTCTGTCAGAGTGACCATTGGGTTCTTGGTCACCTCCCTGACAAAGTCCCTTCTCCCCCGATTGCTCAGTTTGCCAGGAGGCCAGCTCTAGGAAGAGTCTTGGTGGTTCCAAACTTCTTCCATTTAAGAATGATGGAGGCCACTGTGTTCTGGGGACCTTCAATGCTGCAGAAATGTTTTGGTACCTTTCCCCAGATCTGTGCTTCGACACAATCCTGTCTCGGAGCTCTATGGACAATTCCTTCGAACCTCACGCTTTGGTTTTTGCTCTGACATGCACTGTCAACTGTGGGACCTTACATAGACAGATGTGTGCCTTTCCAAATCATATCCAATCAATTTAATTTATCACAGGTGGACTCCAATAAAGTTGTAGAAACATCTCAAGGATGATCAATGGAAACAGGATGCACCTGAGCTCAATTTCGAGTCTCATAGCAAAGGGTCTGAATACTTATGTAAATCAGGTATTTGTTTTTATACATTTGCAAACATTTCTAAAAAACTGTTTTTGCTTTGTCATTATGGGGTATTGTGTGTCGATTGATGAGGGGAAAAAACGTAACAAAATGTGGAAAAAAGGAAGGGGTCTGAAAACTTTCTGAATGCACTGTACATGGCCTTATATCAGTAATCAGTCAAAAAAAAGGTGTCTTGTTCCGGAATTCATCCCAGTCATCAGCAACAGAGCATTGGGGTAGGTGCATGTCTGGCAATGTGTGCACAATTACAATGATAATTTAAATGGTCAAGAATGTTTTTTCTTCTAAAGATATAACATAAACATACTGTTGACACATAGATTATGGTGTAGTGGAATGTTTTGCCTTGTGTGGTAGGTTTTGTGGGTTTTCACACTCTTATGTAGGTGTCATAACAAGCCATAAAATACCTACAGTGGTATTTTTCTGGGTTTTTACACTTATTTAGGTGTCATGACCAGCCATAAAATAACGCAATATATGTCACAACAGGTCTAAATATAGGTTATGACAAGTTATGTCAGCTATTATGACATTATGACATGGCTATCTCAAGTAAAGTGTTACCCAAAAACCACTCTGGAGAAAGTCTACTAACACTACTAACAGGCTGTGACATAGAAAACATTTGACATGTAGGACAAAAACTGCCCTGGTGAAAGACCAACAACTCCAGATATACTGGGGTTACATTGATTAAATTAGACTAACATTGATGCAGGCACAGTAGGCCCATTTCATTTGCTTGCATTTGACTACCTCAGAAGACCTCAGAAAAACGCCTTCAAATCCAAACTCAATGCCCCCGCGCTTCATATTCCATCCGACAATACCGCAGCCATTCATCAATCGCGCTGCACCATCTTCCAGACAATCCTGCAAGACGACCGTCTTCTCTCGTCTGATACTCCAGGCAATGAGATTAAAGGCAGAATGGAGAGACGAGATAAGACCATACAGACTAAACCGAAGACAGTGAATGTGTTCAAAAAAGGCTGTCGCTAGCGTGACAAATGGCAGTGGCGAATTTGCATGAGTGCAATGTTCATGGTAAGAGAACCATATAACACTGGAGAACAATGAGAAATCTTTATGGTCTGTTTAGTGTATTGGTCTGAACAGTGGAAAACTTATTCAAGTGAACAAAACGTGCTCTTTTGTGATGACTTGTGGCACTGAAGTCAAGAGTCAACCCTAAGAACCAGTTATGCAAAAAATATATATATATTCTAACAAGTCTCCAGATTAGATCATTGCAGGGATGTCAAACATGGCCCGCGGGCCAACTTAATATGGCCCGCTAAGGTTGTCTAAGTATAACGGCATCGGTTGTGTAGATCCAGCTACTCAACCCCAGATGAACAGAATAGATAATCATAGCAAACCTGAAAATTACATGGTGCTTATCTTTTCCTTTCATTTTGGAATGAGGCATATACAGGAAAAAAGTATTTGATCCCCTGCTGATTTTGTACGTTTGCCCACTGACAAAGAAATGATCAGTCTATCATTTTAATGGTAGGTTAACTTGAACAGTGAGAGACGGAATAACAACAAAAAAATCCTGAAAAACGCATGTGAAAAATGTTATAAATTGATTTGCATTTTAATGAGGGAAATAAGTATTTGACCCCTCTGCAAAACATTACTTAGTACTTGGTGGCAAAACCCTTGTTGGCAATCACAGAAGTCAGACGTTTCTTGTAGTTGGCCACCAGGTTTGCACACATCTCAGGAGGGATTTTGTCCCACTCCTCTTTGCAGATCTTCTCCAAGTCATTAAGGTTTCGAGGCTGACGTTTGGCAACTCGAACCTTCAGCTCCCTCCACAGATTTTCTATAGGATTAAGGTCTGGAGACTGGCTAGGCCACTCCAGGACCTTAATGTGCTTCTTCTTGAGCCACTACTTTGTTGCCTTAGCCATGTGTTTTGGGTCATTGTCATGCTGGAATACCCATCCACGACTCATTTTCAATGCCCTGGCTAAAGGGAAGGAGGTTCTCACCCAAGATTTGACGGTACATGGCCCCGTCCATCGTCCCTTTGATGCGGTGAAGTTGTCCTGTCCCCCTTAGCAGAAAAACACCCCCCAAAGCATAATGTTTCCACCTCCATGTTTGATGGTGGGGATGGTGTTCTTGGGGTCATAGGCAGCATTCCTCATCCTCCAAACACGGCGAGTTGAGTTGATGCCAAAGAGCTCCATTTTGGTCTCATCTGACCACAACACTTTCACCCAGTTGTCCTCTGAATAATTCAGATGTTCATTGGCAAACTTCAGACGGGCATGTATATGTGCTTTCTTGAGCAGGGGGACCTTGCGGGCGCTGCAGGATTTCAGTCCTTCATGGCGTAGTGTGTTACCAATTGTTTTCTTGGTGACTATGGTCCCAGCTGCCTTGAGATCATTGACAAGATCCTCCCGTGTAGTTCTGGGCTGATTCCTCACCGTTCTCATGATCATTGCAACTCCACGAGGTGAGATCTTGCATGGAGCCCCAGGCCGAGGGAGATTGACAGTTATTTTGTGTTTCTTCCATTTGCGAATAATCGCACCAACTGTTGTCACCTTCTCACCAAGCTGCTTGGCGATGGTCTTGTAGCCCATTCCAGCCTTGTGTAGGTCTACAATCTTGTCCCTGACATCATTGGAGAGCTCTTTGGTCTTGGCCATGGTGAAGAGTTTGGAATCTGATTGATTGATTGCTTCTGTGGACAGGTGTCTTTTATACAGGTAACAAGCTGAGATTAGGAGCACCCTTTAAGAGTGTGCTCCTAATCTCAGCTCGTTACCTGTATGAAAGACACCTGGGAGCCAGAAATCTTTCTGATTGAGAGGGGGTCAAATACTTATTTCCCTCATTAAAATGCAAATCAATTTATAACATTTTTCTTTTTTGTTGTTATTCTGTCTCTCACTGTTCAAATAAACCTACCATTAAAATGATAGACTGATCCTTTCTTTGTCAGTGGGCAAACGTACAAAATCAGCAGGGGATCAAATACTTTTTTCCCTCACTGTAGCTGGATCTACAGATGGCCTGGGGCACCACATTTGAGGTCTAAAAACATCTGACAACTCTGGGATGGTTATATCTCTTTAAAACATCTATGCCTTTAATCCGTGTCTGAGTTCAACTCAGCTCAGGCTGAGGAATGCAATGAGAAGAAATGGAAGATATGAGCTAATTGAAAATGGGATCAAAGCTAAGCAGCATCAGATGTGAGACGCACTGCAGGAGGATTCCTTGGGGCTGTGTGTGGGACAGCCACACTATCACTGGATTAAGAGTGGGTTATCTCTGGGGAGATAACCCACTCTCAAACAGCAAGACGGAGCTCATTTGAACTCCAGAATGTTTGGTAGATGGATGATAAGTGTGGGTGAACCCACTCCAAACATTTGTACAGCCCTCAAACCACAATACTCTTCAGGCCAAAATACTGAACAAATTAGAAGAAACATTCCTGGACTAACTGAACTGTTGAATTGGTAATAATGTGTGAGTGATGATTGTAATACCTCACAAGGAGCAGTAACCTGTGTAGTAATGCTGTGATTACTTTAGTAACAACATTGTACATACCGCATCTTGTGGGCACACTTGTGACATGTTGGCATTAGCGACATCACAGCACTAGTGTTGACAGGTGGTTTTTACCAAAGCTAGTACACAGGCCTTGTTTTGGGTTATTGTCGCCATTTCAATGGGAAACATATTGCCATGGACCTAACCAGCAGAAGTCTTGGCACCGATGGAAGCCGTGTCCACTTTCTATGGCAAGAAAATGGCACCACATCAAAAACAAAAAGCAAATCTGTCTGTCTTTCATGGCTGCCAGGGATTTTCAACACTCTGCTCTGAGAGCCGTAACACAGCAGCAAGGCGGCGGTTCCCATTATTCAACACAGAGGCTGCCAGGACGACAATGTAACGCCCCTGCTTTTTGACCTGGTATCCCTTGAAAGAATGAGTTTCCCCGTGAGTGAATCACAATGCACGGGGAAGCTGGGTCTGGGGGGAAGCCGGGTCCGGGGTACAAGCCGCTGCAATGTTAATTTAATGACGAGCTGCAGCTCAAATGATCATCCAAACAGCTGAATAAAGTCATTGTTGTTTTGCTTCGGTCTTTCCCGCTTTAGGCTTTGCCGCAAACAGTGGGTCGGCCCTCTGTCACCAACAGTAGAGAGGGAAGGCTCTTCCCAAAAAGCTCTTCCTTACCACCGCCCAACCCAATTAAGTTCTACACAGGGTTTTGAAGGGCCGGGGGCCCTGCTGAAAATGGCCCATTGGTTTTGTGAACTGAGACAATTAGTACCTAATTGGAGGATACATTATCAGAATGACGTCAGACGCTGAGAGATGACAGAGAATAGAAAAATAACGAATTACTAAATGTTAGCACCTGTACAGTTTGCACCGGTTTCTTTTTTCAGAGGGAGATAAAAGAAAAAACAAAGTGCTTTATTAATACTTCACTGTACATTTTTATTGTTCACTGAATCTTTATTTAATATTTTGACATTTTTGTTGTTTTACAACCTCTTGAAAATAAGGTGCAAACATTGCACTTGTGGTAATGCTTAGTTAATCTGTCCAAAAGTGTTTTAAAATCAGGATTAGACCAATAATCACTACATGGCCAAAAGTACGCTTCAAATTAGTAGATCTGGATATTTCAGCCACACCCGTTGCTGACAGGTGTATAAAATCAAGCACATAGCCATGCAATCTCCATAAACAAACATTGGAAGTAGAATGACCCGTTCTGAAGAGCTCAGTGACTTTCAACGTGACACCGTCATAGGATGCCACCTTTCCAACAAGTCAGTTTGTCAAATTTCTGCTCTGCCACAGCTGCCCCGGTCAACTAAGTGCTGTTATTGTGAAGTGGAAAAGTCTAGGAGCAACAACGGCTCAGCCTCAAAGTGGTATGCCACACAAGCTCACAGAATGGGACCGGCAAGTGCTGAAGCGTGTAGTGCGTAAAACCCGACAGTCGTCACTTGCAACACTCACTACCGAGTTCCATACTGCCTCTGGAAGCAAGGTCAGCACAAGAACTGTTCGTCAGGAGCTTCATGAAACGGGTTTCCATGGCTGAGCAGCCACCCAGAAGCCTAAGATGTGCAATGCCAAGCCTCGACTGGAGTGGTGTAAAGCTCGCCACCATTGGACTCTGGAGCAGTGGAGCAGTGTATGGACCTCGCACAAAGCGAGGTCCATACAGCAATGGTTTATCGAGATCGGAGTGGAAGAACTTGACTGGACTGCAGATAACTCTGACCTCAACCCAATCGAACACCTTTGGGGTGAATTGGAACGCCGACTGCGAGCCACACATATATACACACACATATACAGTACCAGTCAAAAGTTTGAACACACCTACTCATTCATGAGTTTTTCTATATTTTTACTATTTTCTTAATTGTAGAATAATAGTGAAGACATCAAAACTATGAAATAACATATATGGAATAATGTAGTAACCAAAAAAGTGTTTAATTCAAAGGCACACATTTAAATTTCAAAGCAGCATTTGTTTTTCAACAGGACAATGACCCAAAATACACCTCCAGGCTGTATAAAGGCTATTTGACCTTGAAGGAGAGTGATGGAGTGCTGCATCTGATGACCTGGCCTCCATAATCACCCGACCGCAACCCAACTGAGATGGTTTTGGATGTGTTGGACAGTAGAGTGAAGGAAAAGCAGCCAACAAGTTGGAACCCCTTCAAGACTGTTGGAAAAGCTGTCATCAAGGCAAAGAAAGGGTGGCTACTTTGAAGAATCTCAAATATAAAATATATTTTGTTTAAACTTTTTTGGTTACTACATGATTCCATATGTGTTATTTCATAGTTTTAAAAGTCTTCACTATTATTGTACAATGTAGAAAATAGTAAAAATAAAGGAAAACCCTTGAATAAGTAGGTGTCCAAACCTTTGACTGGTACTGTACATATACAGTACAGTACGGCAGGTAGCCTAGTGGTAAGAGCGTTGGACTAGTAACAGAAAGGTTGCAAGATCGAATCCCCGAGCTGAGAAGGTAAAAATCTGTCGTTCTGCCCTGAACAAGGCAGTTAACCCACTGTTCCTAGGCCGTCATTGAAAATAAGATTTTGTTCTTAACTGACTTGCCTAGTTAAAAACTACTTAGGGAGCAGTGGGGCGCTAGCCAAATTCAAAATCCAAAAGTTTAATTATTAAACATTCATCAATATACAAGTGTTGCATAGTCATCAAAAGCTCTGATTCTTGCCAATATCACAGCATTGTCAGATTTCAAAAAGCCTTTACAACGAAAGCACAACATTTGATTGTTTGAGGATAGCCCCTCTCATATTTTATGCATTAGCATAAATCCATAACCAACGCGGGTCTCATAAAACGCATAAAATCGCTAATATAAAATCCCTTACCTTTTGAAGAACTTCTGCTGAGGGCTTCCCAAGTGTCCAACAAAGACATCCAATGGTTCTTTTGTTAGAAAAAGTCATTTATTATATCCATAAATCTCAGTTTGGTTGGCGCGTTATGTTCATAAAATACAGCGTCCACTCGCCCATTGAACCGTGAAGAGTTCAACCTATACCTATACACTTGTCCAAGAACAATCAAACATCATTGATAATGTATCCTAAGGAACACTTTTATGTATATTTACTATAATATTTCAACCGGATTATAAACTGGACGATAGGAAAGGAAAAAACCCCAGCGCGTGCGAGCCCGTGAACGCGCCTCCTCTTCTGTTTACATCCTGTGACTAGTTCGAAATTCTTCTTCTATTACCATCCAGAGCAACCTAACATCACCAAACACTGTCTAGAGACTGTTGACATCCAGTGGAAGCAATAGGTACTGCAATCTTACTCCCAGATATGGCTGTTTTCAATAGGGAGGGGTTTCCAGGACAGAAATTCCTCGGTTTTTCGCCTGCTATATCAGTTCTGTTATACTCACAGACAATATTCTAACACTCTTAGAAACTTCAGAGTGTTTCCTATCCAATAGTACTAATTATGTGCATATCCTAGTTTCTGGGCCTGAGTGGCAGGCCTTTTACTTTGGGCACGCCAGACTCTCCAAAACCGACACCTCAGCTGCCGCTCCCTAAGAAGTTAAATAAAGGTAAAAATAAAAAATAAATAAATAAAAATACATGCGGAAATTGTTCAGACCGCTTGACTTTTTCCACATTTTGTTACATTACAGCCTCATTCTAAAATTGATAAAATCATTTTCAATCTACACACAATGCCCCATAACGACAAAGCGAAAACAGGTTTTTAGAAATGTTTGTAAATGTATATTAAAAAACCCTGGAAATTCCTTATTTACTTAAGATGTTTCTACAACTTGATTGGAGTCCACCTGTGGTAAATTCAATTGATTGGACATGATTTGGAAAGGCACACATATTTCTAAATAAGGTCCCACAGTTGACAGTGCATGACAAAGCAAAAACCAAGCCATGAGGTCAAAGGAATTGTCCGTAGAGCTCAGAGACAAGATTGTGTCGAGGCACAGATCTGGGGACGGGTAACAAAAAATGTCTGCAGCATTGAAAGTCCCCAAGAACACAGTGGCCTCCATCATTCTTAAATGGAAGAAGTTTGGAACCACCTAGAGATGGCCGCCCGGCCAAACTGAGCAATCGGGGGAGAAGGACTTTGGTCAGGGAGGTGACCAAGATGGTCACTCTGACAGAGCTCCAGAGTTCCTCTGTGGAGATGGGAGAACCTTCCAGAAGGACAACCATCTCTGCAGCACTCTACCAAATCAGGTTTTTAGGGTTGGCCTTGCCAGACGGAAGCCACTCCTCAGTAAAAGAAACATGACAGCCCACTTGGAGTTTGCCAAAAGGCACCTAAAGGACTCTCAGACCATGAGAAACAAGATTCTCTGACCATGAGAAACAATACTGAACACTTTGGCCTGAATGGCAAGCGTCACATCTGGAGGAAACCTGGCACCCTGCCTATGGTGAAGCATGGTGGTGGTAGCATCATGCTGTGGGATGTTTTTCAGTGGCAGGGACTGGGAGACTAATCAGGATTGAGGGAAAAATGAACGGAGCAAAGTACAGAGAGATCCTTGATGAAAACCTGCTCCAGAGCACTCA
Organism: Brachymystax lenok tsinlingensis; assembly: GCA_030435695.1. Classification (NCBI taxonomy): domain Eukaryota; kingdom Metazoa; phylum Chordata; class Actinopteri; order Salmoniformes; family Salmonidae; genus Brachymystax; species Brachymystax lenok. Next base: position 8,586,107 of record CM059818.1, on the reverse strand, counting down.
GGACCTCAGACTGGGGCAAAGGTTCACCTTCCAACAGGACAACGACCCTAAGCACAAAGCCAAAACAACGCAAGTACAGGTGTGCCAAGCTTGTAGTGTCATTCCGAAGAAAACTTGAGGCTGTAATCACTGCCAAAGGTGCTTCAACAAAGTACTGAGTAAAGGGTCTGAATACTTCTGTGAATGTGATTTAAGTTTTTTATTCTTTATACATTTGCAAACATTTGTAGAACCCTGTTTTTGCTTTGTCATTATGGGGTATTGTGTGTAGATTTATTAGGATTTGTTAAATCCATTTTAGAATAAGTCTGAAATATAACTAAATGTGAAGGGGTCCGAACACTTTCCGAATGCACTGTATTTGCTCAAGAAATAATTGGTAAATACATTTCTCCAAGCAAAGGAGCCATGATGCTAAACTGGGGGAATAAAACCATCTTTACTTTCCTAGCCTGAAAAGGCATGCTTTTGTCTTCTTCGTTGTTGGTTTTGAAAGGTGTCAAAAGATTAAAAGATTCTCATGTTATCAAAAGCAGATGGAACTATTAAAATAGTAAGACTGACGAAGGATGAAAAAGGTCAAGTTCAGCCAAGTGTGGGAGCGCTGTCACATCAAATTACCCAGAGTGCTTTGTGCCTCAGATGTCCCCAATGACTTTCATCCTGTGATATATTTAGTCACGCTTAACTCCAAATAAATGGTATTCTCAAAGGGCATTCACACATATTCAGAGCTCTGACAGATACTTGCAGTGCAACACAAGTGTCCAAGGATTTATTCCACACAATTGCAATCCAGAGGTAGAACATTTCCAAACAAAACACTGCATTTGATGAAAGTGAAGACATTTTCAAGATTTAGTATGTTTTTCTAGGAATCTGTGTTCAAGTTCACACTTGGTTCACGTTAATGGCTGTGACGACAGAGTTTAAGACAGAAGGCTCACAAGAGGATGAGGCCGCAAGCACGTACTGGTATCCAAGTGAGAAAAAATTGCTGGATAAGATGTGTTTAAAAGGGATGAACCATGGAATCCTGAATGTCCTCATTTGAACCTCCAATGTAAAGTAACTGACTATGAATGGAGGTTTTCAATAAAGTTATTGGAGGCATGTCAGAGCTTGGTTGTATTCAGTAGTGCACAACACAGCAAAAAACCAAACTAGTGCTGCTACTAGCACAGGGATAGCATATAATTACAACAACAAATCAAATCAAATTCTATTAGTCATATGCGCCGAATACAACAGGTGTAGACCTTACAGTTAAATGCTTACTTACTAGCCCCTAACCAACAATGCAGTTTAAAAAAATACAGATGAGAATAAGAAATAAAAGTAACAAGTAATTAAAGAGCAGCAGTAAAATAACAATAGCGAGACTACTGGTACAGAGTCAATGTGCGGGGGTACCGGTTAGTTGAGGTAATATGTACATGTAGGTAGAGTTATTAAAGTGACTGTGCATAGATGAGTAGCAGCAGTGTAAAAGAGAGTGGGGGGCAATGCAAATAGTCTGGGTAGCCATTTGATTAGGTGTTCAGGAGTCTTATGGCTTGGGGGTAGATGCTGTTTAGAAGCCTTTTGGACCAAGACTTGGCGCTCTGGTACCGCTTGCTGTGCGGTAGCAGAGAGAACAGTCTAGGACTAGGGTGGCTGGAGACTTTGACCATTTTTAGGGCCTTCCTCTGACACCGCCTGGTATAGAGGTCCTGGATGGACAGAAGTTTGGTCCCAGTGATGTACTGGGCCGTACGCACTACCCTCTGTAGTGCCTTGCGGTCGGAAGCCGAGCAGTTGCCATACCAGGCAGTGATGCAACCAGTCAGGATGCTCTCGATGGTGCAGCTGTAGAACCTTTTGAGGATCTGAGGACCCATGCCAAATATTTTCAGTCTCCTGAGGGGGAATAGGTTTTGTCGTGCCCTCTTCTGTCTTGATGTGCTTGGACCATGTTAGTTTGTTGGTGATGTGGACACCAAGGAACTTGAAGCTCTCATCCTGCTCCACTGCAGCCCCGTCGATGAGAATTGGGGCGTGCTCGGTCCTGGTTGTTGTCCTGGCACCATACGGCCAGGTCTCTGACCTCCTCCCTATAGGCTGTCTCATCGTTGTCAGTGATCAGGCCTACCACTGTTGTGTCATCGGCAAACTTAACCCTTGTGTAGTCTTAACATTCTGTATCCTCCCCTTGTCCCAAAGGTAAAAAATGACCCGCCTTCACTAAACCTCTAAAATAAAGCAGTTTAATTGAATTTTAAACCCCAAATCTATTTTGCATGAAGAAACAACCTGTCATTCATCAAACTTTGTGAATACCTGGGTTTTCCCTCTTCACAATGCAGAAAGACAGCCTTTAATCAGTGGACACCACTTGTTTTTACAACACACCTGTCATAATTGTTTTCTTTACTAAAGTTTATTATTATTGCTAAAGGTACTGCATAGGTGTTAACATATTTTTTTGCAAGAGATAGCACTTGTATAGCCTATTAAATCTAGAATCGGCTTCCTATTTCGCAACAAAGCATCCTTCACTCATGCTGCCAAACATACCCTCGTAAAACTGACTATCCTACCGATCCTTGACTTTGGCGATGCCATTTATAAAATAGCCTCCAACACTCTATTCAGCAAATTGGATGCAGTCTATAACAGTGCCATCTGTTTTGTCACCAAAGCCCCATATACTACCCACCACTGCGACCTGTATGCTCTCGTTGGCTGGCTCTCGCTTCAAATTCGTCGCCAAACAAACTGGTTCCAGGTCATCTACAAGTCTTTGCTAGGTAAAGCCCCACCTTATCTCAGCTCACCATAGCAGCACCCACAAGTAGCACGCCTTCCAGCAGGTGTATTTCACTCTTCACCCCCAAAGCCTATTCCTCCTTTGGCCGCCTTTCCTTCCAGTTCTCTGCTGCCAAATGACTGGAACGAATTGCAAAAATTACAGAAGGTGGAGACTCATATCTCCCTCACTAACTTTAAGCATTAGCTGTCAGAGCAGCTCACAGATCACTGCACCTGTACATAGCCCACCTGTAAATAGCCCATCCAACTACCTCATCCCCATATTGTTCTTTTTTGCTCCCTTGCACCCCAGTATCTCTACTTGCACATTCATCTTCTGCACATCTATCACACCAGTGTTTAATTGCTAAATTGTAATTACTTGGCCACTACAGCCTATTTATTGCCTTACCTCCCTAACCTTACCTCATTTGCACAGACTGTATATAGATTTTTTTTCCATTGTGTTAATGACTGTACGTTTGTTTATTCCATGTGTAACTCTTTGTTGTTGTTTGTGTCGCACTGCTTTGCTTTATCTTGGCCAGGTCGCAGTTGTAAATGAGAACTTGTTCTCAACTGGCCTACCTGGTTAAAAAAAGGTGAAATAAAATAATAAAATACATATAAAGTAGCAGAAATGTGCAGAAAGTAGTTTTTAATGCATTTTATTGAAGGGAAACAATAACAGTCTTGAACTTTTTTTGGCAACATAGTGATATATTCTTACAGTTGAAGTCGGAAGTTTACATACACCTTAGCCAAATACATTTAAACTCAGTTTTTCACAATTCCTGACATTTAATCCTAGTAAATATTACCAGTCTTAGGTCAGTTAGAATCACCACTTTATTTTAAGAATGTGAAAAACCAGAATAATAGTAGAGAGAGTGATGTATTTCAGCTTTTATTTATTTCATTACTTTCCCAGTGGGTCAGAAGATTACATACACTCAATTAGTATTTGGTAGCATTGCCTTTAAATTGTTTAACTTGGGTCAAACATTTCAGGTAGCCTTCCACCAGCTTCCCACAATAAGTTGGGTGAATTTTGGCCCATTCCTCTTGACAGAGCTGGTGTAACTGAGTCAGGATTGTAGGCCTCCTTGCTTTTTCAGGATTGAGGTCAGGGCTTTGTGATGGCCACTCCAATACCTTGACTGTGTTGTCACAACTTTGGAAGTATGTTTGGGGTCATTGTCCATTTGGAAGACCCATTTGCGACCAAGCTTTAACTTCCTGACTGATGTCTTGAGATGTTGCTTCAATATATACACATCATTTTCCTTCCTGGTGATGCCATCTATTTTGTGAAGTGCACCAGTCCGTCCTGCAGCAAAGCACCCGCACAGCATGATGCTGCCACCCCCGTGCTTCACGGTTGGGATGGTGTTCTTCAGCTTGCAAGCCTTCCCCTTTTTCCTCAAAACATAACGACGGTCATTATGGCCAAACAGTTCTATTTTTGTTTCTGCAGACTAGAGGACATTTCTCCAAAAAGTACGATTTTTGTCCCCATGTGCAGTTGCAAACCGTAGTCTGGCTTTTTTATGACGGTTTTGGAGCAGTGGCTTCTTCCTCGATATAGGACTCGTTTTACTGTGGATATACAGTGAGGGGAAAAAGTATTTGATCCCCTGCTGCAAATCAATTTATAACATTTTTCACATGCGTTTTTCTGGATTTTTTTGTTGTTATTCTACCTCTCACTGTTCAAATTAACCTACCATTAAAATTATAGACTGATCCTTTCTTTGTCAGTGGGCAAACGTACAAAATCAGCAGGGGATCAAATACTTTTTTCCCTCACTGTAGATTAGTTTTGCACCTGTTTCTTCCAGCATCTTCACAAGGTCCTTTGCTGTTGTTCTTGGATTGATTTTGATCTGTCTGTAAACAATTGTTGGAAAAATGACTTGTGTCATGCACAAAGTAGATGTCCTAACCGACTTGCCAAAACCATAGTTTGTTAACAAGAAATGTGTGGAGTGGTTGAAAAATGAGTTTTAATGACTCCAACCTAAGTGTATGTAAACTTCCGACTTCAACTGTACGTACGGTCACTGTGGGGACGATGTCATCGATGTACTTATTAATGAAGCCAATAACTGATGTGGTGTACTCCTCAATGCAATTGGAGGAATCCCGGATCATATTCCTGTCTGTGCTAGCAAACCATTCCTGTAGCTTAGCACCTGCTTCATCTGACCACTTTTTTATTGATCTAGTCACTGGTGCTTCCTGCTTTAGTTTGTGCTTATAAGCAGGAATCAGGAGGATAGAATTATGATCAGATTTGCCAAATGGAGGGCAAGGGAGAGCTTTGTATGCGTCTCTGTGTGTGGAGTAAAGGTGGTCCAGAGTTTTTTCCCCTCTGATTGCACATTCAACATGAGGCAGTCCTCCATTCAATTGTAGCCTATACACCCCATCTACGCTGTGACTGATTCAGTTTTGTTACGGATAAAAAGTATTTGTTTGCTATAACAATGCACACACACATTGAAAAATGGTGTGCGAAAACTTTGGTAGAGTGCTTGAGAGTGACTGTACTACAGAAGGCTGCAGTGGTTATGCAAAATTTGCCAGATTGCTCCTGACTAACCCCATTGCTGTGGAGGAGCCGAGAGGTGGGGGGCCTCAACACAGCACGGAAAGCCCTCATTATTGTTCAGATCTGGAGTATCCCCCGGGTAGAGTGTGCAGAAAATACCCACACTACAGTTGTGAAAAGAAGAACATTGTTGCAAAAAGAAAAGAGAATGAATGAGGATGGGACTTGCTGGTCCAAGGTGACTTTTTTTGAGGTACCAGGAGCACTGTGTATTGGCTGCGTAGTGCACTGGACTGAGAATGAATGAGAGGAAATCCGCCCCCATGTTACAGAAGAGAAAAGACTCTATCCCATGACATACTGGAATCGTAAACAGCATTCGCCAATGTTAGCCAATCTGTAACAAACGAGACTCCCGCGGTTCCTCCTGCTCACCACCAGAGGGAACCCTCTCCTGAATATTAAGCCCTGAACTACAACTCCCACATACCTGGTTCCAAATCACCGTTACACCTGTCTCCCATTAGTAGACTATTTAGGCTCTCTCTCCCTTTCTCTCTTTGCGAAGTCTTGTTTCCCTGTGATCATTTCTGAGCGTTTCCTCCCGTGTCTGTCATTTCGTGGTATTACTCTGGACTGTTTTTCCCTTTTTGATTCTTGCTGCCTGCCCTGGACTATATTCTTTACTGGACTGATTTTTGTAAGCTTGCTGCCTGCCCTGACCTAATGCCTGTACCTGGATTACGATTTGCCTTATCCCTGCTGTTGTGTTTGCTGGCGATTGACCCTGTTCGTACGACCAAGATTGTAATAAGACTGCAAATGGATCCTCACTCTCATGGTGCTTCATTACAGAAGACTTCGCCACTTCGCGATCCAGCAGCTCTGGTCCAAATGTCCACGGAGATCTCCACTCAAGCAAACCAGCTCGCCGTTCATCAACAGCAGCTAACCCATCTAACTACGGTAACGGAGGAACTCGTCCGGACGCTACAGAGGGTGCAGATGTCGCTTCCGAACCCAGCCCCTTCTCAGCCGAACGCAAGTATGGGCACCTCTCCACCACCGGCACCCACAGTTAACCCACGTCTGGCTCTCCCTGATAAGTTCGACGGTAACCCCACTAAGAGTAAGGGATTTCTATTGCAATGTTCATTATTCATTGATCAACAACCAGCGATGTATGTCACTGACGCCAGCAAGATTTCCTTGGTATGTTCTCTCCTCACTGGCAGAGCGTTAGAGTGGGTAACGGCGGTTTGGAGAGAGGATGGCACGGCGTTTCCATCGCTCGGTGCCTTTCTTCAACGCTTCGGGAAGTATTTGAACACCGGAGGGAGGCATGAGAGCTGATGACCGACTACTCGCGTTGAACCAGGGCAGGAATACTGCAGCAGAATATGCCTTGACATTTCGCACTCTGGCAGCTCAAACCGACTGGGTTGAGAGCACGCTTAAACTGCTCTTCGCAAGGGACTCAGCTTGGAATTACAGTCTGAACTGGCCTGCCGAGATGAAGGAGATCGCTGAATCAATTCATCGAACTCACCATACAGATTGACAATCTGATTCGGTCACGGCGCCCACTCAGAACGGGACCCATCAGCACACAATGCCCAGGACTCTGCCTCCAACCGAACCCATGCAGCTCGGATATACTCACCTGACTCGAGGAACGTGAACGCCGCATACGCCAACATCTCTGCCTCTATTGTGGTCAACCGGGCCATCTAAGGGCGTTTTGCCCCACAAGACCACCTCCTCGTAATCCCTCTTCGGTGAGTCCTTGTGTTCAAGCACATCACTCCAGTTCTTGCATCAAAGTGCCGATAGTATTATCTCTAGAGGACAATCATATAACCACATCAGCACTATTAGACTCCGGAGCAGCCGGCAACTTTATGTCTCATGAGTTTGCCCAACAACAACAATTTCCATTAATCACCTGTGACTCTCAATTGGCAGTGGAGGCGCTAGATGGACGACCTCTCGGCGATGGGAGGGTCCTGCACACCACCGTGGACCTTCGACTACAGACCGGGACCCTCCACACGGAGGTAATTCGTTTCTACGTCATCACATCACCCCATAACCCGGTGATCCTTGGGCTTCCTGGCTACGGCAACATAACCCGCTCATCTCATGGAGGAGGGTCGTATCATCAAATGGGACCCGTCATGCCACTCCAACTGCTTAACTGGCAGCCCTTCACTCCCCATTCAGGCCGTTACGCTAAAGGACGAGCCAGCTCTTTTCCCCACTCTACCCATTGAATACTCTGACCTCATCGAAGCTTTCAGCAAGACCAAGGCGATGGAACTACCCTCACCGATCAAGCGACTGTGCCATTGAGCTACTACCAGGTACAAAGCCACCCAAGGGCCGAATCTTCCCCTATCTCAACCCGAATCAGAAGCCATGAAAGACTACATCGAGGAAGAACTGTCGAAGGGGTTCATTAGAGCATCGACATCACCTGCAGCCCGGGATTCTTCTTTGTTAAAAAGAAAGACGGTGGTTTACGCCCCTGTATCGACTACCGGGGTCTCAACGACATCACAGTCAAGTTTCGATATCCTTTACCGCTGGTTCCAGCTGCCCTAGAACAACTCCGCCAAGCCAAGTACTTCTCCAAACTGGACCTCCGCAGCGCCTACAACCTCATTCGCATCCGGGACGGTGATGAATGGATGACAGCCTTTTCCACCAGCACTGGGCACTATGAGTATCTGGTTATGCCTTTCGGGCTGTCTAATAGTCCCTCCGTGTTTCAATCATTTATCAATGACGTCTTTCGGGACATGCTGAATCGCTGGGTAATTGTGTACATTGATGACATTCTCATCTATTCCAACACCTATGAGGAACACGTGCAACATGTGAGAACAGTATTGCAACGATTCATAGACCACCAGCTATACGCCAAAGCAGAGAAGTGCGAATTTCACCAGACTTCCACATCCTTTGGGCTACATCATCAACCAGGAGGAGTCGCCATGGACGAGAAGAAGGTCAAGGCCGTTCTAGACTGGCCACTGCCAGTAACCTTAAAGGAGTTACAACGATTCTTGGGATTCGCTAACTTCTACCGACGCTTCATCAGGAATTTCAGCTCGGTAGCCGCCCCTTAACCTCTATGACTAAGAGGAACTCATCACACCTCACCTGGTCAACTACAGCACAAGAGGCTTTCGCAGAACTCAAGGCACGCTTTTACATCGGCTCCCATCCTCCACCACCCTAATCCTGAACTCCGTTTACAGTTGAGGTGGACGCATCTAATACGGGCATTGGAGCTATTCTGTCACAGCGCACGGATCCCCACTCAAGCTCTATCCGTGCGCCTATTATTCCCGCAAACTTAGTCCAGCCGAACAGAACTACGACGCCGGAAACCGGGAACTGTTGGCCATGAAAGCAGCTATGGAGGAGTGGCGTCATTGGCTGGAGGGAGCTAAACATCCCTTCGTGATTCTAACGGACCACAAGAATCTGGAATACTTGCGGTCTGCCAAGAGACTAAACCCTAGACAAGCGAGGTGGGCACTCTTCTTCACGCGATTTGACTTCACGGTCACCTATCGTCCCGGTTCTAAGAACACCAAAGCAGACGCACTATCACGCCAACACGACGGTGTAGCTCCCACTGAACCCAAGGAAACCCTGCTTCCAGAATCGTTAATCGTGGCCCCTATTCAATGGGACATCATGACAGAGCTCACCCAAGCCAATTCACAAAGGACCCCTCCGCCCGAATGCCCCCCCAACAAAACGTTTGTACCTCAGGACCTCTGTCAGAAAGTGCTAAAGCAAGTTCACTCCGTACTCAGCTCCGGTCATCCGGGAATCGCTGCCACTGTTCATCTGCTTCAGAACAGCTTCTGGTGGCCAACCTTGCGGGCAGACACAATAAAATTCATCAACGACTGCACCACCTGTAACACAAATAAACATCTCAGACAATTACCATCGGGCCTACTGCAACCACTACCAGTTCCCCACCGACCATGGTCCCATCTCGCCATAGACTTCATTACCGACCTCCCAAGTCCAATGGGAATACCACAATACTCACTGTCATAGATCGCTTCTCCAAGGCTTGCCGGCTGATTCCACTCCCCAAACTGCCTACGGCATTGGAAACTGCCGAACTCATGTGCAACCTGGTGTTCCGCTTCTATGGCCTGCCAGAGGACATCGTGTCGGACCGAGGGCCCCAATTCACATCCAGAGTATGGTCAGCATTCTTCCAACAACTCAACATCAACATTAGCCTCACTTCAGGGTATCACCCACAATCTAACGGTCAAACAGAACGCCTCAATCAAGAGATCACCCGGTTTCTCAGATCCTACTGTCATCAGAACCAAGCAGACTGGAGTCGTTTCCTCATGTGGGCGGAGTATGCACAGAACTCACTCCAGAAACCCTCCACCGGTTTAACCCCATTCCAGTGTGTAATGGGCTTCCAACCTCCCCTGTTTCCATGGTCAGGGAACCCACTGAGGTACCCTCTGTCAACGACTGGCTCCAGAAAAGCGAGGACATCTGGAGTCAGGCCCATACCCACTTGCTACATGCGGTCAGGAGACAGAGGTTGCAGGCCAATCGCCACCGCCCCAACCCCGAATATACTCCAGGTCAATGGGTCTGGCTATCCACTCGAGACCTACGCCTCAAACTCCCCTGCAAGAAACTCAGTCCCAGGTATGTGGGTCCCTTCCAAATAGTCAAACAAATCACACCAGTTTCCTTCCGCTTTGGTATTACCATCTAATTACCGTATCTCTCCTACTTTCCATGTATCTCTTCTCAAACCCGCTGGTGGTCCGAGAGCGGAGGAGGAGGAGCAGACCAGTGAGCAGGGCCCCCCACCCATCTTGGTGGACGGCGAGGAGGTATATCGGCTTCGAGATCTACTCGATTCCAGACGCCGGGCAGGCTCCTCCAATATCTGGTAGACTGGGAGGGGTAATGGACCGGAGGAGCGATCCTGGGTTAATGCAGAGGACATACTCGACCCGCACTCATGACTGAGTTCCATAGGACGCACCGGAGAAACCGGCCCCGACCTCGAGGAAGACCCGGCGTCGTTCGCCTCTTCGGCCAGGAGCCGCTCACAGGGGGCTCTGTAACAAACGAGACTCCCGCGGTTCCTCCTGCTCACCACCAGAGGGAACCCTCTCCTGAATATTAAGCCCTGAACTACAACTCCCACATACCTGGTTCCAAATCACCGTTACACCTGTCTCCCATTAGTAGACTATTTAGGCTCTCTCTCCTTTCTCTCTTTGCTAAGTCTTGTTTCCCTGTGATCATTTCTGAGCCGTTTCCTCCCGTGTCTGTCATTTCGTGGTATTACTCTGGACTGTTTTTCCCTTTTTGATTCTTGCTGCCTGCCCTGGACTATATTCTTTACTGGACTGATTTTTGTAAGCTTGCTGCCTGCCCTGACCTAATGCCTGTACCTGGATTACGATTTGCCTTATCCCTGCTGTTGTGTTTGCTGGCCATTGACCCTGTTCGTACGACCAAGATTGTAATAAGACTGCAAATGGATCCTCACTCTCATGGTGCTTCATTACACAATCAGTGAGTTAATTGGAAGCTTTGACAGTGAGGAGCCTCTTGTTTCAGAGACAATACCTAATCTGTAGTTCAGACAGCAGCCTGCTCTTAGAGTCAAACTTTGTATACGCCGGGCCACCATTAGGGGCCATTCAAACACTGTTGGAAGTTGGGAAGCATGTACTCTGAGGCATAATCATGCAGAAGGACTTTGGGGAAAAGTACAACCCCCTCTCCTTCTTTCCTTTTTAACAGAACTCATTACCTCTGCCGGTGGAAGAAGGGGGATTCTGTGGGCATGTGTCAGTCCGGCTCCTCGTCAGGGCCCCGGCGCTACGAGTGCTAACTGGGTCAGGGGGGAACAGAGAGGGGTGGGGGACTGGGTTTATCTCTCACCTGTCCGGCCTCATCGGATCTGTGCCAGTCGTGGTGCACCACCCAGGGCTCGCTGGCCAGCCACACTGAGCTCAGTCCCAGTGAGGTCCCCTCAGCCCCAGCCACCCCAGTACACAGCTGCACTTGAAAACAAGTGTGTGACCTATACGGCATGTCCCAATAACCTTGAGTGGCTTTTTCTTTGTGTCTCATTTGATCTCCATGACCACTGGCCTGTGAGAGCAATTTAATGGAACTGATACAGTATTTGCATCCATCATTTGTCAGGAAAGTGACGGGATGAGGAAAGGAATTTATTCGGTGTCTTCGGACACAACCAGGTGCTCGTGTAAAAGGATACCACTTTTTGTACACGCCAAGCTTGGTAACTGTTTATGTAATGACCCAAATGTCCTAAATCAACCTTGGCAATTCTTCCGTTTTATGAACAGAACAACTATTTTTCATAGGTTTTACCACAATAAAATAAGCTGAACAAAAGGTATAAACGCAACATGTCAAGTGTTGGTCTTATGTTTCATGAGCTGAAATAAAAAACATGCACCAAAAGCTTATTTCTCTAAAATGTTCTGCACAAATTTGTATACATCCTAGTTAGTGAGCATTTCTCCTTTGCCGAGATAATCCACTTGACAGGTGTGGCATATCTAGAAGCTGATTAAACACCATGATCATTACACAGGTGCACCTTGTGCTGGGGACAATAAAAGGCCCTAAACTGTGCAGTTTTGTCACACAACGCCACAGATGTCTCAAGTTGAGGGAGTGTGCAATTGGAATGCTGACTGCAGCAATATCCACCAGAGCTGTTGCCAGATAATTTAATGTTAATTTCTCTACCATAAACCGCCTCCAATGTCATTTTAAAGACAGAACTTGTCTCAGCAGCATAGGCTACATATTTGATACAACGAAGGTAGAAATGGCTTATTTGGGCGTTATTACTAACCAAGCAAAGCAGAGCTGTTTTATTGAGGTACAATTACGTGTTTTTCAATTTGTTCATAGGCGCACACGGACACAGCTTGGCTACATTGTAACTGCGAAGTGGCCATGGTGTGCTCGCATATGGGGCTCAGCCAGGACTCTTACTTTTGTAACTGAATAAAAACATTTTAACAATGTGATTTAACCGATTGATGTTGGGAAAATAGATGGAAAAAAATGCATAATGGTGCTTAATGCCTGTAAACAGCTTGGGGATCATTATTTTTCTTCAGATGTAATAATAGCTAAGGCACAAGCAGTTTCATGCAAAGGTGCAACCTTACGTAGGCTGATGGAAGGCTACTCAGTGGGAGAATCTCAATTGCATTCTCCTTGCGTACTCTCCTTCTCAAAATTAATTGGATGAGAATGGGGTTTGAGAAGGAGGCGAGGAGAGATTACGCAAGCAATTGAGATTCTCCCAGAGGCTGCTATACATCGAAGACTAATCAGTCATGCCCGTGCCCATCATCGGACATGAAACAACGATACAAACGTGGAGGGAAGAAAAACTTTCCACTGGGCAAAACCATTCATCCTGAGGCGACAGGGGGAGGTGGTGCAAAATGCAATCTGTTAATTTTTATATAATATATCAAATGCACATATCCATTTTAATATAGACTAGCTCAAAATATTAATAATCATTGAAAACAAATTACCCAATGGACGTTGACACATCTCAGGTAAAAAAACAACAACATGTTAGCACCTCTATTTTGAAAGTGGGGATGCAGCTGCTCCTTTAATGCCATTGCTCAGGCGTCTACGCACCTTGGAATACACAGATATAGTGCAGATGTACTTACATTCACACACATTCCAAGTATATATTAAGTAACATTTTTGTTGATGACTGAGACCAACTACCACCACAATCTACTTCGGTTGACCACTTTACATTACTGGTATAATGTGATTATTTTCTATGGGCAATGCTGCTTATCAACGATTATAATGTACAATGGTAGATAACATAAATTAGATGGTGAAACACCGCCATCTGCTGGAAAATAAGAACATTGCATACGTGTACATTTCTTTGCGTTTGGTACGAGACACACATCCTGTCCTACAACATCCCCCAGTGGCTTAACAGTATTAAGATAACACTATAATAAATAGCCCACCAAATAGCCACACAGAAGACTGTGGTCAGCAAAAGACTTAGATTGAGATAGTTCCTATGTTCTCAACATGAAAATGGAAGAACAACGATACAGTCAATGACATGGGCACACTGTCAAAGGCTTACGGCCAAAAACGTGTTACTGCTTTATCTTCATGGTCAAACAAAAAAAAAGTAAACTGACTACATACACTTTTCTGGTGTGTTGCCGATTCTCCCTCCAACTTCCCTCTTCAGAGATATGCCCTCTTCTAGGTGGATACATAATCACTCCTTTAAGGCAACCTTGGCATGCATACAGTCAATGCTTTTCAGAAAGTATTCACGCCCCTAGACTTTTTCAAAATGTTGTTGTGCTTCAGCCTGAATAAAACATTTATTAAATTGAGATTTGTTGTTACTGGCCTACACACAATAAGACATCATCCCAAAGTGGAATTATGATTTTTTAAATTTTTACAAATTAATAAAAAATGGAAAGCTGACATGTCTTGAGTCAATAAGTATTCAACCCTTTTGTTATGGCAAGCATAAATAAGTTCAGGAGTAAACATTTTATTAACAAGTCATGTAAGTAGCATCGACTCACTCTGTGTGCAATAATAGTGTTTAACATAATTATCTAAACGGCCTCTCAGTCGAGCAGGGAATTTCAAACAGATTCAACTACAAAGACCAGGGATGTTTTCCAATGCCTCACAAAGAAGGGCACCTATTGGTAGATGGGTAAAATTTTAAAGCAGTCATTGAATATCCCTTTGAGCATGGTAAAGATAGTAATTACACTTTGGATGGTGTATCAATACACTCGGTCAATACAAAGATACAGGCGTCCTTCCTAACTCAGAGGAAGGAAAGCACTAAGGGATTTCACTATGAGGCCAATTGTGACTTTAGAAGAGTAACAGTGTTTAATGGCTGTGATAGGAGAAAAACTGATTAACAAAATTGTAGTTACACCACAGTGCTTTATTTTTTATTTAACTAGGCAAGTCAGTTAAGAACAAATTCTTATTTACAATGACAGCCTACCTTGGCCAAACCCGGACGACGCTGGGCCAATTGTGCACCACCCTTTGGGACCCCCAGTCACGGTCGGATGTGACACAGCCTGGATTCAAACCAGGGACTGTAAAGACGCCTCTTGCACTGAGATGCAGTGCCTTAGACTGCTGCGCCACTCGGGAGCCACATTGACTGAGTGAAAAGGAAGCCTGTACAACAAGGCGCTAAAGTAATACTGCAAAAAATGTGGCAAAGCAATTCACTTCTTGTCCTGAATACAGTGTTATGTTTGGGGAAAATCCAATACATTACGGAGTACCACTCTCCATATTTTCAAGAATAGTGGTGGCTGCATCATGTTATGGGTATGCTTGTAATCGTTAAAGACTGGGGATTTTTTCAGGATAAAAAATAAATGGAATGGAGCTAAGCACAGGCAAAATCCTAGAGGAAAACCTGGTTCAGTCTGCTTTCCAACAGACACTGGGAGACAAATTCACCTTTTTAACAGGACAATAGCCTAAAACACAAGGCCAAATATAGACTGGAGTTGCTTACCAAGAAGACAGTGAATGTTTCAGAGTTACAGTTTTGCCTTAAATCTACCTAAAAATTAAATGGCAAGACCTGAAAATGGGTGTCTAGAAATGATCAGTAACCAATTTGATAGAGCTTGAAGAATTGTGAAAAGAATAATGGGAAAATGTTGCACAATCCTGGTGTGGAAAGCTCTTAGACTTACCCAGAAAGACACTCAGCTGTAATCCCTGCCAAAGGTGCTTCTACAAAAGTATTGACTCAGGGTTGTGAATACTGATGGTGAAAAGCAATAATTTGTTTAGTAAATACATAGTGTTTTTGTGTCCATTGGAGGATGTACAGGCTGCAAAATTTTTTTTTTTAAAACAAACCCTCAAGACATGGTACATCAGCTACAAATGTAATTTTTTATTATTATTTTAAATAATGTTGAAATAAAGGGGCTATGATTCACAGAAAAGACATGCTCAAACGTTTTAGAACACCTACTTATTCAAGGGTTTTTCTTAATGTTTTACTATTTTCTACATTGTAGAATAATAGTGAAGACATCAAAACTATGAAATAACACATAGTAATGTATTAACTACACAAATCATGTAGTAACCAAAAAAGTGTTAAACAAATCTAAATATAATTTTATATTTGAGATTCTTCAAATAGTCACCCTTTGCCTTGATGACAGCTTTGCACACTCTTGGCATTTTCTCAACCAGCTTCACCTGGAATGCTTTTCCAACAGTCTTGAAGGAGTTCCCACATATCAATCAATCACATTTATTTATAAAGCCCTTTTTACATCAGCCGATGTCCCAAAGTGCTATACAGAAAACCAGCCTAAAACCCCAAACAGCAAGAAATGCAGATGTAGAAGCACAGTGGCTAGGAAAAACTCCCTAGAAGGGCATGAACTTAGGAAGAAACCTAGAGAGGAACCAGGCTCTGAGGGGTGGCATGTCCTCTTCTGGCTGTGCCGGGTGGAGATTATAACAGTACATGGTCATACGCTGAGCACTTGTTAGCTGCTTTTCCTTAACTCTGCGGTCCGACTCATCCCAAACCCTCTCAATTTGGTTGAGGTTGGGGGATTGTGGAGGCCAGGTCATCTGATACTGCACTCAATCACTCTCCTTCTTGATAAAATAGCCCTTGCACAGCCTGGAGGTGTGTTGGGTCATTGTCCTGTTGAAAAAAAAATCTAATGTTATTTGTCACATCCATGCTGGTTAAGTGTGCCTTGAACTTTGAACGTTTCTTCAAGTGCACTCGCAAAAACCATCAAGCGCTATGATGAAAACTGGCTCTCATGAGGACCGCCACAGGAAAGAAAGACCCAGAGTTACCTCTGCTGCAGAGGACAAGTTCATTACAGTTAACTGCACCTCAGATTGCAGCCAAAATAAATGCTTCACAGAGTTCAAGAAATAGACATCTCAACATCAACTGTTCAGAGGAGACTGTGAATCAGGCCTTCATGGTTGAATTGCTGCAAAGACATCACTACTAAAGGACACCAATAAGAAGAGACTTGTTTGGGCCAAGAAACACTAGCAATGGACATTAGACAGGTGGAAATCTGCCCCTTGGTCTGATGAGTCCAAATTTGAGATTTTTGGTTCCAACCGCTGTGTCTTTGTGTGTCGCAGAGTAGGTAAACAGATGATCTCTGCATGTGTGGTTTCCACCGTGAAGCATGGGGAGGTGTGATGGTGTGGGGGTGCTTTGCTGGTGACACCGTCAGTGATTTATTTAGAATTCAAGGCATAATTAACCAGCATGGTCATCACAGCATTCTGCAGCGATACGCCATCCCGTCTAGGTTTGCGCTTAGTGGGACTATTTTGTTTTTCAACAGGACACACCTCCAGGCTGTGTAAGGGCTATTTGACCAAGGAGGAGAGTGATGGAGTGCTGCATCAGATGACCTGGCCTCCACAATCACCCGATCTCAACCCAATTGAGATGGTTTGGGATGAGTTGGACCGCAGAGTGAAGGAACAGCAGCCAACAAGTGCTCAGCATACGTTGGAACTCCAAGACTGTTGGAAAAGCATTCCTCATGAAGCTGGTTGAGAGAATGCCAAGAGTGTGCAAAGCTGTCATCAAGGCAATGGGTGGCTACTTCAAAAAATATATTTTGAGTTGTTTAACACTTTTTGGGGTACTACATGATTCCATATGTGTTATTTCATATTTTATGTCTTCACTACTGTTCTACAATGTAGAAATGTGTAAAAATAAAGAAAAACCCTTGAAGGAGCAGGTGTGTCCAAACTTTTGACTGGTACAGTATATATACACACACACACACACACACACACACACACACACACACACACACACACACTCAGCAGAAATCTATCCAGGGTGGGAGAGACCTTGCGAACAAATTAGACTTTGTTCAAGTCTTCTTGCTGCCTAGGGACTGCAAGAATGAACTGAGGGCGTATCCACAAAGCGTCTCAGAGTAGAACATATTTCACAAACTGTCCTAACCAGTAGGGTGTCTTGATAATAGAAAAGGGCAACAAGTCAGTGGTGTTGTTGAAAGAATGTTTTGATATTCCTATATGATCAATGCATAAATAATCTCATGATTCCTCATGAGCCCTATTTCACATAATATACCTAACCACACAGGCTAATAAATAATCTGTTTTTTTAAATTATTATTTAATTAAAGTACATGTTATTTCAAGTAATCTATTTGGAGCACAATATCACATTGTTTAAAATATGACTAAATTGGGCATGCATGCCTATAAATTGGGCAATTGAAGGCATCTAGGGCCTGTTAACTTTGATTGAGTTCAATGAAAATGATTGAAAGCTCTATCATTTTATGCAACTTTATCAGCAAGTGACTTGATGACAACTTTGCCAAAGCGATTTAGAGTAGTTAAAACGGGAGTGACAAGTGTGTTGATATAACGGTATAATTATAAAAATACCGCTTTTAACAACCATCAGAATTGGTAAAGAATTTAAAAAGGTTATGCATGCCAACATATTAGCCAAGAATTAACAGTAGGCAAAGTGATCATGTCAGGTGAAAATGATATACAGTATCAGTCAAAAGTTTGGACAAACCTACTCATTCAAGGTTTTTTCTTTTTTTTTACTATTTTCTACATTGTAGAATAATAGTGAAGACATCAAAACTATGAAATAACACAGTCATGTACTAACTACACGAATCATGTAGTAACCAAAAAAGTGTAAAACATCTCAAACATTTTATATTTGAGATTCTTCAAAGTAGCCACCCTTTGCCTTGATGACAGCTTTGCACACTCTTGGCATTCTCTCAACCAGCTTCACCTGGAATGCTTTTCCAACAGTCTTGAAGGAGTTCTCACATACGCTGAGCACTATCTCAATTGGGTTGAGGTCGAGTGATTGTGGAGGCCAGGTCATCTGATGCAGCACTCCATCACTCTCCTTCTTGGTCAAATAGCCCTTACATAGCCTGGAGGTGTGATGGGACATTGTCCTGTTGAAAAACAAATGATAGTCCCACTAAGCGCAAAATCAAATCAAATTGTATTTGTCACATGCGCCAAATACAACAGGTGTAGACCTTACTGTGAAACGCTTACTTACAAAGCCTTTAACCAACAATGCAGTTCAAGAAATAGAGTTAATAAAATATTTACTCGATAAACTAAAGTAAAACAATTTTTTTTACATAAACAATATACAGGGGGTATCGGTACTGAGTCAATGTGCAGGGGTACAGGTTAGTCGAGGTAATTTGTAAAGTGACTCTGCATAGATAGTAAACAGCGAGTAGCAGCAGTGTAAAAACAAAAGGGGGGTCAATGTACATAGTCTGGGTGGCTATTTGATTGGTTGTTCAGCAATCTTATGGCTTGGGGGTAGAAGCTGTTAAGGAGCCTTTTGGTCCTAGACTTGGAGCTCTGGTAACGCTTGACATGCAGTAGCAGAGAGAACAGTCTATGACTTGGGTGACTGGAGTCTTTGACAATTTTTAGGAACTTCCTCTGACACCGCCTAGTATATAGATCCTGGATGTCAGGAAGCTTGGCCCCAGTGACGTACTGAGCCGTACGCACTACCCTCTGTAACGCCTTACGGTCAGATGCCGGGCAGTTGCCATACCAGTCGGTGATACAACCAGTCAGGATGCTCTCGATGGTGCAGCTGTAGAAGTTTTTGAGAATGGGGACCCATGTCAAATATTTTCAGTCTCCTTGGGGGGAAAAGGTGTTGTCGTGCCCTCTTCACAACTGTCTTGGTGTGTTTGGACCATGACAGTTTGTTGTTGATGTGGACACCAAGGAACTTGAAACTCTCGACCCGCTCCACTTCAATCCCGTCGATGTTAATGGGGGCCTGTTTGACCCTTCTTTTCCTATAGACCACGATCAGTTATTTTTTTATCACATTGAGAGGTTGTTGTCCTGGCACCACACTGTCAGGTCTCTGACCTCCTCCTTCTAGGCTGTCTCATCGTTGACGGTGATCAGGCCTACAACTGTTGTGTTGTCAGCAAACATAATGATGGTGTTGGAGCCGTGCTTGACCACAAAGTTGTGTGTGAACAGGGAGTACAGGAGAGGACAAAGCACGCACTCCTGGGGAGTCTCATTGTTGAAGTTCAGCGTGGTGGATGTGTTGTTACCTACCCTTACCACCTGGGGGCGGCCCGTCAGGAAGTCCAGGATCCAGTTGCAGAGGGAGGTGTTTAGTCCCAGGGTCCTTAGCTTAGTGATGAGCTTTGTGGGGACTATGGTGTTGAACGCTGAGCTGTAGTCAATGAACAGCTTTCTCACATAGGTGTTCCTTTTGTCCAGGTGGGGAGTGTGATTGAGATTGCGTCATCTGTGGATCTGTTGGGGCGGTATACGAATTGGAGTGGCTCTAGGGTTTCTGGCATGATGGTGTTGATGTGAGCCATGACCAACATTTCAAAGCACTTCATGGCCACCAACGTGTGCTACGGGGCGGTAATCGTTTAGGCAGGTCACCTTCGTGTTCTTGGGCACAGGGACTATGGCAGTCTGCTTGAAACATGTAGGTATTACATACTTGGCCAGGGAGAGGTTGAAATTGTCAATGTAAACACTTGCCAGTTGGTCCGCACATGCTTTGAGTACACGTCCTGGTAATATGTCTGGCCTGTTTAAAAGGTCTTGCTCACATCGACTACGTAGAGCATGATCACACAGTCATTCGGAACAGCTGGTGCTCTCATGCATGCTTCAGTGTTGCTTGCATCGAAGCGAGCATAAAAGGCAATTAGCTTGTCTGGTAGGCTTGCGTCACTAGGCAGCTCACGGCTAGGCTTCCCTTTGTAGTCCGTAATAGTTTTCCAGCCCTGCCACATCCGACGAGCGTCAGAGCCGGTGTAGTAGGATTCAATCTTAGTCCTGTATTGACGCATTGCCTGTTTGATGGTTTATCTGAGGGCATAGCGGGATTTCTTATAAGCGTCCGGATTAGTGTCCCGCTCCTTGAAAAAGGCAGCTCTAGCATTTAGCTCGATGCGGATGTTGCCTGTAATCCATGGCATCTGGTTGGGAAATGTACATACGGTCACTGTGGAGACGACGTCATCAATGCACTTATTGATGAAGCCGGTAACTGAGGTGGTATACTCCTCAATGCCATTGGACAAATCCCGGAACACATTCCAGTCTGTGGTAGCAAAACAGTCCTGTAGCGTAGCATCTGCATCATCTGAACACTTCCGTATCGAGCAAGTCACTGGTGCTTCCTGCTTTAGTTTTTGAATGTAAGCAGGAATCAGGAGGATAGAATTATGGTCATATTTGCCAAATGGAGGGCGGGAGAGAGCTTTGTATGCATCTCTGTGTGTGGAGTAAGGGTGGTCTAGAGTTTTTTCCCCCTCTGGTTGCACATGTGACATGATGGTAGAAATGAGGTAAAACGGATTTAAGTTTGCCTGTATTAAAGTCCCAGGCCACTAGGAGCACCGCTTCTGGATGAGAATTTTCTTGTTTGCTTATGGCCTTATACAGCTCGTTGAGTGCAGTCTTCGTGCCAGCATCGGTTTGTGGTGCTAAATAGACTATATAATATAGATGAGAACTCTTGGTAGACAGTGTGGTCTACAGCTTATTATGATGTATTCTACCTCAGGTGAGAAATACCTCAATTCTTCTTCAATACTAGACATTGCACACTAGAAGTTGACAATAGGCCCCCCCCTATATAACACGGAGAAGCCAGCCAGCTCTATATTATCAGTGTCATCGTTCAGCTAAGTCTCGGTGAAACATAAGCTATTACAGTTTTAAATGTCCCATTGGTAGTATAGTCTACCTCTAGTTTGTTTTCCAATGATTGCACGTTGGCCAATAATACAGAGGGTAGTGGTGGTTTACCTACTTGTCTGCGAATTCTTACTTTCCTGTGGCGGTTCTCATGAGAGCCAGTTTCATCAAAGAGCATGATGGAAGTTCTTGAAATGTTCCAGATTGACTGATCTTCAAGTAATGATGGACTGTCGTTTCTCTTTGCTTATTTGAGCGGTTCGTGCCATAATATGGATGTGGACTTTCTTTTGTATACCACCCCTACCTTGTCACAACACAACTGATTGGCTCAAACGCATTAAGAAGGAAAGGAATTCCACAAAATAACTTTTAAACAAGGCACACCTGTTAATTGAAACACATTCCATGTGATTACCTCATGAAGCTGGTTGAGAGATTGCCAAGTGTGCAAAGCTGTCATCAAGGCAAAGGGTGGCTACTTGAAGAATCTAAAATATATTTTGATTTGTTAAATTGTTTTTGGGTTATTATATGATTCCATATGTGCTATTTCATAGTTTTGTCTTCACTATTATTCTACAATGAAAATAGTCAAAATAAAGAAAAACCCTTGAATGAGTAGGTGTGTCCAAACTTTGACTGGTAGTGGAAATATTTTTTTACCATCGTCACATTTGGCGCGATTGTCTTAGGCGTGCAAGAGTTCATAGCTGCCGATGCCTTGTCGCGACTTTTTCCGACGTTATTTGCAACGTCATTGAGCGTCATCACCATCTTTCCTTTGCGGTAGCTCAAAACGGTCATTATTACAAGCGGAGAAACTTCTATGAATTTATTTTACTCCTGGCTCAGTTTGTCTGAGCAGTGTCTTAAACGCCCAGTGCAGTCAATTTATTTTTATATAAACAAAAATATATCAGCAATAAAAGAAACATCCTTTTACTTTCAACTGGGTTTATTTTCAGCCAACTTAACATGTATAAATATTTGTATGAACATAACGAGATTCAACAACTGAGACATAAACTGAACAAGTTCCATAGACATGACTAACAGAAATTGAATAATGTGTCCCTGAACAAAGAGGGGGGGGGGTGTCAAAATCAAATGTAACAGTCAGTATCTGGTGAGGCCACCAGCTGCATTAAGTACTGCAGTGCATCTCCACCTCATGGACTGCACCAGATTTGCCAGTTCTTGCTGTGAGATGTTACCCCGCTCTTCCACCTGCAAGTTCCAGACATTGCAGGTGGAAGAGCCGATCCAACAGGTCCCAGACATGCTCAATAGGATTGAGATCCGGGCTCTTCGCTGGCCATGGCAGAACACTGACATTCCTGTCTTGCAGGAAATCACACACAAAACGAGCAGTATGGCTGGTGGCATTGTCATGCTGGAAGGTCATGTCAGGATGAGCCTGCAGGAAGGGTACCACATGAGGGAGGATGTCGTCTTCCCTGTAACGCACAGCGTTGAGATTGCCTGCAATGACATCAAGCTCAGTCAGATGATGCTGTGACACACCGCCCCAGACCATGACGGACCCTCCACCTCCAAATCGATCCCCGCTCCAGAGTACAGACCTCGCTCATTCCTTCTACGATAAACACGAATCCGACCATCACCCCTGGTGAGACAAAATCCCAACTCGTCAGCACTTTTTGCCAGTTCTGTCTGGTCCAGCAACGGTGGGTTTGTGCCCATAGGCAACGTTGTTGCCGTGATGTCTGGTGAGGACCTGCCTTACAACAGGCCTACAAGCCCGCAGTCCAGCCTCTCTCAGCCTATTGCTGAGCACTGATGGAGGTAGTGTGCGCTCATGGTGTAACTCGGGCAGTTGTTGTTGCCATCCTGTACCTGTCCCGCAGGTGTGATGTTCAGATGTACCGATCCTTTGCAGGTGTTGTTACACATGGTCTGCCACTGCGAGGACGATCAGCTGTCCGTCCTGTCTCCCTGTAGCGTTGTCTTAGGCGTCTCACAGCACAGACATTGCAATTTATTGCCCTGGCCACATCTGCAGTCCTCATGCCTCCTTGCTGCCGGCCTAAGGCACATTCACACAGATGAGCAGGGACCCTGGGCATCTTTCTTTTGGTGTTTTTCAGAGTCAGTAAGTAGAAAAGCCTCTTCAGTGTCCTAAGAAGTTATTTGGATTTTTATGAATTAGGGTCTTGAAAAGGGGGCGATTCATTTTTGTTGTTGCTGTATTAACATACATACACACACTAATGTCAGCTTTCTGAACAGCTACAAACAGAAGAATACGTACATCGGTACTCAAAAGTACAAAGACGGCAGTCTATGATAGCTGCTGGTTTCACCATCCAAGACTTATGCACCAAAACATTTTCATGGGATATTCATTAATTTATAAGAGGTTCCTTTGGTTCTCAAACTATTGGTACTTTGGTAACACTAAAGTCAACAGGTAAAATGCATTATGATGTAGTGGATGCATTGCAAGACTTGATCCTGACAATCTGATGATCCTGACTAAATCATTTTGAGTAAGTTGAAAAATGTGATGACAAGTGTGTTTTACATAAGGCTTAAAAATCCTTAAACCTGTCTGCTCCTCTTCATCTACACTGATTGAAGTGGATTTAACAAGTGACATCAATAAGGGATCGTAGCGTTCACCTGGTCTGTCCGTCATGGAAAGAGAAGTTCATGTTTTGTACACTCAGTGTAGTATCTAGTATCACATGCCAAACAACTTTAAAGATTAAAAGGCCCAGTACAGTAAAACACATGATTTTCCTGTGTTTTATATATGGTTGGAATAATACTGTGAAATAGTGAAAATTATAACGCCCTTTTTGTGAAAACACTTCCTGAAATGTCATCCTGTTTTGGGGGGGTTGGAGCTTTGGCCTTTCCATTGTGACATCACCATGTGGTAAATTAGCTAATAGACCAATAAGTTCCAAACCTCTCTGCCAATAACAGCTAGTTCAGTTTTTCCCCTCCCCACTCAGACCACTCCTAGCAAAAGTCTTTGTTAAGAAGCTATTTATTTTTTATTTTTGACCATTTAAATTGAAAACAATCACAATAAGGTACTTAATTATTATCCAGAAATTATTTGCTAGAGATTGGCTTAAAACAGGTTTTAAAACAGGATTCCTAGGACCTTTTCTGAGATGCTTTGTGGATACAGACCCTCCGCTAATAGCCCAGCTCCACTCCATTCAGAGTATGTTCAGCATTTCCACATTGGCAGCGATAGACTGAAATGAAAGCCAAAATCAAACTTCAAAAGAATTTAAGATTTTATAAAACTTCCATTTCAAAAACAAAGACCTGGATACATTTCTACTTTTCAAATGAACATTTCTTACGACAAAGAAAAACAAAAAAAACACGGTAAGGAAAAACAAAAACTACTATCATAATCAACTCCCTTTGGTAAAAACTGTCTTGCATTTTTATTTTTCATATACGTACTAACTTCAGCCATCTCTCACTAAAGTCCACAGTAAGCTTAGAAAGTATTACTAGCACAACAACGCAGATCTCAGTCATAAAAAAGGTCTGACACTATGTACAGTTTATTTACAGTGTGTGGATAGTCCATCCATAATGATCTCTGTTTATGTGTACAAGCTGGTGTATTGGCGTAGTAGGGCATTGCTAGCAACTTCAAAAGGTTGAATATCAGGGCGGCCAGGATTAGTTGTGTTTATATACTTACAATAAATACACACACACACACACACACACACACAAAACATTTCATAATCTGACATTCACAAGCTATACAATTTTACAGTCTGAGACACAGCAGAGTTGTGTGGCTAATCTACTTGTCTTTTTACATTAAACACAACAGTGCTTTTCACTTCTCACCCCACAATGCTGCTTGTGACTCAAGCCTCGTTCTCTTAATGCACCCTTGTGTTTGAAAAGGTGACCAATAAGAAATATCTTGTCTCGTTTTGAAGTAATGTGTTATTGTGATTTGTCCCCAACACAGGGACGTGGCTGTGCCAGATCGTTTCAACTAGTCTGCTTTGAGCTCCATGCACCCTTGAAACCGTGGCAACTCAGACTCAACCCCATCCAATTCCTAGTTAAGTGCACTTATCCCCCAGAACTATTTTCCACGGATACCGCAGTTACACCGTCAAAAGTAATCTTTGACAACAGAATCCTTATTCTGATGGCTTCATATATTACTATGTCTGTCAATAACAAACAACCAAACCCCAGCCTACTGCCTGAGCGCAAGTGAGGCTGTTACCTAGCAGGCACCTCTAGGGAGCACACATGGCAAGTCTCAAAAGCCTTTTATTAAAGCCCCGAAGACCATGATTTGTGATGTGGTTTGGTCTGCTGGTAAGAGTTCAGGTCAGTGACTGAGGCTAGATTTCAACCAACAGGACAACTCCCTACGTTTTGGCACCGAAGGCCCTGCAAAAGTGTGCACAGCTAAAAACGCTGGTTAAAAACAGTGATCCAGTCGCCCCCGGTAAGACCTAGTTTTGTGTTGTGCTCCCATATCAGCCTTAGAAAGTTGTTTATTTGCCCTCTCCTCCTCACCCATTCCTGACCCGTCCTACTATATAATCCCAACCCCCCCTCCATTCCTGGTGGGTTATGGTGCATTGAAGGGTGAGCCGTATTTGACACGGTACTTGTTGATGTTCATGAAGTGGAGGATCTCCAGCTCGCGGGTGGTGGTGCACGGCACCAGGCCGTCACGCCCCTCTCCCATCAGCCACTTGTTGGTCTCAGCGGCCATGTCGCGAGTGACATGCTCCTTCACCCAGGAGTCGACCCAGGCCTGGAAGCGCTTGTGCAACCGAGTGCTCACTCTGTCGTGTGACTGCAGGTGAAAAGGAGGGGCACAGTGGTCATGATACTGTGTTAAAAAAAACTCAACACAACAAATATAGGTTTCTAAGGTATCGCTCACACAATTGGTGGTCCTATAGAGCAGTGGTTCCCAAACTGAGGCATGCAAGTTTTCTGCGGGTGGGGGCACTAGGGTCCCACCCCAAAAAGTAACTTTCAACATACTCTTGAAAGTTGTAATAGTAGAATGCACAAGGTGCAATTTTGAAATTGTTTTCCTCGTCATGTCAGTCATTGCATAGCTTATGTCACGTTCGCATACTAGTCGGAACTAGGCAACGCTGAAATTTCCAACTTGCTAACTGGTTGTAGTTATACGTGCCGCGTTCAATGAATCAGCAAGTCTGACATTTTGTAGTTTCCTAGTTCCGACTTGCATGTGAACGCGGCATAAGAGAGCTATTTATAACCTCTCAGAAATGTCCAGATCAACTAATCCATGTCAGCCAATGTTTTTTAACCATAGATTTTGTTGTAATGTTTGAGTCACTCAATTATCACATGAATACACATTAGGAATGGAAAAATGTATGAAATTGCACGAAAACGAGATGTAGAACTTATAATTATTCTCGGCACCATGTGACAATGTGTAAAATTACTGGAAATAAGCTTTAAAGCTGAGAAATGTTCTCTCCGCCAACAAGAGGGTTGTGAACAGTCAGAAATAGATGTGGCACGTGCAGGAGGGGGCGCGGGATGTTCCCCAATGCTTGAAGGGGAGCCTGAGTGAAAGTTTGAGAACCATTGATTTAGAGGATGGTTACTAATTTAACAGAGTAGAATAACAAGTCACAAACAGGATTGTGCCCATTAAAAGGATGAGGCCACAAAGGGTAATATGTACAGCTCCACTACACTACGACGGTAGTGGGAGAGGAATATGAGTAAATGGGAGGAGAGGTGAATACCTGGTGAGCTCGCAGCAAAGCAGTGCGTCGGTACATGTAGTCCTCAGACTTGAAGACATACACCATCTTGTAGGAGTTGAGCTTGAACATACATTCCATTTTAAGGTTCTCAGCGTTCTCCATGGACTTTTTCTCTCCCTCGCTGGCCTCCTTCTCTAGCTGCTCCCTACCCCTTTGGTACTTCCGTATCCGACGGAGGTTCCTGATTAGAAAAGGTTCCAGGTTAGGCTAGTCAAAGCTAAATCTCTTTTGAGGCATTTTGCACCACTTCTCCCTTGAAAAGGCAACTGTAAGAGAATAAAGACTGCATATTCAAATAGTGACACTAACCTGGGAAGGAAGACAGGTTTCTGAGCAAGGTGTTCCCTCAACTCTGGAGAGGTAGAGTCAGAATTCAGGTAGCGATCCACGTAATCTGACCAGCGCTAGAAAATACAAAAAAAAAAAAAAATCCACTCAAATTCACAGACCAGCTGCCAAAATAAAAGTTTGGCAGTGATAATACATATTTACCGCTTACCACAACACTAAAAACAATTTAACTAGATGGGTTGACAGATTGTTTTGATTGCATGTTGTTGTCAATCTTCACCATTGGTCAAATACAGTATAACAAAAAATCCAGGTGTTCGAATTAAGTGGCGGAAAGCTGAGATGCCTGGGTTCACACTAGAGGTCGACCGATTATGTTTTTTCAACGCCGATACCGATTATTAGAGGACCAAAAAAAGCAGATACCGATTAAATCGGACGATTTTTATATATATATATTTGAAATAATGACAATTACAACAATACTGAATGAACAATGAACACCTTTATTTTGACTTAATACATAAATAAAATCTATTTAGTCTCAAATAAATAATGAAACATGCTCAATTTAGTTTAAATAATGCAAAAACACAGTGTTGGAGAAGAAAGTAAAAGTGCAATATGTGCCATGTAAAAAAGCTAACGTTTAAGTTCCTTGCTCAGAACATATGAAAGCTGGTGGTTCAATATTCCCAGTTCTTCAATATTCCCAGTAAATAAATATTAGGTTGCAGTTATTATAGGAATTATGACGCGTCGACTATTTCTCTCTATACCCGTTTCATATACCTTTGACTATTGGATGTTCTAATAGGCACTTTAGTATTTAGTACTTTAGTATTGCCTAATCTCAGGAGTTGATAAGCTTGAAGTCATAAACAGCGCTGTCATCAAGCATTGCTAAGAGCTGCTGGCAAACGCAGTAAAGGGCTGTTTGAATGAATGCTTACGAGCCTGCTGCTGCCTACCACCGCTCAGTCAGACTGCTATATCAAATCATAGACTTAATTATAATAAACACACAGAAATACGAGCCTTTGGTCATTAATATGGTCAAATCCGGAAACTATCATTTTGAAAACAAAACGTTGATTCTTTCAGTGAAATACGGAACTGTTCTGTATTTTATCGAACGGGTAAAATCTAATGCCGATTAATCGGTCGACCTCTAGTTCACACAGGAGAAAATAAAAGCATATATTTGTACTGTGCGGTCTATTACCTCTGCCTCCATGGGTTCATCAGAGTTCTCCTCCTCGGTGTCCAGAAGCTCCACCGTCAGTTGAACACGGCCTCTGTTCTTTAGAAACATAAGCTGTGGCGAGAGCGAGGAAAGAAAGGCAGGAGATGAGAGAGAAAGATAACGTTAGAGAGAGATATAGATACAGTGGGGGAAAAAAGTATTTAGTCAGCCACCAATTGTGCAAGTTCTCTCACTTAAAAATATGAGAGGCCTGTAATGTTCATCATAGGTACACTTCAACTATGACAGACAAAATGAGGAAAAAAAATCCAGAAAATCACATTGTAGGATTTTTTATGAATTTATTTGCAAATTATGGTGGAAAATAAGTATTTGGTCACATACAAACAAGCAAGATTTCTGGCTCTCACAGACCTGTAACTTCTTCTTTAAGAGGCTCCTCTGTCCTCCACTCATTACCTGTATTAATGGCACCTGTTTGAACTTGTTATCAGTATAAAAGACACCTGTCCACAACCTCAAACAGTCACACTCCAAACTCCACTATGGCCAAGACCAAAGAGCTGTCAAAGGACACCAGAAACCAAATTGTAGACCTGCACCAGGTTGGGAAGACTGAATCTGCAATAGGTAAGCAGCTTGGTTTGAAGAAATCAACTGTGGGAGCAATTATTAGGAAATGGAAGACATACAAGACCACTGATAATCTTCCTCGATCTGGGGCTCCACGCAAGATCTCACCCGTGGGGTCAAAATGATCACAAGAACGGTGAGCAAAAATCCCAGAACCACACGGGGACCTAGTGAATGACCTGCAGAGAGCTGGGACCAAAGTAACAAAGCCTACCATCAGTAACACACTACGCCGCCAGGGACTCAAATCCTGCAGTGCCAGACGTGTCCCCCTGCTTAAGCCAGTACATGTTCAGGCCCGTCTAAAGTTTGCTAGAGAGCATTTGGATGATCCAGATGAGGATTGGGAGAATGTCAGATGAAACCAAAATAGAACTTTTTGGTAAAAACTCAACTCGTCGTGTTTGGAGGACAAAGAATGCTGAGTTGCATCCAAAGAACACCATACCTACTGTGAAGCATGGGGTGGAAACATCATGCTTTGGGGCTGTTTTCTGCAAAGGGACCAGGACGACTGATCCGTGTAAAGGAAAGAATGAATGGGGCCATGTATCGTGAGATTTTGAGTAAAACCTCCTTCCATCAGCAAGGGCATTGAAGATGAAGCGTGGCTGGGTCTTTCAGCATGACAATGATCCCAAACACACCGCCGAACAGCGAAGGAGTGGCTTCGTAGAAGCATTTCAAGGTCCTGGAGTGGCCTAGCCAG
Source organism: Brachymystax lenok tsinlingensis (assembly GCA_030435695.1). Classification (NCBI taxonomy): domain Eukaryota; kingdom Metazoa; phylum Chordata; class Actinopteri; order Salmoniformes; family Salmonidae; genus Brachymystax; species Brachymystax lenok. Next base: position 8,556,243 of record CM059818.1, on the reverse strand, counting down.
TCTCCAGATCTCAATCCCATAGAAAATCTTTGAAAGTCCGTGTTGCCCAGCGACAGCCCCAAAACATCACTGCTCTAGAGGAGATCTGCATGGAGGAATGGGCCAAAATACCAGCAACAGTGTGTGAAAACCTTGTGAAGACTTACAGAAAACGTTTGACCTCTGTCATTGCCAACAAAGGGTATATAACAAAGTATTGAGATAAACTTTTGTTATTGACCAAATACTTATTTTCCACCATAATTTGCAAATAAATACATAAAAAATCCTACAATGTGATTTTCTGGATTTTTTTCCCTCATTTTGTCTGTCATAGTTGAAGTGTACCTATGATGAAAATTACAGGCCTCTCTCATCTTTTTAAGTGAGAGAACTTGCACAATTGGTGGCTGACTAAATACTTTTTTCCCCCACTGTATATATATTACACGCGATAGTCAGAAACAGACATCACAGAAGAAAAACTATTTCCTGACAGTGGTCGATCTACCTTGAAGCAATTCTCATCGGACATGATCTGTTCCGCCTTGCGCTGGTAGCATCCCTCTGTGGAAGCTCTGGATGTCTGGGTGGAAAGGGGACCTCCGGTGGCCCCGTTGGTGCCCTCTGCTAGGTACAGGTCTGTCACCTGCACACAGATCTCGTCACTCACTATGTGCTGGAGCTGCAGACAGAAAAGAAGAAGAGCTGAGTGGAGAAACGTGCATCCAGCAGAACCAACCTGTAAAGAAATGCTTAAACAAAAACTGAAAACAGGTTTAGAATAGGCTCATCAACCTGGAGGATCAAAAAACTAGCTATGCTACTAGGAACTAGCCCAAATCTAGTGTAAAAGAATAGCAGTAAGGAGGGGGTACTGACCTGCCTGACGATGCTCTGGATGACTTTGTCCATGGTGAAGGCGGTGTAGGCATGGATGGTGAACATCTCCCGGAGGGAGTCCTCGTACTGAGCCGGCTCCATGTTGCCGTCCAGAAGGCTCCGCACCATCTCCAGGAAGGCAGAGTAGTAATCCTCCACCTCTATATCCACTGCAAGCAGGGAAGAACCAGACTGTCAGAGACTGATCAAATAGAGGACTGCATTCCCATGGGATGCCCGCAGGACCTGAGGATCCCAACAGATCATTGTGGGACGCGGTCAGCATTTTTTATGCTGCGGGTGGGAGTGGGCGGTCAGACAGACTTATTTGGGATGAAAATATTTGTTGTCCTGCAGAGTTAGAAATGGTCTTTCCGCTTTGTATGGGTTAGCCTAGGCCTACCCATTGTATTAAAAGCACGTCGCATTATTCACAAACTCAGAATTCGCTACTTCAACTTCAGTAGCCTACCTCTGCTCTTCTAGTTGGGCATGTGCGATCAAATGTGCCTAGTATACAGTACAAGTCAAAGGTTCAGACACAACCTCATTCTTAATTTTGACTATTTCCTACATTGTAGAATAATAGTGAAGACACTATGAAATAACACATACGGAATCATGTAGTAACCCCCCCAAAAATAGTGTTAAATCAAAATATATTTTAGATTCTTCAAAGTAGCCACCCTTTGCCTTGATGACAGCTTTGCACACTCTTGGCATTCGCTCAACCAGCTTCATGAGGTAGTCACCTGGAATGCTTTTCCAACAATCTTGAAGGAGTTTCCACATATGCTGAGCACTTGTTGGCTGCTTTTCCTTCACTCTGCGGTCCAACTCATCCCAAACCATCTCAATTGGGTTGAGGGATTGTGGAGGCCAGGTCATCTGATGCAGCACTCCATCACTCTCCTTCTTGGTCAAATAGCCCTTACACAGCCTGGAGGTGTGTTGGGTCATGGTCCTGTTGAAAAACAAATGATAGTGGGACTAAGCGCAAACCAGATGGGATGGAGTATCGCTGCAGAATGCTGTGGTAGCCATGCTAGTTAAGTGTGCCTCGAATTAAAAAATATAAAATCACTGACAGTGTCACCAGCAAAGCACCCCCACACCATCACACCTCCTCCGTGTTTCACGGTGAGATTGTCCGTTCACCGACACCGCGTTTCACAAAGACACGGCGGTTGAACCAACATTTTTACATTTGGACTCATCAGACCAAAGGACAGATTTCCACCGGTCTCATGTCCATTGCTCTTGTTTCCGTGCCCAATCAAGTCTCTTCTTATTATTGGTGTCCTTTAGTGGTTGTTTCTTTGCAGCAATTTGACCATGAAGGCCTGATTCACGCTGTCTCCTCTGAACAGTTGATGTTGAGATGTGTCTGTTACTTGAACTCTGAAGCATTTATTTGGGCTGCAATTTGAGGCTGGTAACTCGAATGAACTTTACCTCTGCAGCAGATGTAACTCTGGGACTTCCTTTCCTGTCGCGGTCCTCATGACAGCCGGTTTCATCATAGCGCTTGCTGGTTTTTGTAACAGCACTTGAAACTTTCCAGATTGACTGACCTTCATGTCTTAAAGTAATGATGGACTGTCATTTCTCTTTGCTTATTTGAGCTGTTCTTGCCATATTAATAGGGACGGTCTTTTACCAACAAGGCACACCTGTTAATTGAAATGCATTCCAGGTGACTACCTCATGAAGCTGGTTGAGATAAGAGTGTGCAAAGCTGTCATCAAGGCAAAGGGTGGCTACTTTGAAGAACCTAACATACATTTTGAATTGTTAAACGTTTTTGATTACTATATGATTCCATGTGTTATTTCATAGTTTTGATGTCTTCACTATTATTCAACAATGTAGAAAATAGTAAAACTGCTACCTGCCCAAACGCATAGTGCCAACTGTAAAGTTTGGTGGAAGAGGAATAATGGTCTGGGTCTATTTTTCATGGCTCGGGCTAGGCCCCTTATTTCCAGTGAAAGGAAATCTTTATGCTACAACATTCAATGACATTCTAGAAGATTCTGTGCTTCCAACTTTGTGGCAACAGTTTTGGGAAGGACATTTCCTGTTTCAGCATGACAATGCCCCATGTACAAAGTGAGGTCCAGAAATGGTTTGTCGAGATCAGTGTGGCAGAATTTGACTGGTCTGCAGAGCCCTGACCTCAACCCCAATGAACACTTTTTGGATGAATTGGAACACCAACTGCAAGCTTAATTGTCCAACATCAGTGCCTGACCTCACTAATGCTCTTATGGCTGAATAGAAGCAAGTCCCTGCAGCAATGTTCCAACATCTAGTGGAAAGCCTTCCCAGAAGAGTGGAGGCTGTTGTAGCAGCAAAGGAGGGACCAACTCCATATTAATGCCCATGATTTTGGAATGAGATGTTCGACGGGCAGGTGTCCCGAGTGGCGCAGCGGTCTAAGGCACTGCATCGCAGTGATAGAGGCATCACTACAGACCCTGATTCGATCCTGGGCTGTATCACAACAGGCCGCGATCGGGAGTCTCACGGGGTGGCGCACAATTGGCTCAGCGTCGCCCGGGTTAGGGGAAGGTTTGGCTGGGGTAGGCCGTCATTGTAATTAAGAATTTGTTCTTAACTGACGTGCCTAATTAAAGGTTATTTTTATTGTGGTGCATCTTTCCAAGGAACTGTTCTTCCTAAATATGATTAAGGCTATAGTTTACATTGCCTATGAACAAATACTGATAAACCATATTTGTCTCAGTCTGAAAATCGTCTCACTTCGAAGGTAGGCTATAAAAATAGCTCAAGAGAAAGTGAAAGTCTGTCCAACTCTGCTCTCTTTAAACTACATCTAGCCGATAAACCCAGTAATATCGATTGCTTAATATAATGGGCCACGTGAAAATTACATAGACCTAAAATAACAATGCAGGACTGCGGTTGGGTTTAGGACCAGTTCTTGCAATAACAGGTGGGAGTCCGCTTGCGGGATGAAGAAATAAGAGCCACGCAGACCTCTATACTTACACATCTTTCAATGCACACTGAATAGGAACTGATTTACTGTGGAAATTTTGCAGACAACTGTACATACTGTGTTTGGCCAAGGGCTATGATTAGCCAATCTCTAGCTTGCTCAATGCTTCACAGATCCACAGTAGCCCCCATTAACCCAGTGCTGATGCACTGTGTGTCTATGAGACTTACCAATCAAAGTGATGAAAATCAACGAGTGATTGAGTGTGAAAAGGCTATTGCTGTGTGGAATTAACAGTTTTGTGCTATGAACTCACTGGGCTCTTTCAGTCTCAGCTGGATGGCAGGGTTGTCATTCTTGTCTCGCTTGAGGCCCAGCACCTCTCTCTCCCAGTCACGCTCCCGGATGTCCTCCTCAATCTGCCTCTCCGCCTGCCCGTAGATCCGCATCAGCCGCGAGCACAGTGTCTGGTGCAGCCGCAGGAAGATGTACCAGTTATTGTTGACGTAAAATAGATTGTAGGCCTCGACGCAACTTCGAAGCTTCTGGGCACCCGTGTTGCAGAAGAGGAGCTTGGAGGACTTGTTGGGGCTTCCACCTTGCGTGACGCCATTGTGCTTCTTGGCCACGGCCTCATCCAGCGCCATCTCCTCTTCCTCTTCTTCCTCCAGGTCAGAGAGCTCGCCGCGCTGGGCGAACAGCATGTCGGGGATCAAGTGGTGAATGATTTGTTTTATCTTGTACTTGTCCTCCTTCTGGATGCCCGTCTGCCGCTTGACGTGGTGGATGATGAGGGCGGCAGCATCCTCCAGGATCTGGCTGTCCTTGTAGGTCAAAGTCAGGTGGGGGCCGCTGGGCATCGCGGTGCTCTCTTCCGACGCCTGTTCCTGTCGCTACACAGCAACACAAAAGCACACACTTTTCACCTACGCGCTGTTGAATGAACAGCAACATAAAATTCCCACAATTTAGGATTCTATTTTAACTTATTGGAATTCAAGAAAACTCACCTCGTCGTAGATGCTCTCAATCTCATTGAGCAGTGTCTTGGATCGTAGCACCTTGGTGTCGTTCTGTTTGAAGTTGATACCTTGGTGGTCGAGAGACTTCAAGTAGTACTTCTCATTCTGCTCCCTCCAGATCTTGTTGAAGCCCCTCTGGGCTTCCCGCCACTCCTCCTCCTTGGTCTTTAACCTGAGGACAACACGGGAATGAGGACGGCTTGCAGGAGAAAACCTCAAGATGTGACTAAGGGAAAAGATTAATAGTTTTCAATTCAACACTTTGATGTAAGAACAGGCAGAGTATGAGCATGCATGAAAGAAGAATGTAGACACCCACAAAAGCCCTGTAAACAAATATATAAACATTGAATCAACAGTTTAGAGAAACTAGGGATAGTTCATCCAAATTACATGCGGAATAAACAATACTCCTTTCCTGGTACAGTTTGAGTTTTGGCTTGACACTCACCTCTTCAGCACGATGGGAACAGACACGGCAGGGTTCTTCTTGAGCCCATCGATGATGTCAGGGGCCTTGTCACCGTATATCCTCTGGATGGCCTTGCGATGGATGACCTCCGAGGAGCCTCCCAGCGTGTTGTCCAGGCGGAACTTGGCCTGCTCCTCGGCAGACATACGGGACAGTTTTCTTTGTACGGTCTCCAGCATGCGGATGGTGGCCAGGTTGGTCTCTAGCACCACGTCCAGCTGGAGGCAAATACACAAGGGAGCGTTAGATGACAAGCACAACATGGGCAAGACAACGTAATAGCATAGATCAGGGATGGGCAACTGGGTGTAATTTCGAAATTTGGTTGTGTGTCAGACAATTAGCCCATGTCAGCAAAAATGTTTTAGATTGGTAAATTAGTCTAGTGGCCAGCTATCTAAACTTGTAGTGAACATGGTCAAATTACTGACAGGGGGTGGGGCCCATTGATCATTAGTTATATTAAATACTGCAAAAATTTACCTCCACCCAACGACAAAGTGTAAAATTGCAGGAAAGGTAAAAATAATAATTATTCAATGTCACAAGGGGGGCTGAAAATGTTTTGTTAGCAAGGGGGGGCCTCATGATAAGAGTTCGGGTTTTTTGTGGTCCCCACCCCCATCAAAGTCGCCCATCCCTGGCATAGATGGATGTATTCGCCCATGAAACAGATCGAAACAGTTTTTATTAATTTGGTTTACAGTTTTGGGCTAACTCACCTCGAAGCGTTCATCCTCACATCTGTAGATGTGCTCCTCATACTGGGTCTTTTTGGAGCTCACAAAGGTAGAGTCTTCAGACCAGGAAGGGGAAGGACACCCAGGTGTCATTGAGGACCTGGATAAAGCAAGGACACACTAAACATCTTGTGTACATACTTTACAAAATATAAAAAGACGTAAAAAAAGAAGATGCAAAGCTGTGAGGCAACGCAATAATACAGCTCTGGTATTAATACAGCTCTGATTTCACCAAGTAAACCTAAAGAAACATGGTTCCGACATGAACATCCACAACATTCAGAAAACAGTACACACTGTGAGTAGACTAACTAGAGAGTAATTATTTGTGTGAACAGCTGACAGGTAGGTGTGGTTAATGGCTGGTGAAAAAGGTTCCCTTGAGGGCCTGTTGAATGGCTGAAGTTCTTTAGATTGCCTTCAAGGGGCAGTGTTGCACTTACCTCTTTGCACAGTGGCGTTCTCCCGGTGCACTTGGGCTGCGTGTAGCTCTTCGGCAGTGCTCTGTAGCTCGAGCCCAGTCTCTTGCAGGAAGCATAGTCGATCTCCATGGCAATACCCTCCAAGGCACGCTCCTTGGGATAGCGCTCAGTGTGGGACATTTCCCGGTATCCTAGGAAGTTCTTGAACCAATTGAACAGTTCGGGGAATTTCCTGTCAACGACAGTGGCAATTTTGGTTCATTTCTTTGTTGTTGCTTTAGCCACACTTAACAAAGCTTTACTGAATGGATCAAATGATGCATAACCAGTCGAACATGTCAATGATGTGAAACAAGCCATGACCAATGAGGAGTGGATGAATCTAGAGTTAGTCGGTCACTGACTAACTTTCCCAACTTCCGTACTCACCCCAGGAAGGGCAGCACCAGTTGCACCAGCTCAGCTCTGGAGATGACCTCTTGGTTGAAGATGACCAAACAACGCAGGAAGTTGTCATAGGCCTCTGCACTCCGCAATGCCTTCTGCACCTGCAAAGAAAAAATATATAAAACACCTGGATGAGACATCAAGTAAAGACAGATTCAAAAAGTAAAAAAAAAAAAAATAGCATGTTGCCCTTTAAGATGAACTATATCGTACTGCACCTTCAAGCTTTATGGGGGGTATGCCTGTGGCGGCAGGTAGCCTAGTGGTTAGAGCGTTGGACTAGTAACTGAAAGGTTGCAAGATCGAATCCCAGAGCTGACATGGTAAAAATCTGTTGTTCTGCCCCTGAACAAGGCAGTTAACCCACTGTTCCTAGGCCGTCATTGAAAATAAGAATTTGTTCTTAACTGACTTGTCTAGATAAAAAGGTAAAATAAATAAATAAATGTAGTTCATTATAGCAGGAAATTATAAGCAACTTTTACTCGTTAATATTTAATTAAATTAGTTAAAAACATTGACCTTTCAGGTTATATAATTCCGTAGCTAATGAAACTAAATTGGGTAGAAAGCCAAGCTCAAACTCACCTTCTCAAAGAACAGAGATTCTGTGCCATCTCCATGTTTGTTGGCTTCTACCAGGGACGAGTCTTTCAAATTCAGTAACTTGGGCTTCTTCTTCAAGATAGCAAAGTGGACAAAAGAGAGTGAGTTCTCAACTGTGATGTAAAAAATATCATATCAGTTTATATTGATAAATAATTTAACACAAGCTGTGAAATAGTAGAGCAGGCTGGAAAGCAGTCAGAGGGTAGTGCATTTCCGTATCTACAGTGTGCTGATAAAGGGGTGTGTACCTTGACAGGGGGTGTGGCAACCGTCCCAGAGAGCATGCGGATCTGGCAACCGTTCTGATTGGGCCTCTGTTTGTTGTTGAGCTGCAGCTTCTTCGCTGTGCCACCGTGGTCATTTCGCACAGACTCCGCCTTCTCTGCTGTCGTCTTGCTTAACAGCTAGGGAGGACAAGGGACACGACATTGGCAGATAGCAGGTTTTCAAATTAGTACCTGAGGTAATGTTGTGATGCAACTACCTCTGAGCTATCGAAAAAAGTTACGTCAACCACTGAATATTATGTCCGATATGAACTTTTGGGGACAAATACTTCTTAATACAAATTAATATTTTGAACACACTTTATAGACATACACTGAGTATACCAAACATTAGATATCACCTTCCTAATATGGAGTTGAACCCCCCCCCGTTTGCCCTCAGAACAGCCTCAATACATTGGGCATGGACTCTACAAGGTGTCAAAAGCGTTCCACAGGGATGCTGGCCCATGTTGACACCAATGCTTCCCACAGTTGTGTCAAGTTGGCTGGATGTCCTTTGGGTGTTGGACCTTTCTTGATACACATGGGAAACTGTTGAGTGTGAAAAACCCAAGAGCATTTTGCCCTGCACCTACTACCATTACCCCTTCAAAAGGCACTTAAATATTTTGTCTTGCCTATTCACCCTGAATGGCACACGTACACAATCCATGTCTCAATTGTCTCAAGGCTAAAAATCCTTCTTTAACCCATCTCCTCCACTTCAACTACACTGATTGAAGTGGATTTAACAAGTGACAATAAGGGATCATAGCTTTCACCTGGTCAGCCTACGTCATGGAAAGAGCCAGTGTTGTTAATGTTTTGTATACTCGGTTTAGATTCTCAGGGCACAGATAAATGCTTTTTGCTCTACTCACCACCGAGCTGTTGGCATCTGGTAGGAACTGGCCAAACTCAGAGAGAAGGTCCTCCTGGTTCTTGAAGAGCCGGGCCACCTGGGCATAGACCTCCTGCTCTGTCAGGGCTGGGGTGTAGTTCCCTCCTGCCTCTTTAGCATTCCGCTGCTCCTTCTAGAGTTGAAAAACTTTGCTATTATGAATGCTCCAGTTGGAATATTAAGTGATAGGTGGTCTAAGAGGAAAATGTGGTTTGGCTGCTGACCTGGTAGGTGTGCAGGATCTCCAGGAATGCTTTGTAGATGTCCGGCTGACCCTGGAAACGGTTCTTGATCTTGTTGACGTAGTTGATGGCATGATTGAACTCCACAGGCTGGTTGTTCTGCAGCGGAGGGGCGTTGGGCGTGCCACTGATCGGGGTGTGGGTCTGCAGGGTCGGGGATCGGGGGGAGGCATAGGCAGGGATGGACGGATTGGGCTGGCTGCTTGGCGTGAGGACTGGAGATTGCAGTGGCTGCTAGACAAAGACATAAAACAAACACGTATATAAAAATCATGTTGGGGAAAATCTAAAATATTTAACATTTTGGACTAGCAGTCTGAGAGAACAGTGGTAAACATAATATAGGCAAATAATGTGTAATATTTATATTTTCACCCACTCACCTTGCATATCTTGGTAGGGGTTGGCTGTGTGGGAGGGGGTGGGGCAGAAGTGGTGGTGGAGGCTGGCACCTGGGGCGGGGTGGGTGGTCCCGACAGGGGGATTTGTGAGACAGAGATGCCGTGAGGGGTGATGTGGTGGATCTGACCCGGGGTGGTCACATTGACCAGGTCGTTGGTCGCGACCTCGATCTTGTAGCCCGGTGGCAGGAAGGTGTTGAATCCCATAATGAGGTCAGGGTGGCCTTTGAAGAGCTGGGATACCCTGCTTATCACCCCTGGAGTGTCAATGCTGTGACAAAACAGAGAAACATATTTGCTTGAAAGGCAGTTAACTTTTGTCATGCTAGAGTAAGAGAGAGGCAAAACCTTAAACGTCAATAGTGAATGACCTCACCTTTGAGACTTGAACTCCTTCATGATGTCCAGGAAGTCATTGTAGACTTGAGGTTGGTTGCCAAACTGCAGTTTCACTTGGTCCAGGTAGGACAAAGCATCTTCCACCTGAGAAAGAGAGAAAGACATCCATCTCTCCAAGTCTGATCACTGTTCATCTGGGTCTTATTTGATTATATTTCAGAAAAAAGTCTAAATTGCTCTCAATAGGCTGGCCTGGAAAACACCAAAACGGCAGGTCCATGAGGTTTCACCTTGAGCCTCTGGAATTGCTGCTGGCCCTGGGCTGAGGCAGGGGGGTGAGCGTGGCCCTGCATCACAGGGGGCCCGTGGGGCTGGACCGTTGGGCTGTGGTGGTGTACAGCTGGGCTAGGGGCGTGCCCATGACCACTCGAGTTCTGTGGCACAGTGGGGATCTGTAGAGGGGACACAGGGTCAAATACACGACCGGTCAAAAGTTTTAGAAAACTTCCTCATTAAAAGGATTTTTCTTTATTTATACTATTTTCTACATTGTAGAATAATAGTGAAGACATCAAAATATATAAAAAATAAATTTAAAAAAACTCATGTAGTAACCCAAACAAGTACTAAACAAATCAAAATATATTTTATATTTGAGATTCTTTAAAAATAGCCACCCGTTGCCTTGATGACAGCTTTGCACACTCTTGGCATTCTCTCAACCAGCTTCACCTGGTATGCTTTTCCAACAGTGTTGAAGGAGTTCCCACATATGCTAAGCACTTGTTGGCTGCTTTTCCTTCACTCTGCTGTCCAACTCATCCCCGACCATCTCAATTAGGGTGAGACTGTATCTCAATTGAGGTCAGGTCATCTGATGCAGCACTCCATCACTCTCCTTCTTGGTCACATAGCCCTTACACAGCCTGGAGGTTTGTTTTGGGTCATTGTCCTGTTGAAAAACAAAATGATAGTCCCGCTAAGCTCAAACCAGATGGGATGGCGTATCGCTACAGAATGCTGTGGTAGCCATGCTGGTTAAGTGTGCCTTGAATTCTAAATAAATCACAGACAGTGACACCAGCAAAGCACCCTCACACCACCTCCTCGCTTTGCGGTGGGAAATACACACGCAGAGATCATCAGTTCACCTACATTGCGTCTCACAAAGACACGGAGGTTGGAACAGAAATCTCCAATTTGGACTCCAGACCAAAGGACAAATTTCCACCGGTCTAATGTCCATTGCTTGTGTTTATTGGCCCAAGCAAGTCTCTTCTTATTGGCATCCTTTAGTAGTGGTTTCTTTGCAGCAATTCGACCATGAAGGCCTGATTCACACAGCCTCCCCTGAACAGTTGATGTTGAGATGCGTCTGTTACTTGAACTCTGTAAAGCATTTATTAGATCTGCAAAGGCTGGTAACTAATGGACTTATCCTCTGCAGCAGAGGTAACTCTGGGTCTTTCTTTCCTGTGGCGGTCTTCATGAGAGACAGTTTCATCATAGCGCTTGATGGTTTTTGTGACTGCACTTGAAGAAACTTTCAAAGTTATTGAAATTTTCCAGATTGACTTACCTTCATGTCTTTAAATAATGAACTGTAGTTTTTCTTTGCTTATTTGAGCTGTTCTTGCCATAATATGGAGAATGCCAAGAGTGCAGAGCTGTCATCAAGGCAAAGGGTGGCTATTTGAAGAATCTCAAATATAAAATATATTTTGATTTGTTTAACACTTTTTTGGTTATTACATGATTCCATATGTGTGATTTCATAGTTTGTATGTCTTCAGTATTATTATACAATGTAGAAAATAAAGAAAAACCCTTGAATGAATAGGTGTTCTAAAACTTTTGATCAGTAGAGTACATGCATATAATGCATTTCTTTTTTGGGGAGGAAATTACTGATTGTTTGGTTGTTTTATGAATACAGTTCTGGAATTGATTGATCAATTGTTAAATCATTCCAAAGTGTACAGAGCCACAGCATATCACTATTAAGGAAGTTACTGCTCATTTATGATTAAAAATAGCAGTTAAAGTCTATGAAACCGTAAACCTTGGTTGCGTGTACCTGGTAGCCCTGTGGGACAGAATACTGGATGTTGCCTGCGGTAGGCTGCATGCTGTCGCCCACAGCCTCGTACGCGGCAGGCGCCGGGGCCAGGACGCGGTGCTGGAAAGCCTCGGTGCTGCCGGTGAGGCGCCGCTGTTGGGACGCAAATACCGGTTCCTGTTCCTCCAAGCGCCGTTTCATTTTGAACTCATGCTCGAGGGGGCTGAAAGACCTGCGGACGAAACAACTTCAGCATGGCATCCGGGTAGTCATGGATTTACGGGGCCGTATTTTTGTCATACTCGCGCAAAATTGTGTTTACCTTTTCACTTAAATGGAGAGAAAGACAGCGTCAAAAATATATGTACTTTCAGGTAGGCAGATATACATTTTCAAAAACATGTAAGCCTAAACTTAATACACAAACAGGTTTTATTTATTTAAAACATTCATGCTGGTAATAAAGTATGTGCCAGTTGTCATTTGAATCTGAAGCTAAACATGGACATAAAATACGACTGGCACGTGTTGATACAATGTTCGAATACTATGTAGACTGAAAACAACCTAGCAGCCAATGCATACTGCAGAACTATGAATTACTTAAATCGAAGCGACGCCACAGTACTGGGGTGTATTCAAAACATTAGGCCGATTTACGTTGCAAAACAGCAACCCTTTATTCCTAACGGTAAATGGTTTGCAATGAAAACGAGTTTCTACTGGACAAATTCAGGAAGGTTCGTCCCCATTTCGTTTGCTTCTTATACGGTTTCCGTTCTGAGAGGTAATGAATACTCCCCTGATTGAATGTGACTGGCTTGCTACATTCCCTTCACGATCTAGCTACCGTGGTAGTGATTTATTTCCTGCAATTTTGCATGATGACAAAACAATAGTCAAAACATGCGATTTTTACTTGGTTAGCTGAACGAGAGGTTCCAATAAATATGTATTTTGATGTAATAAAATATCTAGCTAGCTAGTAGCTGGTTAACATTTCGGACAGGCTCCTGTAAGTTACACAATGCTGTATTCGTTACGCTTAGAAATAGCAAGTTTGCTAGCAAAAGTTTAGTTAACTAGCTAGTTAACGTTAGCTATATTTAATTAATATTCCAATACATATGTGGCTAGCCTACACACGTAGGCTATGATGACTAGACCACTTAGCTTAACTATATGACCGGGTCCATGTTTTTGGTCGGTGCCACCTACATAGAAAACCTCGGCTGGCCGACTCGCTAACATGTAGTTAACTTAGCAAGCGTCTTCAATCAGGTAGGTAACTAACTGCCAACACACTAACGCCACAAGCTAGTTAACCACTTATGCGGTGTAGCTTGATCGTAGCCACATGATTAGCTTGCAAACAAAACAACCAGCGTTTCCCAAATAAAGGCATTGCGAGTAAGTATAAAGAGAACAGCTCATATGCAAGTGTATTGGCCACAATAATAGCTTCGGCCTTATTTTCAAGTTGAAAGTAATGGCCAGTCCCCTTTACCCTCCCCCTCTGCTTTGAGGCCTGTCACCATTTCAGAACACCGACTGCGAGTAGCCGAGTTACAAGACGAAGCGATCCAGTGCCCGCCTTTGGAAAACGACTCAAGTATTAAGTGCTTTAGAGAAAACATACAAACGTTAACTAGTTAGTGTTTTCAAATTCCATAGCTAAGACCGCCACAACAAAATCAGACATTAACGGTTCCTTTTAAAAATTCGCAAACACGTTTTTGTCCATTGCAAAGGTAGGTGTGTTAGTTAGCTAAACTGTCTTGCTAGCATACAACATAAACAACACATTGAGAATCGATTCGAGTGGAGCACGGCAGACTACCCACAGTAGCGTTGCACAATATTCACATGCAAGTCGGGATGCTAGCCAATTTGCCACATTTTTTTGCCTCAAATCTTTGCTAAAGAGTACTTCAGCAGTGACTGAAAGTCCAGTTGCCCACACCAGTTTTCCTTTAGTGCTAGCTATGTCACAGTTGCTATCGGTAAAATAGCTAAGTCAAACGAAACATTTTTTTTTTCAATTCTTGACAAATGAACTCACCCCCTGCCCTGGTAACACAGACTTGAACAGGCACGTTAAAGTTGCAGTCAATTCGTGGGTATAAACTTAAACCTTTGAAAGCCGAAAAGACTAACAGGAGCATGCATATACTTTTGTAAATAAAATTAAGTATTTTAACAATCACCGCCCCGGACCGCAATAAGAAAATTATCCTCGAGAGAAAACAACCTCAGCTCGGTTCTTAAGCAAGAGGCGTGGCCACCACTGTGTATTTCTCTTTCCCACCCACTGAACAATGTTATTGGTCGGCACTCGAAAGAAGCGGCAAAGTGGGATGGTATTGTAGTTATTATTGGCAGTTTGAGAAGTCCCTCAAATATTAACTTGAAAGGGGCTGTACTTTCACCCACAACCCTCGCGCACACAACATTCGAAAATTAGCTGAACAAAATGCTCCCGAAATAATCCGAATGTTTGTAAACAAAGCCGTTCTGGTAGTTCCGGGTTGCGAGCGTCGGAAAGCTGCACTCGAGAACGCAAATAAAACCACATGCAGACCACCGCCATAATAACTAGACTCTCATTAATGTTTATACTCAGTTTAACATTTATTTAAAATCATCAACACTTCTTGTTATCAAGCCTCCATTTTTTCTAGGTTGTTAGATAGCATTTCCTCCATTAACGAAGCAAGCTAGCTAACTACAAAACTACAAACATTGCCTTGGTTGCAGCTGCACTTGCTGTATTCTAGCCAGACCTATGTATTTGTATGTCATTTTCAGGGGGAAATGTATTGCCAGCTAACTCAAATTGCAATGCTGGATAGATCGCACATCTGTTCTATTTATGAAAACAGCGCCTTAATTGACTTTATTTAATCTTCACCCACTAGCATTGTGCAAAATGAATGTATGCAAAGCAAAGGCTGTAACTACCTAACGTTAGCTAGCCCATCTGTAGCCCCCAACTACCTAGTTAGCTGAAAAAGGAGAAAAATTGAACTATTTTGTTTGAACACCGAATGACCGACCACAAGCTGCCAGTGGGTGCGCTAGCTGGTTAGCTAAATATTCCTGCCTTAGGCATTGCATTGGCTATCTTGTCAGCACGCATGGATGAATGCAGATGTCCGTCATGTCACGCTAACAAAGAAAACCCTCGTTTTCAATAATAAACTGGTTTGGTATTTACAACAGTACACAAATATTCCCTTACCCAATGCCGATGATTCCATAGCATGCCATACGTGAGTTTCTGAGCTGGGTTATGATAAAGCTATTTGTCTGGCATAATCTACAGCCTACATGTCGACATGTAACGTTAATCACTGCAATTTTTTGAGTTAATGTTATACACAAATAACTGTTTAAAATACATGATTGTTTGACTGATATCCTTCATCTGATGAGTGCAGGGCCATAACCAGGGTTGGGGGTTTAGTGAAGTTGAAGGATATCTCAAAGTTGAAGTTCATTTAATACATTTCTATACAATAATAATAAAAAAAAGCTATTTGGAGAACAGCAAAAATGACCCCAGCCATGATGATCCTTGTCTGCTGTAGGTTCATTCACCTGTTGATCTACAAACACTGCATATTAGCTATACAATTGTAATGTTATTCCCCTGAAATATGAGAAATTATTCACATTGACACATTGTCATTAATTACAAAATCTCCACCTTCCCCTGCATCCCACTTCCCTGTAAACATGGCAGAATCTCACACTTGAGCCCTTTACTCTCGGTTTTAGTCCAACAGCTGTAAAAACTATGGTATAATGATTCCCTACACTATTCAGTGCATGTTCTCTCACAAAGAGAAGTTTCGAATTTTTGCAACCAGGAAATTACAGTGATTTCACTTGACCTGATTTTCACTAGATAAACACAGCCAAAGTCTTCTTCTCTGGTATTATGGTGGCCTGCAAACAAAGGTTAAAGGTGTATGCTGCTACATACTATACGGGTAATGAACAAGGGGGGGAAAATAAACTACAAGAAAATGGAAAAAATACAATACGAAATTAAATCCTAAAACCAACCCCACTCTTTCAGTCATAGTCCAAATCACATCCCTACAGGATGGAACATTAGTCAACAGGATTCCTTGTAATGCCAAAAAACATTAAGCCGCACTCACAACACTGCCTATTTTCTCAGATTTCCAATACGTTTGCACCTTTTTAACATGCAACATGTCAGGATCATGTTGGCGAATAACATTTACTTGTTTCTATAATCCAAATACCATAGTTTCTTAAACTTTACTGCCGCCTTCCACTCTTCTCGCCACCTCTGTCTCCTTCACCCGAACAGGGCACTTCATGAATTCGGGCGCATGCTCGCCACATCAATTGCAGCATTTTGCCTCAAATGGCATTTGATACTCCTCCAGTCTACATACACTTCACAAATTTACATTCATCGCAATGCATGGGTTTGAGCACAAAGGCTCTTACAGGGTAGCTCGCATAGTCTAAATATATAGTACCAGTCAAAAGTTTGGACACCTACTCATTCAAGGGTTTTTCTTAATGTTTTACTATTTCCTACATTGTAGAATAATAGTGAAGACATCAAAACTATGAAATAATACATATGGAATCATGTAGTAACCAATCTTTTTATAAACAAATAAAAATGTATTTTATATTTGAGATTCTTCAAAGTAGCCACCCTTTACCTTGATGACAGCTTTGCACACTCTTGGCATTCTCTCAACCAGCTTCACCTGGTATGCTTTTCCAACAGTGTTGAAGGAGTTCCCACATATGCTGAACACTTGTTGGCTGCTTTTCCTTCACTCTGCGGTCCAACTCATCCCAAACCATCTCAATTGGGTTGAGGTCGGGGGATTGTGGGGGCCAGGTCATCTGATGCAGCACTCCATCACTCTCCTTCTTGGTCACATAGCCCTTACACAGCCTGGAGTTGTGTTGGGTCATTGTCCTGTTGAAAAACAAATGATAGTCCCTCTAAGCGTAAACCAGATGGGATGGCGTCTCGCTGCAGAATGCTGTGGTAGCCATGCTAGTTAAGTGTGTCTGGAATTCTAAATAAATCACTGACAGTGTGACCAGCAAAGCACCATCACACCACCTCCTCCATGCTTCATGATGTGAACCACACCTGCAGAAATCATCCATTCATCTACACTGCGTCTCACAAAGACATGGCGGTTGTGGAACCAAAAATCTCAAATCAGACTAAAGGCCAGATTTAATGTCCATTGCTTGTGTTTCTTGGTCCAAGCAAGTCTCTTCTTCTTATTGGTGTCCTTTAGTAGTGGTTTCTTTGCAGCAATTCGATAATTAAGGCCTGATTCACGCTGCCTCCTCTGAACAGTTGATGTTGAGATGCATCTGATACTTGAACTCTGAAGCATTTATTAGATCTGCAATTTTTGAGGCTGGTAAGTCGAATGAACTTTTCCTCTGCAGCAGAGGTAACTCTGGGTCTTCCTTTCCTGTGGCGGTTCTCATGAGAGCCAGTTTCATCATAGCACTTGATGGTTTTTGCAACTGCACTTGAAGAAACTTTCAAAGTTCTTAATTTTCCGGATTGACTGACCTTCATGTCTTAAAGTAATGATGGACTGTCATTTCTCTTTGTTTATTTGAGCTGTTCTTGCCATAATATGGACTTGGTCTTTTACCAACCCTACTTTGTCACAACACAACTGATTGGCTCAATTAAGGAGGAAAGAAATTCCACAAATTAACTTAAGGCACACCTGTTAATTGAAATGCATTCCAGGTGAAGCTGGTTGAAAGAATGCCAAGAGTGTGCAAAGCTGTCATCAAGACAAAGGGTGGCTATTTGAAGAATCTCAAATATAAAATATATTTTAATTTGTTTAACACTTTTTTGGTTACTACATGATTCCATGTGTGTTATTTCATAGTTTTGATGTCTTCACTATTATCTCACAATGTAGGAAATAGTATGAATAAAGAAAAACTCTTGAATGAGTAGGTGTCTACAAACCTTTGACTGATACTATACATACGAAGGAAGAGACTTCTTCAAATAACTAAATAATGGATGGAGTGGTCTTCCTTACTCCATCCACCATACAGGACAGTCAGCGTGCATCAACCACTGCATCTACTTTTTCAGTTACATCCCTTGCACACACTTCTAGAGCCACTCCAGAGATAACCCCCTTGATAGGTGCCTTGCTACACAGATCCACACACAGCACATTCCAATTCTATATATTTTTCAGTTGCAAAGCACGCTACTTCTGTTCTTCAAACACACAAAAAAAACAAGATAAGCCCACTTCTTGTTATCAACATTAACCAATGAATCTATGATATTCGAGATGTCAAACGGATCTCCCAGTTTACACCCTCGGTCCAAAAGTAAGAGCAAGGCTTTAGTAGATTCCATGACAAAATACTTCTCTTATTTCCCTTCTTGTTCGCCACTGCAATGCATTTCTTCTCACTCATCTCCACTCAACGCGCCATCAGTTTCAAAATAAGCATCTGCTTCCCATCTTCTCCTTCTACCTGATGTGCTTTCTGGTGTGTGTTTCCTGCCCAGACACAAAATCAAAACAGCTTTTCCATTTTGACAATCGATGCCGCCCTGGTGGGAGAAATCAATGGGCGAATATCTCAGCCAATCACAACACTGGTCGGTAAGTAATAGTGTTTCACAGTATCATTCCACTATTACTGCAGATATTATGTACATTTTCTGTAATTACACAATTCAAGAATAAATAAGAAATACTATGTGTAGCGCCACTATTCAACAAGGGACCAGCTTCCGCATTCGGAACAACTGGGAGTGAATGGTAGCAGCAAAAAGTATGCTATCAAAGTGAAAAATAAACTTAATAGTATTGAATTTCAGTTAACTACTCAGCAGTCACATAATCTGTTCATTTAGACATTTTTTTAAATAGCATTGTCTTCCCATCTTCAACCTAGGCTTCAGGCTATTCGGTGTGGAAGAGTGGGAAATTGTGGGGACCAGGTGTCCAAGGGTGTGTTCGTCACTGTGGCTATCTACTCCGATTTCAGAGCACTCTTGTCTGAGTGTGACAGAGCACAGAATAACTGAGGAATTTATGAACACGTCACACCCGTTGAATATGACCAGTGTCAGTAAACATCTGTAATTTTTTTTAAATGAAATTGTTGCTAGCAGCACAGTCAGTCACCAACACTCTAAATAACATGTAAAACAGCCTAACTAGCTCTGCTAGGGCAAGTAAAATGGTCAGAGTGAGGTGTTTGCTCATTTGTGTCTGGAAGTAGCAAGCAAGCTAGCCAACTTTAGCCAGTTAACTTGGGTGCTTGACTGCGGAGGTCAGAGTTTTGAGGTCAGAATGCTCGGCTCAACCCTACTCCTCGGCCAGTGTGCGCTCTGAACACACAGAGCGAAACACTCAAGCGCTCAGAATTTACTACTTGTACAGTTGAAGTCGGAAGTTTACATACACTTAGGTTGGTGTCATTAAAACTCATTTTTCAACCACTCCACAAATTTCTTGTTAATAAACTATAGTTTTGGCAAGTCGGTTATGACATCTACTTTGTGCATGACAAGTAATTTTTTCCAACAATTGTTTACAGATTATTTCACTTATCATTCACTGTTTCACAATTCCAGTGGGTCAAAATATATACATACACTAAGTTGACTGTGCCTTTAAACAGCTTGGAAAATTCCAGAAAATGATGTCATGGCTTTAGAAGCTTCTGATAGGCTAATTGACATCATTTGAGTCAATTGGAGGTGTACCTGTGGATGTATTTCAAGGCCTACCTTCAAACTCAGTGCCTCTGCTTGACATCATGGGAAAATCAAAATAAATCAGCCAAGACCTCAGAAAATAAATTGTAGACCTCCACAAGTCTGGTTAATCCTTGGGAGCAATTTTCAAATGCCTGAAGGTACCACGTTTATCTGTACAAACAATAGTATGCAAGTATAAACACCATGGGACCACGCAGCCGTCATACCGCTCATGAAGGAGACGCGTTCTGTCTCCTAGAGATAAACGTACATTGGTGCGAAAAGGGCAAATCAATCCCAGAACAACAGCAAAGGACCTTGTGAAGATGCTGGAGAAAACAGGTACAAAAGTATCTATATCCACAGTAAAACGAGTTCTATGTCGACATAACCTGAAAGGCCGCTCAGCACAGAAGAAGCCACTGCTCTAAAACCGCAATAAAAAAGCCAGACTACGGTTTGCAACTGCACATGGGGACAAAGATCATACTTTTTGGAGAAATGTCCTCTGGTCTGATGAAACAAATATAGAACTGTTTGGCCATAATGACCGTTGTTATGTTTGGAGAAAAAAGGGGGAGGCTTGCAAGCCGAAGAACACCATCCCAACCGTGAAGCACGGGGGTGGCAGCATCATGTTGTGGGGGTGCTTTGCTGCAGAAGGGACTGGTGCACTTCCCAAAATAGATGGCATCATGAGTTAAGAAAATGATGTGGCAATATTGAAGCAACATCAAGACATCAGTCAGGAAGTTAAAGCTTGGTCGCAAATTAGTTTTCCAAATGGACAATGACCCCAAGCATACTTCCAAAGTTGTGGCAAAATGGCTTAAGGACTACAAAGTCAAGGTATTGGAGTGGCTATCACAAAGCCCTGACCTCACTCCTATAGAACATTTGTGGGCAGAACTGAAAAAGCGTGTGCGAGCAAGGATCCTACAAACCTGACTCAGTTACACTAGCTCTGTCAGGAGGAATGGGCCAAAATTCACCTAACTTATTGTGGGAAACTTGTGGAAGGCCCAAGTTTGACCCAAGTTAAACAATTTAAAGGCAATGCTACCAAATACTAATTGAGTGTATGTAAACTTCTGACCCACTGTGAATGTGATGAAAAAAATAAAAGCTGAAATAAATAATTCTACTATTATTCTGACATTTCACATATTTAAAATAAAGTGATGATCCTAACTGACCTAAGACAGGGCATTTGTAATGGGATTAAATGTCAGGATTTGTGACAAAATGAGTTTAAATGTATTTGGCTAAGGTGCATGTCAATTTCCGAATTCAACTGTAGCTTTATATTGTGTTGTTGGTCTTGGCTATTCTATGCTCTGGTTGGAAGCTAGCACTCAAGTGGCTAACGTTAGCACCGTCATGAAAATGGGCATCTGGGAAGCCCTACAATATTACATTTTTCTAAGTAGTGAGAACATTTGGGAGCAGGCAATGTTGAAAAGTAATCTTTACATGTTGTACTTTTCTTAAATGTAGGTAGTTTGTAAATGACAAACAAGCAGACAAGAAAATTGCATTTGAAACAAGGTCAAGTTTTTGCTGGGGAGAGGCTATACGTACACGCAGGATGCCCAAATGGATGACTTATGTCGCGCAGCTGAGAGTAGAATGTGCAGAGGAATGTATTCGGGTCAGTCAGTTCTCCGATAAGCCCTTCCCAGCTAGTTTATGCTGGCTAGCTGGCAACAGCATGGTGCTAGTTAAAGCTTGTAAAAAAGAAAGTGATGTTATGTAGATGAACAAGGGATAAATAACTTGCAGTATT
Organism: Brachymystax lenok tsinlingensis; assembly: GCA_030435695.1. Lineage (NCBI taxonomy): Eukaryota > Metazoa > Chordata > Actinopteri > Salmoniformes > Salmonidae > Brachymystax > Brachymystax lenok. The sequence continues at coordinate 8,534,922 of CM059818.1, read as the reverse complement.
GGTCATCATTCCCTTTAAGCTGCGCACCACGTCCGGGACTGTCACGAAGAAAAAATGCTGAGCAGGGACAATAGATTAAACTTCACCCCATTAGTTTGCACTATATAGATCAACGTTTTTTCTGTGATATCATCGCCTTTTCAATTAAACAAAACAAATCTAACTTTGCAAGATTGAGTCTGTGATTTTGTTGTAGCAGAGCCAAAGCGCAACGGAGTACAATTTTATTGGTAGGGTTTGCCCTTGAGCGAGTGAATGCACTTTTGCCGCGCGTGTGCACATTTGTTGATATTCTTTGCTAGTTAGCGAGTTATTCGCCCAGTTATAGACAAGTATAGGTCAACAATGGGGAGTTACTGCTTCCTACAAGAGCACAAAACGTGTAGACTACATTTCAAGTTGTCTTTGAAAAGCCAGTCAGGTAATTAAAAGGGGCGGCAGGTAGATCGAATCCCGAAGCTGACAAGGTAAACAATCTTCGTTCTACCCCAGAACAAGGCAGTTAGCCCACTGTTCCTAGGCCGTTATTGTAAATAAGAATTTGTTCTTAACTGACTTGCCTAGTTAAATAAACAGAGGGGTAGCCTACATTGTCTAATTCTCTGTATGGTAATAATAATAATTAATTGTATATTGTTAGTGGTTTCTTGCACCATACAACAATACAATTTACAGTTACCTATTTGGCCCATGGCATTACAGACCAAGTCAAAATTCATGAATTAATGTCAAACCCTTCATAATATAAAAGCATTTTTAAAAGTCTCATGTAATGTAGGCCTGCATTGAACACCACATATAGGCTACTGTAGGCTACATCATAGAAATCAAAAGCTATTTCCATGTAAAAATGTTATGGCATTTGCTCGATGGGTTTTGTTAGTAGGCCTACATTATGCTCAAATAGCCACAATAGCATATTGGCTACGGTCTTTAAGTGTACAACCTCAAAGTTGCACAAGATTCTCACGTTGAAGTTTCTGCTCACAAGACCAACAATTTGCTCAGGGCCCCCAAAATGTAAAGAGAACATTGGTGGTCACAATCTCCAATTTGTTCCATCCCACTTGATTTTATTTTGTATAGGATAGCAGCCTACATGAGAAATAACTTGTAATATTGATACCATCTGGATGTCACGTGGTGTACAATATTATGTTTCAAATTTTCTGGCCAAATTGGATATTAATATTACAAGTTATTTCTCACCAGGGCTCATCAGGACGACTGACTGAACCGAATCCGTTAGTCTCCACTCAACTCTCGCTGCACGGAAAACGTCATCAATTTGGTCACCAGGCATGTCTGTATAGCCTCTTTCGGAGTGGCGTGAAGGATCTCCGCGGACCCTTCATGTCGGGGGAAGTAATTTAGCCATTGGCAATCTGTAGAGTTTTCTTGTGTCAATTAACTTGATTCTAGGATTACACGTTATACGAATTATGTCCGATTTAATCAACAAATATGATTGTCACTTTAAAAAAGGTTAAGGGTACAAGACTGTGTACATAACTGGCTATGTTGGTAGAAATCACTACATATCCCATCGAGCCAAGCGGGGAGAGACTGCCCATTGTTACTGTTCCAAGACCAGTCAGAAGCAGTGCTTGACTTGGGCAGGAGCTCACCAGAGCGGAGTACCGGTGTTGTGCTGTAAAGCTCCCCCCTGCCAGAATCCCCCCCTTCGCATGAACGCGCACGCACTCAATTCTTCATTGTTGCGACTTGCTTGCTAGTTAAGATTTCTGGTCACGTTAGGCTGCGTTTCATTTTATTTTTTTAATGTGGGTTTGATCGCGGGGAGGCACTAGTAATGTCTGCAGTTTTCGGTTTGGCTATTTGTTTCAAATGTATTAGTCTATAAATAAATCTCTTTGACAAAATTCATCATCTCTCCCATGTCTTATTCGACTAGTAGTTGTTCTGTAATGTTTATTGCTTGCCTACATTTTACTCCCTCCTATGTTTAATATAACACTCATACATTAATTATTAATTTCGGTTGCCTATCCTGAAGTGAAGTTTGTGCTATAGAAAGCATTTGACTCTGATAGTGCCACAGAAAGTATTTGACTAAGGGGGGGGATTTCGGCAATGCCATTTTCTTGCCTGACAAAATTCTCCCCCCTTTCTAACTTGGGACTGCAAGGCCTGGCACACTTCAGAATCATTTTGGTAGCTCATGTTGACCAGTAGTGTCTGGCACAGGACGTATTTGACTCTAGCCACACAATTAAGGAAATTAGAAGGAGGGGGAGGACGACTAGTTCGGAAGGCAAGAAAATGGCTTTGCCGAAATCCCCCCATTCTAATTTACTTAATTTTCTGGCAGGGGGGAGCTTTTCGGCCCAACACCGGCACCTAAAAGGTTATACTGCTTGAGTTCCTGTTCCTCTTATAGAATATTCGCTCAAAAAGTAATGTGGCGCTCCTGCACCTAAATATCAACCGTACTGGCACTCAACATGAGTACCGGACCCTATTTCAGTCCAAGTCAGAAACGTCAAGCAAACCCTATGCCAATGACGCCGGTGGATCTCTAAACTGAACTTGGATGCGCGTTAAGTAGCAATGATATGCATAGTCATCTCGAGACAACTACAATAACGTGATTTTTCTCAAAGTTGCCGGCATGCCATTTATACAACTTATCAGTACACTCGTAAGTACTTAAGCATTACAAAACGTATATTCGATCAAATAAACCTCACGTAGGGAAAAACAATAATTGTTGGCCAAATTTAACACTCATTGACCTCCGTACAAAAACTCCTTGATTTGTGGGCGAAACAACGCCACCTGATGTAGGGAGACAGGTTTTCCACAGAGTTGTCTCGCGCTTAACTGCGCATATGCAGGCTGTCAAAGACACTCCGACAAAGTTGTTTTTGACAAATTAAAACGTGTCAGTTTGGCACTTTTACGAGGTTGGAGTAATAACATATTCAACAAGACATTGGCCTGACATTCATTAACATATTGACTCAAATCTAGGTAGTGCCTTTAGATTTCGATAAAATTAACGTTGGAATAATATTTCACTTTTCAAACCCTGGCCTGTTTCGCAAGCGTTCCCAGAAGTCTCGCGATGTTTGCGCCTCTGGGTTTAGAAACTGTGGTGGAACTTCCAAAATAAACCATCGCCCACCGGAGGCGGAGCTGAAACACAGCCAGGGATTCCTCCCTCCTCCACCCGAGGAGTTACAGCAGCGATTGTATGACAACCGTGCCAGTGTACAGATTACTAGACATTGACCAGTACGCACATTTTATTTCGTAAAGGACGTTCTGAATCGGGGTTTGGCATGCTTCTGCTGAATACAGTCAAACAGGCGCCTCAACTGGATTCGCCTATGTGACTTATTCAGACTCAGAAATAGAAGCACAGCTAACAATTTCGACCGACGTAGGGACCAGATCTATAATGTTGTCAAACACACAAAAAGCCATATGGTTATTGCTAGAGCGGAAACATTTTAAGCATGTAGCCAACATTCAGCTAACCAGCTAGGACAGAGCAAGGACATTTCTTTAAGTTTTATAGGATTGATGGCAGACGAAGTCTTGGTCTCCCCCGATATAGCTAGCAGAGCGTCACATTAGCCCTGCAAAATCCCAAATTCCACCGAAAATGAACAGGAACGATTGTGAAATGCTGCTTTCTAAAGCAATACGGAAACATGGCAAACTATATTATTTCCTCGGTTGTAGCAGCTTTGTTGCGCGTAGATTTGGCACTCGCAGCGAGGACAATGGTTGAAACCTGATATACAAGACTACAACAATTTAGACCATTTCAGATATCAAGAGCAGATTTCGTTTGAAACATGCAAGTCAGCTGCCCTCAACATTCAATGCCAAAGTCAAATATGAACTATGAAACATTTTGTAAGCGTCATTACAATTTAAGTTATTGGCAATTCCGTGTCAAAGGTGGTTGTAAAGGAAAAGCCTCCGTTTGAGCTTTTTGATCAAATTCTTTGTTTACTTTGATACTCCGGAGTAAAATGTCCTATTCACCACAATAACTCCTTCCCCCTGCCGATCCATTTGCAAACTGTAGCCTATACATCGAGGTCTGCAAGACACTACATAGTATTTTTACTTATCGGGAAGTGTAAACAATGTCTATATACCCTCATTTACATTTAATTCGCGTTTTTTCAGCAACAGAAACGCATACTAGGGGGAAATTTGTCTTGCAACCATGTCCTTATTTTGTCCGTTCCTTTGACATTATCGCGTAAACACCAATACATTTGCAAGAACAAGATTCATAGCCTATATGCCCTTAACCTTCCCAATCCTTATGATCGTCATATATGGTTTGCAATATGAAAGCAGCAACATTTATGTTTGCTTTACCAGCTGTTACATACCCAGGAAAAATTATCTTCTCACTCCGGATTCGTGTTTGTAACAAAATAGTTGGAAACGCCCCCCCTCCTCCTCCTCTTCTTCTGGCATTGGCGTACACTTCTTCTTACGTCAGTTGAGTTTAAATATTACCCGCCAAACTGTTACCTGTAAGGCCTACTTTTTTATGCCCTCAGGTTTGCTGGTCTAGTCTAAGCAATGTAATAGTTCGAAACAAATAAGGATTTGGTATGAACTTTGTTGATTAATATTTTTTCAATTATAGATATAAATGTAATTGTCAGTAGATTCTATCCAGATTTATAAGCTATGGCAGAAGACTGTCACCTGGTGACAACAGAGTAAACAGCGAAAGACGAAGACCTTGACGGTTGAAATGTTACCAATCTTTATTAAATAATAGCCTTTGAGAGCAGCTAAACAGTGAGTAGAAATTTCTTTTAAAATGCATCTTATACCATAGAATAAAAAAATGGTACATAATGTAATAATAAATATATATTCTCGATTAGGCTACCCTCCCATCACTTTCAGGTGGATGCCACCAGGTTTCCTCCAAATTAAGAGCATCTTGATTCAAGCAAGCCTAAATTATAACCATGGATTCAAGACATGAGGCATGACACTTAAAATGCATAGAAAAGCCTCTGCTACTTTTAACTTCTGTGATATCTTTGATATCTTAAATGCATGCAGACTGAGAAGTGACACTTGGCCATAGGCTACTGCTGTGTTGGAGCAAAAAACAAAACCTGTGAGTTGAGTGTGCAGTAAATGCAATTGTATTCACGTTTGTCCAACAATACTAAGAACATGTACGTAAGAGGTAAGGATAGTATGAAGGCTCATTAGGGGCGACAACTTCCCTGTGGTGATAACATTAGGTCATCCTATTACTCATGTCCAAACCACTACTACTGGACACTAAAAGTTAAAAGGTCAACAGCAGATAACCGTTACTTGCTCTTGCTAAAACGGAGTTATCACAGGGGAGATGGAATACTAAGTTGAAAAGATCTTAGCTCTCCCTTCTGGAATTCATGTAGCTTTTGGCCACCTCAGAAAGCTGCAAAACAATCCTGGAGCCAGGACTAGAGCCTTTTATAGATGCTAAGAAATGTAATCAAGTCACAAAAAATATTTAAAGCTAAATTAATAATTTTCTTCAAGCTTAGATTTTTCAGAAATATGATTAGTCTAGACAAACCAGACTCAAATATGACAAAAGCACACAATCAATTGGGAATCACCATTTTTCATTTAATATGCTGAATACACTGTGTTGGTCTTCCTTTGAAAGGTTATTGAACATATCCCAATCTCCTTCGATTGGAAAACATAATACTTAGCAAAAAAAAAAAATTGGGTAATAAGACAGAACCATTTCAAATGTACATGTGTAGACAAATGTTGGCTTTTCATACAGCATAGTTTGATTCAGTTGTCCTCAATCATACTAATAACAAGTAATGTTACAACTGAGCTAATATAATTTAAAGTAGATACTTTTAAAGTCTGAATACTTGTAAGAAAAAGTTGAATACAATAGAAAAATAATATTGGTCACACTTTGTGTCCGTCATTGAAAGTAATAATTCTAAAATCATTAAGAGTGCACGAAGATGGCGGACTTAAATGAGGCTCCACTTCAAGAAAATTCAATATGAATTCAGTTGCAAAGAACACATTATTTCATCCAACTATAAGATATCATGTAATGAGCACAGGCATTGTACAGCAATGGGAACGGCAATATTCTATGTGTAATCAATGACAAGATGTCAGGTTCAGATGGATTATATTCTGAAAGTATTCAGACCCATTCAGTTTTTCCACATTGTTACGTTACAGCCTTATTCTAAATTTGATTAAATAAACCCCTTCCCCCCTCAATCTAAACACAATACAACATTGTGACAAAGCAAAAACAGGTCTGGACATTTTTACTAATTTATAAAAAAGTTAAATATCACATTTACATAAGTATTCAGACCTTTTACTAAGTACTTTGTTGAAGCACCATAGGCAGCGATTACAGCAGAGTCTTCTTGGGTATGACGCTACAAGCTTGGCACACCTGTATTTGGAGAGTTTCTCCCATTCTTCTCTGCAGATCCTCTCAAGCTCTGTCCGGGTGTCTGGGGAGTGTCGCTGCACAGCTATTTCCAGGTCTCTCCAGAGATGTTAGATCGGGTCAAGTCCAGGCTCTGGCTGGGCCACTCAAGGACATTCAGAGAGTATCCCGAAGCCACTCCTGCATTGTCTTGGGAGTCTTTGTCCTGTTGGAAGGTAAACCTTAGCCTCAGTCTGAGGTCCTGAACGCTCTGGAGCAGGATTTCATCAAGGATCTTCTCTGTACTTTGCTTCATTCATCTTTCCCTTGATCCTGACTAGTCTCCTTTTACTGAGGAGTGGCTTCCATCTGCCCACTCTACCATAAAGGCCTGATTGGTAGAGTTCTGCAGAGATGGTTGTCCTTCTGAAAGGTTCTCTCATCTCCACAGAAGAACACTGGAGCTCTGTCAGAGTGACCATAAGGTTCTTGGTCACCTCCCTGACCAAGGCCCTTCTCCCTGGATTGCTCAGTTTGGCTAGGCGGCCAGCTCTAGGAAGAGTCTTGGTGATTCCAAGCTTCTTCCATTTAATAATGATGGAGGCCACTGTGTTCTTGGGGACCTTCAATGCTGCAGAAATGTTTTGGTACCCTTCCTAGATCTGTGCCTCGACACAATCTTGTCTCAGAACTCTACGGACAATTCCTTTGACCTCATGGCTTGGTTTTTGCTCTGACATGCACATGGACCTTAGACAAGTGTGTGTCTTTCCAAATCATGTCCAACCAAGTTGTAGAAACATCAAGGATGATCAATGGAAATAGGATGCACCTGAGCTCAATTTCAAGTCTCATAGCAATGGGTCTGAATACTTATGTAAATAAGATAAATAATTTGTAAAAATTGTCTAAAAGCCTGTTTTTGCTTTGTCATTATGGGGTATTGTGTGTAGATTGATGAGGATAAAATTTGTATACATTTCAGAATAAAGCTGTAACAAAATGTGGGAAAAGTGAAGGGGTCTGAATACTTTCTGAAAGGTCAAAAGTCCAATCAACAGTAATCAAGTTATTGTACCTACAGTGCCTTTGGAGAGTTCACACCCCTTTACTTTCCACATTCTGTTACAGCCTAAAACAATTGATTAAATTAAGATTTGTGTCACTAAACTACACACAAGTAGAATTTTGTTTGTGGAAACATTTGGAAATTAAAACATTTAAAGCTGAAATGTCTTGATAATGTCTAAATAAGTTCAGGAGTAAAAATGTGCTTAACAAATCGCATAATAAGTTGCATGGAATCATTCCATGTTCAATAATAGTGGTTAACATGATTTTTGAATGAGTACCCCATCTTTGTACCCCACAAATACAGATAATAAATTGTAAGGTCCTTCAATTGAGTAGTGAATTTCAAGCACAGATTCAACCACAAAGACCAGGGAGGTTTTTCAATGCTTTGCAAATGGCACTGATTGGTAGATGTGTAAAAAATGTTAAAAGCAGACACTGAATATCCCTTTGAACATGGTGAAGTTATTAATTAGGCTTTGGGTGGTGTATCAATACACCCAGTCAATAGAAAGATACAGGCGTCCTTCCTAATTCAGTTGCTGGAGAGGAAGGAAAATGCTCAGGGATTTGACCATGAGGCCAAAGGTGATTTTGAAACAGTTAAGAGTTTAATGGTTGTAATATGAGAACGGAGGATGGAACAACATTGTAGTTACTCCACAATGAAGACACATTTCAGTTGTACAACTGACTAGGTATCCCCCTTTTCCAATACTAATCTAAAATGACAGAGTGAAAAGGAATCCCGTACAGGATACGGAAATTCCAAAACATGCATCTTGTTTGCAACAAGGCACTTAAAGTAATTGTGGCAAAGAAATTAACTTTTTTCCAGAATACAAAACTTTGTGTTAGGGGTAAATCCAAAACATCAATGAGTACCACTTCATATTTTCAAGCATGGTGGTGGCTGCATCATGTTATGGATATGCTTGTCATCGGCAAGGACTAGGGAGTTTCTTAAGCTAAAAAGAAACAGAATACAGCTATGCAGATGAAAAACCCCAGAGAAAAACTTAGTTCACTCTGCTTTCCAACAGACACTGGTAGACAAATTCACCTTTCAGCAGAACAATAAATTAAAACATAAGGCCAAATCTACACTGGAGTTGCTTACCAAGATTGCACACCTGGATTGTACAAAGCTCTTAGACTTACCAAAAACAACGTACAGCTGTAATCACCGCCAAAGATGCTTCTACAAAGTATTGACTCAGGGGGTGTGAATACTTATGTAAATAATATTTCTGTATTTAATTTTCAATACATGTAAAAAATAAGAAAAAAAACATGTTTTCACTTTGTCATTATGAGGTATTGTGTGTAGATGGGTGAGAAAAAACATCTATTTAATTCAGGCTGTAACAAAATGTGGAGTAAGTAAATAAGTGTGAATACTTTCTGAAGGCACTGTATATTACATGTATACAATCTCCTATAATTGTAATTTCACCTTAAATGCACTTTAGCAACATAAGAACTGTAATCTCTAAAAGCACAAAGTGCTTCAACATGGCTGTGTATAAAAGTCTATTGCACTTTACTGAGGTGAGGTCTAAGACTGGTGTCTTAAAGCGGAAGCAGGGTTATGGCCTTCCTACACCAGGTCCATCGCAGCATAGGCGGCTCAGACATACATGACACAACTGAAGCATACGGAACGACTACTGAGTGAAACCAGCGGCGACCAAACATTTAATGTCACGATCACTACAAGATTTTCCACAAGGAACATTTGAACAGCCAATGTGAATGACTTACAATAACAGAATGAAGGCAGATGGTTCACGTGTTGTCAGGAGGCCAGCTCTTAATTATTCGATCTGCAGGAAATGCATTGAGATAGCAACTTTATCAGCCGCTCGCAAAAACATGGAATATGTGTAGTATTACTTTAAGTTGAACTTAAGGTCATCTATGCATTTTAACTCAGTGGTTGAGGCTTGGATTGGGGGGTAGGGTAAGATGAGAAGTCCGCATGCATGTCAGGGGCAACTTCTACATGTAGCCATTCGATTCAATGGCCCAGGAGAAGTTAGGGGGTGGGTCAACGCTTGTATGCCAAGTATAGTTGAATCGCTAAGGTCACAACGACAATACCAAGAGGCAAAAGACCATTGAAAAAAACTATTCCTATTATTACTTTCTTCTCCAATACCATTCATCTTTGCTTTCACGGGTAGAGGATGGAGAGAGAGAGGGAGCGCGCAAGAGAGACATGGCCTTCTCAAAGGTCACTGAACTGCTCACAGATGTGGTAGGTTCTTAAAAAGGATGTTGAGCGCAAAGTTAATGTCATCGGTTACTGCTAAGTATCTGGATCACACAAGACACTAAAGCGAATGATGTGTGCAGTATGTCACAACACTAACGACAGACTCGCATAGACACAGATAACGGCCACGAAATGATTCAAAATCTTCCTCAGAAGACACAAAACTGACAACATTTGTTGCCAGGTTGCTGTGTCTTGTATGTTATTAAGTCTTACTATCTATCTAACATTTTTCATCACAACTGTGGCTCTGTCAGAAGTGACAGAGTCAGAAGGAGGAATGAGTTAGTCTTAAAGGCCTCTTAAAAAGGGAAGTGATGGCATTCGCTAGAAGCGGGCATGCTGATTGGCTACAAAGTGTCCCCTGGATTCACAGATTGGCGAGGAGGGTCACTGATAGGCTACGACAACACCCAGGGCATCACATATTGGCTGTGAGAACTACGAGGCGACCCCCAGGCATCACTGATTGGCTGAGAGCAGGCCCTGTCTCTGAGCGTGCTCCAGGATGGCGTTGTGGCAGAAGTAGTACTGGTCTGGGGTCTGGATGGTGAAGGCCCTCTGCGTTCTCATCCGCCGCACCGTCTGACACACGTTGAGCGTCCCCACATCCTGCAGCTGGGACAGACAGATGTCCAGGGCACAGAAGGTACCTGGTGAGAGGAGAGGGAAGGCGGGAGACATCACTATGTGTTGTGGGGTAAATGCAGGAATAACATTAGTTCACTATGGCCTCCATACATTATAGCCAAGGTGATGGCCTTAGAAATAGAATCCCTATTAGAGAAAATGAGGTGACACCTATGACTGTCCATAGAGATTCTATGTCATTCTGTGCTTTACACTGATCTTACCATAGGGCTCTTTTTGGGAGGAAAGAATATAATTAAGTTTGATATAAGCCTGTATGAACCTTTATGATATCATGTTTTATGAGTCTTTATTTGAGACTCAAGGACTAGAATGAGTCTGACACGCATAGACTAAAGGAGTGGTGGTCGTCAATGAGAATGAATAATTCACCTGTTCTGCCAATGCCAGCACTGCAGTGAACCACCATGGGGGGTCCCAGGGGATGGCCCCTCCACTGGGGCCCCATGGCCTTCACTGCCCGCCTCTGCTGCCTCTTGACGGCCCCGAGGAAGTCGATGAGCGTCACGGCCGAGGTTGGGACGCCGTAGTCGGGCCAGCTCAGGTACTGGAAGTGGGTCACCTGCCTCTGCTCACAATTCTGGTACAGACAGACACACAGCCAATGAGATGTAGCTTAAAAATGGGTGAACAACCACCAATGTTTTGCAATCGTTCAAACTTGATGGAAGTTTTGATATTAGCCAACAGTCTGAGAAGAGATGGTAGTGTGTGCTATAGCTAGATCTGAGATTTTTGTCCTTGGGAAAAAATACAAATTTAGCAATGGGAAAGCATGCGTTCTTCCTTGGGTAAAGGAAGCAGAGGTCACTTGAGACCTGTAGCTAGCTACTGTACCTCCATGTTGTGCAGCTCCAGGGTGGTCTGGTTGTAGTGGGAGTGATTGTCCACTCTCTGGTTGACCACAGCCATGTGACCGTACACCTCCTGGCCGCCTTCCTCCAGAGGCCAGTACTGACCACACTTCTTCCGACCTCCCTCGTCCGCCCTGCAACACACAGATCGATTACCTCCATGAGGGTATTGATGACCTTTCTAGAACCTCTAGGAAGTGCCCCATTGTAACCTACAGTATTTGGGTCTGGTTCACAACAGTCACCACATATCAACATTTCCAAATGTCAATGACTCATTTAACAACAATTCTCTACTTCATGCCCACTGGGTAAAACAAATATGTAAGAAGATTAACTACCTTGTTGTCATGACAATGACTAGCACGTTTTGCTCCCAGACCATCCTCCAGAAATCCCCATAGGTTTTCTCCAGTGGTCCTATGGACAGTAGAGGGTAGAATGAAGGGAATTAACTACTTTTAATAAAGACATCATAAAGCAGGGGTGTCAAACATACGGCCTTTGTATGTTTGACACTGTCCAGTTTATTAGGTACATCGATCTAGTACCGGGTCGGACCTCCCTTTGCCTCCAGAACAGCCTAAAATCTTAGGGGGATGGAAACATTGCTCAATTGGCATGAAGGGACCAAACATGTGCCAGGACAACATTCCCCACATTACACCAGCCTATACCGTCAGTAGAGGATGCCTGGTTATTCTTTAAAAGTGCCTTCCTCACCATCTTAAATAAGCATGCCCCATTCAAGAAATTTAGAACCAGGAATAGATATAGCCCTTGGTTCTCTCCAGACCTGACTGCCACATCCTGTGGCGTTCTGCATTAGCGTCGAACAGCCCCCGTGATATGCAACTTTTCAGGGAAGTCAGGAACCAATATACGCTGGCAGTTAGGAAAGCCAAGGCTAGCTTTTTCAAGCAGAAATTTGCCTCCTGTAACAAACTCCAAAAGTCCATGGAGAATAAGAGCACCTCCTCCCAGCTGCCCACTGCATTGAGGATAAGAAATACTGTCACCATTGACAAACCCACAATAATTGATAATTTCAATAAGCATTTTTCTACGGCTGGCCATGCTTTCCACCTGGCTACCCCTACCCCGGTCAATGGCCCTGCACCCCCCTCAGCAACTCGCCAAAGCCTCCCCCACTTCTCCGTCTCCCAAATTCAGTCAGCTGATGTTCTAAAAGAGCTGCAAAATCTGGACCCCTACAAAATCAGCCGGGCTAGACAATCTGGACCCTTTCTTTTTAAAATTATCTGCCGAAATTGTTGCAACCCCCATTACTAGCCTCTTTAACCTCTCTTTCGTGACGTCTGAGATTCCCAAAGACTGGAAAGCAGCTGCGGTCATCCCCCTCTTCAAAGGGGGAGACACTCTTGACCCAAACTGCTACAGACCTATATCCATCCTACCCTGCCTTTCTAAGGTCTTTGAAAGCCAAGTTAACAAACAAATTACCGACCATTTCGAATCCCACCGTACCTTCTCCGCTATACAATCTGGTTTCAGGGCTGGTCACGGGTGCACCTCAGCCACGCTCAAGGTCCTAAATTACATAACCGCCATCGATAAGAGACATTACTGTGCAGCCGTATTCATTGATCTGGCCAAGGCTTTCGATTCTGTCAATCACCTCATCCTTATCGGCAGACTCGACAGCCTTGGTTTCTCAAATGACTGCCTCGCATGGTTCACCAATTACTTCTCTGATAGAGTTCAGTGTGTCAAATCAGAGGGCCTGTTGTCCGGGCCTCTGGCAGTCTCCATGGGGGTGCCACAGGGTTCAATTCTTGGGCCGACTCTCTTCTCTGTATACATCAATGATGTCGCTCTTGCTGCAGGTGAGTCTCTGATTCACCTCTATGCAGACGACACCATTCTGTATACTTCCGGCCCCTCTTTGGACACTTAACTACCCTCCAGACGAGCTTCAATGCCATACAACTCTCCTTCCGTGGCCTACAACTGCTCTTAAATGCAAGTAAAACTAAATGCATGCTCTTCAACCGATCGCTGCCCGCACCTGTCCCCCCGTCCAGCATCACTACTCTGGACGGTTCTGTCTTAGATTGTGGAAAACTACAAATACCTAGGTGTCTGGTTAGACTAAACTCTCCTTCCAGACTCACATCAAACATCTCCAATCTAAAATTAAATCTAGAATTGGCTTCCTATTTCGTAACAAAGCCTCCTTCACTCATGCTGCCAAACATACCCTCGTAAAACTGACCATCCTACCGATCCTCGACTTCGGTGATGTAATTTACAAAATAGCCTCCAATACTCTACTCAACAAACTGGATGCAGTCTATCACAGTGCCATCCGTTTTGTTACCAAAGCCCCATATACCACCCACCACTGCGACCTGTACGCTCTCGTAGGCTGGCCTTCGCTTTACACTCGTCGCCACATCCACTGGCTCCTGGTCATCTACAAGTCCCTGCTAGGTAAAGTCCCGCCTTATCTCAGCTCGCTGGTCACCTTAGCCGCACCAACCCGTAGCACACACTCCAGCAGGTATATCTCACTGGTCACCCCCAAAGCCAATTCCTCCTTTGGCCGACTCTCCTTCCAGTTCTCTGCTGCCAATGACTGGAACGAACTTCAAAAATCTCTGAAACTGGAGACACTTATCTCCCTCAACAGCTTTAAGCACCAGCTGTCAGAGCAGCTCACAGACCACTGTACCTGTACATAGCCCATCTGTAAATAGCCCAACCAACTACCTCATCCCCTACCGTATTTATTTATTTCTCTTGTTCCTTTGCACCCCAGTTTTTCTACATTGCACATTCATCTACTGCACATTTTTACCATTCCAGTGTTAAATTGCTATATTGTAATTACTCTGCCACCATGGCCTATTTATTGTCTTACCTTCCTTATCCTACCTCATTTGCACTCTTTGTATATAGATTTGTTTTTTTCCTACTGTATGTTTGTTTCACTCCATGTGTAACTCTGTGTTGTTGTATGTGTCGAACTGCTTTGCTTTATCTTGGCCAGGTCGCAGTTGTAAATGAGAACTTGTTCTCAACTTGCCTACTTGGTTAAATAAAGTTGAAATAAAATAAAAATACCGTGACACCAGGCAGGATGGGGCTATGGATTCATGCTGCTTACGCCAATTCCTGAACTCAATATACTTCACAAAGGACAAAAACCAAATGGAAACTGTGTAGAAATGATAATGGACCTACATTTATACCGTTCCTTGACTGTGTCCCGCTCACAAGTATTCACCAAAATAAAAGCTTATGGCAGCATTTGGAACTGCCGATCAAGAACGCAGAGTTCATCTCAGCCTATGTTGCCCTTCAGTCTCTTGACTTTTTGGCCCTGACGGAGACATGGATCACCCCAGAGAACACTGCTACTCTTTTCATCTGACTAAGTTCTCTCTCATAGTCCGAGAGCATCTGGTCATGGCACAGGGCTACTCATTTCTCCTAAGTGGAGATCCTCTTTCCTCCCTCCCTCACCGGCAACTTCAACCTTCCGACGTCTGCCTTTGATTACTTTCTTTCCAACTCACTCTTTCCCATCCTTTTGACCTCACCTCTTTCCCAGTCCCCTCCCACTCACAAGGCAAGTAATACGCTTGACTGGAGGCAGTTCACCTCACTGCAACCCCCTTCCAGGTCTCTGATCACAAACTACTTTGTTTCCTTTTCGGTCTCCCTCTCCTCCAACCCTAGCCACTCAACCCCTGCAGCTTATCCAGAACGCTGCAGCCAGCCTGGTGTTCAACCTTCCCAAGTTCTCCCATGTCACCCGCTCTTCCACACATTCCACTGGCTTCCATTTGAAGCTTGCACCACGACAAAACCATGGTACTTGCCTACAGAGCTGCAAGAGGAACTGCCGCTCCCTACCTTCACGCTATGCTCAAACCCTACACCCCAACTCAAGCACTCCATTCTGCCACCTCTGGTCTCTTGGCCCTCCCACACCTACTGGAGGGCAGCTCATTCTCAGCCCAGTCAAAGCTCTTCTCTGTCCTGGCACAATTGTGGAACCAGGGTCCCCCTGAAGCCAGGACAACAGAATCCCCCCCGCTTACTAGCTCAGTTTTTGCTGATAGCTACTTTGAGGAAAAATTTACTTTGACTGATGTGGTTGTCCCACCTAGCTATCTTAAGAGGAATGCACTAAGTCGCTCTGGATAAGAGCGTCTGCTAATGACAAAAACGTAAATGTAAAGCTAGGGAGTCTGAAAAGTAAAAGAAACTCTGATAGAGGACTAGCCACCGCAAATTTAGACAGTGAGGGAATAACTCATTTCAACATCTCTACCCCAACAGGAAAATCACGTTTTTGACTGCACTGGGCATTTAAAATGTGTCTTTATGTATCACATTTTCAACTGACTTATTTAGTGAATCATCAGGGGGTCATAAACGCTTATGACAAGTCTTACAATGCATCCACCACATCATAATGCATTTTACCTGCCAACTTTAGTGTTACCAAAATACCAATAGTTTGAGAACCAAAGGAACCTCTTACAAATTAATAAATATCCCATAAAAAAGTATTCGTGCGAAAGTATCTGATGGTGAAACTAGCAGGTATCATAGACTGCCATCTTTGTACCTTGAGTACCGATGTACGCATTGTTCTGTTTGTAGCCATCCATGAAGCTGGCGTTGATGTAGTCCGATCTCTGTGGGGAAAAACAGGACTTTGTCACAGCGAACGATAAAATAAGAGTCTTATAACATCAGAGCTGTACAGTAGCAATTCAGATAACATGATACAAATACAAACATATGACAATATAGCTCAGTTATTTGTGTGTGTCTTAACAGCATATTCAAGATTAATCAATCATTTAAATTAATATTTCAACTTCTGGGAACCACATGTAATGCGTAGGCATATGTGCGTTTACAAAAGACGGAAATACTTACAGCAAGTCTTCCTTGCCTTTGACTAATTCCACATTTTGTTGTGTTACAGCATGAATTCATTTTTTATCATTCTCAGCCATCTACACACAATACCCAATGACAAAGTGAAAACATGTTTAGACATTTTTGCACATTTATTGAACATGAAATACAGAAATCTCATTTACATAAGTATTCACACCCCTTTGCTATGACACTCCAATTCCCTTTGATCATCCTTGAGTTATCGCTACAACATGATTGGAGTCCACCTGTGGCCAATTCAATTGTTTGGACATGATTTATACACTGAACACCTTCCTAATATTGAGTTGCACCCTCTTGTGCCCTCAGAACAGCCTCAATACACCGGGCATGGACTCTACAAGGTGTCCAAAGCGTTCCACAGGGATACTGGCCCATGTTGACTCCAATGCATCCCACAGTTGTCAAGTTGGCTGGATGTCCTTTGGATGATGGACCTTTCTTGATACACACAGGAAACTGTTGAGCGTGAAAAACCCAGCGGCGTTGCAGTTCTTGACACAAACCGGTTTGCCCTGAACCTACTACCATTACCCCTTCCAAAGACACTTAAATATTTTGTCTTGCCTATTCACCCTGAAAGGCACACAATCCATGTCTCAAGGCTTAAAAATCCTTTAACCGCTCTCCTTTCCTTAATCTACACAGATTGAAGTAGATTTAACAGGTGACAATAAGGGATCATAGCTTTCACCTGGTCAGTTCATGTCATGAAAGAGCAGGTGCTCCTAATGTTTTGTACACTCAGTGTATAAGGTTCCACAGTTGATAGTGCCTCTTCAGAGCAGAAACTATACCATGAATCCAAGGAATTGTCCGTAGATCTCTGAAATAGAATTGTGATGAGGCATATATCTGGGTAAGGGTATAAAACAATTTCTAGTGTTGAAAGTTACCAAGAGCACAGTGGTCTCCATCATTTGGAAATTGAAAAAATTGTCACTACCCAGACTGTGCCAGACTCTGGCCGTCCGACCAAACGGGCAAGAAGAACCTTGGTCAGGGAGGTGACCATGAACTCAACGACCACTGACAGAACTACAGCTCCTTGGCTGAGATTGGTGAAGTGCTGTAGAGCCTGTTCTCCTACCTGGGCTTTATGGGAGAGTGGCCAGACCGAAACTACTCCAGAGGAAGAGGGACATGACAGCACGGCTGGAGTTTGCAAAAAAGCACACTAATGACTCAAAGCATAAGGCAAAAGATTCTGTGGTCTGATGCGACAAACTTAACTCTTTGGCCTGAATGCAAATGTCTGGAGAAAAACAGGCACGGCTCATCACCCGTAGAACACCATCCCTACCGTAAGCATGGTGGTGGCAGCATCATGCTGGGAGACTGTTAAGGATAGAGGGAACAATGAATGGAGCCAAACACAGGAATGAAAACTCAATGAAAACTCGCTTCAGAGTGCAAACAACCGTCGACTAGAGAAAAGATTTGCGTTCCAACAGGACAATGACCCATGCATACAGCCAAAGCAACGTTGGAATGGCTTCAGATCAAGTATGTGAGTCCTTGAGTGGCCTAGCCAAAGCCCAGACTTGAATCCCATTGAAAATCTGTGGAAAGACTTGAAGATTGCTGTTCACACCCCATCTAACTTATCAGAGCTTGAGAAAATCTGCAAGGAAGAAATGGGAGAAATCCCCAGATCCAGATGTTCAAAGCTGATACGGACATACCCAAGACGACTCAAATCTGTAATTGCCGCCAAAGGGGCTTCTACAAAGTATTTACTCAGGGGTGTGAATACTTATCTGTATTTCATTTTTCAATAAATGTGCAAACATTTCTAAAAATGTATTTTCACTTTGTCATTATGGGGTATTGTGTGTAGGACAATGGTTTTATTTATTTAATACATTTTGAATTCAGGCTGTAACAAAATGTGGAATAAGTCAAGGGGTATGAATACTTAGTGAAGGCACTGTATACACTATGCACAGGTGGCTCCTAGAAACTGTTACTGATATCTCTTATGTAAACTGATATCGCTTATGAGATCTCTTCTGTAAACTTTAACGGCATGACTGTCATTTAACTTTGAGATGTACACACCTCGTTTCTTCTGGTTTTCAGGTGAACTCTTGTTTGGTCAAGACACAGGACATCCCCATAGCGATTCCTCTCCTGGTTGTATGCAGTACTGGAGAGATTGACAGAAATAAAATCAACCAATGGTGACTTATGAATATCATGAAACAATATATCCAGTTCCTACTCCAAGGGACTGGTGCAAAGTTTTGCCACCCAGTCTGACACTTTACTTCTTTCCTTGGTAGTTTAATTGATAAACCCACAGTCTCCTCTCATTTGTAACCCAGTGAGGGTACAGGGGCCTCACAAAGATTCAGAGTAGGAGTGCTGGTATATGATCAGTTTTGCCTTAGATCATAAAGAATATATGGACAGGAGGGATCTGATCCTAGATCAGCTCCTACTCAGACGCTTTGTGAATACGGGCCTGGAACTCTCTAGGCTTCTCCCCGTCCAGCTCAAAAGCCTGGAAATGTAGACTAACCAAAAGCGAAACCTTTATAAGTGCTTCTACCAATCTACTCACAGGGCACAATGGAATGTCCCAGGTGGTTGCTCCTTGCGGATTTCCTCGTACTCCAGGTGGATGCCTGAGCGCTGGAGCCTGCCCAGGTGGGCCATGAGCTCAGGCAGACGCATGGCCTCCGGCCCGGGTTTGTGGACTGACGAGTCCTCCAGGGGGATGCCAACCAGCTCATCCACGGGGTCCACACGGCCGTTCTGCCCAGCCAGAAGCTGCTGGTTCCAGCCGTGGGCGTCCAGGGGCAGCAACCCCCCCAGGTGCTCAGGGAGACAGTCCCGTGGGAGGTGCTGGCAGAGGTCAGACATTTTGACCATCTGGACCTTGGAGAGGAGAAGGACGTAGGAGAGAGTGAGGGTTTCACCTACCACAGTCAAATGACTTCCTTGCTCCGTTTCGAAACACACCCACGTCATTACAACTGGACCACATGTCCTAAAAAGGATTGCAAACTTGTATTGACATCCTGATTTGTAAGCTGTAGGTTTCAGCCTTAAGGGGCGAGTTTATGCTCCCATGACCTGATTCTAGTTCTGATGTTGCATATTAAAGCCATTCTACAAATGCCATCTCATCAATGAATAATGTGATTGTGGTGATTACACCAAGCACTCAATCTCATGACCTCCTCCAGTTCATCAAAAGATGCAGGTTAAAGTTAAACGAGATCATCAATGACTAACTCAAATTGTCTTTCTAGTTCTGGTGAGGAGAATCAAATCACTCTCCTACTGCCTTAACTAATCTGCTTTAATAAATACAGTACATGCTGCATCTATAAGAGGCACGCAAAAAGATTTGTCATATCTACTGTTTAGTGAAATGGCACCGTTTTCCCTATAGAGGGCACTACTTTTGACTAGGGTCCATAGGGCTCTGATCAAAAGTAGTGCGCTATATAGGGCGTAGGGTGCCATTTTGGACGCTGCAGTGGTGATTCCTGACACCAAACATTCGCTTTCCCTGAGGGGAGTGACTTCCTGTGTAGAGGTCACCGTGGAGACAACTTGCATCCATCAATCAAGACAGCTGAGGAAGTGCCTTGTGTATCAATTATATTGCAGGGGTGGACAGCGGTTCACCTTCCAACGTCAGGTTTTATACACTGGAAGGGATAACGATCATCCCCAGGTCCCAGGAGTGTATATCTGCTCCTTACTAGGATATGCTCCTAAACTAGGGCAGGGAGTGAAAGGGGTTACTGGTGCAATGTCTTCAGAGACACAGGGGCCATGCTTCGCTCTACACTGTGAGGATAGGCCTATGATAGTGCACCATGCCAGAACATATCTCCATCATGCTGCATCTGAAAAACCACTGTTTTAATGGCAACTGATGGCACAGCTTGCATGGTTCTAGCAACACCAGGGTTGTGAGTGGGATTCCTGCATTGGCAACATAATACTCAGGAAGTCTGTTTGGAACATCAGTCACTGTCACACATTCTTGACAGTTAAAGTTGGACTTGGTACTCGTTTCTGAAGATATGATTCTGCCCATAGTGAGAATAATACCACTGCACTCACCCTCTCCCTGAGTTTCTCCTTAAGCAGCAGGCTCAGCAGGTTGTAGGGCACGCGGAACCAGACAGGGGCGCCCACTATCAACACTTTCTTCAGCCTGGCAGGGAACGCCCCCTGGTGGAGAGCAGAGCTGCAATTTTGGAACAGTTTTGCAATCCTGGCCACTTTTTTATAAACATACAGCATACATTTTTGTCAACATATTGGCATGGTGAACAGATATTGATACTGTACTACAATATGCTGGCGCAGTACTTTCTAACCTTGAGCAAGTTGAGGATCTTCTTGCTGAGGTCCAGCTCAAAATTGGTGTAGTTGGAGCCCGCCATGTCGTAAATGAACACCAGGCCGTTTCTTTGAGTTTCAAAGCTGGAGGGAAAGAGTGTGCAAAGCTGTCATCAAGGCAAAGGGAGGCTACTTGAAGAATCTCAAATATACTTTGATTTGTTTAACACTTTTTTTTGTTAACACATATGGAATCATGTAGTATTTCATAGTTTTGATGTCTTCACTAATATTCTACAATGTAGAAAATAGTAAAAAATTAAGAAAAACCCTTGAGTAGGTGTCCAAACTTTTGACTGGTCCTGTATGTTGGTAATACCTTCTTAATATATTATAAGTATATTTATAATTCTGTGTGCTATGCATAATGTACTATAATAAACTACATAGGTGCTAATAGTTGCACATAATTAGTGCTGTAATTATTATTATTATTATTATTTTTTTTATTTAAAAAAAAATAACCACCTGTCAGGTCATACACATTACACACTTTCACAACACCAACATGTCTCGTATTTGCTTCAATTTCTCAATTGTTTTTTACCCAATGGTCTTGATTTTATTTTCCAATTAAAGGAAATTGATCATGTAATTTAAGCCGGAGTCTTTAAGCCACATAACTGAACAGAATAGATAGGCTAACACTGGTCCTCCCTAGCTTAGTTGGTAGAGCTTTGCGCTTGGAACACCATGATAGTGGGTGAGATTCCCAGGACCACCCATACGTAAAAAAAATGTATGCACGCATGGCTAAGTCACTTTGGATAAAAGTGTCTGCTATATGACATATAGATTATAATATATGAATCTCTGTTCTCACCTCTCCACAGCCTGGTCCAGGAGGTAGAAAAGAGCTTGCAGGACAACATGGTTGCCTGTCTTGTTGGGGTGGTGGAGCTTGGCCGTGTACAAGGCTATGGAGGCGCCTGATGGGTCTCGCACACTCTGGTAGAACAGAACAGAGACAGGGGTCAAAGTAAGGAGCGATTAGGGTGTGCATCTTAGCTGCACTGCGGGGCACAGATGCCAACATCTATACAGTATCTTAGTTGAACAAAGGAAGAGAATAAGCAGCACATCACAAACCAGAAGCATTTTAAAACAGTTAAAAAGTGATTGTTTCATTTATTATTAACTTCAATTTTTTTCTGTTGATCTAAATACACAGGGAATTGTAAGTAGTATTCTGACAGAGGTGCATACAGTTAATAGTAGAAGTGCATACAGAACTAGTTGCACACTGGATCCAACATGCAATCATCAAATACATGGGACAGCGCAGCAGCTTGCAGGTCCAAGTATCTAAAATGGGGTCTGGGTTCAGGTTGACCACAAGGTGGCAGAGTCGACATGACCATGAGAAGCAATGAGCTTTGGCCACGTGGAAGCACCTGGATTCAGTCAGATTTAAAATGGGCGCTGCCTCACATCTCTGAAAGAGTGACTTCATACTACCAGTATGAATGGGACATCGCACTTAGGAGGAAACAATTGTTAAAACAAAGGGTCCCATTCAATTAAAACAAGTTACTGGAATATCAATGAAAGGACATTGTTCTTGCACTTTTGCGCAACTGTGTGATCTATTCAAAATGACAGCATTTCAACTGAATACTCTAGTCTGAACCGCAACAGTGACGAGCATACATTGCCACAATTTACACTCAGCCCAGCATCCAAAAAGCAGATTGAGTGACTATTTTGACAAATTGAATTTACCCCTTTAACAGGAACCACATTCATAAAGTGTCTTAGAGTGGGAGTGCTGAATAAGATGTTTGGCATTTTAGATAATGAATAAGATCACATGGAAGACCTGATCCTAGATCAGCACTCCAAGGTGCTTAATGAATACGGGCCCTGGACACTCCTGTTATTTGAGGGCAATATATCCTTATGACTAAAAATACCTGACAGGATACAGACAGAGGGCCAGTGCTGAAGTGGTGGAAGTGTTCTTTCTGTAAGGAAGGAGGTTGTCTCAAATCGATGCAGCAGACTGGCAGTGGCGTGACAATGGGAAGGGAGGGGGAGAGAAGAGGGATCGGTGACAATCAGCTGTCATAGCACTAGCCTTGCTGACTGACTCAGATTTCCAGGCAAGGGGAGGGCAGGGACCCTTCACTACCACATTTGATCCCAGTCCAAGACAAACTACATGGAAGGACCCTGACTTCTCCATTTGAACCATTGAGTTATTAACCTATTCCAACGGTCTTCTAAAGAAAATGTAGTCTATTTCAGAAGAACAGAATAGCATACTCCTGATATGGCTATGCCATATGGCTGTGGGCTACACCAATTCATTTATCAGACAAGATTTGAGTGGCATTTTTTATACTATGAAGAATACGATTGTAAAAAGTTTAATAAAATAGGATATTTTCTGCAAACGATTTCCAAGGAAGTGCGCACATACGGCTACTCTGTTGAGCGGTTAACAAAGAAACAAGTCAGCCTAATACTTAAACGTAGAGTTATTTATGCAACTTTAGTTGTGATACAAACGTTTGGCTATATGTTTTGTTTTTTAATAGATTTTAAGGCTGCATGATGCGACTATTGATAATTAGAAAAAAAAAGTTTCATGAATGGCATGAGCTCGAATTAGTTTTTTTGTGCAGGCTGCATACACTTCAGTCTCTCATTCACAATTTGACAAGCACTTAATATTCTAACCAGGCCTTATATTTCCCGGTGGCATCCCCTTGTGTGGCTGTAACACCCCCTAAAAAAAAAATCCATAAACTTTTGCAAACCAAAGTGTCTATCGTGCTCTTGGGCTGAATATAATAATTATAATTCTCTTCTCCCAGCTACCATGCGCCGAAGCACCTCGCACTCAAATATCTCTATTAGCCAATGCCTGTCAAGTGATCGGGTCATTCTCACAGGCATCTCAGCTAAGTAGTACACTACAAGTGAAGACCGACATGTCAGGGACGCAACTGCGCAAATCCCTCATCGAATTGGGAGGCACATATTTAAGATGTTAAAAGAACTGTCCACATTTCACCTACTTTGACTGCCAACAAAATGAGTAGGCCTAACGAACAGCAAAAGCACTAGCCTACGTCAACCTACTATCCCCCGTAGTACAAAGGTTTACCTATTCTATTGGTCAACTTGTCCTTCTGTGCAATAAATAAATATTCCAAAACATACTCTGACATTTGTGGGATGAGAGACCAAATTAATACAACTACTCGCATCAAAAAAAATAACTTTTAAAAGCAAATGAGGCTGATACAACAGATCAGAACCATTTAGCTTAAAACTGTTGATAAACTATTTCTTCACATTATAAGCGCAGCAATGCAGATATCCAAAAATGCAGCGCAGCAATGCGCACACTGCAGTAGGCTAGGGAGAAAAACACTTCTCAAAAGTGACTACAAATGCGACAAAGCATGTAACGCTTTATTATAAAATGTGCAATGTTAAGGTGAAAATTCTTAGCCAAACTTGAAACTCACACGCCACCTATGTATGCCAGTTAGACTCTACACTGGTTGTAAAGTGGATTAAATGTAGTTATTTGGCCACTTTAGTTGTGATACAAAACATATAGGCCTCAGAACAGTTGATGAGCAAGAGGACAAGTACATTCAAGTGTCTAGTTTGAGAAACAGACGCCTCACAAGTCCTCAACTGGCAGCTTCATTAAATAGTGCCCGCAAAACACCAGTCTCAACGTCAACAGTGAAGAGGCAACTCCGGGATGCTGGTCTTATGGCTTTTTCTTTGCAGCTCTGCCAGATCTTAGACTGGCTAATAAAAATAAAAGATTAAGCCAGCATGGCTACCACAGAATTCTGCAGCGATACGCCTTCCGATCTGGTTTGGGCTTTGTTTTTCAACAGGACAATGACCCAACACACCTCCAGGCTGTGTAAAGGCTATTTGACCAAGGAGTGTGATGGAGTGCTGCATCAGATGACCTGGCCTCCACAAATCACCCGACCTCAACCCAATTGAGATGGTTTGGGATGAGTTGGACCACGGAGTAAATGAAAAGCAGCCAACAAGTGCTCAGCATATGTGGGAACTCCTTCAAGACGGTTGGAAAAGCATTCCAGGTGAAGCTGGTTGAGAGAATGCCAAGAGTGTGCAAAGTTGTTATCAAGGCAAAGGGTGGCTACTTTGAAGAAACGTTTTTGGTTACTACATGAGTCCATATGTGTTATTTCATAGTTCTGATGTCTTCACTACTATTTTACAATGTAGAAAATAGTAAAAATAAAGAAGCCCTTGAATGAGTAGGTGTCCAAAATTGTATACAGTGTCTTCAGAAAGTATTCACACCCTTGACTTTTTCCATTTTGTTGTGTTACAGCCTGAAATTTAAAAACAGATGTAATTTAGATTTTTTCATAACAAAATTAAGCTCACACATGTTGAGTCAACCCCTTTGTTATGGTAAACATACATAAGTTCAGGAGTAAAAATGTGCTTAACAATTCGCATAATAAGTTGCACGGACTAATAGTGTAATTTCTTATGACTACCTCATCTCTGTACCCGACACAGATAATTGTAAGGTCTCGCAGTCGAGCAATGCATTTCAAAACAGATTCAACTAAAGACCCGGGAGGTTTTCCAATGCCTCACAAAGGGAACCTATTGGTAGATGGGTAAAAAAATAAAAGCATGGTGAAGTTAATAACACTTTGGATGGTGTATCAATACACCCAGTCATTAAAGATAGACGTCCTTCCTAACTCAGTTGCCGGAGAGGATGGAAACTGTTCAGGGATTTCACCATGAGGCCAATGGTGACTTAAAAAAAAAAAAAAAAAAAATGAAAAGAAGTTAGAAGGAATATACAAATATTCCAAAACATTCAGCCGGTCTGCAATAACGCACTAAAGTAAAACTGCAAAAAAATGTGGCAAAGAAATTAACAATGTCCTGAATAAATTGCCTGTGGCAAATCCAACACAACACCGAGTACCACTCTTCATATTTTCAAGCAGAGTTGTGGCTGCATCACGGGTATGCTTGTCATCGGCAAGAATTAGGGAGGTTTTTTTAAAGGATAAAAAGAAACAGATTAGCACATGCAAAATCCTAGAAGGAAAAACCTTGTTCAGTCTGCTGTCCAATAGATACTGGGAGACAAATTCACCTTTCAGCTGGACAATAACATAACACACGAGTTGCTTACCAAGACGACATTGAATAATCTTAAATCTATGGCAAGACTTAAATGTCTGTCTAGCAATGACCAACAACCAACTTGACAAAGCTTAAAGAATAATGTTAAAATATTGTACAATTCAGATGTGTAAAGCTCTTAGAGACTTATGCAGAAAGACTCACAGCTGTAATTGATTCTAACATGTATTGTCTCAGGGGGTTGAATGCTTATCAAGATACTTGATAGTGTATGTGGACACCTGCTCAGCAAACATCTCATTCCAAAATCATGGGCATTAATATGGTCCCTACTTTGCTTCTATAACAGCCTCCACTCTTCTGGGAAGGCTTACCACTAGATGTTGGAACATAGCTGAATGGAAGCAAGTCCCAGAAGCAACAAGAGCATTAAGGAGGTTGGGCATTGATTTTTGGAGATTAGGCCTGGCTTGCAGCCGGCATTCCAATTTCATCCCAAAGGTGTAAGATGGGGTTGAGGTCAGGTGTCTGCACACCAGTCAATATTTTACACACCGATCAACAAACCATTTCTGTATGGACCGCACTTTGTGCACGGGAGCAAACTGTTGCCACAAAGTTGGAAGCACAGAATCATCTAGAATGTCATTGTATGCTGTAGCGTTAAGATTTCCCTTCACTAGAACTAAGGGGCCTAGGCCGAACCATAAAAAACAGCCCCAGACCACTATTCCTCATCCACCAAACTTTACATTTGGCACTATGCATTTGGGCAGGTAGCCTTCTCCTGGCATCTACCAAACCCAGATTAGTCCGTTGGACTGCCAGATGGTGAAGTGTGATTCATCACGCCAGAGAACGTGTTTCCACTGCTCCAGAGTCCAATGGTGGAGAATGTTACACCACTCCAGTCGACGCTTGGCATTGCGCATGGTGATCTTAGGCTTGTGTGCGGCTGCTCGGCCATGGAAACCCATTTCATGAAGCTCCCGACAAACAGTTATTGTGCTGACGTTGCTTCCAGAGGCAGTTTGGAACACGGTAGTGAGTGTTGCAACCGAGGACAGACGATTTTTACGCGCTACAGCACTCGGCAGTTTTGTTCTGTGAGCTTGTGTGGCCTACCACTTCCCGGCAGAGCCGTTGTTGCTCCTAGACATTTCCACTTCACAATAACAGCACTCAGTTGACCAGGGCAGCAATTTGACGAACTGACTTGTTGGAAAGGTGGCATCCTATGACGGTGCCACGTTGAAAGTCACGGAGCACTTCAGTAAGGCCAATCTACTGCAAATGTTTGTCTGTCTATGGAGATTGCATGGCTGTGTGTTCAAATTGTATACACCTGTCAGCAAGGGTGTGGCTGAAATTGCAGAATTCACTAATTTGAAGGGGTGTCCATAAACTGTTTGTGTGTATATATAGTGTATATTAGTGTTACACAAATCGAAAAATAAATTATAATTTATTCCCACTTTGTAACACCAAAATGTGGAGAAAGTGAAGGGTTGTGAATAATATCTGACGGCACTCCAGGTAGGGATAAAGTGACCAGACAACAGGATAGATAATAAAACAGTAGCAGCAGCATATGTGAGGAGTCTGGTTAACTATTTAGTAGTCTTATGGCTTGGGGGTAGAAGCTTTTCAGGGTCCTGTTGGTTCCAGACTTTTAATTGTAAAAGTAATTATGTAAAAAATAAAAACCTTAATTGAAGACTGAGTCATAAAAGTGCATTGAAATTACTTAGGAACTGTGCACACTTGAGTTGTGTGGCCACTTGGAAGCACCAGTTATACCTCGCACTCAAACCCTCGTCATTTTTGTCTCTTATGTTGCACCTACCCCAAATGTTCCAAGCATATTACCATACTACTGAATGTATCCAGAGTAATTTAACAAATTCAGCGAAAATGTAAAATGCACATTAAATCAACAGTGAACCTTTAGTCTAAGAATTTCCCATAATCTCTAAAACTGTTAATTGCTACCATGGTTATGCATACGCTTCCCCCCAGCTCATACAGCTCCAGAAATCTCATGAAGCCGTAAAATAAAAAGGCTCAAGAGCATTTCCTCTGCCGGTCTCCCCATCCTGACGAGAGCTTCCTCCTAATGGAGAGTGAGTGAGAGGCAGGGAAACAACATCTACTAGCTGCTCCATTGGCAGAGGATAGCCAATTTAATATGTCTAGTCCTGGAGTTGTTATAGTGTTTCTTTTCTCAGCATCTGGGTTGTGTTCAGTAGGCACGATGCAGGAGAAAACACACACAGGGTTGCCAAAGCTGCCATACGCTCTTGGCACACACAATTGGTTAACAGGTGTGTGCTTATTCCCCTCCTGTACTCCCGGTTCACCCACGACTGCATGGCCACGCACAACTCCATCAATGGGCCTGCAGTGGAGAGTGTTGAGAGCTTCAAGTTCCTCTGTGTCCAAATCACTAAGAACTTAACGGTCAACACACTTGCACAGTCGTGAAGAAGGCACGACAGCACCTCTTCCCACTCAGGAGGTTGAAAAGGTTTGGCATGGGTACCACTGAGAGCACCTTGACTGGCTGCATCACTACTTGGTATGGCAATTAGACGGTGTGAAAGGAAGGCCTGGAAAATCATTAAAGACTCCAACCACCCAAGCCATAGACTGTGCTCTCTGCTTCTGCACGGCAAGTGGTACCGGTGCATCCGACACCAACAGGCTCCTGAACAGCTTCAATCCCCATGCCAGAAGACTGCTAAAAAAACGTCAGAGTTGACCTTCATATTTTCTTCTTATTTATCACCGTCCCTATGCACACTCACAGGGCCCAACATACACACAGCTGCTACTCTGTTAATCATATATCCTGATGCCTAGTCACCTTACCCCTATCAATCCAGTATCCCTACACATTGTAAATATGGTACTGGAACTGACCCTGTATATAGTATGCTTACTTAGTGTTCTTATTTTTAGATCTTGTGTGTTTTTGTTCTACCCTGTCATTTTCTGTATTAAATTGTTATTGATTACTGCATTTTTGGGGGTTAGAGCTTGTAAGAAAGGCATTTCACTGTACTTGTATATGTGACATTAAAACTATTACTCACCAGCACAGTGAACTTTCCACTGAGCAGTTCTGAGCGCAGAGGTTCCTCCTGGGGCTGTAGTTTAACAATGCCCTCTTTCAGACGAGTCTCCTAGAAACATGAGAAAAGAGTTAAAGGGAACATCAGGCCTGCGAGGCCTACAGCACAACATCCATCCACTACACAGGTGTTCAGGTCACAATGCGTGCATGCTTTTTAACACACTTGATTCAAATGATCTTCAATGTAGGCCGCTACTATTAGTCCAATCGGGTGTGTTTGTGCTGAGCCAGAGCAAAAGTCGGCTTCTGTTCCAGCCCAGCACAACTGACTCAAATGAAAAGCTAATCAATCTTAAATTAAGACCTTGATTTTTAGAATTGGGTGTGTTGGTGCTGGGCAGGAGCAAAAGACTGGCGGATGCAAACAGAACTGCATTCCCCATCCCAGACAGTGTCTCAGAACTCTTCAGTCACTGGCCTTTCCGTCATCTGTACTGATCTGATCAAAGGCTGGAAGGATGAAGGCAATAATATGGATAACGCCTACCAGCAAGTGTGCTTTCACTCGTCATGTCATTACAAGAAAGTTCTGATGAAAGGAGAAAGGAAAATAAACCATTTGACAGATGAGCTTCAGGATGTATTGCATCATATTAGAGATACCGTGATATCCAAGCAGATAAGCTATAAATACCTGTGGGAAGCTGTGAATTAAACCTTGTAGGCTACACTACAATAACAGTTCCAAAGACCTAACCTGCCCAAGTGACTAGAACGCCTTTACCTTGTCTCCCGCTTTGCTCCACGCAGATCGAGGCTAAAATGGATTACTGTGGCAAACAATTGGATACCCGTGGACAAAGGACTCTGACGTATTACATAACATGCTTACATTTATAGGAGGGGTCACCATAGAATTAATATGTGGGACAATACACTAGTGGCCCTGAGGGGCAAAGTAGCATTCAATATTTAGCGAGAGTGCACACAAAGCACACTACCAGTGAGTACAAAATGGGTAGAAATGTATTTTTCTTCTTAATTGTTGTCCAGTTTAATTAACAATTTCATGCATTTGAGCCTTGAATTTGTCCTCTGGTGTGACATAATTAATGCTAATATAAAAAGGTTTAATGATTCTCAAATTGACAAGAAAATGTTTGGGATTTCTTTCAAATCAGTAGCGTGGAATTTCAATCAAAAAAATAATGACGGTAACAAAGTGTCTCCCCATTACATTGAGTAAAAGTCAGTAATTTGACAAAAACCTTTAGTTTACTTGTGTATTATAATGTTCCCTGCCTCAGACATCCTGCAGCGATTTTTTTACTTTTACTGTTGAAAAGCGATATAAATACAGTAAAGTTCACACTCAAGGGTAAAAATAGTGTTTTGTAGACAACTGCAAACTTCAAGGAGTAGGGCATTCAAGGAGTGGTTTCGATGGGAAATTAGTGAGGTCATCAGCCTCCCCCTTGCTTGAGGAACAATAGAGGCGGAATAGACAGAGGAAAGCCCCTCGCAATGTCATGACTTTACTTGTTAAGTAAATCAGGTGTTAAATGCGGTGAAAAGGAGGCGAGTGCCACTAACAATTTTTACATTTTATTAAAAGACACTTTTCCCTTTTATTTATTGGCGTCACCCTGAACCAGTACCTGGGCTTGAGGAGACGATGAATATTACAAGATCCTCTGACGCCCAGGATCCTTCGGTACACACTAAAATATAGTGTCGCAGAGCATCTATTATTACTTCCAAAAAAAGGTCTAAAAATTGTTTTTGACTAACTGTGCATGTGTCAATAACTGTGCATGTGCCAATAACTGTGCATGTGCCAATGATGCCCAAATGCTGGCTTGTTGTTTAATCACAGAATTGTGTCACACCATGTGGACGTTACAATTTGGCCCTAAAAATCTATCAAATCAGAATTATTTGGAAATATCATTAATGGACTTGGGGAACACGGTTTCTTTAAATAGACTGTGTTCCGCTGTAACATATTGCATTATTTTATGGCTGGTTATGACACCTACATTTATTGAATTGTATTTTTTCCCTGGCAAGAAGTTTCCTTCCGTTTGAAAGTTTGTTTCTTAAATTCTTTGTTGTAATGAATTCATTAGTAATTTAAAAATATATATTTTAAATAACTTGTAGAAAATGCACTTTATGACAATGTCATGACCATCAATCATATAAGCCAAACGTGTGCACGCCGACATGTACACACGACCGGAAACATACACCTGCATGTGACCAGAGGAGGCTCTTACAGGGAGGAAGAGGAGAAGGTTCCCCCTCAAATGTAGGAAAAATAAAACAAATAACATTTTAATTAAAATCAATTCTCCTAAAAAGTTGTTATAAATATTTTTTCTAAAACCTTCCTCCAAACTTTACAAGCAACCAGCAACCACTGGCACACCCCACACACACACCCTGTAGCTGTGGAAGAGCTCGATGGCTCTGAGCACGTCGAACTTGCGCGCCATGAGGAACTTGACGGCCACTTCCCAGGACAGGGGGGACACTCCATGCTGAGTGGTCCACTTGTTGATTTCCTCCAGAAACTCCTTAGTAGCCTAAAAATACACAGAGAGAGAGAGAGAGAGAGAGATGTGGTCACACACAATGTACTCACTCCAGGGAGAAATGAAAAACTAAAGTTTGACATGACACATCCTATGAGGAAGTGGTGTATGTATGACCTTTCTATGACATGAAATGCTATCTCACAGGAGGCTACAGAGGGTAGGACGGCTCATAATAATGTCTGGAATGGAGTAAAGGTGTCAAACACATGGAAACCATTCCATTTATTCTGTTACAGCAATTACTATGAGCCCATCCTACTCATTAAAAGGTGCCCCCAACCTCCTGTGTATCTCATGGTAGAGGTGGTACTATGCATGTTTATTTAGGAAGGGGTGTTTCTGTACTTGGTCTATTAAATCTAAAATCAGAACAACTGGATTCCATAAAGTCTGACTATCAAACCTACCTACATAAAGGGACGCGAGTGGCATTTCTCGTATGGTTGAGGAGGATCTCCATATTGCAAATGTACGGTCCCTTACTAGACGTCCGCGGGTGCTATTAAAATAGGCCCGACGACCTCAAGTTGTCTCTCAGGGCCCGGTCTTCCGGGAAGACATCAAATAAAGTCTCTTGGCCAAATGTACTTTTAGCCCAGAAACAAGATAGCGTCGAGGCATCAACGCTCTTTGAGGTAATGCCCATTTTCTGGGATTAAAAGGTCGAAAACGGTAATACAGCGCTAATTTGACCGCTTCACGTCAAAGTACATAAACCTACGGTGTAAGGAAAAATAGAACCATCAATTTATCTATCGTAATTTACGGGAAATCGTACAACGTCCGTTTGGTGCTGGTTAAACAAATGTGGGTTTTTTCCCTTAAAAAAAAGTTAGATCCAGTTGCGGCGTGTTAAGACGAATCCGTTAAGGCGGGTTTCGGAGTGCTACGGGATTTTCTGTACACACAGACAGTCAATGTGGAGTGACAGTGTGGGGTTTACAGACACACAGAGCCTGCAATAGTCTCCTGTGTTCGAACTATCAAATAACCGTCAGACCTAGAGATCTGAAACTTTATAAACCTGTTCTAGGGCTTCAGTCGGTAGTGCACGGTGAGTTGTGGCTCTAGAAGGTTCAGGCCAAGAAACAGCCTCGTCCATTTGCAATAACTTAAAATTCATTTTGAACGTTGCAAAAATTACAACACTTAGAAAAGTCCCAGAATCACAAGATTAGGTGCATTGAAACAGCCTCGTCCCAGAGACAGACCGCAGTAATCATGCAAAAGTAGGCCCGGAATGAAGCCCGACTAGTAGTTGTTTACACATATTACAGCCTCTAGGTCACACAGAGAC
Source organism: Brachymystax lenok tsinlingensis (assembly GCA_030435695.1). NCBI lineage: Eukaryota > Metazoa > Chordata > Actinopteri > Salmoniformes > Salmonidae > Brachymystax > Brachymystax lenok. The sequence goes on along the minus strand of CM059818.1, from coordinate 8,502,229 downwards.
ACGCCGTTTGCGATGGGCTCATTGGGGTAGGTTGGGGTGGATAAGCCACAGAGTTATTCTAGCTGCTCTCGCGGGTTCATGTAGTCTGACAAGAGTTTCTCCGTAAGGATAACATGTGTTTACAGGTTATGCTCTAACTCTGCTTCTGTGCAGGCCATTTTCAAAATTCCTTTTGCCACGTGTTCAGGGTCACCTGTACCTCTACAGATAAACATGAAAATGTTAAATGGTCCCCTTCATATCCTAGGAGAAATGTGAACTACCATCAATGTGAACTACCATCAAATAGAGCTGAAATCCCAAAATGGGGATGCTTAAAATCACAGAAAGGGAAACAAATGGCATCACCATAGTCTCTAGGCCGTGCAGAGTTCAACGAGATGCCCAACTTGAACGTAGCTCACACAGTTTGACCGCAGAGACCGTGTAAAAAAAACAGGCCCAAAATTAAGCTGGACCTAAATTAGAGGTGCTTTTGGGTGACAGTGGCAAAACCATTCAGGTTAGAAGCACAATTCAACCACAGGAACATTCCTAAGGTCCTCCCGAACCTTGGCCGTGTGGAATTAACCCTTAACAGTGAAAACAGGGTATTTACATCAAACCGTTTGCTATGACATCTCTCCCCATAGGAATACATTGCCTGCTCCCCTAACTTCAACCTGATGCCTATGTGGGTTATGATTGCCATATCAAAACTGTCTCGATGACAATACATCAGGCCACTATGAGGAGTACCTGTGTTGATTCTAAGCTTCCTGGAGCAACCGGAAGTGGTTAAATTCACCCTATAAAAAGTGGTTTTGATTTCAACCTGCAGTTAGTGAAAAACACTGCATTCAACCCTCTGTAAAATCAGTCATTTCTTAACATAAAGACTTGAAACTCAGTATTCTGTAAAAGCCTGCCCCAATGGGGATATGCGTTTACTTTATCCTGTGACAACTGGAAGTGACATATATTGGGGTCAAAAGGGGCTGTTTAGAAGAGTTAAAAAGGTCACATCTTTCCAAAATCTCATGTGTGATTAGGCAACCCTCATGAACTGTAAATCAGTCATTTCTCCCATCAGATGTCCAAGAAAAAAACTGCCAGGATGGAGTGACAGTGTGGGGCTTACAGACCGAGCCTGCAATGGATACTGGCGTTCGCACCATCAAAAGAACCGTCAGACCTAGAGCTAAACTTTATAAACCTGTTAATATAACTGGAGAAGAAAAAAAATAATAATCACCTTTGGGACCTGACTTTGTGGCCATTTGCCATATGAAAATCTACAGTGGAGAGCGCTCGCCATCTTTGGGATTTTTTTTAGTATGACACTTGGAATTCGCCATGTTCAGCTTGCAATATGGTTTTGATGAACTGCCGTCCATTTGAGTGGTATTTGCGATTGTGTATATGCGTCGCCCAATGCCAACAAGTTGCTATTCATTTTTATCCATTTCATGGGGGTCTTCCATTACCATAGCAAATACACTGGACTTGTGTGCAGAAAACATTTACAGTTAAATGAGGCCAAGACTGCAACATCAATTTCAAGAAAATATTGAAGAAATTGCGGTTTTAAACTAAAATGGATCAGGGCTCTACGCCAACTTTTTTTTAAAGGGGAATGTGTGCGCCTAAATTGAAAAATGTAAGCGCACAAAGAAATTTGGGAGCACAATGAAAAATATTTTGAGGTAATAAAGCTGGAATCCCTCAAATTTGTCTAGGCGCAAAATTCCAGGTCACACAGCAAAACATTTAGGCTATGTGCAAGTAAAATGGTTGCACTGTAGAGCCCTGTGGATGTAGATTTCACACACACCCATGTGCGCACACCAAGCACAAAGACAGACGCCTTGGCCACTAAGAGTGTTAAGCAAAATGTACTTTAGATAGACCTAAGTGATTACAGCAGCATCATATTACATGAACGCTGCCTGGGATAGTTTTTTTCCCCTTCTTGATGATTTATCAATTACATAACTATGAACACAATTCCATTTCAACACTCTGCTCAGTTATCGAAGTGTTCTTTATGAACTACAAGGTTGAGTAGAGATTTGAATCAACAATGTTTTTCAAAGAGTAAACAGTGATGTGCATAGATAATGTTTTATAGACGAAAGCTCTGAAAAATAACATTAGCTAGGTGCTAGACTTAAATACTCAACTGATGTTCAGGGAGTTATTTCAGAATTTCAACAATGTTCATCCCTATATCTAATAGCTTGGAGCTGACAGGGGGCAATCATCAAGGTGGACCATTAACTTCCTGTCCCTCATATCATGCCATATTTCCCTCTAGACACACTGGCCTGAATTCAGCTAATATCAATTCAATAAAATATTCAAAACATACATTTGGAGTAAAAAAGGGTTTCATAACAGTATTTATTTGTTCTGTATTTATGATGTATTGTTTGTGTATGGTTGTATTTTACATTTGTGGGACTATCAGTGTTTTGTTACTTGCAATGTTTTGTGTTTGAGGACCCAAGGAAGAGTAGCTGTAAAATCTAATGGGGATAGAAATAAACAAAATAAGTAGTGAAACTTACAGTAGTGTGAAAAGGCACTAGAGACCCCCATTATATTATGTTTCAACTAGTAAAGGGACCAATCTAAGCGTGCACGCCCTCTAGGTCTATGTCCTCCCTAAAGGCTTCCGGACATTCTCTTTGACGAGCCCAGCCAGGCAGCACCAGCAAGCTGTCACAGCAGCCCGAGGGGGGTAATGAAAGCTCAAAGCAAGAGTTCGACTTCTCCAGCCAGCGAGAGGGGGTAGTCAAGTCAGGCTCTTCAAGAATACAAAAAGCTACTGATGAGCAGAGCTAAAAAGGACAGGATGCCACAGTCCTCCTCTTGCAAAGCCCAGGCTTTCAAAGACAAACTGGTGAGTGTCAGGGGCTCCTGCACTATTAAAACAGTTAAAAGCTGAGGAAGCAAACTTGTAATTGTTGAAAAAAAATAATAAATCGCACCGTGTTGCTGTATTGTGTTTTCACCATGTAGTTCTTTCATTCTCATCTGTTTCTGTGTATCAGTCGATTCTTTTAATTGGTAAATCCAAGAATGTCACGATATTGTCCCAGCTCTTTTAGAAATCTCATGTAAAAAGAATTCTCTGGTTGCAGGTGGTGTTTAAATAAAGGAGGTGGGCCTCAATATCTAATATCAGTTAATCAGTACATTTTAAAGTGCTCTAATTAGCGTGATCTTTTTTTTAATCATCCTATGTAAATATCGATTGTATAAAAACTGATACAATATAAAAAGTTAACCTACACAGTTCACATTTGAACATGCACCAAGAGTATGACCCATTACTTCAAGATCGGTACATTTTCTAATTCAGGTGAACTAAGTGCATGAATGGATTCCTAAAAAGTATTCTATGGACCCTGTGTGTCACCAACCCAGGTTCTGGGCCGGTTTGCTTAGTTACTGCTTATAGCAGTCATGAGGATTAGGCCTAAACAAAATGTTCTACTTCGGAAAAAAAAAAATCTGGCGCAGGCAAATTCTGTGAATCAAGATGATGCAAATATTTACATATTGTAGAGGATTCAGTATGTTGTTCCTCAAATGGTGGTTCTGCTGGGTTACACATGCCGCAATAAAAGCAGAAAAAAAAAAAAAAAAAAAAAGGGTCCATCCTCACGGAGTCATTTTCTTACTGATCTCGCTCTCTCTGCAGAAAAGCAAAAAAACGACTGCTTTCTCTAGGAACAGGAAATCACAGCCTTCCCATACACTCTGCCCAGAGTCTGTCACGTCTCCATAAAAGGCTAATATAGCTGCGCTCTCCCTCAAGCCTGATAGACAAATGAAAGCTCAGAAACTTGACTGTACCTGACAGTAGTAGTTAGGATCATATTCATCAGTGAGTTCTTTGGCTAACATGGAGCGGGGTGACTGGCTATATGCTGTAACAAGGGCCAGAGGAGATCAATATCAAGTGAGTAGACATGCGAGACTGGCCATTTCACAAGTCTGAAAGCTATACGAACCACCAGTGACCGAGTTCATATTAGAGCCTGGCCGATATGTTTTTTGGGGTCCGATACAGATTACAATATTTTTGGGGGGACAAAACCTTCTGATAGTGGTACATCTGCAGATCTGTTTTACAGCATGAAAATTGCCATCCAAAAGAGCAGTTGTCCAAAATACGCTTAAAAATGTTGATTCCTTACATTGTGACAATGACACAATGGAATGGCCACCTGTGTTCAGATAAGCATGAGATATACTTTGATCCCATTTATTGAATGTCGTTATTGGTTGGAATTATCGTCCGCTATCCGTAAAAGGCCAACATCATCCGATTAGTCTCTAGACAGATGGTCCTCCCACAATGTACCAATGCTCCATGTTTGTAGAAAATCCGCCATCTCTTTGTTAACAGCTGGAGCGCGACCTCAAATGTTAAGGAAGTTTCGAGTTTTTGCTCGCCTGAGTTAGAATACCTATTATTTACAAAGAGTTCTTTTTTTTTTCTCCATAGTTCTCCATTTACCGCCACAAACCGATGCTGCCACTAAGACGCACTCAACGAGCTGTATAGGGCCGGTAGCAAACAAAACGTAGATCCAGATGCAGCGCTTCTCGTGGCCGGTGATTTTAACAGGTTTTAGTTTCTCTGCGTTTTCCCAGCATGTCACCCGCGTAACTAGAGGAAACAAAACTCTAGATCACCTTTACGCCACACACAAATACATAAAAGGCTGTCCCTCGCCCTCCCTTTGGCAAATCTGACCGTAACTTTATCCTCTTGAATCCTGCTTACAAGAAGTACCAGTCACGCGCTCAATATGGAAGTGGTCAGATGAAGCGGATGCTCCGGGATTCATCTGATAACATTAAGGGGGTCACCAGCTTCATGAATAAATGCGTCAACGACATTGTCGTCCCCACAGTGACTGTACATCCCAACCAGAAGCCATGGATTACAAGCAACATCCACACTGAGCTAAAGAGCTTACGCCTTCAAGGAGCGTGACACTTACAAAAATACCGTTACGACCTCCGACAAGCCATCAAACAGGCAAAGTGTCAATACAGGACTAAGATCGAATCTGATTATGCTGGCTCAGACGCTGGTCAGATTCGGATGTGGCGAACTATCACGGATTACAAAGGGAAAGCCAGCCACAGGCTGCCAAGTGACCCGAATCTACCAGACGAGCTAAATGCCTTCTATGCTTGCTTCGAAGGCAAGCAACACTGAACCATGCATGAGAGCACCAGCTGTTCCGGACAACTGTGTGATCTCACTCTCCATAGCCGATATGAGCAAGACCTTTTAAACAGGTTAACATTCATAAGGCCGCGGGGCCAGACTGCTTACCAGGATACGTATTCAGAGCATGCACTGACCAGCTAGCAAGTGTCTTCACTGATATTTTCAACCTCTCCCTGACCCAGTATGTAATGTCTTCATGTTTAAAGCAGACCACCATAAGTTAACTCGTAGTTCATGGGCACAGGGCACTCACATCTATCTGTAGCCATGAAATGCTTTAAAAGGCTGGTCATGGCTCACGTCAACACCATCTTCCCAGACCCACTCCAATTCGCATACAGCCACAACCTCAATTGCACACCACACTGCCCTCTCCCACCTGGACAAGAAGAACACCTATGCAAGAATGCTGTTCATTGACTACAGCTCAGCATTAAACACCAGTGCTCTCCAAGCTCATCACTAAGCTCAGGACCCTGGGACTGAACACCTCCAAGGGGCTAAAATGAACACCCTCCACCTGCCAAATGCAGGTAGATTTTGGCATTGGCGGGAAAGATGACTATTTCACCAGCCATGTTGGCGGTTGGTCAGGGCTCCAAAGCGCAAACATTTCACTCGCATTTGTGAATATAAAGTCAAGTATGATCACATTTATAGCAAAACAAAATCTTCAGTAGCTGTTTTCAAAGTATTTCATGTGTTTTGTTTAATACCTAGTAAATTGATCGCACAAAGTCAAAGAACTACAAATCCTATAGCCTATCCCACCTCGCGCTGCAACAATGCATGTAAAGAAATTAGTTGAAAGAAACATTTTTAGAAACAATTGAGATTGTATCTGTTGGGAGGTATGCAAATTGGGGTGTAGATGTGAGCCATGACCAGCCTTTCAAAGCACTTCATAGCTACCAACGTGAGTGCTACAGGTCGGTAGTCATTTAGGCAGGTTACCTTGGTGTTCTTGGGCACAGGGACTATGGTGGTCTGCTTGAAACATGTAGGTATTACAGACTCAGTCAGGGAGATGATGGAAATGTCAGTGAAGACACTTGCCAGTTGGTCCGTGCATGCTTTGAGTACACGTCCTGGTAATCAGTCTAACGCCCCACAGCCTTGTGAATGTTGACCTGTTTAAAAGGTCTTTCTCACGTCGGCTTTCCAACAGGATAACGACCCTAAGCACACAGCCAAGGCAACGCTGGAGTGGCTTCGGGAAAAGTCTCTGAAAGTCCTTGAGTGACACAGCGGGAGCCCAATCGAACGTCTCTGGAGAGACCTGGAAATAGCTGCGCAGTGACGCTCCCCATCCAACCTGACAGAGCTTAAGAGGATCTGCAGAGGAGGATGGGAGAAACTCCCCAAATACAGGTGTGCCAAGCTTGCAGCGTCATACCTAAGAAGACGAGGCTGTGATCGCTGCCAAAAGGGGCTTCAAAGTACTGAGTAAAGGGTCTGAATACTTATGGAAAAAGTAATATTAAAGTTGTAGAAAAAGGAGTCTGAATACTTTCCGAATGCACTGTAGTTACACTTTCCTACTCATTACTGCTGCAGCGCTTGTTGTAGTGCTGACTGGAAATAGGAAGAACATATTTTATGGCTTATAAAAAAATAAAATAAAAAAGTGTTGAACACAAAGTGTTGACAGCGCTGAGTAAGAACTTAAACGCACTCATAAAAACAACATCGCTTCGCTGTATTCGTTGACAGTCTCGCTCTAGTCATGTTTTAAAAATCTCACAGTATCAACTTAGCTGTAGCTTTCTTTTATAGTGCACTTGATTTGCTCTCTGGGCCCACCTGGAATGCAGTGTTTGTACCTTCAGGACACATGAAATGGTTCAAAATGGCAACAGTTTGCGTTCCTGGAGCACAAGGCAGCTGAATCGGGTGCGCCTTCCGCAAAAGCCAGAAAAAAAGAAATAGGAACACAAAGCTGTGTCTGTTTTTCTTTAACAGAAATGTTTGCCGATCGACTAGGAATGCGTTGGGGATCAACCAGTTGATCGTGAGCAACAGGTTGGTGACCACTGCTCTAGAAAGTTGATTGAAGTACAATTGGTTGCTTCTCCCTGTGGGCTAATTTTTCTGCATGGCAGTCTCGGGGCTACTGCGCACGCAAAGCTTAGAGGGAACATTGCCTGTAAGTAAGCATTTCACTGTTAGTCTCCACCTGTTGTTTATGAAGCATGTGACAAAAAAATTGCATGAATGCCTTTTTGGTCATTTTGGAAATTCAGCATTTTTATATAAAAACACAGAAATCTAAATACTCAAACAATGGACCTAAAAACTGTCTAGGGTACAGACAAACAGCCAGGCAAGTGTTATTAAAAAGGCCCAGAAGTGTTTGTGTGAACTTCCCCTTTAAAAACATATTTCCATACACAAACAAGGTACAAGAGTAGTGAACTGATGTTGGCTTCAGCTGTAAGCTAGCAAGGAAAGCTACCGGTATCTTCTTCCATTGTATGCAGTGTTCTAGCCTGTACAAGACATTGTTTAGAGAACAGTAATTAACAGTTTCAACATTTCTACATGCCATGTTGCATTTTTCAAGTGTGTTAACTTCTGTGCAGCATAAGTCGTGATGAAGTACAGACTCCCAGTGAGATCAGTGGTTCCTCACGGCAGGCTACAGCTAGCAATGAGTAAGTGGCACAGGCAGGCAAGAGGAGGCATGAACGGTGTACTCGCACTATAAAAGGATCGGCTGTGCTGATAGACTTGATCCTCTCAAATCAGTAGACGCCACGAGACACCGTTTTGAAGAACTACAGAAATGTTGGTATACTGTGCATCACTCCTAGGATATACAGGCCAGAATCTAAAAGAAACAAGCCAGGCCTTATAGTCTTGCTAAATGTTTGAGCTGTTAAGTTTAGCGATGTTAAGGGTGATTCATATGTAACATGATCATTGCTGAGACACTCCGACATTAGCCATATGTGGAGAGTGCCATCCTATTCCGTTCAGTCCCATTTGGCAAGAGTTGATCCTAACAGGAAGTCTCGTGCGTCATTCTTTCTATCCCCCACTCGCTCTTTCTTCCTGTTAAGCTTCCTGGGAGCCGACTGACTGCCTGCCCCCTCCCCCAACACACACACACAAAGTATCCCCACAACAGCATCACTCCAGTGGAAATGTTTTTAACAGCTGCCTATAAGTGAAGTTCCACCATACTAGCAGAGTCCCCCAGAGGCCCCCTGTTACAACCGGACACAACCAGGCAGAGGATCTAATAACCCAGCCTACAGGCGTTCAGCCCTCCACCATGGCTGGGCCCGCAGAGGAAATTAAGTCCCCAGATAAGACTTACTGCCTGCCGGCCAGATGAGCCACGGGGAATGGGAAATGGGATTAGGGCCTGGAAAGTGTAAAGAGCATCGTTACCAACAGGCTGGAAAAAGGGACATCTGCCTTTATAGCATGAATAGACCTACAATTGGTCAACCAGCTCCTTTTTAATGCTGTGGATAAATGTTAATCATATGGACAATACCACTCTAGCAATAGATAGCCTATCATTATATAATACCAGTTCCCTGCTTTATAAGCCCTGGTTTAAAAAAAATACAAAGGCAGCAGCTTGGCATGGATATATTTAACATTGACCTGTACTAGCCATATTGTTGTTGTGTGGTATGTTATGGGGGATGTGTGGGCTAAGTGCATCAATGCAAATATAAAGTGTGTGCACAAATCATTGCTTTTGAGATTCTTGCCCTTATTTAATTTAACTAGGCAAGTCAGTTAAGATTCAAACTAGCAACCTTTCAGTTACTGGACCAATGCTCTAACCACTAGGCTACCTACTGCCCCTTATACTGATCATTTCTAATTCTATAGCATTTGATACTCTACATTCGCAGAAATCAGGTTTCCATTGTGTTTTTCACTAGCTATAATAAATCATAAACAATCCATTGTAATATTTTAAACTTTCATGTTAGAAGCATCGTCAACTTATGCTACAACGTTGACAATGTAAAGGCCTGTGTCAGAAATGTATACAATGTTTGTGATCGGGATGCCTGCGTCGCAACAACTTAAACATTTAAGATAATAACATGCAGTGGTGTAGGTAGCCTAAAGAGTCAGACACTAAGGTCGTTGTAATTACATTTTCCCTTTAATAAGGTCTGAACTGCAGGGTGCCGTGACCAGGACACCGCGGAGTCGGCGGGAGATATGGCTCGGAAAACGTACCTGAATCCAGGGATGGGAGAGGGCGCTGTACTCCTAATTATACATTGAGAACAATGAAATACTGCTAGATTTTAATTGAACTTCCATTTTTCTTCAGCAATGCATGCTAGGCTAGCTAATGCTAAAGCAAACCGTTGGATTCGACAACCCTTCCGGTTACTCACGCCAATGCGTGGCGTCGTATTTTCATGGAATCCAATGGCCTGTTACAGTAACGGTAGGCTTGCATTAACAGTACATTATTGGGTTAGCATACTGTACCACACCATTCAGACTGGAGAGAAGAAATTAACGTAAGTCGGATTCCGGCTATGGTAGGCTACCTGGAATGCAACTGCTTGACACAACAATATGATTTCTTACGGCGGTATATATTATCAAATATTTTGCATTATTTTCAAAATTACCTGTTCTTCCTCCGCTGACAAACTGGCTGCCATTCTTCAGTATCGTTCGAGATTTTGACACCTTAATTCTTCAACTTGGTGGCCTTTTTTTATTTTCGTAAAGGTAAACGACGACAGTTCTATCCTCGTACCGGGCAGTACCTCAAACGGGTTTGCCTAGGTTACTGGCATTTCACAAAACTGAAATGTTCCTCATATAGAAATAGAAAGCTTTTACTGTTTTTGTTTGTCTGGCCTGTTTGAGTAGAGTCGAATAAGAAATTATATGGAATCTTCCATCAAACTATTCATGCATGGGCGAAAATCGCTTTTGTGTCAAATCTTCTCGAGTACTGAAGAAAATAGTCCTCAACAGTTTGGCGTTTCTCTGTGACGAATCGCAGTTGATCGAATTTGACCCATTTGTCCAGCCAGTAAAGTCACCCACCTTTGCTAAGAATCAAGAGTAAAGGCATGGTGTGCAATCTTTTATTCTCTACGTACGTCGCCTGGACTACTATTCTGCCAGCAGCCCTAACGACGTCACTTTCCTAATGAGAATCCTTCAAAATAAAAGCCTGCATTTCAAAACATTGCGAGGTGGATAACTCTTTCAAATGATTGGTGCTTATAACCAAAATTAAAGAAGGAATTTATGTAAATGCGTGTGTGTGTGTGTGTGTGTGTGTGTGTGTGTGTGTGTGTATATATACACGTGTTTTTTAAACATTATATACAGACCACTATTGAAAAATAAAATGTTCAGGCTGGTATGTTGACAATATTGGGCTTACAATGAACACAACTATTCTTTGTGCCATTGATTGATTTGATTGCATTTTACAATCAAATGTATTTATAAAGTGCTGATGTATATCACAAAGTGCTGATACAGACACCCAGTTTAAAACCCCAAACAGCAAGCAATGCAGATGTAGAAGCATGGTGTCTAGGAAAAATTCCCTAGAAAAGGCAGGAACCTAAAAAAGAACAGAGATGAAGCAGGCTCTGAGGGGTGTCCAGTCCTCTTCTGTCTGTGCCAGGTGGAGATTATAAGAGTACATGGCCATTAAGTTCTTCAAGATGTTCAAATGTTCATAGATGATCAGCAAGGTCAAATAATGGTTGTAGAGGTTGCAACAGGTCAGCACCTCAGGAGTAAATGTCAGTTGGCTTTTCATAGCCGAGCATTCAGAGGTCGAGACAGCAGGTGGGGTAGAGAGGGAGACAGAGAGGGTCGAAAACAGGTCTGGAACAAGGTAGCACGTCTGGTGAACAGGTCAGGGTTCCATAGCCACAGGCAAAACAGCAGAAACTGGATCAGCAGCACGACCAGGTGGACTGGGGACGGGGACAGCCAGGAGTCATTAGGTCAGGTAGACCTGAGGCATGGCCCTAGGGCTCAGGTCCTCCGGGAGGAGAGAGAGAGATGGGAGAATTAGAGGGAGCACACAAAGACCGCTACTTCGATGCAGACAAGAAGGACAGATAGGACAGACTCACCATAGCCCCCCAAGTGGGGTTGGGAGTACTCAGTAGGGTCCGTAGAATCTATAAATGGTTTATTTCATGGGCCACTGAGTTCTAAATACATAGCAGCACGATACACACTAAATCCTCAAAAAACCTAATGAATATCATCCAGGATATTAGTACACTTTTGACTTTCAGAACAGCAATTATTTACAAGTATTAAATAGGGAAGCACAGATATGACATTTTTGGCCAATAATATTTTCCTTGCCAAAAAACCTGATACCGATAACCGATATTTAACATTTTAGCAGCCTTTTAAGCATTCTAGTACAGTTAAATAGTTGTTGGCATTTACGTATGTTCCTATTACCAGTAAAACATAATCAACACCTATTTCTTTCACTTACTTGCTGTGCTGTTTCGTTGTTCATTTGTTCAGTTGTTTCATTCTCAACCAGGATTTCATCATACATGTCAAGCAGTGAAGTTTCAGCTCTGTCTGTCCGTGGCCTCTCTTCCTCGGTGCGCACTGTCACTGTGTCTGTTTCCATCTTGTCCAGCTGTGTCTGTAACATTTCACGAAAACCCTGTTTATTGTCTGCATCGAAGTAGCGGTCTTTGTACCTAGCATCGAGCATGGTGGCAAGGCTCAGAGAGAATGCCACCGAATCGCATGTTCACAGCCTCTAGTAGAGTACTTTTCCAAGTTAACCCCACGGTCTGTCTGCAGTTTTGTTGAGCAGACGTTTCAATGCCATGACAGAGGGTATCACGTCTGCTGCAGACGCAGTTGGGCTTATTTCTCGAGTCAGTTGTTTGAATGGAGCTAGGAGTGTTCATGTTTTAAGCATGTTCTCAAATGCCATTGAAATGGCAGCTGCGGTATGAGAACCAGCACATTCTTGAGCATGCAATACGGCTTTCCTCAGTACGAAATCCTCGTCGACCCACTGTGCTGTCAGACTCAGCATGCTCATGGGGCTGACATTGCTGGTCCAAATGTCTGTCGTGAAGCTAATAGCAGTGACACCCATAACAAGTAGCTCATAGATGATAGTTCCAACAATACTGTGTAACTCTGATAGGGCAACGTCTGAAAAAGAGCGCCTACTTGGTAGTGTGTACCGGGGCTCGAGGTACTCGACCAGTCAGCGAAAGCCAACATTATCCACGACAGAGAACGGTTGATTGTCAAGGGCAATGAATTCCATTATCTTGGCGTTAATGGATTTCGCCTTTGAGTTGTCTCGCTGAAATGTTCTTACTCTTTCAAATGACTGCTCGACTTGTTGACTGCTCGATCCATACAGCAGACATTGTGGGCTAGGTTAGTAATGCTTTGAACGGGTAGCGTTATACTTTTCATGACGTCATCTACCTACGCTATATAGGTATGAACGTCAGCTTTGACATTGGTTTTGCACATCGGCGTTAAACTAGACATTGGGCAGATGCCGATGTTGGCATTTTGAGCTAATATCTCGTGCATCCCTAGTAATAAACCTATACTGTGCCTTTGGAAAGTACTCAGATCCCTTGACTTTTTCCACATTTTGTTACAGCCTTATTCTAAAATTGATTAAATGAAAAAAATCCTCGGCAATCTACACACAATACCACATAATGACAAAGCGAAAACAGTTTTTGTTTTTGAAAAAACTGAAATACTTTATTTACATAAGTATTCAGAGCCTTTGCTGTGAGACTTTGCTGCGAAATTGAGCTCAGGTGTATCCTGTTTCTATTGATTATCATTCAGATGTTTCACAACTTGATTAGATTACACCAGTGGTCAATTCAATTGATTGGGCATGATTTGGAAATGCACACACCTGTCTATATAAGGTCCCACAGTTGACAGTGCATGTCAGAGCAAAAACCAAAGCGTGAGGTCGAAGGAATTGTCCATAGAGCTCCGAGACAGGATTGTGTCGAAGCACAGATCTGGGGAAAGGTACCAAAACATTTCTGCAGCATTGAAGGTCCCCAAGAACACAGTGGCCTCCATCATTCTTAAATGGAAGAAGTTTGGAACCACCAAGACTCTTCCTAGATCTGGCTTCCCGGCTAAACTGAGCAATCGGGGGAGAAGGGCCTTGGTCAGGGAGGTGATGAAGGACCCGATGGTCACTCTGACAGAACAGAGATGGGAGAACCTTCCAGAAGGACAACCATCTGTGCAGCACTCCACCATTTAGGCCTTTATGTTAGTGGCCAGACAGAAGCCACTCTTCATTAAAAGGCACCTAACGACTCAGACCATGAGAAACAAGATTATCTGGTCTGATGAGCATGGTGGTGGCAGCATCATGCTGTGGGGATGTTTTTCAACAGCAGGGATTGGGAGACTAGTCAGGATCGAGGAAAAAGATGAACAGAGCAAAGTACAGAGATCCTTGATGAAAACCTGCTCCAGAGCGCTCAGGACCTCAGACTGGGGCAAAGGTTCACCTTCCAACAGGACAATGACCCTAAGCACACAGCCAAGACAACGCAGGAGTGGCTTCGGGACAAGTCTCTGAAAGTCCTTGAGTGGCCCAGCCAGAGCCAGGACTTGAATCGAACATCTCTGGAGAGACCTGGAAATAGCTGTGCAGCAACACTCCCCACCCAACTTGACCGAGCTTGAGAGGATCTGCAGAGAAGGATGGGAGAAACTCCCCAAATACAGGTGTGCCAAGCTTGTAGCGTCATACCCAAGAAGATTTGATGCCGTAATCGCTGCCAAAGGTGCTTTAACAAAGTATTGAGTAAAGGGTCTGAACTCATGTAAATGTGGTATTTTATGTTTAATAAATTAGCAAGAATTTCTAAACCTGTTTTTGCTTTGTGGGGTGGGGGTGGGGGCGATGACAATTTAATCAATTTTAGAATAGGGCTGTAACAAAATGGTCTGAGTACTTTCCGAATGTGTTGCTTATATAACAAGGTTAGCAGTATACAGTAAAGTCATAGGCCTATTAAAGTTGTTTTCAAAAAGAGTACTTAGAAGTTATATTGCAGTGACTATCAAGGTCAGCAAAGTTATTTTCTGTACAGTTTTAAAATGCATTACAAGAGACTGTTGTATTCTCCAAGCTTAACCTTTCAACTATTTTCCTCTCTAACTCATAAAATAGTCTCATGCCATTGTGACAGTTTATTCACGTTGCACTCTAAGTCTTTAGAGAACAAGCACACATTGACTGTTTTCTAAAATGAGGGCACCGATGAGAGAATTCATAGTTTAGTGTCACATTTACTACAACTCCATGCATTGCCAGAGGCTAATGCCAGGTATTTTTGAATTGGAAGTGGTGTATCCTCTACTCTTTCATACTGGCTTAAGGAACCCATAAGATTTAAAGTAATGCTATTACTACTTTGTTGCATATCTATGGCTATAACTTTCCAACGTGACTAAGTTCACCGGCCCTATCACATGCTTAAAACCCCACCAGTTGTGGGATGTTCTAGGCAAAATTTGGCATAACCATTTTGCTGTCACAAAACAGACTGTCACTCTCTTCTGGCCTGTCTACCTTCACAAGTAATGTCATTGGAGCATGGATGACATTAGAGCTTGACCATTGAAAGCCGTTAGCAATAATTTGTCATGTGGCCTATGGAATGTGTGTTTGTAAAAGGCCAGCAATATTCTGTACAATTCAGTGCCCCATGAAATGACACCAAACATTAGGAACACCTTTCTAATATCGGTCAGTCTGTCATGGAAAGAGCAGGTGTTCCTAATGTTTTGTATACTTAGTGTAGATTCTACTCCAAGCCCCACTTTTACTTTGGTAAATGGAGTATTTTTTACTTTCTATAAGCAAATATGTAATTTATAGGCTTACAGTGTATTGCATTGGGACCACTGGAATGGGTGGAGTAAAAAGTGCTGCTGGGTATGGAGACCTAAGTCCCCCAATAAATACAATATACAGTTGAAGTCGGACGTTTACATACACCTTAGCCAAATACATTTAAACTCAGTTTTTCACAATTCCTGACATTTAATCCTCGTAAATTCCCTGTCTTAGGTCAGTTAGGATAACCGCCTTATATTAAGAATGCGAAATGAAATAATAGTAGAGAGAATAATTTATTTCAGCTTTTATTTTTTTCATCACATTCCCAGTGGGTCAGAAGTTTACATACACTCAATTAGTATTTGGTAGCATTGCCTTTAAATTGTTTAACTTGGGTCAAATGTTTCGGGTAGCCTTCCACAAGCTTCCCACAATAAGTTGGGTGAATTTTGGCCTATTCCTCCTGACAGAGCTGGTGTAACTGAGTCAGGTTTGTAGGTCTACTTGCTTGCACATGCTTTTTCAGTTCTGCCCACACATTTTCTATGGGATTGAGGTCAGGGCTTTGTGATGGCCACTCCAATACCTTGACTTTGTTGTCCTTAAGCCATTTTGCCACGACTTTGGAAGTATGCTTGGGGTCATTGTCCATTTGGAAGACCCATTTGTGACCAAGCTTTAACTTCCTGACTGATGTCTTGAGATGTTGCTTCAATATATCCACATAATTTTCCTTCCTCATGAAGCCATCTATTTTGTGAAGTGCACCAGTCCCTCCTGCAGCAAAGCACCCCCACAACATGATGCTGCCACCCCCGTGCTTCACGGTTGGGATGGTTTTCTTCAGCTTGCAAGCATCCCCCTTTTTCCTCCAAACATAACGATGGCCATTATGGCCAAACAGTTCTATTTTTGTTTCATCAGACCAGAGGACATTTCTCAAAAAAGTAGATCTTTGTCCCCATGTGCATCTTGCAAACCGTAGTCTGGCAGTTTTGGAGTAGTGGCTTCTTCCTTGCTGAGCGGGCTTTCAGGTTATGTGGATATAGGACTCGTTTTACTGTGGATATAGATACTTTTGTACCTGTTTCCTCCAGCATCTTCACAGGGTCCTTTGCTGTTGTTCTGGGATTGATTTTCACTTTTCACACCAAAGTACGTTCATCTCTAGGAGACAGAACGCGTCTCCTTCCTGAGCGGTATGACGGCTGCGTGATCCCATGGTGTTTATGCTTGCGTACTATTGTTTGTACAGATGAACGTGGTCCCTTGAGGCGTTTGCAAATTCATGGAGTTCATGGAACAGCAGGGACTGTGAGGGGACACACACGCATACCAACACTCACTTTATACTTTTAGTTGTATTGTTTGTGTTATTATTTTGTTGTTGTATTGTATATCGTTTAATTTTATATTCGTGTGACTGTCCTTGTCTATCAGTGTATCAGTGTTTTGTTACTTGTCATGAAGAATAGCTGCTGCTTCGGCAAAAGCTAATAAGGATCCGAATAAACCAATTAGATGAAACCAGCTGATAATGATTCAAACATTGCAATGAGTTATTTTCAGCTCTGTTTAATAAAAGTGAGTCACCTTTAAACTTCTAGAATTAAAAAGATATTGGAAACTTTAACATTCTAATCAGAAGATAGCCTACCTGTACAATTGGATTAAAGAGCATTTAGGTAAAACATTTCTTTGTGACCATCACCACCAGTCAGTAGGAAGATGTTGACTACATGTAGGCCTAGGCTAATATGCTTGAATTGAGCGATCCATTGCATTTAGAAGTCAAGAGACAGGCCCCACATTCTCCCATGTAGTGGAAAGAAATGCATTTTGGGAAACTGCAATGAAGGTTCCCAAATTATCAGATAGAACACATGGAACCTTAAAGGGCAGTTCTGTGACTTTTCAACATAATATTTATTATCTCCAGCACCAAATCATTGTCTGCATACAGTACAAGTCAAAAGTTGATACACACCTATTAATTCCAGGGTTTTTCTTTATTTTTACTATTTTCTACATTGTACAATAGTAGTGAATACATCAAAACTATGAAATAACACATATGTAATCATGTAGTAACCAAGAAAGTGTTAAACAAATCAAAATATATTTTATATTTGAGATTCTTCAAAGTAGCCGCCCTTTGAAATTTGCATATACTCCAGAATGTCAAACAAAACCCCACAAATTCTGAAACTCCAAGCATTGATTATGCAAGAATGGGCTGCCATCAGTCAGGATGTGGCCCAGAAGTTAATTGACAGCATGCTAGGGTGTATTGCGGAGGTCTTGAAAAAGAAGGGTCAACACTTCAAATATTTACTCTTTGCATCAACTTCATGTAATTGTCAATAAAAGCCTTTGACACTTATGAAATGCTTGTAATTATACTTCAATATTCCATAGTAACATCTGACAAAAATATCTAAAGACACTGAAGCAGCAAACTTTGTGGAGATTAATATTTGTGTCATTCTCAAAACTTTTGGCCACGACTGTAGTATAGTATAGTATTCACTGTAGTGTTTTTGCGGACATGACTGTAGTATTCACTGTAGTGTTTTTGCCGACATGACTAGTACACTATAGTATTTACTGTAGTGTTTTTGCGGACATGTCTGTAGTATACTGTAGTATTTACTGTACTAGTGTTTTTGCAGACATGACTGTAGTATACTATAGTTTTCACTGTAGTTTTTTGCAGACATGACTGTAGTATACTGTATTATTTACTGTACTAGTGTTTTTGCAGACGTGACTAGTATACTATAGTATTCACTGTAGTGTTTTTACGGATATGACTGCCATATACTGTAGTATTTACGCAGACATGACTAGTATACTATAGTATTCACTGTAGAGTTTTTTTTAACCTTTAATTAACTAGGCAAGTCAGTTAAGAACACCCTCGAGCTGACAAGGTAAGAAATCTGTCGTTCTGCCCCTCAACAAGGCAGTTAACCCACTGTTCCTAGGCTGTCATTGTAAATAAGAATTTGTTCTTAACTGACTTTCCTAGTTAAATGAAGGTTAAATTAAAGAGCAGGCAGAGATGCAGTTCAGTTTAAGAGTCTTTATAGATTCAGGTAATGGAGATACATGGCAGGGAATGATTGACAGTTGTTGACTTGAGACTCAGCTGCCTCTAATTGGGAACCATTATCCCAACATAGAAATAGACACCCTAGAACACACAAACCCTACACCAAAACAAAACCAAAACGCTCCAGCCTGTCATCTCGGGCCTGGGCGTTACAACTTTGTTGAAGCACCTTTGGCAGTGATTACAGCCTAAAGTTTTCTTGGATATGACGCTACAAGCTTGGCACACCTGTATTTGGGGAGTTTCTCCCATTCTTCTCTGCAGATCTTCTCAAGCTCTGTCAGGTTAGATGGGGAGCGTCACTGCACAGCTATTTTCAGGTCTCTCCAGAGATGTTCGATCTGGTTCAAGTTTGGGCTCTGGCTGAGCCACTCAAGGACATTCAGAAACTTGTCCCGAAGCCACTCCAGCGTTGTCTTGGCTGTGTGCTTAGGGTCTTAGGGTCATTGTCCTGTTTGAAGGTAAATCTTGGCCCCCAGTCTGAGGTCCTGAGTGCTCTATAGCAGGTTTTCATCAAGGATCTCTCTGTACTTTGCTCCGTTCATCTTTCCCTCGATCCTTACTAGTCTCCCAGTACCTACCGCTGAGAAACATCCCCACAGCATGATGCTTTCACCACCGTAGGGATGGTGTCGGGTTTCATCCAGACGTGACGCTTGGCATTCAGGCCGACCAGAGAATCTAGTTTCTCATGGTCTGAGAGTCCTTTAGGTCCTTTTTGACCACTAACATGTGAATGAGGAAATAGGTATAAAAAAAAACATGCAGAAACCCCCCCCAGTAAATTACTCACCACCCTAACGTGTGAATAAGAAAAGCACACAACACCATTCATCCACCCGCTGCATAATGTCAGTGTCCAAAGGATCCTTAGCAGTCTTCCTCTTACGGCCATTGGAGCTGGTTCAGGGAGATGGGGCCGATGTTGATGGAGTTGCAGGGCAGAGAGCAAGGGAGCGCCTGGATGGTACGTTGGGTGTTGGTGAGAAGGGCCTGGGTGTTGAGGAGAGGGGCCGGGAGGTGAGGAACCATGCTGGGTAGATGATGAACCAAAGGGCAATTAACCACCTGTAGATGGACCCTAAGGACTCAGCTTTGTCTCTGGGCAGTCCAAAACACAAATTCCCTCCAACACCAAGTAGATGGAGAATACATTAGAATACATTGCAAGCAATCTCAAAACATCTCCATGGGCTCCTTATGAGTTAAAATGCTTACTCAAAAGAACATATTTCCTAAACATCTCAATCTAATTAGCACACACACGCCAGAGGGGATGGCCGCCGTTTTACTGGGTCCTGACCAATTGTGCTATAATGTGTGTTTTTGCCCAGATCCTAACTTTTGTTTTTACATAATGTTTCGGTCATTGTTTCATATTAAAAGAGCTTCTGGACATAAAAACAGAGATTACTAACCTCGACCTTCTATTTCAACGAATCGGAAGCAAAGGACATAGTGCTCATCCCAGACCAGGCCTAAATCCCCATCACTCGGAGAAGGCGGAGCTATAGAAGTCACCGTTTCTAACAAGACTGCGACAGCGAGTGGATAAGTCGCCATTACCCCCCGTTCTATTGGCGAATGTGCAATAATTGGAAAATAAACTGGATAAGCTCTGTTCGAGACAATTCTATCAACATGAACTATAATATCCTATGTTTCACCAAGCTGAACAAGTACATGGAACATATAAATCTGGCTGATTTTTCTATACATCGGCAGTACAGAACAGCTGCGTCCGGTAAGTTGAGGGGACGGGGGTGTGTCTCTGTCGACGAGAGTTGGTGCGCAATCTCTAATATTAAGGAAGTCTCAAGCTCTTGATCACCTGAGCTAGAATACCTCATGATAAGCTGTAGACTACACTATTTACCAAGAGAGTTTATCTATTTTTCGTTGCCGTCCATTTACCACCACACACCGATGCTGGAACTAAGACTGCGCTCAACGAGCTGTATATGGCCATAAGCAAACAAGGAAATGCTCACCTAGTGGCTGGGGAATTTAATGCAAGGAAACTGAAACCCATTTTACCTCATGTCTCCTGTGCAACTAGAGGCAAAAAAATATCTAGATCACCTCCACTCTACACACAGAGATGCATACAAAGTTCTCCCTCACCCTCCATTTGGCAAATCTGACCATGATTCCATCCTCTTAATTCCTGTTTAAAAGCAAAAACTCAAACATTAATCCGTTGGCAGTTTACCACATCAGTCACTGGCTTCATTAATAAGTGCATCAACGACCAGAAGCCATGGACAGAAGCCATGGACAGGGCTCTAACTCCTCTAGCTTCACAATGAGATAGGGTGCAGGCCAGGCAGCAGGCTGTTAGCCAGCCTGCCAGCTTAGTGGAGTCTGCCACTAGCACAGTCAGTGTAGTCAGCTCAGCTATCTCTATTGAGACTGTGTCTGTGCCTCGACCTAGGTTGGGCAAAACTAAACATGGCGGTGTTCGCCTTAGCAATCTCACTAGAATAAAGACCTCCTCCATTGCTGCCATTATTGAAAGAGATTGTGATACCTCACATCTCAAAATGGGGCTACTTAATGTTAGATCCCTCACTTCCAAGGACGTTCTAGTCAATGAACTAATCACTGATCATAATCTTGATGTGATTGGCCTGACTGAAACATGGCTTAAGCCTGATGAATTTATTGTGTTAAATGAGGCCTCACCTCCTGGTTACACTAGTGACCATATCCCCCGCGCATCCCGCAAAGGCGGAGGTGTTGCTAACATTTACGATAGCAAATTTCTATTTACAAAAAAACAAAAAAACAACGTTTTCGTCTTTTGAGCTTCTAGTCATGAAATCTATGCAGCCTACTCAATCACTTTTTTAGCTACTGTTTACAGGCCTCCTGGGCTATATACAATGTTCCTCACTGAGTTCCCTGAATTCCTATCGGCCCTTGTAGTCATGGCAGACAATATTCTAATTTTTGGTGACTTTAATATTCACATGGAAAAGTCCACAGACCCACTCCAAAAGGCTTTTGGAGCCATCATTGACTCTGTCGGTTTTGTCCAACATGTCTCCGGACCTACTCACTGCCACAGTCATACTCTGGACCTAGTTTTGTCCCGTGGAATAAATGTTGTGGATCTTAATGTTTTTCCTCATAATCCTGGACTATCGGACCACCATTTTATTACGTTTGAAATCGCAACAGATAATCTGCTCAGACCCCAACCAAGGATCATCAAAAGTCGTGCTATAAATTCTCAGACAACCCAAAGATTCCTAGATGCCCTTCCAGAATCCTTCCACCTACCCAAGGACGTCAGAGTACAAAAAATCAGTTAACCACCTAACTGAGGAACTCAATTTAACCTTGCGCAATACCCTAGATGCAGTCGCACCCCTAAAAACAAAAAACATTTGCCATAAAAAACTAGCTCCCTGGTATACAGAAAATACCCAAGCTCTGAAGCAAGCTTCCAGAAAATTGGAACGGAAATGGCGCCACACCAAACTGGAAGTCTTCCAAATAGCTTGGAAAGACAGTACCGTGCAGTATCGAAGAGCCCTCACTGCTGCTCGATCATCCTATTTTTCCAAGTTAATTGAGGAAAATAAGAATAATCCAAAATACATTTTTGATACTGTCGCAAAGCTAACTAAAAAAGCAGCATTCCCAAGAGAGGATGGCTTTCACTTTAGCAGTGATTCATTCATGAACTTCTTTGAGGAAAACATCATGATCATTAGAAAGCAAATTACGGACTCCTCTTTAAATCAGCGTATTCCTCCAAAGCTCAGTTGTCCTGAGTCCACACAACTTTGCCAGGACATAAAATCAAGAGAGACACTCAAGTTTTTTAGTACCATAACTCTTGACACATTGATGAAAATAATCATGGCCTCTAAACCTTCAAGCTGCATACTGGACCCTATTCCAACTAAACTACTGAAAGAGCTGCTTCCTGTGCTTGGACGTCCTATGTTGAACATAATAAACAGCTCTCTATCCACCGGATGTGTACCAAACTCACTAAAAGTGGCAGTAATAAAGCCTCTCTTAAAAAAGCCAAACCTTGACCCAGAAAATATAAAAAACTATCGGCCTATATCGAATCTTCCATTCCTCTCAAAAATTTTAGAAAAAGCTGTTGCGCAGCAACTCACTGCCTTCCTGAAGACAAACAATGTATACGAAACGCTTCAGTCTGGTTTTAGACCCCATCATAGCACTGAGACTGCACTTGCGAAGGTGGTAAATGACCTTTTAATGGCGTCAGACCGAGGCTCTGCAACTGTCCTCGTGCTCCTAGACCTTAGTGCTGCTTTTGATACCATCGATCACCACATTCTTTTGGAGAGATTGGAAACCCAAATTGGTCTACATGGACAAGTTCTGGCCTGGTTTAGATCTTATCTGTCGGAAAGATATCAGTTTGTCTCTGTGGATGGTTTGTCCTCTGACAAATCAACTGTAAATTTCGGTGTTCGTCAAGGCTCTGTTTTGGGACCACTATTGTTTTCACTATATATTTTACCACTTGGTGATGTCATTCGGAAACATAATGTTAACTTTCACTGCTATGTGGATGACACACAGCTGTACATTTCGATGAAACATGGTGAAGCCCCCCAAATTGCCCTCCCTGGAAGCCTGTGTTTCAGACTTAAGGAAGTGGATGGCGGAAAATGTTCTACTTTTAAACTCTGACAAAACAGAGATGCTAGTTCTAGGTCCCAAGAAACAAAGAGATCTTCTGTTGAATCTGACAATTAATCTTGATGGTTGTACAGTCGTCTCAAATAAAACTGTGAAGGACCTCAGCGTTACTCTGGACCCTGATCTCTCTTTTGTGAACATATCAAGACTGTTTCAAGGACAGCTTTTTTCCATCTACGTAACATTGTAAAAATCAGAAACTTTCTGTCCAAAAATGATGCAGAAAAGTTAATCCATGTGTTTATAACTTCTAGGTTAGACTACTGCAATGCTTTACTTTCCGGCTACCCGGATAAAGCACTAAATAAACTTCAGTTAGTGCTAAACACGGGTGCTAGAATCTTGACTAGAACCCCAAAATGTGATCATATTACTCCAGTACTAGCCTCTCTACACTGGCTTCCTGTTAAGGCAAGGGCTGATTTCAAGGTTTTACTGCTAACCTACAAAGGATTACATGGGCTTGCTCCTACCTATCTTTCCGATTTGGTCCTGCCGTACATACCTAAACGTACGCTACGGTCACAAGGCATGAGCCTCCTTACTGTCCCTAGAATTTCTAAGCAAACAGCTGGAGGCAGGGCTTTTTCCTATAGAGCTCCATTTTTATGGAATAGTCTGCCTATCCATGTGAGAGACGCAGACTCGGTCTCAACCTTTAAGTCTTCATTGAAGACTCATCTCTTCAGTAGGTCCTATGATTGAGTGTAGTCTGGCCCAGGAGTGTGAAGGTGAACGGAAAGGCACTGGAGCAACGAACCACCCTTGCTGTCTTTGCCTGGCCGGTTCCCTCCACTGGGATTCTCTGCCTCTAACCCTATTACAGGGGCTGAGTCACTGGCTTACTGGTGCCGTGGCGGAGATCTTGTGGGCTATACTCGGCCTTGTCTCAGGATGGTAAGTTGGTGGTTGAAGATATCCCTCTAGTGGTGTGGGGGCTGTGCTTCGGCAGAGTGGGTGGGGTTATATCCTGCCTGTTTGGCCCTGTCCGGGTATCGTCGGACGGGCCACAGTGTCTCCTGACCCCTCCTGTCTCAGCCCCAGTATTTATGCTGCAGTAGTTTATGTGTCGGGGGCTAGGGTCCGTCTGTTATATCTGGAGTATTTCTTCTCTTATCTGGTGTCCTGTGTGAATTTAAGTATGCTCTCTCTAATTATCTCTCTTTTCTATTTTTTTCTTCTTCTCTCTCTCGGAGGACCTGAGCATTAGGACCATTCCTCAAGGCCTACCTGGCCTGATGACTCCTTGATGTCCCGAGTCCACCTGGCCGTGCTGCTTCTCCAGTTTCAACTGTTCTGCCTGTTTTATGAACATTTAAAAATCTTGTCCATGTTCTGTTATAATTTGCACTCGGCACAGCCAGAAGAGGACTGGCCACCCCTCACAGCCTGGTTCCTCTCTAGGTTTCTTCCTAGGTTTTGGCCTTTCTAGGGAGTTTTTACTAGCCACCGTGCTTTTACACCTGCATTGCTTGCTGTTTGGGGTTTTAGGCTGGGTTTCTGTACAGCACTCTGTGACATCAGCTGATGTAAGGGGGGCTTTATAAATAAATTTGATTTGATTTTGATTTGATGATTACAGGCAACATCCGCACTGAGCTAAAGACTAGAATTTAATATTTCCACCACCGGGAATAGTAAAGGTCAAAACCGATCTGTTAAAATCAATAAATTACAAACTGGGTATACTTGAATTAGTCAGTAAGGATATAGAAGAGTTGATGGCAAGCCTCGAGATGAGTGATGAAAAAGCTGCGACATTGGAGAAAGATACAAACAAGCTACAAGGGACAGTCAATAAGATTGAAACCGAAGTGAATGAACTTAAAAAGGAGAACACCGTTCTGAGAGAAGCCTTAATTGACATACAGACTAGATCCATGAGAGAGAATCTGGTACTTACAGGTATCCAAGAGAAAGAAGAAGTTCCTGAATCTGTAGTTGGAGAGTTCCTCCTTACAGTGCTTCAGATTCCACGCGCGAAGCTATCGACAAAATCCAACTGAACGTGTACACCGCTTCGGACAGAGAGGGCAGAGGTATGAACACCCAATTGTTGCAAAATTTGCTTCCTTTAAAGATAAAATAATGGTTAAAAGCCTGGGTAAAAGACTTGCTGGGACCCAAATTGGCATGAATGACCAGTTCCCGAAGGAAATGGCAGAACGGCGTAAAGTTCTGTATCCAATTTTCAAGGAAAATAGATTAAAAGGGAAACGAGTAGCAATATATAAACTATATATTGATAACCAGTTGTTCAGAGACACAAAGACTACTCCATGGCTATTTAAAAAATTACAAAGTTCTTATAGACGAGGAAAATAATGAAACACAATTCTAGCCTGGTTATGGATTGAAATAATACAACAAAAAATATAGCTTTTCTATATATCTTCAAATATAACTAATTGGAACACAAAAGCACTAATTCAACATGGTGAAGATAAAAACTCAGTAAACAGAAGGCACAGTGTAACAAACGAGACTCCCGCGGTTCCTCCTGCTCACCACCAGAGGGAACCCCTCTCCTGAATATTAAGCCCTGGACTACAACTCCCACATACCTGGTTCCAATCACCGTTGCACCTGTCTCCCATTAATAGACTATTTAGGCTCTCTCTCCCTTTCTCTCCTTGCGAAGTCTTGTATTCCCTGGTGATCAATTCTGAGCGTTTTCTCCCGTGTCTGTCATATCGTGGTTATACTCTGGACTGTTTTCCCCGTTTTGATTCTTGCTGCCTGCCCTGGACTATATTCTTTACTGGACTGATTTTTGTAAGCTTGCTGCCTGCCCTGACCTCATGCCTGTACCTGGATTACGATTTGCCTTATCCCTGCTGTTGTGTTTGCTGGCGATTGACCCTGTTCGTACGACCAAGATTGTAATAAAACTGCAAATGGATCCTCACTCTCAGGGTGCTTCATTACACACAGTATGTGTGGATGGTGTGGTGTGTGTTTTTGTTATGTTTGGGAAAGTGTGGCGGTGAGAAAGGAAATGGTTGCATATCCCAGAACCAATGTATTGCTGTGAGCGGGGGTGTGAGAGAGCTTTCAATCTTGTTCAGATGATGGATATACTTTTTATAATGAATTATACATCTTATTTATTTATTTGTTGTCCTATCATGGTGGAACAGCGTTTTAAAATAAATTATACATTTAATTTATTTATTGTCCTATCATGGGGAACAAAATGGTATTTATTTATGATCCTATATTGATGGAACGGTCCACAACCCTATACCCTAGACACCCACCTGAATGACCCAGATACTAAGGGAAGTCCCTAACTGTTTTATGGGCCTGCTGTATGCAGCCAAAATGCGGTCAGAGACCTAGAACAGCACTGCCGCCTCAAGATTCTGAACCTGCTTGGCAGGGTTGGTCCTGCAAAGCCAAAGCCCCCCTAAAGGGAGAGCATACTATACAAGGAAATTCTCAAAGCTGCTAATGAGAACCTTGACAACCTTGTACCTAGCCGGTGGGGTGCCCCCACCCAGGCAGTGCCACTGCTGGCAACACTAGCTGCAGTAACCCATGGGGAGGGGGTCACACTCGGGCATTCAGAGAGGGGGTATATTATTGTGGCCCAGGTGACACAAAATCAAGTCTGACTGCATGGAGATGCTTGGGAATATGGTCAATACGAGGGACCATGTTGTGGGTGTTTCAGGGAAAAGGGGTACATTTGACCTCCATCATCTAGGACGTGACAATAGTTAATAAAATCTCCCCATTTCTGCCTATTTTCTTTGCACAGTCTTGCAGGCCTTCCCATACAGCTGCAATTGTATATGCATGTGTAAATCAAGACCTTTCTTGAGTTGGGCTCTGGGATGGTGCAACTGTTGAGAATGTGAGCCTATGAGAATGTGAGCCCCCCCCCAAAGGTGCGGACTCCGTACGCAAAACCTGAACTAGATGGGGAGGGTTCGGGTGGGAGAACTAGCGTGGGTGGCGGCTCTGGTGCGGGACGTAGCACCTGCTCAGACCCCGGATCCGGCCATGGAGCCGGGCTGAACGCTGTGCCCGGACTGGGCACCAGCGCAGAGGAAGGCTCCGGCCCTGGCACCGGGCTGGGAAAGCGCACTGGAGGCCTGGTGCGTGGAGCCGGCACAGGTTGCACCGGACTGGTGACACGCTCTTCAGGGCGAGTGCGGGGAGCCGGCACAGGACGTACTGGGCTGGGAAGGCGCACTGGAGGCCTGGTGCGTGGAGCCGCCACAGGTTGCACCGGATTGGTGACACGTTCTTCAGGGCGAGTGCGGGGAGCTGGCACAGGACGTACCGGGCTGGGAAGGCGCACTGGAGGCCTGGTGCGTGGAGCTGGCACAGGTTGCACCGGACTGGTGACACGCTCTTCAGGGCGAGTGCGGGGAGCTGGCACAGGACGTACCGGGCTGGGAAGGCGCACTGGAGGCCTGGTGCGTGGAGCTGACACAGGTTGCACCGGACTGGTGACACGCTCCTCTAAACGCCTGCGCTGCAGCATACTCCTAGCCAACACCTCTCTCCGATATCCCTCATTAAACTCTTCGATCGTCTCCCAGACGGACTCTGGCTCTCCCCTCGGCTCAGCCCACCGCCCTTGTGCCCCCCACCAAAAAAAATCTTGGGCTTGCCCTTGGGCTCCTTTTGGCCGCGGACCCCGGTGTCGTCGCTGTCCTATCTTCCTCGGCTGGAGCTCTCCCTGGCAACCGTCCACCCGGCTCCTTCGGGCCGTGAGAAGGTGTCTGCCCTCGTCTCATGCCTCTCAGGGAAAGCCCAGGAGTGGGCCAACGCCGTGTGGGGAGAAGAAGATGCGGCGCTGGACCACTTCGAGGATTTCACCCGCAGTCTTCGACCACCCGCCCGAGGGTAGAGCGGCGGGTGAACGTCTCTCTCATCTGATGCAGGGGACGAGGAGTGCCCAGGAGTTCGCGCTGGACTTTCGGACCCTGGCGGCCGGCGCGGAATGGAACGACAGGGCCCTGATCGACCACTATCACTGCAGTTTGCGGTGGCCTGAGGGACACCACCCTCACCTTCGACCAGCTGGTGTACCTGTCCATTCGATTGGATAACCTGCTGGCTACTCGCGGACATCCAGAGCGGGCTCTGTCGGTTCTATCCCCCAGCACCACCGCTCCGATGCCCATGGAGCTGGGAGGTGCTGCGCTCAGGAACACCGGATGAGGTTCTGTCTCGTGCACCATCTGTGGCCGCAGAGGTCACACTGCCGGTCGGTGCTGGGTTGGTTCTTCTGGGAGTCGAGGCAGCAGGCAGGGCACTATCGCATCACCCCAGGTGGGCTGGCACCATGCTCACCCAGAGCCCTCTGTTGCACACATGTGGTTGTATGTTACTTTTCCTGAGTTTTCCCCGCATTCCCAGCATAAGGCGCTCGTCGATTCAGGGATAGGAGCCGTGCTCTCTCAGCGCTCGGGTACGCCACCGAAGCTCCGCCTCTGTGCCTTCTTCTCGAAGAAGCTCAGCCCAGTGGAGCGAAACTATGACGTGGGGGACCGGGAGCTGTTGGCTGTCGTCAAGGCCTTGAAGGCGTGGAGACATTGGCTTGAAGGGGCTAAACACCTTTTTCTCATCTGGACTGACCACTGCAATCTGGAGTACATCCGGGCAGCGAGGAGACTGAACCCTCGCCAGGCAAGGTGGGCCATGTTTTTCACCTGTTTTGTTTTCACCCTTTCCTACAGACCAGGTTCCTAGAATGTGAAGGCAGACGCACTGTCCCGGCTGTATGACACAGAGGAGCGGCCCATTGATCCCACCCCCATACTCCCGGCCTCCTGCCTGGTGGCACCGGTAGTGTGGGAGCTGGACGCGGACAATGAGCAGGCGCTACGTGCAGAGCCCACTCCCCTCCAGTGTCCAGCAGGGCATCTGTACGTTCCGTCTGCTGTCCGTGACCGGCTGATCTATTGGGTCCACCTCCTCTGGTCATTCAGGCATCGGGTGGACGGTGTGCTGTCTGAGTGGGAAGTACTGGTGGCCCACCTTGGCTAAGGACGTGAGGGTTTATGTTTCCTCCTGCTCGGTGTGCGCCCAGTGTAAGGCTCCTAGGCACCTGCCCAGAGGTAAGCTACACCCCTTACCCGTTCCACAACGGCCGTGGTCGCACCTGTCAGTGGATTTTCTTACCGATCTTCCTCCCTCACAGGGTAACACCACGATCCTGGTCGTTGTGGATTGTTTTTCGAAGTCCTGCCGTCTCCTCCCTCTGCCCGGTCTCCCTGCGGCTGGTACCCCAGAACTCGCTGCACCACTCCTCCACTAACCTTTCCCCCCTTACAGTGCGTATTGGGGTACCAGCCGGTTCTGGCGCCTTGGCATCAGTCAGATCGAGGCTCCTGACGTGGACGACTGGTTCAGGCGCGCGGAAGAGACATGGGACGGCGCTCATGTTCACCTTCAGCAGGCTGTGCTGCGCCAGAAAGCCAGCGCAGACCGTCACCGCAGTGAGGCCCCGGTGTTCACCCCGGGGGACCGGGTCTGGCTCTCGACCCGAAACCTGCCCCTCCGCCTGCCCTGCCGGAAACTGGGTCGCGGTTTGTGGGGCCATTTAAAGTCCTGAGGAGACTGAACGAGGTCTGTTACAGGTTACAGCTTCCCCACGATTACCGTATTAACCCCTCGTTCCATGTGTCTCTCCTTAGGCCGGTGGTGGCTGCTCCGCTCCAGGAGTCTGAGGTGCTGGAGGTTCCTCCGCCCCCTCTGGACATTGAGGGGCCCCCTGCGTATTCAGTTTGTTTGTTGGCATGCCGGTTTAAGCCGGGTTGTTGGTTTTCACCCGTGCTTTGTGGCAGCCGGTATTTTGCGGTTTATTTATGCTGCCTTACTTGTTTTTGGGCATTTGTTTTGTGACGCGGTTGCGTTCTGTATTTTGACTTTGCCTGAGTAAAGTGCTTAGTCAACTCATCTCTGCTCTCCTGCGCCTGACTTACTTACACCATCTACATCCACCGTATGACATTTAAACTCAGTTTTTCACAATTCCTAACATTTCCCTGTCTTAGGTCAGTTAGGATCACCATTTTATTTTAAGAATGTGAAATGTCAGAATAATAGGCTACCCGAAAAGTTTGACCCAAGTTAATCAATTTAAAGGCAATGCTACCAAATACTGTATGTAAACTTCTGACCCACAGGGAATGTGATGAAAGAAATAAAAGCTGAAATAAATCATTCTCTCTACTATTATTTCACATTCTTAAAATAATGTGGTGATCCTAACTGACCCAAGACAGGGAATTTTACGAGGATTAAATGTCAAGAATTGTGAAAAACTGAGTTTAACTTTATTTGGCTAACTTCTGACTTCAACTGTATATGGATATATATATTTACCCAAAAATTATATGGGGGATTGCAAATTATACAGACAATTACATGTAAGCAACAGTCTTTCCGCAATATTAAGGTGATCCACCCCTAAAAATATATAATTGCCGCTTTCAAGGAGCGGGTAAAAAATCCTGTTACTCCCTCCGACGAACCGTCAAACAGGCAAAGCATCAACACAGGACTAAGATTGAATCCTACTACCCCGGCTCTGATGCTTGTCGGGTGTGGCAGGGCTTGCAAACTATCACGGATTACTAATGGAAACCCAGCCGTGAGCTGCCCAGTGACACGGGCCTACCAGGCGAGCTGAACCATGCATAAGAGCACCAGCTGTTCCGGACGACTGTGTGATCACGCTCTCCGTAGATATTTAAAACAGGTTAACATTCACAAGGTCGCTGGGCTAGACAGATTACCAGGACACCAGCTAGCAAGTGTCTTCACTGACATTTTCAACCTCTCCCTGACCCAGTCTGTAATACCCACGTTTCAAGCAGAACAACGTGCCCCAGAACGCCAAGGTAACCTGTCTAAATGATTATCGCCCCGTAGCACTCACATCTGTAGCCATGAAATGCTTTGAAAGGCTAGTTATGGCTCACAACACCATCATCCCAGACACCCTGGACTCACCCTGTGCTCATAGATAAAACAAAGAAGTGACTATAGCTATAGCACACCTACATGACTATAGCTCAGCGTTAAACACCATAGTGCCCTCCAAGCTCATTACTAAGCTACGGACTCTGGGATTAAATGCATCCCTCTGCAATTAGATACTGAACTTTCTGACAGGTAAGGGAAGGCAACAACACGGGGGCCCCTCAGGGGTGCATGCTTAGCCCTCTCCTGTACTCCCTGTTCACTCACCCACCCACCCACACAACTCCAACACCATCATTAAGTTTGTTGAAGACACGACGATGGTAGGCCTGATCACCGACGGCGATGAGACAGCCTACAGGGAGGAGGTCAGCAACCAGGCAGTGTGGTGCCAAAAGGAGCTGATCGTGGACTACAGAAAATGGAGGGCCGAGCACACCCCCATTCACATCGAAGAGCTTCCTCGGTGTCCACATCAATAAGTACCTATCATGGTCCAAACACACCAACACAGTCGTGAAGAGGGAACGATAACGGCTCCTGAATAGCTTCTACCCCAAAGCCATGACTGCTGAAGAGATAATTAAATGGCTACCCGGACTTTCTGCTTTTCACCCCTACCTACATGTACATAGTGTTCAATCACTCACCTAATCAAACCTAAATATTATCTCAATCAATCCCCCCAACTAGCTTGTACACCTGTACATTGACTTGAAACCGGTACTCGTTATTGTTATTTTGTGTTATTTTATTGTGTTACTTTTTTCTTTATCTATTTGTTAATTTTCTTAATTTAGGAAAGGGCTCGTAAGTAAGCATTTCACGATAAAGTCTATACTTGTTGTATTCTGCACATGTGACAAATACATCATTTTTTGACACACCACAGTGTCTGTTTTCAGATGTTTGAACTAGCCCTGATAACACAGGCACTGACTATTTCCCACACAATTTCTCCCATCCAGAAAAGAGCTGATTTCACATGTTCTAACTACGTCTGTAAACATAGGATCAGAAAAACACACACCGTAAAAAAGGACTTAGCTGTATGACAATGGCATATTGGTGATTTACGTGAACACGAAGCCAATCCAGTTGTCGGACAATCAGTGGGACACAAACGCCAGACCCACTCACTGTCTCGTTTACCCTTTTCAGATTCCGAACATACCGGTCCTGAATCTTTCTACATGTTTCTATGACATCAGTAAATGTTGTTATACAGTATCTCCCTCCAGCTGTTGTCTTTTGCGTGCTTGTCTGAATACAACCGCATTGAAGGGTTGTAAAGGTTCTTGTATTGTCTCACCAGCTCACAGAGACGCTCCTCAAAACTGGACAGGGTCAGATACAATTGCGCATAGCAAATCTCGAAAATAAAAGCACAAAAAAGGAAGGTTGCAAGTAGTAGAAGCAAAGAAGCAGAATGTCCATCTTTCGTGTTTATATCACAAGGGATTCCGGAAAATATGTGATGTAGACACAGGGACGGGACTCAATAAATACTTACCCCTCAGTCTTCACATGGAATGATACGTTGGGTCTCAATATCCAGGTAGGACAAAAACTTTCAAACGACGGAGCGTATTACAAGGAGCCGTGTGACGGAAAACGTTGGCCATGTTTGCGTACTTTGTATAGACCCTTTTAGAGAGTTCCTCGATGAGCTTGACACCTTGATCAGCTCATTTCCTGATGATGGCTCACCCCTCTTCATACTTCGCGACTTCAACGTCTCGACGTCTTCAATACATTTCTTTCCAACTCTTTCTTTCCCCTCCTTGCCTTTTTTGACACCACCCCTCCTCATTCACTCAGCCTATTGAGTCGACTGATTCCACTCACACAGAACTACCCTACGCCTTTTTGTGTGGGAACTTTATTTTTTTCTACAAAATGTAGAAATGCTACCTTTTCACATGTGTAGACACTGGTCATGTGCTGGAGATAATGAAAATGAGGTTGAAAAGTGGTGGAGTTGCCCTTTTAATAAATGCTGATAAAATATGTGTTCCAGTTGTTAACTGGACTGTGTGAGCACCTGTACATTTACCATGACTACTACTACTGTCAATGTGTATATTGGAAGGTACAATAATGATTTTACACATTATTCATGGTTTAATTGAAGAAATCTCAGAATATCTGTAAATAATGAAGCGTGAGAAAGTCAATGTTGGAAACCAAGGTAACAGGGACTGGACAACAATAGATTTGTCATTTGGACAACTTGATTGACAGGCCCTCAAATCACTTAACTTCCATGTCAGCACTGACAAAAAGAGCTCCTTGAAACCTGGCACCATCCCTACAGTGAAGCATGGTGGTGGCAGCATCATGCTGTGGGGATGTTTTTCAGCGGCAGGGACAGGGAGACTAGTCAGGATTGAGGGAAAGATGAACGGAGCAAAGTACAGAGATCCTTGATGAAAACCTGCTCCAGAGCGCTCAGGACCTCAGACTGGGGGCAAAGGTTCACCTTCCAACAGGACAATGGCCTTAAGCACACAGCCAAGACAACCAGGTAACTAGGCCTAAGAACCTTAGACAACAATATTAGCAGGCTAGTTATGGATAATTATACTTGTTAACGCAATGGATAATTATACTTGTTACCATACAATTACCATGTTATAACA
The DNA here is from genome assembly GCA_030435695.1 of Brachymystax lenok tsinlingensis. Lineage (NCBI taxonomy): Eukaryota > Metazoa > Chordata > Actinopteri > Salmoniformes > Salmonidae > Brachymystax > Brachymystax lenok. The sequence continues at coordinate 8,468,732 of CM059818.1, read as the reverse complement.
ACTATATTTTAAGCTGTAATGTAAAGTGCTACCATTATGATTGTAGTTAATAAAATGAAATCCTGTTTCAGTGTACAGAAATATATAGAGACAACTTGCGAACAAGTGGACTACCACATTAGCTATAAACCACCATCTCTAAACGTCACCTGTGTCACTTTCACAGTTTGTTTTGAGATTAAAACTTCTATAAGACATGTCTTCACCTGAGAATTAAGCATACATATCCAACTTAGTTCTAATAGACAGTAACCATACAAGTATGCACAAAATGGAAACCAAGGCTGTTTCAAATTATGTTGTGGAAGATGGAAAGAGCTATTTTCTTGGAAGTATTGTGATGATAGGTCATGCACTGAAGTTTGACCCTGACCTCTAGTTTCTAAAAGTGTCTGTGTGTGTGTCAATTAAAATGAGCACGAGAGAGCAAGAGCAAAAGGTTTGAAAAGTGTAGCTGTGAGCTGACAGGTACACATTGTTCCTGGAAAGCTGTATCGGGATGACTAATGCCTGAACACCACTCTAACCACAATGCCTCAGCTCTCTTCAGTTGTATTTTCACTGTGACGCAACTGTCTTGACTGTGAGAAAAATAAAGTTTTCTGTTGTTCCGTTAGCTAACTAACTACCCTCTTCTGAGAACACTCGACTCTTCAAATATGTTGGCCACATGAGAGGAATTCATGAATAAGCTTTTGACCTTTCAAAACATTGAAAACACTTGCACAAGTATTTATATATTTTTTTAACCGCAAGTGAAGCACTCTAGAATAGCAAAACAATCACGGAAATATTCTGAGATGACTAGTCATGCGCCAAGAGAGATTTAATAGCTTTTGTACTAATGGGTAATATGCAGATGTTTAATTTTTTGAATGAAATATGACCCGTATTTCTAAGACACATATTAAAATGGTACTTCAGCACTTGTATTATTTTATTGGTCTTCATAGAACCAAAGCACAACACAAAATGGGGAAATGTAACAACACTAAGACAAGTAGGGGGACAGAAAATCACCAAAGCAGTATAGATGGCTTTGAAAGAGAACATTGACAGTCCAAGGTCTCTCACTGTCCAGCCTATTCGAGCTTTGCAAGTGTTGTAGATATTTTAATACCATTATGTTGCATTTTCTCATTTCTGAACAGAATGCATGGCACACCTTTTTAAGTAGAAACATATGTTAAGGGTTGCCTCAGCTGAAAAACTGCACGTACCACACGTTTCACTTTTAAGTGAAAACACATGTTTGAGGCTGCCTATAGAAATACTATAAAGGCTGTGCTCTGGAACACAGAGTCAGTTGTGATCCGGGTCACGGCTCAACCTTTGATTGTGCTAATTAAAGGTGTTCTTGAATTCACAAGTTTCTTGTATGAATATCATAATTGAATGATCATTTTTTCCACGACACAAGCTGAGTTAGTGAGTGAACTTTCCTGTAATAAAAAAAATCGCAATATATTTATTACATAAAGTATTCAGACCCTTTACAAAGTACTTTGTTGAAGTACCTTTGGCAGCGATTACAGCCTTGAGTCTTCTTAGGTATGACGCTACAATCTTGGCACACCTGTATTTTGGGAGTTTCTCCCATTCTTCTCTGCAGATCCTCTCAAGCTCTGTCAGGTTGGATGGGGAGCGTCGCTGCACAGCTATTTTCAGGTCTCTCCAGAGATGTTCGACAGCTCACAGCTACACTTTTCAAACCTTTTGCTCTTGCTCTCTTGTGCTCATTTTAATTGACACACACACAGACACTTTTAGAAACTAGAGGTCAGGGTCAAACTTCAGTGCATGACCTATCATCACAACACTTCCAAGAAAATATATATTTCCCTCTTCCACAACATAGTTTGAAACAGCCTTAGTTCTAATAGACAGTAACCATACAAGTATGCACAACATGGAAACTAAGTTGGATATGTATGTTTCATTCTCAGGTGAAAACATTTCTTGTAGAAGTTTTATTCTCAAAACAAACTGTGAAAGTGACAGGTGACGTTTAGAGATGGTGGTTTATAGCTAATGTGGTAGTCCACTTGTTCACAAGTTGTCTCTATATATTTCTGTACACTGAAACAGGATTTCGTTTTGTTAACTACAATCGTAATGGTAGCACTTTACATTACAGCTTAAAATATAGTGGTTATAACATGGTAATTGTATGGTAACAAGTATAGTTATCCATTGCGTTACAAAACCGATTAACAAGCCTGCTAATATTGTTGTCTAGGGTTCTTAGGCCTAGTTACCTGGTTGTCTTGGCTGTGTGCTTAAGGTCATTGTCCTGTTAAAAGGTGAACCTTTGCCCCCAGTCTGAGGTCCTGAGCGCTCTGGAGCAGGTTTTCATCAAGGATCTCTGTACTTTGCGCCGTTCATCTTTCCCTCAATCCTGACTAGTCTCCCTGTCCCTGCCGCTGAAAAACATCCCCACAGCATGATGCTGCCACCACCATGCTTCACTGTAGGGTTGGTGCCAGGTTTCCTCCAGATGTGACGCTTGGCATTCAGGCCAAAGAGTTCAATCTTGGTTTCATTAGACCAGATAATCTTGTTTTTCATGGTCTGAGTGTCCTTTAGGTGCCTTTTGGCAAACTCCAAGTGGGCTGTCATGTGCCTTTTACTGAGGAGTGGCTTTCGTCAGGCCACTCTACCATAGCGTCCTGATTCGTGGAGTGGTGTAGAGATGGTTGTCCTTCTCAAAGGCTCTCCCATCTCCACAGAGGAAGAGCGCTTTCAGAGTGACCATTGGGTTCTTGGTCACCTCCCTGACCAAGGCCCTTCTCCCCCGATTGCTCAGTTTGGCTGGGCGGCCAGCTCCAGGAAGAGTCTTGGTCAGGGAGGTGACAATTCCTTCGACCTCATGGTTTGGTTTTTGCTCTGACATGCACTGTCAACTGTGGGACCTTATAAAGACAGGTGTGTGCCTTTCCAAATCATATCCAATCAATTGAATTTACCACAGGTGGACTCCAATCAAGTTGTAGAAACATCTCAAGGATGATCAATGGAAACAGGATGCACCTGAACTCAATTGAGTCTCATAGCAAAGGGTCTGAATACTTATGTAATTAAGGTATTTCTGTTTTACATATTTTATTTTTAATACATTTGCAAACATTTCTAAAAACCTGTTTCACTGTCATTATGGGGTAGATTGATGAGGGAAAAAAAGTATTTAATCCAATTTAGACTAAGGCTGTAACGTAACAAAAAAAGTAAAGGGGTCTAAATACTTAACCTATGGATTTCACATGACTGCGAATACAGATATGAATCGGTTGGTCACAGATACCTTAAAATAAAATGGGCCTCACAATGGTCCTCAGGATCTCGTCACGGTATCTCTGAGCATTAAAATTGCCATCGATAAAATGCAATTGTGTTTCGTTGTCCGTAGCTTATGTCTGCCCATACCATAACCCCACCACCACCACGGGGGCACTCTTCACAACGTTGACATCAGAAAACCACTCGTCCACACAATGCCATACACATGGTCTGCGTTTGTGAGGCCGGTTGGACGTACTGTAAAACTCTAAAATGACGTTGGAAGTGGCTTATGGTAGAGAAATTAACATTCAATTCTATGCCAACATCTCTGTTGGACATTCCTGCAGTCAGCATACGAACTGCACGTTCCCTCAAAATTGTTGACATCTGTTGCATTGTGTTGTGTGACAAAACTGCACATTTTAGAGTGGCCTTTTATTGTCCCCATCACAAGGTGCACCTCTGTAATGATCATGCTGTATAAACAACTTATTGATATGCCACACCTGTCAGGTGGATGATTATTGTGGCAAATTAGAAATAGTCACTAACAGGAATGTCAACAAATTTGTGCACATTTGTGCATATGGAACATTTCAAGGATCTATATTTCAGCTCATGAAACATGGGACCAACACTTTACATGTCACATTTATATTTTTGTCCAGTGTAGTTAGTTGGCTAGCTAGCACAAAATGCCAAGTTCGTATTTTTTTATCCAACCAGAAAACAGAACCAACAAGTTATATACATACAGTACCAGTCAAAGTTTGGACAGACCAACTCATTCAACGTTTTTTCTTTATTTTCACTATTTTATACATTGTAGAATTATAGTGAATATGTCAACACTATGAAATGACACATATGGAATAATGTAGTAACCAAAAAAGTGTTAAACAAATCATTTTATGAGATTTTTCAAAGTAGCAATCCTTTGTTTTGAAGTCTTCACTATTATTCTACAATGTAGAACATGTAAAAAAAAAAAAAAAAACCTTGAATGAGTAGGGGTGTCCAAACTTTTGACTGGTACTGTACATTGACGTGTTGTTACCAGATCCACTAAACAAAATCCTCAGACAACAATTATCAGTTTGCTCTGGTGGTAGCTACATTTGGCTAGCACAGCAAATAACCACAGAGCTACTGTGATGTGAAGGTAGAGAAATATCAATTTACCTTGTTAGCCAGCTAGATAGATGAATCTCTCACGGCAGCCAACAATATAACTAAACTAAATGTAGCTAACATGTTTGACGGCCACATTGTTCATATCAAAAGTTAGTGGGGTAATTACTGCCGCTAGATATCAATCCCTCTCTCCCCCCTCACCAATCTGTCTCTCCTAGCTCTTCATCTGTTTTCTCCAAAACACAACTATATTTTACCAGGTGTATTGCCAACTTAGTTTCAAATAAGAAACATACTGTAGTATTAATGAACTAGCTATTGGCATGTATTACCAATCTCATGTTACAAGAACTAGCTAGAAGTTGGTTTCCATTTAGTAAAGCTAGACTATAATACAAAAATGCTAGCGCTGACACCTTGTGGTGATAATGTTGAACTGCATTTAATTACACCAGGATGACAGAAAATGAAGCAAACAAATTGCAACTTAATTTAAAGCAACATGCATTTTGAAATTAAATCAAATTAATCTTAAAATATTTCTTTCTGCACACCCTCATGATAGTGATATTTGATAATCTCTTTCTCTTGTGCCTACCTTCATTAGTAGGGCTTGCACTAATCCATTTCATGAGGGCATGTACAGTATCTGTAAAAGTCAAATTTGGTATCCTTTAAAATGGTTAACTTCATTTAATTGTCTAATGAAAAAAAAAAAGTGTCAGCTTTTTCTTTTCTTTCAAATTATTAGAAAAATTATTCCCACTCACAAATTCAGATTTGGGAGGGCTTTTCCTATTTCAAATTGTATCATTTCAAATGGAGAAAGCATCTGAACAGATTGTAAACAATGTGTGAGGATTTGCTAATCCTGTTTCAGTATAGAAATGACAAGCTACATGTACAAGTGCATTGGACATGCCCACAAGGCCAATACTAATCCCACCATATGTCTGTATTGGGAATGCATGCCATAAATAATCTCACATCCATTGAAAACAATGGAACCAAAAGAGTACAGCATGGATAGTGGAGGCAAGAGAAAAATACCCTGGAGAGTGACCACAGTGAAGGGTCCCTTTTACATGGGCTGCAAAGTAGCCATGTAATGTGTGAGTTCCAACCCTGTATGGCTGATCGAGACAGGACGCAAACACAAATCAAATGCAACTTGAAGCATGCCAACCACTGGAGGACAGTGAGTGTTTTTAAATTATTTTATTTCACCTTTATTTAACCAGGTAGGCAAGTTGAGAACAAGTTCTCATTTACAACTGCGACCTGGCCAAGATAAAGCAGAGGTTCCACACATACAACACAGAGTTACACATGGAGTAAACAAACATTCAGTCAATAATACAGTAGAAAAACAAATCTATATACAATGTGTGCAAATGAGGTAAGATAAGGAAGGTAAGGCAATAAATAGGCCATGGTGGCGAAGTAATTACAATATAGCAATTAAACACTGGAATGGTAGATGTGCAGTAGATGAATGTGCAAAGTAGAAATACTGGGGTGCATAGGAGCAAGATAAATAAATAAATACGGTAGGGGATGAGGTAGTTGGTTGGGCTATTTACAGATGGGCTATGTACAGGTGCAGTGATCTGTGAACTGCTCTGACAGCTGGTGCTTAAAGCTAGTGAGGGAGATGTGTCTCCAGTTTCAGTGATTTTTGTAGTTCGTTTCAGTCATTGGCAGCAGAGAACTGGAAGGAAAGGCGGCCAAAGGAGGAATTGGCTTTGGGGGTGACCAGTGAGATATACCTGCTGGAGCGCGTGCTACGGGTGGGTGCTGCTATGGTTACAAGCGAGCTGAGATAAGGCGGGGCTTTACCTAGCAGGGACTTGTAGATGACCTGGAGCCAGTGGGTCTGGCGACGAGTATGTATTGAGGGCCAGTCGACTAGAGCATACAGGTCGTAGTGGTGGGTGGTATAAGGGGCTTTGGTTACAAAACGGATGGCACTGTGATAGACTGCATCCAGTTTGCTGAGTAGAGTATTGGAAGCTGTTTTGTAGATGACATTGCTGAAGTCGAGGATCGGTAGGATAGTCAGTTTTACTAGGGCAAGTTTGGCGGCATGATTGAAGGAGGCTTTGTTGCGAAATAGAAAGACGATTCTAGATTAGATTTTTGATTGGAGATGTTTAATGTGAGTCTGGAAGGAGAGTTTACAGTCTAACCAGACACCTAGGTATTTGTAGTTGTCCACATATTCTAGGTCAGAGCCGTCCAGGGTAGTGATGCTAGTCGGGCGGGCGCAAGCAGCGAACGGTTGAAAAGCATGCAATTGGTTTTACTAGCGTTTAGGAGCAGTTGGGGGCCACGGAAGGAGTGTTGTATGGCATTGAAGCTCGTTTGGAGGTTAGTTAACACAGTGTCCAAAGAAGGGCCAGAAGTATACAGAATGGCGTCGTCTGCATAGAGGTGGATCAGGGAATCAGTGTTGCAGAATTAAGAAAAATAAGCTGAGATGCTCATGATATTAAAATACAGATACATATATCATAGACAGGCGACACTACTTCAAGTCTCAGAGGGGATGACATCACATCGTTAAATAAATAAAAATGACATCACACCCCTTTCACCTCCTCTTGTGGCTACGATAGTATAAATCAGCCGCCGACTGTATGATCAGAGTCAATGTAGCAGAATGAAATACCCACAAAATGTATTCTGTGGGTGCTAGACTGACTCAGTTTACACAGTCTGCTCTGCTGGCTGCTGAGGTTGATGTGGAGAAGGAGGTGGTCAGTGAGTGTAGCAGAGGGGTGAGTTTGTAGCACAAGTGAGCTAGTTGACAGGTGAGTGCTAGGCTCTTTCTCAATGAATCCTTCCTTGATTCCTCTCATCGCCTCCTTCTCAAAACCCATTGGAGAAGGTCAGTGGGGAGGAACCTTGTACCTTCTCCTCCAACACAGTTGTGATACAATACAGGTGAGGAGATAGGATATGAGTAATCGAGGAAAGAGAAAGTGAGACAAAGCCCAAGTAGCCAACGTGTGACATCACTTATCCTGAGACCTAAAGTATTGTTATCCTAGCCCAAACAAGATCGTGGTTTTGGTAAGATAATGGATGCTCCTTTGTGGGTATGAAGTGCTGTTGTGGAAAGGGGTTGCATCCTAGGTCAGCCATACAGGGATTGTTACACCCACACCAATGATCAAGGACACCAACTTCAGCTGCAAATCTGTGCAATATCAGACAAAATGAGATATTGACAACCAAATAAAACAAACAAACAGGGAATGTTCTAAATAACCAAAATTACATCAAAGAGGTAATTGAGGCAATATGTACAAGTAGGTAGAGGTAAAGTGACTATGCATAGATAATAAACAGGAGTCTTATGGCTTGGGGCAGGAGCTGTTAAGAAGCCTTTTGGGCCTAGACTTGGCGCTCCGGTACCGCTTGCCGTGTGGTAGCAGAGAGAACAGTCGATGACTTGGTTGGCTGGAGTCTTTGGCAATTTTTAGGGCCTTCCTCTTCTGACACCACCTGGTATAGAGGTCCTGGATGGTAGGATGCTTGGCCCCAGTGATGTACTGGGCCGTACGCACTACCATCTGTAGTGCATTTGCGGCCAGAGGCCGAGCTGTTGCCATACCAGGCGGTAAAGCAACCAGTCAGGATGCTCTCGATAGTGCAGCTGTAGAACTTTTCGGATCTGAGGACCCATGCCAAATCTTTTCAGTCTCCTGAGGGGGAATAGGCATTGTCGTGCCCTCTTCACGACTGTCTTGGTGTGTTTGGACCATGACAGTTTGTTGGTGATGTGGACACCAAGGAACTTGAAGCTCTCAACCTGCTCCACTGCAGCCCCGTCAATGAGAATGGGGGCGTTCTTGGTCTTCTTTTTCCTGTAGTCCACGATCATCTCCTTTGTCTTGATCACGCTGAGGGTGGTTGTTGTCCTGGCACCACACTGCCAGGTCTCTGACCTCCTCCGTATAAGCCGTCTTACTGTTGTCTGTGTTCAGGCCTACCACTGTTGTGTCGTCGGCAAACTTAATGGTGGTGTTGGAATCGTGCTTGGCCATGTAGTCATGGGTGAACAGGGAGTACAGGAGGAGACTGAGGACACACCCCTGAGGGGCCCCTGTGTTGAGGATCAGCGTGGCAGATGTGTTGTCTACCCTTACGACACGTCAGGAAGTCCAGGATCCAGTTGTAGAGGGAGGTGTTTTGTGCCAGGGTCCTTAGCTTAGTGATGAGCTTTGAGGGCACTATGGTGTGGAACACTGAGCTGTAGTCAATGAATAGCATTCTCACGTAGGTGTTCCTTTTGTCCAGGTGGAAAAGGGCAGTGTGGAGTGCAATAGAGATTGTGTCAACTGTGGATCTGTTGGGGTGTAAGCAAATTGGAGTGGGTCTAGGGTTTCTGGGATAATGGTGTTCATGTGAGCCATGACCAGCCTTTCAAAGCACTTCATGGCTACAGAACTCAATCCAAGATCATGTTGTTTAAAGTGGCTAGACGACTCCTTAACAAGAGAAATTATTAAACAGAAAATATTAGCTTACAATATTTAATCGAACTGTGTTTGCCTCGTCATTCCTCACACACATACTGATCATCATGACTTGCTTACAATTGACAATTTTGATATGCTAATTTCAGTTGTATTATTTGTCCTTCCTCTTTGAGATGGCGTCCAGACAGGTTACTTTAGGAAATGTTATATTAGGCCTATTATATAATGCTAAAATAATGTAGAATATCAAATGAATTGACAAGGAAAGTTTGAAGGGGGAGATGGAGAGACAGTTTCTAGTATTACTAGAGAAGTTGATTATGTCATTATTATCCCAGCATGTGCCTTATTCCAGAGGATGATTTGCATTGGATTTGTTTTTCCAAACCGCCCAGTGTAATTATATATATTTTTTCATTCAATTGAGTCTATGATGGAAGCCTGGTGGTTTTTATTCTCGGCATGAAGATATTTCATGTTTAAACGATAAACTGCTACACCGATCACTTGTGATTGGCTGCCAACTGTATAGGTGTCCTCTTAGGCATATTGAGTAAATGTGATCATAATCATTATTTTAGCAATCTACGTCCCTCCTAGCACGGTTATTATAATTTTGTGGTTTTATATTTGTTTTATTTCTATTAGTTTCCAGACCCTGCTGGTCACCAACTTACTACCCTGAGACAAGGCCATGTATAGCCCACAAAGATCTCCCCCACTGCACGAGCCCGAGGGGGCGCAAAACCGGACAAGAAGACCAAGTCAGTGACTCAACCCACTCATATCAAGTATGGCAAAAAAAAAGCCTGGCACGACGTGACCCACCCCTCCTAGGGATGGTGTGGGAGAGAACTAGTAAGCCAGTGACTCAGCCCCTGTAATAGGGTTAGAGGCAGATAATCGCAGTGGAGAGAGGGTAGCCGGCCAGGCAGACAGCCAGGGAGGTTTGTCACTCCAGTACCTTGCCGTTCACCTTCTCACCCCTGGGCCAGACTACACTCAATCATAAGACCTATTGAAGAGATGAATCTTCAGTAAAGACTTAAAAGTCGAGACAGGAGTGGAATGTAATAGGAACACTTTACTCATATTGAGTTGCATGCATCTTTCGTCCTGTCAACAGTGAGCGTCTGAGTAAGGCTGCAGAGGTTGTGTTCCCAGTCTCACCACACGTAGATAGGCACATACCTCCTTCCTGTTGACAGGCTCTTTCCACACAACTCAACTCTGTCCCCCACAGTTACTCAAATGTCACCATGCATACTGGGGCATCAAAGAGGGAAGATGCTAATTAAGCTGATTACGCCATTTTGTATTAATGAAATTAGTCATGTTCCAGAGCTGTCTGTATAACCGTTTTCCACAACACAAAATGTGGTCTCCAAGGAGGTGCGAAGGGACACACTGAATATTGGTTATATTTCCTTGATGTCAATTTGCAAAAAATATTTACTAGCTGGACAGTCAAGAAACTGTGTGAATATACAGTGCCTTCAGAAAGTATTCATACTCCTTGACTTATTCCAGTTTGTTGTTACAGCCTGAATTCAAAATGGATACAAATTAATTTTAAAAAGTCTCACCAAATCTAATCTACACACAATACAGCATAATGACAAAGTGAAAACATGTTTTTAGACATTTTTGCAAATGTATTGAAAATGAAATACAGAAATCTCATTTACATAAGTATTCACACCCGAGTCAATACATGTCAGGATCACATTTGGCAGCGTTTACAGACGTGAGTCTTTCTGGGTAATTCTCTTAGTTCTTTGCAAACCAGAATTATACAATATTTGCACATTATTTTCAAAATTCTTCCAAGAGCTGTCAAATTGGTTGTTGATCATTGATAGACAACCATTTAAGTCTTGCTATAGATTTAAGTAAATTTAGGTAAAACTGTAAAATCGGCCAGTCAGGAACATTCAATATCTTCTTGGTAAGCAACTAGTCTAGATTTGGCCTTGCGTTTTAGGTTATTGTCCTGCTGAAAGGTGAATTCATCTCCCAGTATTTGGTGGAAAGCAGACCAAGTTCTCCTCTAGGATTTTGCCTGTGCTTAGCTCCGTTCTATTTCTTTTTTATCCTGAAAAACTCCCCAGTCCTTAACGATTGCACGCATTCCCATAACATGATTCAGCCACCAATATGCTTGAAAATATGGAGTGGTACTTAGCAATGTGTTATACTGGATTTGCCCCAATCCTAACACTTTGTATTCAGGACACAAAGTCAATTGCTTTGCCAATTTTCTTCCAGTATTATTTTAACACCCTGTTGCAAACAGGGTGCATGTTTTCTGTACAGGCTTCCTTCTTCTTACTCTGTCAATTAGGTAAGTCTTGTGGAGCAACTACAATGTTGTTGATCCATCCTCAGTTCTCTTATCACAACCATTTTTAGTCATGTACCAATAGGTGCCCTTTTATGCGAGGCATTGGAAAACCTCCATGGTCTTTGTGGTTGAATCTGTGTTTGAAAGTCACTGCTCGACTGAGGGACCTCACAGATAATTGTGTGTGCTCGGTACAGAAATGAGGTAGTCATTCAAAATCATGTTAAACCCTATTATTGCACACAGAGGGAGTCCATGCAACTTATGTGACTTGTTAAGCACATTTTACCCCAAAACTTATTTAGGCTTTCTGAAGGCACTGTAGGTCCATTATAATTTCTACACAGTTTCTATTTGGTTTTAGTCATTTTAAAGTATATTGAAAAAATATAAAAATTCACAGGCTATATGTTTGACACCCCTGCTCTAAATAACTGAATTCATCTTGAATTAGCTTAATGATTCCCATCGTAACTATCCATGATCAATGCCTAAATCATCCTTACCTCTTGAATACAAGTCTGAGGACAAAAATTGAAAAGTCAATTAAAACAATTTAATAAACATCAGAACTTTCACTTTTGAATTTGTTACACATCTGGCCACGACAGACGCTGTCAATTTAAAACATAGGTCTAAAGGCCTGTGTAACCAACTGTGTTATTTATTGCACCTCTGACAGTGCAATTACATAGTTGTCCATTCACAAGGCCTGGCAAAATGAGCAGAACAACAGTGTATTGTTCGGCAACACTAAAGTCAGTTTCCCAGCCCGAGTGGTCTCTCAATGGAGAAACGTAATTGAAAGTGTTTTTGCATCCAGGAATGTGTTTAATCTAGGTCCGGGAAACCGGCTTCTTTTAACAGGGTCCTTGCATTTTACATAGTGTAATGCAGTGGAATAACTAGTACAGTGTAATGAAAATGTGGATACAGCTCTGGTGAACCAAGCGATGCCTGAACTCAGGGCGCTCCAAATGAAGCACAGTGACTAACTTGCTAATTCATTGAACTCCCTTTCATTAAATGCCTCGCAATGTAACTGTCCAAAAAACTTCCCTCAACGTAGTCTGAAGTTTTTCATGATTTGTCTTTCTGGCATGGCGAGCAGCAAAGCATTACAAAATTATTGGTTAGCAGAACAGAGTTAGCCTTTAGCAGATAGCTAACGGAGTTAGGCTTTAGTAGCTAGCTAACTTGCGCTCTTCTCTGAGGTCTCCATGCGAGATTCCTTCAGCGGTCTGCTGCGGGGCGAGGTGGCGGTGTCGCCATCACCCTTTTCCTGGTCGGGAGTGGATAGGTGCTCCAGCTCGTAGCGGCCGTTTAGGTCCCCTGGCCGGACATGGTCGGAGGTCTTCTTGTGCTCCCGGATCTGGGCCAGCTGGTGGCCGGCATACTCGGGCTTGGCGGTGAGGGGACCCACCGGGACCTCCATGCCCAGGATGTCGACCACCATGTAGGGCCGCAGCCAGCCCACCAGAGGGGTGCTGCCGGGGGTGTAGTGGGTCTGCCGGTGGTAAAACAGAAGTCCGTCCACCTGAGGACACACAGAATCCATTTAGTTTGGGCTTGTGACAGTTACAGCTGCCTCATCATGCCCCTGGAGAGCTCCTTCTGTCTCACCTCTAACCTCAATGGTGGTGGGCTGAGCAGCAAAACAGACTATAGACAAGTCAATGAGGTTGAGAGAGGAACTAGAGGTTCTATTCAGAGCTATAAGTTGAGAGATGACGCATTGAACCGGGAAACCCAGACTAGCAATGTGTGTTCATTCTATGAAGTACACTTCATGCTTTCCCAAGAGTGTCGAGAAGCAAACAGAGGAGATCCACTCCACTGAAGAATCAAGACTGTTCTGCCCCTTTTACAGAGGACAAGTAAAATCACAGATGTACTATAGGATTAAATAGCTGCATTTGCAGTAGTATGCAGTTGTAGTTGCTCTTACATTGAAGTTGTACTCCGTTGCAAGTGCTTGCTGTATGGCTTCCGTTGAGCAGGCAGTGCTTTGAAGACTCACAAACTTGAACTATGGAGAAAGAAAACAAACAGCAGCAACCATATTGTCAGACAGCACACAGACCACAGTGAATTGATCATCTAATGACAATATGACCATCTTTCCTTAATCTCATGAGTAGACTTTTTTCATTGTAATACTCCAAAATAAACTGCATGTGTTGGCGGTCATGGTCAAATCAAAATAAGCATAGAAAAGGAGGTGTTCATAATATTTTCTGTGCCTCAAAATCATCCTCATTTGGACTAAAATGAAAAGGTCTATATACACAATATATTTATTTTTGTTTATTGCTCTTACAGGGTTCCTCTTGGCAATGTCAGCCATGCCATCCGTCTCCTGGACTTTCGACTGGAGCCAGTAGAACCGGAACTCTGTCTGTTGATGGGAAAACAAACACCATCATCAACAAATCTGCCATTAAAATTTCCAAATGACAGATGAATTGGTCAACATGGCAAAAAGAGCACATCTGTATCCCAGACACTAGTAATCCAGTACTGTAATTCCACTGGAACTTCAATGCTCTGCTAATCAATCTGTGTGCTTACTGGACAGTCATACACTGGATGGCCCCTCCAACACATGACATCCAGGATGAAGTAGGTCCGCTCCACCTCACTGTAGATACAGTCCAGGATGGTGTAATCTGCACACAGACCGAACATTAGCACTACCATTTTGTGGTCATATATTTTTGCATGGATGCAGTTTGCAAGGACAGTGGTATAATAGATGGGATGTGTCTTTTTTAGATTCCATTTTGATTCCTATCCCCTCCTAGCTCCAAACCCTCAGGGTGTTCACAGATCTGAAAGCATTGGATAGGTTAAGTAATATAGGTGGATGCTCTGCTTTGCCTATTGGAGGTCTAATTGGAGCCATCACTATATTGAAAAGATAATAATCTTCAAAAAAAGGTACATTTTGATTGCACCAGCCAATACATACAAAACCTACCCCCACCCAGTCCTGTTAAATCTGTGACAACTCACGGGTTGGAGGAACTGGAAGCTACAGATTGAAATGGGACCAGTCCCACATACCTTTTCCCATTGCTGAGTTGTGTCTGTTCCCTCCAGGCAACAGAGAAGGGAAACGGTTCACACAGTAGCCACTTTTGGTGTATGCTGCAGTGGACCCCTTCAAAATGGTGGGAAACAGAGACGTGAGAGAACTTTTGTTACTTCAGTCAAATCCAATTTTCTTTGTCACATACACGTGTTTAGCAGATGTTATTGCAGGTGTAGCGAAATGCTTGTGTTTTTAGCTCCAACAGTGCAGTAATATCTAACAAGTAATATCTAACAATACACACAAATCTAAAGGAATGGGGTTAAGAACATATAAATATTTAGACGAGCAATGTCAGAGGGGCATAGACTAAGATACAGTAGAATAGAATCCAGAACATACATGAGATGAGTAATGCAAAATATGTAAACAGTAAAGTGACTAGTGTTCCATTATTAAAGTGGCAAGTGATTTCAAGTCTATGTATATACGGCAGTAGCCTCTAAAGTTCTAGTGATGGCTATTTAACAGTCTGATGCCCTTGTGATAGCTGTTTTTCAGGCCCTCTGTCCCAGCTTTGATGCACCTGTACTGACCTCGTCCTTCTGGATGATAGCGGGGTGAACAGGCAGTGGCTTGGGTGGTTGTTGTCATTGATTATCTTTTTTTGCCTTCCTGTGACATTGGGTGCTCTAGGTGTCATGGAGGGCAGGTAGTTTGCCCCCGGTGATGCGTTGTGCAGACCGCACTACCCCCTGGAGAGCCCTGCGGTTGCGGACGGTGCAGTTGCCGTACCAGACAGTGATACAGCCCGACAGAATGCTTTCAATTGTGCATCTGTAAACATTTGTGAGGGTTTTAGGTGCCAAACCAAATTTCTTCAGCCTCCTGAGGCGCTGTTGCACATTCTTCACAACACTGTGTGTGTGGGTGGACCATTTCAGTTGGTCAGTGATGTGTACACCAAGGAACTTGAAGCTTTCCACATTCACTGCGGTCCCATCTATGTGGCTGGGGGGGTGCTCCCTCTGCTGTTTCCTGAAGTCAACGATCAGCTCCTTTGTTTTGTTGACGTTGGGTGAGGTTATTTTTCTGGCACCACACTCCCAGGGCCCTCACCTCCTCCCTGTAGGCTGTCTCGTCATTTTTGGTAAATCAGGCCTACTACAGTGTAGACATTGTTATTGTTGTAAATGACTATTGTAGCTGGAAACTGTTGTCCTGATTAAAGAAAGAAATAAAGAAATAAAACTGGGCTTCTTAAGACTAGTTGAGTATCTGGAGCATCAGCAATTGTGGGTTTGATTACAGGCTCAAAATGGCCAGAAACAAAGAACTTTCTTCTGAAACTCGTCAGTCTATTCTTGTTCTGAGAAATGAAGGCTATTCCATGCGAGAAATTGCCAAGAAACTGAAGATCTCATACAGCGCTGTGTACTACTCCCTTCACAGAACAGCGCAAACTGGCTCTAACCAGAATAGAAAGCGGAGTGAGTGCACAACTGAGCAAGAGGACAAGTACAGTCGTGGCCAAAAGTTGAGAATGACACAAATATAAATTTTTCCACAAAGTCTGCTGCCTCAGTTTGTATGATGGCAATTTGCATATACTCCAGAATGTCATGAAGAAGTCCCTCTTTGCCATGCAAATTAACTGAATCCCCACAAAACACACTGCATTTCAGCCCTGCCACAAAAGGACCAGCTGACATCATGTCAGTGATTCTCTTGTTGACGAGGACAAGGCTGGAGATCCCTCTGTCATGCTGATTGAGTTTGAATAACAGACTGGAAGCTTCAAAAGGAGGGTGGTGCTTGGAATCATTGTTCTTCCTCTGTCAAACATGGTTACCTGCAAGGAAACACGTGCTGTCATCATTGCTTTGCACAAAAAGGGCTTCACAGGCAAGGATATTGCTGCCACCTAAATCAACCATTTATCGGATCATCAAGAATTTCAAGGAGAGCGGTTCAATTGTTGTTAAGGCTTCAGGGTGCCCAAAAAAGTCCAGCAAGCGCCAGGACCGTCTCCTAAAGTTGATTCAGCTCGGGGCACCACCAGTACAGAGCTTGCTCAGGAATGGCAGCAGGCAGGTGTGAGTGCATCTGCACGCACAGTGAGGCAAAGACTTTGAGGATGGCCTGGTGTCAAGAAGGGCAGCAAAGAAGGAAAAACATCAGGGACAGACTGATATTCTGCAAAAGGTACAGGGATTGGACTGCTGAGGACTGGGGTAAAGTCATTTTCTCTGATGAATCCTTTTTCCGATTGTTTGGGGCTTCCGGAAAAAAGCTTGTCCGGAGAAGACAAGGTGAGCGCTACCATCAGTCCTGTGCCATGCCAACAGTAAAGCATCCTGAGACCATTCATGTGTGGGGTTGCTTGTCAGCCAAGAGAGTGGGCTCACTCACAATTTTGCCTAAGAACACAGCCATGAATAAAGAATGGTGCCAACACATCCTTTGAGAGCAACTTCTCCCAAACATCCAGGAACAGTTTGGTGACAAACAATGCCTTTTCCAGCATGATGGAGCACCTTGCCATAAGGCAAAAGTGATAACTAAGTGGCTCAGGGAACAAAACATCGATATTTTGGGTCCATGGCCAGGAAACTCCCCAGACCTTAATCCCATTGAGAACTTGTGGTCAATCCTCAAGAGGCGGGTGGACAAACAAAACCCCACAAATTCTGATGAACTCCAAGCATTGATTATGCAAGAATGGGCTGCCATCAGTCAGGTAGTGGCCCAGAAGTTAATTGACAGCATGCCAGGGCGAATTGCAGAGGTCATGAAAAAAGAAGGGTCAACACTGCAAATATTGACTCTTTGCATCAACTTCATGTAATTGTCAATAAAAGCCTTTGGCACTTATGAAATGCTTGTAATTATACATCAGTATTTCATAGTAACACCTGACAAAAATATCTAAAGACTGAAGCAGCAAACTTTGTGGAAATTAATGTGTCATTCTCAACTTTTGGCCACGACTGTACATTAGTGTGTCTAGTTTGAGAAACAGACGCCTCAAAAGTACTCAACTGGCAGCTTCATTAAATAGTACCTGCAAAAAAAAACTGTCTAAACGTCAATAGTGAGAGTTGCAAAGAAAAAGCCACATCTCAGACTGGCCAATAAAAAGAAAAAGATTAAGATACAGACACTGGACAAAGGAACACTTCCAAGAAGGCCAGCATCCCAGAGTTGCCTCATCACTGTTGACGTTAAGACTGGTGTTTTGCGGGTACTATTTAATGAAGCTGCTAGTTGAGGACTTGTGAGGCGTTTGGAGATTGATGAAGAAAATAATTAATTTAAGAATAAGGCTGTAAATGTAACAAAATGTGGAAAAAGTAAAAGAGTTTGAATACTTCCCGAATGCACTGTGTGTACACACACACACACTATATATTCCGGTCTGACATTGCTCGTACAAATATATTAAAAAAATATACAAATACATCAGGATTGTTTGCGTTTTGTTTATTTTCTTTTCTTGCTAGGTTCTACTGCACTTTTGGGAACTAGAAACACAAGCATTTCAATTCATTAGCGATAACGTGCAAATCTGTGTTTGTGACCAACAAACTTTGATTTTATTTATTTACGATGCAAGGTGATTTGTAAATCAGGCAGTCCCATTGACACATGCTTTTCTTTGACTTTTTAAAGTAAAACAAAGTAACCCTTGACCTTGGAGGTGCACAAGGGTATAAGCTGCTATAGACCACTAAGTGCTAACAGTCAGTATCTGGATAACATATGTGAAATGCTTGATAATGTATGTGATAAACAGAGAGGTATATTTTCTGGGTGATTTAAATATTGACTGGCTTTCATCAGGCTGCCCACTCAAGAGAAAGCTTCAAACTGTAACTAACTGGAGGGAAACATAAGTTATTCCCCTACCTAAGAATAGTAAAGCCCCCTTTGGTCGGCTATTTGAGCCAGTAATCAGCCTGCTACCAACCCTTCGTAAACTTTTGGAAAGAAGGGTGTTTGACCAGATACAATGCTGTTTTACAGTAAACAAATTGACCAACTTTTAGCACGTTTTTGGGAAGGATATTCAACAAGCACAGCACTTACACAAATGACTGATGATTGGCTGAGAGAAACTGATGACAAAGATTATTGGGGCTGTTTTGTTAGACTTCAGTGCAGCTTTAAACATTATCGATCATAGTCTGTCTGTTGTTGGGAAATGTATGTGTTTTTTCAATCTTTTCAATCATGCCACTGCCTTTAAGTAAAGTCAGTGCGTCTATGTATGTGGACGACTCAAGACTATACACGTCAACTACCACAGCGACTGAAATGAATCCAACACTTAAAGCGCTGCAGTTAGTTTCAGAATGGGTGGCAAAGAATAAGTTAGTCCTAAATATTTCTAAAACTAATAGCAGTGTATTTGGGACAAATCATTCACTAAACCCTAAACCTCAACTAAATCTTGTAATGAATAATGTGGTAATTGAGCAAGTCGAGGAGACAAAATAAAATGTTATGCCACATGAGCCGAATACAACAGGTGTAAACCTTACCATGAAATACTTAATTACAAGCCCTTAACCAACAATGCAGTTTAATAAATAGTTAAGAACATGTTTACTAAATAAACTAAAGTAAAACATTAAAAGTAACAATAACATAATAGCGAGGCTATATAGAGGGGGTACAGGTACTGAGTCAATGTGCGGTGGTACAGGTTAGTCAAGGTAATTTGTACATGTAGGTAAGGGGTAGAGTGGGGGTTCAATGTAAATAGCCTGGGTGTCCATTTGATTAATTGTTCAGTAGTCTGAGGGGTATGGTTTGGGGGTAGAAGCTGTTAAGGAGCCTTTTGGACCAAGACTTGGCGCTCCGGTACCGCTTAACGTGCAGTAGCAGAGAGAACAGTCTATTTTTTGGGCCTTCCTCTGACACCGCCTAGTATATAGGTCCTGGATGTCAGGATGCTTGGCCCCAATGATGTACTGAACCATGGTCAGATGCAGAGCAGTTGCAATGCCAGGCAGTGATGCAACCAGTCAGGATGCTCTCAAAGGTGCAGCTGTAGAACTTTTGGAGGATCTGGGGACCCATGCCAAATCTTTTCAGTCTCCTGAGAGGGGAAAAGGTGTTGTCGTGCCCTCTTCACGACTGTCTTAGTGTGTTTGGTCCATGATAGTTTGTTGGTTTTGTTGGTGATGTGGACACCAAGGAACTTGAAGCTCTCCACCTACTCCACTACTGCCCCGTCAATGTGAATGGGGGTGTGTTCGGCCCTCCTTTTCCTGTAGTCTACGATCAGCTCCTTTGTCTTTCTCACGTGGAGGCAGAGATTGTTGTTCTGGCACCACACTGCCAGGTCTCTGACCTCCTCCCTAAAGGCAGTCTCATCATTGTCGGTGATCAGGCCTACCACCGTTATGCCATCAAACTTAAATGGTGTTTGGTGTTTGAGCCTTGGTTGGCAACGCAGTCGTGGGTGAACAGGGAGTACAGGAGGGGACTAAGCACGCATCCCTGAAGGGCCACAGTGTTGAGGATCAGCATGTCAGATGTGTGTTGCCTACTCTTACCACCTGGGGGCAGCCCATCAGGAAGTCCAGGATCCAGTTGCAGAGGGAGGAGTTTAGTCCCAGGGTCTATAGCTTAACTACTTAGGGAGAAGCGGCGCTAGTGCCCACAAAGCTCATAATTAACTTCTTAGGGAGCGGCAGCAGAGGTGACTGTTTTGGAGAGTCTGGCGTGCCCAAAGGAAAATGCCTGCCACTCAGGCCCAGAAAGTAGGATATGCACATAATTAGTACTATTGGATAGGAAACACCCTGAAGTTTCTAAAAGTGTTAAAATAATGTATGTGAGTATAACAGAACTGATATAGCAGGCAAAAACCAGAGGAAAAATACATCCGGATTTGCAGTTTCTTTTGTACATGACCTTTCTCCAGGCTGCCTATTGATTTCTATGTTAACTAGGACTGAGACTGCAGTACCTATGGCTTCCACTAGATGTCAACAGTCTTTATACAGTGTCTGGAGGCTCTAGCACTAAGCAGAACAGATAGGAAGAGGAAACAGTCAGGGGACCACTTGTCAACAACTTTTCAAGGGCGCGAGATTGTGAGCGCGCCCCACTATATTTTCCTTTCCTATCGTTCACGTTATCGTCCGGTTTAAATATTACAGTAAATATACATAAAAGGATACATTAAAAATGATGTTTGATTTGTTTGGAGAAAGTGTAAAGGTATAATTTGAACGTGTTCTCTTCACGCTTTAATGGGAGACTCATAACGCGCCAACCAAACGGAGATTTATGGATATAATAAATGACTTTTTCTAACAAAAGAACCATTGGATGTCTTCGTTGGACACTTGGGAAGCCCTCAGCAGAAGTTCTTCCGAGAGGTAAGTGATTTATTTTAGCTCTTATATGAGTTTTGTGTGACCCGCGCTGGATATGAATTTATGCTAATGTTGAAAATAGGAGAGGTTCTATCCTCAAACAATCAAATGTTGTGCTTTCGCCGTAAAGCCTTTTTGAAATCTGACAACGCTGTGATATTGCCAAGAATCAGAGCTTTTGATGACTATGCAACACTTGTATATTGATGAATGTTTAATAATTAAACTTTTGGATTTTGAATTTGGCGCCTTACATTTCACCGGGTAGTGTCGGGACGACACACTAGCGCGCCGTTTCTCCCTAAGTAGTTAACAGCGCTATCAACAAGGCAAGTCCTACAGTCTTGTTGCCCCTGGACTACTGTTTAGCTGTGTGGTCAGGTGCCACAAAGAGGGACTTAGGAAAATTGGCTCAAAACAGGGCAGCACGGCTGGCCCTTGCATGTACACAGAGAGCTAACATTAATAATATGCATGTCAATCTCTCCTGGCTCAAAGTGGAGGAGAGATGGACTTCATCACTACTTTGTGAGAGGTACTTACAGTTGAATTCAGAGGTTTACATACCCTTAGGTTGGAGTCATTAAAACTAGATTCTCAACCACTCCACAAATTTCTTGTTAACCTGTTACGGATCCAATCCTGTGAACGGGATCGATTTTGACAACATCCGGTGAAATGCAGAGCGCCAAATTCAAATTACAAAAATACTCATTTCAAACATTCATGAAAATACATATGCTGCACACCCTTCAAAAGCTTAGACTCTTGTTAATCTAACACCATTGTCAGATTTCAAAAAGGCTTTACGGCCAAAGCAGAACATTTGATTGTCTGAGGACAGCGCCCCACTCAAAAACTCAATTAGCATAATAACATAACCAGCAGAGGTGTCACAAAACTCAAAAATAGCATAAAAGAAATCGCTTACCTTTGATAATCTTCCTCTGATGGCATACCCAAGCGTCCAGGTTACACAATGAAAAGGTCCTTTTGTTCGATAAAGTTCCTCTTTATATCCATATAGCTCCGTTTTGTTCAGTAATCCACCTGCCCAAAGGCTTTCATCCATGCAGACAAACGATATTCCAAAAGTACCCGTAAAGTTCGCGGAAAAAAGTCAAACAGCATTTGTAATCAATACTCAGATACCCTAAAATGAATATAAACTATAATATTTCAGACGAAATATAACTTGACGTGAACAGGACACGACGTGAACTCAGGAACAAGTGGTCTTACTCCCTTGATTTTCATGATTGAAGCTTCAAACCTTTTTCTAAAGACTGTTGACATCTAGTGGAAGCCATAGGAACTGCAATCTGGGGGTTAAACTATGAGGCTTTGAATAGCGGGCCTATTGAACACAGTGTGACATGACTGATTCAGACATCTTGGATGGATTTTGCTTGGGTTTTTGCCTGCCATATCAGTTCTAGAAACTTCAGAATGTATTATATCCAAAGCTACTAATTATATGTATATCCTAGCTTCTGGGCCTGAGTAACAGGCAGTTTACTTTAGGCACGTTTTAGATCCGAACTTCAAAATACTGCCCCCTAGCCCTAAGAAGTTAACAAACTATAGTTTTGGCAAGTCGGTTTGGCAAGTCGGTTTTTCCAACAACTGTTTACAGACAGATTATTTCACTGTATCACAATTCCAGTGGGTCAGAAGTTGACATACACCAAGTTGACCGTGTCTTTAAACAGCTTGGAAAATTCTAGAAAATGAGGTCATGGCTTTAGAAGCTTCTGATAGGCTAATTGACATCATTTGAGTCAATTGGAGGTGTACCGGTGGATGTATTTCAATGCCTCTTTACTTGACATCGTGGGAAAATCAAAATAAAATCAGCCAAGACCTCAGAAAATAAATTGTAGATCTCCACAAGTCTGGTTCATCCTTGGGAGCAATTTCCAAACGCCTGAAAGTACCACGTTTATCTGTACAAACAATAGTATGCAAGTATAAACACCATGGGACGACGCAGCCGTCATACCGCTCTGTCTCCTAGAGATGAACGTTCTTTGGTGCGAAAAGTGCGAATCAATCCCAGAACAGCAGCAAAGGACCTTGTGTAGATGCTGGAGGAAATAGGTACAAAAGTATCAACATCCACAGTAAAACAAGTCCTATATCGACATAACCTGAAAGGCCGCTCAGCAAGGAAGAAGCCACTGCTCCAAAACCGCCATAAAAAAGCCAGACTACGGTTTGCAACTGCACATGGGGACAAAGATCGCACTTTTTGGAGAAACGTCCTCTGGTCTGATGAAACAAAAATAGAACTATCTGGCCATAATGACCATCGTTATGTTTGGAGGAAAAAGGGGGAGGCTTGCAAGCCGAAGAACACCATCTCAACCGTAAAGCACGGGGGTGGCAGCATCATGTTGTGGGGGTACTTTGCTGCAGAAGGGACTGGTGCACTTCACAAAATAGATGGCATCATGAGGGAGGAAAATTATGTGGATATATTGAAGCAACATCAAGACATCAGTCAGGAAAAAGCTTGGTCACAAATGTTTCTTCCAAATGGACAATGACTCCAAGCATACTTTCAAAGTTGTGGCAAAATGGCTTAAAGACAACAAGGTCAAGGTATTGGAGTGGCCATAACCAAGCCCTGACCTCAATCCTATAGAAAATCTGTGGGCGAGCAAGGAGGCCTACGAATCTGACTCAGTTACACCAGCTCTGTCAGGAGGAATGGGCCAAAATTCACCCAACTTATTGTGGAACACTTGTGGAAGGCTACCCAAAATGTTTGACCCAAGTTAAACAATTTAAAGGCAATGCTACTAAATACTAATTGAGTGTATGTAAACTTCTGACCCACTGGGAATGTGATGAAAGAAATAAAAGCTGAAATAATTGAATAATTCTACTATTATTCTGACATTTCACATTCTTAAAATAAAGTGGTGATCCTAACTGACCTAAAACAGGGATTTTTTACTGGATTAAATGTCAGGAATTGTGAAAAACTGAGTTAAAAAGTATTTGGCTAAGGTGTATATAAACTTCCGACTTAACTGTACATGTTGAATGCACCGAGCTGTTTGTCTGAACTACTGGCGCACAGCTCGGACACCCATGCATACTCCACAAGACGCCACCAGAGGTCTCTTCACAGTCCAAGTCTAGAACAGACCATGGAGGCACACAGTACTACATACAGCCATGACTACATGGAACTCTATTCAACTTCGAGTAACTCATGCAAACAGTAAAATTTGATTAAAAAAAACAGACAAAAATACACCTTAAGGAACAGCGGGAACTGTGAAGCAACAGAGGCACAGACGCATGCATACATGCGCACTATACACACGCTCGGATTTTGTGTTGTAGATATGTGGTAGTAGAATAGGGCCCTCACGGCACACACTTAATGTTGTGAAATCTGTTGTGAATGTACTGTAATGTTTTTACGAGTGGCGCAGCGGTCTGAGGCACTGCTTTGCAGTGCTAGAGGCTTCACTACAGACCCGGGTTTGATCCCGGGCTGTATCACAACCGGCCGTGATAGGTTGTCCCATAGGACGGCGCACAATTGGCCCAGCGGCGTCCGGGTTAGGGGACAGCTTAACTTGGTTCATCGCACTCTAGAGACTCCTTGTGGCGGGCCGGGCGCCTGCAGGCTGACTTCGTCGTCAGTTGAAAGGTGTTTCCTCCGACGCATTGGTGTGGCTGGCTTTCGAGTTAAGCGGACAGGTGTTAAGAGTGGTTTGGCAGGTCATGTTTCGGAGGATGCATAACTCGACCTTTGCATTCCCAGCCCGTTGGAGAGTTGCAGTCATGAGACAAGAATGAAATTGGGGAGAAAAAAATAAACGTATAACTGCCTTAATTTGCTGGACCCCAGGAAGAGGAGCTGCTGCCGACTTGGCAGCAGCTAATGGGGATCCATAATAGATACAAATGTGACATGTAAAGAAAACACTGATTGGTCTTTACCTTGGAGGCGATGATGAGAGAGCGCTTCCCCACGGGACAGACCACCATGAGCCAATCAGTATCCAGTTCTTGAGGGACGTCCACTAGCCATTCTGACAGCATGAGCTGGACAGGAAGAGAAGCTTCAGTTCAGTTACATTACTAGGATTCCTGTGGTTTATTTTCACTGAATTAAAGAGTTTAGCACACATATTTTCTGTAAAATACCTTTTCAAATCATAAAATCAGTACTATGTCATAAAACTGTTTCTGTCCTGCCTAACTGCTTTAACCAGTTCATTTGAAGGGATGTGTATATTTCAGAAACAAATGAGATGTATAAATACTGGCAGAAGGAAAATGCTACAGTGGCAAGTCATGTGCTCTCCTCTGGTAAAATAATGCATTGTCAGAAATATTGCTCTGACCTGGTTGGCATAGTACTTTGGCAACTTCTTCCTCTCAATCTCCATCCCATCATCCTTCTCCTCCTCCTGCTGTTCCTCCTCCTTTCTGTCCACCACCAGTGCTTCCTCATCACTATCTGCCCCTGTCCAGTCACCATCAGCCAGACGGCGTGCATGGTTGACATAATTCAGCCTTTTCCTAAAGACAAGAAAGCACACAAAGTCAAGGGGAAATGGAAACGTAATTAGTAATGATGTCCGTTTCTCTCGTGGTGTTGGCAAATTGTATACAAGGCCATACGAAAGTATTCAGACCCCTTGGATTTCTTCAAAAATCTATTGTGTTACAAAATGGGATTAAAATGGATGTAATTGTCATTTTTTGTCAACAATCTACACCAATGTCAAAGTAAAATGTATTTCAAAAAAAGATGAATAAATCTGTTTCCTCCCTCAATCTCAATGGTGCAGCTGTAGAAATGTGAGGATCTAAAGACCCATGCCAAATCTTTTCAGTCTCCTGAGGAGGAATAGGCATTGTTGTGCCCTCTTCATGACGGTCTTGGTGTGTTTGGACCATGACAGTTTCTTGGTGATGTGGACACTAAAGAAACATGAAGCTCTCAACCTACTCCACTACAGCCCCGTCAATGTGAATGTGGGTGTGTTCGGTCCTCCCTTTCCAGTAGTCCACGATCATCTCTTTTGTCTTGCTCACGTTGAGGGAGAGGTTGTTGTCCTGGCACCACAATGCCAGGTCTGACCTCTCTATAGGTGGTCTCATCGTTGTCTGTGATCAGGCCTACCACTGTTATGCCATCAGCAAACTTAAATGGTGTTTGAGCCTTGCTTGGCCACGCAGTCATGGGTGAACAGGGAGTAAAGAAGGGGACTAAGCACACACCCCTGAAGGGCCCAAATGTTGAGGATCAGCGTGTCAGATGTGTGTTGCCTACTCTTACCACCTGGGGGCAGCCCGTCAGGAAGTCCAGGATCCAGTTGCAGAGGGAGTAGTTTAGTCCCAGGGTCCTTAGCTTAAATATGAGCTTTCTGGGCACTATGGTATTGAACACTGAACTGTAGTCAATGAACAGCACTCTCACATAGGTGTTCCTTTTGTCCAGGTGGGAAAGGGCAGTGTGGAGTGCGAACGAGACTGCGTCATCTGTGGATCTGTTGGGGTGATGTGGGTGTAGGGTTTCCGGGATGATGGTGTTGGTTAGTCATGACCAGCCTTTCAAAGCACTTCATGGCTACCGGCGTGAGTGATACAGGGCAGTAGTCATTTAGGCAGGTTACCTTCTTGGGCACAGGGACTATGGTGGTCTGCTTGAAATACGTAGGTATTACAGACTGTCAAGAGTGGTTGAAAATGTCAGTGAAGACACTTGCCAGTTGATCCGCACATGCTCTGAGTACACGTCAGCTTTGCTTGCCTCGAATCGAGCATAAAGGGCATTTAGCTCATCTGGTAGGCTCGTGTCACTGGGCAGCTCGTGGCTGGGTTTCCCTTTGTAGTCCGTAATATTTTGCAAGCACTGCCACATAAGACGAGCATCAGAGCCAGTGTAGTAGTATTCAATCTTAGCCCTGTATTGACGCTTTGCATGTTTGGTGGTTCGTCTGAGGGCATAGCGGGATTTCTTATAAGCGTCCGGATTAGTGTCCCGCTCCTTTCAAGCGGCAGCTCTAGCCTTTAGCTCGGTGCGGATGTTGCCTGTAATCCATGGCTTCAGGTTGGGTTATGTACGTACGGTCACTGTGGGGACTTATTGATAAAGCCGGTGACTGAGGTGGTACACTCAATGCCATTGGCTGAATCCCGGCACATATTCTGTGTCCTAACTGAAGTAACCCTGGATTGTAAACTGTCATGGTAAAAACATATTGATACAACAGTAGCTAGGATGGGGAGTAGTCTGTCCATAATTAAGCACTGCTCTGCATTCTTAACAGCACTACCAACAAGGCAAGTCCTACAGTTTTGTTGCCCCTGGACTACTGTTTAGCCGTGTGGTCAGGTGCCACAATGAGGGACTTAGGAAAATTTGCTCAAAACATGGCAACATGGCAGCACGGCTGGCCCTTGCATGTACACAGAGAGCTAACATTAATAATATGCATGTCAATCTCTCCTGGCTCAAAGTGGAGGAGAGATGGACTTCATCACTACTTTGTGAGAGGTACTTACAGTTGAATTCGGAAGTTTACATACCCTTAGGTTGGAGTCATTAAAACTAGTTTTTTCAACCACTCCACAAATTTCTTGTTAACAAATGATAGTTTTGGCAAGTCGGTTAGGACATCTACTTTGTGCATGACATAAGTAATTTTTCCAACAATTGTTTACAGACAGATTATTTCACTTATAATTCACTGCATCACAATTCCAGTGGGTCAGAAGTTTACATACACTAAGTTGACTGTGCCTTTAAACAGCTTGGAAAATTCCAGAAAATGATGTCATGGCTTTAGAAGCTTCTGACAGGCTAATTGACATCATTTGAGTCAATTGGAGGTGTACCTGTGGATGTATTTCAAGGCCTACCTTCAAACTCCGTGCCTCTTTGCTTGACATCATGGGAAAATCAAAAGAAAATCAGCCTAGACCTCAGAAAAAAAAATCCTTGGGAGCAATTTCCAAACGCCTGAAGGTACCTTGTTCATCTGTACAAACAATAGTACGTAAGTATAAACACCATGGGACAACGCAGCCGTCATACCGCTCAGGAGACGCGTTCGGTCTCCTAGAGATGAACGTACTGTGGTGCGAATCAATCCCAGAATAACAGCAAAGGAAGGCTACCCGAAAGGTTTGACCCAAGTTAAACAATTTAAAGGCAATGCTACCAAATACTAATTGAGTGTATGTAAACTTCTGTCCCACTGGGAATGTGAGGAAAGAAATAAAAGCTGAAATAAATCATTCGCTCTACTATTATTCTGACATTTCACATTCTAAAAATAAAGTGGTGATCCTAACTGACCTAAGACAATTTTTACTGAATAAAAATGTCAGGAATTGTGAAAAACTGAGTTTAAAAGTCCCAGAGTTGATTTGATAATCCAGGATTTGTTTGCGGGACACCCTTAATTTCGAGCCCTAAATGCAACCGCAATGTCAATCAGATACAGTGAATTCTTAAAATATTCAGACCTGGACTTTTTCCACATTTTGTTACATTACAGCCTTATTCAAAAAATTATTAAATTGTCCCCCTCAAATCTACACACAATACTCCCATAATGACAAAGCAAAAACAGGTTTTTATAAATGTTTATATAAATTTAAAAAACTGAAATATTACATACAGTACGAGTCAAAAGTTTGGACAAACCTACTCTTTCAAGGGTTTTTCTTTATTTTTACTATTTTCTACATTGTAGAATAATAGTGAAGACATCAAAACTATGAAATAACACATATGGAATCATGTAATAACCAAGAAAAGCGTTACACAAATATATTTCATATTTGAGATTCTTTAAAGTAGCCACCCTTTGCCTTGACAGCTTTGCACAGTTTTGGCATTCTCTCAACCAGCTTCACCTGGAATGCTTTCCAACAGTCTTGGAGTTCCCACATATGCTGAGCACTTTTTACCTGCTTTTCCTTCACTCTACGGTCCAACTCATCCTAAATATAATATTTTTAAGATAAATACACAACGCAGGGGACGAGAGGACAAGGATTAACGATCAATAGGAGTTGGTTTTCAGTTCAACATTTGTGGGATGTCAGTCATGAACTCAGAGCTACGTGGGCCACGTTTTCATTGGTCTGTACATTGAGTCTGGAGTGGGATACTTGTTATTTGGCCATAGGCCAAGTTGTCCTGCAATGACTGATTGGCCAACCCCAGGCTAGGGTGGGGGGGTATAAGAGGCATCCTGTCCTTTGTTCTGTGGAGAAAAGAAATGAAGGACAGGGAAGACTGAACGTCTACTTTTCAGCATAGCACCTATGATTTGTCCTGCTTAAATAAATGTATTTTCTCCCCCTGATTTTCTTTGGGATCTGTGTTATTGAAGAATAACCTCAGTTGCTAACACAAACCATCCCAATTGGGTTGAGGCCGGGGGATTGTGGAGGTCAGGTCATCTTATGCAGCACTTCATCACTCTCTTTCTTGGTCAAATAGCCCTTACACAGCCTGGAGGTGTGTTGGGTTATCGTCCTGTTGAAAAACAAATTATAGTCCCTAAGCGTAAACCAGATGGGATGACGCATCGCTGCAGAATGCTGTTGTTGCCATGATGGTTAAGTGCGCCTTGAATTCTAAATAAATCACAGACCGTGTCACCAGCAAAGCACCCCCACAACATCACACCTCCTCCTCCATGCTTCATGGTGGGAACCACACATGCGAAGATCATCCATTCGCCTACTCTGTGGCTCACAAAGACACGGTGGTTGGAACCAGAAATGTCAAATTTAGACTCATCAGACCAAAGGACATATTTCTACCGGTCTAATGTCCATTGCTCGTGTTTTTTGGCCCAAGCAAGTCTTCTTATTATTGGTGTCCTTTTAGTAGTGGTTTCTTTGCAGCAATTCAACCATGAAGGCCTGATTCACTCAGTCTCCTCTGAACAGTTGATGTTGAGAAGCATCTGTTACTTGAACTCTGAAGCATTTATTTGGGCTGCAATTTCGGAGGCTGGTACTGGTAATGAATTTATCCTCTGCAACAGAGGTAACTCTGGGTCTTCTTTTCCTCCTCATGAGAGCCAGTTTAATCATAGCGCATGATGTTTTTTGCTACTGCACTTGAAGAAACTTTCAAAGTTCTTTACCGTATTGACTTATCTTCATGTCTTAAAGTAATGATGGACTGTCGTTTTTCTTTGCTTATTTGAGCTGTTCTTGCTATAATATGGCACTCATGCTGCCAAACATAACCTCGTAAAACTGACTATCCTACCGATCCTTGACTTCTGCGATGTCATTTACAAAATAGCCTCCAACACTCTACTTAGCAAATTGGATGCAGTCTATCACAGTGCCATCCGTTTTGTCACCAAAGCCCCACCACTGCGACCTGTATGCTCTCATTGGCTGGTCCTCGCTACATATTTGTCGCCAAACCCACTGGCTCCAGGTCATCTATAAGTCTTTTCTAGGGAAAGCTCTGCCTAATCTCAGCTCACTGGTCACCATAACAACACCCACCCACCCGTGGCACGCACACCAGCTGGTATATTTCACTGGTCATCCCCAAAGCAGACACCTCCTTTGGCCACCTTTCCTTCCAGTGCTCTGCTGCCAATGACTGTAACGAATTGCAGAAATTACTGAAGTTGGATATCTCCATATTTGTTTTTCTGCTCTTTTGCAAACCAGTATTTCTACTTGCACATCTATCAGGTGTGCATCATTTGAACGCTTGTTCTATTGCCAACATTACTAGATCAATGATGAAATACGAACTTGCAGTGTTAGGCTTCCACTAAGCAATATAGGGGAGGAGATAGTAATTTTGGTACGCATAGAATGGAGTCATGAGTGCATTTAGATGCGTGGTCCGCTACAGATTTTCTTCACAATACAACCATTCTGTTCAGGACAACCCAGGGTATAACGCCATGTCATCTTGTAACTGTACATAAAACATAATTTACAGCATTTCCCTCACCCAGACAACAAAATTAGGGATGCACGATATAAATCAGTAAGCCTATCGGAATCGGCCGAATTAGCTAAAAATGCCAACACTGGCATCGGCCCGATGTCTAGTTTAACACCGATGTGTAAAACCGATGTCAAAGCTGACGTGAATACCTATATTATGTAGGTACATGACATAATGACGCCACAAAAAATATAGCGCTACACTTGCAACACAGCATTCCTAACCTAGCCCACAATTCTGTGTGGATCGAGCAGTCAACGAGCAGTCATTTGAAAGAGTAAGAACATTTCAGCGAGACAAGTCAAAAGGCGAAATCCATTAACGCCAAGATAATGGAAAATATTGCCCTTGACAATCAATGTATTGCCCTTGACAAGTTCTCTGTCGTGGATGATGTTGGCTTTCGCCGACTGGTCGAGCACCGGTACACACTACCAAGTAGGCACTATTTTTCAGATGTTGCCCTACCGGAGTTAAACAGTATTGTTGACACTCACATCCATGTACTTCTTGCTATGGACTGCTATAAGCTTCACGACTGACATTTGGACCTGCGATGTCAGCCCCATGAGCATGCTGAGTCTGACAGCAGTGGGTTGACGAGGATTTCGTACTGAGGAAAGCCATATTGCATGCTTAAGAATGTGCTGGTTCTCATACCGCAGCTGCCATTTCAATGGCATTTGAGAACATGCTTAAAACATGAACACTCCTAGCTCCATTCAAACAACTGACTCGAGAAATAAGCCCAACTGCGTCTGCAGCAGACGTGATACCCTCTGTCATGGCATTGAAACGCCTGCTCAACAAAAATACAAAAATAACACCGACCGTGGGGTTAACTTTGAAAAGTACTCTACTAGAGGCTGTGAACAAGGGATTCGGTGGCATTCTCACTGAGCCTCGCTACCATGCTCGATGCTAGGTACAAAGACCGCTACTTCGATGCAGACAAGAAACAGTGTCTACGTGAAATGTTACAGACACAGCTGGACAAGATGGAAACGGACACAGTGACAGTGCGCACCAAGGAAGAGAGGCCACGGACAGACAGAGCTGAAACTTCACTGCTTGACATGTATGATGAAATCCTGGTTGAGAACGAAACGGCTGAACAACGAAACAGCACAGCAAGTAAGTGAAAGAAATTGGTTTTGATTATGTTTTACATACGTAAATGGCAACAAAACAACTTTTTGGTAAGTGTGTGTTTCAACTAACTGTACTAGAACACTTAAAATATTGGTTATCGGTATCGTTTTATTTGGCAAGGAAAATATCAGATATCGGTGAACCCCTAAACAAAACATTTGCAAAAGTTGCCGAAGGGATGGGGCCAACTTCTTGTCGTGTGCGGTGCTCAAATTCAGAATGGCTGTCGGTCATAACCCATACAGATTTGTGAAGCGGAGACTGAGCTCTGATGTCATGTATAGCATGTTACTGTACAGCCACTGCATTCCAATTTAGAAGCTTATCAGTGTCCAGATAAGGGCTACCTTTTCTGACTTGTCCAGATATAAATTACCGTTAAATGTCTGACCTTATGTAATGAGTCTGATATGGATACAGGCTTACAGCTACAGTGCTTCAGTCAGATATATTCATTAGCAGCTAGCAATAAGCCATCTGGTGAAAACCACATAGCCTATTAGAGCAGGATGGAGCTGCCCACAACCATATGAAGTTCCTAGGGGCTAGTAGGCAAAGTTGTGTATGGACTGGGCCTGTAATTGGTAAGGGAACTAACGTTTTCTGCAGATCTAGAAAGCGCCGCCGTCGCTCGCTTTGCTCCAAAACGCTGAACTTGGTCTTGTACTGGGCCATCCGTGGGTGGGGGGCCGCTGTGCTGTTGGCCTCCTTCGAGACGGCGAAGCTGGCCGAGAGAGCTTGGGTGAGGTCATCCATGGTGGTGGTGAGCCTGGAAATACACACAAAAGCATGAGTTAGGAGGTGTATCGTGAGCTCAGCTGACCCTTGATATATCAAAGGGCCACTTCTACTAGAGCAAAATATGGCGCCGACAACAAGGCTACCAAACTCAAACTGGATGATAACGCAAGTTGACTGATCAATATGCCAAAATCGTTTTGCTATAGTGATTTGCTATAGTGCATATAGTGTCATCACCCCAGGCAACTTGGCATGTGTCATGTCCCTCTTCCCATCACAAGCTATTTGAACATCTAATACAAGCGCTCTGTGGAAGTCAATCAATTATATGCTATATGAAGTCAGTGGGGGTGCAACGTTTGGAGAATTACAACAAGGATAGATGCAGTAAAGAGGTCAATGAAACACACACCATGGCTTATTGGACGCCCTGGCAACACTACACCCCTGCAGTCTGCTGCACCGAACGAGCAATTCATGCGCTACGAGCCTTCTCTTTTGCCTTGTGCAAAATTTGATTACACAGAAATGAGACCACATGTGTGGCTGTTTTAGGAAAATCTGGGAATATTTGGCAAAGGAAACATTCATGGTTAGTCTCAGGGAATGTAAGATTTTTTAATAAAAAAAAAGTAACCTTTATTTAACTAGGCAAGTCAGGTAAGAACAAATTCTTAATTTACAATGACGGCCTACACCGGTCAAACCCGGACAGCGCTGGGCCAATTGTGTGCCTTGGGCTGCTGAGTGGCACAGCGGTCTAAGGAAGGGAGACTTCAAAACAGAATTGAGTGAAGTAGCAGCAAATATGTTGAATGAGCAACTAATGAGCATGGAGAGCCTCACAAGTTTGTCGAAATTACCTTATATTTTTCAGTTTAATAGGGCTATTTACTTTCTTTTGTAGCTCTTCATCAGAAGCACACTTTTTGTAAGTAGTTAGGCCTAACTGTCCTCACCAAGTTTAGCCCGAAATTCTTTTAGAAATATGATTGGTTGACTATAGGCCTATGACATTGGCTAATCTAGGCAACCGATAGTCTAGGCTTCATGTGTATTCCCGGTAATACACTCGTGTCCCCCGTGGACCAGCTCGTACATAAATCATCCTCTATTAAGGCTGCAAAGGTATAATTTTCCTCCTTAACTAAATTTAATGGCAAGGTGGAAAAACAGGACAAATAGGAGTACTTTATGAAACACCATTTTCCACCACCATTTTCATATTTTCTGACAATTTAGGATGTTGCACACCCTTGGTTGAACGTGGTGTCCAATGTTCTGAGTTATCCGAAAATATGCCACCACCATGCTTAAACAAAACAAGCAGACATTGAATATTCTTTTGAGCATGATGAAGTTATTAATTACACTTTGGATGCTGTTTCAATACACCCAGTCACTACAAAGATACAGGTGTCCTTCTAACTCAGTTGCCAGAGAGGAAGGAAACCGCTCAAGGATTTCACCATGAGGCCAATAGTAATTTTAAAACAGTTAAGAGTTTATTGGCTGTTACAGGAGAAAACTGAGGATGGATCAACAACATTGTAGTTACTCCACAATACTAACCTAAATGAGAGTGAAAAGAAGGAAGCCTGAACAGACAAAAAAAATATTCCAAAACATGTATCCTGCTTATGCACAAAAGTAAAACTGCAAAACATGCGGCAAAGAAATTAACGTTATGTTTGGGGAAAATACAACACAACTTAGTACACCTCTTCATATTTTCAAGCATGGTTGTGGCTGCATCATGGGTATGCTTGTCATCGGCAAGGATTAGGGAGTTTTTTTGTTTTGGGGAAAAAAAGAAACGGAACAGAGCTAAGCACATGCAAAATCCTAGGAGAAAACCGTGTTCAGTCTGCTTTCCAACAGACACTGGGAGACAAATTCACCTTTCAGCTGGACTATAACGTAAAAGACACTGGAGTTTCTTACCAAGACAACATTGAACGTTCCAGAATTGCCTAGTTAAAGCTTTGATTTAAATATGCTTGAAAATCTATGGCAAGACTTGAAAATGCCCGTCTAGCAATGATCATCAACCAATTTGACAAAGCTTGAAGAATTTAAAGAATAATCCAGGTGTGCTTATGGCATACCCTCTCAATTCAAGTTTTAACTTAACAGCCCTTCACTGACATGGAGGTAGGCTATTTAAAGAGTGCAGGGTGGGTGGAGGAATTGACTGACAAATCTATGGATATCAAATCAAATTGTATTGGGTCACATACACATATTTAGCACGTTATTACAGGTGTAGCAAAATGCTTGTGTTCCTAGCTCCAACAATGCAGTAGTATCTAACAATTCACAACAATACACACAAATAAAGTAAAAGAATGGAATTAAGAAATATATAAAATATTAGGACGAGCAATGTTGGAGTGGCATTGACTAAAATACAGTAGAATAGAATACAGTATATACACATATGAAATGAGTAAAGCAGTACGTAAATATCAAAGTGACCAGTGATTCTATGTCTATGTATATATGGCAGCAGCCTCTAAGGTGGAGGGTTGAGTAACCGGGTGGTAGTTGGCTAGTGATGACCACTTAACAGTCTGATGGCCTTGAGATAGAAGCTGTTTTTCAGTCTCTCGGTCCCAGCTTTGATGCACCGGTCCTGACCTCGCCTTCTGGATGGTAGTGGGGTGAACAGAAAGCGGCTCGGGTGGTTGATGTCCTTGATCTTTTTGGCCTTACTGTGACATCGGGTGCTGTAGATGTCCTGGAGGGTAGGCAGTGTGCCCCCGGTGATGCATCGGGCAGACCGCACCGCCCCCCTGGAGAGCCCTGCGGTTGAGGGCGGTGCAGTTGCCGCACCAGGCGGTGATACAGCCCGACAGGACGCTCAAATGTGCATCTGTAAAAGTTTGAGGGTCTTAGGGGCAAAGCCAATTTCTTCAGCCCCTTGATGTTTAAGCGGTGCTGTTGCGCCTTCACCACACTGTCTGTGTGGGTGGACCATTTCAGATTGTCAGTAATGTGTACGCAAAGGAACTTGAAGCTTTTCACCTTCTCAACTGAGGTCCCGCCAATGTGGTTAGGGGTGTGCTCCCTCTGCTGTTTCCTGAAGTCCACGATCAGCTCTTTCATTTTGTTGACATTGGAGGGAGAGGTTATTTATATGCCACCACTCCGCCAGGGCCCTCAACCCCTCCCTGTAGGCTCTCATCATTGCTGGTAATCAGGCCTACTACCATCGTGTCGTCTGCAAACTTGATGATTGAGTTGAAAGCCTGTGTTGCCACGCAATCATGGGTGAACAGGGAGTACAGGAGGCGGCTGAGCAGGCACCCTTGTGGGGCCTGTGTTGAGGATTAGTGAAGTGGATGTGTTTTTTCCTACCCTCA
Source organism: Brachymystax lenok tsinlingensis (assembly GCA_030435695.1). Lineage (NCBI taxonomy): Eukaryota > Metazoa > Chordata > Actinopteri > Salmoniformes > Salmonidae > Brachymystax > Brachymystax lenok. The sequence continues at coordinate 8,432,822 of CM059818.1, read as the reverse complement.
CCACCTGGGGGCGACCCGCCAGGAAGTCCAGGACCCAATTGCACAGGACAGGGTTCAGACCCAGGGCCCCAAGCTTAATGATGAGCTTGGAGGGTACTATGGTGCTGAATGCTGAGCTATAGTTAATGAATAGCATTCTTACATAGGTATTCCTCTTGTCCAGATGGGATAGGGCAGTGTGCAGTGCAATGGTGATTGCATTCTGTGGGTCTATTGGGGCGGTATGCAAATTGAAGTGGGTCTAGGGTGTCAGGTAAGGTAGAGGTGATATGATTCTTAACTAGCCTCTCAAAGCACTTCATGGTGACAGAAGTGAGTGCTACGGGGCGATAGTCATTGAAGTCAGTTACATTTGCTTTCTTGGGTACAGGAACAATGGTGGACATTTTGAAGCATGTTGGGACAGCAGACTGGGCTAGAGAGAGATTGAATATGTCCGTAAACACTCCAGCCAGCTTGTCTGCACATGCTCTGAGGACGCGGCTAGGGATGCCGTCTGGGCAAGTAGGCATGCGAGGGTTAACGTGCTTAAATGGTCTTACTCACGTTGGTTATAGAGGAGAGCCCACAGTTTACGGGAGCGGGCCGCGACGGTGGCACTGTGTTATCCTCAAAGCTGGCAAAGAAGGTGTTTAGCTTGTCCGGGCAAAAGACTGTCTGTGACATGGCTGGTTTTCCCTTTATAATCTGTGATTGTCTGTAGACCCTGCAACATGTCTCGTGTCTGCGACTCCACTTTGTCTCCCTATACTGGCACTTTGCTTGTTTGATTGCCTTACGGAGGGAATAACTACACTGCTTGTATTCAAAAAATATTCCCAGTCACCTTGCCATGGTTAAATGTAGTGGTTCGCAATTTCAGTTTTGCTCGAATGCTGCCGTCTATCAACGGTTTCCGGTTTGGGTAGGTTTTAATAGTCACAGTGGTAACATCGCCAAAACACTTCCTGATGCTGTCCATTTCCAATTGATTGTGCCGCAGATTCAAGTTTCAGCACCAAAATGTAAGTTACTCAAATCTGGCTTATTGTGAGGTCAATAACTCTGATAAACACATCATGGATATTCTAAGCCTGAGCCCTGGCCTGCTCCTTCTAATCCAAAACGTTTTGTGCTTCATTACCAATAGCTGTATAGGCCTATGGTGGCAGTTCAGGAGAGTCAAAGGATTCTTCCGGATTTTTTAAAATTAGGCCTACTCTAATCTTGCGTGCGGACTAGCCTAGCTTGCTACTACAATAATTGATTTTATTAAAAACATTGTTTCTGCTAGCAGATACCCATAGAGTTCCATTAATTGTGCTAACGCTGGTTAGCATTGGCTCTCGAAACTAACTTTAACTTCCTTCATACTGGACACAGAGACATACAAATGGTATCCACAAGTTCATCTGACACTAGGGAAGTAGACAAATGGCTTAACCAGTCAGGGATTGCTGGGTCGCTAGCGGGCAATCCATGGTTCTTTTGTTAGAAAAAGTAACGTCTTTTATCCATAAATCCTCCATTTGGTTCGCGCGTTATAATCAGAAAGCGACAGCCTCCACTAGTCCATGAAGCTTGGCGCGAACTCGTTCAAATTATACCTATAAACTTGTCCAAGAACAATCAAACATAGTTTTAAATGTATCCTTAGGAACACTTTTACGTATATTTACTATTATAAATCAGCCGAATATAAACTGATCAATAACTTGAGGCTACAAAAGACACTCCGTGACTTCTCGTGCAGCGCCACGGAACTTTTTCAGAAAGAGGGTCTTCATTGTTTGCTGTTTTTCTCTGCTCTAAATTCATCCAAAATGGAGGGAAACACCGTCTCGAGGCTGTTGACATCATAAGGAAGCGGCGTGTACTGCATTCATATGCCTATATATGGTCATTTTCAATAGGAGGGGTTCCCAAATGAGCAATGTGTCAAAATCACTTTTTCCAGGACAGAGATTCCTCAGGGTTTTGCCTGCTATATGCGTTCTGATTCACTCACAGACAAATGGTTAACAGTTTTGGAAAATTCAGAGTGTTTCCTATCCAATGGTACTATATATGCATATCCTATTTTCTGGGCCTAAATGGGAGGCATTTTACTTTGGGCACGCCAGGCTCTCCAAAACGGTCACCTCATGCACTGCTCCCAGAGAAGTTAATTGCCAATATCCTGAGGTATCCTTTAAGTTAAAATCAATACAGATACTCTTTAAATGATCCGAGGCTGGGGATAACTAATAAATATTTTAAAATTTTAAAGTTCTAAACTTCATCCACCATGGCAGGAGGGGAGATAAACCCCAGCAACAAATAAATGTACTTTCAGTAAACAAACGCTCAAATTGCTTAGTAACAGAAATATCAAAAGATGCACTATGCAGAAATCGCGCCGCCATTTCCTGGTTGCTAAAATTCTAATAGTTTGCGACAAAACAAGCAACTATAGTGTAGAGCAGGGGTATTCATCTCTTCCCCACAGTCCGGAGCCTGCTGGTTTTCTGTTCTACCTAATAATTAATTGCACATACAGTGGGGCAAAAAAAGTATTTAGTCAGCCACCAATTGTGCAAGTTCTCTCACTTAAAAAGATGAGAGAGGCCTGTAATTTTCATCATAGGTACACTTCAACTATGACAGACAAAATGAGGGAAAAAAATCCAGAAAATCACATTGTAGGATTTTTAATGAATTTATTTGCAAATTATGGTGGAAAATAAGTATTTGGTCACATACAAACAAGCAGGATTTCTAGCTCTCACAGACCTGTAACTTCTTCTTTAAGAGGCTCCTCTGTCCTCCACTCGTTACCTGTATTAATGGCACCTGTTTGAACTTGTTATCAGTATAAAAGACACCTGTCCACAACCTCAAACAGTCACACTCCAAACTCCACTATGGCCAAGACCAAAGAGCTGTCAAAGGACACCAGAAACAAAATTGTAGACCTGCACCAGGTTGGGAAGACTGAATCTGCAATAGGTAAGCAGCTTGGTTTGAAGAAATCAACTGTGGGAGCAATTATTAGGAAATGGAAGACATACAAGACCACTGATAATCTTCCTCGATCTGGGGCTCCACGCAAGATCTCACCCGTGGGGTCAAAATGATCACAAGAACGGTGAGCAAAAATCCCAGAACCACACGGGGACCTACTGAATGACCTGCAGAGAGCTGGGACCAAAGTAACAAAGCCTACCATCAGTAACACACTACGCCGCCAGGGACTCAAATCCTGCAGTGCCAGACGTGTCCCCTGCTTAAGCCAGTACATGTTCAGGCCCGTCTGAAGTTTGCTAGAGAGCATTTGGATGATCCAGATGAGGATTGGGAGAATGTCATATGGTCAGATGAAACCAAAATAGAACTTTTTGGTAAAAACTCAACTCGTCGTGTTTGGAGGACAAAGAATGCTGAGTTGCATTCAAAGAACACCATACCTACTGTGAAGCATGGGGGTGGAAACATCATGCTTTGGGGCTGTTTTCTGCAAAGGGACCAGGACGACTGATCCATGTAAAGGAAAGAATGAATGGGGCCAAGTATCGTGAGATTTTGAGTGAAAACCTCCTTCCATCAGCAAGGGCATTGAAGATGAAAGCGTGGCTGGGTCTTTCAGCATGACAATGATCCCAAACACACCGCCCGAACGAAGGAGTGGCCGTAAGAAGCATTTCAAGGTCCTGGAGTGGCCTAGCCAGTCTCCAGATCTCAACCCCATAGAAAATCTTTGGAGGGAGTTGAAAGTCCGTGTTGCCCAGCGACAGCCCCAAAACGTCGCTGCTCTAGAGGAGATCTGCATGGAGGAATGGGCCAAAATACCAGCAACAGTGTGTGAAAACCTTGTGAAGACTTACAGAAAATGTTTGACCTCTGTCATTGCCAACAAAGGGTATATAACAAAGTATTGAGATAAGTATTTGGTCAATAACAAAAGTTTATTTTCCACCATAATTTGCAAATAAATAAATTAAAAATCCTACAATGTGATTTTCTGGATTTCTTTTTCTCATTTCGTCTGTCATAGTTGAAGTGTACCTACGATGAAAATTACAGGCCTCTCATCTTTTTAAGTTGGAGAACTTGCACAATTGGTGGCTGACTAAATACTTTTTTGCCCCACTGTATCTGGTGTCCCAGGTTTAAAGAAGTCCGTGATTAGAGGGGAACAATGCAGTGGAACTGGCTTAAAAAAGGTACAGAGTTTAGTTTAAGGGGTGTAGAGAATCATTGTACCATTAAACCTCTGAAATATATTTTCCCATAACCAAAATATTGTATTTTCAGCTGGTTGAAGCTGGCGTACAAAACTGAAAGTAAAAGACGCAAAAACAAAACTTAAGAACGGTAAGCATAGAAATGGTGCACACAGAACAGATCTAGTTCTTAAACTCGCTTTCAATGAGAATGACAGATCTATAACACATTTCTATGCGAATTTGGTTAGGTCGCCCAAAAAGTTACATATTTCAGCTTTAAGAGATTGAGTCAACACAAAATTAAATGTAACAAATGGCCACTCCACCACCTATCGCACCTAAAGATGCATAATCTGAAATAGATTCATTTAACCACGTTTCAGAGAGACCAATGTCAGGGTTAGTATCTCATACAAGGTTGTTAAATAATACTCATTTAAGTGCAACAGCCCAAGTCCCATACGAGATTTAAAGTCAGAGAGGCTATCCAAGCTAAACTGCTGATGACACTATGCCGATATTGGTTGAGAATGCTGAATCTTATCCAAGGTCGTTGGCCGAACAGATGCAAGCATAGCAGACTGAGAATTCGACAGACCTCCCTCAAGTCGCTGGATGCAGGGACAGGTTTAAGAATTGGGTGAACAGTTACAGAGGCAAGAAAAAGTATGTGAACCCTTTGGAATTACCTGGATTTCTGCAAAGAAGTCACAACAATAGACAAACAGTCTGCTTAAACTAATAACAAACAACTTATGTCTTTATTGAACACACAATGTAAACATTTACAGTGCAGGGTGGAAAAAGTATGTGAACCCTTGGATTTAATAACTGGTTGACCATCCTTTGGCAGCAATAACCTCAACCAAACGTGTTCTGTAGTTGCGGATCAGACCTGGACAACGGTCAGGAGGAATTTGACTATTCCTCTTCACAAAACAGTTTCAGTTCAGCAATATTCTTGGGATGCCTGGTGTGAACCGCTCGAGGTCAGGCCACAGCATCTCAATCGGGTTGAGGTCAGGACTCTGACTGGGCTACTCCAGAAATCGTTTTTTATTCTGTCAAAGTCATTCTGTTGTTGATTCTGTGTTTTGGGTCGTTGTGCCGTTTCTTCACCCAACTTCTGTTGGGCTTCAATTGGCACATTGTCGTGCAAAATGTCTTGATAAATTAATTCCAAAGTTTTTCAGTCTGATAGAAAGCTGTCCTGGCCCTGAGGCAGCAAAGCAGACCCAAACCATGATGCTCCCTCCACCATTCTTTACAGTTGGGATGAGGTTTTGATGTTGGTGTGCTGTGCCTTTTTTTATCAAATCAAAAACTTTATTTACCACATGCGCCGAATACAAGAGGTGTAGACCTTACAGTGAAATGCTTACTTACAAGCCCTTAACACTTCTTTATTCTAAAACTGCATTGTTGGTTAAGTACATTTTTTTAAATAAATAGAAAATACAAGTAAATAATATAGCAGCAGTAAAATAACATTAGTGGGGCTATATACAGGGGGTACGAGTACAGAGTCAATGTACGGGGGCACCGGTTAGTTAATTGAGGTAATATGTACATGTAGGTAAAGTTAAAGTGACTATGCATAGATAATAACACAGAGCTGCAGTCACGTAAAAGAGGGGGTCTGGGTATCAATTTGATTAGCTGTTCAGGAGTATTATGACTTGGGCAGAAGCTGTTAAGAAGCCTTTTGGTCCTAGACTTGTCACTCTGATACTGCTTGCGGTGCGGCAGCAGAGAGAACAGTCTATGACTAGGGTGGCTGGAGTCTTGGACCATTTTTAGGGCCTTCCTCTGACACCGCCTGGTATAGAGGTCCTGGATGGCAGGAAGCTTGGCCACAGTGATGTACTGGGCCATATGCACTACCCACTGTAGTGCCTTGCGGTCAGAGGGAGAGCAGTTGCCATACCAGGCAATGATGCAACCAGTCAGGATGCTCTCGATGGTGCAGCTGTAGATCCTTTTGAGGATCTGAGGACCCATGCCAAATCTTATCAGTCTCCTGAGGGGAAATAGGTTTTGTCATGCCCTCTTCACAACTGTCTTGGCGTGTTTGGACCATGATAGTTTGTTGGTGATGTGGACACCAAGGAACTTGAAGTTCTCAACATACTCCACTACAGCCCCATCGATGTGAATGGGGACATGCTCGGTCCACTTTTTCCTGTAGTCATCTCCTTTGACTTGATCACGTTGAGGGAGAGGTTGTTGTCCTGGCACCACACGGCCAGGTATCGGACCTCCTCCCTATAAGCTGTCTCATCGTTGTCTGTGATCAGGCCTACCACTGTTGTGTCATCGGCAAACTTGATGGTGTTGGAGTCATGAGCAAACAGGAAGTACAGGAGGGAACACACACAACTTAGGGCCCCCCGTGTTCAGGATCAGTGTGGCGGATGTGTTGTTACTAGGGATGCACAATATATCGGTGAACATGTCTAGTTTAACGCCGATGTGCAAACCAGAAGTCAAAGCTGACTAGCATATCAATATAATGTAGGTACATGACGCCACGTAAACTTTTGCACTACACATGCAACACAGCATTCATAACCTAGCCCACAATGTCTGCTGTGTGGATAGGGTAGTCAACAAGTCGAGCAGTCATTTGAAAGAGTAAGAATATTTTAGCGAGACAACGCAAAGGAGAAATCCATTAAAGCCAAGATAATGGAATTCATTGTCCTTGACAAATCAACCGTTCTCTGTCGTGGGTGATGTTGGCTTCCGCCGACTGGTCGAGCACCGGTTAACACTACTTCACGGCATACATACTATGGAACGCCGTTTGGGTCTTCGCGTGTCAAAAACAATACAGTAGCACTGTCAAAGCTGTACAAAAAAGTCAGCAAACCGGCCACGAACGGTGTGTTTACAACACCGTGTTGGTAATAAAGCATAATTTGTTTGACCGCAACTTCTGGGGTAGCTAGCTTTAGCTTGGTACCTAGCTAGCACCAATACAACCAGCCTGAAAACAATGACCAGTAAAAACTGCAGTCATTTTCATTACTCTTAGCAATGATTTAGGAATACTTGTAAGTATTAGCTATGTTGCCACTTGTTGTTCGCCTATTGAAATTGAACCAGTTCATGAAAATAAATAGCTAGCCAGCTACTTAACCCTGTTGCCCAAAGCTAACGTTATAAGCAGCCAGCTAGCTTCATCTGGCTAGTGAGGCTCGACAGGACTGGGTTGTGTGTTGTGGGGCCACAATAAGAATTAGGCACAATAGTGTAATTTGCAGTTTGCCTTCAAAATAAAAGTGTATCATTGACAGTGATGCAAATGAATACAAACAGTAGAATTATGCCATACTTTTATTTTGAAGGCTAACCACAAAGTCCACTGTTGTGGCTAATCCTTTTTGTGGCTAGCTTCACATAGATGGGTCCGACCACCATTAATCAAATAAGAACTCTCTTATAAATTAGGCTTATTTTAGATGACACCTAGCTATATAGTTAGCTAGCTAACTCTACTGAAACAGATGTCGTTTTGCTATGTTTTTGGGGAAGAACATTGTCTGCATCCATGAGCTAGCCATCTTTCTTTTATGACCAGCATTGTAGGTGGGCGAGACAACTTTACCAGCATCATAGCATAGGTATTGATGAATCGTTGTGACATATGAAATACGAATGATGTGTAATCAATGTGTAATAACTAAGTAAAAAAATGAATGAACGCGTTAAATTATTGTGTAACGTGCAGTCATATTCAGGTCCTGATTGGTCAAATAGTTATGACACATCAAAGTGTTAAATAGTATAATTTTTGACACAAAGACCCAAACAGCGTACCATAGAAATCCTGGTTGAGAATGAAACTACTGAACAACGAAACAGCATGGCAAGTAAGTGAAAGAAATCGGTTTTGATTATGTTTTACTGGTAATGGGGACATGTAAATGCCAACAAAATAACATTTTGGTCAGTGTGGTGTGTGTGTGTGTTTAACCTTCATTTAACTTGGCAAGTCAGTTAAGAACAAATTCTTATTTACAATGACGGCCTACCCCGGCCAAACCCCGCCGCCCTATGGGACTCCCAATCACGGCCGGATGTGATACAGCCTGGATCTAAACCAGGGACTGTAGTGACACCTCTTGCACTGAGATGCAGTGCCTTAGGCCGCTGCATCCATGTGTGTGTGTTAACTATTTAACTGTACTAGAATGCTTAAAAGGCCACAATTTTTTTTTTTTATATCGGTTATCAGTATTGTTCTTTTGGCAAGGAAAATTTCAGATATCGGTATCAGCCAAAAATGTCATATCGGTGCATCACTAGTTGCAATATCAATATTCTCTGAACCGCCTTGTTGATATTATGTACCCAAGTGAGTCGACACAAGGCAATTGATTCATGAACGTTCACGCCTGACATTACTCCCAATTGCCCTTATATTATAATTCTATTTTTCCTTCTCCTTGTGATTTTAACACATATACAGGTAGACCAGAGAGGCCATCCCTGATTGGCAGAGGACCAATTACACTGATTAGAAATACCTTTCTGATTGTAATATTTGAACCGGTTAGCATATGTGTAGGTGCTCGGAAGGAAACTGAGGAAGCATGGAAAGCTAGCCAGACTTGTAAAGTGGGCTAAGGAACAGTTGGGTTTTTGGAGAAATGGCATCAGTGAGTGCTTTGCAAGCAATGCGGCGGATGAAGGTGTGGCAAGAGCGTGGTGAATGGATAGACATGGTTATGGACAGTGAGGAAGAAGAGCCAAGTGAAGTGGGAAGATGTGTGTTGAGGAAGAATGGCATCAGACATGATAGAGGAATCTGGACTAGTAGTAGTGACATTTTTGGAGAAAGTGGACCCTTGCCTTTTTGTGGATCCATTTGTGGTTTCAGGGTGGGTGAGAAAGGAGTTGGGTGTAGTTGAATCAGTGAAGGTAACCTGTACTGGACTTGCGATATTTGTGCGTTACTTCTGACCAGCAGAAGGCACTTTGTGTCAAGCAACTTGGGTAAAGATATGTTTCTTGCTTTGTTCTTAGGAATAGGGCACAATTGAAAGGAGTTATTTCTGGGGTAGCGTTAAGTGTAGAGGTGGAGCAATTGAAGTTGAAAAATCTGAGTGTTTGCGATGCCCGGCCGTTTGGTTCAACGCAGACTCGTGGGGAGTGTGCTGAACCAGAGGAGTCATTGTCAGTTCTTTTGAGTTTTGAGTCAGTCTCTACCAGACAAAGTCATGTAATGTTAGGATACATCAGTTCTCCTGTTAAAGCTTTTGTGTAGAATCCACTGCGCTGTTTCAGATGCAATGTTTATGGTCATGCTGCAGCAGTGTGAAGAGGGAAATTCAAAGATTTGGGAAGTGTGCAGGAGGATATGGAACAGAGGATTGTGAAGTTTCGGTGGATAAAGTTGTGTCTCAATTTTATGGGTGCTCATGTTGCTGGAGATTGGAAGTGTCCGGTGCAATAGAGGCAGATTGAAGTGGCAAGGGTCAGAGTAGTGCAGAGGGTGTTGTATGCTGAGGCAGTGAAGAAAGTGGAGGATGGGTCAAGGGTGAGGGATCCTGAGAGGATCCCAGTGGGTAGTAGATTTGTGCCAGTACCGAGGGATAGGGTAATGAGTGAGTTATGCTTCAGTAAGGTTGGCTTCTAAGCGTTCATTGCAATGGTTATCAACTGTACTGCAGAAGTGGAAAGTAAATCACAGGAAATAGATGTTATGGTGGCAGCTGCAGGTAAGTATTTGGGTACACGAGATGACTTCAGATGAGTTACAGGATGTGTTTTAGGGTGGTGTGCTGACCTCCCAGTGGGTTGTTAATGCGTTTAGGTGGCAACTGCAGAGAAGTACCTGGGTGTATGAGATTTTACTGTTGAAGAGTTAATGGGGTGGTAATTTATACATCTATGAAATAGTGGTATATAGGTGTAGGGTTAGTTGGTGGTACATTTTGGGGACAGGAATAATGAAGATAATTTAATATAGGTAGGCCATGACTGGCCTCACTTTAGTACAGTAGGTGGCGGTGTATGCACCTTTAAGTTGAATGCGATCCCCTGACCCAATCCCAAAGAAGAAGATTTGAACCACCATTCTTAATATGCCTCAGTGGTCTGATTGAGGAGAGGGTGGATGACTGTTCCAAAATGGCTGCATCCATGGAATACGTTGCTTGAATCTGAAAGAGCGGCAAGTGAAGTGTGTGACAATGAAAGGAAAATGGAGAAATCGAAGAATGGAACGAAATTAGCAAAAGTTATAGTGGAAGACACGGATCATTCCAATAAAGCCTTTCTAGTTAGACTGCGTTTTTTGGACAAGAAGGTTCATTTGGGAGGTAAATTTGTACTATCGAGGACTGTGAAGAGAGCAGTGGGAAAGGTGGATTCAATCAAGGTGACTAGAAGCAGCCTTGTTTTAGTTAATTATGGAGATGAAGAATAGAAGCATGCACTGGATCTAGCAAAATTGCCCATGTTGTAAGAAACATGTATTGATCTTCGGAGCAGGACCATGCCAAAGGAGTTATTTAAAAAAAAATATGTATTTTACCTTTATTTAACTAGGCAAGTCAGTTAAGAACAAATATTCTTATTTTCAATGACGGCCTAGGAACAGTGGGTTAACTGCCTTGTTCAGGGGCAGAACAACAGATTTTAACCTTGTCAGCTCGGGGATTCGACCTTGCAACCTACGGTCCAACACTCTAACCACTAGGCTACCTGCCGCCCCCTATATATCTGGAGTGTCGTTAGATCTAGATGACGAGTCCCTTATTCCTAAAATCCCAGGAGCGGTCAGTGCATGTTGCCTGACCCTTATGGTATATGGAAAGAAGGATAAAAGCCTATCGATGCTATTGTTTGTTTCCTTGATACAATGTTTCCATATTATCAGAGCCACCTTGTTGATAAATGCTTCAATATTCGCATGTTTCTCTTTTTTTTACATTTAACCTTTATTTCACTAGGCAAGTCAATTAAGAACAAATTCTTATTTACAACGACGGCCTACTCCGGACGACGCTGGGCCAATTGTGCGCCACCCTATGGGACCTTGTGTGACTACACTTCTCTCTCGGCCTGAGGACCTTCCTGGCCCCACCTTTTCCTGGATGTTATACAGATGTCTTCCCTTACTCTCCCTATTCCACAACTCTTGCCACTAATTTGTAACCACTGTTTCTTCCCTGGAGAATAATGCAGACAAGCAAATGGAAAAATAAGGTAGGAACACACATTGTTCTGCATTCAGAGATTTTTCTTAGAGAATTTGACTACCCGAAAAACAGTTTTGACAAGGTGACATGTAAAGGGGCCTTAGCTCTCTTGGTTTAGCGGAACTGACGACACTGCGCTCAACAATTAATAAACCCCGCCTATTTCTACAATTTATCTTCATAAAATCTGATGTTAAACCTAACCTTAAGCACAATGTTAACGTTAAGACTAACCCTAAACTTTAATTAAAGCCCCAAAAGTTATGTTTCCATTGCGATATATCCAATTTTGACTTTGTGGCTGAGCTAGCTAGATGTAGGAACGGAGTTGCAGGCCTGGGGCTGCCATGGGAATAATTGATGTCCTGGATAAGTTTGTTTCCAACGTTACTTCTATGTTCTGTAACGTTGTTCAATGCATGTCACCATTTAGTGCGCGACGACTGGGTGATTTAAAATGTAACAACTGAGAGGGTGTCAGTCAGTGTCACATTGTATCAACTTGACAAGAAACAGCAAGCTGGACCAAATTGATACGCGTTAGAAGCTAACATTAGCTAGCTGTTGTAGCTAGTTACATCCACCGCAGCATTCATTGAAATACTTTTAGCTGGCTGGTTGCCTTGCATTTAAACTCTTCACAGTTGTGCGATCTGTTGTTAAAATAAATAAACCGACTAGCTAGGTGGTTAGCTAGCTAGCCAGATTATAAACTACCTTGACGAAGAACGAGGCAGGCGGGCTGAGATGTCACGTTTCTCCTACCAGCAGGTTTTTTGTTGGCCAAGCAAAATACTTCCCGGAGTCGGGTATTGTTCCAGGGCCCTTCTGTCGGGGGTTTTATATGGCGGTTGGCAACCAACTTTAAGGTGCATTACCGCCACCAACTGGACTGGAGTGTAGACCAGTGACAGTGAAGGTCTAAATCATAACCAATAATCTCGTATCCCTAAGGAAACGAAATACATAATTAAATACTACAACCTTTAAGATTTCCACAGCAGTTCACTTAATCCTGTCTCTTCAACCCCATTACTCCTCAAATCTAATAACAAATAACATTTGATTTGATTTGATTGGAATCACCCCCTTTCTCTCACATATTTCTGGCACTGAAATAGAACATGTTCCACTGCCTCCAACTTCTCCTGACAATGATCACAACTCTCAGTCGGATGTTTCCCCAACACATTCAACGTACTACTTAGCCTTGTGTGTCCCAGTCTCAGCCTTGCGACTACACTTTCCTCCCTTCTCTCTCGGCCTGAGGAACTTCCTGCCCCCACCTTTTTCTGGATGTCATACAGGTGTCTTCCCTTACTCTTCCTGTTCCACAACTCTTGCCACTTATTTTTAACCACTGTTCTTATTAATCCCTTGGCTTCTGCTTTACTGATTGACAATTCCATCTCAACATTAGGATGTTTAAGAGCCTGCTTGGCAATACTATCCACTTCCTCATTCCCCTCTACTCCCACATGAGCTGGTATCCAGAGGAACATCACAAATTCCCCATCTGTTTCAGCCTATACAAACACTGCAAAACATCGTGCAATACATCCTGTCTGCTCTGAGACACACATTAATTTAAGCTCATCAGTGCTGCACAGGAGTCAGAGCAGATGACTACCCTGTCTGGCCTCAACCTCCTCCATCCACTCTGCAGCCAATAGTATGACCAACTCCATTCTGTAAACAGATAAATAATCCGTTGCTCTTTTCGTCACTGCCACCTTAAACTCAGGAACACTAAAAGTTGCTCCTGTCCTTCCTGTTTTAGGGTCCTTAGATCCATCTGTGAATATATTCAAGAAAGCATATTATTGTGTCCTTAAATGTTAACTTACAACTGAATCTACTACGTCCTCAACATCTCCTAACCTCCTAGATCTAACACTAGTTGAAGAAGACACCAAGGTGGGATATCAGGAAGAACCACAGAGGGGTTAAACTCCCTCCCAATCAACCTCATCTCTCTCACCATGCAATTGTCTATCCACCCAAACCTTGTATTCAGGTTTTGTTCATGTTCCCAGCACCCTAGGGGCACTATTTTTGTAGGATGTGTAAATAGTAGATTTACCCAATATGTCTTGTAGATTTACCCAATATGTTATGGCTAGCTGTTGCCTTCTTAAATTTAGCGGCACCTCTCCCAACTCTACCTGCATCGCTGCCACCAGGGAGGTCCTGAGTGCTCCACGACATATTCTTAGGGCTTGGGCCTGGATTACATCTAGCTTTTTTAAAGATGTCTGAGCTTCTGATCCATATGCTATACTTCCGTAACCCATTGATGACCTTAACAGCGCTATATATATATAAACCTGAACAAAAGCCACTAGCTTAATGATGAGGTTGGAGGGTACTATGGTGTTGAATGCTGACCTATAGTCAATCAACTTCAGACTTCAACTGTGTGTGTGTATATATATATATATATATATATATATATATATATATATATATATATATATATATATATATATATATATACAGTTGAAATCTGAAGTTGATTGACTATAGGTCAGCATTCAACACCATAGTACCCTCCAACCTCATCATTAAGCTAGTGGCCCTGGGTCTCAACACCGCAATGTGCAATTGGGTCCTGGACTTCCGGACGGGCCGCCCCCAGGTGGTGAGGGTAGGAAACAACATCTCCACTTTGCTGATCCTCAACACTGGGGCCCCACAAGGGTTCGTGCTCAGCCCCCTCCTGTACTCCCTGTTCACCCATGACTGCGTGGCCATGCACTCCTCCAACTCAATCATCAAGTTTGCAGACGACACAACAGTAGTAGGCTTGATTACCAACAACAACGAGGCAGCCTACAGGGAGGAGGTGAGGGCACTCGGAGTGTAGTTTCATCAAAACAACCTCTCACTCAACGTCAACAAAACAAAAGAGATGATCGTGGACTTAAGGAAACAGCAGAGGGCGCACCCACCTATCCACATCGGACGTGACAGCAGTGGAGAAGGTGGAAAATTTTAAGTTCCTCGGCCTACACATCACAGACAAATTGAAATTGTCCAGTGTGGTGAAGAAGGTGCAACAGTGCCTCTTCAACCTCAGAAATTTGGCTTGTCACCTAAAACCCTCACAATATTTAACATATGCACAATTGAGAGCATCCTGTGGGGCTGCATCACCACCTGGTACGGCAACTGCACCACCCACAACCGCAAGGCTCTCCAGAGGGTGGTCCGGTCTTCACAACGCATCACCGGGGGCAAACTACCTGCCCTCCAGGACACCTACAGCACCAGATGTCACAGGAAGGACAAAAAGATAATCAAGGACAACAACCACCAGAGCCACTGCCTGTTCACCCCGTTAACAGCCAGAAGGCGAGGTCAGTACAGGTGCATCAAAGCTGGGACCGAGAGACTGAAAAACAGCTTCATTGGCCACTTTAATGAATAGATCACTAGTCACTTTAATAATGCCACTTTAATAATGTTTACATATCCCATATGTATATACTGTATTTTTATAGCATCTATTGCATCTTGCGTATGCCGCTCGGTCATCATTCATCCATATATTTTATTTTTATATGTATATATTCTTATTCCATCCTTTTACTTAGATTTGTGTGTATTAGGTAGTTGTGGAATTGTTAGATTACTTGTTTGATATTATTGCACTGTCGGGAACTAGAAGCACAAGCATTTCTCTACACGCAATAACATCTGCTAAACGAGGCAATCCGTGTGCAGGAGATCTTCACCTTCTACTTCTTCGAAGAGGGTGCTGTTCCCTGGCAACACCATAGACTACACTATGCACAACCAAAGGCTCTTTTAAGAGCCATCCACATTGCAATAAGAGTATTCTTCCATTTACTTAGAAATGTCAACTGCAGTTATTCAATTCCCAGTTTCTCTCCATTTGTTTTCTACTTCTCTGGTGAGGGTGCTGTTTAGGTAAGGTTGTGACGTCTGCACAAAAACAAAACAGGCTATTTTAAGTCACCCATATTGAAAACATTTTGAACAATTAGACACTCTATAACCCACACCTACACACTCATGTATCAATCTGATTGATAGATTGTGTTGTGCAGTAAGCAGGCTGAGGTGTATAACTGTGGCTCCTTCCACCTTCAAAGAATAGTCAAGAGGGCCAATCATGGAGAATAGTAAGACAATTCATTATTTATATAACTACGCTATATTGTTTGTTATTGCGTGTCTGTGCATGTTTTTCAGCATAAAACACTTTGCAGCCACTTAGTGTGGACACCAGGTGAGGCCACACACACAGATTCCTCTTGAACGCTGTCTCTTTAACTAACTTATTTTCTCAATAACAGTCTCTTTCCTTCACTTCATCCCTCTCTCCCCTTCTCCCTAAATCCTCTAGGTTATATCAGCTGTGTCGGTGAACCCCTCCTGCATCTGAACTGGCTACATAGAGGGCACAACATGATTAGAGGTAAGAGGTCACTTGATTGGGTCAACAGGAAGTATTACTAAAGTATTACTACAGATAGAGATGCATTAGTCCCAGAGTTAATGATCCAAGGTCAGTTTTGCATTTCACCTCCTGATGATTGATGCCTGACAGTGTTAGAATAAAGAAAAAACAAGGCTTAAACATGCTCTCTCTTTCTCCATCTGCCTCTCGTCTACATGTTTGTTTTGATGTGAGAGAGAATGCCAACCCACAGTCCTGTCATCGCCACCTCACTCAGTCTTAAGATAACCTTCGGACCGACTGGGAGCCCAAGTATCAGGTTTCCGGTAAGACCGAAGTGCAGAATGTGTTGAAGTAACAATGTTTATTGCAATAACAGGGGCAGGCAAACGACAGGTCAAGGCAGGCAGGGGTAGATAATCCAGAGTAGTGGGGCCAAGGTACAGGACAGCAGGCAGGCCCAGGGTCAGGTCAGGCAGAGGTTGGTAATCCAGAGTAAGGGCAATGGCACAGGACGGCAGGCAGGCTCAGAGTCAGGACAGGCAAGGGTCAAAACCAGGAGGACGAGAAAAAGAGAGACTGGGGAAAAGCAGGAGCTGAAACAAAACTCTGGTTGACTTGAACAAACATGACGAACTGGCACGGACAGACAGAAAACACAGGTATAAATACCCAGGGGATAAGTGGGGAAGATGGGCGACACCTGGAGGGGGGAAACAAGAGACAAAGGGTTGTGAGACATGGGTTTAGATTTAGACACATGAAAAGTTGGAAGTATATGGAGGGTACGGGGCAACAGAGGACGAACAGCAGAGGGGCTATTGATTTTGGAGCAGGGGGAAAAGGTCTCGGCTTCCGGGGGTGTAGCCGCGGGGCTATAGCGGCATGTCAGCGCATCTGGCTTAACCTCCTTGGGGTGCCGGTCGGTGTTGTGGAAGCGAAGTGGCTCAGGCCTTACTGAACCCCTCCCGGAGGTCCTGGTACTCCGCAGGTATGGCGGAGAGGTTCGGGGCAATTTCCAAGCCCCCAGGAAGACGTCCCGGGGCAGGCAGAGCAGATTTCAGGCAATGGGCGTGGAAGAACGGGCTCCAGCCCACGATGCCACCAGTAGACCAGTCAATTGAGGGATTGTGTCGCTGGAGCCAAGAGAATCCCAATACCACAGGAACCTGCGGAGACTCAATTAGCAGGAATTGGATCGTCTCGCTGTGGTTCCCCGACACTCGTAGGTTGATGGGGGTGGTATGGTGGGTGACCTGGCCTATAGAGCGCTAGTCCAGCGCTCTAACATCCATGGGAATGGAGAGGGGCTGAGTGGGGATGCCCAGCTCGGACACCAGGGTAACGTCCACAAGACTCATTTCGGCCCCCGAGTTGATGAGGATATGGAGAGACTTGGACTGGTCGCCCCACAGCAGGGTAGCATGGAGAGGGGGGTGAGCAGAGGGAGAAGCAACATTATCTTTAAGACCCACCAGAGTACTCATTCCTACCAATGAGATGGGTCGCTATGTAACCCAATGCTGGAGACTTTCTTCAGCAAAGACGGTTGACAAAAATACTAGGATGGAAGCAAATATAACTGATTATAACGTCATAACAAATCATGCAAAAAATGTAAAGTTGAGAGGAATATGTTAGTTAATGTAGAGACAAACGATTATGCATATTCTTTTGTCATAATGTTAATTTACGAAAATCGTATTTATGAAGCTAGCTGACTAGCTAAGATTAGCCAGCTAGCTGGCTAGCTTTTTGGGTGTTGTGACATGAGTATAAATTGTAATTCCGGTTGTTTAATGTTTTAGGGACTCCTGAGAAAACCAGCAAACCAGGCTGTCGTCTTGTGAAACAGTGGATGTAAAGAATCTAGCTAGCTAAAGCTAGCTATTTACTGCAAATGTAATGTAATTTTTTTTAAGCTTGCCTTGCTGATATGTGCCATGCAATGAAACTGAAGTAACACAGCTAGCTAACTATTTTCTTGCTTATTGTGCAGTGGAGGATAAAAATACCTGTATGCCTATGGCCATGTAGCTAGCTATGTAGCCGATATGTGTATGGACCCTAAAAAGTTTGGTATACATATTAGTTCAGAACCTAGCTATGAACCTCAGCTATCATAGCCAGTTGTATCAACTTCAAAACAGTCTGAATTATATTAATGAAGCCTATGGATTGAGTAGAATATAATATAACTTTGTGCCAAGGATGCAAGTTGTATATAAATGTAGTTATTACCATGCATGAGATCCCCCCCATTGTAGCCTGTACATTTAATGTATTCACTGAACATGTACTCTACCTTGGCAAATAAAGGTGCAGTTCAGGTATGAATGTCTGTGAGATAATGTTTCAGTCATATCCAATACCAGGAGTATCAAATTCCATTCTTTGAATGATGCTGTGTCTGCATGTATGCATTACAATTATACACTTTAACAGTGTTTACCAATCCTGGTCCTGGGACATCAATGGTACACATTGTAACTATGCAATAGACTAGATTTTCTCATACAGAAATAGAATTTAGAAAACAGTACACTACACTTCCTATGCATCATGTAAATACTCTAAAACCGGTTAATCTCAATATCTAATTTCCTTCATCTGCATTGATCTGATAAACACAGGATAGGTGTGGTATTTCATCAAATGAGAGACTTAATTTCCACCAGTAGAGAATACGAAACGCTTTATTGAAAGAAGTTCATTATCCAAGTGTTATAAATACATAATACATGCATTATCAATATTATAATTGTAATATTATATTATAAATTCAAGTTGAATCTGTACATCTGGTGTGCATTAAAAAAGCAGAGGAAGAAAGAGGTAGAGAAGGAGGTGTAAAAGACAGAAAGGGAAAGAGGTAAGAACAGAGGAGCAGGGAAGACAGCATACGATTGATGAATCACAGTGCTACACTAATATTCTCTCAGTTCATCACAATTACATAATAGTTTCTCTAGTGTCGTCTCCTAACCAGCCTTGGGCTCCCAGTCGGCCCGAAGGTTATCTTAAGAGCGGGTGAGGTGGCGATGACGGGACCAGGGGTTGGCATTCTCTCTCACATCAAAACATACCTGCAGACAAGAGAGAGAGAGAGAGGGATAGCATGTTTAAGCCTTGTTTTTTTATTTTATTCTAACACTGTCAGTCATCATAATCATCAGGAGGTGAAATGCAAAACTGACCTTGGATCATTAATTCTGGGACTACTACATCTCTATTTGTATTTCAATGTAAAGCATCTCTTTAATAATACTTCCTATTGACACAACCAAGTGATCTCTTACCTCTAATCATGTTGTGCCCTCTACAGTGAGGGAAAAAAGTATTTGATCCCCTGCTGATTTTGTACGTTTTCCCACTGACAAAGAAATGATCAGTCTATAATTTTAATGGTAGGTTTATTTGAACAGTGAGAGACAGAATAACAACAAAAAAATCCAGAAAAACGCATGTGAAAACTCTTATGAATGGAATTGCATTTTAATGAGGGAAATAAGTATTTGACCCCTCTGCAAAACATGACTTAGTACTTGGTGGCAAAACCCTTGTGGCAATCACAGAGGTCAGACGTTTCTTGTAGTTGGCCACCAGGTTTGCACACATCTCAGGAGGGATTTTGTCCCACTCCTCTTTGCAGATCTTCTCCAAGTCATTAAGGTTTCGAGGCTGACGTTTGGCAACTCGAATCTTCAGCTCCCTGCACAGATTTTCTATGGGATTAAGGTCTGGAGACTGTCTAGGCCACTCCAGGACCTTAATGTGCTTCTTCTTGAGCCACCCCTTTGTTGCCTTGGCCGTGTGTTTTGGGTCATTGTCATGCTGGAATACCCATCCATGACCCATTTTCAATGCCCTGGCTGAGGGAAGGAGGTTCTCACCCAAGATTTGACGGTACATGGCCCCGTCCATCGTCCCTTTGATGCGGTGAAGTTGTCCTGTCCCCTTAGCAGAAAAACACCCCCAAAGCATAATGTTTCCACCTCTATGTTTGACGGTGGGGATGATGTTCTTGGGGTCATAGGCAGCATTCCTCCTCCTCCAAACACAGCGATGCCAAAGAGCTCCATTTTGGTCTCATCTGACCACAACACTTTCACCCAGATGTCCTCTGAATCATTCAGATGTTCTTTGGCAAACTTCAGACAGGCATGTATATGTGCTTTCTTGAGCAGGTGGACCTTGCGGGTGCTGCAGAATTTCAGTCCTTCATGGCGTAGTGTGTTACCAATTGTTTTCTTGGTGACTATGGTCCCAGCTGCCTTGAGATCATTGACAAGATCCTCCCGTGTAGTTCTGGGCTGATTCCTCACCGTTCTCATGATCATTGCAACTCCACGAGGTGAGATCTTGCATGGAGCCCCAGGCCGAGGGAGATTGACAGTTATTTTGTGTTTCTTCCATTTGCGAATAATTGCACCAACTGTTGTCACCTTCTCACCAAGCTGCTTGGCGATGGTCTTGTAGCCAATTCCAGCCTTGTGTAGGTCTACAATCTTGTCCCTGACATCCTTGGAGAGCTCTTTGGTCTTGGCCATGGTGGAGAGTTTGGAATCTGATTGATTGATTGCTTTTGTGGACAGGTGTCTTTTATACAGGTAACAAGCTGAGATTAGGAGCACTCCCTTTAAGAGTGTGCTCCTAATCTCAGCTCGTTACCTGTATAAAAGACGCCTGGGAGCCAGAAATCTTTCTGATTGAGAGGGGATCAGATACTTATTTCCCTCATTAAAATGCAATTCCATTTATAACCTTTTTCACATGCGTTTTTCTGGATTTTTTGTTGTTATTCTGTCTCTCACTGTTCAAATAAACCTACCATTACAATTATAGACTGATCATTTCTTTGTCAGTGGGCAAACGTACAAAATCAGCAGGGGATCAAATACTTTTTTCCCTCATTGTATGTAGCCAGTTCAGATGCGGGAGGGGTTCACCGACACAGCTGATATAACCTAGAGGATTTAGGGAGAAGGGGAGAGACTGTTATTGAGAAAATAAGGTAGTTAAAGAGACAGCGTTCAAGAGGAATTTGTGTGTGTGGCCTCACCTGGTGTCCATACTAAGTGGCTGCAGAGTACTTTATGCTGAAAAACATGCACAGACACACAAGGACAAACAATATAGCGTAGTTATAGAAATTATGAATTGTCTTCCTATTCTCCATGGTTGGCATTCATGCCTATTCTTTGAAGGTGGAAGGAGCCACAGTTATACACCTGAGCTTGCTTACTGCACAACACTATCCATCAATCAGATTGATACACGAGTGTGTAGGTGTGGGAGTCTAATTGTTCTAATGGCCTGTTTTTGTACAGACATCACACCATTATTTAAACAGCACCCTCACCTGAGAAGTAGAAATCAAAGGGAGATAAACTGGGAATTGAATAACTGCAGTTGACATAGCTAAGAAAATGGAAGAATACTCTTATTGCAATGTGGATGGCTCTTAAAAGAGCCTTTGGTTGTTCATAGTGTAGTCTATGGTGTTGCCAGGGAACAACACCCTCTTTGAAGAAGTAGGAGATGAAGATCTCCCTTACACAGATTGCCTCGCTTGCTGCGTTGTTGGACCCCATCCTTGAAACATCCTGCAGAGCAGCAGACATCTCCCCTAGCACACGGCAGGGAGCTGCAGCTCCCCTCCTGAGGTTATGCAGGACACAGGTAGCCTTCACACGCCTGAATTCCCCCAGGAAGCAGTCCGAGATGGCCCTGTCACCCAACCTTGCAGTGCCCTACATGGTAACTGTAGGCAATCGTTTTGAAGGAATCTCCAGTTACAAGGTATCTGTAGGAATAATGTCATTATTAGACTTTTACATCACCAGGTTATTGTGGATTACTAAAACATAATATCCCTTATAACAAATCATGGTAACATTGGATAGATAAATGTATGTGCATGTGACAATAGCAGGACCATATCAAGGATGGCATCACAAATGAATACATAAATACAACTTGAAGTTTGATGATGAGTTGATCATTTGAATCAGGTGTGTAGTGCCAAGGCATAAACAAAAATGTGCACCCCTTTGAGTCTCCAGGACTGAGAACCACTGCTCTTAAATGGGATCTCTTCATCTGCAGACAGGCTTTCACAGCTCTCTGTATCTGAGGACTGAAAATCTCACAAGAAACATACTTCAATATACTCAAATTAGACCGCATTGAATATTATGTTACTATTATCTCCGTCTTCACTTCTAGGGACTGGAACTACACAATTCAGAATAGCCTACTCTCTCACTTTGACAGTTGGGGCTGCTATCCTTTCACCCTCATCCATGGCTGTTAGCTAGCTACCTATAATGCATTTGGAGTTTTTTTACAGTGATAAATACATCAAGATAGCTAGCTAATATGAAGTTAGGTAGCTGGTGATATTTAATTAACTTAGCCAGCTACCTATACAGTATGTGAAGTTGACTAGATAGCTAGCTAGCTACGTTAGCAGCTCATTTGAATTAGCCTGCACTGTAGCTAGTAAGCTAATAATACATTTTTTCTTTACATTTTCAAAATGTATTTACTTACTTGAACTGCCCTGTGGACGATTGGAAACAGGGGAGCAAAGTTTGTTTGTCACCAGAGTGTTTTAGAGCATATGACTATTTACCTGTGAATAAATTCATGAAATGGAGAATGTATTAAACTGTTTACCCATTTAATAACCAGACCTTCATACAACCTTGCTATGCTGAATTCTTGACGCACAATCGAACCTGCTGCTATTTGATGCCATATGCTGCCAACACGCCCACAAGCGTGCCACTCTTGGTGGCCTAAGTGGCACGCGTGCTAGTGTACAAGAGCCGTATATAGTGTACACAGGAATTAAATGTCAATAGCTCTACAGTACGGTGCAAAACAAATTCGTTAGTATTTTCATCCATCCTCACATTAAATGCTGACATTTCTGTCAACAACTTACACAAGCAAAGGTCATGTAGAGGAGTAGGAAACAAATCTTTATTGACATTTTAGTGTTTCAATCTCAAATATTGCAAACGGCAGTAACTTTCTCAAAATCTTCATAGCCTATAGGCTACTCTACAATCACATCAACATCATCATCAATCATCAATATCCCTGCTATTTTTATTGGCTTGGCCAAAGCTTTTGATACGGAAGACCATTCCATTCTTGTGGGCCGGCTAAGGAGTATTGGTGTCTCTGAGGGGTCTTTGGCCTGGTTTGCTAACTGACTCTCTCAAGGAGTGCCGTGTATAAAGTCAGAAAATCTGCTGTCTCAGCCACTGCCTGTCACCAAGGGAGTACCCCAAGGCTCAATCCTAGGCCCCAATCTCTTCTCAATTTACATGAACAACATAGCTCAGGCAGTAGGAAACTCTCTCATCCATTTATATGCAGATTATACAGTCTTATACTCAGTTGGCCCCTCCATGGATTTTGTGTTAAATGCTCTACAACAAAGCTTTCTTAGTGTCCAACAAGCTTTCTCTACCCTTAACCTTGTTCTGAACACCTCCAAAACAAAGGTCATGTGGTTTGGTAAGAAGAATGCCCCTCTCCCCACCCTCTGAGGGTTTAGAGCTTGAGGTAGTCACGAGTTGCAACAAATACTCAAACTCAGACAATTTTATCTCAATCTCTTCATTCAAAGACTTAATCATGGGCACTCTTACTGACAGTTGTGGCTGCTTTACGTGATGTATTGTTGTCTCTACCTTCTTGCCCTTTGTGCTGTTGTCTGTGCTCAATAATGTTTGTACCATGTTTTGTGCTGCTACCATGTTGTGTTGCTACCATGTTGTTGTCATGTGTTGCTGCCTTGCTATGTTGTTGTTTTAGGTCTCTCTTTATGTAGTGTTGTGTTGTCTCTCTTGTTGTGATGTGTGTTTTGTCCTATATTTATATTTTCTTTTCTTTTTTCTTTTTAATCCCAGCCCCCGTCCCCGCAGGAGGCCTTTTGCCTTTTGGTAGGTCATCATTGTAAATAAGAATTTGTTCTTAATGTTCTTAACTGACTTGCCTCGTTAAATAAGGTTAAATAAATACAAAACATTTTTTTTGCCTATCTATAAATGTAGCATGTTAAAATAATTGACTTATGATAAAAGCACATTAATTTCTTCATGTTGTTATGTTTCTCATGCTGGGGGCAGTATAGAGCTGATTTCTTGCATTTCAGAGAATGGATAAAAGACCTCAATGATGAAAAAAAACGTACTCTTTTGTCACCTGTGTGAAGCTAGCCACAATAACGATTATCCACAATAGTGGCATTTGCGGTTCTCGTTCACAATAAAGGTTCCTCAATGAAAGTCATGCAAACGGATACAAATTGTGGACTAAATAACTCTAAACAAGCTTGGAATGTGAATAATTGTGTTCTGTGGGTAACACTGAGTTGACTCATACCCCATTTATTCCACAATCCATAGATAAGGCTGTACATTGCACTATGAAGGTTAATATGTACATTGCACTATGAAGGTTAATACACACAATAGGCTGGATAGGAAGGTGATTCCCAACAGTCAAAGTCCCACAAATAAGAGCTACGACGCTAATATTTGTGTAAACTCGTCACATTTTTGTTCTGTGGGTTTTGCTGTGTCAACTAATACCCCATTTCATGGATCCCAAATCAATAGGCGTGAAATACAGCGAGCTCCAAAAGTATTAGGACGGTGACAAATGTTTTTCTGTTTTGGCTTTGTACTCCAGCACTTCGGATTTGAAATGATATAATAACAATGAGGTTAAAATGCAGACTGTCAGCATTAATTTGAGGGTATTTTCATCCATTTTGGAACCAAATACTTTTTAATACTTTAGTACACATATAAGTGAATTTGTCCCAATACCTTTGGTCCCATAAAATGGGTGCTGTACTTTCTAAATGGTTCACCCGGTATGGATGAAGATACCCTCAAATTAAAGCTGACAGTCTACACTTTAACCTCTGTGATTGTATCACTTAAAATCCAAAGTGCTGGAGTAGAGAGCCAAAACAACAAAACATGTGTCACTGTCCCAATACTTTTGTAGCTCACTGTATTAAAGATTCCCCCAATGCAATTGAAGTTTAATACATCAACAGTGATTTCAACATATTTTTGAATGTCAAATTAACAAATTCTTGTCTTTTGTTGAATTTATATAATAACATTCTAACCTTGTTTAGCATTATCTAGTCCAATTATGGCATGATTCCACTATATATATCTGTTTGCTTCACTTTCAATTGGGGACTTTTAAATTCCACTTGTGGCTAATCGTTATTGTGGTTAGCTTCACATATGTTTTTATTGTCCATGCCTAGCGTCATGGAAATAGTTACTTTGTTACAGAATGTATAGGAATAACCTCAAAGAAGTAGTCTATGTTTTGCTTTAATCGCAGATCCTAATCATTTGCTAATAATGCTTCATCTTTTTTGTATGAAAGGAAACAGATCAAGATTCACAAGAACCTGTTTAGCGGGGGGAAGTGGAGCAAGTCCAAGGAATGTCGATCAAGACCAGAATGCACTAGTCTGGGATATCATTACTCATCTCTCTCGGCGCTGAATGGTTTCTTCCACCCGGGGCACTTTGTCTTTGTGCTGGAAACAAAATATGTTGATAATGTTTGACCACGTCGGTGGGATGTACAGCAAGTCTGTGTTCGAGGACCTTATCACGCAAGGATAACAATCAAACTATTCTTCAGGATTACAACGAATAGACGAATGTTTTCAATTGCTTCTTGGTGAAAACGAGTTTTCGGGTGAACCGGTGTGTCATTGCTGGTGTGATGCATGGACTGAGGAGTTACAAATTGCGATAGCCCACAAGTTCAATTGCAATTTCAATTATCGAAGGTAAAGCTTGGATATCCTCAATAGACACAAAGAAAACGTTTAGGCTAACGATAGGAATATGGTATTGATGTAGTAGGCAGTGGGTGCATGGCATGTGGTATTAAGCAATTTACCCATTTTGCAATTGATATTTGCATTAAGAATACCAAAGTAAATCGCTCATATTCCTTGGTAATTGTATGTGTACAGGAATGGATACTCACAACTACTGAAAAACATTTGCAATTCGATGTTACTGCTTTTGTATGCAGTCCACAGGCCTACTAAAAAGATGGACAAGATTCTTGGCACAGTATAGAAAACAACCCAGGACACTTGTGTAATCGAGTCGTAGATATACCCAGCTTGATACTGCACTAGCTGTTTTTTTATGGAGTAAAACCAGAAATAGCACTAAGGTAATTCTCGTGTAATGGTGCATGAGCACAGATCAGTATTTATGCCGTCTGACAGTTGTTGTGGCATTCCAGCACAATACCATTAGGTTTACATAACTCGTTCACACCATCTCTTATTGATTGATTCAAACAAGTGTTGGGTGACTACAGTTGAGATGAGCTGAAATAGTTGAGATGAGCTATAGTTCAACAATTTAGAGAGCACCTATTTGCGTGTTAAAATGTTGTGCTCAAGGGTAGCAGCATCACAATGATTTTAGGCAGCGTGTGCATATGATTTTCATCAGAGAGTCAAAATGTCGATGAAAGGCAAGGCACTCTACACTTTCCAAAGTGAAAACAAAGAGGAGATCAGCATACAGGAGAATGAGGAACTGGTTATCTTTGACGATAACTCTGTAGATGGCTGGTTACAAGGGGAGAACAGTAAAGGACAGAGAGGTCTCTTCCCGGCCTCTTACGTGGAAGTAATCCGCCCTCGTTCCAACTCCAACCTGACAGACTGCTCCATAAGCCCGGTGGGTTCTCCAGGCAATGACTCCTCATATTTCCCCTCCGCCCCAAACACGCCCTTTCACATGCAACAGGGTTACTATGACGACGATGATGATGACTGGGATGATTGGGATGACAGTTCCACAGTGGTGGACGATGATGGCCGCAGTGGCGCAAATGGACATTCCCATCAGAGCCCCCACTCCAACAACCCCAATGTCCACTATCGAGCCAAACCTTACATGGAGAGGCAGGACAGCATCTCCAGCTCGCGGAAGGGCAGTATGGTGGGCAGGAACTTGAACCGATTCTCCAGCTTTGTCCGCTCAGGGGTGGAAGCTTTTGTGTTGGGTGATGTGCCCATGAACGCTAAGATAGCGGAGTCATACACCATTGAGATGGGCCCCAAAGGGCCTCAATGGAAAGAAAGCCCCACACCTTTCTCTTGCTCTATCGAGGACCCTACCAAGCAGACCAAGTTCAAAGGCATCAAGACCTACATATCGTACCGAGTGACCCCAAGCCACAATGCGAGGCCTGTGTACCGGCGTTACAAGCACTTCGACTGGTTGTACAACCGTCTACTGCACAAGTTCACCGTCATCTCTGTGCCCCACCTGCCCGAGAAACAGGCAACAGGGCGCCTCGAAGAGGACTTCATCGAGAAGCGCAAAAGGCGTCTGATCCTCTGGATGGACCACATGACCAGCCACCCGGTCCTGTCGCAGTACGAGGGCTTCGAGCACTTCCTCATGTGTGCCGACGATAAGCAGTGGAAGCTGGGCAAGCGGCGGGCAGAGAAGGACGAGATGATGGGCGCCAACTTCATGCTCACCTTCCAGATCCCAAATGAGCACCAGGACCTGCAGGACGTGGAGGAACGTGTGGACTCCTTCAAGTCCTTCGCCAAGAAAATGGATGACAGCGTCATGCAGCTTACACATGTGGCCTCAGAGCTGGTGCGAAAGCATCTCGGAGGCTTCCGGAAGGAATTTCAGCGGCTTGGGAACGCTTTCCAGAACGTCAGTCAGGCGTTCATGCTGGACCCTCCCCACTGCTCGGACGCCCTCAACACCGCCATCTCCCACACGGGACGTACTTACGAGAACATTGGGGAAATGTTTGCGGAGCAACCTAAGTATGACCTCTTCCACATGCTGGACAAACTGTCACTCTACCAGGGCCTACTCGCCAACTTCCCGGACATTATTCATCTACAGAAAGGTAATGTACACTCAGTACACTCAATGTACACCCTTATAATAGCTTGTCCTAGAGATGAATATTCAACCCATTGCATTGCCTCACTCTTGTGATAACTGTTATAACTAAGTTTGGCCCATATTGATATCAAAGTCAAAGTCACCATCATTAGTCAGTTGGACAACCGAATGCCTTCGACTGAAATGTGTCTTCCGCATTTAACCCAACCCCTCTGAATCAGAGAGGTGTGGGGGGCTACCATCCACATCTTCGGCGCCTGGGGAACAGTGGATTAACTGGCTTGTTCAGGGGCAGAACGACAGATTTTTACCTTGTCAGCTCGGGATTTGAACTTGCAACCCTCCGGTTACAAGTCCAACGCTCTAACCACTAGGCTACCTGCCGCCCCCATATGTTATAAGTGATCATGCATTACCACAACAGCTGGCAAATCAATAGGGCAACTCTTACAAAGCAATTCAATGTTTATCGTTAAGCTTTGATTCCAAACGTACAGTGGTGACGTCCTAGGTTCATTACTGGATGACATTCAGCCATCTTCTTACTCAGAAATCAAGGGTTCCTTGATTGATGGACGCTGACAGTTCTATCAAACATGTCTTTGAGCTCTACTCAAACGGCCTCTCTTAAATTCCGACCAGTTCTACTCTGTCACTATGGTAAATGGAAAGATAATTGAAGTACTCCCGAGCCATTCCTTAGCTGCATGTAGAGGAACTTTCAACACTGTGTACAGTGGTACGAAAGTACTCAATCACACTGTACATTTTAAAGTCCACTGGGTTTTCAAATAATTGTGTAACATCCGCTACTTCCTCTCATTAAAAACACAAGTGCGGAGAAGGATGGAAGAAATTCCATCACAACAGAGGAACAGCTATCTTGTAAACATTCCATCTTTGATAGTGCACATCCACTACCACCAGATAGACAATTTTTTTTAAAGATAAAACTGCTTTGAAGTTCCCTGCAATGTAGGGCTGGGCGATATTTTTCAAAATGTTGTCGGTATGATGATATTTGAGGGTATTTTATGTTTTTGAATAATAAAAGTTCTAAATTTGCTTTATGAGTTGTGCATGACCCTAGGGTGGCAACCCATACATTCTAAGTGATTTCAATGGGTAGTTCTCCATTCTGATTGTTTTATACTGTTCAATCAAACTTATATCATTAGATAATTTCCACACTGCCACATAGGGCTGCACAATATGGGCAAAAATCTGGGCCTTATTTTTAACCAAATATTGCAATTGTGATTTGACTTGTGATTTAGATCAGAACACTTGGGTGACATTTGTTGGAATCATGGAAATATAATGATTATTACAATGTAATAGTGGTCACTTTAAATATGGTGTTTGACAAATGAAAAAGCCAGGGAAGCATTCAAAGAATTAGGAATTGCAATACTAATAGGATCTCTATGCAAATGTTATTGTGACAGGGTAGTAACCAAAGTGTTGGTCAGTGTTTCCCAGGGGAGTGGGACCTTATATTCTTTGGCTACATTAAATGTTTTTTTTCTCTTACTTCATGTAGCTAACACTCATCTCTTATTTAGAAGATACTGTTGCACAAACAACATGCTGATTTAGGCCTACACCAGCACTGGTATCAGGCTGTATTAGCTAGCATCGTTTGCTCTCAGTAAATCAGGGATATTCAACCAAATTCTTATGGGGGCCAGATATGAAAAAGGGTATTTACAGGGGGGGCAGACATTTTCTACATGGGATTACTTTACCTAAGACCCGGTATGAAAAAACAATGCACAAACACAATTATAATCTTATAAAGCACTTTTATTCAAATAAAATGTATCTAAAAGTTCATTTTAAGGGCTTCAAGATTAGCCTAATTCAGTGTATCAAATTGTTTAAATAATGGAACACATTTGTACTTATACCACAGTTGACCTGCATCACCTTAATTTCCAAACTCTTTTCCATGTTACATACATAGCTTCATCTTTTGTTTTATTTACACATAGGAAAACCTTTTATGCATGGCATATCTCAGTTGACCAGCATCACATTCTGTACTATTTTCTATTTCTTTATTATTTCATAATCTCTGTCTTGTTGTGTTGTCTTTTTACACATATAAACCTTTTATGCATGGCATATCTCAGTTGACTATCTTTTGTGGAGTCACTCTCCCCCCGCACCTATGTGGGGACTTAAACTCACCAAATCTTGTTGCAAAGTTAGCTTTCAGTTTATCTAAAAACTCTGAGTGATCTGTACTGAGGATGACTGAATATACAGTTGAAGTCGAAGTTTACATGCACCTTTAGTTTACATGCACATTTAAACTCAGTTTTTCACAATTCCTGACATTTATTCCTAGTAAAAATTCCCTGTCTTAGGTCAGTTAGGATCACCACTTTATTATAAGAATGTGAAATGTCAGAATTAATAGTAGAGAGAATGATTTATTTCAGCTTTTATTTCTTTCATCACATTCCCAGTGGGTCAGAAATGTATATACACTCAATTAGTATTTGGTAGCATTGCCTTTAAATTGTTTAACTTGGGTCAAACCTTTCAGGTAGCTGTCCACAAGCTTCCCACAATAAGTTAGGTGAATTTTGGCCCATTCCTCCTGACAGAGCTGGTGTAAATGAGTCAGGTTTGTAGGCCTCCTTGCTCGCACACGCTTTTTCAGTTCTGCCCACACATTTTCTATGGGATCGAGGTCAGGGCTTTGTGATGGCCACTCCAATACCTTGACTTTGTTGTCCTTAAGCCATTTTGCCACAACTTTAGAAGTATGCTTTGGGTCATTGTCCATTTGGAAGACCCATTTGCGACCAAGCTTTAACTTCCTGACTGATGTCTTGAGATGTTGCTTCAATATATCCACATAATGTTCCTCCTCATGATGCCATCTATTTTGTGAAGTGCACCATTCCCTTTTGCAGAAAAGGTTGGGATGGTGTTCTTCGGCTTGCAAGCCTCTCCCTTTTTCCTCCAAACATAACGATGGTCGTTATGGCCAAACAGTTCTATTTTTGTTTCATCAGACCAGAGGACATTTCTCCAAAAAGTACAATCTTTGTCCCCATGTGCAGTTGCAAACCGTAGTCTGGCTTTTTTATGGCGGTTTTGGAGCAGTGGCTTCTTCCTTGCTGAGCGGATACAGGACTCACTTTACTGTGGATATAGATACTTTTTGTACCTGTTTCCTCCAGCATCTTCACATGGTCCTTTGCTGTTGTTCTGGGATTGATTTGCACTTTTCGCACCAAAGTACGTTCATCTCTAGGAGACAGAATGCGTCTCCTTCCTGAGTGGAATGACAGCTGCGTGGTCCCATGGTGTTTATACTCGCGTACTATTGTTTGTACAGATGAACGTGGTACCTTCAGGCGTTTGGAAATTGCTTCCAAAGATGAACCAGACTTGTCGAGGTCTACAATTTTTTTTCTGAGGTCTCTGCTGATTTCTTTTGATTTTCCCATGATGTCAAGCAAAGAGGCACTGAGTTTGAAGGTAGGCCCTTAAATACATTCACAGGACACCTCCAATTGATTAAAATGATGTCAATTAGCCTATCAGAAGCTGTTTAAAGGCACAGTCAACTTAGTGTATGTAAACTTCTGACCCACTGGAATTGTGATACAGTGAAATAGTCTGTCTGTAAACAATTGTTGGAAAAATTACTTGTCATGCACAAAGTAGATGTCTTAACCGACTTGCCAAAACTATAGTTTGTTATCAACAAATTTGTGGAGGTGTTGAAACACTTAGGTTGGAGTCATTAAAACTAGTTTATGTAAACTTCCGACTTCAAATGTAGTTGCGCAGTGTAGGGAAATAGAGCATTTGTTTGGGCTCAAATCAGAGGAGATAATAACTCATTTATTTTGAAAGGAAGTCCGTTTGTCAATCGTGTCAATAATTGTTTTATCCCTTCCCTGTAGTCACAAAGTCCGTTCAATTGATCACTAAAAAACAAACATCTAATACGAACTCCTCATCAAACATTTTCTCTAGATATGTGATGGCTTCATTATGTAAAAGTAGATCATGATGCTCAACAGACTACAAAACAAGCTATGTTGCAAGCTAGATGTTGCCATAACTCAGTCCATGGTGTTTTTAACTCACCACTGAGTTAAGCGCAAAGTATGCTCCGGTGTATCAGCCAGTGTAGTGATCTCATCTGCGGTGAATAGCTGAATAGCTCTGACGTACATTTATTAACTAGCCATGAGCATTAGGGGTGAACGCAATTTATTTTGGCCACAACTTGCTTAAAAAAGACAAACTAGCTAGTTGCAGACAGTAAGATGCATAAACTAGTAGTGTAATTATAGAATGTATGTGGATTTATGTTAAGAAGCAGTGTGGAAAGCAGCATCATTGTCATCAACATATTGTTGCATTGATCAAGCAGACTGAAGAGTGAACGGTTGGCAAATGATCCTATGGTTGAGAAACAACAACACCCCTCCTTGAGTGACAGGGGGTGGGGCTTGGTGAGAGAGAAGGAGAGCGATGACTCAAGTAGTGTAGTAAACTATAAAAATGGACAGGCGTTTCACATTTAATAGTGATAGGGGAAATATATTGATACAGTTACATATCAGGATATTATTTTTGACGATATGTCGAATCATTTTGACAATATCACAATATACGTTTTTGTGCTAGTCTACTGTACCTGTACCAAAACTCCAGTATTTTTCCTTCATAGCTTGTTGTCTATCTTTTTAAATAGGGAGCCAATTCAGCACTTTTATTTCCATAACTGCTTTCTCATGACTGTCTCTTGTCCCGCAGGTAGCAGACAAATGGGACCCATTTCAGGGAGCTAGGCGTATGTCGCGGGTCACTACTTGACAGGAGAGCCGTTTGAACATAAACCTTTTTTTAATGAAAATTAGTTTTTTGGCAGAAATGCCTTCTCGAACATGTGAACTTTCATGTGCCTTAATAACAAACTTGTTATTAAATATGAATAAAATCGTTAAAGTTTGAGCCTAGTTGGTTTAGCCACAGAAAAAGTAAGCAACCTTCCCGCTAACCATGATTGGCTGAGATAATGAGTGGGCTGGACATTCCGAGAGATGAGTTTGGATTGGTCTGCCATATTTGAGCTGGTCAGTACAGTGCCTTGCAAAAGTATTCACCCCCCTTGGGTTGCATTACAACCTGTAATTTTTATGGATTTTTATTTGGATTTTATGTAATAGGCTAACACAAAATAGTCCAAATTAGTGAAGTCAAATGAAAAAAATCACTTGTTTAAAAAAAATTCATAAAAAATAATGGAAAAGTTGTGCGTGCATATGTATTCACCCTTTGCTATGAAGCCCCTAAATAAGATCTGGTGCAACCAATTACCTTCAGAAGTCACAATTAGTTAGATTGCACACAGGTGGACTTTATTTAAGTGTGACATGATCTGTCACATGATCTCAGTATATATACACCTGATCTGAAAGGCCCCAGAGTCTGCAACACCACTAAGCAAGGGGCACCACCAAGCAAGAAGACCAAGGAGCTCTCCAAACAGGTCAGGGACAAAGTTGTGGAGAAGTACAGATCAGGGTTGGGTTATAAAAAAATATCAGAAACTTTGAACATCCCACGGAGCACCATTTAAATCCATTATAAAAAATTGAAATAATATGGCACCACAACAACCCTGCCGAGAGGGCTGCCCACCAAACTCATGGACCAGGCAAGGAGGGCATTATCAGAGAGGCAACAAAGAGACCAAAGATAACCCTGAAGGAGCTGCGCCAAATTCAAAATCCCAAAGTTGAATTATTAAACATTCATCAATATGCAAGTGTTGAATAGTCATCAAAAGCTCTGATTCTTGGCAATATCACAGCATTGTCAGATTTCAAAAAGGCTTTACGGCGAAAGCACAACATTTTGATTGTTTGAGGTTAGCAACTCCAATATTTATGCATTAGCATCAATTCATATCCAGCGCGGGTCACACAAAACCCATATAAGAGCTAAAATAAATCACTTACCTTCCGAAGAACTTCTGCTGAGGGCTTCCCAAGTGTCCAACGAAGACATCCAATGGTTCTTTTGTTAGAAAAAGTCATTTATTATATCCATAAATCATAAATCTCTGGCGCGTTATGTTCAGAAAATCCACCGTCGAGTCACCCGTTGTACAGTGAAGAGAAAGCGTTCAAATATACCTATCATATTTCTCCAAACAAATCAAACATCATTTTTAATGTATCCTTAGGTATCCTTTTATGTATATTTACTATAATATTTCAACCGGATTATAACCTAAACGTTATAAAAGGAAAATAAAGTGGGGCGCGCTCACGTTCTTGTGCCCGGAAAATCTTGTTGACATTTCTACTTCCTTCAGTAATTCTTCTTCTGTATGGTTCTGTTCAGTACTAAAGCCTCCAAACACTGTCCAGAGACTGTTGACATCCAGTGGAAGCCATAGGTACTGCAATCTAGGAGCTAAACGCCATGTATTTCAAAGTCTATGGAAAAGAGAAAATGTCAACAAAAACAAAATTCTGGACAGAAATTTGCCTGTTTTTGCCTGCTATATCAGTTCTATTATACTCATATACATTATTTTAACAGTTTTAGAAACTTCAGAGTGTTTCCTATCCAATAGTACTAATTCCTATATCCTATTTTCTGTGCCTGAGTGGCAGGCATTTTACTTTGGGCACGCCAGACTCTCCAAAACCGTCACCTCTGCCTCTAAAGAAGTTAAAGAAAAAAAATCAGTAAACACATTTGGTGTTTGCCAAAAGGCATGTGGGAGACTCCCCAAACATATGGATGATGGTGTTTGGAAGTAGCTAGCAAGTTAGCTTGGGTGCTTGACTGCTGTTGTTAGTACAGAACGCTCGAATCAACCCATAAAGAGATGGGTGGGGCTAAAGCTTAAGAGGGTGTGAATGATGCTGAATGGGTCTTGACAAAGAAGGGCTCTCCAGTAGTAGTCCCAAAATATTCAAAGGCCTTTTTCTCAAAAGTGAGTTTACAAGTTTATCAACTTTCAAAGCAGAAATACTTTCCTATTGTTCCTCAACTGTAGTGTATGATATGATATCATCTCTACTGTTATCTAACACAATTTAAAATTTTGCAACCTAAGACCGATTTGAGCCAGTCGGTCACAAATGGTAAGCAATATGTTTGGAACATTGAATGTTAATAAGATCACAGTATCGAATTTTAAATTCGGAAAGTATTCCGACCCCTTGACTTTTCCCACATTTTGTTATGTTACAGACTTATTCTAAAACTGATTTCAATCGTTCCCCCTCAATCTACACACAATACCCCATAATGACATATCAAAACATGTTTTTAGACATTTTTGCAGATTTATTCAAAATACCACAGGTGGACTGCAATCAAGTTGTATAAATATCTCAAGGATGATCAGTGGAAACAGGATGCACCTGAGCTCAATTTCAAGTCTCATAGCAAAGGGTCTGATGACTTCAAAAATGTCTAAAAACCTTTTTTCGCTTTGTCATTATGGGGTATTGTGTGTAGATTGATGAGGGGAAAAAGTTATTTAATCAATTTCTGAATAAGGCTGTAACGTAACAAAATGTGGGAAAAGTGAAGGGGTCTAAATACTTTCCGAATGCACTGTATAGAATCGTGAGAAT
The DNA here is from genome assembly GCA_030435695.1 of Brachymystax lenok tsinlingensis. Lineage (NCBI taxonomy): Eukaryota > Metazoa > Chordata > Actinopteri > Salmoniformes > Salmonidae > Brachymystax > Brachymystax lenok. Next base: position 8,397,398 of record CM059818.1, on the reverse strand, counting down.
TGCAATACATATCAAATCGGCACCTAAGTATCATGATATTAGTCCCTGGCAATTTCCATCCCTAACATTTAACAAACCAAACATTTAAATACCGTTATAGAAGGTAAAGTAAAAACCCAAACCGGTCTGTGCATCAATGCCGGTATGTAGTTAAATACATTTTAAACTGGGTGGTTCGAGAATGCTGATTGGCTGAAAGCCGTGGTATATGAGACCGTATACCACGGGCATGACAAAACATTTATTTTTACTGTTCTAATTACGTTTGTAACCAGTTTATAATAGCAATAAGGCACCTCGGGGGTTTGTAGTATATTATAATAGCAATAAGGCACCTCGCGGGTTTGTAGTATATGGCCAATATACCACGGCTAAAAGCTGTATTCAGGCACTCTGCGTTGCGCCTAAGACCAGCCCTTAGCCGTGGTGTGTGTGTATGTATATTTATTTAGGCAAGTTAGTTAAGAACAAATTCTTATTTACAGGTTTTTACTTTGTCAGCTCTGGGATTTGATCCAGCAACCTTTCGTTTACTGGACCAACACTCTAACCACTAGGCTACCTGCCGCCCCGTAATATAGTATAATTGGTTCAGAGTTTGTTTTGATATTACAACCTGCGTGACGTGATCGCGTTTGGTGTGAGGGGACAAAATCTATTTGCGCACGATGGCGCACTCGGACGCGTCCGGTTTGGGCTTGGTGTTAGTGTTCAATTGGGTTGAAATCTGGCAGCTTATGTCGTTCAAGCTCCAGCAAGTTAGCTGTATTGCATGGATTTAATAGACGTTGCTAGCAACCTAGCTCTAAGTCAAGGCAAAGGAATGTAATGGTCCAGGTAGAGAGTCTAGCAGCCAGGAGCTGTCATCACAGCTCCTGGCTGCTAGAGTCTCTGCCTGGTCTCATAGCAGTTCAAGGGATGCTACTAGCTTTAGACTACATTTCAAAGAAAAAAAAGTAAAGTAAAGGAGTTATATATATTATCTATGAAATGACGCCAGGCATAAGTGACATAAGCGGTCACTTGGGGCCGCGGTTGCTTGGGGCCCAAGGCCACTAAGGGGCCCCCAACCGACCCAAATATTATTATAATTTTTTTTAGTAACGGGGTCTCAATTTACTGTTGAGAGTTAGTATAGCAGAATACAGAAGGTCTTCTCGCTTAGGGCTCCCAACCAAATCTTGCTTAGGGCTCCCAAAAGGCTAGTCAGCCCTGCTATGGTATGTCCCTTAATGGTACAGTGAGCTGTAAGAACTACAGCTTTTAGTGTTAATGCAAAAAGCTTCCATCTGAGGTGGTATTCAAATGCCCTGCCCCATACAATCCGGAGGATCATTCATCTTCATTGGATGCATTGAAAGGGTTGATACGCCTAGAACATGCTTAGGCATAGCTGATGCATTTGCTATGGCCTACAACTTCGACGTGTCTGTATCTGTCGTAAGGGTGGTGCAGTATTTGAGCAAGACAGTCAAACGACCAGCATACCAAGGCCATACTTCAGTTCTCAAACAACCCACATCAGGTGGTGGAAAGGGGGAGGGACCTCCAGCACAGGAAGCCACGTTTCTCTTAGTTGTGCATGGTAAATAAGGGCGTTGCAGCCTTAAGCAAACAAGTGCAAAGAGGTCGTTCGTAGCCTAATAATAGGGTTCAGCAAAATTCGAATCTGCACCACACCCTTAATTGTACATTAATTGAAAGCCATTGAAAATGTCATAGAGATAATAGCATTATGTTAGAGACCAATGGTCATATTGATTCAACTGCAAATATTGGAAATACAAATATAAGCCCACTCTTCAAAATGTGGCTGACCATTGAATGACCTTGGCCCAATGACTTAAAAATCTAGTTATAGCATAGTCAGTACAGTACATTTTAATAATTCCACTTCCTCTCAGCTCAGTGTACTCTCATTACCTAGCTGAAGGCAAGGCACATATACACATCATATCATTGTTAGTGATGTGGACTACAGGAAAAAGAGGACGCCCCCACTCTCATCGACAGGGCTGTAGTGGAGCAAGTTGAGAGATTCAAGTTTCTTGGTGTCCACATCACCAACAAACTGACATGGTCCAAGCACACCAAGACAGTTGTGAAGAGGGCACGACAAAACCTATAACCCCTCAGGAGACTGAAAAGATTTGGCATGAGTCCTCAGATCCTCAAAAGGTTCTACAGCTGCCCAATCGAGAGCATCCTGGCTGGTTGCGTCACTGCCTGGTACGGCAACTGCACAGCCTCCGACCGCAAGGCACTACAGATGGTATCAAATCAAATTTATTTATAAAGCCCCCCTTACATCAGCTGATGTCACAGAGTGCTGTACAGAAACCCAGCCTAAAACCCCAAACAGCAAGCAATGCAGGTGTAAAAGCACGGTGGCTAGGAAAAACTCCCTAGAAGGCCAAAACCTAGGAAGAAACCTAGAGAGGAACCAGGCTGTGAGGGGTGGCCAGTCCTCTTCTGGCTGTGCCGGGTGCAGATTATAACAGAACATGGACAAGATTTTAAAATGTTCATAAAACAGGCAGAACAGTTGAAACTGGAGAAGCAGCACGGCCAGGTGGACTCGGGACATCCAGGTAGGCCTTGAGGAATGGTCCTAATGCTCAGGTCCTCCGAGAGAGAGAGAGAGAGAGAGAGAGAGAAGAAGAAAAAAGAAAGAAAGAGAGAGATAATTAGAGAGAGCATACTTAAATTCGCACAGGACACCAGATAAGAGAAGAAATACTCCAGATATAACAGACGGACCCTAGCCCCCCGACACATAAACTACTGCAGCATAATTACTGGGGGCTGAGACAGGAGGGGTCGGGAGACACTGTGGCCCCGTCCGACGATGGTAGTGAGTACGGTCCAGTACATCACTGGGGCCAAGCCTTCTGCCATCTAGGACCTCTATACCAGGCGGTGTCAGAGGAAGGCCCTAAAAATTGTCAAAGACTCCAGCCACCCTAGTCATAGACTGTTCTCTCTGCTACCGCACAGCAAGCAGTACCGGAGCGCCAAGTCTAGGTCCAGGAGGCTTCTAAACAGCTTCTACCCCCAAGCCATAAGACTCCTGGACATCTAATCAAATGGCTACCCAGACTATTTGCCCCCTCCCCCCTTTTTACACCGCTGCTACTCTCTGTTGTTATATAGGCATAGTCACTTTAATAACTACCTACATGTACAATATACACTGCTCAAAAAAATAAAGGGAACACTAAAATAACACATCATAGATCTGAATGAATGAAATAATCTTATTAAATACTTTTTTCTTTACATAGGTGAATGTGCTGACAACAAAATCACACAAAAATGATCAATGGAAATCAAATTTATCAACCCATGGAGGTCTGGATTTGGAGTCACACTCAAAATTAAAGTGGAAAACCACACTACAGCCTGATCCAACTTTGATGTAATGTCCTTAAAACAAGTCAAAATGAGGCTCAGTAGTGTGTGTGGCCTCCACGTGCCTGAATGACCTCCCTACAACGCCTGGGCATGCTCCTGATGAGGTGGCGGATGGTCTCCTGAGGGATCTCCTCCCAGACCTGGACTAAAGCATCCGCCAACTCCTGGACAGTCTGTGGTGCAACGTGGCGTTGGTGGATGGAGCGAGACATGATGTCCCAGATGTGCTCAATTGGATTCAGGTCTGGGGAACGGGCGGGCCAGTCCTTAGCATCAATGCCTTCCTCTTGCAGGAACTGCTGACACACTCCAGCCACATGAGGTCTAGCATTGTCTTGCATTAGGAGGAACCCAGGGCCAACCGCACCAGCATATGGTCTCACAAGGGGTCTGAGGATCTCATCTCGGTACCTAATGGCAGTCAGGCTACCTCTGGCGAGCACATGGAGGGCTGTGCGGCCCCCAAAGAAATGCCACCCCACACCATGACTGACCCACCGCCAAACCGGTCATGCTGGAGGATGTTGCAGGCAGCAGAACGTTCTCCACGGGCGTCTCCAGACTCTGCCACGCCTGTCATGTGCTCAGTGTGAACCTGCTTTCATCTGTGAAGAGCACAGGGTGCCAGTGGCGAATTTGCCAATCTTGGTGTTCTCTGGCAAATGCCAAACGTCCTGCACGGTGTTGGGCTGTAAGCACAACCCCCACCTGTGGACGTTGGGCCCTCATACCACCCTCATGGAGTCTGTTTCTGACCGTTTGAGCAGACACATGCACATTTGTGGCCTGCTGGAGGTCATTTTGCAGGGCTCTGGCAGTGCTCCTCCTTGCACAAAGGCGGAGGTAGTGGTCCTGCTGCTGGGTTGTTGCCCTCCACGGCCTCCTCCACGTCTCCTGATGTACTGGCCTGTCTCCTGGTAGCGCCTCCATTCTCTGGACACTACGCTGACAGACACAGCAAACCTTCTTGCCACAGCTCGCATTGATGTTCCATCCTGGATGAGCTGCACTACCTGAGCCACTTGTGTGGGTTGTAGACTCCGTCTCATGCTACCACTAGAGTGAAAGCACCGCCAGCATTCAAAAGTGACCAAAACATCAGCCAGGAAGCATAGGAACTGAGAAGTGGTCTGTGGTCACCACCTTCAGAACCACTCCTTTATTGGGGGTGTCTTGCTAATTGCCTATAATTTCCACCTGTTGTCTATTCCATTTGCACAACAGCATGTGAAATTTATTGTCAATCAGTGTTGCTTCCTAAGTGGACAGTTTGATTTCACAGAAGTGTGATTGACTTGGAGTTACATTGTGTTGTTTAAGTGTTCCCTTTATTTTTTTGAGCAGTGTATATTACCTCAATTACCTTAACTAACCGGTGCCCCCGTACATTGACGCTGTACCGGTACCCCCCTGTATATAGTCTTGCTATTGTTATTTTACTGCTGCTCTTTAATTACTTGTTACTTTTATTTCTTATTATTCTTTTTTTGTTCTGTTTTTTTCTTTAAACTGCACTGTTGGTTAGGGCCTTGTAAGTAAGCATTTCACCAAGGTCTACTACACCTGTTGTATTCGACGCATGTGACCAATAACATTTCATTTTATTAGATATTTTAAGAATATATATTAAAATATATTTGAGGGTTACGTCACATTTTGAATCTTTAACTATAGCCATATTTTCTTTACCAACATGGAGTGGTGAGTTTACTGTTGCAGACTTGACGGTCAGTTGAAGCTCCCCAGCTGAGCTAGAGAGCTTTCCTCAAAGTCACTTGTGTTCCTCTGAACTGGATCCAGCTGTGACAATATACCAAACACACACAAAACCTTGGTTCAACTCTTCCTATAAAGTTCACATCCTATCCTCTCATCACAGCTCTCTCCTGCCCACTCCCTAACATAGAGTAATGAACACCGTTTGCACTGTGATATTGGTGGATGACTGGATGTGTGATCTCATGAAATATCACTGCATACTCGTCGGGTGTGGTGTGAGCTACATATGGCATTGATAATGCATGGCTGGGTAGGAACGGCTATAGAGGGTCTAGGTATAAATCAAATAGCTAGCTGTTTTTCAGGGTGTTTGCCAGATCTCTCTCTTTCTCTATCTACAGTGCATTCGGAAAGTATTCAGACCCCTTCCCTTTTTCTACATTTTGTTACGTTACAACCTTATTCTAAAATGGATTAAATTGTTTTTTCCCCTCGTCAATCTACATACAATACCCCATAACGACAAAGCAAAAACAGGTTTTTAGAAATGTATGTACATTTATAAAAAAACAGTATACATCACATTTACATAAGTATTCAGACCCTTTACTCAGTACTTTGTTGAAGCACCTTTGGCAGCGATTACAGCCTCAGGTCTTCTTGGGTATGATGCTACAAGCTTGGCACACCTGTATTTGGTAAGTTTCTCCCATTCTTCTCTGCAGATCCTCTCAAGCTCTGTCAGGTTGGATGGGGAGTGTCGCTACACAGCTATTTTCAGGTCTCACCAGAGATGTTAGATCGGGTTCAAGTCCAGGCTCTGGCTGGGCCACTCAAGGACATTCAGCGACTTGTCCCGAAGCCACTCCTGCGCTGTCTTGGCTGTGTGCTTAGGGTTGTTGTCCTGTTGGAAGGTTGATTCTTCGCCCCAGTCTGAAGTCCTGAGTGCTCTGGAGCAGGGCGGCTAGCTCTTGGAAGAGTCTTGGTAGTTCCAAACTTCTTCCATTTAAGAATGATGGAGGCCACTGTGTTCTTGGGGACCTTCAATGCTGCATAAATGTTTTGGTACCCTTCTCCAGATCTGTGCCTCAACACAATCCTGTCTCGCTCTACGGACAATTCCTTCGCCCTCTAAGTCTGTCTTTCTATCTATCTCTACCTTTATCTCCTCTCTCCCTCTCTCCCCCCTTTTCTCTCTCTTCTCTATTTCTGTTGTTCCCTCTGTCTTTCATGCTCTCTCTTTCTCTTCCCTGTCTCACTATCCTTCTTTCCCTATCTCTTTCTCTCTGTCTCTCTCTTTCCCTTTCTCTTTGATGAATACCAACCATCTCACTCAGATATCTATGTCTCTCTAGACAGTCGGTCTGGATGGTTTCAATTACACGAGTTATTCCAGTCTGGTCCCACAGAGGTACTTTGAGCATTCACCAACATTAACTTCTTAGCGATCAGCGCACGAAGTGACCGTTTTGGAGAGCCTGGCGTGCCCAAAGTAAAATGCCTCCCATTCAGGCCCAGAAAATAGGATATGCACATATTTAGTACCATTGGATAGGAAACACTCTGAATTTTCTAAAAGTGTTAACCATTTGTCCCCGAGGAATTTCTGTCCTGGAAAAAGTGGTTTTGACAGAGTGCCTCATTTGGAACCCCTCCCTTATGAAAATGCCCATATAAGGCCATATGAATGCAGTACCTATCGCTTCCTCTGGATGTCAACAGTCTCGAGACAGTGTTCAGATTTGTTTTGGATGCTTTTAGAGCAGAGAAGAAGAGAAAACAGGAAGTGTCCCCTTGGATGTAAATCAGAGAGGAATAAGAGAGCTCCCGACAAGGCACACTCTGTGTTTTTTTTCCGTTCTTATAGCCCAGTTTATATTCCGGTTGAATTATTATAGTAAATATACGTAAAAGTGTTCCTAAGGATACATTTAAAATTATTTTTGATTGTTCTTGGACAAGTTTATAGGTATAAGTTGAAGGAGTTCTCTTCACGTTTCAATGGAGGAGTGGAGGCTGTAGTTTCTGATTATAACGCGCGAACTAAACGGAGATTTATGGATATAATACATTACTTTTTCTAACAAAAGAACCATGGATTGTCTTCGTTGGACACTTTGGAAGCCATCAGCAGAAGTTCTTCAACAGGTAATTGATTTGTTTTCGCTGTGAAATGTGTTTTGTGTGAACCGTGAAGGCTAATGAATTCATGGTAATGAGAAAATAGTGAAGGTGCTACCCTCAAACAATCAAATGTAGTGTTTTCGCCGTAAAGCCTTTTTGAAATCTGACAACGCTGTGATATTGCCAAGAAACAGTGCTTTTGATGAGTATGAAACACTAGCGCCCCACCACTGCCTAAGAAGTTAATCCAATAGGTAGACCTCTATTGAAAGATATGAATATACACTCAACGGCTAGTTTATTAACATCTTAGGGAGCAGTGGTGCGCTAGAGCTCCACTCCCGACACTACCGGGTGAAATGCAAGGCGCCAAATTCAAAATCCAAAAGTTGAATTATTAAACATTCATCAATATACAAGTGTTGCATAGTCATCAAAAGCTCTGCTCCTTGGCAATATCACAGCGTTGTCAGATTTCAAAAAGACTTTACGGCGAAAGCACTACATTTGATTGTTTGAGGGTAGCACCTCCAATATTTTTTTCATTAGCATACATTCATAAACCATTGCGGTTAACACAAAACGCATTTCACAGCGAAAACAAACCAATTACCTTTTGAAGAACTTCTGCTGAGGGCTTCCCAAGTGTCCAACGAATACAATCCATGGTTCTTTTGTTAGAAAAAGTAATTTATTATATCCATAAATCTCCATTTGGTTGGTGCGTTATGATTAGAAAATACAGCATCCACTCGCCCATTGAACCGTGAAGAGAACTCGTTCAACCTATACCTAGAAACTTGTCCAAGAACAATCAAACATCATTGATAATGTATCCTTAGGAACACTTTTATGTATATTTAGTATAATATTTCAACCGGAATATAAACTGGGTGATAGGAAAGGAAAAAACCACAGCGCGCGCCCTGGGAACCTCTTCTGTTTACTTCTTGTTACCACTTCCTAATTCTTCTTCTATTACCATCCAGAACAACTAAACAAAATCAAAACACTGTCTAGAGACGGTTGACATCCAGTGGAAGCAATAGGTACTGAAATCTTACTCCCTTATCTGGTCATTTTCAAAGGGAGGGGTTCAAATTGAGGCAATGTGCCAAAATCACTTTTTCCAGGACAGAAATTCCTCGGGTTTTCGCCTGCCATATCTGTTCTGTTATACTCACAGACAATATTTTAACACTCTTGGAAACTTCAGAGTGTTTCCTATCCAATAGTACTAATTATGTGCATATTCTATGTTCTGGGCCTGAGTGGGAGGCATTTTACTTTGGGCACGTCAGACTCTCCAAAACCGTCACCTCGGGAGCTGCTCCCTATGAAGTTGTCACTAGTTTTGCCCATTTCAACATTCAATTGAATGTCTCGATGTCCGTCTGCCTGCCACGGCCACGTGACTCACTGTCTGAAGGAGCTCTACATTTTCATTATCAGTTAGTGCACTGCAATGGAAGACTGACGTATATGACACAGTACAAGTCCCACCCACATGACATTATAGCTTACCAATGAGCAAGTGTGCAGTTGAGTGGGTGCATTGTTATCTTTCGTGTTTTTCAATGAGCACTGCAGTGTAGCTGGACTAGCTGTCACTTCCAAGGAGAAAACCACCTGCTGAAATCTTGAACAAAGAGGCGAGGGAACACAATGGAATGTGACTGACCCCAGTGGTGTCGGAATCTGGTAACACCTGCCTAAAGAGTATAAATCAAAATGGAGGAATGGGGGTGGAGATTATGGGCAGAAAAACCGCTCTAAAATTGTTTGAATACACATTGGAACTATGTACTACTAATTATTTTCACTCTCATTTGTTTAACTCGGTTCCAAGTGCAAGATGGCGTCACATCATGACCAGTCAGCCCTCTCACCTCAGGCCGCCATTCAGCCCTCTCAGTCTACTCTGAGAATCAGGGATTGTTTCCCCAGTATGCATACCCTTGGATGGCCATTAAGGCTTTGATGTGAACAAGAGGCCCGCTTTGTCCTCCAGTGTATGTGGCAGAACACATCACATCCATCTATCAGGGTTTTTCTTATAAAGCAAAGGAAAACAAAGATGTGTGTGCCCGATTTTTGTGGAAATGTGGGCCAAATGACCTCTCCATCTGTTCCTGTACCTATGGGGACCAGAGAGCAGGACCTGGAGATGCACATGGCCCTAGATACATTACCAGGAATGCAGGGTGTGAGTGAAGATGTAAATTCTGTCTGGTTGTGTGTGCGAGAGAGGTTGCATGTGTGTGTGTGCTCTGATCCAGAGATTAATAATTGATATTACAGTATACTATAGTATGACCCTATCGAAGTCAGACAGGCCCCCGTTGATTAGGCCCTAGAGCACAATGTGTCCGTCCTATGCTAAATCGCACATTGGTTAGGCAAAAGTGTGTCACACTACACAATAGCATGAGCACAGACTGTACACAGCAATTCAGACCAAGTGTGATCAACAGGAAGATAAGGACTACAACACCTTTTAAGTTGTCCAGTAATGGCGCCTTCTGTTAACCTGCTTTTTGTTCAACAGGAGTCCCCTTGCTTAGTCTGGTCTGCATGTGAATGTTTTCTCTTGTCTATTTGCTCACATAAATATTGACAAATGGTAGGACTGTTTTTACACACTGTCTATCCAAATGTCTTTGCATTCCTGGCTGACTGTGTTTCCTAGCTAGCACACTTCTGTTCCACAGTGGTGATACAGATGTCTTAGAAGATTTAAGAAACATACTGTATGTTACATCTTGCAATTTGAGCCATGAATTTAGTATGTATTTCATGATGAATGCTACCATGGTGGTAAAGTAGTTCCATTTAGCAGAGTGTTTGTTTGTATTTTCTGAAGGCTTTTATGATGTTCCAAAAAAGGACCTATTTGTTGCAGAGAACATTCACAGGCTTCTGCTTGGCCTTAAATTCTTGGCCCTCCTACCTTTTCCAACCCCCACACTTCCACTCCCCTTCCTCTCTCCCCTGATTGCAGGACATCAAATGGAGCTATAACTGTCTGCTCTTTAAGACTCTTGGCATCTGCGCTCTATGTCTGCCGGCCTGATAAAGCTGACAATGGTTGGCATGGAGACGGTAGCCATTAATCTGGTGCTGTGCTGAGTTGTACTGGCTGCACGGTCTATGTACAGACGTGTGTGTGTGTCAGGTCAGGTAGAAAGAGGCAGCACAAAATATTATGCGTATGAAAAGGGGTTAGCCATGTCGCTCACTCATCTTTTAATTTTGACCAGGTATTAATCTCTTTTTCAATTGTGTCCTGGTCAAAAGGGAGAAGCAGCTGCTCTTTTCTTTCAAATTGTAATCTTCTAATATGTACCCTCTGCTGGGCATTGTGACTAGTAAAGTGGCTAGTCCTAAACCCTAATTGCTTGTTGTGTTATGAGAGCTGTGCTTTTGATCAGATTAATCACTATTTCGTAGTATGGGTCTACTTAAAAAAGGCACGCAAAATTGGGGAGAACGAAGGGTCGTGTTGTCAATGGCAATCCCTCTTAATCAACGACACTGTAAGAGACATTGACTCAATGTCAATTTATCACGCTATCCATCGGAACATGATGGTGTTATAGTGTTATAACACAGTTCATCAGACTTCCAACAAGTCATCTGTTGAACAATACTCTGTGAATATGGTTAGACCAGTTGGATCTGTTGAACACTTGCCTCTATGTACTACATTTGTTTGCAATCATGGACCAACACATGACCAAACACATCAAAAATGAGGAGGACCAAGGCACTCTTCATGCAGTTAAAATGCCTTCATTGCGGTGGAATGTTCAATTGAACAAAATCTTTAAAACTCAAAACCGTTTTGGCGTGTCTTGTCTAGCCTTTGTCAGGGAGTGGTACCATGACCAGCACAATTTACATTCTGAGGTATTATTAACCTTTTCATTTGTGAGTTCCAAATATCTCTAACGGTCACCACAGTGATGTCACAATGCACTCACTGTTCCAAAATGTGATTGTTACGCAACAGGACAGTTATCCCACGCTGCCCTCAAACCAAGGCATGCTGCCTGCTGATTATCTACAGTATAGGCTGTTTCAACTTGTCCATTTCTAATTATTTTGGAACAGGTTTTATTTTCTAACAGTTTTAATTGAGGTGTGTTCCACCTCTTCATTAATTCACAAAGAAGTAGCCCATTTCACTGTTGCCTCAGACAAAATTGTCGTCATTACTGAACTTCTTTCTTTGACTAGAGCCCAAGCACTTCCCCAGTGTTTCCCCAAGTATAAAAAAGAACCCCCCCAAAAAAAAAATCAAAATGTATTTGTTACATTGGAATACAACAGGTGTAGACCTTACAGTGAAATGCTTACTTACAAGTCCTTAACCAACAATAAAATACCCCCTCAAAAAAAAAGAAATAAAGTAACAAATAATTAAAGAGCAGCAGTAAAATAACGATAGCGAGGCTATATACAGGGGGTACTGGTACAGAGTCAATGTGCGGGGGCACCGGTTAGTCGAGGTAAATGAGGTAATGTATACATGTGGGTTGAGTTATTAAAGTGACTTATGCATGGACAATAACAGAGAGCAGCAGCATCGTAAAAGAGGGGGAGCGATGCAAGTAGTCTGGGTAGCCATTTGATTAGATGTTCAGTAGGCTTTTGGCTTGGGGGTGGAAGCTGTTTAGAAGCCTCTTGGACCTAGACTTGGCACTCTGGGTACCGCTTGCCTATGACTAGGGTGGCTGGAGTCTTTGACCATTTCTAGGGCCTTCCACTGACACTCTGTATAGAGATCCTGGATGGCAGGAAGCTTGGCCCCAGTGATGTATTGGGCCGTACGCACTACCCTCTGTAGTGCGTTGCGGTTGCATGCCAAGCAGTTGCATACCAAGAGGTAATGCAGGTAGTCAATCCTTTGAGGATCTGAGGACCCTTGCCAAATCGTTTCAGCTTCCTGAGAAGGAAGAGGTGTCTCTGTCGTCCTCCCTATATGCTTTCTCGTTGTTGTTGCCTACCACTGTTGTGTCATCGGCAAACTTAATGATGGTGTTGGAGTCGTGCCTGGCCGTACAGTCATGAGTGAGCAGGGAGTACAGGAGGGGACTGAGCACGCACCCCTGAGGGGCCCCCGTGTTGAGGATCAGCGTGGCGGATGTGTTGTTACCTACCCTTACCACCTGGGGGCGGCCCGTCAGGAAGTCCAGGATTCAGTTGCAGAGGGAGGTGTTTAGTCCCAGGGTCCTTAGCTTAGTGAAGAGCTTTGAGGGCACTATGGTGTTGAATGCTGAGCTGTAGTCAATGAATAGCATTCTCACATAGGTGTTCCTTTTGTCTAGGTGTGAAAGGGCAGTGTGGAGTGAAATAGTGATTGCATCATCTGTGGATCTGTTGGGACGGTATGAAAATTGGGGTGGGTCTAGGTTTTCTGGGATAATGGTGTTGATGTGAGCCATGACCAGCCTTTCAAAGCACTTCATGGCTACAGACATGAGTGCTACGCGTCGGTAGTCATTTAGGCAGGTTACCTTAGTGTTCTTGGGCACAGGGACTATGGTGGTCTGCTTGAAACGTTGGTATTACAGACTCAGACAGGGAGAGGTTGAAAATGTCAGTGAAGACACGTTCCAGTTGGTCAGCACATGCTCGCAGTACTTGTCCTGGTAATCCATCTGGCCTTGCGGCCTTGTGAATGTTGACTTGTTTAAAGGTCTTACTCACATCGGCTGCTGACAGCACGATCACACAGTCGTCCGGAACAGCTGATGCTCTGTGGCATGTTTCAGTGTTACTTGTCTCGAAGTGAGCATAGAAGTAGTTTAGCTCGTCTGGTAGGCTTGTGTCACTGGGCAGCTCTCGTCTGTGCTTTCTTTTGTAGTCTGTAATGGTTTGCAAGCCCTGCCACATTGGACAAGCCTCAGAGCCGGTGTAGTACGATTCTATCTTAGTCCTGTATTGACGCTTTGCCTGTTTTCTTATAATATTTCTTATAAGCTTCCGGGTAGTGTCCCGCTCCTTGAAAGCGGCAGCTCTAGCCTTTAGCTCAGTGCGGATGTTGCCTGTAATCCATGGCTTCTGGTTGGGGTATGTACATACAGTCACTGTGGGGACGATGTCATCAATGCACTTATTGATGAAGCCAGTGACTGATGTGGTGTACTCCTCTGTGAAATGTGAGGCGCCAAATTCAAAATCCAAAAGAATTATTAAACATTCATCAATATACAAGTGTTGCATAGTCATCAAAAGCTCTGATTCTTGGCAATATCACAGCGTTGTCAGATTTCAAAAAGGCTTTACGGCGAAAGCACAACATTTGATTGTTTGAGGATAGCCCCTCTCATATTTTATGCATTAGCATAAATCCATAACCAACGCGTGTCTCATTTCAACCGGATTGTAGCCTGACTGATAAAGGAAAATAAAGTGAGGCGCGCTCTCGTTCTCGTGAACGGAAAAGATATTTCTCATTTCCACTTCCTTCAGTAAATCTTCTTCTATACGGTTCCCTTTAGCCCTATTGTTTTGAAACCTTGTCTAAAGACTGTTGACATCCTGTGGAAGCCATAGGTACTGCAGTCTCAGTCCTACAAAACAGAGAAATGAAGGAGAAGGAGAAAAAGATCATTTACAAAAAAATTGTTTTTTGAAACTTCAGAGTGTTTCCTATCCAATAGTACTAATTATGTGCATATCCTAGTTTCTGGGCCTGAGTGGCAGGCATTTTACTTTGGGCACGCCAGACTCTCCAAAACCGTCTCCTCGGCAGCCGCTCCCTAAGAAGTTAAGGGGTATGAATACTTTCTGAAGGCACTGTATGACATTTTTAGAGCTATATTTTTTGATTGCCCCCGCGAAACAGGCACAGCAGCAGGGCAGACATTACAGGAATCATGAGGAGAATGCACTTTACTGTTTGACCAAATCATGTTTTTAGCCTCCTAAAAAAATATGATTCTTTGAGTGAGGTGACCATGTAGGATGTGCAGCTCACACCGATGCGACCAACAAAAAGGTTTTACTCGCACAGCCAAGTCAAAGGGTCCAACAACCCTCGATTTATTTTTAACAACCGTCCCCTATTATGGACTACCCCCAAATAAATGTTGAACTGTCCCTAAATGGTAGCAGTCTGGAGGCCTGTGTGGGAAAGGGGAATGCACAAAACTGTACTGGAGATTCCTGTGTTTAATTCACCAGAGTGGTTGTGTTCACAGTTAATCTCATCCGCCCCCAACCCCCCTCTCGCCCTCTCTCCTCTTCATCTCTATTCCCCTTTCTCTCTTTCTGTCACTCTTCCTCGATTGCATAGTATGGTTGGCATACCAGCTTCGCTCTCACTGTGATTTAAAATATAGCTCAATTCTCTCCACAACTTGGAATGGTCACAAGACGTGGTACAGTAGCTGAGGAAAGCCATCTGGTTGGACTAAATAAACAAATCTGGTGGTGGCTTTCCAGGCCATTGGGACATTTATTAGCAGGCATTTATTCCAGTTGATTGACATGAGTAAAGGGATACCAATCTTCTACAACTACTATGACGACTACCACTATTGCTAATTGTATTTATTTATCACATCACAGTGTAGGTGCTGAAATGCACCATGTACGTAATGGACAGATACAATATCTTCATATGTTATATGTTATAACATATACGTTATATACGTACATAGGGAAACAGACCATTGCCTGAGATCCACATTCCAGTCTTTTCTTCTCAAGGGACATGGCATAAGGAAATTTGGAAATACCCCACCACCCAACCCCTACTTTTTTTTTTTACAATACATTATTCTAGGTCAGAGCCGTAGACTGGTCAGTACACCCCTGCCCCTGGAACAGCAATAAAATGCCCTACATGCTTACTCAGACTGCAGCCTGGAATTCTATAGAAACTAGGGTTGGGCGGTATCCAGATTGTCATACCTTCATACCGACCTTGTGCTATCTTGGGATATTCGGTAATACCGACACTGAACACAAGGGGTGCTATTTTCAATACGAAGGCTAGCAATGCTAACAAGTGCACTACCGGTCAAAAGTTTTAGAACACCTACTCATTCCAGGGTTTTTCTTTATTTTTACTATTTTCTACATTGTAGAAGAATAGTGAAGACATCAAAACTATGAAATTGGTTGAAAAACAAGTGACTCCAACCTAAGTGTATGCCAACTTCCGACTTCAACTGTATATGCTGTGTAAGGGCAATTTTACCAAGAAGGTGAGTGATGGAGTGCTGCATCAGATGACCTGGCCTCCACAATTCCCCGACCTCAACCAAATTGAGATGGTTTGGGATGAGTCGGACCGCAGAGTGAAGGAAAAGCAGCCAACAAGTGCGAAGCATATGCATATGTGGGAACTGTTGGAAAAGGATTCCAGGTGAAGTTGGTTGAGAGAATGCCAAGGGTGTGCAACGCTGTCATCAAGGCAAAGGGTGGCTATTTGAAGAATCTCAAATATAAAATATATTTTGATTACTACATGATTCCATATGTGTTATTTCATAGTTTTGATGTCTTCACTGTTATTATACAATTTAGAAAATAGTAAAAAATTAAGAAAAACCCTTGAATGAGTAGGTGTTCTAAAACTTTTGACCGGTAGTGTACATGTAAAGTTCCATAGCGAATATGCAGTTATTATACAATCTCCTCTGACATAAACTATTTGCAGGACAGACATCAGTTCATAACGTTGTACAAGTAACTAAAATGCTACTCACAGTTTGCTGCATGCACAAAACAAATATTAGACATCAAGGCTCTCAATCCAGGAGAGTCTGCTGTTACCAAGAGGAGCTTGATTGCAAGAGGCTAACCACTTAGAAAGATAACTAGCTACTAAGTTAGGAAACCAAATGCACAACTGCAGAACATTTAGCACATTTTAGACCGTTAACTTAATAGTTAGGTTATAAGATATCTAGTTGTGAATTTCATACTGTAACACCTGGTGTGTGCTGCACAACAGTGAGTGACTCACAAGGCTCCGGTCTCTTATTGTTGTGTGCTTGTAAATAACATGTGACTGGGGACTACCGGTAAGCTTCATAATTTAAAATAATGTGACAGGTGAAAGGAAAAATGTGAACTGCTTTATCGCCTAACGTTTTTCACAAGTTGACTGTAGGTATTTATTTAAAAAGTAGCTACAAATATTCAAATGTATTAAAAAACGTCAAATAAATAGTTTCAACGGTATTTACGGTAGGGGTGTAACAGTTCACCAAACACAGTGCACAGTGCGGTACAAACACAGTGCGGTACATATTGCGGTTTTAGGATCACGGTTCGGTTTTGGTACAGCGGGAAAATGAGATGCCATTCACAATGTTCAGCATTCACAATGTTCCTGGCATTGTCTGTTGTGACAGGATTGTTATGTTGGGCCTCTCAAGTTTCCACTTTGATGCTGCATTTGTAATTATGTGGGAGGTGGGAATTTACCAGTTGTGAAGTCGTAAATACCAGTTGGATGCATTTGTGTGATTTGAACTCATTGAAAAAGCCGATTGGCTAGTGCTGAGCGATTAACCTAAAGTTCCGTTAATTTTTGTTTTTTTAAACAACTAATTGACCAACATCGGTTCATTAATTGGACTTCCATTTTGTTCGTTTTTTTTTCTTCTGTTAGATCAATCCATACATCGCACAGTTTCTTTAGAGATCCAGCCTGAACTGTGCAATGTAGTTGGTAGTTCGACATAGTTTAGCGCATAAAACGTGGGAATTAACTACAATGACCATAGTCTATTGCTCCTTTACTTGTCCAGTCTGTTTCTTTTACTACTGAAGAGAGAAAAGTGCACAATTGTGAGGTGATATAGAGAGCAGCTGTTGCTTCGCAAGGTATTTCTACTTGAAAATACATGATCTAAGTGATTTGATAGTTGGTATTCAGCATAAAAGTATGCCTTATTTTCTTTGAAGATCTACAAAATAGTGATTTTGTCAAAAAGCATAGGCAGCAGCTCTATAGAGATGAGATGATGACTTGGAATTAAATAATAAAGTAATCAAGTAAAACAAATGTAATATACACAACAATAGAAATATTTTATTAAAGTAAAGTAATGTGAATAAATTATGGTTAATAAGTGATACGCAGTAACATCATGGGACTTTTATTAATTGTTTTATTCTGTGTTGTTACAGCATTCAACCCACATAATGCATAGTGCATTTAATGTTTATAAAAAAAATTATGAAAACCATAAT
Organism: Brachymystax lenok tsinlingensis; assembly: GCA_030435695.1. Classification (NCBI taxonomy): domain Eukaryota; kingdom Metazoa; phylum Chordata; class Actinopteri; order Salmoniformes; family Salmonidae; genus Brachymystax; species Brachymystax lenok. The sequence continues at coordinate 8,379,923 of CM059818.1, read as the reverse complement.
TGAAAACTGATTTTGGGGGAATTTTTTTTACCGAAACCGAACCCACCTCAAAAAGCACTAATTGCTCAGCTCTACTAATGGCCAACAAGCTGCGTGAACCATAAACTAAAAATACAGCTATCATGCTTGTAAACAAATTATAGTTAGTTAAATAATGTTTTGTTGCATTTAACTGACGAAAATGCTGTTATAGAATAGGCTCGGGCGGTATACCGTATACCTGGGAATTTGGAAATGGTTTTTCAATACCGTTGAAACTATTTCTTTAAAGTTTTTCAATATATTTTTATATTTGTAGCTACCTTTTAAGTAAATGCCTGCAGTCAAATTGTGCAATGCATTAGTAGATAAAGCAGATTGGGTTCTTCATTTCACCTGTCACATTATTTTACATTATGAAGCTTACCATAGTTCCCCAGAACATTTGAGCCAGTCATGTGTTTGTTTGTAAATAGCACAACGGGAAAAAGCCGGAGCATATGAGTAACGTTACAACTGTCTATTGACAGGGGTCACGTTTTATATTGAAAGTCATCAGTGTTTTTTTGCTTCAGTAGAGTGATCAGGGATGTGCATCTATAGTTTTCCTTCACAGAAAATACATTTGTGCAACACATTCTGCAGAAAATAGCTTCATTTTCATCAGATGACAACAAAAGTCCAATGCTATTTGGCTGGCAGCCACACAAGAAAATTTGCTTATAATGAAAAAGCAAGGTATTTTTTGCAAAAACGACGAATGGCCAACAGAAAGAATATAGCCAGCTACAAAATGTATAATGATTTGCTTAAAGTTAATCTTGCATTTTACCTGAGAAAAGTAGGCTGGCTACATTGAGAAAAGTAGCTACACATCAGTCAGGGCACTGTCTGCTGATAGAATGCCTGTTTTGTGAATTCTCATCCGAGTGCAGAAATTACAATAAGCATTTTAGATCTGCGTTTACGAAACGCAGCAAGATATTATGGGTTTTATATTGTTTTTCCTGCGTGAAAAACACAGCATTCTGCATTACATGACCCGTAAGTTTAACTTGTCTAGTTTAAGTAAGTGGCTGAATTAATAAGCAGGGGATGTAAAGCCATAACACAAGTTTTTCCAGCAGCAGATTATGATCGATAATGTCAAAAGCCGCACTGAAGTCTAACAAAACAGCCCCCACAATATTTGTATCATCAATTTCTCTCAGCCAATCATCAGTAATTTGTGTAAGTGCTGTGCTTGTTGAATGTCCTTCCCTATAAGCGTGCCGAAAGTCTGTTTGTTTACTGTAAAATAGCATTGTATCTGGTCAAACACAATTCTTTTCAAAACTTATCTAAGGGTTTGTAACAGGCTGATTGGTCGGCTATTTGAGCCAGTAAAGGGGGCGTTACTATTCTTAGGTAGCAGAATGACTTTTGCTTCATTCCAGGCCTGAGGGCATACACTTTCTAGTAGGCTTAAATTGAAGATATGGCATACAGGAGTGGCGATATCGTACACCATTATCCTCGGAATTCAAAATTACAATTCTTGTCTTTCATAATGTGGTCAGATATACTTGGATGTGTTGTGTCAGCGTTTGTTGCTGGTATGTCATGCCTAAATTTGCTAATCTTGCCAATGAAAAAAGTATTAAATTAGTTTGCAATATCAGTCGGTTTTGTGATGAATGAAACTACTGATTCAACAAATGGAGCTGAGTTTACCTTTTTTCCCTAAATGTAATTGAAGGTGCTCCAAACCTTTTTACAATCATTCTTTATGTCATTTAGCTTTGTTTCAAAGTGTAGTTTCTTCTTTTTATTCAGTTTAGTCACATGATTCCTCAATTTGCAGAACGTTTGTCAATCGTTTGTGCAGCCAGACTTATTTGCCATTCCTTTTGCCTCATCCCTCTTAAGCATACAATTTTTTAATTCCTCATCAATCCACAGGGATTTAACAATTTTTACAGTCATTTTCTTAATGGGTGCATGCTTATTAGTAACTGGGATAAGCAATTTCATAAATGTGTCAAGTGCAATGTTTGTTTGCTCCTCATTACACACCACGGACCAACAAATACAGTGTCAAGAAAAAGTTTGAACCCTTTTGAATTACCTGGATTTCTCCATAAATTGGTCATGAAATTTTATCTGATCTTCATCTAAATCACAACAATAGACAAACACTGTCTGCTTAAACTAATAACACACAAACAATTATACGTTTTCATGTCTTTATTGAACACATCGCGTAAACATTCACAGTATAGGGTGGGAAAAGTATGTGAACCCTTGGATTTTGTACCATTCATACTTACAAAACTGTTTCAGTTTAGCAATATTCTGATGGATGTCTGGTGGGAACTGCTCTCGAGGTCAAGCCACAGCATTTTAAATCGGGTTGAGTTCAGGACTCTGACTGGGCCACTTCAGAAGGCGCATTTTCTTCTATTGAAGCCATTCTGTTGTTGATTTACTTCTGTGTTTTGGATCGTTGTCCTGTTGCATCACCCAACTTCTGTTGAGCTTCAATTGGCGGACAGATAGCCTTACATTCTCCTGCAGAATGTCTTGATAAATTTGTGAATTCATTTTTCCGTCGATGATAGCAAGCTGTACAGGCCCTGAGGCAGCAAAGCAGCCCCAAACCATGATGCTCCCTCCACCATACTTTACAGTTGGGATGAGGTTTTGATGTTGGTGTGCTGTGTCTTTTTTTCTCCACACATAGTGTTGTGTTCCTTCCAAACAATTCAACTTTAGTTTAATCTGCCCACCAAATATTTTGCCAGAAACGGAACATCCAGGTGCTCTTTTGCGAACATCAGACATGCAGCAATGTTTTTCTTTGGACAGCAGTGGCTTCTTCCGTGGTGTCCTCCCATGAACACCATTCTTGTTTAGTGTTTTACGTATCGTTGACTCGTCAACAGAGATGTTAGCATGTTCCAGAGATTTCTGTAAGTCTTTAGCTGACACTCTAGGATTCTTCTTAACCTCAATGAGCGTTCTGCACTGTGCTCTTGCAGTCATCTTTGCAGGATGGCCACTCCTAGGGAGAGTAGCAACAGTGCTGAACTTTCTCCATTTATTGCCAATTTGTCTTACCGTGGACTGATGAACATCAAGGCTTTTAGAGAGACCTTTGTAACCCTTTCTAGCTTTATGCAAGTCAACAATTCTTAATCTTAGGTCTTCTGAGATCTATTTTGTTCACATCAGGCAATGCTTCTTGTGAATAGCAAACTAACATTTTGTGAGTGTTTTTTAAAGGGCAGGGCAGCTCTAACCAACATCTCCAATCTCGTCTCATTGATCGGACTCCAGGTTAGCTGACTCCTGACTCCAATAGCTTTTGGAGAAGTCATTAGCCTAGGGGTTCACATACTTTTCCCAACCTACACTGTGAATGTTTAAATTATGTATTCAATATAGACAAGAAAAATACAATTTGTGTTATTAGTTTAAGCACACTGAGTTTGTCTATTGTTGTGACTAAGATGAAGATCAGATCAAATTTTGACTAATTTATGCAGAAATCTAGGTAATTCCAAAATGGTTCACATACTTTTTGCCACTTCTTGCCACTGTATTCTTTACATAAACAACATAGGAATCACTACAAAACGTATTGTATGACCTCTTATACACTATATTAGGCCCAGCCTTTGGAACTTTGGTTTTCCTAGATATGGCTACTATATTGTGATCACTATATCCGATGGATCTGGATACCTATTTCAAGCACTTTTCTGAAAGCATGGGTAAAATGTGATCAATACAGGTTGATGATTTCATTCCCGTTGTAAAAAGATCCTGTGTGTAGCTGGTGTAGAGGAGTCAGGCGCAGGACAGCAGAATTGAGTAATACACGTATTTACTCAAATGTTCACAAAATACATCTCAAAATACAGAGCCCACAACTAACGGACCTATTACATACAAACAATCACTCACAAACAAACATGGGGGAACAGAGGGTTAAATAATGAACAAGTAATTATGGGATTGAAACCCCACAATTTGATAACTTTTTTTGGATGCTTGCTTGTTTTCATTGCTTTACTGGAAAGATTAGCAGAAGTAGATATTCTCATCTTATTTATGTTAGTGCAGGGTAAGCTGCACATAGTGGACTTCCTAATAGGGCACACCGCCTAAGTGCTAACAGCATACATCTGGTTCAAAGCATATGATTGCTGCATACAATAGCTGTAGGATCAGCAGAGGTATTCAGGTCAGTTAGAGGGACATAAATTAGGTTACTTACATTCTGTCTGCCAATGCCCCTGATATAATGTACATTTGCTAAAGCATTATGATGACTCAGCGACACGATGGTAGGGACTAACTGAGCTGGGCTTGGGTCATTGTCTCAACGCAGCCTTATAGTGCTGTGAAAGGATCCAGAAACCCAAATGATTTGAGTGGATCCCTCCTTAAGTATGCGTCAAAACATTTTATTTGCACAATGTCTCTTGTTCACATTCGCTTGTGAATGTCCAAACTGACCAAAAATGACATTCGGTAGCTGCTACCTATATATGTATAACTTTATGAGCTAGATTGCCTGTCTTTGCAATTGGTTTATTTTTGTTTGCTTATGTTTGCATATTTCGCTAGCAGCCTCCATGGAAATTTGTTATTACTTGTGCACATTTTTGTAGCGTTCTGGTAATACACGCCCAATGGGCTTTTTTTTTGCGTTTTTGGTGCACCCTTTTGTACTAAACCGGTAATAACAAAATTCCCGAGATGAGAGAAGGACGGTATGATGATATGAACATCTGGATCCCGCCCAACCCTATTATAGAGGCCATTTCCTTAGTAGGTGACATCAGAGGCCACCATGTGGGAGAAGTGGGTGCTCAGGATGATAGACGAGTTTCTCACTAGTAATAACCAGTTGGAGGGTCGTTCAAGGGATTTTTCCCAGTCATATGTGGTAAATTCCCACTTCCCACGGTTACGAACACACCATGACCCTGCCTCCTTCAAAATGTTTATCTGACTTCATAAAGATAATTAAAATATACAAGCAAGCATGAGGCAATGAGTTGACGTTGACTAGGAATAATTGGTCGAGAGTTTAGAGTTCACCCTGTAAAGATACAAGTTACCACAGAGATCATACATCCATATAGACATCCATATAGCATCAGAGTTATCCTCAATGATCAAGTTTCAGATAGATACCAGACATAGATACTATAATATTATTCTATCAAACATTCAATAGTCAGTACTCTGGATACTGGCCCTTCAGAGGGGAAGGGCTGACTAGTCCTTGGGAATTTTCCTTTGTGTTTTACTTGTGTTCCTGGACCATTTCCCATGCAGCTCTAGGTGACAGAGAGTACATACATTAGTGCCTAGCCTACATGTGTAATGTAGTAAGAATGTGAACACTTGAAAGCTTGATGAAGGAAGCAACATTTTAATTGCTACATCTGTTTTGAATTGAGTGAGTTGTGTTAGCTGCTGTTTCTTACAATAACATGATTTGTGTACTGTTACTGTAGTTAAGTCTGTGGCGTAATATGCTCTATTTGCATCTAAAGCAGATTCTGTTAAAGGTTGGAGGGCGCTATATCTTGCCAATCTCTCAAAAAGGCCTAAAAAAGGCCAACAATGTCTACTGTAATATTCCAGGTCAGCCAAGGACAGGTTTTACGAGACTATGAGGAAGCTAAAGTCTCACAAGGCTGTCATGTTTTCCAAAATGTATCAAAAGCATATGAACAATTCGTACAAGTTTTTACAATTCCTGATCACAGCCCTCAAATTCGAACACCATTCAACTGTGTAACCTGAATAAGATTTTCAAGGTGTCATTGTTTTATATAGGTTATGCTATGTCCACACACATGCACTGGTAGTAGTAGAATTTCCCTTGTATCGGTAGCTAGCTAGCCCACAGGTCATAGCATATTCATTGTATCGGTAGCTTGCTAAATGCTCTCTCCACAGGTCATAGCATTTCTATTTTATTTGTAGCTAGCTAACCGCAAACTTCTCCCTCAACAGGTAGTAACATTCATGTATCAGTAGCTAGCTAACCGCCAACTGCTCTCTCTCTCTTTCCTCAGGTGCGTTCGCCAAGGTCAAAGAGAGTCAGCGGATGAGCGACGAAGGGAAAATGGACCAGGACGAGGCAGACGGAGTGCGTAAACGCTGCCGGACAGTGGGATTCGCTCTACAGGCTGAGATGAACCACTTCCACCAGCGCCGCGAGGTGGACTTCAAGGAGATGATGCAGGCCTACATCAAACAGCAGATCACCTTCTACCAGCGCGTGGGCCAACAGCTGGAGCGTACCCTGCACATGTACGACAACCTGTAGAGGCTGGGCTTGTCATCAGCCCTGACATTATCCTTCTGATCCGAAATGGCCACCCAGTTCAACTGGGCCTCTTCAGGGGTTGCTAAAAAGCCTAGTGGAAATAGAGACATCCCACTGGACACACACTGGTTGTTTAAGTGTAATTTGTCAAGGTATTGTGACGTGGAAAATACATTGGATTTTAACAGTTTTCATCATTGTAAAAAATCTTGATTCAAAAATCTTGGGTGGTTGAAATTAGGTTGAATTTCATATTTGATTAGACAAATGTTATTTGAACTTGTTTGAATCAACATCATTGTTTCAAAGTCATGCAATCAACCTAAATAGAGGTATATTGAAATAAAATGTTACGCCACAGTCCAACAATTCCTGCCTGAACATTGACAGGTAATGCACTTCAGTGAAACAAGTCTACCATACAGATGCCTTCCTCTATGGACCCTGCTTAGCTTCAGAAACAAGCTGTGTTCAATTCAGCTGACCTATCATGTCAACAGAGTTATTGGACTACCAAAATACCATTGAATAGTTGAAAGTAACTCCTCTAACTTTTCTTACACTAGGTGTATGTGAAAGTAAGTTTGGAGTGAGGTTGGGTTTATTATGTAAGCTACATTGACATCTGATTTTCCCAAAGGCCACCGTCATTTCAACGCTAGGTATACTATCATTCGACCATGGCTCATTGGATCTTTGGGAGTTTAGAAGTATAGAAGTAGTTATCATTAGTCTTATAATTAGGATGCCGAATTTACCTCTTTATTTCGGTTGATGGCATGAAGTTGAAACTGACGTTGATTCAAACATACAATTTTCTAGGTCAAATGAAATATGTCTAATAAAATATAAAATTCAACATAATTTCAACAGTGTTGGGGAATCTACTCTGAAAATATAGGGGAAGGGAAAGGGGGATACCTAGTCAGTTGTACAACTGAATGCATTCAACTGAAATGTGTCTTCCGCATTTAACCCTCTGAATCTGAGAGGTGCGGGGGGCTGCCATAATATAGTTTACCAAGCTACCAATTACTTCACACTGGAAGAAGTTAAGCTACACTAAAGCTTCCCTTAAGAAAAATATAGTTTACTTAACTAAGGTTACTTTGAAAAAGTAGTCAATACATCCAAAGTACTTTCAAAAAAATTATTGTATGCAAATTTGAAATTTACAAATTGCAAGAACAGTTCACTTTTGGGTCATACATTAATAGAATATGTAATTTAGCCTATTAAACATAACAATGTTTGAAGTGAGAATTTGGCAGGTCTGATGCCGAACACTCCCCAAACTATTTCCTACTTCACCCATATTTTATTGAATTTTTTTGCAAAAAGAGTTGTGTAGTTTCAGTAGTTATCTACACCACTGCGTGGCAAAAAAGTTATTACCTACTGATTTGACTTTGACTAGTTCAACTACCACCTAGCTACTTCATGTAGTTAAATTACTAGTTTAACTACATGTAGTTCGCTACTCCCCAACACTGAACCACCCAATATACACTTAGTGTACAAAACATTAGGAACACCTGGTCTTTCCGTTACATGGACTGACCAGGTGAAAGCTTTGATCACTTGTTCACTCCACTTCAATCAGTGTAGATGAAGGGGAGAAGACAGGTTAAAGAAGGATTTTTATACCTTGAGACAATTGAGACATGGATTGTGTTTGTGCGCCATTCAGAGAGTGAATGGGCAAGACAAAAGATTTAAGTGCCTTTGAAAAGGGTATGGTAGTAGGTGCCAGGCGCACTGGTTTGTGTCAAGAACTTAGGGCAAAAGGGAGGGGGGGGCGATATAACTCAGAATTAGGTAGGTGTTCCTAATGTTTTGTACACTTAACCTGGATGAACATAAGATTACTTTTTTTTTTTTTGTTTCTATGTGAAATTTTCAATGCATTTTCAATGTATACGTAGTTCTGATGACTATGTTGAAATTAGGTTGATGTAACAATCTGTTAGTCAGGTTAAGTCATTGTATTTAAGTTGAAGTTTTACCCTCATTTCAATGCTTACAACGATGGTTGAAATTAGTTTAAATCAGTACTGTTTGATTACTTTTTGTATTTTCCACATTGATTCCACGTCACAATACGTTTACAAATGGTATTGAAACAATGTTGATTCAACCAGTGTGTGCCCAGCTGGATGGCTGTAGCTGGGAAAGTTTATCTGTTTTTTCCCTTTCTTCATGGTGGACCATAATAGTCACACAAACCCTGGCTTGAAAGAAGAGAGGGGTTGCTGAGGTTGCTGCCTTTATAAAGATTACTTTCTGCTTATTTTGGCATGAATATGGGCCAAGAGGTTCATAGACTCGGACAGAAAGAGGGCATGTTCTTGAAGAGGCTGGGGAAGCCAGTTTGTGCACTTCACGTAATAGTCACTTTCCAGGCTGAAATTCGAAGTCTAAATTCTTTGTTTCAAGGGACTTACACCATTGTCTTCTTCATAAATCCACAAATGTTGCTATGTTATGACCAACATATTTTGTTGTTGTATGCGATACCATCTATTTAAGGTGTTTGCAACGAATCTTAATACGTTAAATGATAGGTGGCATTAAAGAATTCTTTGTAGAGGGTCAAAGATAGGCATGTGTAGCCTTAAGCAGACGGTAGAAACTGAACTCCTTTAGTGTACTGTTTGAAAACCATGACAGAGTCTATGCCATCTCCTCCCGTTGTTTCTCAGAGTAAGGGCTTAAATGCTCAGGTGTTCACTGCAAACGTGTTACCTTAATGTATTTTCTTGAGATAGCTCTCCATACAAGCCATGACTGCCTGTCGGCGGCTTTTAAAGTTCCAAGAGGCAGCAGCTGCACTACATAGCTTAAGATAATTAACATAACGTAATTAATGTTACTTTTTCCTTGGTCCCTGTAAGTGCCTTAAGGAGCCGAGGCATTTTAGTGTGATTTTCTAAACAAATGTCTTCACCTGCTTTTTCCATTTGAGGAGAAGCAGGCCTTTGGAGTCAGTTGTTCTCCAGTTGAGTTTGCACAGGGGCTTTGTACCCGTGGATCATGGTGTGTGTGTGTGCGTGCATGCATGCGTGCGATTGTCATTTGTTGGGTTATTGATAGACTCCTTGTTCTTTCTGTTGCAACAAACATAGGCCAGCAGTCTTGAAGTTGGAAGTACTTCATGTTACAGTAAGTGTAAACAAGGAGTAATCACCCCCCTTATTTGAGAAACAATGTTGGCTTTGAACATAGTGTTCTTCTCTGAACTGAATCATTACCGCACCAATTTCAGTGTTGATTACCAAATAATTTAAGTTGTTCCAGTCATATTACACATGGATTTTAATAGGAGCCATCTTGTGAGACTTTATAGAGATCTGTGGTTTGTCTTTAGAACTATTATGAATCTAAGAGGTTAAGACAGAGACACTGCTTCTCAGTGAAAGCATTGCCTCAAGAACAGTCAAGTAAATTATTAATTGCAGAGCACTAACTTGTTCACAATTAAGGCGTTGCTTTGAATAGTTACTTGAGTTAACGGTACGTTCACATGCTTTAATTGGCTTTTCCCAAGTACCTTTAAATAATACAGTACTCTACTCAGGGTTTTTATTCTGATTATGTAATATGGAATATTGAAGTATAAATCTCAATTTGACAGGGCAAAAACCAATCACCAAAAGAACAATACTGTAAGTTATTGGATGATGTCCTTTTTTTCCCAGTAATGCTTGAGACCATAGTTTCAGTAAATAAGCAAAGACTGCCCTGCATTACCTTCTAAGTAAACCACATAAGTCTGACTCTGTCTATGACTCAGTACTGAGTGCTGTCTCAATGGCTGTTCCACTTCCAACATACATTCCAGGGTATGGGTAGATGTTAAAACCAGGTGTTCCACAACCCTTCTTTTGAAATGTCCTCATCTTCGCCTGTTTTTTTTTATTGCACAAAGACCAAAGTATCACTATTTAGCACTCAGTTTCAAATGAAATGAAAGGGTCTCTCAATAAATAGCTGACCATACATAGGAGGCGGTCGAGTGTTGTCGGTCTTCAATAGTTTTCTTATTCAAACAGTCACATTTTGAAGAGATGGGTCTGACAACCTCTGTGGAAAGAGACTAACAGGGCAAAAGGAGAAGGAATATTCAGGGGAAAAGGACTGGAAATGATTCCATGTGAACTGTTACTCACCTACTCTGACTACCACTGGCAGTGCGAACGGTAATGTAAGGACATGTTGACAAACTGAATGGCTGGTGGAAGGACACTGAGTCTCACACGGATGATTCTTGCTTAACGAGGATGTGTGAGACTGAGACTGGGACTGGCATGATGAGACCTATAGTTCTGTTATATTTTCCTATATGGAAATACGCACTGTCTTAGGTTTTTGGCACGAGGAACGATGTCACTAAGGGAGGCTCTGAAAGTCTTAATAAAAGCGATCATGCTGATTCTGATTTTTTATGTTGTTTATCTATCTTTGTACGTGGAGCAGTGAGTTAATGTTGCCTTGGGGAATGATGGGGGGTGCTTTCTGGAGCCTTCAAAATATATGGTATGAATACACACTATACAAATTGTATTAATAAATTGCTGGGTAAAAGACACAAAAAGGCACTTCTACTATTAACACAATGATATTTGACATCACATAATATGGATATTTTTCCAGCTTTGACTGGGAAACTACTGCAACGAATCAAACTCCCTCTATGCAAACTAAAAAAAATATTGAATATTTTTTACGAGTTTCCATAGAGGGAGGTTGATTTGTTGCAGTAGTTTCCCAGTCAAAGCTGGAAAAATATAAATTTTATGTCAGCAAGTATTCTCATAGAATTCCTATGGCGTATGCATTGCTCGGTATGAATGGTTGTCACTGTAGAAATGTAACAAGTGCACCTCCCCTTGCCCCAAAATTCTCATCAACACCTGACAAAAAGCAGGATTCCACCATAACGTCCAATTTTGTCAGAACTGTTATCACCATGAGGAATGAGGGGCGGAAGGTTGCATTCTTTCACTTCTTGCTGGCCTTGGTGCTCATTATCATTCACTTCAATGTATTTATGTCAAATGTAAATATGGGCTCTATTCAATCTACCGCTGAAGCGTTACAGATTTTACGCTAGAAATGTAAAAGTAATTTATGTGTGTTTACTGTGAATACAGTCTCTGCTAATGCGGGAACATGGCTTTAAATTTCAATCACTCTATAACGCTGAACCTCCGCAATACGGATTGAATAGAGTCCTATGTCTGCCAATATTTGCATTCTGTACGTGCCCCATCCTGGACGTGTCCTAATGTGAAATATACATGCACTTTACTCTATTAAGCATGGAGTGAAAAAGCACACAAAAAAGGCTCACAAGAGCTTTATCATGAATTAAGAACAGCTGTTTTACTTATAATGACACTAAGACAAGGACCTTCACTATTTGTTTGCTTCAGATGTTTCAGAGGCAAGCATTCCATTTGTCAAGATGGTGTGCTGAATTTTAACATCTGAGTTGATATATAAACGGTAGTGTTTATTTTATATCAGACTTTTTAACGTTCTGTTATGAACTTTGGTTTAGAACATTCTATTAAAGACCTAGGTCTCTTTAAGTGTAGAGGATGTTAAGGTAGAAGAAAGACAGGCTGGAAATAGATCAACGGTACTGTTAGGTACGTACTGTTTTGGCGGTAAATACAGTTGAAGTCGGAAGTTTACATACACTTAGGTTGGAGTCATTAAAACTCGTGTTTCAACCACTCCACAAATTTCTTGTTGACAAACTATGGATTTGGCAAGTCGGTTGAGTCATCTACTTTGTGCATGACACAAGTAATTTTTCCATAATTGTTTACAGACAGATTATTTCACTTATAATTCACTGTATCACAATTCCATTGGGTCAGAAGTTTACATACACTAAGTTGACTGTGCCTTTAAACAGCTGGGAAAATTCCCGAAAATTCAATTGGAGGTGTACCTGTGGATGTATTTCAAGGCCTACCTTAAAACGCAGTGCCTCTTTGCTTGACATCATGGGAAAATCAAAAGAAATCAGCCAAGACATCAGAAAAAAAATTGTAGACCTCCACAAGTCTGGTTCATCCTTGGGAGCAATTTCCAAACGCCTGAAGGTACCATGTTCATCTGTACAAACAATAGTACGCAAGTATAAACACCATGGGACCACGCAGCCGTCACACTGCTCAGGAAGGAGACGCATTCTGTTTTGCCTGCTAATGCCTGCAATGCAGTGAAGAAAACGATATGACAACAATAACGTCTAATGTAACTGGCCCCTCTAACAGTACAACTGGCTCCAGCTTGGCCCCCCCAGTTGAAATGGTCTAGAACCGCCACTGTTTCCAAGTGGCCACACACTTCTCCAAAGTGCACAGGTCCTAAGTAATTTCAATACACTCGACTCAAATTAGAGTATTCAACTATAAGGTTCTTTTTTTAGCTCTCCTAGCTGTGCCATTGAGAAACTAGAGAACACTTGTAGTTGTTTTGTTTGGAACACAACCCTGCAATCACACAATTACTGTTGCCGTTTACGCAATCCAAAAACGGTGTATTATAAATCGCAATCTTGACACTATATGACATGAGTTTTATGATATGGAAATGTAAAGCGCATATTTAGACAATGTCTCATCTTTCAAAATACAGTCCTCTTAATTTACAGCATTTCTCTCACTCAGACAACAAAAAATTGGCAAAAGTTGCCCAATTAGCGGGAAGGATGGGGGCAACTGCTTGTCACACGAGGTGGTCAAATTCAGAATATCTTGTCAGTCAAAACCTATACAGTGATATGAAGCACAGAGCCAGGGCACTGACGTGATGTATAGCATATTACTGTACAGCCACTGCGTTCCAATTTAGGCATTTATCAGTGACCACATCTGACATTTTCAACCCGCATACGGGTCCGAGTATAAAGGGCTACCATATGCAAACACAAGACCTCAAGAATAGAGTACTGTATCTCTCTACATCTGAAGCATTTGAGCATTGAAGATCATCAGGGGCTCTTCGAAAGCAAAGTCTCAGAATCCTTAGTCAAACTCTCCCACATGCAAAGAATAGCTTGAAGTAAGCCTCAATAACAATCTGAATTAAAAATTAAATTAGCCCACACAAGGGGTAGACTGGGACCAAAATTCAGCTCTTGCATTTTAGCTATACCGCCCCCCCCTCAAAAGCCATCTCCTGATGTCGTTTAAGCGTTGTTGTGGACTAAGAACATCCAATTTTGTTGTTTGTCTATTAAAAATAGTGATTTTGAGAGTGAAAAACATGAAAAAAAGTGGGATAAAGGAATCCTGGAAAAACAAAATGGAGAAAACAGAATTTTGTTCATTATACCTTCGCATATTGCAAATATGTCTTTCATACATGTCTCCCCCCATGCTAAGGGTTAATTACTATTACACATATATTATAGGGCCAAAATATTAAAACTGGCAGTAAATCTGTGTCAGTCTCTCTCTCTCTATGTTTTCTTCCTACCTTCACTGCACTTGACTGCTGCAGCAGCAGCTGAGGTAGCTGCTTGGCCCAACAACCTCCTAGGGTAACACTTTATTTTAAGGGTGAAATGTAAACCATTTATAAGGCATTTACAAAACGTTTGCTCACCTTTTATTACTCATTACTCCCACATTTGTAAATGTTAATACGCTATTTATTCACACATGTATATATATATTTCCTTCAACATCCTGTGCTGTGTGCTTATTTTTTCACCAGGTTACACTGGTCACTCAAAACATTTACAAAGTGTTTATAAAGTATAAATAGCACTCACTTTAGATTAGGGACTGCAAAAATACTTTACTAATGATTAGTACATGGTTTATTAATGTGGGGGTAATGATTAATGAATGGTTAACACAATTAATGAATGCCTTATGAATAGTTTATTACACATCCTTGAAATAAAGTGTTTCTGTCATAATGTATTGCAATGAAACACTGAATTAATGCATAATACTTGCTAAATAATCTTCTGTTAAAGGTCAATTTGGGGACTATGTAATTGTAATAGTTTTATCCATGTTTATTTGCTTCTGAATCTCAGTCTCTTCAGCCAGCGAGTAGGGTCTTAGTTTATAACCTGTAGTAACGAGTGACTCTGGTGTCAGTTTATATTAATGGGTACCCATTATGACTATTTTATAACTAGCAGTAGCACTGTATTTAATGTCTTAATGTCTTATTGGCTTATGTGTTATAAAAGCCAATCTAATAACGTTTTAGGCTATTGCAAGTTAGTTCCCCTGAATCCCCAATTCCCTAAGTGTTAATTAGCCTACTATTTCATACGATATACAGCCAAAATATTAACTGGCAGCTGTAGGCTAAATCTGTGTCAATGTGTGTGTCTTTTTCTGTTTTCTCCCTACCACAACTGCACTGTCTTCTGCAGCAGCAGCTGATCTGTCGGGTGCTAAGCCTAGCATCATTTCTCAAATCAGACACAATCACAGAACTCGGTCACAGCGGGTCTCTTTGCTGATGCACATTTGACTTTGAATGTGAATTTTTGCGCGACCTCAGCTCAGGCAATCAGAAAACTGGGCCGGCCCATCTTGGTAGGGGGCAAATGCTGATCAGGCAAATGCTCAGATATATTATTATGACAACAGAGAAAAGGTGCAAAAATCTTTTTTTTTTTTAAATGTACAGGCCCAAAGGGACTGTGTACTTTTTTAATTTGCCAGAATTGCCTGATGGCCAATCCACCCATGGCCAACACTTTGGAAAAAGGTCCAAAACCTTGAACCAGTTGCCAAAGTAATGCTAACTGTGCACTTCTCCCAAAGTGCCTCGATTCAATAAAGTGAGGAAGTGGAGAGATGAAAACAAGTCAACCTCATCTCCTTTGAGCTTTTTCCATAGGACATAGCTGAGGGTTGAATGAGGTAACTACCTGTTTTCACAAGTCAAGGGAACAGTTCTTGAAACTAGTCCAATGTGGCCCCTAAGCTCAAACACTGAACTAATTTATACAGAGGAACTCATAGGCTACATCCCAAATGACACCCCATTCCCTATATAGTGCACTACTTTTTACCAGAGCCCAAAAGTAATGCACTACTGTATAAAGGGAATAGGGTACCATTTGGGACACACACACATATATATATATATATATATATATACTGTATATACCCTACCTGTCGTCATCTTGTTTTCAAAGTGCTGAAGAAGGATAGGTCTAGTCCCCCCTCAGGAGAGGGGCATATTTCCTCCAGCTCCACCTTCGCGTGTGCTTCTGGAGGGGCACATGGCAAACCCGTTACAGGCCAAAGTGCCAGCAGATGTCCATTAAAAGAACAGCATGCTGAGAAGAGGAGAGAGAAACCAGCAGCTCATGTCTGGGAGTCTGAGAAGAGAGCATTATTTTAGCCCTGTTACAGAATACCTTCGAGGACACAGTGAACCCATTGAGCATTCTCATTTGTCCCAAACTCAGTGAGAAATCAATTACCTTGACAGAGCTATTGATGCAAGGACTGACCATCCATGATACCAAATTACAGTTTTAACCATGTCTTGAGGCTATACTGTGTTTGTTTACATTTACATTGTTTACAAATATTGGAGTAAAACAAGTTTATATTTGGGGTTCTGATGACAGTTGAACTTAGCTCATGAGGAATTTATAAGTTAGATTATTCAATAATCAATGGGTATACACGTACAAACAACAGCATACAGACAACTAAGAATTCTAGCTTTAAGGAATCTCCTAAAGCTAATGCAGAAACCAAAAAACAATAATTGAAGTTTGTTGTTTTTGATTAGATGAATCATGCTCTCTATATAAGACTCATAGATAGGAAGATTGAGAGTTGCAAAGAAAAAGCCATATCTCAGACTGGCCAATAAGAAGAAAAGATTAAGATGGGCAAAGAACACAGACACTGGACAGAGGAACTCTGCCTAGAAGGCCAGCATCCCGGAGTCGCCTCTTCACTGTTTACACTGAGACTGGTGTTTTGCGGGCAATATTTAATGAAGCTGCCAGTTGAGGAGGCATCTGTTTCTCAAACTAGACACTCTAATGTACTTGTCCTCTTGCTCAGTTGTGCACCGGGGGCCTCCCACTCCTCTTTCTATTCTGGTTAGAGCCAGTTTGCGCTGTTCTGTGAAGGGAGTAGTAGACGGCGTTGTACAAGATCTTCAGTTTCTTGGCAATTTATCGCATGGAATAGCCTCCATTTTTCAGAACAAGAATAGACTGATGAGTTTCAGAAGAAACTTCTTTGTTTCTGGCAATTTTGAGTCTGTAATCAAACCCACAAATGCTGATGCTACAGATTCTCAACTAGTCTAAAGAAGGACAGTTTTATTGCTTCTTTAATTAGCACAACAGTTTTCAGCTGTCCTAACATAATTGCGAAAGGGTTTTCTAATGATCAATTAGCCTTTTAAATGATATACTTGGATTAGCTAACACAACGTGCCATTGGAACACAGGAGTGATGGTTGCTGATAATGGGCCTCTGTACGCCTATGTAGATATCCCATTAAATATCTGCCGTTTCCAGCTACAATAGTCATTTACAACATTAACAATGTCTACACTGTATTTCTGTTCAATTTGATGTTATTATAATGGACAAAAAATGTGCTTTTCTTTCAAAAACAAGGACATTTCTAAGTGATATCTAAGTGATATCAGGAACTCGAGTCTGATGCTACTGTTGGACCAATAAATGCACAATTATTTATGTTTCCAGGAAATAGTTACTGACTGGGAATATGGGATGCACATTTATTTTGTGCTCCTCCCTTGGATATGATTCCCTGAAGAAACATTTTAAGGTAGCTTATTAAGTTACTTATAAGTAATTTGTACTGTATGTCTTCGAAACATAGCTGGAATGCAAGTTCATCTTATTACGTGGGTATGGAAAGAGTGTGTGTGGGATTTGTTTTGCTACTGAGTGTATCTGCATGGATAGACAGACCCAAATAGAGCAACTTCAGTGAAAAATGGAATGGAGGCAGAAAGAATCTCAAGCACTCATTCTTAAAAAAACTGATTTGTTTATCACCGCTTTTGCAAAGCACAAGGCCTTGGCCCATTTATAGAATAAATAAACTGAAGTAAAACAAATATTTTTCAACTGTATAAACCATTTGGTAATACTTTATATGAAACACCTGCCACCTATCACCCTGTAATACATTAAAAGCTTTTCTATAGGCCCTGGAGAAGTTCCTGACATGACCCGAACTAAGCATTCATAATGGCCAATCCTAAATCAAACCCTATGGAATGTTTACCATATTGCTTACATTTATCAAAGCCCCAGATTTCAACTTGTACATAGGGGGTAGGGATTAGGGGTTGGTTTGGGATTGGGAAAATATCTATTCTTGGCTCCTTACAACAACCGTTTGCAACACATTACACACAGGTGGTTCACAGAGTGTTACCAATCATTTTGCATCTCAAACTGGACATTGGAAAAAACACACTTTTTACTGTCAATGTTTTCATAACAGATAAAACACAAAACAAATTGTCCTTTAAACTTCCTGATGTTTTGGTTATTCTATAGTAATCATTGCCCAAGGCTTCTACTTCTACTGTGATGCTCTGCTGTATCATTTTCTCTGCATGGGGACAGCAATGTGTTAAAGTGATGCATGCCTCCTCAGCATTGCTGTGGTTAGAAGCTTTTTAGAGCTGTGGAAATAGCTCTAGTCCCCCAGCAACCACTCAGTCCCTCTTTATAGTACAGAAAGGCTATAACTGACCCATGTCTTGCATTTTGGGGGGAGGGGCGGCTGCTACTCCAGTTGCATCCAGGCCTTCCAGAGGTACACATTGACGTTCTGGGGGTGGTTGTGAGGGCCTTTTGCACAGTTAGGTGTGGCACTTCTACGCCCATCATAACCAGGCGTCGAGGCCAATCACTCAATCCCAGCCCAACGCCAAGCTGCTTTCCTCTGCCTGGATACAACAGAGTGAAATTCCAGTGGGTTTGACTCTTGGAGCGTCAACATTCTTATGGAAAGTCCCAGTTATAGGCTACGTCTGCTTCGTATGGTGTTTCTCAAGATGAAATCCTGACAAGTTAACCATCTCCTGAGGGCCTCGTCCTCATTCCTCGCTGATGACATCACTGGTGTCCGGTAAGGACAGGGCAATACATTATTAAAATGCAGAGACCCTCTGCTGTCCTGTGGCAAATAAACACACACATACTTACACACAGATCCGTACTGACGAAGTTGTTGTTCTTGGTTGTTTCAAGAGGGTCAAGAGAAAGGCTGTTTCCCAATTTGTCTTTCTGTCCATCCTCTTTCCTTGAAGGTCAAAGGGGAGGGACCTTGTATTTTCTCCAGCGCATTTTGAGAAGCAGGTAAGCAGGAACGGAGAGATGATGTGGGGAATCAAGGAAAGTCAAGGAAGAACCAAAGATGGAATAAGAAAGTTAGCACCTCCCTTTCCATTAGAAAACTGTAGGCAGCCAACTTTTCTCCGCTTTTACAAGAATATCCTCAACTGTACATTTCAATGGTATCTTGCCATTGCAGACTTGCAGTGATTCATATCACAAGGAAAAAGTGGAATAGTGCAGTATTTTGTCGAGACAAGCTTAAATATTCTTTAAAAAAAAATTGCAGCTGAAACAATTATTTTGAGCTGTAATAAAAAACCAACTCCTTAGCCGTTGGGCTACCTCGCCGTGTCTCCGGCCCGCCGAGCCACTCACTGGACCCCTATGATCACTCGGCTACGCATGCCTCTCCCTAATGTCAATATGCCTTGTCCATTGCTGTTTTGGTTAGTAATTATTGCCTTATTTCACTGTAGAGCCCTTGTCACGATCTGGTACAAGGACGGACCAAGGAGCAACATGTGTTGCGTTCCACATATTTATTTAATGGGAACCGTCAAAAACAATGACGCAACAACAGATCGTCACATATGTAGCGCATACACTGCACTAACCAAAACAATAACCCACAAAGGCAGGTGGGGAAGGGAACAAACTAAATAGGATTCCCAATTAGAGGCAACGACTAACAGCTGCCTCTAATTGGGAACCAACACAAAACATAAAGTCCCCTAGAAAACCCTAGTCACGCCCTGACCCAACACACCATAGAGAAACCCAGAGGGCTCTCTCTATGGCCAGGGCGTGACAGTACACCCCCCCAAAGGTGCGGACCGGCCCGAGAAGACGCACTGGAGGCCCGGTGCGTGGAGCAGGAACAGGATTCACCGGACTGGACAGGTGAACTGGACGCCTGGTGCGAGGAACCGGCACAGGTCCCACCGGACTGGTCTCCCGCACCTCTGGGCGAGTGCGTGGAGCTGGCACTGGACGTACCGGGCTGGAGCGACACCCTGGAGGCCTGGTGCGGGGAGCTGGTACTGGACGTACTGGGCTGGAGAGGCGCACTGCGGGTCTGGTACATGGAGCCGGCCTAGGTCTCACCGGACTGGTTTCATGCACCTCTGGGCGAGTGCAGGGAGATGGCACTGGACGCACCGGGCTGGGGATGCGCACTGGACACCTGGTACGTGGAGCCGGCGTAGGTCTCACCGGACTGGTCTCACGCACCTCTGGGCGAGTGCGTGGAGCTGGCACTGGACGTACCGGGCTGGAGCGACACCCTGGAGGCCTGGTGCGTGGAGCCGGAACAGGACGTACTGGGCTGGGACGACACCCTGGAGGCCTGGTGCGTGGCCAGGGCGTGACAGCCCTGCTCAATACGCCTTAGTTAACCCTTTAGTTCCACCTCCCACACATGTGGTGACCTCACCTGGTTTAAATGATGTTTCTAGACACAATATCTCTCTCATCGTCACTCAATGCATAGGTTTACCTCCACTGTATTCACATCCTACCATACCTTTGTCTGTACATTATGCCTTGAATCTATTCTACCGTGCCCAGAAACCTGCTTCTTTTACTCTCTGTTCCGAACGTACTAGATTACCAGTTCTTATAGCCTTTAGCCGTATCCTTATCCTACTCCTCCTCTGTTCCTCTGTTCCTCTGGTGATGTCAACAGTCTTGAGACAGTGTAAATTTTCATTTTGGATGCTTTAGACCAGAGAATAAGAGCAAACCAGGAAGTGTACTTTTTATGTCAACAGTACCCAGCGCGCGCTCCCGACAAGGCAGTTAACCCACTGTTCCCCGGGCGCCGAAGACGTGGAAGTCGATTAAGGCAGCCCCCCGCACCTCTCTGATTCAGAGGGGTTGGGTTAAATGCGGAAGACACATTTCGGTTGAAGGCATTTGGTTGTACAACTGACTAATAATGGTGACTTTGACTTTGACTTAGAGGTTAATCCAGGCCCAGCAGTGCCTAGCTCCACTCCCATTCCCCAGGCGCTCTCATTTGCTGACTTCTTTAACTTCTTGGGGATGGGTGCATGAGGTGACCGTTTTGGAGAGCCTGGCGTGCCCAAAGTAAAATGCCTCCCATTCAGGCCCAGAAAATAGGATATGCATATATTTGGATAGGAAACACTCTGAATTTTCCAAAACTGTTAACCATTTGTCTGTGAGTGAAACAGAACGCATATGGCAGGCAAAACCCCGATGAATTTCTGTCCTGGAAAAAGTTATTTTGACACATTGCTCATTTGGGAACCCCTCCCTAATGAAAATGACCATATAAGGGCATATGAATGCAGTACCCGTCGCTTCCTTATGATGTCAACAGTCTCGAGACAGTGTATTTTTTCCATTTTGGATGAATTAGACCAGAGAAAAGACCAAACAAGGAAGTCCCCCTTGATGACAACAGTAGGCTGGGCGCGTTCCGTGAAAGCGCGCAGTGTCTTTTTTTTACCGTCAAGTATCGATCAGTTTATATTCGGTTGATTTATAATAGTAAATATACGTAAAAGTGTTCCTAAGGATACATTTAAAACTATGTTTGATTGTTCTTGGACAAGTTTATAGGTATAAGATGAACGAGTTCGCGTCACGTTTCAATGGACTAGTGGAGGCTGTCGTTTCTGATTATAACGCGCGAACCAAATGGAGGATTTATGGATAAAATACGTTACTTTTTCTAACAAAAGAACCATGAATTGTCTTCGTTGGACACTTAGGATTACCTCAGCAGAAGTTCTTCAACAGGTAATTGATTTGTTTTCGCTGTGAAGTGTGTTATGTGTGTGCCATGATGGCTAATCAATACATGGCTATGGGAAAAATATGTGAGGTGCTACTCTCAAACAATCAAATGTGCTGCTTTCGCCGTAAAGCCTTTTTGAAATCTGAGAACGCTGTGATATTGCCAAGAAACAGAGCTTTTGATGAGTATGGAACACTTGTATATTGGTGGATGTTTAATAATTCAACTTTTGGATTTTGAATTTGGCGCTTTACATTTTACCTGGTAGTGTCGGGAGGAGCCCGCTAGCGCCCCACTGATCCTTGAGAAGTTAACCGGAAAAACCTTGGTTTCATGCATGTTAACATTAGAAGCCTCCTCCCTAAGTTTGTTTTATTCACTGCCTTAGCACACTCTGCCAACCCGGATGTCCTAGCCGTGTCTGAATCCTGGCTTAGGAAGACCACCAAAAACCCTGAAGATTCTATCCCTAACTATAACATTTTCCGACAAGATAGAACTGCCAAAGGGGGCGGAGTTCTGTCTTACTATCCAGGTCTGTGCCCAAACAATTTGAGCTTCTACTTTTAAAAATCCACCTTTCCAGAAACAAGTCTCTCTCCTTTGCCGCTTGCTATAGACCACCTTCTGCCCCCAGCTGTGCCCTGGACATCATATGTGAATTGATTGCCCCCCATCTATCTTCAGAGCTCGTGCTGTTAGGTGACCTAAACTGGGACATGCTTAACACTCCGGCCATCCTACAATCTAAGCTTGATGCCCTCAATCTCACACAAATTATCAATGAACCTACCTGGTACAACCCCAAATCTGTAAACACGGGTACCCTCATAGATAACCAACCTGCCCTCCAAATACACCTCTGCTGTCTTCAACCAGGATCTCAGCGATCACTGCCTCATTGCCTGCGTTCGTAATGGGTCTGCGGTCAAACGACCACCCCTCATCACTGTCAAACGCTCCCTAAAACACTTCAGCGAGCAGGCCTTTCTAATCGACCTGGCCCGTGTATCCTGGAAGGATATTGACCTCATTCCGTCAGTAGAGGTTGCCTGGTTATTCTTTAGTGCTTTCCTCACCATCTAAAATAAGCATGCCCCATTCCAAAAACTTAGAACCAGGAACAGATATAGCCCTTGGTTCACTCCAGACCTGACTGTCCTTGACCAGCACAAAAACATCCTGTGGCGTACTGCATTAGCATCGAATAGCCCCCGCGATTTGCAACTTTTCAGGGAAGTTAGGAACCAATATACACAGGCTGTTAGGAAAGCAAAGGCTAGCTTTTTCAAACAGAAATTTGCATCCTGTCGCACAAACTCCAAAAAGTTCTTGGACACTGTCAAGTCCATGGAGAATAAGAGCACCTCCTCCCAGCTGCCCACTGCACTGAGGCTAGGAAACACTGTCACCACTAAAAATCTGCGATAATTGAGAATTTAAATAAGCATTTTTCTACGTCTGGCCATGCTTTCCACCTGGCTACCCCTACCCCAGTCAACAGCACTGCAGCCCCACAGCAACTTGCCCAAGCCTCCCCCATTTCTCCTTCAACCAAATTCAGATAGCTGATGTTCTGAAAGAGCTGCAAAATCTTGACCCCTACAAATCACCCGGGCTAGACAATCTGGACCCTCTCTTTCTAAAATTATCCGGCGAAATTGTTGCAACCCCTATTACTAACCTGTTCAACCTCTCTTTCATTTCGTCTGAGATCCCCAAAGATTGGAAAGCTGCCGCGGTCATCCCCCTCTTCAAAGGGGGGAGACACTCTAGACCCAAACTGCTACAGACCTATATCTATCCTACCCTGCCTTTCTAAGATCTTCGAAAGCCAAGTTAACAAACAGATCACCGACCATTTTGAATCCCACCGTACCTTCTCCGCTATGCAATCTGGTTTCCGAGCTGGTCATGGGTGCACCTCAGCCACGCTCAAGGTCCTAAAGGATATCATAACCGCCATCGATAAGTGACAATACTGTGCAGCTGTATTCATCGACCTGGCCAAGGCTTTCGACTCTGTCAATCACCACATTCTTATTGGCAGACTCAACAGCCTTGGTTTCTCATATGACTGCCTCACCTGGTTCACCAACTACTTCTCAGACAGAGTTCAGTGTGTCAAATCGGAGGGCCTGTTGTCCGGACCTCTGGCAGTCTCTATGGGGGTGCCACATGGTTCAATCCTCGGGCCGACTCTTTTCTCTGTATACATCAATGATGTCGCACTTGCTGCTGGAGATTCTCTGATCCACCTCTACACAGATGACACTATTCTGTATACTTCTGGCCCTTCTTTGGACACTGTGTTAACTAACCTCCAGACGAGCTTCAATGCCATACAACTCTCCTTCCGTGGCCTCCAACTGCTCTTAAACGCAAGTAAAACTAAATGCATGCTCTTCAACCGCTGCCCGCACCTGAACGTCCAGCATCACTACTCTGGACGGTTCTGTCTTAGATTATGTGGACAACTACAAATATCTAGGTGTCTGGTTAGACTGTAGACTCTCCTTCCAGACTCACATCAAACATCTCCAATCTAAAATTAAATCTAGAATTGGCTTCCTATTTCGCAACAAAAGCATCCTTCGCTCATGCTGCCAAACATACCCTCGTAAAACTGACTATCCTACCAATCCTTGACTTCGGCGATGTCATTTACAAAATAGCCTCCAATGTTCTACTCAGCAAATTGGATGTAGTCTATCACAGTGACATCTGTTTTGTCACCAAAGCCTCACTTCATATTTGTCGCCAAACCCATTGGCTTCAGGTCATCTATAAGTCTTTGCTAGGTAAAGCCCCGCCTTATCTCAGCTCACTGGTTACCATAGCAGCACCCACCCGTAGCACGCGCTCCAGCAGGTATATTTCACTGGTCACCCCCAAAGCCAATTCCTCCTTCGGCTGCCTTTCCTTCCAGTTCTCTGCTGCCAATGACTGGAACGAACTGCAAAAATCACTGAAGCTGGAGACTCATATCTCCCTCACTAGCTTTAATGCAGGCACACTTAAATCAGTTTGACCAAATATTTACCAGCATGTCACATGTGCAACCAGAAGAAAAAAAATCATAGACCACCTTTACGCTACACACAGAGATGCATACAAAGCACTCCCCCGCCCTCCATTTGGCAAATCTGACCATAATTCTATCCTCCTGATTCCGGCTTACAATCAAAAACTAAAGCAGGAAGTACCAGTGACTCGCTCAATACAGAAGTTGTCAAATGACGCGGATGTTACACTACAGGACTGTTTTGCTAGCACAGACTGGAATGCGTTCCGGGATTCATCCAGTGGCATTGAGGAGTGTACCACCTCAGTCATCGGCTTCATCAATAAGTGCATCGACGACGTCATTCCCACAGTGACCGTACGTACATATCCCAACCAGAAGCCATGGATTACAGGCAACATCCACATCAGGCTAAAGGCTAGAGCTGCCGCTTTCTAGGAGTAGGAGACTAATCCGGATGCTTATAAGAAATCCTGCTATGCCCTCAGACGAACCATCAAACAAGCAAAGCGTCAATACAGGATTAAGATTAAATCCTACTACACCGGCTCTGACGCTCGACGAATGTGGCAGGGCTTGAATACTATTACGGACTACAAAGGGAAACCCAGACGCGAGCTGCCCAGTGATGTGAGCCTACCAGATGAGCCAAATGCCTTTTATGCTCGGTTCAAGGCAAGCAACACTGAAGTATGCACGAGAGCACCAGCTGTTCTGGATGACTGTGTGATAACGTTCTCGGTGGCCGATGTCAACATTCACAAAGCCGCTGGGCCAGACGGATTACCAGGACGTGTACTCAAAGCATTCGCAGACCAACTGTCAAGTGTCTTCACGGACCAACCTCTCCCTGACTGAGTCTGTAATACCTACGTGTTTCAAGCAGACCACCATAGTCCCTGAAGCGAAGGTAACCTGCCTAAATGATTACCGAACCCGTAGCACTCATGTCGGTAGCCATGAAGTGCTTTGAAAGGCTGGCCATGGCTCACATCGACAGCATCCTCCCGGACACCCTAGATCCACTCCAATTCACTTACTTCCCCAACAGATCAACAGATGACGCAATCTCAATCTCACTCCACACTGCCCTTTTCCACCAGGACAAAAGGAACACCAATGTGAGAATGCTGTTCGTTGACTACAGCTCAGTGTTCAACACCATAGTGCCCACAAGGCTCATCACTAAGCTAAGGACTCTGGGACAAAACACCTCCCTCTGCAACTGGATCCTGGAATTCCTGATGGGCCGTCCCCAGGAGGCAACACATCTGCCACGCTGATCCTCAACACTGGGGCTCCTCAGGGGTGTGTACTTAGTCCCCTCCTGTACTCCCTGTTCACTCACGACTGCATGGCCAAACACAACTCCAACACCATCATTAAGTTTGCTGACGACACAACAGTGGTAGGCCTGATTACCGACAATGATGAGTTGGCCTATAGGGAGGTCAAAGACAGGACAACAACTCTCCCTCAACAGGAGTTGATCGTGGATCAGGTAAAGGCGGGCCGAACAGGCCCCCATTAACATCGACAGGGCTGTAGTGGAGCAGGTTGAGAGTTTAAAGTTCCTTGGTGTCCACATCACCAACGAACTATCATGGTCCAAACATACCAAGATAGTTGTGAAGAGGGCACGACAAACGCTTTTCCCCCTCAGGAGACTGAAAAGATTTGTCATGGGTCCCCAGATCCTCAATAGGTTGCCACCGGACTATTTACATTGACCCCCCCTCCCTTTTTTACACTGCTGCTACTTGTTGTTTATTATCTATGCATATACAAATTACCTCAACTAACCTGTGCCCCCGCACACTGACTGGGTAAGCATTTCACAGTAAGGTCTACACTTGTTGTATTCAGCGTATGTGACAAATAAAGTTTGATTTGATTAGCTCCAGTCCTGGAATGGGCACATTCCTCAAGACTCACCTGTCATCCTGACCTTGGATTTCATCCGACATCATTTTTGGTGGCCCACCATGGTTCCTGACATCTCTGCATTTGTTGCCTCCTGCACTTTGTGTGTGCAGAACAAGACTCCGCGGCAAGCTCTGGCTGGCCTCCTTCAACCACTCCCTGTTCCTCACCGCCCCTGATCCCATATATCCTTGGACTTTATCATGGGTCTCCCTCCGTCAGATGGCAACATCACCATCCTTATGGTGGTGGAAAGGTTTTGTATCCCCCTTCCTAAGTTGCCCTCAACTAAGGAGACGGCCCAGCTCATGATGCAGCATGTCTTCCAGATCCATGGACTTCCGGTCAACATGGTCTCCGATTACGGTCCTCAGTTCTAATCCCGGGTATGGAAGGCGTTCTGCACCCTCATTGGGTCGTCGGCCAGCCTGTAATCTGGTTATCATCCACATTATAATGGCCAGTCAGAGCGAGCCAATCAGGACCTGGAGATGACTCTTCATTGCCTCGTCTCCACCGATCCCACCACCTGGAGCCAGCAACTCGTGTGGGTGGAATATGCCCGCAACACCCTTCCCTGTTCTGCTACTGGTCTCTCGCCTTTTGAGTGTTCCCTGGGATATCATCCCCCGCTCTTCCCGGAGCAAGAGGTAAGCATATCTTCTGCACAGATGTTCATCCGTCACTGTCGCCGTACCTGGAAGAGAGCCCGGGCCGCTCTTTTCAAGACAACGGACCCCTGCCAGGAATATCCTGGACCCAGCCCTCATCGCGGGCTTCCACCGTCGACACCCCGATCAACCAGGAATGTTCCAGGGTAGGATGCCAAGTGGCGCCCCTAGGGGGGGGGGGGTTACTGTCAAACCCTGATCTAGTTCACCTGTCTTGTGATTGTCTCCAACCCACACCAGGTGTCTCCTATTATCTCATGTTTATTTATACCTGTTTTTTCTTTTGCCAGTTTGTCTTGTCCCGTCATGTCCTACCAGCGTGTTCCCGTGTTTCCTGTGACCTTTCTGCCTGTCCTGACCTTGATCCTGTCTGCCGTCCTGTGCCTGCCTGACTCTGATTTGGATTACGACTCTTTGCCTGCCTTGACTTACAGATTGCCTGCCCCCCGTACTGTAATAAACTTGGAGAGTCGTTTTAGGCTGAGCCGTGATGTTGATTGTTTTTCGTTTAATTTGACATTTTAACCAAATTTATTGGAAAGATTCACTGTCCATGAGGTTATGGTGATAACGTACATGGCTCAAATACAATGCAATTTCATCTTCTATTTCTGGAGAACTGCCAATATGATCTGTAAGATGGTTCCATTATGTTTATAAAACATTAGATTTGCAAGCAGTATAATGGTGAGTGGACATTCCCCCTTTCTCTTCATATTGGATCTTTATCCAGCTCCTGTGAAAAGTTTGAATGTGCGTAAAAACCCTCCATAGTCTAAGTTGCCTTGTCTGTATTATATGCCCACGTGGAGCAATTATGTTGTTGCTGTTGTTTCACTTTTATAAAAATTGGATTAGAATTACACACTGTCTTTTCAGGCCTTATCAATAGCATAGTGAATTTAATCTTGCTTTTTGACTACGTTTGGCATGCCCATTTCCATACTGCAATTTACAGTAGGCTTATACCCTATATTAGTGTGAATGCTATAGCCTATGTTAAACAATGTATTTCCATGTTGAAGCAATGTAATTATAACAATGGAGACTACAAATATGTTCAACATATTTAGCAAATATGGGGTAGGCTATTTAACAAACTAGGCTATAATGGACTAAGATTCGAATTGGAGTTGATGACAACACAATACATAAAATGCCATAAATACACAACTTCAACCAACTACGTATTTACCCATGGAGGACGTTTTGATTGGCCAGTGAGGGGCCAAGCCTCGACACACCCACAACTTGTTTATTCATCAAAACTCATTATTTTGTGCCCCCACCAGCTGCTGTGCCCATAATTCCAGTCATGAAAATAGCTAAAATATTTCTGACACACCATCGAACCTAGAACACTACCACCAGAGCTAAGATTGACTAAGATTTACCTTTTTGGTAGGTTTGTTAAAATCGAGTGCTAGATGTAGGGTTATGTTGGAGAACTGACCATTAAGATTTTTTTCACAATTACCAATATGAAGCATGTGATGTACGTAGGATAAAGAGTTACAAGCCTGTATGGAGAGGTCATTTTGTTATTTTGTTGTTATGAAAGTGCAACACAAAACAGAGGTTGCACCGTCTACATCTGTTGAGACTTTGAGGAAAATTGTTTTCAAGCACAAGATGTAAACAGATTGCATCAGATTTCACCAAACTATGGATCACTGGGAAAAGTTTGCAGACTCTAGTTCCAATATACAACCCCAGTACTGTTTCCAACCTGCGTGAGTTCAAGCTGGTTCAGGACCATTGATTTGAGTCATTAACCTCTCATATCATTGAAAGCCAAATGTTATTCACTTGAATTTTTCACAGAGTCTGCTTCTCAGACATCTTCTCAGACATTGAACTCTGTGACCACTCCTAAAGCCCAGTCAGTCTTCCCCTCCACCTGCACCTCATAGGATAATCTCCCTGAGGAGGTCCCCCAGCTAGCACATAACGTTCTGAGAACCATATGTTTCTTAGAGCTTGGTGAGAGCGTGGTTCTATTATGGTTATTTTGCATACAACCTTCCCACAACTTTCTGGGAATGGTGCATGATAGTTGCTTGACAATGGAACGTTCTCAACACATTTAAAGAGGAACTGCACCTGCTGATTTGGCTTCGTTTTGGCTTGCTCCTCAAGAAATGCTGGTGGACATGACAGAAGCCAAATGTGAGTTGGCTTGGGGGTGTGGTTTGATGTGGGTGTTTCTTGGGTGTGCCCTTGCACCCACCAAGACACTCCCATCTGTCAGAACCTTTCCCGCAGCCATTTCCCCCATCTCAATCACAGAAAATAAACTACAGGCAGATGTATGGTGAGATGCTCGAGGAAACTAAGTGTTTTGATAACTTTCAAATGTATTAACGGGTCCATGCAGAATAGTCCCATAGAAGCAGTGCTCTGCTAATATAACAATGTGCACCTTTCATCTTTCATTCTCAGCCGATACAGATAATGTGCCTATCGGCGTTTTGTCTGGTGGTAATGGGGCTACCTTGGCAAACATGTCAGAGTGCTCATCGGTTCCTGTGTGGTGTCCCTGATACAACAGGAGTTCCCAAAATGCACAGGGTTTCTCCCTCCCCATATTGACTGATACCATTTGATTCAATAAATATAGACAATACAAGTAAGTTGTGTCTAGTAAAATTGTAATGCCGTGTGCCAGGTCTCTCTCAATTCATAGACATCACTATCAAGCCAGTCTGGACATCATCTTGCAAGTCTCTAAGTGCTGGCTCCATACATGTTTCTGGGAACACTCATAGTCACTGTTTTATTACCAATGGTAGTTAGTATAGGTAATATCTGACACACAAACAGGTACTATGTTGACGTTTTAATAGGTCAGATAAAACCTACCCAATTTTGTTCTCCCCATCAAATGACAGAGGCTGCCGTCTGGTAAAAGCATCTTCAGTCCATCTGTAGAAATAGGCAGATGTTGTGACTTTGACAATGAATATTCAAGGTCATTTACTGATTAATTACTGGAATAATTAATTGATCTAATTGTTTTATTTAATTTGGTTATCCTAACCAAATTACCTTAAGTGGAGCACCATTTAGGGTTTTGATGGAGAGACCCCTTGAATGAAGTAGTTAGTAGTCAGTAGTTATCATTAACTGAATATCAACAATATTCTTAATCAACATGAAGGTCAGTCAATATGGAACATTTCAATAACTTTGAAAGTTTCTTCAAGTGCCCTCGCAACAACAATCAAGCGCGATGATGAAACTGGCTTTGATGAGGACCGCCACAGGAAAGGAAGATCCATAGTTACCTCTGCTGCAGAGGATAAGTTCATTAGAGTTACCAGCCTCAGAAAGTGCAGGCCAAATAAATGCTTCACAAAGTTCAAGTAAGAGACGAAGAACCAAATAATAAGAAGAGACTTGCTTGGGCCAAGAAACATTAGCAATTGACATTAGACCGGTGGTAATCTGCCCCTTGGTCTGATGAGTCCAAATTTGAGATTTGGTTCCAACCGCCCTGTCTTTGTGAGACGCAGAGTAGGTGAACGGATGATCTCCGCATGTGTGGTTCCCACCGTGAAGCATGGAGGAGGAGGTGTGATGGTGTGGGGATGCTTTGCTGTTGACACTGCCAGGGATTTATTTAGAATTCAGCATGGTTACCACAGCATTCTGCAGTGATACACCATCCCATCTGGTTTGCACTTAGTGGGACTATCATTTGTTTTCAACAGGACAATGACCCAACACACCTCCAGGCTGTGTAAGGGCTATTTGACCAAGAAGGAGAGTGATGGAGTGCTGCCTCAGATGACCTGGCCTCCACAATCACCCGACCTCAACCCAGTTGAGATGGTTTGGGATGAGTTGGACTGCAGAATGAAATAAAAGCAGCCAACAAGTGTTCAGCATATGTGGGAATTCCTTCAAGACTGTTGGAAAAGCATTTCAGGTGAACTTGGTTGAGAGAATGCCAAGAGTGTGCAATGCTGTCATCAAGTGAATGGTGGCTACTTTGAAGAATCTAAAATACAAAATTAATTTTGATTTGTTTAACACTTTTTGGTTACTACATGATTCCATATGCGTTATTTCATAGTTTGATGTCTTCATTATTATTCTACGTTGTATAAAAGAGTAAAAATAAAGACAAACCCTTGAATGACTTGGTGTGTCCAGTCTTTTGACTGGTACTAATTATATGCTATACAGATGTAGACTGACTGGCTCTAGATTTGATTAGATTCATGCTAGTGACGCCATTACACTATGCAATCAACTGTGACATGTTTTGCTATGGCTCTGGGTTGGTTTGAGTTTGTTGTTGCTAGTTAGTACACTGTTGAATCTGTAATGAAATTTTAATGTTTGTGCTTTTCTTAAAACAAATTTCTGTGTTCTATTCAAATGCTGTTCTATAAACCAATTTCTGTATTCATGCAAGTGGTTGACTGTACAAATCCTCACAATCAGTAGCTGCAATTTGGCAGTACGCCCAGACCTTGTTTTGAGAACGAAGGAAAGATATCTCCATTTCAAGGTTTTAACTTAGATATTGATCTACCACATGTTATGATGATTAATAAATGATTTAGGAATTATACTAAATCATGCAAATATAACTTGTCTCTGTATAGCCATATATAGGACAACTGCTGGGACTGCCCAGGCAGAGCTCATGATTAACATATGTACTATGGTGTATTGAGTTAGTTGGAACCTTTCCAGCGCGCTGACAAATAAATAATGATTTATTTAAGATTGACTTTGAGTGTCCCTGTGTAAGAATTTCAATGACATTTCTAATATTTATTTGTGCCCTAGACATGGGTTGAACCTCAGAGGCTAATGTGACTTTTTCGTCTAAAGTACAGTAATTTAGAGTGGCATGGAAATACGATGACTTTGCTAAAGTGGGCAAATAATTAGTTGGAAACAACTTTGCCATAGATTGATGTAATCAAATTTGCTTTAGAGCAAAGGCTAATTTTGCCATCACTGTTCTTAGTAAAGTTTGTTGAAAATAACTAGCAATGCTAATGTTAGCTAGCTTAAATACGGTGGTCCCCTAAATCTTAGTTAGCTGACTAAAGTTCTACTGATGACAAAAGGTTTTCCTACTAATTATTTGCCTTCTTTTGAAATGCTATTGTGTTTCTAAGTCAAGTAGTACTGAGGTAGGCTGCAGAGTTAAAGATAATAATACAAAATATAAAATTTTAAAATAAATAGTGACACGAGAAATAAATACACAGTGAATAACAAATAACAAGGCTATATACCAGTACCTAGTCAATGAGCAGGGTACGAGGTAACTGAGGTAGCTATGTACATATATAGTTGAAGTCGGAAGTTTACATACACCTTAGCCAAATACATTTAGGGATCGTTAGGGATCGGCTCATGAGGTGACCGTTTTGGAGAGCCTGGCGTGCCCAAAGTAAAATGCCTCCCATTCAGGCCCAGAAAATAGGATATGCACATATTTAGTACCATTGGATAGGAAACACTCAGAATTTTCCAAAAGTGTTAACCATTAGTCTGTGAGTAAAACAGAATGCTTATGGCTGGCGAAACCCAGAGGAATTTCTGTCCTGGAAAAAGTGATTTTGGCACATTGCTCATTTGGAACCCCTCCCTCATGAAAATGACCATATAAGGGCATATGAATGCAGTACCCATCGCTTCCTCTGGATGTCAACAGTCTCGAGACAGTGTACATTTTCAATTTGGTTGAATTAGACCAGAGAAGAAGAGCAAACCAGGAAGTGTACTTTTTATGTCCACAGTACCCAGTGCGCGCTCCCGACAAGGCGCGCTGTGTCTTTTTTACCGTCTTTATCGATCAGTTTATATTCCGGTTGATTTATAATAGTAAATATACGTAAAAGTGTTCCTAAGGATACATTTAAAACTATGTTTGATTGTTCTTGGACAAGTTTATAGGTATATGATGAACGAGGTTCTCGTCACGTTTCAATGGAGGAGTGGAGGCTGTCGTTTCGGATTAAAACCGCGAACCAAATGGAGATTTATGGATAAAATACATTACTTTTTCTAACAAAAGAACCATGGATTGTCTTCGTTGGACACTTAGGATGACCTCAGCAGAAGTTCTTCAACAGGTAATTGATTTGTTTTCACTGTGAAATGTGTTATGTGTGTGCCATGATGGCTAATGGATTCATGGCTATGGGAAAAATATGTGAGGTGCTACCCTCAAACAATCAAATGTGGTGCTTTCGCCGTAAAGCCTTTTTGAAATCTGACAATGCTGTGATATTGCCAAGAAACAGAGCTTTTGATGAGTATGGAACACTTGTATATTGGTGGATGTTTAATAATTCAACTTTTGGATTTTGAATTTGGCGCCTTGCATTTCACCTGGTAGTGTCAGGATTGGGGCGCGTTTGCGCCCCAGCAATCCCTGAGAGGTTAAACTCAGTTTTTCACAGTTCCTGACATTTAATCCTAGTAAAAAACTGTCTTAGGTCAGTTAGGATCACCACTTTATTTTAAGAATGTGAAATGTCAGAATGATAGTAGAGAATGATTTATTTCAGCTTTTATTTCTTTCATCACATTCCCAGTGGGTCAGAAGTTTACATACACTCAATTAATATTTGGTAGCATTGCCTTTAAATTGTTTAAACAAGACATTTGTGGAGTGGTTGAAAAACGAGTTTTAATGACCCCAACCTAAGTGTATGCGAACTTCCGACTTCAACTGTAAGTAGGGGTAAAGTGACTAGGCAACAGGATAGATAATAGACTGAGCTGTAGCAGCAGCGTATGTAGAGCAGTAGCAGCAGCGTATGTGGTATGTAAAAGTGTGTAAAAAGTGTAAAAGTATTTAGTGTGTGTGTTTGGTTGTGTGTGTGTATGTGTGTGTTGGGGTATCAGTGGAAGTATGTGTGAGTGTGTGTGCGTAGAGTCCAGTGTGTGTGCATAGAGTCAGTGCAAGAGTGTTAGTTAAAAAAAAGGATCAATGCAGGTAGTTTGGGTAACCATTTCATTAGCTATTTGGCAGCCATGTTTATGCATGTGTGCTTATGTAATGTGTGTGTGAGTGTATTTAGTGTGTGTGTGTGTGTGTTGGGATGTCAGTGGAAGTATATGTGTGCATGTAATGTGTGTGTGTGTGTGTGTGTGTGTCAGAGGAAGTATGTGTGAGTGTGTGGATAGAGTCCAGTGTGTGTGCATAGAGTCAGTGCAAGAGTGTTAGATTAAAAAAAGGATCAATGCAGAAAGTTTGGGTAACCATTTCATTAGCTATTTAGTAGCCTTGTTTAGCAGTGCCTTGCAGTTGCAATACCAAGCAGTGATGCAGCCAGTCAATATGCTCTCAATGGTGCAGCTGTAGAACTTTGTGAGGATCTGAGTGCCCATACCAAATCTATTTAGCCCCCTGAAGGGGAAGAACCGCTTTCGTGCCATCTTTACAACTGTGTGGGTGTGTGTTGGGTGTGTGCTCACCCAGAGCCCCCTGTTGCGCACATGTATGTGTTTATAAAATTTCCTGAGTTTTCCCGCATTCCCAGCATAAGGCGCTCGTAGATTCAGGCGCAGCTGGGCATTTTATTGACCGTTCATTTGCCCATAGTTTAGGGATCCCCATTGTTCCTGTGAATGTACCCTTCCCTGTGCACGCCCTAGATAGTCGACCCTTAGGGTCGGGGATGATTAGGGAGGCTACCGCTCCACTAGGCATGGTTATGCAGGAGGGTCACAGGGAGAGAATAAGTCTCTTCCTTATTGATTCTCCTGCGTTTCCCGTGGTGCTGGGTCTACCCTGGTTGGCCTGTCATGACCCCACTATTTAGAGGCAACAGAGGGCTCTCAAGGGGTGGTCACGAAAGTGCTCAGGGAGGTGTGTAAGGGTTTCCATCGGTGCGACTACGGTGGAAAGTCCAGACCAGGTCTCCACCGTGCGCATTCCCTCAGAATATGCCGATTTGGCTTTCGCCTTCTGTAAAATGGCGTCTAAATTACCACCCCATCGACGGGGGGATTGTGCGATAAATCTTCTGGTAGACGCAGGAGTCACGTGTATCCTCTGTCCCAGGAGGAGACGGCGGCCGACTCCCACCCCGGTAAAGAAAGTGCAGCGGTTCCTAGTGTTTGCCAACTACTACCGGAGGTTTGTCCGGGGCTTTGGTCAGGTAGCGGCTCCAATTACCTCACTGCTGAAGGGGGGACCGGTGTGACTGCAGTGGTCGGCTGAGGCGGACAGGGCTTTTGGTCACCGGAAGGCTCTGTTTACCTTGGCTCCCGTGCTGGCTCATCCGGATCCCTCTTTGGCGTTCATAGTGGAGGTGGACAGGAGCCGTGCTCTCTCAGAGCTCGGCTACGCCACCGAAGCTCCGCCCCTGTGCCTTCTTCTCGAAGAAGCTCAGCCCGGCGGAGCGAAACTATGATGTGGGGGACCGGGAGCTGTTGGCTGTCGTCAAGGCTCTGAAGGCGTGGAGACATTGGCTTGAGGGGGCTAAACACCCTTTTCTCATCTGGACTGACCACCGCAATCTGGAGTACATCCAGGCGGCGAGGAGACTGAACCCATGCAAGGTGGGCAATGTTTTTTACTCGTTTTGTTTTCACCCTGTCCTACCGACCAGGTTCTCAAAACGCTAAGGCAGATGCACTGTCCCGTATGTATGACACAGAGGAGCGGTCCATGGATCACAATCCCATACTCCCGGCCTCTTGCCTGGTGGCACCGGGAGTGTGGGAGCTGGACGCAGACATCGAGCGGGCGTTACGTACAGAGCCCACTCCCTCTCAGTGTCCAGCTGGACGTCTGTACGTTCCGTCTGCTGTCCGAGGACCAGTTGATCTATTGGGCCCACACGTCACCCTCTGGTAGGACAGTGCGCTGTCTTAGTGGGAAGTACTGGTGGTCCGCCTTGGCCAAGGACGTGAGGGTTTATGTTTCCTCCTGCTCCGTGTGCACCCAGTGCAAGCCTCCTAGGCACCTGCCCAGAGGGAAGTTACAACCCCTACCCGTTCCACAACGGCCGTGGTCGCACCTGTCAGTGGACTTCTTGACTGATATTCCTCACTCACAGGGCAACACCACAATCCTGGTCATTGTGGATCGGTTCTCTAAGTCCTGCTGTCTCCTCCCTTTGCCCGGTCTCCCTACGGCCCTACAGACTGCAGAGGCCCTGTTCACACACGTCTTCCGGCACTACGGGGTGCCTGAGGATATAGTCTCTGATCGGGGTCCCCAGTTCACGTCCAGGGTATGGAGGGCGTTTATGGAGCGTCTGGGGGTCTCGGTCAGCCTCACCTCAGGTTTTCACCCCGAGAGTAACGGGCAGGTGGAGAGAGTAAACCAGGATGTGGGTAGGTTTCTGCGGTCTTATTGCCAGGACCGGCCGGGGGGAGTGGGCGGCGTTCATCCCATGGGCAGAGATGTCCCAAAACTCACTCCGCCACTCCTCCACTAACCTCTCTCCCTTCCAGTGTGTACTGGGGTATCAGCCGGTTTTGGCACCTTGGCATCAGAGCCAGATCGAGGCTCCTGCGGTGGACGAATGATTTAAGCGCTGAGGGAGACCTGGGACGCCGCCCATGTGCACCTGTGGGCCGTGAGGTGGCAGAAGGCGAGCGCCTACCGCCACCGCAGTGACGTATATTGTTTGAGCCATCCTGGACTCGAGGCGTCGGAGGAGGGGCCTTCAGTACCTCGTGGAGTGGGAGGGGTACGGTCCGGAGGAGAAATGTTGGGTTCCGATGGAGGACGTTCTGGACCCTTCGTTGCTGCGGGAGTTCCACCGTCTCCATCCGGATCGCCCTGCGCCTCGTCCTCCGGGTCGTCCCCGAGGGCGGTGTCGGTGCGCAGCTGGAGCCGCGCGTCAAGGGGGGGGTACTGTTACAACTTCCACCGAAGTTGGTCCCTCTCCTTGCTCGGGCGGCGTTCGGTGGTCGACGTCACCGGTTTTCTAGCCATTGCCGATCCACTTTTTATTTTTCTATTGTTTTTGTCTTGTTTTACACACCTGGTTTCAATCCCACAATTACTTGTTCATTATTTAACCCTCTGTTCCCCCATGTTTGTTTGTGAGTGATTGTTTTATTGTATTGTGGTCCGTATTTGTGGGCTTGGATTTTTTTGACGTTTGTTAACTTCTTAGGGAGCGGTGGGGCGCTAGCGACACTACCTGGTGAAATGCAAGGCACCAAATTCAAAATCCCAAAGTTTAATTATTAAACATGCATCAATATACAAGTGTTTCATAGTCATCAAAAGCTCTGCTTCTTGGAAATATCACAGCATTGTCAGATTTCAAAAAGGCTTTACGGCGAAAGCACCACATTTGATTGTTTGAGGATAGCACCCCACATATTTTTCCATTAGCATTAATTCATAAGTCATCACGGTTCACACATAACACATTTCACAGCGAAAACAAATCAATTACCTGTTGAAGAACTTCTGCTGAGGGCTTCCCAAGTGTCCAACGAAGACAATCCATGGTTCTTTTGTTAGAAAAAGTAATGTATTATATCCATAAATCTCTGTTTGGTTCGCGCGTTATAATCAGAAACTACAGCCTCCACTCCTCCATTGAAACGTGAAGAGAACTCGTTCAACTTATACCTATAAACTTGTCAAAGAACAATCAAACATAATTTTAAATGTATCCTTAGGAACACTTTTATGTATAAATAGTATAATATTTCAACCGGAATATAAACTGGGCGATAAGAAAGGAAAAAACCACAGAGCGTGCCAGCCGTGAATGCGCGTTTTACTCTACTGACATCTGCATGGACACTTCCTTATTCGTCTTCTTCTCTGCTCTAAAAGCATCTAAAAAGAATCAGAACACTTTCTCGAGACTGTTGACATCCAGAAGAAGCGATAGGTACTGCATTCATATGCCCTTATATGGCCATTTTCATAAGGGAGGGGTTCTAAATGAGGCAATCTGTCAAAATCACTTTTTCCAGGACAGAAATTCCTCTGGGTTTTGCCTGCCATATCCGTTCTGTTATACTCACAGACAAAATGTTAACGCTTTTAGAAAATTCAGAGTGTTTCCTATCCAATGGTACTGAATATCTGCATATCGTATTTTCTG
The DNA here is from genome assembly GCA_030435695.1 of Brachymystax lenok tsinlingensis. Lineage (NCBI taxonomy): Eukaryota > Metazoa > Chordata > Actinopteri > Salmoniformes > Salmonidae > Brachymystax > Brachymystax lenok. Next base: position 8,341,811 of record CM059818.1, on the reverse strand, counting down.
GGCCTGAATGGGAGGCATTTTACTTTGGGCACGCCAGGCTCTCCAAAACGGTCACCTCGAGCTCTGCTGCCAAAGAAGTTAATATATTGAGTAAAATGTGTTATATTTGCTCATATCTGCTGTCCTGCGCCTGACTCCTCTACACCAGCAACACACAGACGCTTTACATCCAGAAGGACAACCATCTCTGCAGCCCTCCACCAATCAGGCATTTATGGCCGAGTGGCCAGACTAAATCCACTCCTCAGAAAAAGTCACATGACAGCCCACTTGGAGTTTGACAAAATGCACCTAAAGACTCTCAGACCTTGAGAAACAAGATTTTCTGGTCTGATGAAACCAAGATTAAACTCTTTGGCCTGAATGCCAAATGTCACGTCTGGAGGAAACCTGGCACCATCTCTACGGTGAAGCATAATGGTGGAACCATCATGCTGTTGAGACTGAGAGACTAGTCAGGATCGAGGGAAAGATGAACGGAGCAAAGTACAGAGAGATCCTTGATGAGAACCTGCTCCAGAGCACTAAGGACCTCAGAGTGGGGCGAAGGTTCACCTTCCAACAGGACAACAACCCTAAGCACACAGCCAAGACAACGCAGGAGCGGCTTCAGGACAACTCTCTGAATGTCTTTGAGTGGCCCAGCCAGAGCCCAGACTTGAACACGATTGAACATCTCTGGAGAGACCTGAACGTAGCTGTGCAGCGATGCTCCCCATCCAACCTGACAGAGCTTGAGAGGATCTGCAGTGAAGAATGGGAGAAACTCCCCAAATACATTTGTGCCAAACTTGTAGAGTCATAACCAAGAAGAGCCAAGGCTGTAATTGCTGCTAAAGGTGCTTCAACAAAGTACGTACTGGGTAAAGGGTCTGCTTATGTAAATGAAATATTTCCGTTTTTTATTTTTGCAAAAATTTCTAAAACCTGTTTTTGCTTTGTCATTATGGGGTATTGTGTGTAAATTGATGAGGGGAAAAACTATTGAATCAATTTTGGAATAAGGCTGTAATGTAACAAAATGTGGCAAAGTCAAGGGGTCTGAATACTTTCCAAATGCACTGTAGTCTTATAATTCACCCCTCAGAGCCTGGTTCCTCTCTAGGTTTCTTCTTATTAAGTTCCTGCCTTTCTAGGGAGTTTTTCCTAGCCACATGCTTCTTCATCTGCATTGCTTGCTCTTTGGGGTTTTAGGCTGGGTTCTATATAAGCACTTTATGACATCTGCAAATGTATAATACATTTGATTTGAGGTATGAACATTTTCACCTATCTGTGACCAATGGTTCTCCATAATGTTTTCCTTTAGATCTTTCCCATTACTTCCATATAGGTTATTTTTCAACACTTGATATAACTTGGCAATCAACGTCTTATTTTTACTTCAGTATTTTTTTATTAATCTAGATTCTGCAACTCACAAAACAGGTTGGACCGTCCACATCTGTTTTCTCAGGAACAAGAAGTAAACAAATTGCATCAGATTTCATTAACCATGGACCACTGGCAAAAGTTTGCAGACTCAGCAGATCAAGTTGGTCAGGACTATTGAGTTGAGTCATTAACCTCTAATATAATTGAAAGCCCAGTGTTGTTGACTCTGGGGTTCTTCACTGAAGTCTTTCTCAGACAGCTTAAGTACTAAGGATGTGACTGTTTACTTTGCTTAGAAGTGTGCTGACAGCATCTAAACACAATTGTTTCTTAAGTACATGGCTTATGTACACATAGTACAATAACCTCGATAATCAAGGTTAACCAGGTTTGTGTGTGTGTGTGTGAGTGCGTGCATGTTTTACTGACTCTGAAGGATAACATGCCTCTGTCTACTTTTCATTCATGTAGTCATTTATTTCCCCCTTTTTTTCAGGAAATGTTCACAGACAGATCATTGAAGAGCAGGAAAAGTGTGTTTGAGACACAAAAACATGGTTCAACTACTTCAGATGAGAAAATTACCAAAATAAAACTTGAGAAAGATATTGACCCTTTTTTATTGTGTCAACAAAAGTTTGAGTCTGTTTTACTGACAGGAGTGATGATCAATGGGGCTGGGTTTGTACCATTCTCATAAGTGTCTGGACTGAAGAATAGAGTTTCTCGGTGAAGGTGTAGCCAGTGATAGAGTTGATATGAAACCTGGCCTCCACATCATAGAAAGAAACCTGACTCGTCTCGTAATCCACAAACACCCTCACCTTCTGGGGCTTCTGAATAATAGAGGACAGAGGTTTAACCAAGCTGGGCGGCAGGTAGTCTAGTTGTTGCTTTAATCATTGTACATTGAACAGTATTGATTGCTCGTGTTGATGCATCAATAGATCATTATTTTCACAAATTTGTAGGGGTTTCAATGAACAAGAATGTAGTCAACAGAAATAAAAAAAAAAAAAAAAGATACAACTAAAATAGTTTAATTTGAAATTCATTATAAAATCTACTGTGTGGATTAGTAACACTCTCCCTCCTCTCTTCCTCTCTTCCTCTCTACTCTCTCTCTCCACCTTCCTCTCTCTCTATTTACCTGTGTGTATAATCTGTTAGAGCAGGTATGACTTACGCAACTTCCAAAGATTACAATGGCAAAGATCATTCTTGCAAACGGCCAAATGCACCCTTGTACATTGTTTGAAAACAGGTTCTGACACATTGTTCTAAGTATAAACTTTCTTATACAGTGCCTTCAGAAAGTATTCAACCCCCTTGACTGTTTCCACATTTTATTGTATTACACCCTACATGTAAAATTGTCACTAATCTACACACATTATCACATAATGTCAAAGTGAAACATTTTAGACTTCATCTTCCACTTTGACATTACAGAGGATTTTGTGTAGATCGTTGACAAAAAAATTACAATTAAATCCATTTTAATTCCACTTTGTAATGCAACAAAATGTGGAAAAAGTAAAAGCGGCCCATAGACTGAGTTTTGCCCAATATGAGCAAGGTCACAATATGAACCCTCTTAAAACTTTATTTAAAGTAAATAAATATAGAGTATATATAAAAATAAAAATATTGATCATTGAGAAGCAAGAGGAGTAACATAAAGTCGATTAATTAATATGTACCCATGGTATAAGCACAATACAGTTCACCACTGTAAATGAAAATACACTCTCATGCCCTTGATATATCTGCACACTATCACAACAGTACAGAGTCATTACATTTTTCAGGAGCCCACTGTAACTTGACTTACAGTGCCTTCAGAAAGTATTCATTCCTCTTGACTTATTCCACATTTCGTTGTGCTACAGTCTGAATTCAAAATTGATTCCAATTTTTTTTTTCTCACCCAGCTATGCACAATACCCCATAATGACATGTTTTTATAATTATTTTGCAAATCTATCGAAAGGATGAATAGAAAGGATTAATAGTGTCAGTTGCCCTGTGGTCCACTGTACACAAACAGTCCGTGGATGCATGTGTGCGTGTGAACCCCATACAGCTGTTCCTGGCTCACTGTAAGCAGCCTGTACGGACGTGTGTTTTTGAACCATGCAATTAGCTTTTACGCAACCACAGCATCCTGACCCGGGAGACAGTGTAATTTACTGGTGCTTGGTGATGACAGAAGAAGTGCAGCATTAGAAGGGTCACAAAACTTTAAAATGGCTTCTTTTCATCTTCTATTTACTTTCAATATTAGTCCTAATCAGTGCGGGTCCCTATTGCTTGATGAAACTTCTGAGGCATCGGTCTCTGTGTTTTATTGTGAGAAACTGTGCTGTTATGTGGTGACCCCACTTACACCCACCTCAAAACAATCCAAATCAATAAAATCAAATAAAAATGTATTTGTCACGAACAGTGAAATGCTTACCTCTGGGTCCTTTTCCAACAATGCTGAGTTCAAGATAAAGATATCAAATAAAACATAGAAATAGTGACACAGTGAATAAACAAATAACATGAACGAGTAAAAATAACATGGCTATATACAGGGAATAACAATGTGCCCTTGAGCAAGGCACTTGCTCCTGTAAGTCGCTCTGGATAAGAGTGTCTGCTAAACGACAACAATTTTTTTTATAATTATGAGGCAATGCACCACCTGTAACGCCCAGTCCCGAGTTTACAGGCTGGAGCGTTTTGGTTTTGTCTTTGTGTAGGGTTTGTTCGTTCTGGGTGTCATATTTCTATGTTGGGTAATGGTTCCCAATTAGAGGCAGCTGTGTGTCGTTGTCTCTAATTGGGAACCATATTTAGGTTACTAGGTTTCACTCTGGGTTCGTGGGTTATTGTATGTTCATAGCTGTGTTTGTTTGTTCAGTTATGTTCATCGTTATGTTCTCCGTGTATTGTTTTTGTTCCGTCGTGGTCCCGTGTATAATTAAATATGTATTCTGGCTACATCGCTGCGTCTTGGTCTGTCCGTCCGGAAGATATTCATGACAGAATAACCCACCAACAAAAGACCAAGCAGCGAGAGACCCGGGAGCTTAGCTCTTGGGAAAAGGAGCAGCGCAGGTGTGCGAGGACTGAGCGTGGGAGCTATGAGGACTTATATGGCGTATGGACCCCGGAGAGAGAAAAGTTCATTGGAACTCGCCTGGCACGGAAGCCCGTAAGGCAGCCCCAAGAAACTTTTGGGGGGGGGCACATGAGGGGGTTGGCCGGTTCAGGAGGGACTCCTGAGCCAACTCCTCGTGCTTTATGGAGAGAGCGTAGGGGAGAGCGTCGCAGCGAAGGGAGGCCGTGCTATGCAGTGTTGCGCACGGTTTCCTATAGGGATTCAGAGGCCGGTGCGAGTGATTCCCGCCCACTCATCAGTCGGGGAAAATAAGTGTTCAGCCAGAAAGAGTGGTGCCATCGCTGCACACTAAGTCCCCGGTACGTCTCCTGGGACCCGGATATCCTGCTCCAGCTCCGTGTACGGTGTCTCCGGTACGTGTCCGCAGCCCAGTGCGAGAGATCCCAGCGCCACTCATTGGTCGGGCCGAGGTCTGTGTGCTACCTGGGAGAGTGGTGCCAGCTCTGCGAGCCAGGCCTCCAGTGCGCCTTTTGGGACCAAGCTATCCTGTGGTCCTACGGGCAGAATCTCCGCACGCATCCACAGCCCAGTCCGAGAGATTCCAGCTCCACTCACCCGTGAGGCCAGGGTTAGTGAGCTAGCTGGAGGTATGTCGGCTCTCCGTATCAGGTCCCAGGTCCGGGTGGAGGTTTCTACACGTCCTGTCCCGGTTCCACGTTCCAAGATCCCTGTTCCACGTTCCGAGATCCCTGTTCCACGTTCCGAGATCCCTGTTCCACGTTCCGAGATCCCTGTTCCACGCTCCGAGATCCCTGTTCCACGCTCCGAGATCCCTGTTCCACGTTCCAAGATCCCTGTTCCACGTTCCAAGCTCCCTGTGCTCTCCGAGAGTCCAGCACGTCCTGTTCCGGCTCTGCGCACCCAGCTCCCCGTGCGCTCCGAGAGTCCAGCACGTCCTGTTCCGGCTCCGGCGCACCAAGTTCCCTGTGCGCCAGAGAGTCCAGCACGTCCTGTTCCGCCCGCGCGCTAAGCTCCCGTGCGCTCAGAGAGCCCAGTTCGGCCTGTTCCCGCTCCCGCACCAGAGTGCGCGTCCGAGCCCAGTTCGGCCTGTTCCCGCTCCCGCACCAGAGTGCGCGTCCCGAGCCCAGTTCGGCCTGTTCCCGCTCCCCGCACCAGAGTGCGTGTCCCGAGCCCAGTTCGGCCTGTTCCCACTCCCCGCACCAGAGTGCGCGTCCCGAGCCCAGTTCGGCCTGTTCCCGCTCCACGCACCAGAGTGCGCGTCCCGAGCCCAGTTCGGCCTGTTCCCGCTCCACGCACCAGAGTTCCAGTGAGCATCACGAGTCCGGCACTGCCAGTGCCCGCTCCACGCACCAGAGTTCCAGTGAGCATCACAAGTCCAGTACGACCAGTTCCTGCTCCACGCACCAGAGTTCCAGTGAGCATCACGAGTCCAGTACTGCCAGTTCCTGCTCCACGCACCAGAGTTCCAGTGAGCATCACGAGTCCAGTACGACCGGTTCCTGCTCCACGCACCAGAGTACCAGTGAGCATCACTAGTCCGGTACTGCCAGTTCCTGCTCCACGCACCAGAGTTCCAGTGAGCATCACAAGTCCAGTACGACCAGTTCCTGCTCCACGCACCAGAGTTCCAGTGAGCATCACAAGTCCAGTACTGCCAGTTCCCGCTCCACGCGCAGAGTTCCAGTGAGCATCACGAGTCCAGTACGACCAGTTCCTGCTCCACGCACCAGAGTCCCAGTGAGCATCACGAGTCCGGTACTGCCAGTTCCTGCTCCACGCACCAGGGTTCCAGTGAGCATCACAAGTCCAGTACTGCCAGTTCCTGCTCCACGCACCAGAGTTCCAGTGAGCATAACGAGTCCAGTCCTGCCAGTTCCTGCTCCACGCACCAGAGTTCCAGTGAGCATCACGAGTCCAGTACGGCCAGTTCCAACTCCACGCACCAGAGTTCCAGGAGAAGGTCCAGGGCCTCCGGTTCTGGATGTCAGACCAGCACGGCCAGCACCGGAGCCTCCACCTGGGACAAAGCGACCCACCGAAGACCCCCCCCACAGACTTTTGGGCGTCCGAGTCCGGCGCCTTTGGTACTGTAACGCCCAGTCCCGAGTTTACAGGCTGGAGCGTTTTGGTTTTGTCTTTGTGTAGGGTTTGTTCGTTCTGGGTGTCATATTTCTATGTTGGGTAATGGTTCCCAATTAGAGGCAGCTGTGTGTCGTTGTCTCTAATTGGGAACCATATTTAGGTTACTAGGTTTCACTCTGGGTTCGTGGGTTATTGTATGTTCATAGCTGTGTTTGTTTGTTCAGTTATGTTCATCGTTACGTTCTCCGTGTATTGTTTTTGTTCCGTCGTGGTCCCGTGTATAATTAAATATGTATTCTGGCTACATCGCTGCGTCTTGGTCTGTTCCCGCAGAAGAGAAACGTGACACCACCCAAGCAGTGGTTGTTGGGGGACTCTATTCACGCCACTTCGATACAGCTACGACCAGAAGTCATTTCCGTAGCAGGTTAGGAGATCTCTAACCCTTATCCCAACCTTAACCTAATTCTCCTAACCTGCTACGTTCATTCTCCTAACCTGCTGCATAAGTTCTACTAACCCTCTATGAAAAAGTATCTTCCAGTAGTAGCTGTATCGAAGTGGCATGAAAAGAGTGTTTCTCGGTTGTTGAGGGTATGCATCGCATGGCTACGCACTGTACTATTGCTAGCTGAAGTAGCTTGTTATTCAAAATAGCTAAACCTACGCCCAGGTTTGTCATTGATAAGGAACAAACATAACATGGTGTCAGATTGGTAGTCACTATGAAGAGATAGAGAAATGGGCACAAACTGGTTGAATCAATGTTGTTTCAACGTAATTTGTCAATGTATTGTGATGTGGAATTTATGTGGGAAATACATTGGATTTGAAAAAAGTGAAATTAGGGTGAAATTTAAACACAGGATTATGTTACCATGGTAACCATAGACAAACCTTGTATAAAATATATTGAGTTTGTATCTTTAAAACAACGTCAGACCTTCAAAGTTATATCCTCTTCAGAAAAAAAACAAAAGGCTGGGCAGCACCTCCTACTGGAGAATTGATCTATCTACAGCTACCCTTTGGTCTCCCATCCAGGGTTTTAAACAAACTCTGCTTTGATAGTGTATTTGTCACTGACTATTACCAATGTGCTAGAATGACTGTGGAGAGACCTTCACTTAAAAACTAAATCAATTCACTGTTGCTATCGAGGTCATTCCAAAGGGTAAGTTTAACAGAGCAAATTAAATGTGACCATACTTTATCACTTATTTATCATCAATGATGCTATTTAGGATTATATAGCATTTGCAAAGTCTTCAACAGCTAATGTTTCAATTCAACCCAGAATATAACTAAAAATACACAATAATCAAGATGGAGAAGTGGATCCAACAAATCAATTATTCCTTTGTAGACAAACTGGAATTAAAGCCAGACAAAGTAAGTGGCACAGATGGAACTATCCAAGCAGTACATACTGTACAGTACATCTCCTTTAGGGGCTCTATTCAATCTGTATTGCTGAAGCTTTACAGATTGCGTGATAAAAATGTAAAGATAATTTCCGATTGAGCCGACATACTGTATGCAGCATTTACCGTGAATGCTAACGTGGGAACACTGCCTTTCATTCACGATGTAACGCTGAACTTCTGCAATACGGATTGAATAGAGGCATAAATGTTCATATTTAGCTGCGTTGTCAACCAAATATAATTCAATGTTACTTTTGTAATACAGTATATAGCCTAAATTTAAGGCTATTTTACAAACTAATGTATAAAATGAGTAACACAACCATGGCCGCAGGTTACTGTAACTATACATTTCTTCTTACGTGGTCATATAAAGCTTGCATGTTCAACATAGCATGCATAGGTTGTCGCAGGTCAGTGGACTTCACAATTGCTGTAATAGTCGAATGGCATTGATCACTTGCAACATGTACTTTTAATGTAATCTTAACTGCAATCCAAGTAATTTAACTTTGCTGTGTTTTTAAATGGTGACATTTGGGTGAAAAACTAAAATAAGACATTGTTTTTCCATTGGAATTTGGTCAGGCTTTTAGATGGTTGAAAGCAAAGAGAAATTCAACTTACTTTTGGCTTTCTTTTTTCTTTTTGAGAATGTGAATATAGGTTGTAATTTAATTGATCAACATCTCAACCAAATATTACCCAATTATCCACATTGAAATTATGTGGTTTGCCCAGTGGTTATGGAGTCAAATACGACTCAAAAGTCGAAAGGGCACGAGATCAAATCAAACTTTATTTGTCACATACACCGAATACAACAAGTGTAGACCTTACTGTGAAATGCTTACTTACAAGCCCTTAACCAACAGTGCAGTTCAAGATAGAGTTAAGAAAATATTTTCCAAATAAACTAAAGTAAAAAAATTATAAAAAGTAACACAATAAAATAACAATGAGGCTAAATACCGGTGGTACCGGTACCGAGTCAATGTACGGGGGTACAGGTTAGTCAAGGTAATTTGTACATGTAGGTACGTGTGAAGTGACTATGCATAGATAATAAACAGCGAGTAGCAGGAGTGTACAAAACAAATGGAGGGGTGGGGTGTCAATGTAAATGGTGGACATTTGATTAGCTGTTCAGCAGTCCTATGGCTTGGGGGTAGAAGCTGTTACAGTTTTTTACAGTCGCTAGGACACATTTCTCAATACTTAAGTCACTTTTTCAAAACTCTTCACACAGTTCTCCTAACCAACTTTCAGCTCGGCACAGCAGTTCATTTCACATTCAAAATGCACTAAAACTACCAAATCACTTCATACATGTCTCAAATCAACACATTCTTCCACAACACTAGCAAAGGTTGACAGCCAACAAACACACTTTGTCACCCACAAAACAATGACCTAAAAAAACACAACATGTAGCATTATACAATGTTTTCTTGTGTAAAACAAGGACACATCTCTGTTTATAATTCACTGCAATATATGTTACTGGAATGAATCAGACATGATGCAGAATGCTTCAATATATGTTCAATATATTTATGTCTTTTATTTATTTTTATTTTTTTGCAGTGAATAATTCCAAAATACAAGAGGTTGTATACACACCATCAACTGATACAGATACAATAGTAATGCTAATCTACTCGGTCCATTTGGCCACAGGTTCTCATCCACATCACATCTTATGTCATCTAGGGCAATACACCTAGGAAAGAATCTTCTGGCATGCCTGATCCATCCCTGGCAATCTTCTGCTGATATGTCCAGGCATCCAGCATTCATTGCATCCAGGAGGGACATTTGATCATGTGGATGGTGGTCATAAACCTTCCACCTCCATGAGGAAAATAATTCCTCTATGGGGTTGAGGAATGGAGAGTAAGGTGGGAGGAAAAGTGACACCATTCTGGGATGGGCTGCAAACCACTCAGTGACTGCACGGGAGTGGTGAAATGCCACATTGTCCCATAAAATTATAAATGTTGGCTGATTTCTTCTCTCTGCATCCCTTTCCTCACCTAGCACAACCCTTCCATAGAGATCATGCAGGAACGCAAGGAGACGTTCAGTGTTGTATGGCCCAATTAGTGGTTTGTGTAACAGCAGTCCATCAGTGGATATTGCTGCACACATTGTGATGTTGGCACCCTCTGGCCCGGGACATCCACTGTGGCTCTCTTCCCAATCACATTCCTCCCTCGTCGCCGTGTTTTGGCCAAGTTGAAACCCGCCTCATCCACAAAGATGAAAATGTGGGGTGTTTGCCTGCCTTCAATCTCCATGACTCTCTAAAATAAATCCACAAGGCAACATAAGCTGTTACAGTAGTAAACATTACCTAAAAATATGTCTTTGTGTGTGTTTGGTTTTGTTTAAAAACAGTTCTGTATTTTATTGTGATCTTACCTGGACATATTGGTTCCTGAGTTGCTTGACATGTTCAGAGTTCCTCTCAAAGGCACAGTGTACAACTGTTTCATCCTGACCTGATGTTTTTTCAGGACTCTAGAAATAGTTGTTATGCTTACACTGTGAATATTTGCAAAAGTAACGTTGTCTGCCAAGACTCTGTCTCGAGTTTTATGCCATTGTTTCTGATGACCATATCAACAATGGCAGTTTCCTGCACATCAGTGAGCATCCTTCCTCTCCCACCTGTGTGAGGTAACCATTGAGTCCTAAGCAGAAATGCAAAAGCAATTACACACAAGTCTATTTACTTCTGTAATGTGCAACTCAGTCATATGCCCTTGCAGAATACAAGTTACCTGTTGGTTTGCCGGAAAACTCTAACAATAGATGCCACTGTTGAGCGTTGCAAATTTGGCTGCACTCTCTGACCAGCTTCTCTCATTGAGAGACCATGATTTACTACATGATCAATTACAGTAGCTCTGATCTCATCTGAGACTACAGCTCTTGATCTTCCTCTTATTCTTCTTCCACCACGCATACGTATTCCTCGCCCCTCCCAGCCACTCTTCTTCCTCTTTCAGCCACTTCTCTATTTCTGGCTGGGTCCATGTTTACATCACAATACAAAACTATTCAGCAGTTGTCTCCTTTTGTAATGAAATTGAAAGAGTAGATGTTCATCTACAATGAGAATCAGCTGTGGTTGGTCCAATTGTCCAATTGTTTTTATAGCATTTAATTTTAAGATTTAAAATATATTTCATTAAAATATTACTGTAGAAATGTAGCAAATTGCTGTCTTATTCAGTTTTGTATTATGTTATTGTTTTGAACATAAGTTTAACAGTTTTGAAAACAGTATATAAGCATGTGCAAATTGGCCTGTAGGTACACAGAGTTTTGGCGGTTGTTGTGTTGAAGTGAGAAAAGAGTTAATGTAATTTGAAAGATGTAGTCATTGAATGCATTTTGTGCCAAAGCAATGATAAATGATCCACAGTTTAGCCCACATATACTTCTGTTGTGCTCACTGTGTGAAGAGTTTTGAAAAAGTGACCTAAGTATTGAGAAATGTGTCCTAGCGACTGTAAAAAACTGTAACTACTTAGGGAGCAGTGGGGAGCCACTCCCGACACTACCCGGTGAAATGTGAGGCGCCAAATTCAAAATCCAAAAGTTGAATTATTAAACATTCATCAATATACAAGTGTTGCATAGTCATCAAAAGCTCTGATTCTTGGCAATATCACAGCGTTGTCAGATTTCAAAAAGGCTTTACGGCAAAAGCACATTTGATTGTTTGAGGATAGCCCCTCTCATATTTTATGCATTAGCATAAATCCATAACCAAAGCGGGTCTCAAAAAATGCATAAAATCGCTAATATAAAATCCCTTACCTTTCGAAGAACTTCTGCTGAGGGCTTCCCAAGTGTCCAACGAAGACATCCAATGGTTCTTTTGTTAGAATAAGTCATTTATTATATCACCAAATCTCCGTTTGGTTGGCGCGTTATGATCATAAAATCCACCGTTGAGTCGCCCATTGAACTGTGAAGAGAACACGTTCAAATTATACCTATACACTTTCTACAAACAAATCAAATATCATTTTTAATGTATCCTTAGGTATCCTTTTGTGTATTTTTGCTGTAATATTTCAACCGGACGATAACGTGAGCGATAGGAAAGAAAAATTAAGTGGTGCGCGTTCACAATCTCGCACGCGTTAAACCTTGTTTACAAAAGTGGTCCTCTGGCATCTTCCTGTCCCTATCCGTTCTGGTCACTCTTAGAATTCCCAGTCTTTGACTGTTGACTGTTGACATCTAGTGGAAGCCATAGATACTGCAGTCTCAGTCCTACATAAGATTTTATGCAATAGGCACAATGGAGAAGATGGGCATTTACAAAAAAAAACTTCAAATCCAGATGGTTTTTCCTCTGGTTTTCACCTGCTATATCAGTTCTGTTATACTCACATACATGATTTTAACACTCTCAGGCATTTTACTTTGGGCACGCCAGACTCTCGAAAACCGTCACCTATGCAGCCGCTCCCTAAGAAGTTAAGGAGACTTTTGGTCCTAGACTTGCCATGCGGTAGCAGAGAAAACAGTCTATGACTTGGGTGACTGACAATTTTTTTGGCTTTCCTCTGACACCGCCTAGTATATAGGTGCTTGATGGCAGGAAGCTTGGCCCCAGTGACGTACTGGGCCATACACACTACCCTCTGTAGCGCCTTACGGTCAGATGCCGAGCAGTTGCCATACCAGGCGGTGATGCAACCGGTCAGGATGCTCTGGTGTAGGTGTAGAACTTTATGAGGATCTGGGGACCCATGCCAAATCTCCTGAGGGGGAAAGGTGTTGTCGTGCCCTCTTCACGACTGTCTTGGGGTGTTTGGACCATAATAGTTTGTTGGTGATGTGGACACCAAGGAACTTGAAACTCTCGACAAGCTCAACTACAGCCCCGGCGATGTTAATGGGGGCCTGTTCTGCCAGCCTTTTCCTGTAGTCCACGATCATCTCCTTTGTCTTGCTCACATTGAGGGAGAGGTTGTTGTCCTGGCACCACACTGCCAGGTCTCTGACCTCCTCCCTATAGGCTGGCTCATCATTGTCGGTGATCAGGCCTACCACTGTTGTGTCGTCAGTAAACTTAATGATGGTGTTGGAGTCGTGTTTGGCCACGCAGTCGTGGGTGAACAGGGAGTACAGGAGGGGACTAAGTACACACCCCTGAGGGGCCCCAGTGTTGAGGATCAGCGTGGTAGATGTGTTGTTGCCTACCCTTACCACCTGGGGGCAGCCCGTCAGGAAGTCCAGGATTCAGTTGCAGACGGAGTTGTTTAGTCCAAGATTAGTGATGAGCTACGTGGGCGCTATGGCTGAGCTGTAGTCAATGAACAGCATTCTCACACAGGTGTTCCTTTTGTCCAGGTGGGAAAGGGCAGTGTGGCGTGCGATTGAGATTGCGTCATCTGTGGATCTGTTGAGGCGGTATGCGAATTGGACTGGGTCTAGGGTGTCCGGGAGGATGCAAAGCAGGAGCACGGGGAACCACGCTGGTTGACTTGACAAACAACGAACTGGCATCCTCTCCGGCACCATTCTACACTGGCGTGCTTGCTCACGCACACCTCAGACACTCCCACACATGCATGCACGAGATGGTGTGCGTGAGCAAGATTAAACACCATTGCGCGAGCAAACACTGAATCGAGAGAGAAGAAATGTGGTCGAGCGAGCAGAGGACTGGTCCCACCAGTGCAAAGGCCAGTCAGGAGCTCAAATTAAACTTGCAAGTGTGACTTTGAGAGAGCAGAACATCATTGTCACAGATCAAAATAAAATGTCTGTAAGCAAAGAAATGTTGGAACTTTGCTGTGGAGACTTGCTTCCATTAAGCCACAAGACCATTAGTGTGGTCGGGCACAGATGTTGTACGATTAGGTCTGGCTCGCAGTCGGCGTTCCAATTCATTCCAAAGGAGTTCGATGGGGTTGAGGTCAGGGCTCTGTGCAGGCCAGTCAAGTTCTCCCACACCGATCTCGACCAACCATTGTTGGGCATTGTCATCTGAAACAAGAAAGGGCCTTCCCCAAACTGTTGCCACAAAGTTGGAAGCACAGAATCGTCTAGAAAGTCATTCATTGTATGCTGTAGTGTTATTATTATATATGCTGTAGTGATACCATTATTCCTCCTCCACCAAACGTTACAGTTGGCACTATGCATTCGGGCAGGTAGCGTTCTCCTGGTATCCGCCAAACCAAGATTCTTCCATCAGACTGCCAGATGGTGAAGCGTGATTCATCACTCCAGAGAACTCCAGTTTCCACTGCTCCAGAGTCCAATGGTGGTGAGATTTACACCACTCCAGCCGACGCTTGGCATTGGGCATTGGTGATCTTAGGAACCCATTTCATGAAGCCCCAATGAACAGTTATTGTGCTGACATTGCTTCCAGAGGCAGTATGGAACTCGGTAATGAGTCTTACAACCCAGGACAGACGATTTTTACATGCTACGCGCTTCAGCACTCGGCGGTCCCGCTCTGTGAGCTTGTGTGGCCTACCACTTCGCAGCTGAGCCATTTTACTCCTAGATGTTTCCACTTCACAATAACAGCACTTACAGTTGAATGGGGCAGCTCTAGCAGAGCAGAAATTTGAGGAACTGACTTGTCCTATGACGGTGCCATGTTGAAAGTCTCTGAGCTCTTCAGTAAGGCCATTCTACTGCCGATGTTTTCCTATGAAGATTGTACGGCTGTGTGCTTGATTTTATACACCTGTCAGCAACGGGTGTGGCTGAAATAGCCGAATCCACAAATTTTAGGGGGTGTCCACATACTTTTGTATATATAGTGTATCTCATTATTAAAGTAGCTAAACCTATGCCCCGGTTTATTACTAATCAAGGAACAAACATAACAGGTTGGAAAATTATTGTTATGTGTGTGCGTGTGTGTGTGTGTGTGTGTTTGCATACGTGCATGCATGCATGTGTGGGAGTGTCTGGGGCCCTGCATTTGGTTGGGTCAGACTGCAAAGCCAGATACAGCCAAGGAAAACACAGCTCTCAGTCTAGCACAACCCCGTCCCCAGACCACAGAGAAGGCCAGAGGCTGGGGCGATGGTGGGGAAATTGCCAGGGTGGACGCCCCGACGGGAAACAGGGCTTGATTTGGCTTTTGATCTGGGCCATGTAGTCACTGTATGCCAGCCAATGAGATGGGGGTGGTGGTCTTCCAACAAGTGAAGAGTGAAGGGGAGGAGGGTTGGAGGGAAAGGGGGGGGAGGGGGCAAAATAACTGGTATGCAGCCCGGCTGTGCAGTTATTTTAAGAGAGAACCTCTGGAAATACACTTAAGGCTGTCTACACAGCCACTTTAGAGGGACAGCCCAGCTGAGGACGAAGATAAGTCAAACTTTGGGATGTTTTTAGAAATGACAAACACCCCAGCAGTCATTTCTAGGACCACCAAATAATACAACAGTGTTGGTTGACCAGACATTATTCGTCATAGATCTATGTACTTGTGAACAGAGAGATTTACAATGATATTTCCAATAGCGCTAAATGGATAATTTCGCAAACCTAAACTCAATGGCAAAACTTAAGGATTCTTCTTAGTTCTAAATACTAAGTTGAGATATTTCTAAACTTACAGTGTGAAAAAACTGCTGGCGGCAATCTAATTGCTATTTAATATCTGCTTCCAGTTTAGTGTACTCCTTACCTTGGAATGTTTATAACCACAGATGGAGACAAAGAACAAAAATTCCCTGGAATAGCATAGTGGAAGGCGAGAAATGTTGGCACACCTCCACAGAGTTAGAACAAAGCCAGGCGTTCCTCTTCCTTATCATTTCCCCTTTGCTCTGCATTAAAGGGATAGTACACGCAAATTTGAAATTGACATATTGGTTTCCTTACCCTGTACGCAGTCTCTGGACAAGGCATGACACCAATCCATCCTTTGGTTTAGTTTCCCTGGCACCGTTTCCACATGCTACATGATGCGACTATCGGTCCCATGACTTGAATGGGATGATAAAAATGCTAAAAGAAAAATTAGCATGTGGAAACAGTGCCAGGGAAATTAAACCAAAGTATGTATTGCTGTCATACTTTGTGCACAGACTGCTTACAGGGTAAGCAATTTGTCCTGCATTCAATGACCAAAAGCACCCTATGTGGCCCCATGGGTAGAATGTTATTAATAACTTCATCATTATAAATTGAATTAAATTCAATTTACAGAGACGGAAATCCAATGTTTCTATGTCAAACAGTTTTGTTAAATTTCAGTCTTCTGTGATGCATATAAAGTGTAATATTGGGATGCAAACTCAAAATTGAATACATTTAAACTATATCTGACATGGTAGAGGTGTATTTTTTTAAGCCCATAGCCATGTGTGTGAGCTGTATACTTTTGTTTTAAAGTAGATTTGTTTAAGACTACCAAGAATCGCTCTGTGTGACCCTGATTTAGCCCACTGCAGTAAAAGGTTAAGCTCCTGACATTTACACAGTGCTTGATACCATCAGATCATACCACCAGATATACAGTATCAGCCAATAAGCTGTTTATTCTACAACAGGCTAATTTATGTTCTGTGTGATAGGGATTTAGCGGCGCTATGTTTTCCTCTTTGTAAAATGTTTCACCTTGGAAGTGTTGATATAGTTTGCGTGCGTGCTCAGGCTTTTTAATTTAATGTATGAGAGATTGTGTGCTTAAAAAAAACACCTGAGATTTCCTGTCTCCATTGACCAAATGACCATTTGTTATTTGTTCAATGCTGACACTAGGTCAACTCTCCATACTGTAAACCCCAAGGCATTTTTACCTTAAATACTTCTATAGTAATAAGTTGAACTCAAAGTCAATAAAAACTCTGTATTACTTCAAATGTTTGTGGTACTGACTTAAAACCAGGCTGGGGGCTCCATGCAAGATCTCACCTCGTGGAGTTGCAATGATCTTGAGAACGGTGAGGATCAGCCCAGAACTACACGGGAGGATCTTGTCAATGACCTCAAGGCAGCTGGGACCATAGTCACCAAGAAAACAATTGGTTACACACTACGCCGTGAAGGACTGAAATCCTGCAGCGCCCGCAAGCTCCCCCTGCTAAAGAAAGCACATATACATGCCCGTCTGAAGTTTGCCAATGAACATCTGAATGATTCAGAGGACAACTGGGTGAAGGTGTTGTGGTCAGATGAGACCAAAATGGAGCTCTTTGGCATCAACTCAACTCGCCATGTTTGGAGGAAGTGGAATGCTGCCTATGACCCCAAGAACACCATCTTCACCGTCAAACATGGAGGTGGAAACATTATGCTTTGGGAGTGTTTTTCTGCTAAGGGGACAGGACAACTTCACCGCATCAAAGGGACGATGGACGGGGCCATGTACAGTCAAATCTTGGGTGAGAACCTCAGCCAGGGCATTGATGGGTCGTGGATGGGTCGTGGATGGGTATTCCAGCATGACAATGACCCAAAACACACGGCCAAGGCAACAAAGGAGTGGCTCACGAAGAAGCACATTGAGGTCCTGGAGTGGCCTAGCCAGTCTCCAGACCTTAATCCCATAGAAAATCTGTGGAGGGAGCTGAAGGTTTGAGTTGCCAAACGTCAGCCTCGAAACCTTAATGACTTGGAGAAGATCTGCAAAGAGGAGTGGGACAAAATCCCTCCTGAGATGTGTGCAAACCTGGTGGCCAACTACAAGAAACGTCTGACCTCTGTGATTGCCAGCAAGGGTTTTGCCACCAAGTACTAAGTCATGTTTTGCAGAGGGGTCAAATACTTATTTCCCTCATTAAAATGCAAATCAATTTCTCTCACTGTTCAAATAAACCTACCATTAAAATAATAGACTGATCATTTCTTTGTCAGTGGGCAAACGTACAAAATCAGCAGGGGATCAAATACTTTTTCCCTCACTGGGGATCTGAAAATTCTGAAGTTACTGTATATATATATATATATATATATATATATATATATATATATATATATATATATATATATATATATATATATATATATATATATACAGTTGAAGTTTGGAAATTTACATACACCTTGGCCAAATACATTTAAACTCAGTTTTTCACAATTCCTGACATTTAATCCTAGTAATAATTCACTGTCTTAGGTCAGTTAGGATCACCACTTTATTTTAAGAATGTGACATGTCAGAATAACAGTAGAGAAAATTATTTTTTTCAGCTTTTATTTCTTTCATCACATTCCCAGTGGGTCAGAAGTAGCTTACATACACTCAATTAGTATTTGGTAGCATTTCCTTTAAATTGTTTAACTTGGGTCTAACATTTCAGGTAGCCTTCCACAAGCTTCCCACAATAATTTGGGTCAATTTTTGCCCATTCCTCCTGACAGAGCTGGTGTAACTGAGTCAGGTGGTTAGGACTCCTTGCTCACACACGCTTTTTCAGTTCTACCTACAATTTTCTATGGGATTGAGGTCAGGGCTTTGTGATGGCTGCTCCAATACCTTGACTTTGTTGTCCTTAAGCCATTTTGCCACAACTTTGGAAGTACGCTTGGGGTCGTTGTCCATTTGGAAGACCCATTTGCGACCAAGCTTTAACTTCCTGACTGATGTCTTGAGATGTTGCTTTAATATATCCACATCATTTTCCACCCTCATCTATTTTGTGAAGTGCACCAGTCCCTCTTGCAGCAAAGCGCCCCCACAACATGATGCTGCCACCCCCGTGCTTCACGATTGGAACTGTGTTCTTCGGCTTGCAAGCATCCCCCTTTTTCCTCCAAACACAACGATGGTCATTATGGCCAAACAGTTCTATTTTTGTTGCATCAGACCAGAGGACATTTCTCCAAAAAGTATGATCTTTGTCCCCATGTGCAGTTGAAAACCGTAGTCTGGCTTTTTTATGGCAGTTTTGGAGCAGTGGCTTCTTCCTTGCTGAGCGGCCTTTCAGGTTATGTCGATATAGGACTCGTTTTACTGTGGATTTAGATACTTTTGTACCTGTTTCCTCCAGCATCTTCACAAGGTCCTCGTCCTGCTGTTGTTCTGGGATTGATTTGCACTTTTCGCACCACAGTACGTTCATCTCTAGGAGACAGAATGCATCTCCTTCCTGAGCAGTTGCGTGGTCCCATGGTGTTTATACTTGCGTACTATTGTTTTGTACAGATGAATGTGGTACCTTCAGGCATTTGGAAATTGCTCCCAAGGATGAACCAGAGGTCTTGGCTGATTTCTTTTCATTTTCCCATAATGTCAAGCTCAAATGATGACTCAAATGATGTCAATTAGCCATGACATCCTTTTCTGGAATTGTCCAAGCTGTTTAAAGGCACAGTCAACTTAATGTATGTGAACTTCTGACCCACTGGAATTGTGATACAGTGAAATAATCTGTCCGTAAACAATTGTTGGAAAAATTACTTGTCATGCACAAAGTAGATGTCCTAACCGACTTGCCAAAACGATAGTTTGTTAACAAGAAATTTGTGGAGTGGTTGAAAAACAAGTTTTAATGACTCCAACCTAAGTGTATGTAAACTTCCGACTTCAACTGTATATACAGTAAACTCCAAAAGTGTAAATGATTCAATAATTATGAGGTTAAAGTGCATACTGTCAGCTTTAATTTGAGTGCATTTAGAGTTCTTGGTTGTTGAAATTACAGCACTTTTTGTGCATACTGTAGTTCCCCCCCCATTTTAGTTGGATGCATTTGCTGTTTGTTTTGGATGTGTTTCACATTATTTTCTGCCAAATATAAATGAATGGTAAATAATGTATTGTATCATTTTGAGGGAGGTTGGGTGGGTGGGAGAGATTTGGACACATGGTGTAAAAAATAAGAATATCACTCTCTATTACTGGTATTTTAGATACTAATGTTCTGCCATAAGTGACTACCCAGCAAACTGGGAACATTCCCAGAACATTAGCTAAGATCCCCATTATTTTCTAGTTAGGGTTTTATCTATAATTAGGATAATAACACTAAATTGTTGTGAGCAACAGCTCTAACAACGACGACAGAGCATTCCCCAAAAGTTTGTATGAACATTCCCAGAACACATTTTGTCTGTTCTTTAAAGGATCCCAAAATGTTTCATCAGGTTTGGGAACAGTCTGGTGGGAACATTGTGGGGACTTCACAAAATATATGTTCCCAAACACCAAAACTGTCCAGTTGTGCTAACATTCAGATAATGTTCCTTTGATGTTGCACGAATGTTGGCAAAACCGCCATCTGAGTTCTTTAATTGTTCCCAGAACATGTAATTAGGTTGTGGGAACAGTGTAGGTACATTTCAAGAAATACTGTAGGTTCCCAAAACACAAAATATGCTCACTTGTGATGACATTCATACAATGTTTCAGTCAGGTTGCACAGGACATTCCTGTAATGTTGTAAGAATGATGTAAGTCGGTTTTCATGATAACCTAATATTCCATTGATGTTCACACAATATACATTTTACCTTGTCTTGGAGGTCCTCAGAACATTACATTTTACCTAATATTACCACAACATTGTCAGCATGCAAATTAAAGCAGATTGGAATACATCCCCATTATGTTTTCTCTTTAGATGTAATGGCAATTCACATTTGAGGACTGTATTGTAGGTGATATAGAGACACATGACGTTTTAATTTAATTCATAGGACATTTGAACAGCATTTAATCGAACAAGCACAAACACATTTTTGACACTTCACATGTTGACAATCTGCACATTATTTCATTCATAGGACATTTGAACAGTATTTAATCATAAAAACCCAACCATCTTAAAAAAGAAATTACATCACAATGCACAATGCCAAGCGTCGGCTGGAGTGGTGTAAAGCTTGCCGGCATTGGACTCTGGAGCAGTGGAAACGCGTTTTCTGGAGTGATTAATCACACTTCACCATCTGGAAGTCCATGAATCTTGGTTTTGCGGATACCAGGAGAACGCTACCTGCCCTACAGCCTTCAATGACATTCTACTTTATGGAAACCGTTTGTGGAAGGCCCTTTCCTGTTTAAGGATGACAATGCCTCTCTGCACAAAGTGAGGTCCATACAGAAATGGTTGGTTGAGATTGGTGTGGAAGAACTTGTCTGGCCTGCACAGAGCCCTGACCTCAACCCCATCGAACACCTTAGGGATGAATTGGAACGCCTACTTGCGAGCCAGGCCTAATCACCCAACATCAGTGCCCAACCTCACTAATGCTCTTGTGACTGAATGGAAGCTAGTCCCTGCAGCAATGTTCCAACATCTAGTGGAAAGCCTTTCCAGAAGAATAGAGGCTGTTATAGCAGCAAAGGGAGGACAAGCAGGTGTCCATATACTTTTGTCATGTAGTGTACATTTCAACCACACTTCAACCAAGCCATTGGCCTACTGAAAGTTTTCACATACAACAATGAGTGACCCACTGCTTTATTAGAAATGTCAAGCATCATGTGTAAATTTATATGTTGACTGATTGGGGTTTGAACCTGCAATGTTTGGTCCACAAGCTAGAACCTTTATCCTCTGCACCACCAGGGAAACACTCTTGAGGGGTATTTTTATAGTATATAGCCATGGCAGTATGGTCAATCAGGAAATCCATGCTTCCTTTTTAGCTTTCTTTGATAACTAACCCAGGGAACAATTGATAACTGGGTTATTCAACATCACTTCACCCATCCTCTTTTTATGCTGTGTACTTCTGGACCCATATTTACAAGGTATCCAAGACTATGAGTGCTGATTTAGGATCACTTCTGCTTTTCTGATCATGAAAATAAGCCAGGGGGGACCCATATCAAACATCTCAAAGTAGGAATTATATCGGGTGTGTTTCTGAAAAAGTTGAACAGTCAATTTTTTATTTTTTACAGTTCTTCTAAATTCTGCATTTCTGACTGGATTTATAAATCTGGGTAAAATAAAGACAACCTCTCTTTTAGTAGAGTTTCTTTGAGCCTTAATTCCACTTTTCTTTTTCTAAAGAATCATGCTTACAGAATATGTCTGATGAAACCCATAACCTTGAGAACTGCAGCCCGATAATGAACTCTCTCCATCAAGGGAAAGGGAATTATTAAAATATTCCAATCCTCTTCATATGCTGTGTACTTGTAACATTGTATTTTATGTTTTTCTTTCTTCCTCACATGGGTTGAAAGTCTTATTAAATGTGATTTTAGTTGGATAGAG
This sequence comes from Brachymystax lenok tsinlingensis, assembly GCA_030435695.1. Taxonomy (NCBI): domain Eukaryota; kingdom Metazoa; phylum Chordata; class Actinopteri; order Salmoniformes; family Salmonidae; genus Brachymystax; species Brachymystax lenok. The sequence continues at coordinate 8,319,621 of CM059818.1, read as the reverse complement.
CTTCCTTTAAATAACTTGTATTTGTGTGTTTTCATATGCTTCTTAAATACAGACTCAAAACCTTTTCAATTTCAAAATTACTTCAACACCTGATGAAGAAAAAATATAATAAAATACAATGTTAAAAGTGCACAGCATATGAAGAAAATGGAAACATTGTAATAACTGTTCTGTTTTGTGTCGTGATTGACCATATTTGACTGAACAACAAAAACCAAAAAAACACAGGTGTACAGCTATCCCCTGGTGGAGCAGGGGGATAATGATCTACCTCTGGAGCTAAATAATGCAGGTTCAAACCCTCACATGTACCAGTTGTGAACCTATTAAGTATAAAATACATGTTTCAATAATAAAATGCTCTTTGAAGGTTCTGTGAATTTATTAATGTGCAGATGATATTAAAATGGCTTCTGTCTCTATATCATCTATAATAGAGCCCTCAAATGCCAATACATCTACAGAGAAAATGTAAAGAGATGTATTCCAAATTGAATGTTGTGGTAATATTAGGTAAAAGATTTTCTAAACAGACAAGGTCAAATGTATTGTAGCGACCTGCACAGACTGTTATGCTGTTAGTTGGTTGTGTTCTACTTACCAGTACTCAGTGTTTGCGAGGTCCAACCTGCTATCTGCCAATCACGGGAATGCCTGGAATGTTCTGATGCCGGGCACCCCGGTGGTTGGCGGAATGGCGTGGAGGGTACAGTTGAAGTCGGAATTTTACATACACTTAGGTTGGAGTCATTAAAACTCGTTTTTCGGCCACTCCACATATGTCTTGTTAACAAACTATAGATTTGGCAAGTCGGTTAGGACATCTACTTTGTGCATGACACAAGTAATTTTTCCAACAATTGTTTACAGACAGATTATTTCACATATAATTCACTGTATTACAATTCCAGTGGTCAGAAGTTTACATACACTAAGTTGACTGTGTCTTTAAACAGTTTGGAAAATTCCAGAAAATTATGTCATGGCTTTAGAAGCTTCTGATAGAATAATTGACATAACTTGCGTCAATTGGAGGTGTACCTGTGGATGTATTTCAATGCCTACCTTCAAACTCAGTGCCTCTTTGCTTGACATTATGGGAAAATCAAAAGAAATCAGCCAAGACCTCGGGAAAAAAATTGTAGACCTCCACAAGTCTAGTTCATCCTTGGGAGCAATTTCCAAATGCCTGAAGGTACCACGTTCATCTGTACAAACAATAGTACGCAAGTATAAACACCATGGGACCACGCAGCCGTCATACCGCTCAGGAAGGAGACGCGTTCTGTCTCCTAGAGATGAACGTACTTTGGTGCGAAAAATGCAAATCAATCCCAGAACAACAGCAAAGGACCTTGTGAAGATGCTGGAGGAAACAGGTACAAAAGTATTTATATCCACAGTAAAATTAGTCCTATATCACCACTCAGCAAGGAAGAAGCCACTGCTCCAAAAAAGCCATAAAAAAAGACAGACTGCGGTTTGCAACTGCACATGGGGACAAAGATCGTACTCTTTGGAGAAATGTCCTCTGGTCTGATGAAACTGTTTGACCATAATGACCATCGTTACGTTTGGAGGAGAAATGGGAGGCTTGCAAGCCGAAGAACACCATCCCAACCGTGAAGCACGGGGGGTGGCAGCATCATGTTGTGGTGGTGCTTTGCTGCAGGAGGGACTGGTGCACTTCACAAAATAGATGGCATCATGAGGGAGGAAAATTATGTTGATATATTGAAGCAACATCTCAAGACATCAGTCAGGAAGTTAAAGCTTGGTCGCAAATGGGTCTTCCAAATGGACAATGACCCCAAGCATACTTCATAAAGTTGTGGCAAAATGGTTTAAGGACAACAAAGTCAAGGTATTAGAGTGGCCATCACAAAGCCCTGACCTCAATCCTATAGAAAATGTGTGGGCAGAACTGAAAAAGCGTGTGCGAGCAAGGAGGCCTACAAACTTGACTCAGTTACACCAGCTGTGCTTCGCATGGATTCTGGTGGGCGGACCGAAGGGGTGACGTCAACGCGGCGGGACAAGGAATCTGGGGCTCAGGATGTAAACAAACATGGCGGTGCCCAGTTCCCGATTGCGTCCGTAGACCCTGAAGTATTCCGGTAAGGCGGATTGGGAAGCTTTTCATGCTCAGTTTGAACTGTTAGCTCATTTTGGGGGGTGGTCGAATGAATATAGGGCACTGGAGTTGGCTTTGTGCCTGACAGATGTTGCTCTGGCCTGTTTGATATTGACTAGCCCCGAGGACAGACGTGATTAAGGGCTCTAGTGGGAGCAGTTCATACAAGCGCTCTCTCCTACGGAGCTGCGCATACAGACCCAGCTGGCTCATCGCAGATAGCCTTAGAGATGGCTATGGAGAGGGAGCTGGTGTGGGCTGCGGCTTCAGCTGTGGCTTTGGTGGGGTTGCAGGGAGACAGTCCAACTATGCGGGATGGGGGGCAGAGCAGCCCATAGCCGCAAAAGCCTGAAAAGACTGAACTCATTCGTGCTGTGTTGCTACAGGCGACACGAAACACACGCCCTGATCCCAGGGTCTGCTGGGGGTGTGGCCAGCCAGGCCATCTGCGCCTGGATTGCCCCATGACCCCAGAGCTCAGGGAAACGGCTCAGGGTCCGCATAGACCGGCTAGTGCGGACCCCTGGCTCTTTTCCCAACCACCATCATCTTCAGGAGGAGCCCACCGGCACAGATGGGGAAGCAAGGCTCCACTTCCCCCAGAAGCAGACGTGGGCAAGCTGATGGAGCCTGTTGTTGTGGTGGGCTGGACCTATGTTGGGGACTTTTGTCATGTCCCTGTCACTGTGGAGGGGGTGCCCTGCTCTGCCCTGGTGGACACTGGGTCCACAGTAACCCTGGTGAGGCCGGATATTGTGCCAGGTTGGACTCGGTGTGAGCCCACAACTGTGCACAGTCACAGGTGAGCTGGCACCCATGAAAGGGAAGGAAATGATGACAGTACGGGGCAGGTCTGTGCATCATCCTGTGTGGGTGGTGGCTGTGCAGGACCCTTGTATCCTGGGGTTGGACTTTCTTAGGTGCACAGGCTGCCAGTTAGACCTAAATGGGGGCACACTGAGCTTCCAGGGAGGGCCGGGAGTCACCATGGCCCCCCCTAATGTCACATTCACTCAACCCAACAAACCCTTTACTCCAACAGTTAAAGCAGCAGAGACTCATGGCTGCCCCCCGTCCCCCACATCTGTGTGTGACTTTTCCCCAGCCCCTCTGTCACCTACGGCTGTGTCCTACATTCCCCCAGCTACCTCCACGACACATCCCTCCGTGAGCCCGGCCCGCACCACCCCAGCCCAGCTACCCCAGATGGGAGAGGAGAGGACACTGTCTGTAGTTAGGGAGTTATGGTGGAGGAACTGTGTTGGTCTTGACCCCGAGCAGCAGGAACGGTTGTGGCAGATGCTGTTTGAATTCAGAGACAGTTTGCACTGAGTGAGGAAGAGGTGGGCCAGGTGGGTCATCTGGTGCAGCATGAGATCAACACAGGTGATGCTCGGTCCATTCCGCTGGTACGCCAGGAGCCGGCAGACAAGGCTGTATTGGAGATGCAGCAGGCAGACTTCATCGAGCCCTGGACAATTGTTCCTTTATGATCTAGTCAGGTCATTACAGTTTATTGTGTGAACATCAACGTCATATAAACTGACTTATTAAATTCTTACAACATTAAGGGAAAGTCCTGTGCAACCTGACATCAACATTGTATGAATTTCATCACAACTGAGCATATTTTGTGTTTGGGAAACTATCTCTTGTAATGAACATTTTCCGCGACATAACGAATGTTCTGAACCTTCACATAACCAATTTTGCTGTGCTGGATATCCTTTTTTTATGTTGACATTGTACATTGTTTATATATATACATACACTACAGTTCAAAAGTTTGGGGTCACTTAGAAATGTCCTTGTTTTTGAAAGACAAGCAAATTTTTTTGTCCATTAAAATAACATCAAATTGATTAAAAGACATACAGTACAAATTACTTAAAAGTAATTTAATAAGCTACTTTAAAACGTTTCTTTAGGGAATCATATCCAAGGGAGGAGCACAAAATGAAGTGCTTTAGGAAATGCAGAAAATAAATGTGAATCCCAGATTCCCTGTCAGTAACTATTTCCTGGAAACATAAATAATTGTACATTTATTGGTCCAACACATGCTAGCATCAGACTCCAGTTCCTGATACACTACCGTTCAAAAGTTCTGGGTCACTTAGAAATGTCCTCGTTTTTGAAAGAAAAACACATTTTTGTCCGTTAAAATAACATCAAATTGATCAGAAATACAGTGAAGACATTGTTAATGTTGTAAATAACAGTTGTAGCTGGAAACGGTAGATTTTTTATGGAATATCTACATAGGCGTACAGAGGCCCATTATCAGCAACCGTCACTCTTGTGTTCCAATGGCACGTTGTGTTAGCTAATTCAAGTTCGTAATTTTAAAAGGCTAATTGATCATTAGAAAACCATTTTTCAATTATGTTAGCACAGCTGAAAACTGTTGTCCTGATTAAAGAAGCAATACAAATGGCCTTCTGTAGACTAGTTGAGTATCTGGAGCATCAGCATTTGTGGGTTCGATTACAAGCTCAAAATGTCCAGAATGGGATCCTCTTCTTTTTAACAGAGGCCTTCACTCTGTTTTCTCGGGCAATTGCATAGCCTATAGAAATGTTGCACAGCATGAGCTCATGGGCTCTCGTGAAGTGTTTGATTCGATTTTCGCTTACATTTGCATTGATATCAGAGTGATTAGAGAGAGGGACAATAGAGTGCTGAGTACCAGGCAGTTAGCAAGTTCTGTAGGCTACTAATGATCATCAGCAGCCTCATAGCTTGGAGATGCCTAATTACCGTGACTAAACGGTCACGTGGAATTTGACTGCCTTCATGACTCATGACCACTGGTGTGGCGGTAGTATGGTCAACGCAACAGCCATAGTCTGACCACAGTGGTGTGTGTGTGTGTGTGTGTGTGTGTGTGTGTGTGTGTGTGTGTGTGTGTGTGTGTGTGTGTGTGTGTGTGTGTGCGTGTGTGGTGTGTGTGTGTGTGTGTGTGTGTGTGTGCGTACTTGCGTGCATACAAGTCCGTGTATCTGTAATTTTTTTACGTCTAACAATCACAATACAGTAGCTCTCACTCACAGATGGATGTTCTTCTCCAGTATGTAAGATATAAAACTGTAAAAATGATGGCAGCCCTTACCATGTTAGTTTATGGGGAACTTGCAGTACATTGACTCTGAGAGACTGAGGATGTGATGACAGAGAGGGAGGAAGACTTGAGTAATGACAGTGAGATAATGGTTTTCTGTGGCTATTGCTGCACTGTGGATTTTCCCAATGCTGGAATGTTGTTTACAGGGGTCAGGCAGCATCCCAGGAATGCGGACTCAATGTTCTGAGAAAATGGCTGTTGTCTCAAGAAGGAACTCTTGCCTGGCTCCTGACCCACGGGTAAATGTGAGCGGGACGGACTTGAATCCCGTGGCGAAGAGTCGTGAATGATGACCCATGTCTTGCGTGGTTATTAACAAGAGACGTACTATTGAGAGGAGGGGCCACTGGAAGGTAACAAGTTTCCTCCCTCAGTGATTGATTGGTATATGGTTTTGGTAACACCTCATAGCTTCAATTGCCAGGCTTAGTGGTCCATAGTGGAGCCGTTCGCCCACCCATTTCACAGATTATTAAACCGCAATGTTGTGTCCAGTAGTGCTTTTGTAAAGACTACTTGTAGGATTTTAAGTAGAAGTAGAGATTTTTTCGCTTAACCAAACTTTATACTACCTACCAGACATTGTGACAAAGACACAGCATCCACAACAGCTCAGGCACACTAAAACATTATGCTTTAAAAACAACCCAATTCGGATAATTTGGTAACCCAGCGCTGGGTACATATTGGACAGAACACACGTTGGGTTATTTTGACCAAGCCAGTTGGGTTGCGTGAATAACCCAACATGTTGAGTTGTTGGGATTACCAAAACATGGGTTAGTTTAACCATCAGTTGTATTTTTATTAGGGCTGTCCCGACTAAAAAACATCTTGGTCGACCGAGAGTCATTACATTTTTTAAATGTGTATTTTTCCATATATAGAGACATATATGTCAACTGTACCCACTGAGCTTGTCTGATGCTTAAGCTCACTGATCGATGAAAGAATTAAGGCACACAAGTTTATAGTGTGTAACACAATACAATGTTATATTATTAATCTACAATTTATGTTCTTAATCCTGGGCAACATGGGCCTGGGAGGCTCACAGTGATTTTGGTATCCACAGTACTCCACCAGTTATACATTTTTTAACTCAATACTTCTTGTGCTACCCCATTTAATTGTATAATTTGTTTACATAAATGCACTGTAATTCAAGCTTTAAATATGCATTGTTTTCTTTCTGCTTCACATATATTTTTTTAATTATTGAATAATTGCAGGATACTAGGTTTAAAGCTGCAAAAACAAAAAATCTCTCTGCCACATGACAAAATCTGTAGAATTGCAGGAAATTTGTTTGCCAAAAGGCAGGCCTTTAAAATGTTCCTTCCTAGGGCCTGAAACTTGGTTCATCTGGCCATGCACTGCCAAAGTCATAGTATTACTCTTTGTATGCTATTTTCTAAAAGTGTTAACATTTTGTCTGTGAGTAAAACAGAACGGATATGGCAGGCGAAACCCCGAGGAATTTCTGTCCTGGAAAAAGTGGTTTTGACAGAGTGCCTCATTTGGAACCCCTCCCTTATGAAAATGCCCATATAAGGGCATATGAATGCAGTACCGATCGCTTCCTCTGGATGTCAACAGTCTCGAGACAGTGTTCAGATTTGTTTTGGGTCTATTAGAGCAGAGAAGAAGAGAAAACAGGAAGTGTCCCCTCAGATGTCAATAGAAGAGGACGCGCGCTCCCGAGAAGGCACGCTCTGTGTTTTTTACTGTTCTTATAGCCCAGTTTATATTCCGGTTGAATTATTATAGTAAATATACGTAAAAGTGTTCCTAAGGATACATTTAAAATGATGTTTGATTGTTCTTGGACAAGTTTATAGGTATAAGTTGAACGAGTTCTATTCACGTTTCAATGGAGGAGTGGAAGCTGTAGTTTCTGATTATAACGCGCGAACCAAACTGAGATTTATGGATAAAATACATTACTTTTTCTAACAAAAGAACCATGGATTGTCTTCGTTGGACATTTAGGAAGCCCTCAGCAGAAGTTCTTCAACAGGTAATTGATTTGTTTTCGCTGTGAAATGTGTTATGTGTGAACCGTGATGGCTTATGAATTCAGGGTAATGGGAAAAATATGTTAGGTGCTACCCCTCAAACAATCAAATGTGCTGCTTTCGCCGTAAAGCCTTTTTGAAATCTGACAACGCTGTGATATTGCCAAGAAACAGAGCTTTTGATGAGTATGAAACACTTGTATATGGGTGCATGTTTAATAATTCAACTTTTGGATTTTGAATTTGGCGCCTTGCATTTCACCTGGTAGTGTCGGGATTGGGGCGCTAGCGCCCCACTGCTCCCTAAGAAGTTAACTACTTAGGGAGCAGTGGCTGTTGACTGTTGACATCTAGTGGAAGCCATAGGTACTGCAGTCTCAGTCCTACATACAGTTGTATGCAATAGGTACAATAGAGAAGATGCTTATTTACAAAACAAACTGCAAATCCGGATGGATTTTCCTCTGGTTTTTTGCCTGCTATATCACTTCTGTTATACTCACATACATTATTTTAACACTCTTAGAAACTTCAGAGTGATTCCTATCCAATTGTACTAATTATGTGCATATACTATTTTCTGGGCCTGAGTGGCAGGCATTTTACTTTGGGCACGCCAGACTCTCCAAAACCGTCAGCCACGTCTTGGTGAAACATAAGATATTAAAAAAATGTATGTCCCGTTGGTAGTATAATCTTAATTGTAGGTTATCAATTTTATTTTCCAATGATTGCACGTTAGCAAGAAGAACGGATGGCAGTGGGGGTTTACTCGCTCGCCTACGGATTCTCAGAAGGCAGCCGGATCTGCGGCCCCTTTTCCTCTGTCTTTCTTCAAGCAAATTACGTGGATCTGGGCCTGTTCCAGTGAAAGCAGTACATCCTTCTCGTCGGACTCGTTAAAGGAAAAAGTTTCTTCCAGTCCGCAGTGAGTAATCGCTGTTCTGATGTCCAGAAGTTATTTTCGATCATAAGAGATGGTAGCAGCAACATTATGTACAAAATAAGATTAAAAATAAGTTGCACAAAATGCAAAAAAAATAACAAAATAGCACAATTGGTTGGGAGAATGTAAAACGTCCACCATGTAGTCTGGGACAAACATCTGGTTAGCCTTGCGGACCAGACTCTCTATTCCCCAGATGATAGTAGCCGCTAGACAAGAAGTAGGCAGGATGTTCTCGGGGTCCGATGGTGTTGTAGCGGGGCTGTATAGATGTGAGAGTGTGTCAGGCTTCACATTCTTGGACCCCGGGCGTTAGGAGATAGTGAAACGGAAATTAGTGAATAACAGGGCCCATCTCACCTGCCTGGAGTTGAGGCGCTTGGCGGTGCAAAGATATTCCAGGTTCTTATGGTCCGTCCACACAAAGAATGGATGTTCCCCCATTCTAACCAGTGCCTCCACTCCTCCAACACCATCTTAACTGTGAGTAATTCTCAATTTCCCACATCACAGTTCCTCTCAGCGGGGTTAAAACGATGGGAAAGGAAGGTGCAGGGATTCAGCTTCTTGTCCTGGGCAGAACGCTTGGACAGGACAGCCACCACTCCGATGTCTGAGGCATCGACCTCCACCATGAACTGACGGGACCAGGTACTCGTAGTGCCCGCTAGCCATGTTAAAGGCTGTCTTCCAATAAGCCTCTCTCCCGGACAACGGAGAATCGAACACCTTACGTACCTCCGCCACAAACTCCTCTAGGCTGAGGCAAACGGTGGAATGTTGCTCCCACACCACCGTAGCTCAGACGAGGGCCCTCCCAGTGTTATCAAATACGCTATCTTCGGGCGGTCCAAGGGGAACGAAGAAGGTTACAGCTCGAAGATGAGGGAGCACTGGGAGAGAAACGCCCGACAGGTTCCAGAATCTCCTGCGTAGCGCTCTGGAAGAGGTAAGCAAGGTTCTCGGGACACTGGGGTAGGCTGGAAATAAGCGCCGTTGGAGGCAGGGTTGCTGAGAGTCTGAGGGATTACTTTTGAGGCTTGCTGCCTAGTTGTGAATCCGTGGAATTGCTCCAGCAATGTATTGAACGCATGGTCATGGCGTTCTGCCAGAGTATGGAGTCCCTCCATAAGGCTTTGCAGTAACTCCTTGTCTCTTGTGTCTTCCTCCTTGGGAGGAGACAGCGTTGCGGAGCTGGTCCGAGTCTGCTGGGTTAGTCATGGCCAGTTCATACTATCTCGGCTCAGGCTAAGTCCCAGATGCAGACACAGGAGGCGGATAGTACGAGTCTCACAGTTTATTACAGTACAAGGGGCAGGCAATTGGCAGGTCAAGGCAGGCAAAGAGTCGTAATCCAAATCAGCGTCAGGCAGGTACAGGACTGCAGGCAGGATCAGGGTCAGGACAGGCAGAAAGCTCAGAACTGGGAAGACTAGAAAAAGCAAAAACTAGAGCACAGGGAACACGGGAACACGCTGGCGGGACTTGACGAGACTTGACGAACTGGCAACAGGCAAACAGAAAACGCAGGTGTAAATACACATGAGGTAATGGGAGACTGGTGGGTGTCTCTCATTCCATTATCTGTTTTTAAACCAAACCGTTCAGATGCTACAGACAGAAGTTGGCACATCGGCGGTACCGACTTGAAACGAAGAACACCATTGAGTTTGTGATCTTTCCATAGAAGGGTCATATTAGTTTGTAGCCCAAACCATTCGGACGCTATATACATTATTGTGAGATTTTCGGGATGTTTCCTGACAAACATCGCTGCTCTGCCAACTTCCACGGCAGATGCAGAAGTCCGACATTGGTGGATCAACCTGGTCTCATAGCATTTCTTATTATTCTGTACGTAAATACACCCCATTTAGTATGATATGTTATGTTTCTTATTGTATGTATACATTTTTAGATGCTATATATGATATGTTACAATTCGTATAATACAGTATGTTGCGAATTCTCAAAACGTATGATACGTTACGAATTCCAATTTGTTGTGGCTAACGTTAGCTAGGTGGCTAGGTAGCTAATGCTAACGTTAGCTAGGCTAGGGGTTAAGGTTAGGAGTTAGTTTAAAGGGTTAAGGTTAGGGTTAAGGGAAGGGTTAGCTAAAAGGGTTAAGTTTAGGGTTAGTGTTAGGGGAAGGGTTAGCTAACATACTAAGTAGTTGCAAAGTAGCTAAAAAGTAGTAAGTAGTTGAAAGTTGCTAATTAGCTAAAATGCTAGAAATTCCGTGATGAGGTTAGAAGACATAACCTTTGGGTTAATAGATGTTGACGTTATATGTCCACTTATCCACCCTGACCTACCACCCTCCTTCCGTTTTGCTTTAAGTAACATTCTGTTAAGTAACCACGTAGTTGTGGACTTGAGTCACATGACTTGGACCCAAGTCTGACTCAGTCACAAATGTGATGACTTGAGACTCGACTTTATATAAAATAAAATAACTTGAGACTTGACTTGGACTTGGAACCTCAAGACTCGGGACTCGACTTTGACTTGAGACTGATGACTTGAACTTATCTTGCCAGGTTTTGTAATGTTTTGTCACTCATTTTGTGGCACAAAGTCTACATGGATTACTCTACACATAGACAGTAGCGGCAGCAACGCCCTCGCAGAAAAACCAGCAACAGATTGGCTAGTGAAATGCACACTGGGCACTCTGATTGGACAAGTAAACTGTCAATCAACACAGATCGGGTGGTGAGCTAGCGATTTGCTGTACAGCTATAAGTACGGGTGCAGCGCAAACATCAAATTATAGGAAGAGAGGATTGCCATAATAAATAGCTCCAAAAATGTTTTGGTGATCAAGAATATGAACTGTTTACTTTGTAATCTCATCAGCAATTGAGCAACAATTACTAATATTGGCCTACTGGTATTTTGGTATGTAACAATTGCTTGAATATGATAAATTACTTATGAAGCTTGCATTTGGAATATGTTTAAAATGAATTATTACTGTGGCGAAGACGCACCATAGGCGTAGTGGAGAGTGTTTTTTTTTCTCTTGTTGAAATGTTTGCTCCTGCTTTCACATGTTTAAATGCATAGGCAATATGTGGTAAATCTATATTCCATCTAATACTACAGTAATTTTTTGCGTTTCATCATTCCATCCCCCGTACCATTTATTGCAACACATACATTTATTTTTCATGTTTGATAGGTCTATGATACATTTTTATTTAGCCAACCATGTCTTACCCTCTGAGTGGGCACTGTGTTGATTGTGCACATGAATATTCACAAGACTCTTGAGGTAGAAGTTCTGTTTATTTAATTCAATGTATGCTTTCCTTTGTTTTCCAGTATTATGTCAGAGTTACGTCTGTGTCCTTATGTCTCTGTCATTCTGGTTGTGCATATTAGGGGCGTGTGCGCCTCAGTGCGCATAGAAATAGGCTACGTAGCCTACGCTCCACGCTTTGGAGTAGGAGAATAGGAGAAAATGATTGTTCCATGTATGCATGGTGTTGACATATCACTAATAATGTACCAATGTAACAATGGATGTGGAAATTGCCTTTTAAATTGTAGAACCAGTTTATTGGTTGTAATTGCCAATTGGGTAATTATTTGGTCCTGGGGGCCAAGTGCTTATATTATGTAGGACTACCTGTTTGAGCTCCTGTTAGACAGATTCAATTTGGTTTCTCAAGGGGAGGCTGTACAGTCTTGCCCTCTATCTGTGTCTGTTCAGATGGGACAGGTTAAGCCTGATAAGTAGGCTATTTCTTTTGGGCTATTGCATATTTGGTAAATCTACTTGTATATTTTGTGTGATATGGCGGTTTCACCAATGGCTCACCAAGACCTTTAAATAAATCTACACTCTGAGCACGCCAACCTGCCTAGCCTTCTGCTGATTTCATGCCCTTACAACTCTACAAGGTCCCTATTTTACAATTACATAGGCTAATCAAAATGTGTTGTAGACAAAATAATGAAAATGGACTGGTAGCCTCAATAATCTGGTAGCCTCAATAAATAGACAAAGATTTGTAGTTGAACAAGTCATTGCATGTATAGATACCTCTAGTCTAAAGACCAGGCTGGGTGAATTGAGACACAGCCCATGCTAAAAAGCAGATATCTCTAGTTTAAACAGACAGATTTTGACTTTTGTTATTTATTATTATGCTAAATAGATTTCCACGGGTGCACAGACATTATTTCTCTGGGGAGCGAAGACTATGCTTGGTTTTTGATCAAATTAAACTAAATGGGGGAAACCAATCGTTTTTTTATGTTTCGAAATATGAGATTCACTGGCACAAAAGGCACATCTGTCCTTCCATGGGCACTGTGTATCATGGCTAGATAATTCTCAAAATCCATGTCATTATCAACTCTGTTAGCGTTAAGACCTGATTTTGTGGGTCTTAAATCTTCCCATTAGCGCTGCACAGTGGTGTAGTGTTTTTTATTTAGCTGAGGAAGCACAAAAAAAAATAACATTATAGAATATGCATAAAAAACATCCAATTGCAACGTCTGCATATTCCCACACATATCATCTCAGCAACATTTTATATTTTGAATACCCTCAAACACCACGTTAGGCACAGGCTCCTAATTTCTAAATAGGCCATCATTACTGTCAATCGTGAATGATAATTCTTCTATTTTACCAGTGAAATGTCCAAACTTAATCTCCATGCAAATCATTTGATTGATCTCAATCAGTTTCATGGGAATATGCATTGAGATCTTATTGAATTAAGGTTTTGTTAGTGAATTAGAGCAGATGGTGTTAACAAACTATTAGCCTTTCTTGTATTTTTTTTTCAATCAAGATGTTTATCTTGCCTAGTGGCAAGCTCTGTTGAGTTTTGGCACATTATATTTTTTGGGGGAATATTCTGTTTCAGCTACCATCCTAAAATCTCATTAGAATATAGTGTTAACAAAGCTCATAAGCAATAGAATGGAAAAAGTCTTACCAGACTTGATACAATTGATAGTCAGTTGAACAGTGTTTCCCCCGACACATTGGTGCGGTAAAATACAATATATACAGTTGAAGTCGGAAGTTTACATACACCTTTGCCAAATACATTTAAACTCAGTTTTTCACAATTCCTGACATTTAATCCTAGTAAAAATTCCCTGTCTTAGGTCAGTTAGGATCACCACTTTATTTTAAGAATGTGACATGTCAGAATAAAAGTATAATTTCTACTTTTATTTATTTCATCACATTCCCAGTGGGTCAGAAGTGTACATACAGTCAATTAGTATTTGGTAGCATTGCCTTTAAATTGTTTAATTTTGGTCAAATGTTTCAGGGTAGCCTTCCACAAGCTCCCCACAATAAGTTGTCTGAATTTTGGCCCATTCCTCCTGACAGAGCTGGTGTAACTGAGTCAGGTTTGTAGGCCTCCTTGCACGCACACACCCTTTCAGTTCTGCCCACAAAGTTTCTATAGGATTGAGGTCAGGGCTTTGTGATGGCCACTCCAATACCTTGCCTTTGTTGTCCTTAAGCCATTTTGCCACAACTTTGAAGTATGCTTGGGGTCATTGTCCATTTGGAAGACCCATTTGCGACCAAGCTTTAACTTCCTGACTGATGTCTGACTGATGTTAATTCAATATATCCACATCATTTTCTTTCCTCATGATGCCATCTATTTTGGGAAGTGCACCAGTCCCTCCTGCAGCAAAGCACACCCACAATATGATGTTGCCACCTCTGTGCTTCACGGTTGGGATGGTGTTCTTCGGTTTGCAAGCCTCCCCCTTTTTCCTCCAAACATAACGATGGTCATTATGGCCAAACAGTTCTATTTTGGTTTCATCAGACCAGAGGACATTTCTCCAAAAAGTATGATCTTTGTCCCCATGTGCAGTTGCAAACCGTAGTCTGGCTTTTTTTAATGGCGGTTTTTGGAGCAGTGGCTTCTTCCTTGCTGAGCGGCCTTTCAGGTTATGTCGATATAGGACTCGTTTTACTGTGGATATAGATACTTTTGTACCTGTTTCCTCCAGCATCTTCACAAGGTCCTTTGCTGTTGTTCTGGGATTGATTTCCACTTTTCGCACCAAAGTTTGTTCATCTCTAGGAGACAGAATGCATCTCCTTCCTGAACGGTATGACGGCTGCGTGGTCCCATGGTTTTTATACTTGCGTACTCTTGTTTGTACAGATGAACGTGGTACCTTCAGGAGTTTGGAAATTGCTCCCAAGGATGATCCAGACTTGTGGAAGTCTACAATTTTTTTTCTGAGGTCTTTTTGATTTTCCCATGATGTCAAGCAAAGAGGCAGTGAGTTTGAAGGTAGGCCTTGAAATACATCCACAGGTACACCCTGTGTACTCAAATTATGTCAATTAGCCTATCAGAAGCTTTTATAGCCATGACATAATTTTCTGGAATTTTCCAAGCTGTTTAAAGGCACAGTCAACTTAGTGTATATAAACCTCTGACGCACTGGAATTGTGATACAGTGAATTATAAGTGAAATCATCTGTCTGTAAACAATTGTTGGAAAAAGTACTTGTGTCATGCACACAGTAGATGTCCTAACCGACTTGCCAAAACTATAGTTTGTTAACAATACATTTGTGGAGTGGTTGAAAAACGAGTTTTAATGACTCCAACCTAAGTGTATGTAAATCTCTGACTTCAACTGTAATTAACGTTACCGGAAGAAAGTGGAAAGCCTACTTGAGCGCACGTGAAAACCGCTCTCTTTAATCTTACTTTTAATGGATTATGCGATGGAAGCTATCAAATCATTCTGAATTGTTTTTGACATCCCAGAAAAGACAGTCTAAAGTTCGTTATGTTCAGCAAGTAATGAATCGTAAAGTGCAATTACCTCTGCAAGCTCCTTGTAGTTGCCCTTGTTGACGTAAATTTCCCTGTCGTCGTGTCCTCTAAAAGCACATTTGTATATGCCCAAAAACGCAGTGGTGTTGATAAGCCGCTTGAGAACATCTTTTATTTTGCAGTTTAGCTGAACGATCAATGTTCTTCAGGTCACTGTACCCACCTTTCGACCTTTCCAAAAAGCAGGCAAGGCCAGAAATACAGGCGGCTTGATGAAAGGCTCCCTGTTAACCAGCTATACTTTTGATACCAGTTGGTATTGAACTCCCTCACCTTTTCATCCTTCTTCATGAAACTGATCTCAGGCAGAGGTCGGCCCTCGCTTTTAATTCACACCTTTTCCGTGTAGCCCAGAGAAGGAAAGGGGTTTTTCAACAAAAAGTCCACAGCGTGGCAGCGTTGGCCATTCTACCATTCTGGCGGAGAAAACTGCACTACTCGAGCTGGTAGCTAGCTAGCTACTGGAGTTAGCAAGGCAAATATAAATAGATTGCACTAACTGGACACAAAAAAACAAGTTCTATAACCAAGAAAACAATTTATAATTTACCTCATCCGTCTCCGGTCATTTGAAAAAACGAATTTGAATTGCATAATATCCCAAAAATGCTAAACTATCACTCTTCACTCTTAATCTCTACCCAACAATGTCACCAAGCTTCTAAACACATAGAACCCCCATAATATTCTGTGACAGAGTCCGAATACAACACACTAGGTTCATTCTCTGATCCTAATTCTATGATTGGATGGACAACATGTCAGTTCATACTGCAAAAGCTTTGATTGGTTGGAGGACGTCCTCCGGAATTGGTCATAATTACCATGTACATCTATGGAAGGGGGTGAGGCCTCCGAGCCTTCTAAGAGGAGGACGGAAGCTAGCTGTCCCCTGGCTACACCATGGTGCTACCCAGACAGTGCTGTTGAAGTTACTGTAGACCTTCATTGCAAAACAATGTATTTTAATCAATTATTTGGTGACATATGAATATATTTAGTATATTTTTATTTTAAAAGGATAACTTTATTTGTATGAAATTTCACTGAGGAGGATGGGCCACCCATTCCTTTTCTGAGGAGCCTCCACTGGTGTATAGTTAAACGCACTAAAGAAGAACAATGGGTACAAATTGAAGATGCGCATGCTCATTCATGTGTCTATTCTCAAAGGATAAAGCTAAGAACATGAACAACTTCAGTTAAGAAACCTATAACAATATGGAAGAAAATGAAACGTATTCCACAAGAACCAATATCAATCCCTAAAAACACAACCATACGGAACAATAATTGGATAGCTTTTCAGAATTTACAGATAAATTGGTCCACTTGGAAAACTAAAGGCATGGAAAACGTAAATTACTTGGTAATAGGAAATACATGTATTTCCATGACAGAATTAAAAAGCAATTTTAGACTGACCAACGTAGCTATTTTTAAATATAAGTATTATATCAAGAAATTTCAGAGCAATCTTGAGGGAATCCTATTTGAGTCAGAAAAGGATATTCATAAAGATATACAAAACCTTGCAGATAGCCTATCCAACTGACAATCTCTTAGAAAAAAATATTAACTTGGAACCAAGACTTCAAAATAACTGATATTGGGACAAGATGGAGGGAATGTTGGAACATAGCTAATGATATTTCAGCTAATGAAAATGTACGCTTAATCCAGTATAAACTAATTTGTCTAATTTATTAAATGTGAAACTAACAGTGACTCAATATTTCATTCCTTCTGGGAATGCTATAAAGACCAAACGTTATGGGCTGAGTTAGAAAGTTGGCTGTCAGAAGTTTTACAATATAAATGTACTTTTAATCTGTCTGTCTGCATATTTCAAGACATGGCATATGAGGGTGGAGTTATATACCCGATGGGTTGGACAATACTTTTCTTGTCAATCATCTTGAAAAAATATATACTTCAAAACTGGAAATCAACCAGTCCTTCATTGTCAACACAATGGAAAGATGTAATGCTTTATTATCTAAATGTCGAATGTGCGTGGGCAACGGAGAGAAACAAAATGGTGCAGTTTGAGGCCATGTGGCGGAAAGTGATGCGGGCGCTGGAAATGGGGGTGTGAGCAGGTGGGTCAGGGCAGGGGTGATGTTGTGCATGTTTGTGAGTGTCTGTATGTTGTCGTTTGTATGTGTATGTTTTGTATTGTAAAAACAAATGGTACAAAAAAATGTGAAATTATGTGTTTTTGGTGAAACAGTAACATTATAGACATACTATGCTATGGTATTGTATTCAGTTCTGTTATGTAAAATGCTAATTCATCATGTGATCTTATGAGACATTGATTCAGCTTTGTTCTAATTTTACTAAACGAGCACCATTGTGAGAAGTGATATGTGTAATAATAATGATAATATGACCATTAGGCGTAGGCAACAGATCTTGATGAGATGTCATTTTAAGCAATTGGTGCGCCCTTTGTGGCGCTGAAAGGACACCGGCAGGATCGTGCAACGGTGTTAAAAAAGTTGAAAAACTTGGGACACTAAAGAGGCCTTTCTACTGACTCTGAAAAACACAAAAAGAAAGATGTCCAGGGTCCCTGCTCATCTGCGTGAACGTGCCTTAGGCATGCTGCAAGGAGGCATGAGGACTGCAGATATGGCCAGGGCAATAAATTGCAATGTCTGTACTGTGAGAAGCCTAAGACAGCGCTACAGGGAGACAGGACAGACAGCTGATCGTCCTCGCAGTGGCAGACCACGTGTAACAACACCTGCACAGGATCGGTACATCCGAACATCACACCTGCGGCACAGGTACAGGATGGCAACAACAACTGCCCGAGTTACACCAGGAACGCACAATCCCTCCATCAGTGCTCAGCAATAGGCTGAGAGAGGCTGGACTGCGGGCTTGTAGGCCTGTTGTAAAGCAGGTCCTCACCAGACATCACCGGGGCTCTTCACTGACCAGTCGCGGTTTTGTCTCACCAGGGGTGATGGTCGTATTTGCGTTTATCATTGAAGGAGTGAGCGTTACATCGAGGCCTGTCCTCTGGAGCGGGATTGATTTGGAGGTGGAGGGTCCGTCATGGTCTGGGGCGGTGTGTCACAGCATCATCGGACTGAGCTTGTTGTCATTGCAGGCAATCTCAACGCTGTGCGTTACAGGGAAGACATCCTCTTCCCTCATGTGGTACCCTTCCTGTAGGCTCATCCTGACATGACCCTCCAGCATGACAATGCCACCAGCCATACTGCTCGTTCTGTGCGTGATTTCCTGCAAGACAGGAATCTCAGTGTTCTGCCATGGCCAGCAAAGAGCCCGGATCTCAATCCCATTGAGCACGTCTGGGACCTGTTGGATTGGAGGGTGAGGGCTAGGGCCATTCCCCCACATAAATGTCCGGGAACTTGCAGGTACCTTGGTGGAAGAGTGGGCTAACATCTCACAGCAAGTGGAAAATCTGGTGCATTCCATGAGGAGGAGATGCACTGCAGTACTTAATGCAGCTGGTGGACACACCAGATACTGACTGTTTCTTTTGATTTTGACCCCCCCTTTGTTCAGGGACACATTATTCCATTTCTGTTAGTCACGTCTGTGGAACTTGTTTAGTTTATGCCTCAGTTGTTGAATCTTGTTATGTTCATACACATATTTACACATTTGAAGTTTGCTGAAAATAAACGCAGTTGACAGTGAGAGGACGTTTTTTGTTGTTGCTGTGTTTATTTGTAGGCTATAGCCTAATGTAAATACAAATACATATAGCTTAATATCATTGCACTGTTTGCGAGGAAAGCTTCATTGCGATTAGGCATCTCGTTGTATTGTGTAGCTTACACACTGTATCATAAATAACCATTTGAGTTACAATATACCCTATTACAGAGTAAAATAAAACAGAGAGGTGAACTATCAATTCATATAATTTATTTGCATAGATTAAACATGCTATCAAATTAATTGACCAAGTAGTGAACATAAATCTTTAATATGCAGAATTGCAGGAAATTCGTTTTAAAACAGCCCAAATATTTATATTTTGTTGTGGTGTATTCATGCATCTCAATAAACAATAACCTAAATGCATTACTACCTCCAACTTGCCCCAATTCAAATGTCCAATTGCCCACCCTGACGTATCAAGCTAGAACGGGCCCTGCATCTCAACCAATAGCCAATGCAGTCAAGATATCCCTAGCAGGACTACAGCAACTTCCAGATAGGGTCAAGCTCCTTGGGTATTGCGGTGGCTACTCTGGTTTGGGTGTTCTCCTTAGAATGGTGTCGCCGTATCCAAGTGGTCACATACTGTATCGTTCTTAGCTCCACTCTGCAAAAGTAGAGAGGGGCTCGGTGGAGTTGTATTAACTGCAGGCCTCTGAAGGGCCTCTGTAGTGCACACATTGTGCACACATAGCTCTTCAGATTTCTTGCTTATAAAATATTTCCAAAATAAACTAAAGTAAAAAAAGTAACACAATAAACTTTTATGCTTGTTTTTAAGGACACGTTTTGCCACTCCTCCCAGACCTTTAGCGCAAGCGAAATTATGTTTGACAGGTAAATTGCTGACCTGGCGTAATGCCTATTCGACAGTTTTTACATGACGAAATTGCGTGCGTTTGACACTTGCGCCCCCTTAGCGCCAGCCGAAAATAAAGTCCTACTGCAAGAATACTTTAATATGCACACAATAATAAGTTTATTGTGAATAGTCATATTAATATAATAGTTTGATTAAAACATTTACATGCTTTGGAAAAATAACGATTTGTCTAACAATCCTGTTTACCTGGACATATCTGATAGGACTTTGATAAATGCAGAACACCGCCAATAAAAATAAACATTCTACCACAGCAATCATATTATTTTAGGGAAGCCTAATTGATTCTGAGTTTGGACATATAAAGTTTGTGTGTAAAAAATATGATGCATACTTTCAGTTTTTCTTCACATGGCAAAGAGGGAGGCTTGCGCTGCTCTTGCTAGCACATGCATAGATCAAATACACCGCTGGAACTCTGATTAAGGAGTGACTAATGCCATATTCGGGCTACTGCCATAATCAGTTTAATATTGAATTATTAGTGTGCATAAAAAAACATACTCATTGTTTTCAGTGAAGTTCATTGGATATCACCATCAAACTCTTACTTTATTGTATTGTTTTAGACCATAATCAGCATATTCTAAGGCCCATGTCGCACCACTTCTGCACTTTAAAAACACTGACTACTCCTAGTTTCTGTCTCGTTTGCCTGTTTTCTCCCTTATGTTCTTTTGGGAGAAGTTAAGGGAGGAGCTGGTTTACTTGGAACAAAGACTGATTGGCTGATTGTAGCACAGACAGCAATCAGCTGCTCTCTCTCTCTCTCTCTCTCTCTCTCTCTCTCTCTCTCTCTCTCTCTCTCTGTCTCTCACTCTCTTTCTCTCTGTCTGTCTTTCCCATGGAGAAAGATAGAGGACTCTACTTCTCAAAAGCTTGATCTATCCTGGGCAGTGCCATTGAGGACATTCACCATCTTGAAGTAGACAACTGGGTGGGACTTCCTATGGGTTAAGGAAATACCACATGATTTCCATCCAGGTAATGAGGAGGGGTCAGCCAATGAATTATACTTGTGAGCAAACATTCCAGAACTGCAGGTGGCAGTAAATCATAAACCTTGGCTTTATACCTGTTCAAACAACACACTCTAGGTGGCAGTATGCACCCTTTCAGTTTGTTTGCCAACTCATTGAAGCAGTAGAAGAAGAAAATTAACTACTTGAAAATGAAGATAGCCTCAATGGCGCTGCCCTTGCTCTCACAGGCGCCACAATGAGACAGATACAACGATGTGGTGTCTATCTAAGTCTATGGTCTCTCCCTCCCTCCCTCCTCTCTCTTTTGGGGCTCCAACTGCTACAGAATAGAAGAAAAACAGACAACAAAGGAATGTAGGAGGAAGAAAAGCATTTCCTTACGTACAAACACACAGTTTGGGGAGTGAAGTTGGTCTAGGGTGTTACCATGACATAATCTCTCTGGAAACATACTGTACTGTTCCATCCAATTGTTTGTCCATGATGTAAGACAAAAGCAAAGCAAACACATGCAGAAACAGCTATCTAAATGTATGTTGGCCAAGGAAGTTATGAAACGCATAGGGTGCAGTAGCATATCATTGAAAAGCACATCCAGAACACTAGCAGGAAAGAATGAGGGCTGTTTTGACATGACAGAAAAAGCAGGAAAACGCAGAAATAAGCCCTGAACGTAAAGGTCGTTCATAGGAAAAAATTATGTCTGAAGAGGGGCTTGTTAAATGCTGACGAATGCCTGTACATACGTCATTACTTGAAAATTCCACTTTCACCCTTACGCCACCTGGTGTCAAATAGCACATATGACACTCAAACTTTGCACTGAGTGAGTGCAAATCTTAGTCTCAGCAATTTCAAATAATTTCAGATGAGTCTAAAAAATGTATACAAGTTTCTCTGTGTTAAATGAAATATCACTCAACCAGTGAGTCTTTGTAAGTAGAGCTACCTGTCACCAAGCAACTGATATAATAGTAGAGCTAGAGCACACAAAGGCCTCTGTGTATAAATACTTTTCTATAAAACAGTCAAAAACAACCTCAAAGACATATTCCATGGACATATTTCTTTATTTGTCTGAGGATTGGACATTTCTGACAATTTAAGGCACATGTTGTTGTTGGGTTGCATTTACAAAGTACATCTCTGACAAACCAAATAACCAAGTATATGCATGGCAGAAGTGACCAAAATAAATAAATAAAAGCAGAAACATATTAGAGGTGATATGCAAAGACACCCTCAACAGGAAGAGAGAAAGAGACAACTGCGGAAAAGTGCAGATATAGAAAATATGGCATATAAGCATTGCAAATAAAATAAAAAACTAGTCTTAAAGAGTTTTTATTTTTATTCTATGAGGTATGCACAAGCAATGGTATTTAAAAATTCAACATTTACAAAATAGCCATCAAGGCATGGAATCAATTAAACAGAAACAAAACAACAAGGCTCCTTGTCTATAATAATACTATAAAAGGAAACACAATTCAGACATTTCCTGAGCTATCTCCTGAATGGTGTATCTGATATCAATATTATACTGTAATATCATGCTCTACAGATAAAAGAAACTATACAAAAATAGCAACAGCCTCTAAAAGTAACAAGGTAATGTGTAGCTATCTAAAGAAAATATATATAATACTGGTACATACAGTGCATCCTGAAAGTATTCAGACCCCTTCCCTTATTCCACATTTTGTTACGTTACAGCCTTAATCTAAAATGTATTCAATATTTTATTTTCCTCATCAATCTACACACAATACCCCGTAATGACAAAGCAAAAAACTGTTTTTTAGAAATTTTGGCAAATGTATTAAACATACAAAACAGAAATACCTTATTTATATAAGTATTCAGACTCTGCTATGAGACTTGAAATTGAGCTCAGTGCATCCTGTTTCCAATGATCATCCTTGAGATGTTTCTACAACTTGACTGGAGTCCACTTGTGGTAAATCCAATTGATTGGACATGATTTGGAAAGGCACACATCTGTCTATATAAGGTCGCACAGTTGACAGTCCATGTCAGAGCAAAAAACAAGCCATGAGGTTGAAGGAATCCGAGAACTCAAAGACAGGATTGTGTCTAGGCACAGATCTGGGGAAGGGTACCAACAAATGTCTGCAGCATTGAACGTCCCCAAGAACATAGCGGCCTCCATCATTCTTACATGGAAGAAGTTTGGAACCACCAAGACTCTTCCTAGAGCTGGCCATCCGGCCAAACTGAGCAATCATGGGAGAAGGGCCTTGCTCAGTGAGGTGACCAAGAGCCCAATGGTCACTGACAGAGCTCCAGAGTTCCTCTGTGGAGATGGGAGAACCTTCCATAAGGACAACCATCTCTGCAGCACTCCACCAATGAGGCCTTCATGGTAGAGTGACCAGATGGAAGCCACTCATTGGTAAAAAGCACATGACAGCCTGCTTGGAGTTTGCCAAAAGGCACCTGAAGAACTCTCAGACCATGAGAAACAAGATTCTCTGGTCTGATGAAACCAAGATTGAACTCTTTGGCCTGAATGCCAAGCGTCACGTCTGGAGGAAACCTGACACCATCCCTATGATGAAGCATGGTGGTCGCAGTATCATGCTGTGGAGATGTTTTTCAGTGGCAGGAACTGGGAGACTAGTCAGGATCAAGGGAAAGATGAACGGAGCAGAGTACAAAGAGATCCTTAATGAAAACCTGCTCCAGTACGCTCAGGGCCTCAGACTGGGGCGAAGATTCACCTTCCAACAAGACAACAACCTTAAGCACATAGCCAAGACAATGCAGGAGTGGTTTCTGGACAAGTCTCTGAATGCCCTTGAGTGGCCCAGCCAGAGCCCGGACTTGAACCCGATCGAACATCTCAGGAGAGATCTGAATATAGCTGTGCAGTGACACTCACCATCCAACCTGACAGAGTTTGAGGATCTTCAACAAAGTACTGAGTAAAGGGTCTGCATACTTATGTAAATGTGATATTTAAGTTTTTTGTATGTAGATTGATGAGGAAAAAAATCTATCTAATCCATTTTAGAATAAGACTGTAAAGTAACAAAATGTGGAAAAAGTAAAGAAGTCTGAATACTTTCTGAATGCACTGTATATAGTCGGCACACAACCATTGGTTGATGATTTCAAAGAAAAATAAATGTACAACTGTTGCCAAAATGTGTTATACTGTTAGATTTCGTAACGATACTAACCTTCAGGCCCATTTATTTTCATCAAATTATAAAATACAACAAACAATATTCTCATATAATTGGTGATTATATGAAAATTATCTTTACCCTTTATATTGTCTAATTCCGAACGAATTTATTCCTAATTTGACAACTTCACAACAGTCAGCCGCTAATTTAATTTAAAAACAACAGAGTATATACAAGGTAATAGGCACCGTTAAATTAAATAAAGAGGACATTTGGTTAGTAAAATGTAGTAACATGAAAATAATAAACGTTTCTGTAAATTGTGGTTGATATGACTTACAACCTATTATTTTCTATCAGATGACTATATCAAAAGAAAAGAAAACACCCTGCAGTGCACTGACAGTAAATAACTGCTTTAATGTTATTTTAATGGAGTTTCTTACTCAAACTATATGTGTCCATCAATGTCTATCTTGTTGTTGTTTAGCTCATTTTCGGGCTTCTCTATAGGTTAGGTCTATGGATAAACATTTCAACACCACCAGGATGTGAGGCCAATTTGAATGTTATTACTTATAGCATAAGCTGTACACTGTATCTCCTGAAATTGCAAGATTGTACTGTTCCTTCATCTGGTCAACTTAATTATGGAATGCAAACAGCTATGGGACACAAAATCTCATCAGCACAAAATACCTAGACTGCCCCCAGATGTGTTTGTGCTGTCTTGCCAAATCACAACAGCCATAGCAGTTGGAAAGACATCACAAACAGATCTGGGACTAAGCTAGAGAATAACCTCTCACGTAATGTGTTATTCTACAAGATCCAACCAGTGGAGCTTAGGTAAAACACCTATCCTATCACAGACGTTTATCTCAACTTCACAGCCTTTATTAAACATTAATTGCAGGCCGGGGAAAAAAACTCTGGCAGTTCTAAAATGACCTCACCGCTGCCTGTCAGCCAATAGAGTTGCTTTTAAGACAGCCACTTGTGAGTCACGTCCTGTCTGTGGTGTCAAAATGTTATACTATGCAGTTTTTTGTCATCAGTGCCATAAGTCAGTCCTGTGAATCCAAGCAAGTGGTTCAGTTTTGAGCGACTCTTCAGCATTGAAAGGCTTAATGAAAGGATATGATTAAAAGGTTGTTGAAAGATTTAGGGTCAATTCAATCAAAACTGCCTTAGCAATGTTTAGGGAGCATCTTTTCACAAGTACTGCCCTGAGACACTTGTGTCATCATCTGAAAAATTGAAGTATATTCCTGTGAGGGTAGTCTATCTGGTATTGGAAAAATAACCAAAACCAGAGCCATTTATTTGGATAATATATAAAGATATATCTTGTTATGAAAAGTAGTTAAACCTACGCCCCGGTTTATCATTAATCAAGGAACAAACATAACAGGTTGTGTGTGTGTGTGTGCGTGTGCATGTGTGTGTGCATACATGTGAGTGTCTGAGGCCCTGCAGTGGGCTGGGTCAGACTACAAAGCCAGATACAGCCAAGGAAAACACAGCTCTCAGTCTAGCGCAACCCCGTCCCCAGACCACAGAGGAGGCCAGAGGCTGAGGCGATGGCGGGGAAATTGCCAGGGTGCATGCCCCGATGGGAAACAGGGCTTGATTTGGCTTTTGATCTGGGCCATGTCATCACTGTATGCCAGCCAATGGGATGGATGGTGGGTGGTGGTCTTCCAACAAGTGAAGAGTGAAGGTGAGGAGGGGTGGAGGGAAGGGGGGGCAAAAAATCTGGTATGCAGCCCGGCTGTGCAGTTATTTTAAGAGAGAACCTCTGGAAATACACTTAAGGCTGTCTACACAGCCACTTTAGAGGGACAGCCCAGTTGATGACGAAGATAAGTACAACTTTGGGATGTTATAAACGACAAACACCCCGGTAATCATTTCTTGAACCACCAAATCGGTTGAACAGACATTATTCGTCATGCATCTATGCACTTTTGAACAGAGAGATTTCCAATATTTCCAATAGCGCAAATAGACATTTTCACAACCTGAACTCAATGGCAAAACTTAAGGATTCTTAGTTCTAAATACTAAGTTGAGATATTTCTAAACTTACAGTGTGAAAAAACTGCAGGTGGTAATCTAAATGCTCAAACTGCAGGTGGTAATCTAAATGCTTAATATCTGCTTTCAGTTTAGTGTTCTCCTCATCTGGACTGCCAGATGGTGAAGCATGATTCATCATTCCAGAGAATGTGTTTCCACTGCTCCAGAGTCCAATGACGGCGAGCTTGGCATTGCGCGTGGTGGTCTTAGGCTTAGTAGCGGCTGCTCGGCCATGGAAACCCATTTCATGAAACACCCGACGAACAGTTCTTGTGCTGACTTCTCTTCCAGAGGCGATTTGGAACTTCCTAGTGAGTGTTGCAACCAAGGACAGACAATTTTTCTGTGAACTCGTGTGACTTCGCGGCTGAGCCATTGTTGCTCCTAGATGTTTCCACTTCGCAATAACAGCACTTACATTTGACCGGGGCAGCTCTATCAGGGCAGAAATTTGATGAACTAACTTGTTGGAAAGGTGGCATCCTATATCAGTTCGTTGAAAGTCACTCAGCTCTTCAGTACGGGCCATTCTACTGCCAATGTTTGTCTATGGAGATTGCATGGCTGTGTGCTCGGTTTTATACACTTGTCAGCAACGGGTTTCTCTGAAATAGCCGAATCCACTAATTTGAAGGGGGTGTCCACATACTTTTGGTGATGTAGTGTATATCCAAATAGAAGGCTCTGCCCAAAACCCCTCAGATTTTATTCTACAACAGGACAAATGTCATAAGTGGCTTTGTAAATACTGTAACGGAAGTTAGATTGAATTGGGGCCTAACAACAAAGCAAAAAAAACAATGCATGGTCAATAATACATTTATAGAAGAAGAATCAAAAACAAAAGGCAGTTTTTCTTTTTCCTTCATTCAGCATAGATCTACCTTATTGAGTTGAATTATGTACACACTTGTCCACCTTTACTGTTAAAGCGAAACTACAATCAAACTATTGCCAAAACTTCAAATAAATCTGTTTATGTTGTCAAATTAGTAATATTGTCCTATAATAGCATACTGAATATATTGTAAGAGCACACAAAAAAGTTTTAGCAAACACAATATGTCCTCATTTGTGCCCTGTGAAAAAGTACATCATAGATGTCCAGCAGTTGTCCTAAAAATAAATATACGTGTTAGGGAGATGGTGACAGTTTAACGGTGACATTTTTACTAATGGAAATATTCAGTGTTTCTTGACCTGAGGATTGGCACAACATTAGTATGTGATAGTGAAATGTCCAATGATATCAAAACATACACATTTCTTAATACTATCATGGCAAAAAGGTCTTTAACACTGAAAAGGAATGATTCAAGAAGAAGGCCGCATTCAAAATGGTAGAGGATCTACCTCTCTGTTTCCTATGTCTAAGCATTCTGTCAACTCTCATACCCAGTACTGGTTCTTTTTTAACTCCGGGTTCGTTGTCCGACAGTGCTGCAGCAACTCCGGGTCGGCGTCTTTGGAGTCCATTTGGGACATGGGGATGTTATTGGCCGGGTCGGTTTTCCGGAAGGTCTCCTGGCTGATCTCTACGTTTTTGGGCTTGGAGCCAGCCACCGTCTGCACATTGTGTTTGCCCGTCTTGTTGCGACGCACCAAGTAGAAAGCCAAGACGGCCACCAGCAGGAGGAGGAGCAGGAGGATGAGAATGGGGATGAGGATGGACCACAGGTTGTTCCTCCTGGACACCACTGGTTTCCTATGGGATTCTTTGTCAGTGTAGGCAGTGGTGGGGGCATCTCCTCCATGAGGCCAGTCCATGTTGCCCCTCCAGCGGGGGCTATCTGGTGTGATGCGTGGGGACCCCGCCCCTCCAGGGAGGTCGTTGGACCATGCAGACCCGGCAGGGACCTTAAGGAGAGTGGCTGCATAGACCCCTGAGGCGTTGTAAGGGGTCGTCTTGAAGGAGAGAACGCACTCAGCAGGAGGGACCCCGTGGGCCTTGAGCAGGAAGCGAGCCACGTCCTGGGTTTGGCTACCGCCTGTCCCATTCAGGATCTCCATGGCCACACGTCCCTCATCCAGTTCTTTCTGGGTGAACGTGTCCACGGGCTGGCCGTCTCCCTCTGGCCCTCTCCCGCCAGCCCTCACGAAGCGGGCGCCTTGCGGCTGCTGGATGACGCTGAAAGTGGGTGACGTCCGGGTCTTGTTGGCCAGCGGCGTGGCATCCAGCAGCTTCTTGTCCAGCAGCACGGTGGCACCCCGTGGCAGCAGGAGTTCCTGGGGGATGTTCGCCAGAGGCTTGACCGTGATGTTGAGGACAGAGGAGACGTTGGCCGCCCGGCTCCGGGCCACAAAGGCCACGCTGTCCCGAGGCGAGGTGGACTTGATGAAGCGAACGCTCACCCGGCCCTCCCTGATCTGGGTTTGGGTGAAGGCCGACGTGGGCTGCCGGTCCACCATGACGGCGGCGTACTTGGGCACACTGGTGATCTTGTAGAGGACTTCCTCCTCATTGGGGCCACCTGTGGTGGCCCTCAACATCTCCTCTGTCACTAGGGTCTCATCGTCCCCCTGCAGCACCTGGATCTCTGGGGCTTTGGCCAGCACCAGCGTCCGGGCCAAGACTCCTACATGGAGAGTGTGCGGCTCGGTGTGGTGCTTCCCGTCCGACACAGTGAACTCCATGAAGCCGTCCGACAGGCTTCCGTCACTGACAAAGCCCACCTGGCCCTGGTTGACCGCCTCCTGGGTGAACGAGGAGATGTGGTCGCCCTTGGTGGCATCCACCAGCCGCCCGTTGGTGGGGCGCCTTGGAGACTGTGAAGCGCACCTCGTCGGGTGTGCTGTCCTCGTCGCGGGTGTTGAGGTACTTCTGGCTGATCACCGTCATGGAGCCCTGGAGAACCTCCAGAAGAACGTCCAAGCTCACCAGCTCTGGAGGACTAGAGTCCCTTCTCCGGATCGAGATGTTGAAGACCTCCTCCAGGACCACTGCTTGGGCTGGGGAGGGGGGAAGGGTGCCGCGGGCCCTGGGAGTTGAGCCGGGCTCGGAAGGAGAAGCTGTCCACGGAGGCTCCAGAGTCGTCATGGAGGTATTCCAGCTCGCCCTGCGCCACGTTCTCCTGCATGAAGTAGGGGGTACCCTGGGGCAGATCCAGGCCCCCCAGGGTAACTCTCCCATGGGCTGGGAAGCGGCGCACCTCAAAGACCACGTCCAAGAGACCTCGCTCCGCCTCGGGGAGACTGGCCAGCAGGTTGGAGGCGTCCAGGATGGAACTGTCAATTACCTTCCTCTGACCTTGCACTATGTCCAGACCTGAGAAGAAGAAGAAAGACAAATAATATACAAGATTATACACTGATGTATAGGGCCACATACCTTTTCTTTCTTTGAAATAACTTTTTTATTTTCTTGTACTGCTTCTTTGTAATTATGCCATGAACAGACCTGATTCAATAAACCTGCAATAGCAATATTTTTGTTTACAGAACACTTTGTTTACAAACTGCTGCCTGACACACATGCATATCTTAGACTGATAACAGACAGCCAGACCAGTGTCAAATACATAGTGTATGTCAAGTCAGCTTGATTTATCTTACTCAGTAGAATAGAACCAACGGAATAGTCATTAGTGCTATCTAGTACACAGTTATCTGCATTTTCAGATGTTGTGAAATGCCTTGAAACCGATACAATGACTGACCTGGACACCATTTTCTTTGGTATCCACCACTTTTGACATGGCACCTGCCCAGATCCATTTTGCTCTACCTACCTTTGTTCTTCCAGAGCTGTGAGGAGACGTTGTGGCTGGCTGCGTAGTAAGACACAGTGATGGGGAGGACGTGATGCACAGCTGGGGCAGGAGGGGAGGAGAGCAGGAGCTCCACCGAGTCCCGGACCACCCAGAAGGGCTCCTCAGGCATCTGGTGCTCGTAGAAGACGGCCCCAGACTCCAGCTGTGGGGAAGAGAAGAAGATAGGACATTGTTCCTTAAGACAACATTTGAAACGTTTAGCAACAAAAATGAGCATTTCTCATTAGACAAGACCAGGTAGTCCCTTCCTGTTTCAGCATGTAATCTTCAGTTTGGCACTTCATTAATGAACACGACACAGGTAGCTGTGCGTTTGTATGTGTGTGTATATGTGTTTGTGTGTGTTTGTGAGTGAGTGAGTAAGTGTGTGTCTGTGTGTGTGTGTGTGTGTGCGCGTGCGTGCGTCAGTACTGGGTCCAAATACTATTTCAAATATCTCAATTACTTTCACATACAGTGAGCTCAAAGTATTTGGACAGTGTTTTTGGCTTTGTACTCCAGCACTTTAGATTTGAAATTATACAATGACTATGACGTTAAAGTGCAGCCTGGGTGAACCGTGTAGAAATTGCAGCACTTTTGTACATAGCCACCCAATTTTAGGGGACCAAAAGAATTGGGACAAAGTACGTATACAGATATCTTTTATTTGAAAAGAAAAGTAGTTGAATATTTTAATGTATTTGGAAAAATACTTGGAAAGTATTTGACAGTACTTTCAAATACTTTTTTCAAATACAATTTAAAAAATACTTGGGTTAAATGCAATGTGAGTGTACTTGAGTCGCTGTATTTTAGTATTTGAAATACGATTTATCATAATATATGATTTTTACAAATAACCATTAAAATACTCAAATAAAAGTACTTGTTTTGGGCTGTGTATTTGAAAATACTCAATGACTATGAGGTTAGTGAAAATACTCAAATATATATTTTTTAATTATCTGTCACGACTTCCGCCGAAGTCGGTCCCTCTCCTTGTTCGGGCAGCGTTCGGCAGTCGACGTCACCGGCTTTCTAGCCATTGCCGATCCACTTTTAATTTTTCATTTGTTTTGTATTTGTTTTTTTCACACCTGGTTTCAATTCCCCAATTACATGTTCATTATTCAACCCTCTGTTTCCCCCATGTTTGTGTGCGTGTTTGTTTGATTGTTCAGGCAGTTACTGACTGCTGGTTATTTTGTTGCCGGGTTTTGTATAACGCCCGTTTATTCGTGTGACCGGTATTTTCCCGCACCTGAGTATTATTGTTTGTACTGGTGCTTCGTTATTAAAATACCTTGTCCACGCATCTCTGCTCTCCTGCGCCTGACTTCTTTTCACCAGTTACCCACAGCTTGACAATTTCAGACACTCAAATACACATATATTTGAACCCAGGTCTGGTGTGCTTGTGTATTCCTTTCAAACCAGTCAACATAAGCACCATGTCAGTGTTAACTTTTAAACCCCTGTAGCTGGTTTCTGCAAGATGAGGAGGATGATAAACATAACCCTATGTTAGCCTGGAGATTAGAAGGAGTAATTAAGCTCAAAAACTTTTGATCAAGTGCTTTTCTGATCTTACCTGTTTTGTGATCTGTTTTATTAATTTGTGTCATGACGATTTGTGTCATAGATTTTTCTTTGTGGCTGGACATCTTCGTGATTTTCATTTAGCATGCTGTATTGTAAGATTAGATTACCACTTAACAATGGAGGTTGGTGGCACCTTAATTGGGGAGGACAGGCTTGTGGTAATGGCTGGAGCGGAATAAGCGGAATTGGATCAAATACACGTTTGATGCCATTCCATTAGCTCCTTTCCAGCCATTATTATGAGCTGTACTCCCCTCAGCAGCTTCCACTGCCACTGAGCTAGTGTAGTGTTGAAGATAATGAGGGCCAGTAACTAGACTGGGAATGTGATGGAAGGTAGACTGGAATGGGCCTATGTGTGCTTCTTTGAGGTTACTGTGTCCTGAGCTGAACCTTTCAACATGACTAAAACTTGTCTGCAACATGCCAATCAACCACACATGGCAGCATACAGTGCATTTGGAAAGTATGCAGACACCTTGACTTTTTGTTACGTTACAGCCTTATTCTAAAATATATTTAAAAAAATCCTCATCATTCTACACACAATACCCCATAATGGCAAAGCGAAAACAGGTTTTTACACATTTTTGCAAATGTATTAAACATAAAAAAACAAAATACCTTATTTACACCCTTTGCAATGAGACTCGAAATTGAGCTCAGGTGCATCCTGTTTCAATTGATCATCCGTTTCTACAACTTAATTGTAGTCCACCTGTGGTAAATCCAATTGATTGGAGATGATTTGGAAAGACACACACCTGTCTATATAAGGTCCCACAGTTGACAGTGCAGGTCAGAGCAAAAAACAAGTCATGAAGTCGAAGGAATTGTCCGTAGAGCTCCAAGACAGGATTGTGTCGAGGCACAGATCTTTGGAAGGGTACCAAAACATTTCTTCAGCATTGAAGGTCCCCAAGAA
Organism: Brachymystax lenok tsinlingensis; assembly: GCA_030435695.1. Taxonomy (NCBI): domain Eukaryota; kingdom Metazoa; phylum Chordata; class Actinopteri; order Salmoniformes; family Salmonidae; genus Brachymystax; species Brachymystax lenok. The sequence goes on along the minus strand of CM059818.1, from coordinate 8,287,449 downwards.
CAACACCTCCATCATTCTTAAATGGAAGAAGTCAGGGGAGTGACCAAGAACCCAATGGTCACTACGATAGAGCTTCAGAGTTCCTCTGTGGAGATGGGAGAACCTTCCATTCCACCCATCAGGCCTTCATTGTAGTGGCCAGACAGAAGCCACTTATTCAGTAAAAGGCACATGACAGCTCACTTGCAGTTTTCAAAAAGGCACCTAAAAACTCAGACCATGAGAAAAATATTATTTGGTTTGAAGAAAACAAGATTGAACTATTTGGCCTGAATGCCGAGCGCCACATCTTGAGTAAACCTGGTACCTTCCCAATGGTGAAGCATGGTGCTGGCAGCATCATGCTGTGGGGGATGTTTTTCAGAGGCAGGGACTGGGAGACTAGTCAGGATCGAGGGACCTCAGACTAGGGCGACGGTTCACCTTCCAACATGACAACGACCCTAAGCACACAGCCAAGACAAGGCAGGAGTGGCTTCGGGACATGTCTCTGAATGTCCTTGAGTGGCCCAGCCAGAGCCCGGACTTGAACCCGATCTAACATCTCTGGCGAGATCTGAAAATAGCTGTGGAGCAACGCTCCCCATCCAACCTAACAGAGCTTGACAGGATCTGCCAAGCTTGAAGCGTCATACACAAGAAGACTTGAGGCTGTATTTTCTGCCAAAAGCTGCTTCAACAAAGTACCGAGTAAAGAGTCTGAATACTTATGTAAATGTTATATTTCCGTTGTTTTTTTTTATACATTTGCTACATTTTCAAAAACACTGTTTTTGCTTTGTCATTACGGGTGTTGTGTGTAGATTGATGAGGGGGAAACGCTATTTATTCAATTTTAAGAATAAGTCTGTAACGTAACAAATGGATGATCTCTGCATGGTGAATGGATGATCTCTGCATGTGTATTTCCCACCGTAAAGCACGGAGGAGGAGGTGTTATGGTGTGGGGGTGCTTTGCTGGTGACACCGTCTGAAATTTATTTAGAATTCAAGGCACACTTAACCAGCATGGCTACCACAGCATTCTGCAGCGATACACCATCCCATCTGGCTTGAGCTTAGCGGGACTATCATTTGTTTTTTCAACAGGACAATGACCCAACACACCTCCAGGCTGTGTAAGGGCTATTTTACCAAGAAGGAGAGTGATGGAGTGCTGCATCAGATGACCTGGCCTCTACAATCACCCGACCTCAACCCAGTTGAGATGGTTTGGGATGAGTTGGACCGCAGAGTGAAGGATTGAAGCCAACAAGTGCTAAGCATATGTGGGAACTCCAAGACTATTGGAAAAGCATTCCAGTCGAATCTGGTTGAGAGAATGCCAAGAGTGTGCAAAGCCGTCATCATGGCAAAGGGTGGCTATTTGAAGAATCTCAAATATAAAATATATTATGATTTGTTTAACACTTTTTTGGTTACTACATGATTCCATGTGTGTTTTTTCATAGTTTTAATGTCTTCACTATTATTGTATAATGCAGAAAATGACTGGACACTTTTCCCACAGGCCAGGGAAGTAAATGTCTTATCCATTCTTTGGAATGTTCTTATAATAGAAGACGGGAACAATGGAAATGACATTATAATAATTCTCAGTCATCTGGAGATCCTCTGTCTTACCTCTGATTGAGAGAAGCGTGTGATCTCTTCAAACTGGTTCCTGTCGTTGGCTAAGATCAGTCTTCCCAGGCGAGGAGGCCTGACCAATGAAAAGCTTATCTCATCTCCGTCCTCATTGGTCACTGCCTTCAAAATGGCACTGGTGATGGCATGTCTTGTTCCTGTAAAATTGTAAAAATGGTACAGGTTCACTATAAGTGAATATAATGCAGGATATAAAACACATGCCTTGTCATTATAGCTCTTAGCTTCTTCTCATTGACACCTTTTAAGCATTTAAGGCCAGACTTTCCAATAGCTCAGACACCGGTAGGATTGTCAAACGTTTGCCTGCCGATATTACTTACTTAGCACCTCTGAACAGAGTGTCGCAGGTCAATCTCTTTTGTGTTCACACAGCAAAGACTTTGAAGTCGTCAGCCACTCAGCCTTGTTAAAATACACCAAACCAGAAGGTGGCAGTAGGGTTGTTTGGCAATGCATGTCGCTTAGTTTATGGTGTAGATTCCCATGTTAGCTAGCTAGCTGCGCTAATGTTGCTATTTTGTAGAAAACCCTTGTTGATACTAGCCAGATGGCCACAGTTAGATAACTACTTAGCAAGATTACCAAGAAACAATTTGATTCACTCTCCATAATCCCATACTGCCAGCACCAGCCCATAGCCAACTGTTTAGCTATCTAGCTAACGTAAACTCACTCACTCACTTGTGTACATCGCATTGGTCCCTACAATTGACCTTATTTTAGCAACAAAAAAACGTAATACTTCCAGATCAACTGTAATGTCAATACCATTGTAAAGCACAATGTCTCCCCTTTCCAACAAAACCAATGAAAAGACTATCATGATGCCCATCTCTGCATGATTCAAGAAGGCAATGAGCTCCGTCGGGTCTTTTTAAAAATGGAGGGTGGGGAAGCGAAACCTATGGGTGATAGTGAGGAGAGATGTCGTGTGGGGAAATAGGTTTTTTCACTCGATCTGTCCAACTTATCATCTTATCACCTCTAAAATGTAAATAAAACACTATAAAGAGTTTATATAATGTGTCATTACATAACTATTTTAAGGTTTGTGTTTAATTTGAAACTGGTTTTTAGGGCGGTGCTAAAGTGATCTTCAGAAGTAAACAGTGGCTTTTGAGAGTCATGATCGCTTGCAGTGATGACGTTAAAAATGACTAGGTATCCCCCCTTACCCCAGTCGCTGTCCCTTCCTTGTTTTTAAACGATGAGAGAAGTGCTACACCTGGTGGAGAAAGATTGTAAGACAGAAATAGTTGCTTTATGCATGCTGTACGTTACGACATGACACGCCACGATGTAACGGAGGGTCGGTTTTTTCAACTTTTCTCCAATACTATAGACCCATTACCATGTCGATTAACGCTTGAATAGTAACGTAGTTCACACCCCAGATTTTGAAGTCAACACAGTCGCTACAGTCCTATTAGTTTTCTTTGCAGCCTCGTTTGAATGTCGCGGTTGCGCACATTTGTACGGAATGGGGTTAGTTTACATTAATGTGCTAATGTCAGCATATTCGCTAGCTAGTACATTTTAGCTAGCTAGCTAAGGACACTGCAGTAAAATGGCAGCTAACACTGGCAGCTGTTCCATGGAAACGAATCTATTGGAATTTAATTATAATGTCAATACTAGCTACAGTGGTTAGTTAGCTTGGAGGAAGTATTCAGTGTTGTGTTCATTACCATCCCATAGCCTACATTGCATATGAAGTGTGACTGGCTCATGACATTTAACTGTGGATGTATGCCCTCTTTTTTCCATTTTGTTGTCAATCTTGCTGGCTCCCTATCTTGGGGTTCATGCGCTCTGATTAGCTCAAAGTCAAGTTGTTTGCCACTGACGAGCATTGCCAGGTTCGTCACTACCGGGTTGACACGCAGCAGGTACTAGTGATGGGAAAATAAAACCTAATGAAGCGTTGAGCATTTCCCGCCAATTGTGTCGAAAATAGGTTCATTACCTGAGGGTTTAATCAACATTGTATATTAGTGGCACCTGCTGGTCAAAATATTATTATAGATGACGTCGCACACGCTATAGCACGTGTGCAGTGTAGCCTTTTTGTCTTCTACAGAAACCAATATCAAACCAATCAGGTGGTTGTTGATCATTGATCACGTGCTTCTGATAAAGTGATACAAGGATCGGCATACTGCTTAGAGATTTTGACGCATGCCTCAGAGCTCCGGTATGAAACGTAACTAGCAGGTACCACTTTTGCTCTAGCAAGAGAAAAAACGGCCTCCCACTGTGATAAGTACCTAACGGCAGTCTATCAGCAGTGAGATTCTCAATGTGTTTCAAGCCTAAGTGTGGAATGTCAACATGTTGTGATTTAAAGATGAGAAAAGGGATTAGAAGGGAAAATAATAGAAAACAAAGCTAAACATTACACATCCTAAATTGTATTCATTGAAGGCTACAAAATACCCATGGAACTATTTTTATCTGATATTGAGGCCTATTTGTTATCCAATAAACAAAACAAAAAACAAAGCCATGCTGAGACATAATTTAAATTGGCCATTATTTGAAATGGCCATTATTTGTTCATCATAAATGTCTGGTCAAGTTGGGTTCACTACTTCCTGACACAGCATGCTTTGGGTAGCTCACCTGGAAAGATCATTAGCTCTTCCCCGGTTTCCATGGTGATGGTGAGCTGTCTAGCCGTAACAACAAAGCGGTAGAGAGGAGAGGTGTGCTCTCCGTCTGTCACGGTAAAACTGAAGCCTCCAGACTCCAGACCTGAAGGAACAGTTCAGAATAGTAAGTGGCATTGGTTGACCATCAGAGTCAAAGATCAAGCTTACAAAGCCTAGGGAGCTAACACAGGTTTTCATGTCTCAGACAAGGTATACCAATTGCATCCTTAAAAATAAAAGAAAAAGCTGCACACTAGTAGCTCCGATTAAATAATTTATTTACCAACATTTCGACAGAAAGATTGATTCATCCACCTGAAAGTGAATTTGTGGCCAGTGAGGTAGCTGAGGCTGTAGGTAGAAGCTCAAACAGCCTTACCTTCATGGATAAAGATGACTTCCCCATTGTTAATTTGTGCCTGTGTGAAGTTCTGGATTTCTTCGTCAGGTTCCACCTTTAGAGCCACCATCCCATTGATGGTTGACTCGATGGAATAAACCAACTCATTGATGGGGGTGTCTGCATCTTCTGTATTCAACATGCTGGTGGTGATGTCCGATTCCTCTCCAGCTAAAACCTGAAGAGAGAGAGAGAGAGAGAGAGAGAGCGAGAGAGAGAGATTGTGAATGTGAAACTAAATATAATCAAAACTAAACAAACTACACACAAACAAAGTGGAAAGGTTAATTATTCCTCTACAATATAATGGCAGCTCCTGTTATCTGAAGATGAAGCATGTGGGTCACAGGGAATTAGTCTCCTTGAGTTTAGTGCTGGCTTAACGGAACATTAATTTAAAGAAACAAGACAGATGTCCTGAAAGACAGTCTTAAAAAGGTAGAATCAGCAGGGAGAAGGCTGGGAAGTATACATATTGATTTGTACTGCCTGGTTCTTTTCTTCGCTCCCTCTTTCTCCAGTCTCCAGATAAAGAGCAAAAAAATATAGCAAATAAAGGAAAGAAATCAGAAAGTAGGAAAGAATCTGAAAGACAGAAACCCAAAGAACAGAGCTTGGTCTTGGTTAAGCAAAGGGATACATCTCTATTAACTTTCAGTCTATTTTCAAAAAAGCATAGATGTAAAACAAGATGTGCATTATATTTAGCATTATATTCAAAAGTTTTAAGTTAAGAATGTTTATCATACCCATTTTGGTAGAATTTTCCAACTACCATTGTATGAGCATACTAGTTGAAGAGTTTTATATACCTCCAAAATTATATTGTATGTAGGCCTCCATATAATTGTTTGTACTCTATGGACAATGTAAATTGACGATTGCTGCAAATGCAGCCTGTTCTCTGTCAAGCCTATTCTTTGCTACTGCTCTCTGGTGGTAGTACTGTGTAGGGTGGCAGATAGCCTTGCATTTGGCCAGTAACTAAAAGGTTGCTGGTTAAAATACCTGAGCTGACCAGGTGAAAAATCGGTCCCTTGAGCAAAGTATTTAACTCCAATTTGCTACATGGGTGCTGTACTACTATGGTTGACCCAGTAAAACAACACATTTCACTGCACCTTTCCAGTGTACGTGACAATAAATTTAACATGTTGTGGGGGGGTGTAAACCATAAAACTATTAGCTATTCCATTAACTTTCCACTAGATGGCAACATTACCGCACTATCACCCAAGAAATTGCCCTGAGTCAGTTTGGCAAGATATTTCTAAATTGTGCTGGAAATGGATTGTTTATATAACAATCAATGGATTTTACTCCTCAGGAAGAAGGTTTGAAATTAAACGGATGTCTCATTTCTTTTGAAGCCAACAATATGATTCAATGTGTCAATGTTTTAATTGTATCCATCCACAAATCCCAGTAAAGAGAGAGGGAAAGAGAAAGCGATTGATTGAGAGAGAGAGAGAGAGAGAGACAGAAAGAGAGAGAATGAGATTAAATGAGAGCAAGGGAGAGAGGAGAGAGAGAGAGGAGAGAGTAGAGAGAGAGAGAGAGAGAGATTAGAGCAAAAGAGAGGGAGAGGAGAGAGAGGGAAAGAAATAGAGAAAAAGAAAGATAGACGGAGAGAGAGAAAATATCCTAATACAAGCCAGCTGTGGCAAGGGCCTGGCCAACAGGATCTATGGCGATCAGAGAGTCACGACCGGACCGCGTTGTTCGTCATGCCTGATCATCTGCTGTAGGTCACTATGCTCACATTTCCTGCCCTAAATCAGAAGCAATGCTAGGGAAGCTAAGGAGAGAACTCACAGGAGGAGCTGGAGCTGGTATGAATGAACACTAGGCCTGCATGCGGACAGAGAGACATATCATTATATTACATTTTGTGGCCGTGCGAGAGACGCTGCGATTGGCTGGTTCCCTGGCATCGCCAAAAGCCTGAGGTCTTGTCATCATCTCAGTTTTCCCAAAATACGGGTTACCGTGGATACGCCAAACCACAGGCCAGAGTAAACAAAGCTAAATGACACACTCAGTTTCCAGTTGTATGTGAGAAGATTATAGCTTTTTCCAGCCATTTTGTGTCTCTACAGTAAAATCTGCATACTGAATTTTTGAAACACTTATGCCGTGTTCGAATACCCATATTTCCGTTCTAAATAGTAGGCACTTTGGATATGTGAAAAAAATTACTTTTTATTGACATTTTGAAAATGTAGTATGCTTTAAATGCCAGAATGTCATACTTATTTAGTAGACTTCACTACACAATATTGAGTAAATAATTGTCTTTCGATACCCATGTGTGTCTGACAACAGCTGATAAACAGCTGAGGGGACGTGCTGTGCCAAAATAAGCCAATGGTGGGAATCAACGCAAATGCACATTAGATGACTCATTCTCAGTAGGATGTGCCTAGTAAGTTGAGATTTGTTGCATACTGCATTCGTTTTACTAAACAATAAGTTCTAAATAGTATGTAGTACGATTAGTACTCAGTACGCAGTTTAAGTAAGTAGTAGGCAAGTCAGATTTAAGACACGGCCTTACTGTTTGCTTTCAATAATTGACGGGTAATACAATATATCCATGACTGAAATTGGTAATGAACCTCAGGCGTAAAATGGCTGCTAATATAAAGTGTTTCCAGATGTGTCTAAGGTTTTACTTATCAAGTACACTAATTAGTAAGACCAAAACCAATTCTGTCCTTCATAACTAGTGGCAATGTGTAAATCACTGATGAATATAGTTAATTAGCTATTAAGTTGTTTTCAGGCACCCCACTGAGAAGACTTAAACAATGCAGTATGCAACAAATATTATTTGTCAAAACAGACAAATAAACAAACAACGTCAACTTCTGACAAGTATAATGGTTCTGGAGTGTCCTAAATGTGTGCACTAAGCTGGAGCATAAAACAAATGTGTTTGAATTGGTTCTGGTGAAATACAGTACATTGCAATTAAAAGGAGTTTGCACTCATCAAATATACAGTTATCAGTAGTCGACTGTAGTGGTAAACCGACAGCTCAGTACCTCAAGTCCTGTGTTGCGTGTCAGTTTAGGTGCCTCGTCGTTGACCGGGAAGACAGTGACAGTGAAGGTAATGGGGAGGCTGCGGCGCTCTATCTCATAGGCTGAGGCAGAGAGCGTGAAACTGTCTTCGCCGCTTTCCGTGCTGTCATGTAAGTAGTAGATGTGTCCAAGTTTCACCTGTAGAAGACAAAGGGGCCGTGGGGGTCACACAGACTAGTCAGTTCTCCTGTCACACAATAGTGGTAGGCAAAGAGAATTGGCACAATGGACACAGTGGTGTTGTTTAATCCCAGTCTCAAGCAAAGCTATAATAGCTCCTGTGTCTAGGAACATTTAGGAAAAATTTGGCAACCTTTGAGCAAAACATTTTGGACAAAGGTGATAATTCAAGGTGTTGATCATTATCTTATCATGTTGGAAGTTTGTTACACTCAAAAAAAAACAATATGTGAATGCAGTAGTAGATATTAATGTGTGTAAAATATATCATGCACATGTTTTGGAGATGGATGGATCAACAATATTCTACCAAGGTCTTCATATTCCAGTGTTTTGGAGTCCAGAGGACAGACAGACAATGGATCACTGTGTCTTTCTCTCCCTCTACTGATCAATAACATAGGTGACCCGTTTCAGGAAACTAGGCGTACAGTATGTCGCAAGTCACAACTACACAGGAGAGCCATTTGAATGTTTTTTTTTTTTTTTAATCAAAATGCATTTTTTTGGCAGAAATGCCTTCTGGAACATGTGAACTTTCATGCTCCTTAAAAACAAACTTGTACGCCATCTGTAAATACGAATACAATTGTTAAATTACGAGCCTTGTTGGTAAAGCCACAGAAAAGTCAGCAACCTTCCCACTAGCCATGATTGGCTGAGATAATGAGTGGGCTGGACATGCTGAGAGAGGAGTTCGGATTGGTCTGCCATATAGAAGGCTTCTGTCTATTTGAGCTGGTCAGTCTGTTTTGGTAATCCTGTCGAACGCGCGGCTTTTTAAAAAATGTATTGTGTAGTGGAGCTGTATAAGGGTTGCTCTCCACTTTCTTGACGATTGAGTTTTCAAATCAGTGGTGTTAGAGTATGGTAGCTAAAGAGATGAGAAAACACCTGTCTCTGGATTACATCTTCAAACTAAGGGCAACCGTGGCATGGCATCCCTGACAGGGAGACGCATCCATCACACATGATGATGTATACGGGTAAGATAGTCTAGCTAGCTACATTTTCAGATATTACACAATTCTCATTTAGACAGAAAGTGGTTTCATTTTAAGTGTACTGTTAACTAGCATTATTTGGCTGGCTCCCTAGCTAACGTTACGTGTATGACGTTATTATTCATATCCCAGAGCCGTTTGCTTTGCTAGTTAGAGCCTAATGTTAGCTGGCTAAAATTGAACCTGGTTGGTTAGCTCCCCCGGCAGATTCATGCAGGATAGTAACAAAATGATTTGGCACTATGTTCATTGTTTTTTAACTCGCTAACGTTAGCTGGCTGGCTCATTAGCTAACATTACATTGCGTGTGTGATCTTACACATTGTTTACCTAGCTAGGTTCATTGTTTACCTAGCTAGCTAGCTAGCTACATGTCTTAAGCTAAAGTGTACAACATCCGTTGAATATGGCCGGCGTCAGTAAACGTCAGCAAAAAAGTATAATGAAATTGTTGCCAGCAGAGCTGGTTAGGCTGTTTTCATGTTATCCAGAAGTAAACAAATCATCGTCCAGAGCGTCAAGTGTGTGTTCTGAACACTCCGAGAGCGAAACGAGATGGGTGGGGCTAAAGCTTAAGAGGGTGTGAACAATGTTGAATGGGTGTAGACAAAGAAAAGCTCTTCACCAGATACCAAAATTCAAAGGCCATTTTCTCAAAAGTGAGTTTACAAGTTGATCAACTTTCAAAGCAGAATTACTTTCCCATTGTTCCTCAAAAACACAGTGTATGATATACCATTTTGTAGCTCTAAGTCTCTACTTTTATCCAATGTAAAAATTGCTACATAAGACCAAATCCAGGTGGCGAGTCACATGGGCTACATGTTAAAGTGTAGGCCACTTCGTCAGATGATCTTGATGTTCTGATATGCAAATACACAGGTGAGATATAGTAAGACAATACTCTAACAAGCACTCCGTATTCACAGTCTCAGAGTAGGAGTGCTGATCTCGGATCCGTTTTGCTTTTTAAATCATAATACCTAAATAAGACCGGGGGACCTGATCCTAAATCAGCACTCCTACTCTAAGAATACAGTCCTGCAGTCCAACTGTTTGTGAATACAGGCCCTGAGGATTTGAGGAAATGCATACAGAAGCATTGTTTCCAATGAATGGGTGGGACTTCCTATTTAGTCTACATGCAGGGGAGCATGACTTGGTGGTGAGAGGGGCCTGCTGCACCACAACTGTAGTAGGGAGATTCGAATTGATCTAAGATGGAAGCCAACTAACTGGAAAAACACTTGGTTTCATTACTGATTAGAGAAAGTGAGCGGGAAAATCAGCCTCTGTTCAAGGACAATAAACAATGAATGGCTCTTGTTCGACATGTGGCCGTCACGTTGTTCCATGCTGAGATACAATGTGGTGTTCTGATATTTTTATTGGGGACAGTCATTCAACTTTACCACAGTATGTGGGAGAGTTTTGCTAATCCAGGATAGTGCTTGTACAGCATCAAACAGGTCTATCCTCGGCTGCTATGTGTGCGTGCATGCGTGCGTGCATGATGGTGTGGTGTGTTTGTGCATGCATGCGTGGATGTGGATGTGATTTTAATGAGTGGTTGGATCAGATGGAGTCTTCATGTTTATAGAAGCAACACCATTCCTGATGAAACTCCTCTCTCTGCACCTGGTTGAGCTTGTTTATCGTACCTTTGGTAGTCTAGAATGTTCTACTTCCAAGCCAGTTTGTTTACAAAGCTCTAAACATCACAACAAAAGACAAAAGTGTCTCTTCTAGAAAACAGTGTTTAAACTATCTCTGAGCTTTCTGACACACCCTTCATCATGTAATGTACTATGTTTCCATGTTACATGTTACAATACTACTTACTGTATGTTCTGTTTCTATGTTGTATGTGCAGTACATGCAAGTAGCTATTGACATTCTTGTCGCCTCTTTAATTCACATTTATGATGATTACCAGTCTATAATGAGAAGTGCCAACCACTTCAGCTACAGGAGTAAAGCTCCCTCACTCTCATTTCTTCCACTGCATCTCCTACATGCAGTAAGCTACAATACTCTGACATAACCTCACAAACTTCCCCTGCGTGACGAAGAGTTTATCACAAAAATGTCTTTACTCAGCAATTAAGCCAATATGAGTTTCGCGGAGCAGTGGGCCCTGAACATGAAAAGCATCGCTGAGCATGAAAATAACCACTGCTCCCACATGAGTGAGTCAAGAAATGTCCGATAATGAGTCCAAGCATATCCATCTTTAATTTACAAACAATTATGCTCTGGTACTAATCCTGCCTCAACCGAGTCTACAGATTTACTTCTAAATGTGGTACTCATTTGGAGAAGTGTTGTGTTTTGTCCTCTAAACTTTTTGGGGTCGTCCTTGCATAACAGGAAATAAACTGACTGACGATGTACAGAGAGAGTGCCTACAAAAAATACACCGATCCAGAGAGAAAACGTGTCCAGGAAGGCAGACAATTATGTCAAAGTTTTCCCCCTACATTTTCTCCTCTAAAATCAAAATCAGATTAACCTGAATCATGGCTATGCACTTGTCCCAGTTGAATTGAAACACAAAGTGGGGTCTTTCAGAAAGTCTGTCTGGGAGCAAAGCGCGGGAGGACTGTGTGCACATGCCTTATTAAAGGAATATACGGGCCAGTTTATTTTGGCTTCGGGCTGCCGAACATCACCGTCAGTTTTTCCACAACCCTTTCAGAAGAGTAGTGTATGAGTGAGGAGAGGAGTTGAGCTATACACGTAGCAGGCAAGCCGTAAGTGGAGTGACTCACAAGCTCCACTAGGCTCCCTGGTACATACAGAATGCATGAGGTTTTCCACCACAAGTGACCACTCATGTCTCCTTTTCATTCTTTCCAAGTGCTAGGCCTCAGGACCACATGGTTGGAGACTAGACAACTCACAGTCTCACATACTGTAGTTTCTCTCTATCTAATACTATGGACAGAATCATAAAACGGCAGAGAAGCATCACACAGAATATTGAGCAGCTACTGTGAAAGAGTTACTAAGCAAACAACAGCAAAGTGAACTTAGTGTGGCCTTGGTTGTCTTCGCGAACAACCAGCAAGATCAAAGTCAGGGAAGGTGGATATTATTCTGTAAGCATCTTGTAATTAAGACACAGAAAATGCTATGGTGCATATAAATGATATGGCTTGTGGTCTGGTGGGACTCTGTTTCCAAACAAGTCAAAACGGATAAGTCAACCTCCCTTTTCAATGAAACTAACAAATCCCTTTTGTTGTTGTATTTTCTCATGGTTCCTTCTTTTCAGAAAGATTAACAAACAAATAACACTTAAAATGTGGGGAGAGAGAGTAGCTCAATTCCTGGCAACTAAATAGAAATGTTATGTTTTTTAAAATCCTTGATCATTTGAATTTGAATAAATATACTATCTTTATCACAGAGGGTGAGATATACCACCTCTTAACAGTCCACGTCTTAACAGTTGATATGGATATCTGTGTACTTTTAAATTAGCTAATGAACTAAATCAATCAATCCATCAACAAACAAACCACCCCCCTACCCCCTCCAAAACGAAACATATGAAAAGCACTCACCTCCTCCCAGGTAAAGAAGGTGAGCTCTTGTTCGTCACCATCCAAGTAGCGGATATCCCCATGCTGCGGTGGCTCCTCTACGACGAAGTCCACATTGACCGCACTGTAGAAAGGGTGAGAGATATTCAGGAGCTCAGTGGTAAGGGCCATCCCGCCACCCTCCCTCACACTGAAGTTGAGGGCCTGGATGGGGATGAGGCGAGGCACAATGTCCACCATCATCCGGAGGTCCTCCACGGTGGTGAACCCGTTGCTGACGTCAGCCGCGAAGGCGTCACTGCCCTGGATGGAGGCAGAGACATAGAGGATGCGGCCCCTGTTAACATCCTCTTGGGTGAAGGAGTGGATGTAGTCGAGGATGGGCGCAGCCGTACTGTCTGAGTGGTTGGTCAGCATGACTACGTGGCCCAGTCGAGGAGGCTCCTTGATGGTGAACACCATCTCAGAGGGCAAGATGTCTGCTTGTTCCACCTGGGGGGAGAAAGTTGGGAGACCAGGTTCAGATTCACTTTAAAGTCTTGACTAATTAAATGGTCGTACTTACACGGTTGTAGAACACCTATGTAATAGCTATGCATTTACATGGTAGTTACATGGACAGGTGCAGTGTGTGACTACGCTGTAAGTAGCCACTTATGACACTTATGTAAAGTTGGACCAGGTAGTTCAGTCAGTACGTTCCATATACATTCAGTCAATTTGTTCCATCACCACCGTAAAAACCTTCTGCTACTAAGATGAGCACATCAATGTACCGTAGCGTTTACTATGTCTTCCCTTATGTTGTATGACAGAAGTAGGCCTATATTTACAGTAACAGTAGACTAAAGGTTTTTACAACCTATAAATTCAGGTAATGGAATAAACAGACAGTCTCCACTGACTTTGATTCATTGCATATGAATTACATTCGATGCACAATAGTTTTTCATCTAAAGCCCTCATAACTTGGTCGATTAAAGAAGATTCAGGGTCTGGCACTTTTGTGGCCTGATTGAAGCGCTTCTGAAAACAAGCACCTTTCAAAATTGGCAAAAGCAGCATTTCAAAGCTTGTTGATTATAGTTGATTATTTGAATCAGCTGTGTAGTGCTAGGGCAAAAAGCAAAACGTGCATCCCTATGTGTCCCGAGGACTGAGTTTGGGAAACCCTGGGATAAAGGGAGATGCTTTGCCTCAGGGATAAACAATTTCTGGAATAGTTGACTGTTCTACCGTCTATAATCACAAAATTAGTCACAAATACAAATTTTTCCTATGTGAATTAGGCATGGGGCACTTGCTATGACTCATAGCTATACAGTCTTAAAAAAACTCCCTATTTTTGGTCACTTGGGAAAAGCTTGGTATTGATATCTAAAAAAGTATATTATTTTTACGCTAATTTGGTGCCAAGCGCCGGTTTGGGTGTGACAAGAACTGTAAAGCTGCTGATTTTTTCACACTCAACAGTTTGCGTGTGTATCAAGAGTGGTCCACCACCCAAAGGACATCCAGCCAACTTGACACAACTGTGGGAAGCATTGGTTCTCCATCTAAAAGTGAGAATGCACTTCAAGTAAGCTCCACAAAAGCTATGGTCAATAGGACCACATTTAAAGGACATCCTGAGCTTTGTTCGACATTTCTCAATAATGCATTCAATGTCTGTACATCTTGGTCCTTCTTAAGTCAATACTGAGAAAAGAACAGAACAAGGTCCTCTGAGAAAATGAACTTTAAATATCAAGCACAATTTTCAATATGTTTCTTATTACTTCACAATTCGAGGTGAAAACATTGATGCAATATGCATTGGAAAAGTTTTACTTCATCAATAGGCTCTCAAGATGAAGTGCACTCGTGTTCATTTTCTCGAAACAACACAATTCCAGATATATCCTTAGGGTGTACTTAGTGAGTGTTTTACACACTAAATAGACTATAATTAAGTACATAAACAAGATTAAAAGCAGAGACGTTGAACAGAGATACTTAAAGTGCCTTCGGAAAGTATTCAGACACCTTTACTTTTTCCACATTTTTTTACGTTACAGACTTTTTCTAAAATGGATTAAATCAAAACAATTCCTCAGCAATCCACACACAATACCCCATAATGACAAAGCAAAAACAGGTTTTTAGACATTTTTGCAAATGTATTACTACAAGAAATCTGCCTCCAGAAGTAAAAGTTTCTCCCAAGTGGGTGACACCTACTCCCGTTGCCTGCTGCACTGCTGCTTGGATTCCACCTGGCGATCTGTTCACCGTCTGCCCTGGTTGTCTTCCCCTGTCTGGTACAGGTACCCCCACCACACTCCCCCCACCTCTCTCCCAAGCTTTCGCTCGCCTCCAGCACACAGGCACTGTTGGGGCGAGTGACTCTGAACTTACAATGGCTAGCCCCAAGTCGTAATATATTAAAACATTTTCTTCTGCATTATATTATTTTGCTATTTGCCTCATGACTCTTGCATGCTTTGTTGACTACCAACTTTCCTTACAAAACTGTGGGACAGTAAGTTTGTTTCCACACTCGGGACTCAGACTCTCTATTGGTACACAGACTTTTGGCCTCCCATCCTATTCTAACCACCTCTTGCCGGCTTTGCATTCATGTTACCTGATGAAATTGCTGTACAATATGATCTTGCTGCTCTGATGCACAGTCAGATGTCATAAATCAGCACTGCAGAGCTCTCCCTGTCCTATGCCGTGCTTTGATTGTATTACTGTTGATGATATCTGGAAATGTGCATGTACACCCTGGCCCATCTACTGTTGCTAGCCCCAATTCTGACTTGTACTCTAATATCTACTTCACTGATTTCTGCTCTCGTAAAAGCCTGGGTTTTCTGCACGATAACACTAGAAGCTTATTACCTAAAATGGATCAATTGAAAGTGTGGGTTCACAGCTCCAATCCAGATGTGTTGGTCATTACTGAGACGTGGTTAAGGAAGAGTGTTTTGAATACTGATGTTAACCTTTCTGGTTATAACCTTTTTTGGCAAGGCAGATCTTCCATAGGTGGGGGAGTGGCAATCTTTACCAAGGATCACCTTCAGTGCTCGGTTGTCTCCACCAAGTCCGTCCCCAAACTATTTTATTTGCTGGTGTTAGATTCTGGGTTAAACTTGGATCATTGTTATAGTCAGAACTATAGTATCTAAGGAGTGATAGAGACTGGTTTTTACATCAGAAGTTAATGGTTATCTGTAGGAGCCAGATGGCTTTGAAATGTGTTGGGTGGACGGGAGGAAGTCACAGGATTGCTATAGGGGATACGGTGGAGATCTTTGGATTAGGCATCAAGGGGGTTGAGGTCAGGTCAGATCCCCTTAAGGGAGAAACAATGGTTTATTACCCTATCACTTCGTCTTCCTGTCAAACCATAAAAGATGTAAGGATTGAAGTGATGGTAGAAACATGTATTTGTCTGAATGCAGCTGTATTGAACCTCTGAGAAGAATTAAACTTGGTTAACTTCTTAGGGAGCGGTTCCCAAGGTGACGGTTTTGGAGAGTCTGGCGTGCCCAAAGTAAAATGTCTCCCACTCAGGCCCAGAAAGTAGGACATAATTAGTACTATTGGATAGGAAACACTCTGACGTTTCTAAAAGTATAAACATTATGTCTGTGAGTGTAACAGAACAGAAATAGCAGGCGAAAACCCGAGAAAAATCTATCCGGAATTACTGTTTTTTGTCACATTGGCTCTGGTTGACAGTCTCCCTATTGAGTTCTATGGCAAGCAGCTCTGAGATTTCAGTACCTATGGCTTCCACTAGATGTCAACAGTCTATATATAAAGCCTCAGAGAGATTGGAAGAAGCAGGAAGAATAGGGAAAGGATATGGCCAAGGTAGCTCAGATGTCAACAAGTTTTCTCGTGCGCAAGGCTGGCTGCGCGCCCCACTTTATTTTACTTATATAACTTTTAGGTGACCATCCAAGTGAAATATTATCGCTCATATTCATAAAAGGATAGCTAAGGATGCATTTTAACTGGTATTTGATTTGTTTAGGAAAAGTTATATTTGAACGCGTTCTCTTCACGTTTCAATGGGCGATTCGGCGTTGGATTTTCTGAACATAACGCACCAACCAAACGGAGATTTATGGATATAATAAATAACTTTTTCTAACAAAAGAACCATGGATTGTCTTCGTTGGACACTTGGGAAGCCCTCAGCAGAAGTTCTTCAAAAGGTAAGGGATTTGTTTTCGCTGTGAAATGTGTTTTGTGTGAACCGTGATGGTTTATGAATTTATGCTAATAGTAAAATATTGGAGGTGCTACCCTCAAACAATAAAATGTTGTGAGGAATGCTGCCTATGACCCCAAGAACACCATCCCCACCGTCAAACATGGAGGTGGAAACATTATGCTTTGGGGGTGTTTTTCTGCTAAGGGGACAGGACAACTTCACCGCATCAAAGGACAATGGACGGGGCCATGTACCGTCAAATCTTGGGGTCGTGGATGGGTATTCCAGCATGACAATGACCCAAAACACACGGCCAAGGCAACAAAGGAGTGGCTCAAGAAGAAGCACATTAAGGTCCTGGAGTGGCTTAGCCAGTCTCCAGACCTTAATTCCATAGAAAATCTGTGGAGGGAGCTGAAGGTTCGAGTTGCCAAACGTCAGCCTCGAAACCTTAATGACTTGGAGAAGATCTGCAAAGAGGAGTGGGACAAAATCCCTCCTGAGATGTGTGCAAACCTGGTGGCCAACTACAAGAAACGTCTGACCTTTGTGATTGCCAACAAGGGTTTTGCCACCAAGTACTAAGTCATGTTTTGCAGAGGGGTCAAATACTTATTTCCCTCATTAAAATGCAAATCAATTTATAACCTTTTTCACATGCGTTTTTCTGTATTTGTTTGTTGTTATTCTGTCTCTCACTGTTCAAATAAACCTACCATTAAAATTATAGACTGATCATTTCTTTGTCAGTGGGCAAACGTACAAAATCAGCAGGGGATCAAATACTTTTTTCCCTCACTGTATCAGTAATGACCTTAGTGATCACTGTTTCACAGCCTGTGTTCATAAGACACTTGGACCTTCTTTTTTGATATTTTCCCATTTTTTATATTCTCCCATAAAGAAAACGATAATTAAAAACAGGTTCAGCCCCAAGTTCGACCGTGATATTGCAGAGTTACTCCAACTCAAGAATTGCATTTGGCGAAAGCTCGGCACACGCATACTCATGCTGACTGGCTCTCGTTCAGGAAAATGAGAAATAAGTGCACTCAGGATATCCGGAAGGCCAAAGTTAGTTACTGTAAGGAGCAGTTTTCTCTCTGTGGGTCTAACCCCAAGGAGTTCTGGAAAACGGTTAAAGACCTGGAGAATAAACCCTCCTCCTCACAGCTGCCCATGTCCCTTAAAGTTGATGATGTGGTTGTTACTGACAAGAAGCACATGGCTGAGCTCTTTAATCACCACTTCAATAAGTCTGGATTTCTATTTGACTCAGCCATGCCTCCTTGCCCGTCCATCATTTCCTCATCTCCCACCCCTTCTAATGTGACCATCCCTGATGCTTCTCCCACTTTTCCCCCTACCCCGCTACAAAGTTTCTCCCTGCAGGCAGTCACTGAGTCCGAGGTGCTAAAGGAGCTCCTGAAACTTTATCCCAAAAACGATCTGGGTCAGATGGTTTAGACCCGTTCTTCTTTAAGGTTGCTGCCCCTATCATCATCGCCAATCTCCAACCTTTTTAACCTGTCTCTCCTTTCTGGGTAAGTTCCCATTGCTTGGAAGGCAGCCATGGTTTGTCCTTTATTTAAAGGGGGAGATCAAGCTGATCCTAACTGTTATAGGCCTATTTCTATTTTGCCTTGATTATCAAACGTGTTGGAAAAACTTCCCAATAATCAACTGACTGGCTTTCTTGATGTTATATTATTCTCTTTGGTATGCAATCTGGTTTCCGCTCAGGTTATGGATGTGTCACGGCAACCTTAAAGGTCCTCAATGATGTCACCATTGCCCTTGACTCTAAGCAATGTTGTGCTGCTATTTTTTTTGACTTGGCCAAAGCTTTTGATAGGGTAGACCATTCCATTCATGTGGGCCGGCTAAGCAGTATTGGTGTCTCTGAGGGGTCTTTGACCTGGTTTGCTAACTACCTCTCTCAAAGAGTTCAGTGTATGAAGTCAGAAAAGCTGCTGTTTCAGCCACTGCCTGTTACCAAGGGAGTACCCCAAGGCTCAATCCTAGGCCCCACTCTCTTCTCAATTTACATCAACAACATTGCTCAGGCAGTAGGAAGCTCTCTCATCCATTTATATGTAGATGATACAGTCTTCTACTCAGCTGGCCCCTCCCCGAATGGTGTGTTACCTAAATAACAAATAACAAGGCTATATACCAGTACCTAGTCAATGAGCAGGGGTACGAGGTAATTGAGGTAGCTATGTACATATATAGTTGAAGTCGGAA
Organism: Brachymystax lenok tsinlingensis; assembly: GCA_030435695.1. Taxonomy (NCBI): domain Eukaryota; kingdom Metazoa; phylum Chordata; class Actinopteri; order Salmoniformes; family Salmonidae; genus Brachymystax; species Brachymystax lenok. The sequence continues at coordinate 8,268,470 of CM059818.1, read as the reverse complement.
GTTTACATACACCTTAGCCAAATACATTTAAACTCAGTTTTTCACAATTCCTGACATTTAATCCTAGTAAAATTTCCCTGTCTTAGGTTAGTTAGGATCACCACTTTATTTTAAGAATGTGACATGTCAGAATAATAGTAGAGAGCATGATTTATTTCAGCTTTTATTTCTTTCATCACATTCCCAGTGGGTCAGAAGTTTACATAAACTCAATTAGTATTTGGTAGCATTGCCTTTAAATAGTTTAACTTGAGTCAAACGTTTCAGGTTGCCTTCCACAAGCTTCCCACAATAAGTTGGGTGAATTTTGGCTCAATCCTCCTGACAGAGCTGGTGTAACTGAGTCAGGTTTGTAGGCCTCCTTGCTCACACACGCTTTTTCAGTTCTTCCCACATATTTTCTATAGGATTGAGGTCAGTGCTTTGTGATGGCCACTCCAATACCTTGACTTTGTTGTCCTTAAGCCATTTTGCCACAACTTTGGAAGTATGCTTGGGGTCATTGTCCATTTGGAAGACCCATTTGCGACCAAGCTTTAACCTCCTGACTGATGTCTTGATATGTTAATTCAATATATCCACGCACATTTCCTTCCTCATGATGCCATCTATTTTGTGAAGTGCACCAGTCCCTAATGCAGAAAAGCACCCCCACAACATGATGCTGACACCCCCGTGTTTCACGGTTGGGATGGTGTTCTTCGGCTTGCAAGCCTCCCCTTTTTTCTCCAAACAAAACGATGGTCTTTATTGCCAAACAGTTCAATTTTTGTTTCATCAGACCAGAGGATATTTCTCCAAAAAGTACGATCTTTGTCCCCATGTGCAGTTGCAAACCGTAGTGTGGCTTTTTTATGGCGGTTTTGAAGCAGTGGCTTCAAATATGTCGATATAGGACTCGTTTTACTGTGGATATAGATACCTTTGTACCCGTTTCTTCCAGTATCTTCACAAGGTCCTTTGCTGTTGTTCTGGGATTGATTTGCACTTTTTGCATCAAAGTATTTTCATCTCTAGGAGACAGAACACGTCTCCTTCCTGAGCGGTGTGACGGCTGCGTGGTCTCATGGTGTTTATACTTGCGTACTATTGTTTGTATAGATGAACGTGGTATCTTCAGGCGTTTGGAAATTGCTCCCAAGGATGAACCAGACTTGTGGAGGTCTAAAAAAAAAATTCTGAGGTCTTGGCTGATTTCTTTAGATTTTCCCATGATGTCAAGCAAAGAGGAATTGAGTTTGAAGATAGGCCTTGAAATATATCCACAGGTACATCTCCAATTGACTCAAATGATGTCAATTAGCCTATCAGAAGCTTCTAAAGTCATTATATAATTTTCTGGAATTTTCCAAGCTGTTTAAAGGCACAGTCAACTTAGTGTATGCAAACTTCTGACCCACTGGAATTGTGATACAGTGAAGTATAAGTAAAATAATCTGTCTGTAAACAATTGTTGGAAAAATTACTTGTCCTAACCGACTTGCCAAAACAATAGTTATAGGTTTGTTAACAAGAAATTTGTGGAGTGGTTGAAAAACGAGTTTTAATGACTCCAACCTAAGTGCATGTAAACTTCCGACTTCAACTGTATGTAAATGTGTTATTTCAGTTTTGAATGTTTAATAGATTAGGAAAAAATTCAAAAAACCTGTTTTTGCTTTGTCATTATGGGGTATTGTGTGTAGATTGATGAGGGGGAAAAATTTAATACATTTTAGAATAAGGCTGTAATGGTACAAAATGTGGAAAAAGTCAAGGGGTCTGAATGTTTCCAAAAGCGAAGGCACAGTTTTCCTGCTTTCCTAATTTACATTAAGGATGGGGGTTACACATCACATCTACACCACGTTTGTGTGATTACTGTATGTCATGTGAAACAGAGAGTCTGCTCCACAGAGACAACATAAACAAAAAGTGAACTTATAAACACTGTGATCGAATTGAAGAATTCTCCAATGAAAAGGATGAATGAATAAACAACAAATGTACAAGTGTACTAGGGCTGCACAATGAATCGAATTCAGATCGAAATTGCGATATTGACATGTGCAATATTCATATCGCAAGAGGCTATGATTTTCTCCTTTCTTTGACACTGTTAATACAACAAGAACTAGATTATGGTACCTCTTCCAATGAGATGCACTAGACTGTTTATTCACTCTCTACATGCGCAGTGTATATTGACTGCGGCCTCTCTTACTCTCTGCATGGTATGCACCTGCTGGCCAATCACATGCATCCCCTCTTAGAACGGCAGTTAGGTGCTGGTGAGGAGAGAAAGGTCTTTACCAAAGACAGTACAGTATGAAGTTTAGGAAATCTATGGCTTTACATCAGTGAGTGTTCGAAACATGAGTGCTGCTAGTGCTAACGAGAATGTTGATTTGGTGCCAAAGAAGGCACATCTTCAGTAGTATGGCAGTATTTTGGCTACAGGCAAACTGATGTCAACCCAATGCAAGTGTTGTGGAAAAAATGCCTCAGAGTTAACAACAAGAGGCATCCCAACAAATGTACTCAATCATTTGAAGAATAACCATCCGCTACTTTACAATGATTGTATGGTACAAAAACAGCAGCAAAGAAACTCAGCCACAACCAGCCACCTACGTTAAACAGGCATTGATTGCCGATGGGTTTTCAAGTGTAACGCCCTACAAAAGAACATCCTGCACAGACACAGAAATCACAGAAGCTAACACATAGCCAAAGACATGGTTCCTATTTACACAGTCAGCAAAGACCGCTTCAAGAAGATGATAAACAAGCTGGAAAAGAGATACAAGATTCCATCTCGCACATATTTCTCCCAAGTTGTCATCCCAACACTGTATAACAAAATTAAGAGACAAGTTGAAACATGTCTCGTTGAATAACTCATGGACCAGTCTCCAATGTTTTGGACACAGGCTGCACCTTGCAATTTGTAGGCTACATGTTACATGTTTTTAAGGCTTACAATTTCAATTATAATAATTATTGAACCTACTTATACATAATTACACTATCATAAGTTTCTGCAGGCTATGGCTGCCTGAATAAATAATTCACTTAGGGTATTTAGGAACTCATAATGGTAAAATAGGAACTCATAATGTTATTCATTAATAAATGCACACTATATTTTGATGATCATGGTAAAAATGTTTGTTAATATATTGGTGTAAGAATACTATCTATTATCATATGTAGCAATGTTGGAAAATATTTGTTTCATTTTGTTTTGTATTCAGTTAGCACAGTATGTAGTCATTCATATGATCTCATTTAAGAAGTGATGTTCTGTACCCTGACTCTTGTTCTAACTAAGTCTGATGGAATTATCACGTTTTCACCCAAGTGCTTTGAAAATCGCAATTCATAATCGCAATTGCAATATCTTCCCCCCAAAAATCACAATTAGATATTTTATCTAGATCGTGCAGCCATAAAGTGTACATACTGTTGGGTACTTGCAACTCTAATGACTGCTTCATAAGCACAACTACAGTCTACTAAGTCACTCAGTTGGCAGTATTGTAATAGATTCAAGAACAAACAGTAGGCAAAGGTATAAGTCAACGATTGGTAAACATAGAGGGGAATATAATGTAAACATACCTTAAGATGATCCTGGTTGATCACGGTGTGCTCTCCCTCATAGGAGATGATGACCTCATTGCTGATGACCTCAGGCTCGGACAGATAGCCTTGCTTGAAGATCTTTATCCTGAATGTGCCCTCCTCAGAAAATCCTTTCGCTTCCACAGTGAAGCCAAACGAGTCCTTGGAGCTCAGACTCTGGTCATTATGCTCGTAGGACACCACACCCTTTTTCAGATCCTCCTGTGTGAACCAAGATGCCTCAATCCCACTCACAATGATCTTCCCAGCACTAGGGGGTGATGTCACTTGGTACTTAATGTCACTTGAGTCTCTTATGTCCATGTTGGACTCTGCACTCAACAGACTGGTGTTGAGCGTCTTTGTGCTTCCATGGTCCATGACAACCATAGTGTTGTTCACCACACGGAGGTAGGCCTCACCAGCCTGGATCTGCAGCAGGGCTGTGGTCTTATGCAGGCCATCAGAAACCTGGAGCTGGAAGCGCTCACGGTCTGCCCCATGGTGCACAAATAGAACATTCTGGTCTTTCACGTCTGCTTGAGTGAAACGAAAGAGGGGCTGCGAGGGGTCTGAGGGAGAGACAATGTTTCCTGAGAGAATGCCTGTGCGAACAAAGACCAACTGGGTATCATTGAACCCTGAGTCATCATCCCTGAAGAGGATATCTTCTGTGGTCAGCAAACGTTGTCCATTTCGCACCACGTTGAAGGTTTTATCAACCACTCTCAGAGGCACGTGGTCGTTCTTGGACTGAATAGATATTCTAAACATGCTGCTCATAGACTCCTGACCATCGATTCTGATGTTTTCACTTCCTGCTGCTTGCTCGAATACCAGGAAAGAGAACTCATCATTGCTAGACTCTGAGCCATCATGTTGGTAGATCAGCCTATCTAGATTCAGATCCTCATTGCTGAACATTCTAATGGCCCCCGTCGAACCTGGGCTGTCCAGATGGGGACTCCCTGATGAGACGGCCATACTTGGGGTCTTGCGTCACCCTGTAAACAAAGTTTGTCGAGATGGATGTCTGAACCCATAGATAGTCTTTGTTCAGAATATTCTCCCCACCCTCCAAGACAACGAGTCTCTCATTAGTCAAAACAGGGGCATCTGAATCAGCCTGGATCTTGATTGGGTAGGTGTACATAGGGGAGTACTGATTCTCTGCAAAGACTCTGAACTGGAACTGGTCCTCATTAGCCACCACCCTTTGCACATGGACTCTATAGCTGACCTGGGCATTCCAGAGGTCCTGTTGGGTGAAACTGTCTCCCTCAACTAGCTTCCTGCCGATCATTTGAAGAGTACCCAGTGTGGGGGCCTTCAGAAGGATGTATCTTATAGTTTCTGGGGCTACACTTTTTCCCTTCACTTCTGCCTCAAGTTCAGTGTGTTTTATTGCCTTTTGCTCTAACTTGCCTTCAATCTCAAGAGGAACTACTTGGGCCATTTTAACCTGGGAGGGTGTGATCTTGATCAAAAAAAGTATTGTTCCATAGGGAAAACTGTCCAAGATGGACATCAAATTGAAAATGATCTGACACAACGTCCTCCATGTCACTTGAGTCTGTGCTAACATATCTCAAGCGATCTTGCTCCAAATCTGACTGGTGAAAAGATGTCACCTGTTTGGGCAAACCATTGCTAGTAAGAACATGCAATTCACCATATCTCAGAGCCTGTGTGACATTAAACACAATATCTCCATTACGAGGGGGTGGCAATGACAGCCAGGTTCTGGATCCCAATGGAAGAGTTGCTTCCCTGAGACAACAGAAGGCCAGTATTGGTCACAAGGCTCATTTGGGGCTGTGTAACGGACAGTTTAAAAGTGGTCGAATGACTTATGGATTGTCCGTCAGATACCTGTAGAGTTATTCCACCGCTCCCAGTTCTGTGGACAAAATATATATTGCCGTCTTTCAACTGCTTGCATGTGAACTCTTTGATACTTCTTCCTGGTTGCTGGGCATTTTCTAAGTAGCCAACCCCTCTGGGAGGTTCTGAGGTCACGGTGACAATCAATTCATCACAGCGAGTGTCCGAATCCACAATCTTGATAAGGTTGGGATTTAAGCGAGTGCGGCCGTTTTCTGTGATGGAAATGTCTCCTCCGCTTAGTTGTGGTGTGTCATTGACAGGTATGATCTCCACTGGGAGAATGTACTGGCGGGGATTTTTAAGACATCCTGGAAGGTAACTGTTACTATGGGAAATCACCTCCAACTGGATCTGATCGCCATACTTTTCATTGCCGTCGTGGAGATACTTTATTTTTTTGTTGACCACATCCAGGAGTGTAAACTTTTTGGTACGTCTGGTATTGATGTTCATATCTACGAGTCCGTACCAAGGGTCACTTTGTAGAGTGAAGATGATCTGGGATTGGCGGATTCCCACAGTGTTTAGGTCAAATGTGGGGCTAAGGTTGTTAATATCGAGAAAAGCTTCACCACCCTCTGGCACAAGCAAAGGGTTGACTTCAATAAGTTTTGTAATGTTCCCGGAAGGCCTCTGGTGTGTCGTCAGTTGGGTAGCAATGTTTTTCATTAGGGTCAGCGTTGACATATCGGATCCGAACAGGAGCCGTAGTTGTGGTTGCCTCAAAATCATAGTAACTTGAGTAGTCATAGTCCTCTCCCTCGCATTTAACATGGACGTCTTTGGTGACCAACGCGTCCTGCAGGCTTCTGTCCTTATGGTTCACTTTGATTTCTCCCATGCATCCGATAAAAGACTCCGATGTTATTTCCTCCTCCATACGAGACAAGCTACTATCACGAAACACATCCTTCATCTTGCCCTGGATCCCTCCCATATACAGATTGCCAACAAGATCCAATCGCTCTGAGCCCCTTAGAGGGAGAGAGGCAGGCTGGCTGTCCACGTTAATCTCAAACACACTCGCATCTACAGTGACTCTGATCCTATGCCACTGATCATCATCTAGCTGTACTCTGGGGTTATCCAGTACCACCATCCCACCCCCAAGGTCCACCACACCTTTTAGGTAACCGCCCACAACGCCAACAGCTATAAAGTCTGACTCTCGTCCAGGGTGGAAGGTGAGTAGGGCATCCTCGATGGTGGTTTTCATGAGAAACTCCAAGGTCCTTTCACTACCACTAGCCCCGCTCCAAGTAGGGAAGGACACAAATGAGTCTGGGCTGATAAAGCTGGTCGCCTCTCCATCACCAACCTCAAACTCACTGCTACAGGACTCCTTTGTATCATGGCAGTCAATGGGCTCGGAGTCGAGAATATCAAACTGATGGGACTCCAACTTGACATTGGTCATGCAACCGCGGAATGGAGGTATGGCATTGCTGAGATATGGGGCGTCTAAGTCTCCGGTGCCCCCCATGTAAACCCCCATGTCAATATTGAGGTCCTCCTGGGTTTCAGGCACAGAGATGAAAGTGGGAAAGAGGTCATCGATCAGCATGGTCAGTTTGGCCTCCTGCATCGTGATGGACACCTTGTGCTCCAGGAGGTTGTTCAGTTGCAGCCCCAGAGATGATGACAGCACAATCTCACCGGCCCCAAGGTTCATTCGCACCTATGTGAAAAAAGAGAGAAGAGAAGTGTCATTGCTTTTTTATGAAGCTCAATAATTGTCATTATATTCTTGAAAGGATTCCTTCCTCATAGCCTTTCTTTCCATGAATGATTATCTAAAAGGATTTGACATATGATATCAAGGAGGCATCAATCTAGCCTAGACTTGTGATTGTCTTTTTGGGGGCACATCTCTTTCACCTATCTTGTCCTTACAAACTGCTTCTTATGGATCAGAGGAGAATGGGGAAAGCATTTTAATAATTAAAGAATTGTGTGAGCAGCAACATAGCTTTCTTGTGATTCTATCATATTCAAACGTTGTTAATAGCAAATGCACCAGACCTCTAAAAACAATACACCTTTTTTGTTTATTGTACACAATTGAGGGAATGTTTATGACAGCGCATCTGATGCTAATTCAGTTCCTCACAGACTCTGCCAAGAAATGTATTATGGAATTAAAATTTCAGGAATCACATTTTAAAGTGACAGCCAGTAAAGCAATGTAGAATGATTTCAGAGTACCATCTAATTGAAACGGTCAAATACATGCTTCTTTAATGAGCACACACCACCAGCCTGCTTTCACTTCTGTTATAATCTTTAAATGTATTAGGTTGAAGTACATTTTTGGTTTGGAAAGAGGAAAGTGACTTCACAGATGCTGTTGTCAATCTTCCAATTACAATATAGGACATTTATAGGAAGTTTTAAGACAGGTGTCCTTTTTCTAATACTTTTAGTGCCTCATCTCCACAGGATAGAACCAGAGGGGGAGTTGGGGGACGGGGGAATGCGTGAGAACCGAGTCCCCAAAGTGAAAGCATTTTTGTAAAACTGTGTTTAATTTCAATTTCTAGGATTTGACATGGTCAGTCCCCAGAGTGACTTTTTCCAATTCCAACCTTGGACATAACTATAAACTGGAATACTGTGAACCAGCTGACAAAACAAGTATGCCATCTAGGATTCACAATCAGTCATCCACCTAAATAACCATATCTTGTACATTTCTGGGTGGTTTAACATCATAAAGCTTGTGTAAAATACACTTTGCAACAGCTTGCTAGGTTGGCTTAGTTAAGCCGGTCTGATAGTACATTGCAATTAGAACCCTTTCCGACAGACAGGTGTTGATACTAACCTGTAATTTCCCGTTTTGGAGTTCCAGAAATAGGTAGTCCTGCATCCCTGCAGCCAGGAGGAGGAGTCCACTTCGTCGGCTGGTCTTGAACTGAAGCGACAGGTGAAAGGAGGAGACATCTTGGATTGACGTTATCTTGCAGAAACTGTCCCCAAAGTAGGATGCTGAAGAGACAAAAATGAGGAGCGTTAAAAAAATTAAATAATTCTGACATACAGTATTCTTTGAACAGTCAATAAATATGGTTAGATGTATTTTTGTTGAGTATACAGTCACTTATTAATTCATATAGTGGCCAATTATATTGACAAAGGTGTGGTGTGGGGGGGATTCTTGATACCAAATGGCATAGGGATATCAACAGAAAATTAGCTTGACACCCTTTCATAGAGCTGGGCGATATGGACAAAAAACCATATCTCGATAAATTTACATTTTTTTTTAAAGCTATAAGTCATATGGTGGTATAATAAGTCATATGGTGACTTATTATATTTACCACCATATGACAATAAGTCATATGGTGGTAAATTGCATCCAACTTTTAACCTAAATCCAATGACATGGTGACATTTTTGGGTGATTTCACGTTGAATTCAGGTTAGTTGAGAACTCTGTTATATGCCATGTTGTCATTGTTCCTGCTCTTTTTCTGTGTTGAGTAACTGTGATTGTTTTATCTGATTTATTTGGCGTAGGCTACGGCCAGACAGTAACCTGTGAGTTTGGAGTCAGTAAACCGTCAATTCAAGAACTGGAGAACTGTAGAGGACATTCTCTCATTTATGATCTATCGTAGTCATTACAATATGATATTGTTGATATATAGCCATATAGGCTAATCTATCAGTAAATGTATTCTAATGTCCTAGAAAAACTTTCCAGCGCTAGGACTAGGCTACTTGATGTAGGCCCATTCACTGCAAATGGCGCACTCTGCTTGCTCCGGGGGCAAATCAAAACCATACTACAACTTACTCCGGTTGTGAAATGTTGTCATGAACTCAATACTGTTAAGAGGTAAGAAATACAGTATATACTCATAGAAAGCTGTGATTCTCCTTTCTGTAACTGGAACAACAGTAATTGCTTTGAAAACTGTATTTTTCCTGCAATTGCATTTTGAGCAATGGCCATATGCTTGAGCTTCTCAGAATGCATCTCCCTCCCACAGAGGGGAGGGGGAGTGAGAGTGGTCTGCTCACACAGTAGCCGACAGCGAAAAAGGGACAGGCAGATACCATCATAGCAGGGATCAACGTAATGTATAGGCTATTACTGTTGTCCAAATAATGGTTTTAGAACAATCTACAGGAAAAATGTGAAGCAAAATCACGAACGTAGGCCTGTGCAAAATGCTTTGGTAAGAGGAATGCAATGTCGGTGTCGGTAATTTTCAGTTTTTTTCATCCCAGCTCTAACCTTTCATAATTTGTTACTTTCTTTCTTTGTATCATTGTCCAGCTGCAACTCTGTTCCATTGTATATCTGCTGTACTGATCATGAAAAAGCTATTTTTGGATTAACTAAAACATTATCAGGCCTAGTACAGCTGTCGCTCTCTGAAGAGGTGTTCTCATCGCTTCAAAAGGATTCTCTCACTGAGGCATCAGTCATTATCATTAGAGAGGGTTTCTGGGAGCCAACTATGGGCTGTAGGGTTTCCCAGGCTTTTTGGCTGTCTCCTTTCCAGCTATATGCAAATTCAGCCATCTGCCTTGGACCACGTTCTCTGGAGCCCCTCTACAACAGTAAACCACTCAGGAAGCCAATTATTTCCCAATAGCTTGTGCTCCTAAATAGCAATAGCTTGACCTCCAAGGCCCTGTTTCCAAGGCAGGGTTTTCCAAAGCCAGAGCCAAGAGACATAGAAGGGGGCTTTCCACAAGCGGCACACTCGCCTTCTGGGGATTATAGGTCAAGCCAGAGTGCCTTTCTGGAATTCATCAGAGTGGAACTCTGACACTGTTCAGAACGACAGACAATGCAAATGTTTTGGGGACCAGGAGGAAAAGACAGACATCACTACATCTCACCCAGAGCATTTCAAAGAGGTCACAGTGTCCCTCAAAAACGAACAGAGCACCCAGCAAGCCAGCAGCAGAGCACTCTTGCCAAGAGTAGAAGGCGCAATGCCACCACAAGAGACAGATCTAATTGCAAGACTTTGTACTGTATAAAGTGCATGTGGACAGTTATTCCGACTCATTATTGTAACTATAAAAGGTAAAAATATGTTTTCAAGACTTATTCACTCTGTGTTTGTGTTTCCAAGAGTGTGTGTTTAGATGGTTGAGTGGTAGTCAGTATCTGTGTTTTATCAACATTAACGGCCATACTGCCAAACGCAACCAGGGTATGTTTGTCCTGCACTTTCTCATCCTGGAAAATGAACCCTTTCCAACCAGATCTGCAACAAACATTGGAAAACAAAATACTGCATTAGAGAGCCCCCAATACATGAATACAGAACTAAAATAAGACAGTAGGCACAACTTTTATTGTCTCGCCCAGGGCCTTTGTGATCTCACTGTGTGCATTTGAAGGTACAAAGCTTGCTTTTTCATGAACAAAAGACAGTTGTGATTAACTGTCCCAGTACAGAGCCACATGCACACACTGACCTTTAGTGGCACACAGCACAGTTCTGCTCTCCTGCCAAGGATACACAATGTAGGCAACTCCCAATGTTGAATGATACAATTATTATAACTGTTATCACATGTACAAACATACACAGCAGATGATTACTATATTATACATACTATATTTACAAACCATGGCAAAGTGAAAATAAGTTGCAAAAAACTAAAAAAAAAATCACAAATGAGAGTTTACTTTCCCTCTAAAATGAGCATAAGAACATTATAATCAAGGCAGAAATCTCTTATTGGTGGCAGCGGTGGAATTTGAACCCGTGCCTCCGAAGAGACAGGAGCCTAAATTCAGACAAATATTATGGCTATATGCAAATACTGAAGATTGTCAGGAAGCCATGTCTATACGTTTCCGATTGTGTCCAAGCTGTATATGTTACAGTTCAGAGAACTCTGGGGACATGGTCCAAATAAGGTCTTCCAAATACGAGACTTCTGCTACTAGAACAGGAGCCTGCGGCTTGGAACCAAAAATAAAAATAAACTGTTCTCTAAAAGTCAATTAAATTAACAAAGCAATTCACAATGAGCTTCATGGTCCTTAAGCTGGAGCTTTAGCTGGATTGTTCACAGAGAACAGGGGATAAAATACTGAAGTAGAGGGTGATGCCAAACAATTCTGCTTGGGGATTTTCTGGTCTGTGCTGAGCTCACTGCTCCAGCCCGTGGGGAAGAAGAACCATTTTGTTACGAGATACAATGGCCCTAGTCTCAGCAGAGTACCTGGAATTCACTACCTCCCCTAGAGCGCTGTGAATAGAACACGTGTAAAGAAATTGGTCATTTGTAAAGGGTTTGCATGGGGTTTTAATGTACCATGCTTTGTTTCGAGGCATTTCTCAATCTTTATTGGCTGACAGCCCTCACTACCATCAGCCCGCTCACAGAATGAGCAGAGGTGTTCCACCTCTGTATGATTCACAAACCTAGACCACAACCTAGAGATAGTCACTCTGTGGCCAAAGAAGACAATATCCCAAAAATAAGACTGATGCTGATTTCTCAAAAATGCAAGAACTCCCTTTGTCAAATTGCAGGTGAAGTTCAGGACCAGTTGGATAGCATTCATAAAACATGTGGTGCTAACTCTGAAAAGAAATGGCCTTCAGGGAGCGTATAGCCTAGGTGAAATCTAGCCTTGTTTGATCCATGGTAAAGCATCATTAAGTTTGAGTTATGGTTAGCATTCTACCAGAGTAGACAGAAGACCCGGGTTGTAAAACACGTGAGAGGTTTGGTCTCACACATCTGTCTGAGTATGTGAGAGTCATCACAGCTCCTCTGGGAATGCACTAGAACTGATCTGAAGACAGCTCTTATCCCCCTTAGCCGCCACACCCAAGCTAACACTGCTGTATTGTGCATGGGCAGTGTCCTGGGCAGCAGCCAATGCAGATGGCTATAATTTGATGACTGACTGAGGTTGTATTTATAGTGCTCGGAGGAAACTGAAAGTGTCTTCTATTTCTCAGACCAGTGAATTCATTTCCCTCTTCTCTTTCTTCCCCTTCTTTCAACCCCTGCTCTCTTTCCAGCTAACAACAAATGTTCCCACAACTTTAGAGAACATTCCCTTAAGAGTCTCATTATGTAATTACCCAACGTTTTCATAGGAATGCTCCAGTGCAAGGACTGTTTCCAGGAGACCATTCCCTTAATGTAAAACAGAACTTACCCAGAACGTGGTTACCATGTTCTCAGAATATTCAATATTAATGTTTCAGACATGTTTCATTGGAACATTGCAAGACTGTGCCAGTGTCCAGTTTTCTTTGGGTTAGAAGAATATTCCATCAACGTCACACCAAACATACACAGAACATGGTTGCCATGTTCTCAGAATATAAAATGTAATGCTCCAGACACATTTCATGGAAAAACGCTTCAAGAACATTCCTGTGTCCAATGACGTTTAAAACATAGTTCTGTCATGGTCCTCTGGAGGTTTTGTGTAGTTCCCAGCTTGTTCCTGGGACGTTCCTAAAGATGTTTTTAGGATGCCTGATGGTCCTAAATAAACGTTCTCCTACAAAATGTGTTGTTTCTTTATACATCACCGCTTGTTACTGTTGTACAGCGTATGATTGGTGAACCACTGATCCATTCACAGCTCTTTGTATGTTGGCAAGGGACACCCTCACACAGAAACAGTGCTTTTAACTTCTTAGGGAGCGGCTCCCGAGGTGATGGTTTTGGAGAGTCTGGCGTGCCCAAAGTAAAATGCCTTCCACTCAGGCCCAGAAAATAGGATATGCACATAATTAGTACTATTGGATAGGAAACACTCTGAATTTTCTAAAAGTGTTAACATAATGTCTGTGAGTATAACATAACGGATATAGCAGGCGAAAACCCGAGGAATTTCTGTCCTGGAAAAAGTGATTTTGACACTGCCTCATTTTGAACCCCTCCCTATTGAAAACAGCCATTTCTGGGAGTAAGATTGCAGTACCAATTGCTTCCACTGGATGTCAACAGTCTCTAGACAGTGTGTGGTGATGTTATAGTTGCTCTGGATGGTAATAGAAGAAGAATTTCGAACTGGTCATCGGATGTAAACAGAAGAGGATGCGCGTTCACGGGCTCGCGCGTGCTGTGGCAACGTCCTTTAGGAACAAGCCGGGAACTAGACAAATTCCTCTAGGGGACCATGACAGAATGTCCTATGTTTAAAATGTCCTTGGACACAGGAATGTTCTTGCAACATTCCAACGAAACATGTCTAGAACATTAATATCTTACATTCTGAGAGCATGGCAAACACGTTCTGTGTATGTTTGGTGTAATGTGTAATGAAATATTCTCCTAACCCTCAGAAAACTGGACACATTAATGTTCTTACAACATCCCATGAAACGTGCATAGAACATTAATATTGGATATTATGAGAACATGGTAACTACATTCTGGGTAAGTTCTCTTTGACATTAATGTTCTCCTAACGCTAACGCCAAAACGTGCTAAAGAGGTTATAGGAGGTTTTTGCTAACATACATAGATTGTTCCCCCCTAACTAACAGGTACCTGGACAGTCAAAAATCAGGGTAACATTACAAAACCTTTTTCTCTCCCTACAATTGTTATCTGGGTTTTTGCTTTCGAGCTCCCGACACATGTCCGGAAAACACATGAGGAAGAGGGCACAGGGGAAGGAAGCTATGCGTTGTTTGGACTGCTTCTTTTTGGCCTTGTGACTTGCCAGGGTGATGAGTCAGATTCCTCTGGCTATAGATTCAGTAAAGAAGTCAATGGAATGCAGACCATGGGGGATAAAAGAAGGACACAAGGGATTGGCACACATTCAACAAATCTGATCTAACAAAGTGGATATTTGTTAAATCCGTCATGATTTATGTGTTGTAACAGGCCCACAATGTGGTTACTAATATCCAGTTTGGATATATTTGGATGTTTTCGCTGCATAACATTTAGAAGTTGTCCCTTTTCAGTTTAGAAGAAATGACTGCTAAGTGCTAACTCCTGTCCGTATAAGCTGGTAGCGTAGCTAACATGCAGAAATCAGTGGTGGTAGTTAAAGTAGTTTTTAACTGTAATGCAGTTGATTGGTGATGATGACATGAATATGTGTTTGGGTTGACATCTATACAAGCATTATACTCAGATTTAAACCTCAAGATAGTGTGAAACACACACATTACACGGACAGGAGTTAGCCTAAATGTAGGCTAATTTGCTTGGGGGCATGGAGATTTGGGATCTTTCCCCCCCTTCTGGTCAAGTTTGCATGTATTCTCCAGAGATGAAGACACCATCCAGATCAGATCAAATGAACGGGCCTTGAGTCAAAGCTGTACGTTATCCCTCCCACTTCATCTTTAGCCTGAGAAAACACTTACAGGTAACAGCGCACTATACTTCCATCATGTTTTAGATACAGATGTGCAGGCTTAGTGTACATAACCATACCCCTGTACACTCAACATGAGCTTTATTCCAAAATGATTTTATATTAATACTGATGTGGTCCTATTGTCCAATTTGTAGATTCCTTGTGTCACAGTCCCAATCATAATGCAGGTTGCATCAGCATGTTTATCTGTACGAGCGCCATGGAAACCATTTTTTCATGTGTGCTCTCTGCCATAGCAACAGCCACTGGCAGCCACTGATTCACCAAACAAACCATCTACTTGCGTAGCAGTGGTAAATCTCTGGTCAACTTGCCTATGAATAGCGGTCATGTTGGTAATTTGTTTTCCTTACTGGGTTGTGCCTGCCTACTATACCAGCCAGTGCAGGGTGATGTTCTGGATATAATTACATGAGGGATGGGCTGCTGCTGCTATTCAGCGATAGAGTAGATCTACTGATGGATATGATGACATTTACTGTATGAGACCATTATAAGTAACATGACAGTGATATGAATGAATCCATTCAAAGTTCAATGACAATAATGTACAGGGGTTAAATTGGGTAGGTATGTAGGCCGCCAAACTTTGGTTATTTGAATTATTTAATGAAAAATTGTTGTTCACAGAACATTTTCCACAGCCAACAACACGTGTAAGCAACAGCAAAATCAGACAACCCCATACTACAATAGTTTACCTATTCTTGTTCAGCCTGTTGCATTCTATGCAAGAAAATAATGTTCCTCCAGAGGTGCAATCAAATTCCGAGTGCCGCACAGTGAGTGAAATATGCATGGCCAGTCATTGTACAACATTTCTTAGTGCAGTCAACAAACATGTAAAGGTCTTACATTTTTTTATATTGATATAGACAGTTCAAAGATCTAAGATATTTATCATATTCTTCTAAAGCAACAGGAATGTGGTATATTTCACATTCATGAAAAACAATACGGGCAATGACTGCTAATATTAGCAGTAGCACTCATACAAAACGTGTAAAAAACAATGCGAGTCACCAGTCAGTCATCCATTATTCTAATGTCGTGTCCTGAGTCTATATATTCAGATGATGGTACAGTACATGACATGGAAGGATGTTCAGATTAATTGAATCACAGTAAAGTTAGGACTTTTAATTAGACTGTTAGCATATGCAGCCCGAAATGCACCACAAAATAATTGTTCTCATTGAGTGAATTCCTTTTCTGTTTTCTTCTTCAATGTGATAACACTGTGTACTCACGTTTCATTGACACATACTTTCTTGGATTGTTTTGGAGAGTTTCATCTGAGCGTTTGGTGTGCTTTGGTGTACTTATCTCAAGTCTGAATCGGGCCCCATGTCATCAGTGTAACAAGGTTGGTTCATCACAACAGCTTTCTCCTGATGACTGGCTGAGTGGACTAAGGCAGTATTTTGACAAGCAGGAGACCTGAGTTCACATCCGCCTTCTCACATAAATACCAGTGATGAAGGTTCATGTTGTACATGTTACCTCTGATATAACTTACATAGCCCTAAAAATCTGGAGTGTAACATTATTTACAATCTCACAAAGTTTTCAGGCAACTGTAGCCTATAATTAATGCCAACGTCTACCCAATCAAATTCCCAATGTCTTTAAAATGTTAATTAAAATATTGACTGAAAATTCTATCAATATTTATGATAAATTGATATTCATGCTTTATTTGACATACCAGGGACATACATTTACAGTCATTGAGGATCCATTTCTCACACAGGACCCATGCATTGTGAATGCAAGCACAACATAATTTTAGCCTCCTTTCAGATTCCCATCTACCTCCTCGTTCCCTTAAGATTCACAAAAGCCACCGGGGCAAAGATGAATAAAAGATTTAATATGGTGGCCATTGGAGATTTAGGGGGTGGCCTTCTCCCTGTGAATAATTACAACGGTTCTGCTCCTTCGTAAAAACACACCGCGCTTACACATGGAGTGGGAAAACATAGGACCCTTCCATCTTAGAGTGAAGCATAACATAGTGGTTTAAGTTCAGCTGTGAAATCGACAAGAGAAATGAGGGAGAAAACATAGGAAAGTTGAGGTGGAGAATAACTTTGATTTAAAGGATACTTTAGGATTTTATCAATGAAGCCCTTTATCTACTTCCCAGAGTCAGATGAACTAGTGGATGCCATTTGTATGTCTCTGCGTGCAGTCTCTGTTGTCTGGGCTTGGTTCACCAACAAAGACGGGAAATTTGGAAAAAAGTGTCTCATCAAATTGAAATTCTGATTGGTGTCACACTTTTGCCCCAGCTCCTATTAGTTTAATAAGCTGTGTTTGCTAGGGATGGGAAAGAAGTGTGACACCACTCCGGCCCCCGAGGACTGGAGTTGCCCATCCCTGCTTTAGGGCAGCGTTCAATTATTCCAACTTTGACATTTTTTGAGGTGCAGTATAATGTCCATTTCTCAGGTTGGTTTTGCTAGCTAGCTAGCTTCGTTCAGTTCAAGGGATGCGAGTGCAAAATTGTGTAGACACGGACACATTTTCAGAGCATATCCCAGGTTTACCCAAACACTATGTTTAGTCAATACGCATGCGCAAAAAAATGATATTGGCTCAATGAAACTAATGAAGCTACAGTACTTCAAGCTAAGCAAAGCAGCGAAGCCTATGCCGACCCTATCCGATAACAGTTACTGGAGTCAGGAACGGCCGTGCACGCAATGATTTGAATTAATGGAAAGGAAGGCATGTATTCCCCTGGCGCCTTTCCTGATGTTTTGATTCAGTTTTAGAACTTTTTGAGATTTTGAGATAAGAAATAGTCATTATTTTTTGTTATTTCATTTTAATCTGTTTTTTTCATAACAGATTTTTTAAATTAGATTATCACAGGGTAAGCACTGCCTACCCTGCCTACCCTGACTGCACGTCACTGGTGGGGGTACAGTTTTGGACCACACAGTTTACTGTAGCTACCCTACCATGGTAACCAAATCACAGAACAGTTATTTATGTGAAATGTATGTCTAGAAAACTCACCATGATCTCCTATATGTACGAGCTTGGCTGCATTTCAGTGTCATGTTAAATTTGCGATAGCCCACTAGACAAATCTACCAAGTGATTTAGACACCTCGAAAAGACACCTCAGCCTGAAATCACCAACATTGTTGACCTTGTATGTAATTAATTGTATGTCTTCCATTATAGCAAACAGGACAACAAGTTCGCTATTTAGTTTAGAGTTCATCACACCCAAATGAAAAGACTAATAGCAGTCGTCACAAATGGCCTGGATGGATAATCTCACTCACCTAACAGCATTTGAACAAAAACAGAAATCTCAACATGAGAATTGTACCAGACCTGAGCCCTGCCTGGTTTATAGCCAGGCAATACAAAGGACGCCTCTGTCAGGCCCAGGCGAGCTACGGAAGCCATCAACCTCCAAGGTCCCTGCGGGTGGGTTCTGTTTAAATAACCCCCCCGTGACATCATATGATTGACCAGCCCCCCCTCACTGGGACTAACAACAAGTGATTGTTTATACTCGATGACCTGCAAGAGGGACTTCAAAACCCCAGGGTGCTGTCTCCTGAAGACTCCTTCGTCGAATTTGTGGACCACGTCAGCAATGCCTGGGGACACATGAGTCAATAGACAAGTGCAGTGTAATAAAGTATTACTTTAAATTACATAGGCTTCGTTACAGGGTAACTACGGTACAAAGACATAAGCAAGGAGGAAATGACCATGTAGCTAGGTCAGTACAGGCATTTACCACTGCTAATTCTGTTTTCAAAGTAAATACGAAAATGTAAGTACTAATTATTCCATCATGTAAGGAACTTACTACCTTGTTACAGTGTAATTACATAGGTTATTACACTGTAGTTACTCTGATATGAGACCAATAGCATAAAGTTCAACCATAGCCTCATGTCACTATATTGGAAAGGGATGATTGATGTGTATAATACCCATATTTTTCATTTTTTCCTTTCCATATACCCACTACCAGTGTACCTTTACAGATATGCATATGTCAAATATTCCATACAGAGTTTCTATCACCTTTACCTGCCGCTTTAACCTAATCCACTGTTCCTGACATTTGAAAAACATAATTAATTCCGTCTTCACAAGTATTAACATTTGCTCCCTTATGACTCTGGTTATGAGACCTAGAGAGCAGTCATCATTCACGCATCAGCTAATTATCCCAATGACATTGGCTTTTCAATGGAGTGGAGAACAATTCTGCGAGTTGCAGATCTCTGTCATAAATCACCTTCTGAATGTCAACAAAAGACACATTTGAGACCTGATTCATAAAGTAATTTCTCTTTACTGACTCCTTTGTATGCTGTGTGCTGTGCAGTGAATCAGGTATATTGATAAGCTGAATGGGGTATAGAAAGGGGGAGAGTAAAGGGTCCCTTAGACTGAGGCAGAGCCCAGATCAGAGCTCTCTCTATGGGCTGTGGCGTGTGAGCCCCTAGCCAAGCAGGCCTGGTTGTATGTACAGTCTGTGGAGGGGAAACTGTGATACAGAAGCAGAAAGCTCCATTACTCCCTATCTGGCTTACAACCCTGGTGTGTAAGTCAGAGTGTGTGTGAGATCAGAGCACAACATTAGCCCCTTAATGTAGACCAGATGAAGGCACACGCCACTCGTCTGACCCCGCAGGGCTCAGGTTGCCACCCCACCACTCCCCCTTCCTTTCCCATAAGCCAACTCACTGTCCACCCCCCCCATCTCAGTACACTATATTAAAGCTCCCCATAAATGCTTTTCCTGAAGCTGTCTAGCTACCCCTCCCCCAGCCCTCCTTGCCCACTCCACCTCCTCCTTGCTTCGCTCACTTTTTCCCCCAACAGCTAGGTTTTCCACAACCACTCAATCATTGTTTTCAGTCTCCTGGTTGGTCTGGTCACTCCACCCTTAGCTGGTGCTCTCCCGCCACTCCCGGCACCATTTCCACAATGCTACCACTCAGGGGCCCCACCCTGTTTTTACTGACTGACTGCCTCTCATTTGGGAGAAATTAGGAGCAAGCCACCCGACACTACCCCGCCTCTCACCCCCCTGCGCCTCCCTCCCTCGCCCTACCACCACTCTCCACAGCCCAAAATAAACACGGGCGCTAGGAAAACCCGGGAACACTGCAAAATGACTTCCATCTCTGAATTTTCATCCATCTATTCATCCATTTTCTTTTCCTATACCA
Organism: Brachymystax lenok tsinlingensis; assembly: GCA_030435695.1. Classification (NCBI taxonomy): domain Eukaryota; kingdom Metazoa; phylum Chordata; class Actinopteri; order Salmoniformes; family Salmonidae; genus Brachymystax; species Brachymystax lenok. Next base: position 8,248,406 of record CM059818.1, on the reverse strand, counting down.
TGACAATTTGTTTCGGGAAGTTTTTGGATGTCTAACTTAAAGATTGATAGTATCATTAGCCATGGAAAATGTAGGTCGGGAGTCATTCAGAGACAGAGAGAAAACCCACTCAGACCGGGGATTAATCCGAAACAGGTTCTCAGCTCAGCCACATTCTCAATCTCTGGCATGGCCGTCCGTGGTACACTCTCTCTAACCAACTGTGCAGAGATAGATAAGTCCAAGGTATTATTTCATATTTGGAAATGGAGAACCCTGAGGGCCAATTCCATCTATCCAAGTAGGTTTTCAAGATAAACATGAAATGAGTCTGAAATGTGTTTGTGAAATACAGTATTGCACATATACTGTTGATTTATACTGTAGAAGTAAAATCATAGTCCACATTCCTGACGAGCCCCCAAAAATGTGACGATATAGGATACACAAACTCTACAAAACAAAGTTTACAGTGAAACCCAGTACTAACTGTTGATTGACTGTGGGTTACTTAATAGCCTCTGCAATTACTGAATGGACCAGTTTCAATCAAGATGCAATCTAAACTTGGCACAAAGGACGGTATTGTTGAAAAGGTCTAACACATTATGAGGTCTAGACATATACAGTGGGGCAAAAAAGTATTTAGTCAGCCACCAATTGTGCAAGTTCTCCAACTTAAAAAGATGAGAGAGGCCTATAATTTTCATCATAGGTACACTTCAACTATGACAGACGAAATGAGAAAAAGAAATCAAGAAAATCACATTGTAGGATTTTTAATTTATTTATTTGCAAATTATGGTGGAAAATAAGTATTTGGTCAATAACAAAAGTTTATCTTAATACTTTGTTATATACCCTTTGTTGGCAATGACAGAGGTCAAACGCTTTTCTGTAAGTCTTCACAAGGTTTTCACACACTGTTGCTGGTATTTTGGCCCATTCCTCCATGCAGATCTCCTCTAGAGCAGTGATGTTTTGGGGCTGTCGCTGGGCAACACGGACTTTCAACTCCCTCCAAAGATTTTCTATGGGGTTGAGATCTGGAGACTGGCTAGGCCACTCCAGGACCTTGAAATGCTTCTTACGGAAGCCACTCCTTCAAGGTTGCCGGGCGGTGTGTTTGGGATCATTGTCATGCTGAAAGACCCAGCCACGTTTCATCTTCAATGCCCTTGCTGATGGAAGGAGGTTTTCACTCAAAATCTCACGATACATGGCCCCATTCGATCTTTCCTTTACACGGATCAGTCGTCCTGGTCCCTTTGCAGAAAAACAGCCCCAAAGCATGATGTTTCCACCCTCATGCTTCACAGTAGGTATGGTGTTCTTTGGATGCAACTCAGCATTCTTTGTCCTCCAAACACGACGAGTTGAGTTTTTACCAAAAAGTTCTATTTTGGTTTCATCTGACCATATGACATTCTCCCAATCCTCATCTGGATCATCCAAATGCTCTCTAGCAAACTTCAGACGGGCCTGAACATGTACTGGCTTAAGCAGGGGGACACGCCTGGCACTGCAGGATTTGAGTCCCTGGCGGCGTAGTGTGTTACTGATGGTAGGCTTTGTTACTTTGGTCCCAGCTCTCTGCAGTTCATTCACTAGGTCCCCGTGTGGTTCTGGGATTTTTGCTCACCGTTCTTGTGATCATTTTGACCCCACGGGGTGAGATCTGCGTGGAGCCCCAGATCGAGGAAGATTATCAGTGGTCTTGTATGTCTTCCATTTCCTAATCATTGCTCCCACAGTTGATTTCTTCAAACCAAGCTGCTTACCTATTGCAGATTCAGTCTTCCCAACCTGGTGCAGGTCTACAATTTTGTTTCTGGTGTCTTTTGACAGCTCTTTGGTCTTGGCCATAGTGGAGTTTGGAGTGTGACTGTTTGAGGTTGTGGACAGGTGTCTTTTATACTGATAAGTTCAAACAGGTGCCATTAATACAGGTAACGAGTGGAGGACAGAGGAGCCTCTTAAAGAAGAAGTTACAGGTCTGTGAGAGCCAGAAATCTTGCTTGTTTGTATGTGACCAAATACTTATTTTCCACCATAATTTGCAAATAAATTCATAAAAAATCCTACAATGTGATTTTCTGGATTTTTTCCTCATTTTGTCTGTCATAGTTGAAGTGTACCTATGATGAAAATTACAGGCCTCTCCCATCTTTTTAAGTGAGAGAACTTGCACAATTGGTGGCTGACTAAATACTTTTTTGCCCCACTGTATCAACAGGAATTGATTGGTGGTGGGCTCAAGGTTCAGTGAAAGACAGCACAGTGAATAGAATTGTCTTCAAATCGCAAAAACATACAACACATTTGGAAACTGTTCCACCACTTTCAAACACCACTTTTCAACCCACTTAAAAGCCAATGCTTAAGAATGTTGCGTTACGCTTTATTTATCAAGTCCCATTTTTTTTCTGTTGAGGTTGTGGACCACAAAACACCCGTATTCCCATCCCAATGGCCACATCCATGTAATGGTTTAAACATGTGCTGTTTCAGTGAGAAGTCCCCCTGAGGGGAAAACTCTGACTCTCAGCCTCCTAGTAATCATTAACTAGTCCCCACTCCATCCACCACAGTGGGCAGGAGGTACAGTGCATTCGGAAAGTATTCAGACCCCGTCCTTTTTTCCACATGATTGCTACGTTACAACCTTATTCTAAAATGGATTAAATTACACATCCTCGTCATCAATCTACACACAATAACTCATAATGACAAAGTAAATTTTTTTGACATTTTTGCAAATGTATAATTTTTTAAAAACAGAAATACCTTATTTACATAAGTATTCAGACCCTTTGCTATGAGACTCGAAATTGAGCTCAGGTGCATCCTGTTTCCAGTGATCATCCAACTTGACTGGTGTCCACCTGTGGTAAATTCAATTCATTGGACATGATTTGGAAAGGCACACACCTGTCTATGTAAGGTTGCACAGTTGACAGTGCATGTTAGAGCAAAAACCAAGCCAGAGGTCGAAAGAATTGTCCGTAGAATTCCGAGACAGGATTGTGTCGAGGCACAGCTCTGGGGAAGAGTACAAAAACATTTATGGAGCATTGAAGGTACCCAAGAACAGTGTCCTCCATCATTCTTAAATGGAAGAAGTCTGGAACCACCAAGACTCTTCCTACAGCTGGCCGCCCGGCCAAACTGAGCAATTAGGGGAGAATGGCCTTGGTCAGGGAGGTGACCAAGATCCCGATGGTCACTCTGACAGAGCTCTAGAGTTCCTCTATGGAGATGGGAGAACAACCATCTCTGCAGCACTCCACCAATCAGGCCTTTATGGTAGAGTGGCCAGACAAAAGCCACTCCTCAGTAAAAGGCACATGACAGCCCGCTTGGAGTTTACCAAAAGGCACCTAAAAGACTCTCAGACCATGAGAAAATAGATTCTCTGGTCTGTTGAAACCAAGATTGAACTCTTTGGCCTGAATGCCAAGCGTCACATCTGGAGGAAACCTGGCACCATCCCAACGGGACTGGGAGACTAGTCAGGATCGAGGGAAAGATGAACGGAGCTAAGTACAGAGAAATCCTTGATGAAATCCTGCTCCAGAGCACTCAGGACCTCAGACTGAGGCAAAGGCTAACCTTACAACAGGACAATGACCCTAAGCCCACAGTCAAGACAACGCAGTACTGGCTTCGAGACAAGTCTCTGAATGTCTTTGAGTGGCCCAGCCAGAGCCTGGACTTGAACCCAATCTAACATCTCTGAAGAGACCTGAAAATAGCTGTGCAGTGACATTCCCCATCCAACCTGACAGAGCTTGAGATATGGGAGAAACTCCCCAAATACAGGTGTGCCGAGCTTGTATTAACATACCCAAGAAGACTCGAGGCTGTAATCGCTGCCAAAGGGCTTCAACAAAGTACTGAAGAAAGCGTTGCAGCACTTTTTGTACATAGTCCCACCATTCTAGGGGACCAAAAGTATTAGGACAAATTCCCTTATGCAGTATATGTAGTCAAAGGTTTAGCATTTGGTCCCATATTCCTAGCACGCAATGATTACATCAAACGTGTTACTCTACAAACTTCATGGATGCATTTGCTGTTTGCTTTCGTTGTGTTTTAGATAATTTTGTGCCCAATAGAAAGGAATGGCAAGTAATGTATTGTGTAATTTTGGAGTCACTTTTATTGTAAATAATAATAGAATATATCTCTAAACAGTTCTACAAATATTATACCCCCAAGACATACTAACCTCTCATAATTAGAATAACAGGTTAGCATTTTTGGGGGGTAGGATATTTGTGCGTGTGTAACTTTCTTACTCATCATTATTCACGATTCATTCAGGACAATCCGTAATCATGTTAGCATCCACATTAATGTAGAACTGTTTAGGAACATATTCCTTTTAGGTGGAAAAAGTGCTGTAATTTCTAAACGGTTCTCCTGGTATGGATGAAAATACCTTTTAAATTAAAGCTGACAGTCTGCACTTGACTAACCTCATAGTCATTGTATCATTTCAAATCCAAAGTGTTGGAGTACAGAGCCAAGACAACACAAAAATTGTCACTGTCCCAATACTTTTGGGGCTCACTGCATATAGAGACAGAGAGAAAATGAGAGACACTAAGAGAGTGGAAGGAGAAACAGAGACAGATAGAGAGTGGAAAGAGAAAGAGATTTGTTAAAAGACAGAATGGACCAGACAGAGAGAGAAAGAGAGAGAACAGAAAGGGAGAGAGAAAGGAACTTTGTACTACGTTATTGTACATGAACAATGTGGCAAAGAGCTGGCAAGACGATGGAAAAAACAGTAGAGTATTTATTCCCCTATTTGCATTTAGATTATAACAATCATGGAGCAATTTTTAGACGCTGTTGTTCAAACAGCTTTCCCAGTGGTTAAACCAATGTAATTACAAGCAATTGCACCTCATTGACTGCAATTGATTTACTGTTATCTCTTCATTCCATTTGAATGAATTGGCTTCTACTCCTAATCATAAACGACCCTCTTTGTAATACACAGTGTGCTACATGCTCAATATCCAGGGTAGTATGTTAGTTGCTAGTCATTGTGCATGAAATTAACACTAGCTTTCCAAGACAACCATAGAGCATAATGCATTAGGCCTACTCCAACGCTTATTATCTTTTAGCTTCACCATCATCAGCCCAGACCCAGCTTAACTAAACAGACAGTGAGTCTATATGCAGGTGTAGGATCTGAATTTGAGCATGTTTGCCACAGCAGGAAAATAATCCTGCAGCAACAGGAAATGCGAAATATTATGTGGATTATGAACTTTTTTTTTTCATCTGAAATTTCAAAGTGGAATTTACAAACTTCAGAATCCTTTTTAAAGTTCTGCTGCAACAGGGTGATACAATTAAGATCATACATCTGTTGGGCGAAGCAACAGTGTTACGGGTTCGGCTTTATCCTAATTATTTATGTCCACTCTACGCCTTCCTGTATGCAATCTGGTGTGATAGGCTAACACATACATCTTGGTTTCGTCCTAGACATGCCAAAACAATCGTCCATCATAAGATCTTTGATCTTATCACAGTGTAATTATGTTGATGAAAGCACTGTATAGGCTCCTGTGTGAATCATTCTACGGAATAAAATATGCTCTACCCTACAGATGGCAAGCACAGATTTCTTGCATAAAACACACATCTACCAACATAGTTTTACATACAATGGAGACAGCTCAACGGCTATATCTAGATTTACGACCACATTCTTTCGCCTCTATACGTTTTCTTTTTTTTCACACTTCAGGCAAACAATATTGATATTGGTGTCAAGTTGTGATGAATACAGGTTTGGCTGACACACAGTAAATGGGAGGGAGAAGAAGAGAAGATTATTAACATGGTTGAGAGACTGGGTTGCTGAGGATAAAAGGGAAAGTGAAAGATGTCTCTTCTATTCACGGCTGGAAGCCGCTCCGTAGAGACTGTACCACAGAGGACTTTTTGACAAAGCACTTGACTAAAATCAATGCTGTATTTCTGTGCGTGAATGCGTTATTGATGTTGGTCCATGCAAGGGATGCAAGGGTGACTATCTTCGATGTGGGTTATCGATAACAACATTATGTATTACTGTAGCTAGCATCCTTAGCTAACTCCATAATGGCCTCTATTCCTGACATATTTAGTACCTTGTGCATTCATAATGCATACCTAGAAAAGGACGCACTACGCTCGATGCCTTACGCTCCCAGGAGCTAGCAAAGATGAGTGAGTGAGTGTGTGAGATGAATATCTAATGTAAATTAACAACGTGTAGTAATATGTAACATATTCAATATTGAATGAAGAGATATTAAAACCATAATCTAAGTCTTTAGACTTGTTTCATACTCAACAAATGTAATGTTCTGATGATCTGACATTATCCACCATGGATGCATTGTTCGATAGCCAGCTTTCTGAAGCAATGATTTGTAAACTCTCGACTGCTCTTCATTCAAACCAAGTAGATCCACTCCCCCATATTCCATGTCTACAGCAGCCAGGCATAAATGCATTTGGGGATGTCTTCTATCTCTGTAGTTGCAAGCTGATAGTACATCATTATGATGATGCTGTGACAGGCCCCTGGGGGCACATGTTCATTCGTTCACCTCCTTTCCTTCCCATTTCACTCCTAATTTATTAACCAGTACACACACTCACCGTATGTGTACCAGATGTCTATGCCCTTCAGTTCTCCTACTAAGAGACTTCACTTACCTACAAGGGTATATGACAGAACTGTGGTATAACATATCAATGGCAAAGACATCAAATCAAATCAAATTTTATTTGTCACATACACATGGTTAGCAGATGTTAATGCGAGTGTAGCGAAATGCTTGTGCTTCTAGTTCCGACCATGCAGTAGTATCTAACAAGTAATCTAACAAATTCACAACAAATACCTTATACACACAAGAGTAACGGAATGAATACGATTATGTACATATAAATATATGGATGAGTGAGGCAGGATGCAGTAGATGGTATGGAGTACAGTATATACACATATATGAGATGAGTAATGTAGGATATGTAAACATTATATAAATGGCATTGTTTAAAGTGGCTAGTGATACATTATTTCATCCAATTATAATTATTAAAGTGGCTAGAGATTTGGGTCGATGGCCAAACGGCATAGGCAAGATTCAGTAGATGGTTTAGAGTACAGTGTATACATTTGATATAAGTAAACATTATATACAAAATTGTTTCAAGTGGCTAGTGATACATTGTTACATCCAATTCCTATGTTTAAAGTGGCTAGAGATTTAAGTCAGTATGTTGGCAGCAGCCACTCAATGTTAGTGATGGCTGTTTAACAGTCTGATGGCCTTGAGGTAGAAGCTGTTTTTCAGTCTCTCGGTCCCAGCTTTGATGTACCTGTACTGACCTCGCCTTCTGGATGATAGCGGGGTGAACAGGCAGTGGCTCGGGTGGTTGTTGTCCTTGATGATCTTTTTGGCCTTCCTGTGACATCGGGTGGTGTAAGGGTCCTGAAGGTCAGGTAGTTTACCCCCGGTGATGCGTTGTGCAGTCCTCACTACCCTCTGGAGAGCCTTACGGTTGTGGGCGGAGCAGTTGCCGTACCAGGCGGTGATACAGCCCGACAGGATGCTCTCGATTGTGCATCTGTAGAAGTTTGTGAGTGATTTTGGTGACAAGCCGAATTTCTTCAGCCTTCTGAGGTTGAAGAGGCGCTGTTGTGCCTTCTTCACCACGCTGTCTGTGTGGGTGGACCAATTCAGTTTGTCCGTGATGTGTACGCCGAGGAACTTAAAACTTTCCACCTTCTCCACTACTGTCCCCTCGAGGTGGATAGGGGGGTGCTCCCTCTGCTGTTTCCTGAAGTCCACAATCATCTCCTTTGTTTTGTTGACATTGAGTGAGAGGTTATTTTCCTGACACCACACTACGAGGGCCCTCACCTCCTCCCTGTAGGCCGTCTCGTCGTTGTTGGTAATCAAGCCTACCACTGTAGTGTCGTCAGCAAACTTGATGATTGAGTTGGATGCGTGCTTGGCCACGCAGTCATGGGTAAACAGGGAGTACAGGAGAGGGCTGAGAACGCACCCTTGTGGGGCCCCAGTGTTGAGGATCAGCGGGGTGGAGATGTTGTTTCCTACCCTCACCACCTGGGGCCGGCCCGTCAGGAAGTCCAGGACCCAGTTGCACAGGGCTGGGTCGAGACCCAGGGTCTCGAGCTTAATGCCGAGCTTGGAGGGAACTATGGTGTTAAATGCTGAGCTGTAGTCGATGAACAGCATTCTTACATAAGTATTCCTCTTGTCCAGGTGGGTTAGGGCAGTATGCAGTGTGATTGCGATTGCGTCGTCTGTGGACCTATTGGGACGGTAAGCAAATTGGAGTGGGTCCAGGGTGTCTGGCAGGATGGAGGTGATATGATCCTTGACTAATCTCTCAAAGCACTTCATGATGACGGAAGTGAGTGCTACGGGGCGATAGTCATTTAGTTACCCATCTACATTACCCATCTACCGAGACAGAATGAAACCTATGCATAACACATTGCTTGAGAAATCTGTGTCCATGTACGTGTCAATGACAACGCCTGCACACAGGGTTTTGTTGAACCATTTTCGGGTTAAAAAAAAGTTGGTTAACCAGTGCCTAATGGAACTAGCAGAGAGATGTTTAGCTTACATGTTCAGAAGCAATCATATTCCATCATGTCCCTGAAATATGTCTTAAAGGACACAATGTCTTCCTCAGAACGTTATGTAACGTTCGGTTAACCATCGCATTCACAGAATGTTTGGCCTCAAAAAATTATCTTACCTTATTTCAAAGAGGATGTTCCTCTATTTTTCAGACTGCCTGTTAGTTATTAGGGAGGAGAACATATGAACTGCAAAGATTAACCTTTCCGTTCTTTAAACTGAAAAGAATACACTGTATCTACACAACAAATGAAGAGAACACCAAAATGGGGACTCTCCTACAGTACGAACCAAACCAAAATGATCTGCAGATGTGCTCACAGTTGCTGACCCTCTAAGTAAACAAACCATCCTTGCAGAATGCTGAAAAGTTGATATGTGTGAGGATATAGGGTTCCTTCACACCACTTGACATTTTTTACATTTTTATGTGTTACAGCCTTAATGTCAAAGTGGAATGTTATGTTTTTATAATTTTTCATAAAATAATAAAAAACTTAAGCTGAAATGTCTATAGTCAATAAGTATTCAACCACTTTTTTATGCATGGCTAAATATTTTTCATGAGTAAAAATGTGCTTAACAAGTCACATAATAAGTTGCGTGGACTCACTCAGTGAACAATAATAGTGTTTAACATGATTTTGGAATGATTACCTCATCGCTGTACCCCACAAATACAGTTGTGGCCAAAAGTTTTGAGAATGACACAAATATACATTTCCACAAAGTTTGCTGCTTCAGTGTCTTTAGATATTTTTGTCAGATGTTACTGTTTTTCCACCCGCCTCTTGAGGATTAACCACAAGTTCTCAATGGGATTAAGGTCTGGGGAGTTTCCTGGCCATGGACCCAAAATATCGATGTTTTGTTCCCCGAGCCACTTAGTTATCACTTTTGCCTTATGGCAAGGTGCTCCATCATGCTGGAAAAGGCATTGTTCGTCGCCAAACTGTTCCTGGATGGTTGGGAGAAGTTGCTCTCAAAGGATGTGTTGGTACCATTCTTTATTCATGGCTGTGTTCTTAGGCAAAATTGTGAGTGAGCCCACTCCCTTGGCTGAGAAGCAACCCCACACATGAAAGGTCTCAGGATGCTTTACTGTTGGCATGACACAGGACTGATGGTAGCGCTCACCTTGTCTTCTCCGGACAAGCTTTTTTCCGGATGCCCCAAACAATCGGAAAAAGGATTCATCAGAGAAAAGGACTTTACCCCAGTCCTCAGCAGTCCAATCCCTGTACCTTTTGCAGAATATCAGTCTGTCCCTGATGTTTTTCCTGGAGAGAAGTGGCTTCTTTGCTGCCCTTCTTGACACCAGGCCATCTTCCAAAAGTCTTTGCCTCACTGTGCGTGCAGATAAACTCACACCTGCCTGCTGCCATTCCTAAGCAAGCTCTGTACTGGTGGTGCCCCGATCCCGCAGCTGAATCAACTTTAAGAGACGGTCCTGGTGCTTGCTGGACTTTCTTGGGCGCCCTGAAGCCTTCTTCACAACAATTGAACCGCTCTCCTTGAAGTTCTTGATTATCTGCTAAATGGTTGATTTAGGTGCAATCTTCCTGGCAGCAATATCCTTGCCTGTGAAGCCCTTTTTGTGCAAAGCAATGATAACATCACGTGTTTCCTTGCAGGTAAGCATGGTTGACAGAGGAAGAACAATGATTCCAAGCACCACCCTCCTTTTGAAGCTTCCAGTCTGTTATTCAAACTCAATCAGCATGACAGAGTGATCTCCAGCCTTGTCCTCGTCAACACTCACACCTGTGTTAACGAAAGAATCACTGACATGATGTCAGCTGGTCCTTTTGTGACAGGGCTGAAATGCAGTGGAAATGTTTTTGGGGGATTCAGTTCATTTGCATGGCAAAGAGGGACTTTGCAATTAATTGCAATTCATCTGATCACTCTTCATGACATTCTGGAGTATATGCAAATTGCCATCATACAAACTGAGGCAGCAGACTTTGTGAAAATGTATATTTGTGTCATTCTCAAAACTTTTGGCCACGACTGTACAATTGTCTGTAAGGCCCCTCGGCCGAGCAGTGAATTTCAAACACAGATTCAACCACAAAGACCAGGGAGGTTGCCCAATGCCTCGCAAGGTAGGGCACCTATTGGTGGATCAGTAAAAAAATCTGACATTGAATATCCCTTTGAGCATGATGAAGTTATTAATTACACTTTAGACGGTATAACAACACACCCAGTCACCACAAAGACAACGGTGTCCTTCCTTAATCAGTTGCAGGAGAGGAAGGAAAACCACTCAGGGATTTCAACATGAGGCCAATGGTGACTTAAAACAGTTACAGAGTTTAAAGGTTGTGATATGAGAAAACTGAAGATGGATCAACAACATTGTGGTTACTTCAAAATATTAACCTAATTGACAGAGTAAAAAGAAGGAAGCCTGTATTGAATAAACAATCCAGGTGTGCAAAGCTCTTACCAGAGAGTTACCCAGAAAGACTCACAGCTGTAATCGATACCAAAGGTGATTCTAACATGTATTGTCTCAGGGGTGTAAATGCTTATGTAAATTAAATATTTATGCATTTAATTTTCAATACATTTGCTTAAATTTCAAAAAACATGTTTTCACTTTGTCATTATGGAGTATTGTGTGTAGATGGGTGAATAGTTTTTAATAGTTTTTTATTCAGGCTCTAACACAAGCAAATGTGGAATAAGTCAAGGTGTATGAATACTTTCTGAAGGCACTGTACGTGGCACAAGTCTGCAGATGCACAATCTAATACCTCACAAGGGAATCGACTTCTGATAGATGGGAATATGGCAATCATGGGGTTTAGGTTTTACAGTTAAAAATATTTCACGGCTCTGAGAATCTTTCAGGCTGGTATTTAAATTTAAAGTCAGCTTTCTGCTTTCAACTTGTTTATTTTTCATTTTTTTGGGCTTGTTGTTGTCAACATACCTTGATGTTTGGCTTGGGTGCATAGCAACATTCTTGAAATGGTTTTTCTCACAAGAAGTGAAAAAACATATGACTTAAGAATTACCATTTTACCAACAAACAACACAAGGAACCAATTTGCAAGCTATTCTAATATTGTTAAAATTCCAATAGATTTGAACGCCTTCATTGAGTTTCATGGGGGTTGTTAGAAAGACTTCAGCTATGCTTAAGGCGAACATTGGATTTCATGGTACTCAAAGAGAGATATAAAGAGAGTGAAAAACCAAATTGCACATGACAGACACTCAGACACTCATGAAGACTCATTAGCACTCATTGAGTCTTTCACACCAAGCCAGTCCTTTTTCTTTTTTTTTTCCGTAAACTTACTTTACTTTGAAAACAATTCTCTGCACTCTGAGGACCAACATCTGAATGTTTCTAAAAAGCCTAAACTATTCACAGATTGTCAACATTAAAAGCCCATGTTAGGACTTTAACTTAATTTCTATGAAGCTAAATCTACACATTCTTAGTACTGATGTGCAGGCCATTCAGAATTTATCCCAAATGTCTCAGAATTTCTAAGACTATTGTTTGAGTGTATTATATAAAATGTCAGAACAGTGCATTGTGGGAGCAAATCTTCAGCTGCAGATAGATGCATTGGTCCTTATTTGGAACTTGGGTGCTATTTGGGGATTCTTGGAGAGAGGGAGACATTGGACACAGTACAGGATCAAAGAGACCCCAGACTACACAATGTTTGAAGAACGGGAGCTTTTGAGTGCCACGTCACCGCCCTTTTAGTCTGGAAAAATAGGGCATTTATTCAACTGTTACCATTATTTATGATGACATCAGTGAAATCCCCCCTCACCCAGAATGATTTGCAGGGGTTTCAAGACACTGTTCACAGCAAACTGTTGCTCTGCGCATATGGGATATGCTTATATGGAGCAATCTTGTTAAGGGGGGTGAGTGTGAGTGGATTGTGAAGATAGGTGCATGGGGATGGATAGATGGATGTTCGGCTCAGGAGATGCTATGGACTACTGCTGTGCTGGGAATGCAGATCCCAGCTGCAAAGGATTATGGGAGATTAGAGATAGTTTTATCTCTTGTGAACAGTACCAGGTATGTATATCTATGTCAATAACTTGAAATACCTTGTGAATGGAAAAATGAGTTTTTGGGACTAATTATTTATGGATTGGGTTGGACTTATTGCACCCTCTGTGGGAATGAGTAACAAGGGCAAAGAGGCTTGTATTATTGGCTAGCATGGACTGATTCGTACTGTTAGACTGTGTGTACAGTTTATGCCATATTTCTTGTACCTATCCTGTCCTTACAGATGAATCTATAAAAACAAGGTCAACAAGGATGGAGGTACTGGATAAAGGAACCAGCTTAGAATCCACTCTGAATTTCACCTTTATTTAAACAGGTAGGCAAGTTGAGAACAAGTTCTCATTTACAACTGCGACCTGGCCAAGATAAAGCAAAGCAGTTCGACACATACAACAACACAGAGTTACACATGGAGTAAACAAACATACAGTCAGTAATACAGTAGAAAAATAGGTCTATATACAATGTGTGCAAATGAGGTAAGATACGGAAGGTAAGGCAATAAATAGGCCATGGTGGTGAAGTAATTACAATATAGCAATTAAACACTGGAATGGTAGATGAATGTGCAAAGTAGAAATCCTGGGGTGCAAAGGAGCAAGATGAATAAATACATACAGTAGGGGATGAGGTAGTTGGTTTTGCTATTTACAGATGGGCTATGTACAGGTGCAGTGATCTGTGAGCTGCTCTGACAGCTGGTGCTTAAAGCTAATGAGGGAGATAAGTGTCTCCAGTTTCAGGGATTTTTGTAGTTCGTTCCAGTCATTGGCAGCAGAGAACTGAGTAACAAGGGCAAAGAGGCTTGAATTAAGGCGGCCAAAGGAGGAATTGGCTTTGGGGGTGACCAGTGAGATATACCTGCTGGAGCACGTGCTACGGGTGGGTTCTGCTATGGTGACCAGCGAGCTGAGATAAGGTGGGGCTTTACCTAGCAGGGACTTGTAGATGACCTGGAGCCAGTGGGTTTAGCGACGAGTATAAAGCGAGGGCCAGCCAACGAGAGCGTACAGGTCGCAGTGGTGGGTAGTATATGGGGCTTTGGTGACAACATGGATGGCACTGTGATAGACTGCATCCAATTTGTTGAGTAGTGTTGGAGGCTATTTTGTAAATGACATCGCCGAAGTCAAGGATCGGTAGGATGGTCAGTTTTACGAGGGTATGTTTGGCAGCGTGAGTGAAGGATGCTATGTTGCGAAATAGGAAGCCAATTCTAGATTTAATTTTGGATTGGAGATGTTTGATGTGAGTCTGGAAGGAGAGTTTACAGTCTAGCCAGACATGTAAACTTATGCTAGACTGTGTGACATGGCTAATGTCTTCATCACTCCAAAATTCTGCTGTTCAGCTTGACGACCCGAGAACTGTTATCACAAACAACAGTACACAAAAGCTATGGGTAATAATTCGGTCTGAATAAGGCAGGAATAAATTCCCACTGCTGTTGTGTAATCCAGCTATCTTCTTTGAACATCAGCAACACTGTATCCAATATGGTATTAGAGAAATCAATGTCAGATGAGACATTTCCAATGTAATCAAATTAACAATAGAGTTTAGTTAATCTTTAAAAAGAGCAATCCCACTGGCCACAAACTGGTTGAATCAGTGTTGTTTCAATGCAATTTGTCTACGTATTGTGATGTGGAATCTACGTGGAAAATACATAGGATTTGAAGAAAGCTGTCAATTTAAACTGCTGTTTTGAGGGTGAAATTTCAGCTACAGGATTATGTAATCATTGTAACAAATGTTCAAAATATAAAAAAATATATTGAATTTGCACCTTAGAAATGTCAGATCTTCAATGTTATATCCACTATCAGGAAAAAACAATGGGAACACCTTCCACTGGAGATTGTATCTATCTACAGCTGCAGTATTCATTTGGTCTCCCATCCAGTTTTTTTTACCAAGCCCAGCTTCAATATGTGTCACTGATTACTACCAATGTGCTATCGTGAGAATGATAACTGAGAGATCTTACTAACTAAATATATTCACTGTTGCTATCAAAGTCATTCCAAAGGGTAGGTTTAACAGAGCAAATGAAATGTGACCATATTTTATAATTAATATATCATCAATGCTACTATGACTCTTACCCGGAAGCTTACAAGAAATCCTGCTATGCCCCCCGACGAACCATCAAACAGGTAAAGCGTCAATACAGGACTAAGATCGAATTCGTACTACACCGGCTCCGACGCTCGTCCAATGTGGCAGGGCTTGCAAACTATTACAGACTACAAAGGGAAGCACAGCCGAGAGCTGCCCAGTGACACGAACCTACCAGACGAGCTAAATAACTTCTATGCTCGCTTCGAGGCAAGTAACACTGAAACATGCATGAGAGCAACAGCTGTTCCGGACAACTGTGTGATCACGCTCTCCATAGCCGATGTGAGTAAGACCTTGACAACAGGTAAATATTCACAAAGTTGCAGGGCCAGATGGATTACCAGGACGTGTACTCCGATTATGCGCTGACCAACTGCCAAGAGTCTTCACTGACTTTTTCAACCAGTCCTTGACTGAGTCTGTAATACCAACATGTTTCAAGCAGACCACCATAGTCCCTGTGCCCAAGAACACTAAGGCAACCTCCCTAAATGACTACCAACCAGTAGCACTCACATCTGTAGCCATGAAATGCTTTGAAAGGCTGGTCATGGCTCACATCAACACCATTATCCCAGAGTCCCTAGACCCACTCCAATTTGCCATAGTCCCTGTGCCCAAGAACATGTTTTGTACACTTACTGTGTACACCTACTGGGTCCCCGCACATTGACTCTGTACCAGCTCACACAACATTCACACTGAGCTAAAGGGTATAGTTGCCACTTTCAAGGAGCGGGACTCTTACCCGGAAGCTTACAAGAAATCCTGCTATGCCCCCCGACGAACCATCAAACAGGTAAAGCGTCAATACAGGACTAAGATCGACTTCGTACTACACCGGCTCCGACGCTCGTCCAATGTGGCAGGGCTTGCAAACTATTACAGACTACAAAGGGAAGCACAGCCGAGAGCTGCCCAGTGACACGAACCTACCAGACGAGCTAAATAACTTCTATGCTCGCTTCGAGGCAAGTAACACTGAAACATGCATGAGAGCAACAGCTGTTCCGGACAACTGTGTGATCACGCTCTCCGTAGCCGGTGTGAGTAAGACCTTGACAACAGGTAAATATTCACAAAGTTGCAGGGCCAGATGGATTACCAGGACGTGTACTCCGATTATGCGCTGACCAACTGCCAAGAGTCTTCACTGACTTTTTCAACCAGTCCTTGACTGAGTCTGTAATACCAACATGTTTCAAGCAGACCACTATAGTCCCTGTGCCCAAGAACACTAAAGCAACCTCCCTAAATGACTACCAACCAGTAGCACTCACATCTGTAGCCATGAAATGCTTTGAAAGGCTGGTCATGGCTCACATCAACACCATTAACCCAGAGACCCTAGACCCACTCCAATTTGCATACCGCACCAACAGATCCACAGATGAAGAAATCTATATTGCAATTTACACTGCCCTTTCACACCTGGACAAAAGGAACACCTATGGAAGAACGCTATTCATTGACTACAGCTTAGTGTTCAACACCATAGTGCCCTCAAAGCTCATCACTAAGCTAAGGACCCTGGGACTAAACACCTCCCTCTGCAACTGGATCCTGGACTTCCTGATGGGCCGCCCCCAGGTGGTAAGGGTAAGTAACAACACATCCGCCACGCTGATCCTCAACACGGGGGCCCCTCAGTGGTGCATGCTCAGTCCCCTCATGTACTTCCTGTTCACTCATGACTGTACGGCCAGGCACGACTCCAACACCCTCATTAAGTTTGCTGATGACACAACAGTGGTATGCCTGATCACTGACAACAATGAAACAGCCTATAGGGAGGAAGTCAGAGACCTGACCGTGTGGTGCAAGGACAACCACCTCTCCCTCAACGTGATCAAGACAAAGGAGATGATTGTGGACTACAGGAAAAGGAGGACCAAGCAGGCCCCCATTCTCACCGATGGGGCTGTAGTGGAGCAGGTTGAGAGCTTCAAGTTCCTTGGCGTCCACATCACCAACAAACTAACATGGTCCAAGCACACCAAGACAGTCTTGAAGAGGGCACAATAAAACCTATTCCCCCTCAGGAGACTGAAAAGATTTGGCATGGGTCCTCAGACCCTCAAAAGGTTTTACAGCTGCACCATCGAGAGCATCCTGACGGGTTGCATCACTGCCTGGTATGGCAACTGCTCAGCCTCCGACCGCAAGGCACTACAGAGGGTAGTGAGTACGGCCCAGTACATCACCGGGGCCAAGCTTCCTACCATCCAGGACCTCTATACCAGGCGGTGTCAGAGGAAGGACCTAGAAATTGTCAAAGACTGCAGCCACCCTAGTCATAGACTGTTCTCTTTGTTACTGCATGGCAAGCGGTACCGGAGCACCAAGTCTAGGTCCATAGATCCAAGAGGCTTCTAAACAGCTTCTACCCCCAAGCCATAAGACACCTGAACAGCTAATCAAATGGCTACCCAGACTATTTGCATTGCCCCCTTCTACGCTGCTGCTACTCTTCAATATTATCTATGCATAGTCACTTTAATAACTCTACCTACATGTACACATTACCTCAATTACCTCAACAACGGTGCCCCCGCACAATGACTGTGTACCGGTACCCCCTATATACAGTCGGAAGTTTACATACACCTAAGCCAAATACATTTAATACTCAGTTTTTCACAATTCCTGACATTTAAGAATGTGAAATGTCAAAATATTAGTAGAGATGTTTTTATTTCTGTTTTTATTTATTTTATCACATTTCCAGTGGGTCAGACGTTTACATACACTCAGTTAGTATTTGGTGGCATTGCCTTTAAATTGTTTAACTTGGTCAAACGTTTCAGGTAGCCTTCCACAAGCTTCCCACCATAAGTTGGGTGAATTTTGGCCCATTCCTCCTGACAGAGCTGGTGTAGCTGAGTCAGGTTTGTAGGCCCACAAATTGTCTATAGGATTGAGGTCAGGGCTTTGTGATGGCCACTCCAATACCTTGACTTTGTTGTCCATAAGCCACTTTGCCACAACTTTGGAATTATGCTTGGGGTCATTGTCCATTTGGAAGACCAATTTGCGCGACCAAGCTTTAACTTCCTGACTGATGTCTTGAGATGTTGCTTCAACATATCCACATAATTTTATTTCCTCATGAAGCTATCTATTTTGTGAAGTGCACCAGTCCCTCCTGCAGCAAAGCACCCCCACAACATGATGCTGCCACCCCCGTGCTTCACGGTTGGGATGGTGTTCTTCGGCTTGCAACCCTCCCCCCTTTTTCCTCCAAACATAACGATGGTCATTATGGCCAGATAGTTCTATTTTAGTTTCATCAGACCAGAGGACGTTTCTCCAAAAAGTATGACGTTTGTCCCCATGTGTAGTTGCAAACCGTAGTCTGGCTTTTTTTATGATGGTTTTGGAGCAGTGGCTTCTTCCTTGCTGAGTGGCCTTTCAGGGTATGTCGATATAGGACTCGTTTTACTGTGGATATAGATACTTTTGTACCTGTTTCCTCCAGCATCTTCACAAAGTCCTTTGCTGTTGTTCTGGGATTGATTTGCACTTTTCGCACCAAAGTATGTTCATCTCTAGGAGACAGAACACGTCTCCTTCCTGAGTGGTATCACGGCTGCGTGGTCTCATGGTGTTTATACTTGCGTACTATTGTTTGTACAGATGAACGTGGCACCTTCAGGCGTTTGGAAATTGCTCCCAACGATGAACCAGTCTTGTTGAGGTCTACAACAAGTTTGAAGGTAGGCATTGAAATTGACTCAAATTATTTCAATTAGCCTATCAGAAGCTTCTAACTGACATATTTGTTCATAAGCTGTTTAAAGGCACAGTCAACTTAGTGTATGTAAACTTCTGACCCACTGAAATTGTGATACAGTGAATTATAAGGTGAAATAATCTGTAAACAATTGTTGGAAAATGACATGCACAAAGTAGATATCTTAACTGACTTGCCATAACTATAGTTTGTTAACAAGACATTTGTGGAGTGGTTGAAAAATGAGTTTTAATGACTCCAACCTAAGTGTATGTAAACCTCCGACTTCAACTGTATAGCCCTGCTATTGTTATTTACTGCTGCTCTTTAATACTGCATTGTTGGTTAAGGGGTTGTAAGTAAGCATTTCCCTGTAAGGTCTAAAACCTGCTGTATTTGGCGCATGTGACAAATACAATTTGATTTGAATTGATCAGTTCCGAGAACAGAGGAAAAATAGGCGTTTTCATTTTCATGACATTCATTTATCTGCATGTCCAGGTTTCACAATGAATTGTTTTACCATTTCATTTTCAGGACAACCAGGGATACAAGTAGAACACAAAACAATTTAATCCGCCCTTGTCTCACAAAAACCACTCTAGTTCAGCCCCTGTTAAAAAAGTCTGTAGCTCAAACACACAATGTTTCAAATCCAAATTGCACGGTGACGCGGTGGGACTCATTGGGTTAACCAAGATCAATGTGTGTGGGTGAGTGCTTACACCCCATCAATAATGGGGTGTGGGTGAGTGCTTAGATCCAATTAAGATTGACTCTAAGAAGACTAGGCCCAGTTTCCTTTATTCAACTCATTGGTCAAGGTGTGGTACTCATTACTGCATTATACACTAGTGCTTAATTACACTGTATCAGGATTATTAGGCCGCACAATTTTCATGCATCCACTTGGGCATGTTGAATCTAACAAGGTAAGCAGCTAGTCTGTGTGTACGGCACCATTGGAAACGCACCACTCCTATTGGTTTCTTGTGAACCATAAGGTGTGGCAATGTTTACTCTCCTGGCTCTAAATGCAGATCTGATAATAAAATCCACAAATGGTCATAAAACAAAAGTTTTACATTCATCAGCTTCAATGCACTCTATGATGTAATGGGTGAAAGGACAAGTTGTTTTGCGCTATTTGGCAACTGAATGACAGCCCACCTTTCACTTTGGGCACATAAAATAAATTATGAAATTCATGAATTTATCATGGTGGTAAACTTCATGTAAAATGTCACTACTCTGACACTATAACAGGTACACTATGCTCTTAAAGTGTTTCTAAATGTATCCATTTGTGATCATGACAAGCAACGTGTGAGCTGGTGTCTCTGGCTGCTAACCCTGCCGTACCACCCGTTCTCCCCCCACACCGAGCCCTTTGCTGAACAGAATCCGCCCAGTAAGCCACAGCCACACTCCAGGGGAACCACAGATCCACAGTCTCACACATACTCTCTCCCGCCCACTGGAAGACAGCAAGAGAAACAAACAAACAACAACAACTGGTGTAATACTGTGGGACTCTTCTTGATGCACTTCAGTTGTCAACAACCAGCCAGGTGTGCACGTGTGTGTGTGTCTGTGTGTGTGCACGTGTGTGTACTGTATATTCCTATGCACCAAGGGGTATTCCCAAGCATACACAGCTCCTATCAGATTGTGCACCGAGTCTGTCATAACTACAGAATGTCACAGGGAGAACACGCTGGGAGAAGCCATTTGGTGCAGTAGCCTCTCCTTGGTAGAAAGCTCACAGTAATATCGTCGACAGAGGGGTACAAACTACACTCAGCCGGTCTTCTCGTTTGGCTTCCCGAGGGAAGGTCTGCTTTCCCCCCCTTCCCAGAGAGATTCAACTCAGCAGGCCTAAACACCCAATCACTGCACACTCATTTGAACAGATTAAGTGGATGGTGGAGTCAATTAACTCATTAGGGCATACTGGCTAAACTAAGCCAACACAGACTCTCTCTCAACTCTGTCAGCAAAAGAGAGGGTTGAGGGAGGTAGAGAAACCCTGTGCCTCGACAGCCGTGCATGCCTGATGACATGAAGTGCTGTTTTTTTTACTGCGCAGCTTCCCTCCAGACTCCACCATACCAAGCTTTGAGGTGGTTTTGGAGCCATGGGAAGAGGGCTCTTTTTTTAAACGGTTTATGAGGTACAGGGCGAATCCATTCGCAGACGGGAGGGGCCCTACTAGAGGGTGTAATAAGGGAAACTGTCCCGAAAAAAGAAAAGCAAACAAACAGCATACATTTTTTTTTCATGTTGATTACTGTAAAAGGAGCCTTTGTGTCTCAAATGTCCACCGGACACTCACTGCTATGTCAGAGCAGAGGAAAGAACCGCAGGAAATAAATACTCAACAGAAGGGTACAAAATGTACCGAAAGGAGGGATTTTTGGTGAACTGTAAAATATGTATTTCGGGAGGAAAGAGATCCTTCTTTCAGTTCGAAATCCACGTTTCGCCAGCAGATCTTGGCTTCAGGTTCTGGAGCGTTGATTCTAGTTTCCAGAGGCGTCACTTACTTTCATTGCAACAGCACCAGTGCTTCATAAGACATTTATAACATGTTTTATTTTTACCCTTTCATCTGACGTGGCAGAACAAACAGCATCTGTCCTGTTCAGTGAGCAGACCTGGTTTAAATAAGGCTCCACACATGAAATATAGCTAATGTCAGAACATAATGTTTACTCAACAGAGAGGAATTATATAAGTCTACATCATATTCACAGTCCTGTTGAATGGTATGAGCACAAAATCCCTTTCATATATCTGTTGCTGGGTAACTTGTTACCCTTTCAAACTCAAACTCCACTCTCTGTTGGATGTTAAAGGGGGGCTGAACTTCCTGATTTAGCCTCGGTTTGAATTCTCCTCATTAGGATATGCGACTGAGAACAAGATTTTTGTTTTGGAGGGGTGCTTTGATGAAAGTGTCTCTTGTGTGTGTGTTTGAATATGGGAAGTGTTTGTACTTTCACAAAACAGTACACATTTACAGTCACTCACCCTTCTAGATAACTTAAAACAGTCTAACCAGGTCTTGTGTTTGGAAGTAGCCTAGACTAGCTAAGAAGCTAGCCAACTTCTTTCGCCAATTAGCTTCAGCCTGCCGGTGTGCGACCATGGTGAAGTTGGTTTGACTTTGGATAGCCTAGTGGGCCTAGTTAGGGACCGTCAATAAATTACACAATGTGAATGGGCCAATACTTGTATGTTGCACTTCTTTTAGTTATCTCATTAAATGCTTTCAATATTTGTGTATGAATTGACCATGTTCATTAGGATCAGCTCGCGTGCAACTGCGCTCCGAATTGATGATTACTTGCTGCCTGCTGTGGGCAGGATTGAAATAAACCAAACCAAAGATGTCCTATTATATTGACAAGATAGTTGAGTGATCGCTCTAACAACGGAAATACATGTTCTCAAAGATAGAAGGCAGGTAAAATCAGGTGGGACCTTTCTAGCCAATGAGAGGGCAGATAACCATGTGAACAACTCTGATATAAAGTATTTATTTTCAAAGTTGATGAAATGCCTCGTGCATCCACTTATATCAGTGCATTCGTAACAACCTAACCATTAAGTGACTTCTATTCGATCAAATAAGCCTCAAGTAGCAAATTAGCAATAAAAAAGATTGTTGACCGAACTCAAAACTCATTGACCACCACATTAAAACTCCTCACTTCATGGTCTCATTTTTGTGGACAGATTTTGGGCGGAGTAAACCCTCTCACTTCGCCTCTTCCCCTCTGACCCAACCCAAGGCAAACTGTTATGGTACCCTTCATTCGGTGACATCATTTTTTCCTTAATTATCTCGCAAATCTCTGTTTTGGATGAAACTGAATTTATGACCTAAATTATCCTATTTACACTTTGTAGTCAATTTTGACATTACAACACATGTATCTGACTCATATTGATGCCACATAGGGTGTTTTCAAAAGGAAAATTAGCTTTTTTGGTTCAGTCTCATTTTAACATCTGGATGTCACACCACTGTAACACACGGTTCTGACTTAGAATATGTGGACAACTACAAACACCTAGGTGTCTGGCTAGACTGTAAACTCTCCTTCCAGACTCATATACTAAGGATCTCCAATCCAAAATTAAATCTAGCATCGGCTTCCTATTTCACAACAAAGCCTCCTTCACTCACGCTGCCAAACATACCGTAAAACTGACTATCCTACCGATCCTCGACTTCGGCGATGTCATTTACAAAATAGCCTCCACCACTCTACTCAGCCACCTGGATGCAGTCTATTACGTTTTGTGTGGAATGTGAATGATGTATAGCCTGCACTTCAAAACTTCTCAACAGCTGTATATTCAATCAACGTCCAATATGAATTCCACCACTCCAAATTAACCATTCAATATTATTGACTGTAAGTGAATGTTGTTAATGGATGCACTTAATTGGTGATAACATTACTTGGTCTGAATATTGCCAAACACTAACCAGCTGGTACTCACATGTGCTGAACAAATAGTAGCATATCCATAAGGACAATGGTAATAAATGAATGATTTACACAATAGTCCATGCTGTATAATAGACATGAAATGGTTATAATGCAATCATATCATTGAAGCTAGCATGCCACTTCTTACGAAGCCACTTAAAGGTGCAATATTCAGAAATCAATTTCCTGGTTACTAAAATTCGAATAGTTCACAAAATTTCAGTTTATGTGAAAAAACAAGCAAGTATACTGTAGAGAATCATTGTACCATCTAAACTGCTGTGAAAAATATTTTCCATCATCAAAAATATTGTATTTTCAGCTGTTTGAAGTTGGTGTACAAAACTGAAAGTAAAAGATGCAAAAACAAAACTTAAGAATGGGAAGAATAGAAAGAGTGAACATAGAACAGATCTACCGCTTCTTAGACTTGCTTTCAATGAGAATTACATGTCTGTACCTTTTTTTTTGCACTTTTGGTTAGAGCCTGTAAGTAAGCATTTCACTGTAAGGTCTAATACCTGTTGTATTCGGCGCACGTGACAAATAAACTTTGATTTGATTCTATGTGAATTGGTTGGGTAGCCCAAAAAGTGACATATTGCAGCTTTAAGTGTTACCGGAATTAGATCTTAATCGTGAAATCAGTTCTTTTTTTTAAATATATTTTTATTCAAGTTTTACAAAATGTACATCAATGTAAGTACAAACATTTTACCATTTTATTTTACCAACCTCAGAGGGGGGAGCCTCTGCAAGCCATTGAAGTATGATATACTGTAAATGGTTACCATTTTCTAACAAATGTATCAATGGAACCTCTAAGAGAATGCTTAATTTTCTCAAGCTTTAGGAAGAACATTACATCA
The DNA here is from genome assembly GCA_030435695.1 of Brachymystax lenok tsinlingensis. Classification (NCBI taxonomy): domain Eukaryota; kingdom Metazoa; phylum Chordata; class Actinopteri; order Salmoniformes; family Salmonidae; genus Brachymystax; species Brachymystax lenok. The sequence continues at coordinate 8,224,437 of CM059818.1, read as the reverse complement.
TTGAGCCATTGAGAAATATAGGGGGGCTGAGCAGACTTCCACTGGAAAATAATTATATCTCGAGCTAATAAGGATGTAAAAGCAACAATATCGGCATATTTGGGGTTCAAGGAGAACAAGTCTTTTGCAATAGCTATCAAGGCTGCAGGTTATTTTCAAGCACCACAAATACAATTTTAAAAATAGAATCCCAGTAATTGTGTAGTTTAGAGCATTGAATGAACATGTGACTAAGATCACATGGTGAGACGACATCTATCACATTCATCATTTACATGTGGATATATTTCAGACAATCTGGATTTGGAAAAATGCACTCTATGTAAAACATGAAATTGTATGAGACCAAGACAAGCACAAGATGCAGTGGAGCGTACTATATCAATCGCCTCATCCCACCACCCCTGTGTAAATTCAACACCCATTTCCCGTTCCCAAGCAGATTTAGTTTTGTTGGTGGAGTGTTTGTGCAATGACATAATGCACAGATAGATCTTAGAAACAACTGCGTTCTGTTGAGGTAATAGAGTCAATAAACCATCCCAGGATTGGCAAGGGGGTGGAGCAGGGAAGACAGAAAATTGGGGGGAGACACAATGCCTAATTTGAAGGTAGCGGAAAAAGTGAGATGGAGGCAAAAATAATTTAGAGGCCAGATTGGGAAAACTAGAAAACATTCCATTTACATATAAGTCTAGGAAGGACTTAATACCTTTCCTTGTCCAGTAAGAGAAAGCATTGTCTATTAGGGAAGCGGGGAATAAGTGATTCTTATCAATAGAACCCATAGTAGATGCAGAGGAGAATTTAAAATGCCATCAAAACTGGTACCAAATCTTAAGTGTGGAAAGCAGTACAGGATTGCCAGTATAGCGAGAGGGGGATCCTGGGAGAGAAGAGCAGAGTAAAGCAGGAAGAAAAGCAGAAATGCAAGAATGTGCCTCTAGGTGGCTCCATGGGGTATCTGGAGCATGTAACCAGAATGGCACTTTCTGAAAGTTAGCTGCCCAGTAATAGAATAAAACGTTGGGTAGTGCAAGCCCTCCACTAAACTTGCATCTCTGAAGTTAAGATCTACTGACTCTGGGTACCTTTCCTCCCCAGATAAATGTGGTAACAGCCTGATAGATTGACTTAAACGACAACTATGGTAAAAACAATGGCATAGATTGAAATAGATAAAGGAATTGGGGTAAACTGTTAATTTTTACAGCATTAATCCTTCCTATAAATGATAGTGGTAAGCTACCCCATCTCTGAAAATCAGGTTTAATTTGCTTAAGGAGGGGAGAAAAGTTTGCAGAAAATAGAGCATGTAATGAACAAGTTACGTTCACTCCAAGGTATTTGAAACCAGAGCGGCTAAGCTGAAAAGGCAAGTCTTTCTGCTGGAGCTGTAGCGCTGCTGGATTGATTGGGAAGCACTCACTTTTCTGGAGATTCAGCCTGTAACTGGAGAAGGAGCCAAAGTTCTCCAGAATAGAAAGGATATAAGGTAAACAGGTTACAGGGTTATTTACATAGGTTATCATTATATCCAGAGGATTTGTTACTCTATGTTCAACTCCTTCCTATGTTACACCTTGGAAAGAGTAGGATGCCTGTAAAGCTACTGAAAGGGGCTCTATGGCGACGGCAAATAATAAAGGGGACAGTGGGCAGCCTTGGCGTGTCCCACGTTCCAGGGCAAAATAATTAGAATGGGTGTCATCGGTACTGACACTGGCCTGGGGAGATGAATACAAGAGACGGATCCATGAGATTTTTTAAGAACAGCAAATAGGTACTCCCATTCTCTCGAATGCCTTCTCTGCATCTAGGGAGATTACCACCTCATTGTTTAGAATTGTTTAGAATAAAAGAATGTTAAACAGCGTCCGAATGTAAAAAAAATGTATGTAAAGGGGTTAACTTGGTATGGAATTTCTTAAAGAACTCAGTTGGAAACCCATCAGGCCCTGGAGCTTTGCTGCTCTGCATTGACTTGATAGACTGAATAACTTCTTCAAGGCTGAGAGGAGAATCAAGGTCATCTGCAGTTTCAGCCTCAAATGTGGGAGTCTCCAGTTCACCCAAAAAGGTTGTCATATTAAAAATATGACAAATTAAAATCTAAAAATACCTTCGACTTGGAGGGTAGGCTAGGCTATGCATGCTACCTTGTAGGTCATAGATCCAAGATACGGCTTAGAAGTGACTGCCGAACCAATGCTGGGCGTCCTCATGGCATGTTCAGCGTGGAGACGAGCAGGGAAGCAGAATGAGAATTTCACTTTCTACACTTTCCTTTTTTCCTAATACTTACCAGAGAAGCCTGAACTGTCAGAGCCTCATATAGGGAACCAGAACCTGCTGCACCTTGGTAAAGCACACGCATGCTGCATAGCGTTGACCAGAGTTGATGAACCACGTCAAACCCACATGAAGCCTGCAGTAAGCTGGAAACGGTGCACTCGCACACGGCCAAGGCAGCCCAAGGCTCAATCCCACAGGAAACTGTTGTAACCCTTGTAATGCGCACTTTACGCACTGCTGCACCCCAAGGCAGCCTAAGACTAAAACCCACAGCGAACTGTGGTAACCCGGATAAATGCCCAACCTGCGCGTCATGCCCCTGAACAATGCCCAAGAAACTGCCACACCCCTAGGGGAGTGAGAAAGCACACTGCTCGGAAATCCTTGTCATTTTCTGTCAAATGTCAGGGAGAGAATCCGGACGCCAAGACGGCTGCCATATAAACCTTCAATGTGAAGTAGGCCCAGCTCAAAAAGCTCTTGCAAGAACATCAAAATGTCCACCAAAGAGCTCTGAAAAGGAGAAACTCCTTTAACTTGACACCAACCCTCAAATGCACGCCAATTGTAAATGTATACAACCAGCTCATAGACACAGTTCCACTGGAAAAACACATAGAGCAGGGTCACTGATACGCCAAAGCATCCGTTCCCAATAGTGTCCAGATCCCTCATAGAAAGAACAGACGACAATGCAGAGAGCTAACATCGGAAGGAAATGCCTCAGCACTAGCGAAACAGTCAGTAGCTTTAGGTATATGATTTGAGGTGCCCTTTGCGCTGTTTACCAAATCCCTCTTTCCGAATTGCCCACACACAGTAATGATGCGTCTGTCATGATCACCCTGCTGGACACTACCCGGCCCATGAGAACCCCCTGCAACAGCAGTCAACGCCCTTAGGCACGATGGGGATAACTTGAGCAACCGATGGCAGTGGTGAGATGCGTCCAGACACATAGCAATCCCCCAGCGCTGAAACAAATGCATCAACAGAAGTCCCAGAGGCACCACAGTTATCATAGACCCAATAACCACAGGCACAAGCGAAAAGGTACAGAGTGCCCCACCTCGAAATGGGCCTGTAAGGACTACATAGCCAAGCCAAACAACCTTGTTGGTGAAACTGGCTCATCAAAATACATCCACCTGTCAGTCTCAGGAACCCGGGACATCAACAAGAGGTGGCACTGAGCCACCACCATCGCCCCTTACTTTTCACCACAGCCAGGATAGTACAGAGGGACAGACGCAACACAAAATAAGCTGTAGCACGGATTTTGTAGAGAAGCTCTAAAACCGGCTTCCCTGCCTGGGCGGTCTAATTCAGTTCATTCAGCAAACCGATACATCTGCAGCATTGTGACCACATTCAACAACCGGGCCGCCACACCATCAGCCTGGTATACTTTGTCCAGCTCACCTGACGAATTCAAAGCCCTCCAGAGCCAACCAGCGAAAGCATATCATCCCCGGAATCCGGACTCAGAATACTGCCAGAGAAACCGTAATGAGCCTCACTTGGCTGGGATGACACCCCTATCAACTCTGACAACCCCATTCCTGAGGTCGCTTCACCGGATGACCCTTTGCCAACAGCCCCAATCTTTCTCACAAGTCAGCCCAACGCCCAATGGAAGTTGAACATAGCCAGAGACAATGTCACACTAACTGGTCCGAGCCAAAGCCTGCTGAGCATGTTTCCACCCCAGACAGCACTCATGAGTATCATACATTTTTATTGTGAAACCACATGCCCTACGGCACAGTCGGAGTATCAAACTCAGCTGGTAAGCCTTTTTCAACTCTCACCACTGGCCATCTTACTCAAGCAAGGAAGCACTGGCTACACAAGCAGAACAGAAAGTATTGTGTTTTTAACAAACACAAATCCTACCCAAGCAAGGAAGCATTAGCTACACAAGCAGAGCAGAGAGTAGTTAGCTTCTAGCACACAAAAATCGATACCATGACCCAAAACTCGCAATATCTAGGAGGAAAATAACTCTCTCCACTAACAGACACTTAAGTCAAAGCCAAATCTTGTAGTTTTCTGTGTGCTTGAAAAGTGTGTAAATTGCGTGACATGTTCTTCCTTCAGGTGAGCTGAAGAGTGAAGAATTGAGTAAATTAATGCGAGCCCGATACTATAGCGGCGGGGTTTCTAAGGACGGGCTTGGCATCCATTGGCCAGTTGGTGCGTGAATACTGTATGCTCACCATAGTATGCTATACCGAGTGAACGTCTGAAATGGAACAGCCCACTATATATTATCCAATCCCCTCTCTCCATGAACAGAGTAAAATTGTTTCTTGACAACTTTTCCATTGTTTCCAAGTAGCCGCATTCTTGAATGATGTGATGCTGAAGTCATGAATAGGTCAGATACAGACCGTCAGAACATTACACCATGTTGTAAAATTGACTAATCCAATTTTTCTGGTCCAGGTAAAGTGATCATCCTGATCTGTGAGTGAATTCTATATATAATCACACACTATATGACCAAAAGTATGTGGACACCGGCTCATTGAACATCTCATTCCAAAATCGGAATCCGTTCTCAGAATACTGCCAGAGAAATCGTAATGAGCCTCACTTGGAAGGTGTTCGATGGGGTTGAGGTCAGGGCCCTGTGCAGACCAGTCAAGTTCTTCAACACCGATCTCGACAAACCATTTCTGTATGGACCACGCTTGGGGGAATTGTCATGCTGAAACAGGGAAAAGGCCTTCCACAAACTGTTGCCACAAAGTTGGAAGCACAGAATCATCTAGAATGTAATTGTATGCTGTAGCGTTAAGATTTCTCTTCACTGGAACTAAGGGCCTAGCCCGAACCATACAAACTTTACAATTGGCACTATGCATTGAGGCAAGTTGCGTTCTCCTGGCATCCGCCAAACACAGATTTGTCCGTGGCAGATGGTGAAGACAATTTTTATGCGCTAAGTGCTTCAGCATTCGGTGATCCCGTACTGTGAGCTTATGTGGCCTACCACTTCACGGCTGAGATGTTGTTTCTCCTAGACGTTTCCACTTCACAATAACAGAGATTACTGTTGACCGGGGCAGCTCTAGCAAAACAACTGACTTGTTGGACAGGTGGCATCCTATGATGGTGCCACGTTGAAAGTCACTGAGCTCTTCAGTTATGGTCATTCAACTGCTAATGTTTGTCTTTGGAGATTGCATGGCTGTGTGCTCTATTTTATACACCTATCAGCAACGGATGTGGGTGAAATAGCCGATTCCACAAATTTGAATGTGTGTCCACATACTTTTGTTCATGTAGTGTACATCCCACATTTAGAGATCTGATGTTAAATGGTTTGCAACCATATGGTTTGGGGCAGAATGTTCTTAACTCCAATGTAAACAGACTCTGACTCTCTAGACAAGTAAAATATATACAGAAACATTTTCCTTGTTTCGGTTGGTGGTAAACATATTAGCATATGCAGTAGATATGCAGCTTAACCCTAAATAATTAATGGGTTGGCTTGAATCTTACAAATTCTTGCCGTAATAAAGGAAGGCCTACACGCATTAAAAACCTACGCAAAATAAAAATTCTGCCAGTGATTCTCCCTAGGAATCCTAAATGCTGAGCAGACACTGTGAGTAAAACTTCAGTGCTCCATAGTTGGATTGCTTCCTTGACTTGACAGTTGAACAAAGCTCTCCCAGTATTGGCTCCCAAACTGTATCCATTTGTCAACCGCAGAATGTCTCTGGAATGCTAACTATAGTTTACACAAAGACAGATGGCAGGTAAAACCTGAACGTTTCATTCCAATAATGTACTCTTGACTTTTCTGTGAGACTATGGGGAATATAAAAACATGTTCCATTCAAATGTGGACCAAATCTCACTTATCTTTGGCTTTCTGAAGTGTATGTTTGCACTTGAAAAACATCTGTGGCATTGCATTGTGTTCTGAGCATTTGTCCAATAAACAATTAAAAATACATTTTGGATGACAAATAATGAAAAGCGGTTTCAGGGCGGTATTTGCTAAAGAATGCTTCGATGCAATTAGGACTGCAAGCCTTCCTGCCTTCTCCATCTTTGAGTAGCATCCAGGATTCATAACTACAATGTTCTCCTTCCATAGAGGTCATGTGTATGTTCTGAATTAAGGTGAAGACAGCAAGTGACGTGTTTTGAGCTGAGATCTATGTAATTGACATGGCCAGTGAACTATACATCCAAGATGTCCATTTGAAGGGCAAGGAACTACTTCCCACTAGGCACACACTGGTTGAGTCAACATTGTTTTAACGTAAATTGTTCTTTTATTTGAAAAAAGTAATCAATCAGTACTGTTTTCATTTCATTTCAACCAGGAGGGAAAAGGGGGAGGCTTGCAAGCCGAAAAACTCCATACCAACCGTGAAGCACAGGGGTGCTTTTTTTTTATGTCCCAGGCTCTTAAAATGGAAAGCTATTGGTCCTATGTAATTCCGGCTCCCAGATTGCAATTCCTATGGCTTCCACTAGATGTCAACAGTCTTTGTTCATTGTTTCAGGCTTGTTTCTTCAAATACTAGCACGAATTTTGAGTTTTTGAATGGAGACCACCGACCAAGCCCATGCATCCACAGCTACACAAACATAGAGTTTTAGTGTTATCTAAAAGCTTAGCAGTAAATGTGATTTATAGAGGTATGTCTGACTAGTCTATTATCTCTTTTACTCCCTTGCAGAGTTCTGTCTTCACAGTCACACATTTCTCAGACTGTGTCTTTATAAGAAGCAGAGAGAGAGAACTAGAAAACAACTGTGGAACAATACTAAACCTCTATAATGAATATATATATTGTTAATCTGTAGTCTAGGACCCTATAAATGTAAGGAGTGCGGGGTCTTATAACCCCCTTCTATAAGCATAATCAATTATTATAATGCATCAAACATTTGGTACAGCCCTTATCATGACCCCTAGGTGAACCCGACACTGCATGTTGAACGAGTGGATTACTGAAATCGATGGCGCCAACTAAACTTACTTTATGGGATATAAAGAAGGATTTTATCTAACAAAATGACCATTCATGTTGTAGTTGGGACCCTTGGGATTGCAAACAGAGGAATATTTCCAAAAGTAAGTGATTTATTTAATCGCTATTTGTGATTTAATGAAGCCTGTGCTGGTTGAAAAATATGTTGATGTGGGGCACCGTCCTCAGACAATTGCATGGTATGCTTTCGTTGTAAAGCCCATTGTAAATCGTACAACGCAGTTAGATGAACAATAATTTAAGCTTTTAAATGGTATAAGATACTTGTATGTTCATGAATGTTTAATATTACGATTCTTTTTTTTTGAATTGCGTGCCCTCCAATTTCACCAGATGTTGTCGACTGGTGTCCCGCTAGAGGGATGCCTAGCCTTATTAAGAAATGTTTTTCATCAGAATCGGAGGAATGAATACACCCCTGGTCACATATAAACACCACATTGTATTCCTTCTCGCCTCTATGCACTCTCCTCCTCTCACCGTTTTCTTTCCTTTGTGGATTTCAATGAACAACACATCAGCTGTGTGACCAGGTGAAAAAAACTTTCCAAGCCAAACCATGTCATAACCGCTACACACAGCCTACATCATTGTCCCCATATTAGCTAAAGTAACGTCCTAGTCAACATAGCTAATAAAGCTATTGTTGACTAACCCCAATCCGTACAAATGTGCGCAACCGCGGCATTCAAACAAGGCTGCAATGAAAATTAATGGGATTGTAGCGACTGTGTTGGCATCAAAATCTGGGGTGTGAACTACATTTCTATTCAAGTGTTGATTTACATTGTAATGGCCCGATAGTATTGGAGAAAAGTTGAAAAAAAACTGACGCCTCCGCCGCTGTACGTTAAATTGTGACGTGTCATGATGTAACATACAGCACGCAATATGCAACTCATTCTGTGTCGTACTGCCTCTCTCAACCAGGTGTAGCACTTCTCTGGCAGATTAAAAACAAAAAAGGGACAGGGTCAATTGTACAATTGAATGCATTCATTTTCTGCTTCATCACTGCAAGCTATCATGACTCTCAAAAGCCGCGACAGCCGCTGTTTACTTCTGAAGATAACTTTAGCGCCGACCTAAAAACCTGATTCAAATAGGTATGTAATGATACATTATATAAACTCTTTATAGTGTTTTATTTACATTTTAGAGGTGATAAGTTGGACAGATCAGGTGAAAAAAGCAGTTTGCCCACACGACTCATCTCCCCATTTCCCTATCATGCAGTAGGTTTCACTTCCCCACCCGCCATTTTTAAAAAGACCAGACGGAGCTCACTGCCTTCTTCAATCATGCAGACAGTCAGCATGAAGGTCTCGTCATTGATTTTGCTGGAACGGGGAGAAATGGTGCGTTACAATGGTATTCATATTACACTTTTTGGGCGCTAAAATAAGGTCAATTGTACGTTACAGCGCGATGTACTAAAGTGTGTTAGCTAACTATAATGCGTTAGGAAACCTGCAACAATCATGCAGTAATGTTACAGTGTTTAGTCAATAAGAAGTGACACCGGCAGGCTCCGGTGGTAATAAACCAAAAGCTTACCTTGACTTGGAAGAGTTCCAGTGTTGTGTTGGATAGTCATAGCCAGCTAGCTAACATAGCATCCTTCTTTTTGAGCCGGGTGTTTGAGTAGGCTAAACTAGCTAGCTGCATTTGCTAGCTAAGTGAAACTGAAAGTGAAAAAAAAATACAAAATCTCTCTCTCGCTCTCTCTTGCTTCTCCTTCATTTTTTAATGAATTAATTTGCTGAAAACTGTTAAACTATTGTCTTTCTCTTTCTTTGAGTCAATTACTCACCACATTTTATGCACTGCCGTGCTAGCTAGCTGTAGCTTATGCTTTCAGTACTATATTCATTTTCGAATCCTTTGATTGGGTGGACAACATGTCAGTTCATGCTGCAAGAGCTCTGATAGGTTAGGGGACGTCCTCCAGGAGTTGTCATAATTACTGTGTAAGTCTATGGAAGGGGGTGAGAACCAAGAGCCTCCTAGGTTTTGTATTGAGGTCAATGTACCAAGAGGACGGAAGCTAGCTGTCTACACCATGGTACTACCATGGTACTGATATTGAGGCTACGGTACACCATCATTGTAAAACAGTGTGTTTTAATCAATTATTTGGTGAAATGTGAATATATTTAGTATAGTTGTATCTAAAAGGATAACTTTTTAAATGTTACATTACATTTTTGTTATTTTTATGAAGTTCACTGAGGAAAATGGTCCTCCCCTTCAACATCTGAGGAGCCTCCACTTAAGGAAACCCACTTCATGAAGCTCCCGACTAACAGATCCTGTGCTGACGTTGCTTCGAGAAGCAGTTTGGTACTCGGTACTGAATGGTGCAATCGAGAACAGACAAGTTTTCTGCACTTCAGCTCTCAGCGGTCCCATTCCGTGAGCTTGTGTGTCCTACCACTTTCGCGGTTGAGCCGTTGTTGCTCCTAGACGTATCCACTTCACAATAACAGCACTTACCTGCCTAGCAGGGCAGCAATTTGATGAACTGACTTGTTGGAAGGGTGGCATCCTATGACGGTGCCACGTTGAAAGTCACTGAGCTCTCTAGTAAAAACATTCTGCCTATTTTTGTCTATGGAGATTGCATGGCTGTGTGCTCAATTTTATGCACCTGTCAGCAATGGATGTGGTTGAAATGCACTAATTTGAAGGGGAGTCCACATACTTTTGTATATATAGTGTATGTGACCTGATGCACTGGTTATGTGGCTGTGGGAGCATATTCCAATACTTTAATCGCAAAATACTGGGTAGCTCTTGTCATTGTACATTGATTCTGCTGCCATTTGATAGTGTTTTTCTATTTGGCCTATGATTTGTCTACTTTGCAAGTTGGACTGTTTTGCCAAAACCGATAATCTAGCTAGGATTATTGTTAACCACTTGATTGTTATTGAGCAACATAGGACAACAATTTGTTATACAATAACGTTTTATTGAGACTTGTCTTATTACATTCAGTATGTATCCCTATGTACCAAATAAACATAATTCAAGAGCTTCAGAATGTTGTGTAAGACAGTACCCATTTGTTTGCTTTATAATGTGCATTAAACAGCAATGATCTCAAGTTCTGTAAATAAACACACAATAAAGACGTAACTGTATTAGCCTTGGCTATTACCAGCTCAGACAAGGGCTTGGTCTCCTGGCAGACTGAGCCAGCTCCCCAAGTCCCCTCAGCACCCGAGGCAGCTACTGAAGAAGACGTTACAGTCAGTCAGGCCCAGCTCCATGGAACAAACCATTTCCTCTGTCTATTTCAATCTGCCGTGACTGGGAGATGACGACATGCTCTAGCCCCTGAACACTGGAATCTGTGTGAACCACCACTCTGCACCCCTTTCCTCCTCTCCGCTCCCCAGAGCTTCCAAGCAGCCCCTCTTACACCCCCTCTCCTCTCTGCAACATGTGAAGCAATGCGCTATGGTGTCCGGCTACACCCGGCTATATTTATCCAGCACAATTTAGTCACGTCTTGTCAGCTGCAAGAGCAGAACCAAGCTACCCCAGCAGGCCCCTTGATTTTCTCCCGTCAGATCCAACCTCTGACTAGAACAGGCAGGCTACAAATTACCCAGAAACACTTAGGCCTGAAGAAGATTTCAGCAGGACAGAAGTTGGCATTGATATGCCTCTGTGTCAACACACTGTAAATACTCGCCCTCCTTGCATATTGCCGTCTGCCTGCTAAAGCCATGTTGCGAAAATCAAAATGGCAGGAGATATTCAAACTGCATGTTCAGGTCAGACTGAGTAATTTCATACATCAACAGACAACCATGTTATATTTTCTGTGTTAGGTTACTGGAAAGAAATGCTCTCTAGATAGAACATACAAGGATGTAAGAGGAAAATTCATGTTGGGTTTCCATTGGTTTTGAGATATTGTTAAAAGGGAGAGTTTTCCCAAAAACACTACCACAACATTTCTAACAAGCACCATACCATTGAGAGGACTCAAAATGTGTTGGTTGTGTTAGTGTAAGATACAGTATCCCATGATTTAACCACAGTGGCCTCATGTGTGTATGACTCAGACTCAGACACTCTGTGGACCTGAGAGAACTCCCACAGCAGCACTAGACTGGTGTCTCTTACATTCGACTCAAGTGTGCCATTTTGGAAGTAGCCGATGACTCACTAAAACATGTGAGCGACCACCAAGGCTGTCTGTGTTTATATTATTAACAGAAGGAAAGTTTCATGGAGGGTTTAAATTACAAAGCCTCACAAGTATGTCTTCAAAGATATACTGTATGTTGACATATTTTCATAACAGATATTCAGTCATTTTAAGGAATGTATTTTCCCTTGTATTCCCTTGTATGATCATTAATGTAGATTTGGCCATAGCTGATCTAAAGCTTGGCTCCAAGACGGTATATTGTTACAAAGGTTCTCATGGGTTCTGAAGTAAAATAACAAAATCGTTTTCTTGGTATAACAGTTAATTGGTCTCTTACAAGTCCTTTTTATTTCCATTACTATCTCAACCTAATCGAAAGAACAGAAAAATACAATCAAATAGTAGGCATACTTGAAATCAGGAACTATTGAGATGGCAATCAGAACATTTTCTAAGCCTCTCACAGAAGCAGTTGTGTATATATTATGATGGGGGAAGAAACAGGGATATTTTGATCAAGGTGTTGAAATGTTGCTAAGCATGAGACCAGACTATTTTATCACACTTCCCCCAATGAATCATCCCAACACTGGAGACTATTTTTATCCATGCAGTCAATTTTCCTCTACTTGTACAGTTGTGGCCAAAAGTTTTGAGAATGACACACATATTAATTTTCACAAGTCTGCTGCATCAGGTTGTATGATGGCAATTTGCATATACTCCAGAATGTCATGAAGAGTGATCAGATGAATTGCAATTAATTGCAAAGTCCCTCTTTGCCATGCAAATGAACTGAATCCCCCCAAAACATTTCCACTGCATTTCAGCCCTGCCGACATCATGTCAGTGATTCTCTTATTAACACAGATGTGAGTATTGACGAGGACAAGGCTGGCGATCACTCTGTCATGCTGATTGAGTTCGAATAACAGACTGGAAGCTTCAAAAGGAGGGTGGTGCTTGGAATCATTGTTCTTCCTCTGTCAACCATGCTTACCTGCAAGGAAACACGTGTCATCATCATTGCTTTGCACAAAAAGGGCTTCACAGGCAAGGATATTGCTGCCAGTAAGATTGCACCTAAATCAACCATTTATTGTATCATCAAGAGGTTCAAGGAGAACGGTTCAATTGTTGTGAAGAAGGCTTCAGGGCACCCAAGAAAGTCCAGCAAGCGCCAGGACCGTCTCCTGAAGTTGATTCAGCTGCGGGATCGGGGCACCACCAGTACAGAGCTTGCTCAGGAATGGCAGCAGGCAGGTGTGAGTGCATCTGCACGCACAGTGAGGCGAAGACTTTTGGAGGATGGCCTGGTGTCAAGAAGGGCAGCAAAGAAGCCCCTTCTCTCCAGGAAAAACATCAGGGACAGACTGATATTCTGCAAAAGGTTTGGGGCATCCGGAAAAAAGCTTGTCCGGAGAAGACTAGGTGAACGCTACCATCAGTCTTGTGTCATGCCAACAGTAAAGCATCCTGAGACCTTTCATGTGTGGGGTTGCTTCTCAGCCAAGGGAGTGGGCTCACTCACAATTTTGCCTAAGAACACAGCCATGAATAAAGAATGGTACCAACACATCCTTTGAGAGCAACTTCTCTCAACCATCCAGGAACAGTTTGGTGATGAACAATGCCTTTTCCAGCATGATGGAGCACCTTGCCATAAGGCAAAAGTGATAACTAAGTGGCTCGGGAACAAAACATCGATATTTTTGGTCCATGGCCAGGAAACTCCCCAGACCTTAATCCCATTGAGAACTTGTGGCCAATCCTCAAGAGGCAGCTGGACAAACAAAACCCCACAAATTCTGACAAACTCCAAGCAAGGATGGGCTGCCATCAGTCAGGATGTAGCCCAGAAGTTAATTGACAGCATGCCAGGGCGGATTGCAGAGGTCTTGAAAAAGAAGGGTCAACACTGCAAATATTGACTCTTTGCATCAACTTCATGTAATTGTCAATAAAGGCCTTTGCCACTTATGAAATGATTGTAATTATACTTCAGCATTCCATAGTAGCATCTGACAAAAATATCTAAAGACTCTGAAGCAGCAAACTTTGTGCAAAGTCATATTTGTGTCATTGTCACGATCTTCGGAAAGGACAGACCAAGGCGCAGCGAGGCATCCAGTATACATCTTTTAATGAATGAACATAACTGGGCAAAACAACAAAATGAACAAAGATCGCAACATAAACATAGACTGACACACACACACACACACACACACACACACACACACACACACACACACACACACACACACACACACACACACACACACACACACACACACACACACACACACAAAGAAGCTATGCATAAACAATAACCCACAAACCCCAAGTGAAAACTACAAACATATATATGGTTCCCAATTAGAGGTAACGACACTCAGCTTCCTCTAATTGGGAACCATTACCCCAACATAGAAACAGATAACCTAGAACAGAAAAAACCCTACACCAAAAATGAAACCTAAACACGCCAGCCTAAAACTCTGGCCTGGACGTGACAGTACCCCCCCCCAAAAGGCGCGGACTCCGACCGCGCCACAAAATCCATGGAGGGGGTCTTCGGGTGGGTCTTTTGGTCCCAGGTGGCGGCTCCGGTGCCGGCCGTGCTGGCTTGATGTCCCGCACCGGAGGCCCTGGGCTATTAGCCGGAACTCTGGTGCGAGGAGCAGGAACCGGCCGTGATGGGCTCATGACAAGCACTGGAACTCTGGTGCGGGGAGCAGGAACCGGCCGTACTGGACTGCCGAAGCGCACTGGGACTCTGGTGCGAGGAGCAGGAACCGTCCAAACTGGGCTCACGATGCTCACTGGGACTCTGGTGCGGGGAGCAGGAACGGGCCTTACTGTGCTCATGACGCGCACTGGGACTCTGGTGCGGGGAGCAGGAACGGGCCTTACTGGGCTCATGATGCGCACTGGGACTCTGGTGCGGGGAGCAGGAACGGGCCTTACTGGGCTCATGACGCGCACTGGGACTCGGGGAGCAGGAATCCTGGAGCGTGGAGCAGGGGAAGGACGTGCTGGGTCCACGACGGGCACAGGGATCCTGGAGCGTGGAGCAGGGACAGGACGTGCTGGGTCCACGATGGGCACAGGGATCCTGGAGCGTGGAGCAGGGACTGGACGTGCTGGGTCCACGACGGGCACAAGGATCCTGGAGCGTTGAGTAGGGGCAGGACGTGCTGGACTCTCTAAGCGCACGGGGGGCCTGGTGCGCGGAGCCGGAACAGGACGTGCTGGACTCTCTAAGCGCACAGGGGGCCTGGTGCGCGGAGACGGAACAGGACGGGACGTGCTGGACTCTCTAAGCGTACAGGGGACCTGGTGCGTGGAGCCGGTACTTCTCTCCCCGGCTGTTCACTCACCCTTGCCTCATGGATGATGGGAGCTGGAATGTCATGCACTGGGCTGTGGATGCGAACCGGAGACCTCACACGCAGAACCGGTGCAGGATATCTCGCTCCCAGAAGGTGTACTGGGGACCTCGCTCGCAAAGCCGGCACCACTCTTCCAGGCTGCACACTTACCCTAGCCCGACAGATGAGTGGCGCTGGAATTTTGCGCACCGGCCTATGCATGCGATTGGAGACACCGGCGCAAAACTGCATAGCACGGTGTCTGCTTAGTGCGACGCTCTCCCCAACGCTCCTCCAGAGAGCACGAGGAGTTGGCTCAGGAGTCCATCCTGAACCGGCCAAACTCCCCGTGTGCCCCCCCCCCCCAAACTGTTTTGGGGCTGCCTCTTGGGTTTCCGCGCCAGGCGAGTCCCAACATATCTCTCCCTCTCCGGGTTCCACGCTCCATATAAATCCTCATAACTCCCTCGCTTAGCCTTCGCTGCTTCCATCTCCTTCTTGGGGTGACAATGCTCCGTCGTCTTCCTCCAAGGCCCCTTCCCAGCCAATATCTCCTCCCACGTCCAGGACTCCTTTTGACATCGCTGCTTGGTCTTTTTGTGGTGGGTTATTCTGTCACGATCTCCAGAAGTGACAGACCAAGACGCAGCGATGCTTCCAGTATGCATTTTGATTACGAACGTAACTGGGACAAAACAACAAAACAAACGTAACGAAGATCATGAAGCTGAACACAACTAAACATCAAACAAGCTATGCTCAAACAATAACCCATAAAACCTAATAGAAAACCCCAAACATATATATGGTTCCCAATTAGAGACAACGACACACAGCTGCCTCTAATTGGGAACCATTACCCCAACATAGAAATATATCACCTAGAACATAAAAAAACCCTACACCAAAAACAAAACTAAAACACACCAGCCTTTCTTCTCAGGCCTGGACGTGACAGTCATTCTCAAAACTTTTGGCCACGACTGTACATATTACCTCAATTACCTCGACTAACCTGTGCCCCCGCACATCGATTCTGAACCGGAAATAAAGATGAAATAAAAAATAAAAAATAAATGCCCTGTATATAGCCTCGCTTCTGTTATTTTATTGTTGCTCCTTAATTATTTGTTATTTATAATTTTTTCTTATTTTATTTAAATATTTTTTTACCTTAGTTTATTTTAGTAAATACTTTAACACTTTTTTTCTTCTTAACATTGCATTGTTGGTTAAGGGCTTGTAAATAAGAATTTCACTGTAAGGTCTACACCTGTTGTATTCGGCACAAGTGACAAATACAATTTGATTCTATTTATGTATATGAAAATTGTATTTTCTCAGTGTGAACTCTCGGTCCCATCCCTCGTCAGTGCGTCAGCACACAATGGATTAGTGGATGGATAGTTCATTTATTACCAAGCTGATGGGACACAGTATAGATGAATGTTCAGTCATCAAAGGCATATTAACAGCACTCGAACAACAATTCTCCATAGATCTGCTGTATAATATACTAGCAAAAAGACAAACGGAATGTCTATAAAAGTCCTGGTGATCATATAGTAGATACTTTATATAGTAGATACAAATAAGTCGTTTTCAAACGTAATCTCATGTCTACAACACTACAATAAACTACTATCATCCATTTTAGTATTCAAAATATATCAAATGAACCTGAAAAGGGACGCGATGTCACATTAGTGGCGAAGAAATAGAATGCACCACATATTTTTGAGCTAACAACCACGCTAACAAGCTAGCTGGTGCTCATGAGCTTATAAAACATTCATACTTCGTACAATTGTCAACAACAAATTACCGCAATGATGGGACACAGTATAGATGAATGTTCAGTTATAAAAGGGATATTATCAGCACTCCTAAAGAAGGGCAACCTTAGCTATAAAACCCACATGGAAACGAAATTCTTAGATTCAGAAATAAACATATAAAGAGTGAAGCCAAATTATTGAAGCCAAATAAACAACGGTAGTTTCTGATACAAAACGTACATTTTATGACAACTTAATAACAGTTTTTATCCCAGAACACTCTCAACTCAACTACAACAATGGCGAAGGTGCATAAAGATGTCGGAATTCGGATATTGTGTCATTGTTTTAGCCCTATCCACAGAGTTCTGAAATGACAGCGTACATCATGGTTCAATCCACAATCCAATTTTTCAGTTTTTCAAGTTGTCGGCGCCTTGGAGTAAAAACGTATAATGTGTTAATGATGATACAACAACAAAAATAACGGAGAGGAAAGTACAATACAGTAAACAAGCATTTGTGGTAAGTGCATGGGGGGCGCCATATTTATCCACAACCACTATTCTGCTGTGGATTACCCAGATTTCCATACCGTTACCACTGAGTGCATCAGACAATGTAAGAACATCTGCCAGGAGGTGGTGTATTACCCATTTTATGCAGGAATTGAAGACTAGAAACTTCTTTACTCTTACATTAGCTTAGAGAAGCATATTTGTGCTGCCCGTTGGTCAAATCAGATACAGTTTTTATCAGAAAAGTAATGTTTTAAAATGCTAACTTTGCCTGAGAACTGAAGACATTGGTTAGCTCCCTGATCTCATGCCTAATATCCAGCTTGATGGGCTAACACAGACGTCTTCAAAACCAGATATGATAAGATCTTCTCCAGTACTTAATTGGTCTCAAAAGGGGAAATGTAATGCCTTGACCGTAGCTGATCGGGCTAACACAGTCTATTCAAACCCAGTTGGTCATGCTGGCCTGATCATGAAATCCACGCCATTACTGGGAGGTAAACGGCTCGTCATATCATTCTCAGCTTAAAAATTCCCCAACAATTCTTATCAACAATGAATATGCTGGGCGGTGCTGTTTCACTTTGTGTTACACTTGTTTTTCCTACTACCCTGAAGGAGAAAATAAAACGGTTGCACTTCTTGGGGACAGAAACACAGGCTTTGACTACGGTGTCTTTACAAATGCACTTTCTAGTTTGAGAAACAGACGCCTCACTAGTCCTCAACTGGTAGCTTCATTAAATAGTACCCGCAAAACACCAGTCTCAATGTCAACAGTGAGGAGGCGACTCCGGGATGCTGGCCTTCTAGGCAGAGTTGCAAAGAAAAAGCCATATCTCAGACTGTACAATAAAAATAAAAGATTAAGATGGGCAAAAGAACACAGACACTGGACAGAGGAACTCCGTCTAGAAGGCCAGTCGCCTCTTCACTGTTGACGTTGAGACCGGTGTTTTGCAGGTACTATTTAATGAAGCTGCCAGTTGAGGACTTGTGAGGGGTCTGTTTCTCAAACTAGACACCCTAATGTACTTGTCCTCTTGCTCAGTTGTGCACCGGAGCCTCCCACTACTCTTTCTATTCTGGTTAGAGCCAGTTTGCGCTGTTCTGTGAAGGGAGTAGTGCACAGCGTTGTACGAGATCTTCAGTTTCTTGGCAATTTCTCGCATTGGAATAGCCTTAATTTCTCAGAACAAAAATAGACTGACGAGTTTCAGAAGAAAGTTATTTGTTTCTGGCCATTTTGAGCCTGTAATCGAACCCACAAATGCTGATGCTCCAGATACTCAACTAGTCTAATGAAAGACAGTTTTATTGCTTCTTTAAATCAGCACATCAGTTTTCAGCTGTGCTAACATAATTGCAAAAGGGTTTTCTAATGATCAATTTGCCTTTTAAAATGATAAACTTGGATTAGCTAACACAACGTGCCATTGGATGACAGGAGTGATGTTTGCTGATAATGGGACTCCTATGTAGATATTCCATAAAAAAATCTGCTATTTACAGCTACGGTAGTCATTTACAACATTAACAATGTCTACACTGTATTTCTGATCAATTTGACGTTATTTTAAATTGACAAAATATGTGCTTTTCTTTCAAAAACAAGGACATTTCTAAGTGACCCCAACCTTGTGAATGTATTGTATATATATATATCACATTTATGTACAGTAAGTATTCTGACCCTTTACTCAGTACTTTGTTGAAGCATCTTTGGCAGCGATTATAGCCTCAAGTCTTCTTGAGTGTGATGCTACAAGCTTGGCACACCTGTATTTGGGGAGTTTATCCCATTCTTCTCTGCAGATCCTCTCAAGCTCTGTCAGGTTGAATGGGGAGTGCCGCTGCACAGTTATTTTAAGGTCTCTCCAGAGATGTTTGATCGGGTTCAAGTCCGGGCTCTGGCTGGGCCACTCAAGGACATTCAGAGACTTGTCCGGAAGCCACTCCTGCTTTGCCTTGGTTGTGTGCTTTGGGCCGTTGTCCTGTTGGAAGGGGAACCTTCACCCCAGTCTGTGGTCCTGAGTGCTCTGGAGCAGGTTTTCATCAAGGATCTCTCTGTATTTTGCTCCGTTTATCTTTGCCCTGATCCTGACTAGTCTTTCAGTCCCTGCCACTGAAAAACATCCCCACAGCATGATGCTGCCATGGACCATGCTTCACCGTAGGGATGGTGCTAGGTTTCCTCCAGACATAATGCATGGCATTCAAGCCAAAGAGTTCAATCTTGGTTTCATCAGACCAAAGAATATTGTTTCTCATGGTCTGAGTACTTTAAGTGCCTTTTGGTAAACTCCAAGTGGGCTGTGATGTGCCTTTTACTGAGGAGTGGCTTCCGTCTGGCCACTCTACCATAAAGGCCCTTCTCCCCCATTTGCTCAATTTGGCGAGATAGCCAGCTCTAGGAAGAGTCTTGGTGGTTCCAAACTTCTTCCATTTAAGAATGATGGCCACTATGTTCGTCGTGACCTTCAATGCTGCAGAAATGTTTTGCTACCCTGGACCAGATCTGTGCCTCGACACAATTCTGTCTCGGAGCTCTATGGCTTGGTTTTTGCTCTGACATGCACTGTCAACTGTGGGACCTTATATAGACAGGTGTGTGCCTTTCAAAATCATGTCCAATCAATTGAATTTACCACAGGTGGAATACAATCAAGTTCGAGACACATCTCAAGGATGTTCAACGGAAACAGAATGCACCATATCTAAATTTGGAGTCTAATAGGAAAGGGTCTGAATACTTATGTAAATCTGTTTCTGTTTTACAATTGTAATAAATTGGCTACATTTCTGTGTTATTTATGACCATTCTGCCTGTGGCCGGGGGCAAAATCTGTGAGAATCCACATTTCTTAATTTGGACATTCCCTATGCCTTCTCCCGCTCTTCCCCCACCAGGCGGAATAAGTGTAACTTTATAACCCTAGTAAAACGTACCATATGATAGGGCTTGCCATATGATAGGGCTTGCCATATGATAGGGCTTGCCATCTCTGCTTGCATGGTCACATGTTTTACATAAGCACTGATCTAGGATCAGCTTTTAACCAAATACATGTTTTTATCACTAGATTATACTAATGCAAATCTGACCCTAGTTCAAGGCTTAGGGCAGTGGATGACTTCATCCTGCATACTATCTTGTCAGATGTGCACTGGCCTTGCTGTCTGTGAGTGTCTACGCTGTCAACCCTGAGTCTCTCTGACCATATTTACGTCAGTGACCTCCACGGCCACACACACACCTCATTAAGTCCCAGGATTGTACACAAGAGATCCTGTACACAACAAAGAGTCCCAGACATTATCCTGAAGTGGGAGGTCAGAGGGCGCTTTGTGGTATACCCCAGTGTTGCTTTAACCTCTTCCATGTCAATCACACACAGACTATTTTAGCTTAGAAGAGTTGGAGATGCTGAATTTCTATTAGTGAGTTCGTGGTACACAGAGTTAGAAATATTGGGATTTTTCCAGGAGTTGGCTGATATGCCTTGAGAATGACTTAGCTTTGTATCTGTGTATCTTGGAGACACGTTCATGTATTGTGTACATCTTTAGTCAGTCAAAGATGATGGAATGGAACGTGGCTCCACTACATCCAACTCAACTTATGGACTCTAATGGACTCTACGACAGCAGAACCATGTGGTGTGTATTGAGACCTTTCTGTCAGTATGTAAAACATGTGACCATGCAAGCAGAGATGGCAAGCCCTATCATATGTCAAGTTTTACTAGGGTTATAAAGTTACACTTGTTTCTTGCCTGATGGGGAAGAGCGGGAGAAGGCATAGGGAATGTCCAAATTAAGAAATTTGGATTCTCACATCGGATTTTGCCCCCGGCCACAGGCAGAAAGGTCATTAATAACACAGAACTCACTCGAATAGTGAAACCTGCTGTCTTAAGCTGCCGGGATAAAAAACAGACAGGGAGAGGAGGGAGCTTTTACTTCATTAGAACATTGTAAATCCATGACTCTTGCATTTAACATGCGACTCACATAGAGCTACACATAATAAACCATAGGCCTATAGTTAAGACTAAAATAACTTTTTAAAGTTAAGTTATGTCCCCCCATCTTTTCCTAAATAAGTCTATATAACACACTATTGTGTTAGACTCTTAATATCACAAACAGAATTTGTGTTATAAGCAGTTTTAAGAGGACATGTTATTTTTTTCCCCTGCCAGGCCTGTGCAGCTGATGATGACCCATCAAAACCACACCTAAATCAGTGGTCACCAACCGGTCGTAAAAAAACAACAACAATAAAGCCTTGCGATCCTATTGTTTTTATTTGTTTCGTGCTTTTGGCGGTAGGTGCACTTGATTCAGCAGCCCTAGCGCCTGGTAGGCAGTGTTCCCATTTTGAACCATTACATGTGTCTGAATGTAGAACTCCCCCTGCCCGGCAGGCCCAGAGAGCAAATCAAGTGCACCTACAGACCTATCGCTGGCCAATCAGATAGCTCAGATCACTTGTCTGCACAGTTTTCTCGAGCCATAGGCTGCTGTCCAAACACTTAAAAGACACACCCTATCCCCTCAGACCTCAAATTAAGTGGACACTTCTGATAACGTATCATGATGTCTGACGAGTATACACTTGCAGGGCAAGGGGCAAGGGGCGAGGGAGGAAGGAATTATTTTTAAATGGACCACCCTTGGCCGGAAATTCGTCACTCGTTCATCCCGCGATGATTGTGTTTTCAGCCACCGGTAGCTTGTGGGCCCCATATGCGCTACAGTCAATTGAGAGTGCATGTCTACTTATATTCCATATATAATTATTAATATACGCCTACTGTATGATAGCTAGCAAATTAATTAGCTAACTGACGTTAGCCTGCCTAGCTGGAACTTCTGAAGAAGGATAATTATTTATTTCTACAATTTCCAAAAGATAACCATACAAAAACATATTTACTTTTTACGAGACGTATTTGTGCCATCATGTGCATTAGTAGCACAACTTATTTGCATTCGTTTTTACATACACTTGTATGTTGACTTCTTCAATGATGTTGTTTTTAAGTTTTCGCTGACTTTTCTTAGCAGATGTACAATCGTTGCAAATTTAGTTATGGGGAGTTCTAGCATAGCCAATATGCAGTGATAATATATTGGGCATAATAGCCTACTACAAACCTCATTGCTACAGACAGAACTGTTTTGAATAGGTTAATGTTGCATAGGCTTACTGATGTTTAAAGATCTCGGCTTGCATTTTGACTCAGAAAGGGATCTTTAGCAAATTCTTCTACAGAGTTACAAGCAGGATAGACGTTTTGATGTCTATATAGTATCAGAAAGAGACGATTCTGCAGTTTCCAAATCACCTATCCTTACTAAATTACCCCCTGAGCTCCCCACGTGCAGTTGCAACACTCAAAGCACAGTCATATATTTAAACAGACAATATGCCATTCTGTTCTTTTGAAATACATTTATTTTCATAAATTAATTCCTTAAGAACTGCCCTTAACTAATGAATAATTTCTGATCTTTGTGATGGTGTTTATTTAATGGATTTTAACACTTGAATTGTGTTTCTTTATTTTTTTTATTTTGTACATGTAGCCTACAGTTACATAAACGAATGAAAATGCTATTGTATTTTGTATAGCGTTACCTAAGACCTTCATAAAAACAACCAAATGATTATTCTTCCAATAGCATACAGTGGGGAAAAAAAGTATTTAGTCAGCCACCAATTGTGCAAGTTCTCGCACTTAAAAAGATGAGAGAGGCCTGTAATTTTCATCATAGGTACACTTCAACTATGACAGACAAAATGAGGAAAGAAAATCCAGAAAATCACATTGTAGGATTTTTGATGAATTTATTTGCAAATTATGGTGGAAAATAAGTATTTGGTCACATACAAACAAGCAAGATTTCTGGCTCTCACAGACCTGTAACTTCTTCTTTAAGAGGCTCCTCTGTCCTCCACTCGTTACCTGTATTAATGGCACCTGTTTGAACTTGTTATCAGTATAAAAGACACCTGTCCACAACCTCAAACAGTCACACTCCAAACTCCACTATGGCCAAGACCAAAGAGCTGTCAAAGGACACCAGAAACAAAATTGTAGACCTGCACCAGGTTGGGAAGACTGAATCTGCAATAGGTAAGCAGCTTGGTTTGAAGAAATCCACTGTGGGAGCAATTATTAGGAAATGGAAGACATACAAGACCACTGATAATCTTCCTCGATCTGGGGATCTCACCCCGTGGGGTCAAAATGACGGTGAGCAAAAAAAAAAAAAATCCCAGAACCACACGGGGGGACCTAGTGAATGACCTGCAGAGAGCTGGGACCAAAGTAACAAAGCCTACCATCAGTAACACACTACGCCGCCAGGGACTCAAATCCTGCAGTGCCAGACGTGTCCCCCTGCTTAAGCCAGTACATGTTCAGGCCCGTCTGAAGTTTGCTAGAGAGCATTTGGATGATCCAGATGAGGATTGGGAGAATGTCAGATGAATATATATACAATATATACAAATATAACTTTTTGGTAAAAACTCAACTCGTCGTATTTGGAGGACAAAGAATGCTGAGTTGCATCCAAAGAACACCATACCTACTGTGAAGCATGGGGGTGGAAACATCATGCTTTGGGGCTGTTTTTCTGCAAAGGGACCAGGACGACTGATCCGTGTAAAGGAAAGATCGAATGGGGCCATGTATCGTGAGATTTTGAGTGAAAACCTCCTTCCATCAGCAAGGGCATTGAAGATGAAACGTGGCTGGGTCTTTCAGCATGACAATGATCCCAAACACACCGCCCGGGCAATGTAGGAGTGGCTTCGTAAGAAGCATTTCAAGGTCCTGGAGTGGCCTAGCCAGTCTCCAAATCTCAACCCCATAGAAAATCTTTGAAAGTCTGTGTTGCCCAGCGACAGCCCCAAAACATCACTGCTCTAGAGGAGATCTGCATGGAGGAATGGGCCAAAATACCAGCAACAGTGTGTGAAAACCTTGTGAAGACTTACAGAAAATGTTTGACCTCTGTCATTGCCAACAAAGGGTATATAACAAAGTATTGAGATAAACTTTTGTTATTGACCAAATACTTATTTTCCACCATAATTTGCAAATAAATTCATAAAAATCCTACAATGTGATTTTCTGGATTTTTTTTCCTCATTTTGTCTGTCATAGTTGAAGTGTACCTATGATGAAAATTACAGGCCTCTCTCATCTTTTTAAGTGAGAGAACTTGCAAAATTGGTGGCTGACTAAATACTTTTTTCCCCACTGTATATGAAATGTATTTATTAGACTGTTGACTTTCAAAAGACATGTCAACGAGGCCAGGCTTTTCTAGTGTTAATCACTAGCATGGAGGCCAATCGCACAGGACAAAGTTCTATTTCTGTTACGGTCATGGTTCCGTATGGAAAAAGGAATCAGGCGCAGGAGGAATTTCCCGTGTGAGGATCTTTTAATAGTATCACCAGTCCAACAATAACACTCTGGCGAATAAAAGTACTCACACGAAAATACAAAACAAACCGGTACATACAGGAACCAAAATACAATATCCCTCAGTGAACGAACAAGGAACGTAACACAGAGAACAAACGGTAACATCAAACAATCACGCACAATGGGAAGAAGGGAAGGAAGGAATATATACAGGTGCGTGATTGGGAGAAATTAACAACAGGTGCGACAATTAGACAAAACCTAAACAACTACGGGGAGCACTGATGGTCAGAAAACCGGTGACGTCGACCGCCAAACACCACCCGACCAAGAAGAGGGACCGACTTCGGCGGAAGTCGTGACAATTTCCAATTCAATTAAATTCCCCAAAATTATAGGCTATTTACATTGACTGGAAATAAATATTGTTTTATGCATTTGAAGACTTTCATAATAACGTAGAGTCCCTTATATTTCAAAACTTGAGTCTCAAGCTAGGCTATATGATAACACTGGTAAAGGGTCAGTTGTTGTAGCCTATTACTAGATTTTTTATTTCATGTCATGTCTCAGCTGAGGGAGGGATCGAGTGTGTGTCAAAGTGGAGAAGCGTGTTTCATGATTTCTAAGAATGTTTAATAAAAAAATGTTGTAGTGCTGATCATTGTCTCTGAATCTACTGGAAGCCCTTCATGCAGAAATCACTGATATCGAATAAAGTGGCAAATGCTCCAACATCATGTTCTATACATGGTCGCTTGAAAAAAATGAACAGTGAGCTTTGTTTGGCCATTTTACTTGAGTCTTAGCTAGCTAACGATGAGTCGCCTAAATAGTGTAGCCTAGCCAACACAGTGATAGCTGCTGTTTACTGCACATGGTATCAGCACAAAGTAACACGTGCCAGAACCCACACATTATTTGGAAATGAATACATTTAACCTGTATTTAACTAGGCAAGTCAGTTAAGAACAAATTCTTATTTACAATTAAGGCCTACCCTGGCCAAACCCGGATGACGCAGGGCCAATTGCGCGCCACCCTATGGGACTCCCAATCACGTCTGGATGTGATACAGCCTAGATTCGAACCAGGGACTGTAGTGACACCTCTTGCACTGATATGCAGTGCCTTAGACCGCTGTGCCACTCAGGAGCAGATTTTTTTTTTTTTTATAGTTTTTCCCCATGTAAATAAAGAATAATTATTATTCATTACATAGGCCTAACTGAAATTGATTTTATGTAAAGAACAAATTTTATGTAAGGCATCTGCCAAATACCATGTATCATTATTGTATTATTATTATTGTTATTGTCAATATCCGTTTTGTATATCCCTTTCATTTTCCCACCCCCTCCCTACTGCTTGCTATGAATTCTGTCTGATGGTGTATGCATGTTTAGACCAGTGCTTGACTTGAACTGAAATAGGTGCCAGTACTCATTTCGAGTGCCGGTACCGTTTATATTTAGTTGCAGGAACTCCTCAATACTTTTGAACTAGTAGTGCAGGAACTCAAGCAGAAGAAAAGGTGCTGGTACGCAGTTCTGTTGAGGTCCTGCCCAAGTCAAGTACTGTGCAAGTTAACTTCTTAGGGAGTGGCAGGTGAGGTGACGGTGCCCAAAGAAAAATGCCTGCAACTCAGGCTCAGAAAATAGGATATGCACATAATTAGCACTATTGGATAGGAAACACTCTGAGGTTTCTAAAAGTGTTAGCATAATGTCTGTGAGTATAACATAACTCATTTAGCAGGCGAAAACCAGAGAAAAATCTATCTGGAAATCAGTTTCTGGTGACCTATTGATCTGTTTGACACACTCCCTATTGAATCCATTTGTAACCAGGACTGAGACTGCAGTACCTATGGCTTCCACTAGATGTCAACAGTCTATATACGAAGACTCAGAGAGATTGGAGTAAACAGAACGAGTAGGTACAGGAAATAGTCAAGGTAGCTCAGATGTCAACAAGTTTTCTCGGGCGCGAGTCTGGCTGCGCGCCCCACTTTATTTTACTTATATAAGGTATAGGTGACCATCCGAGTGAAATATTATTGCTAATATTCATAAAAGGATAACTAAGGATGCATTTTAACTGCTATTTGATTTGTTTAGGAAAGGTTTTTAGGTATATTTGAACGCGTTCTCTTCACGTTTCAATGGGCGATTCGACGTTGGATTTTCTGAACATAACGCACCAACCAAATGGAGATTTATGGATATAATAAATGACTTTTTCTAACAAAAGAACCATTGGATGTCTTCGTTGGACACTTGGGAAGCCCTCAGCAGAAGTTTTTCAAAAGGTAAGGGATTTGTTTTCGCTGTGAAAAGTGTTTTGTGTGAACCGCGACGGTTTATGAACTTATGCTAATGGCAATAGGTCCTACCCTCAAACAATCAAATGTTGTGCTTTCGCCGTAAAGCCTTTTTGAAATCTGACAACGCTGTGATGTTGCCAAGAAGCAGAGCTTTTGATGACTATGCAACACTTGTATATTGATAAATGTTTAATAATTCAACTTTTGGATTTTGAATTTGGCGCCTTGCATTTCACCGGGTAGTGCCCCACCACTCCGTAAGTAGTTAAGTAAAGACAAATAATGTCCTGTTTGGAACACTGACGAGTAAAGCATTTTTTTTGCTCAATCCTATTTGGTGGGCCTAGATCCCCTACGCCTGGGCCTGCGCCCACCCAGACCCAGCCGTGCCTACACCCCTGGTTTCAAGCAAAAAGGTTGTAATAAAATGATATGTCTTTAGAGGCTAATTTCGATTGTAGTAGTAGCAGTACTAGTCTTTGTTAGTGGAAGGCACTTATCCAATGCAAATAACAATGCTCTGTGCACATACCATTTATTATACAATGTCAGGACTTTGGGTATACCGCCTACAGCAGATATACAATATCAGGAAGTTTGGGTATACAGCCTACAGCAGATATAGCGAAGACAAATGTAAGAGGTTGATCCTATCACTCCTGTCACCCCATGGGCCCTTGTCAAAACAAGTGAATTACACTGAACAAAATTATAAACGCAACATGTAAAGTGTTGGTCCCATGTTTCATGAGCTGAAATAAAAGACATTTTCCATACACAAAAAGCTTATTTCTCAACAATTTTGTGCACAAATTTGTTTACATCCCTGTTAGTGAGCATTTTTCCTTTGCCAAGGTAATCCATGCACCTGACAGGTGGAATATCAAGAAGCTGACTAAACAGCATTATCATTACACAGGTGCACCTTGTGCTGGGGACAATAAATGTCTACTCTAAAATGTGAAGTTTTTCATGACACAATGCCACAGATGTCTCAAGTTTTGAGGAAGCATGCAATTGGCATGCTGAGTGCAGGAATGTCGACCAGAGCTGTTGCCAGAAAATTGTAATTACGCTAACATAAGTCTCCTCCAATGCCGTTTTAGAAAACTTGCCAGCACGTTCATCTGGCTCCACAACTGCAGACCACGTGTAACCACTCCAGCCCAGGCCCAGACATGTCACCCATTGAGCACATTTGGGATGCTCTGGATTGATGTATACGACAATTTGTTCATAGGGAATAGGTTACCATTTGGGTTGCAACCTTTGTGATTAAGTGGAATGCGAAACCACGTCTCTAACATGGATGTCTGTACATGGATGTCTGTACTACATACTTACATGTACAGTGGCTTGCGGAAGTATTCATCCCCCCTTGGCATTTTTCCTATTTGTTGCCTTACAAGCTGGAATTAAAATGGATTTGTTGGAGGTTTGTATCATTTGATTTACACAACATGCCTACCACTTTGAAGATGCAAAATATTTTTTCTTGTGAAACAAACAAGAAATAATAAAAAAAACTTGAGCGTGCATAACTATTCCCCCCCCCCCAATGTCAATACTTTGTTAGAGCCACCTTTTGCAGGAATTACAGTTGTCTCTTGGGGTATGTCTCTATAAGCTTGGCACATCTAGCTACTGGGATTTTTGCCCATTCTTCAAGGCAGGACTGCTCCAGCTCCCTCAAGTTGGACGGGTTGCGCTGGTATACAGCAATCTTTAAGTCATACCACAGATTCTCAATTGGATTGAGGTCTGGGCTTTGACTAGGCCATTCCAGGACATTTAAATGTTTCCCCTTAAACCACTCGAGTGTTGATTTAGCAGTATGCTTAGGGTCAATGTCCTGCTGGAAGGTGAACCTCTGTCCACAGTACTTGAAACAGGTTTCCCTCAAGAATTTCCCTGTATTTAGCGTTTCCCAGTTTCCCAGTCCCTGCCGATGAAAAACATCCCCACAGCATGATGCTGCCACCACCATGCTTCACTGTGGGGATGAGATTCTCGGGGTGATGAGAGGTGTTGGGTTTCCGCCAGAAATAGCATTTTCCTTGATGGCCAAAAAGCTACATTTTAGTCTCATCTGACCAAAGTACCTTTTCCATATGTTTAGGGAGTCTCCCACATGCCTTTTGGCAAACACCAAACGTGTTTGCTTATTTTTTTCTTTAAGCAATGGCTTTTTTCTGGATACTCTTCCGTAAGCCCAGTTCTGTGGAGTGTTCGGCTTAAAGTGGTTTTATGGACAGATACTCATTCTCCGCTGTGGAGCTTTGCAGCTCCTTCAGGTTTATCTTTGGTCTCTTTGTTGTCTCTCTGATTAATGCCCTCCTTGCCTGGTCCGTGAGTTTTTGGTGGGCAGCCCTCTCCTGGCAGGTTTATTGTGGTGCCATATTCTTTCCATTTTTTAATAATGGATTTAATGGTGCTAAGTCAAATTTTCTAAGTTTCTGATATTTTTTAAAAACCCAACCCTGATCTGGACTTCTCCACAACTTTGTCCCTGAACTGTCTGGAGAGCTCCTTGGCTTCATGGTGCTGCTTGCTTGGTGGTGCCACTTGCTTAGTGGTGTTGCAGACTCTGGGGCATTTCAGAACAGGTGTATATATACTGAGATCATGTGACAGATCAAGTGACTTAGATTGCTCACAGGTGGACTTTATTTAACTAATTATGTGACTTCTGAAGGTAATTGTTTGCACCAGATCTTATTTAGGGGGCTTCATAGCAAAGGGGTGAATACATGCACACACGCCACTTTTCCGTTTTTTTTTTAAGTAATTTTTTTCATTTCATTTTACCAATTTGGACTATTTTGTGTACGTCCATTACATGAAATCCAAATAAAAATCTATTTAAATTACAGGTTGTAATGCAACAAAATAGGAAAAACGCCAAGGGGGATGAATACTTTTGCAAGGCACTGTACATTGTTGCCATCCTATTCTATGATCATGTCCAAAGGGCCGAAAAAAAAAGTCCTGTGTGATTTGCACTGTATTTATACTCTGTCGGATTTGCAAAGCCTGTATGTTGGATCTTCATAATGTGCATTTACAATTTATCATAACATTTTAGTTAGTAAACTGTTTAAAGTGGGGGGTGAATTCAGGGTCGCTGGCTGCATTAGCCAGAGAGCTCCGGCCACCAACGGACTAATCTCGTCAATTCCCTAAAACAAGTATTGGATTCATTAATCTAATGTGCAGACACTTGTAGTCAGTGCAGTTTACCCTTCTGGCAACTCACAAAGAACACATGGGCTCCTTGTATAGAAGCTCCAAGAAGCCCAGCGTCAAAATCCATATTTGTTTAGCCCTGTTTAACATAAGGAGAAGTATGTTAAAGTTAGGAATAGGGTTAGGTTTAGCTAAAATGCAAAACAAGTATGAACCCGAGTCGTTTAGTAACACCTCCACAGACCAGACAACTCTTAGAGTGACTTTTCTATAGCATTCTGCTGTCGTACAATGTCGTACAACTTCGTCCAGTTCCAGCTGGGAGCAATGTGTCACCCCCGTGACACAGGAACAAGACGCAAACACAGAGGAGGTGAGGCCAGAGATGCACATTTGTGAGGTGTTCCTGACAGCTTGTGGTCGGAAGGGTGAGGGTGACAGGTGTGTGTGTGTGTGTGTGTGTGCGCGCATGGAGGGGGGAGGGGGGAGAAAGGCGCATACTCTGGAACA
This sequence comes from Brachymystax lenok tsinlingensis, assembly GCA_030435695.1. Classification (NCBI taxonomy): domain Eukaryota; kingdom Metazoa; phylum Chordata; class Actinopteri; order Salmoniformes; family Salmonidae; genus Brachymystax; species Brachymystax lenok. The sequence continues at coordinate 8,193,804 of CM059818.1, read as the reverse complement.
TCTGTTTAGCATTAGCGCTATCGGGTCAGCAGTTTAACACTACAGACTGTGGTGCCAATTGATATCAATGCTATCACCTGATAACATCGCATTACAGTGCTAACGCTACAGATGACATTCACTACACAGGCTTGTAAGGTTGAAATTATTCCCTAAACTAGATTTAACAAGCGGTTTTCCACTCAGACCAAGTGAAATCCACTCAGACCACATTGGACATTTTACTGGGATTGGGAGTAAAATTTCTAATGTGATTTGAAAGATCTAAGAGCCTGGGACAAACAATATACTAAACATCTGTGCAATGGGGCCGGGGCTACTCCTGCCAAATTGCCATGTGTACAGATTTCTGTAGGATCCAGTGAGCTTTTGAAAGGCATCGTTTCCTTCCCTCACCGGATTCAGGGTGAACACCAGATTTGCCTTCCTCCATCCTGTGCACACATGCACACGAATGCACGGACGAGATCTCACAAACACACACTTCTGAAATTTGTGACGACTGAGGTGCTGCTGCTCCTGATTCAAACAAACTCAGAACTGTGGGGCCAAGGGAGGAGAAGGGAGAGCAAGAGGAGAAGGGAGGGAGAGAGAAATCCAGCTCTTTCTTGACCCTCCACCTCGTCAAGCTCACTTCCCTGGATGGTTGAAATCAAACCTCGCCTACCCTGGCCCTGGGCTGCTTCTAAAAGAGCTTTTCAGAGCCCGAAGAGGGGACCTCAACTCACAACCCTTTAAAGTCAGCTACCTAACCACTGACTGTACCCTCTACCAACAGACTGCTCCACAAAACTGTTCCTGAGCAAACATTACACATAAACATCTGCTGTCTGAGACATATAGCACTGCACAACACCTACATCAGATCTCTCCAGGTGTATGTAATTTCATGTAAAACAGCAGTACATTGTGTTTGAAAGTTTGAAAGAAACCTGACTGATCGATATCTAATGGTGTGGGATGAAGCGATTATAGGCAACTTCAACCCAGAAAGTGATTATGATTGATATGTATAGGAGGGAAGCCCCTGAAAGTGAGAGTTGACTTGAATGACCCCCATAGCTACAGCTGTGACTTTCTGACATAACAGGGGGTAGGTCAGCTGGGAGACTAATAGCTTGACAAACTAATTTGGCTTGTTGCACTTACCTCCATGGCTGGGGCTGGGCAGACAGAGCAGGGGCAAGAAGGCACTCAGCAGGACCAAACGCAGGGCTCTCATATTGCTGGTGTAGTCCTCTGCAACTCACTCTCCATTCAAAGGGAACTGTTTTCCAGTTAATTTTGGGAGCCGAGTTGCTTCTGCAGCCTCTACTCTATGGAAGGGGTTGGGCCCCCGAAGTAAACGCCCTCCTTCCTGCAACCCCCCAAAAAGCCACGAGAGCCTTCCTTCAGCCCTTTGCCTAGCACACTCCCAGAGAGAGCCACGCTGCCCCTGGTGGAAAAAAGTACACAACTCTCCCTCGCCCCTTTCTCCCCCTTCTCTCACTCTCTCTCGCTCCCTCTCTCTCAAATTACTGAGTCTGGCCACTCAAAGTTGAAGGGCTCTTTATGTCTTCTGCCAGTAATTGGAATGGCCTTTAGAGACTGCAAGCTGGTGCTGAAGGGATAAACCTTTTGCTTTTAATTAAAGATGAAAATCAAGGTTGTTTCACTCTCTGTTGCTTTTGTCTCTTAAGTCTGGAGGCAGTGTCTCTGTTACTACTTGGTAGTAATAATGGCATTCACATACAAATCCTACACTTGAATTCAATGGAATAACTTCTGAAAAGATTACAAAGTAAATCAAGGAGAGTTAAAATCAGTGTTAACATTTTAGGTTTAAATTGACTCTAATGGAGTTATCTTAACAGAGTGAAACACTCTCTGGATTTGGTGCTGATAACTGAGTACTTTTAACTCTACCAGAGACAGGGAGTTAAATCTATGGAATATCTACATATTTGGGAGGGGCCTCATTGTCATATTTCCCAGAATGCTCTGTTGTAGGTCGTTTTTTCAAATAGTTTGTTTCAATGTCTATGATTTCACATTGATTGTTTTGATCTTATGCTTCACAAATATAAGGAAAACATTTTTAAAACGAATCCAATCTGTAAGTGGTTGGATTTATTGCATCCATTACTGAGATGGTTGTTCCAGTTTACATGACGTACTGTACATAGTCTCCAACTGCACTATATCCTCCTACTTTGCAGGCATTCTGATTGTAGTGGGTGATACAATTGGTGAAGTTCCTACTGCTAGTTGAATTCCAACAGAGATTGGATTACACATTGCAAGCCACTGTAATGTGACACTTTTAGAAACCTTTATAACTCAAAGTAATCGACAGAGAAAATGTTTACTCTGACAGTTGATTGTTAATGAAAAACAACACAGAAAAGTACAAAATGAGTTTAATCAACTCTCTGAGTGTTGGATATTTACTCCATTTAGTGTTGTTTTAACTAAAAAAATATAAACACAATGACCAGAGTAGTTTTACCTCAAAATGGGGGTGGAACTATATAAACCTCGAAATAGTGTTGAATTTGACTCCATAGGAGATGTTTTTACTGTGTATATAAATTAAAGGAATGGATCAATGGGTCCACTTACGAGACTAATCTTTTTGACTCGGCTCCCTTGATAATTTCACGGAAGCTTGTGCTTCATCAATAATGTCTTTATGAATCATAGGACGCCACATGGTCCCAAGACACAGAGGCTCGTTCCCCTGGGTGTGGTAATTTGCCTGGAGGGATGCCACTCACAGATATGAGTGGGTTCTCTCAGCATGGGAGGGCACAGAGCCACAGACATTCATTCAAATGAGGTTCACCTCACAGTCACGACAGCTTCAAACCACTTCACATGATGTGTGGTGAGTCAATTGTGTGGCGGTTTATAAAACAGATTCACAACAAACAGTTTGTTGTTGTGTGTTTATGTCTCATACCCAGCCATTTTTCTGTAAACTCAATAAAAAAACAGTAGTTATTGAATTCAATTATTCAATTTGTCATATTGGTTTCTTATGTAACTTAACCTCTGTACGCTGGATGTTCATCACCAACCACATGTTCATCACTCACCACATTATGTTCAGCACTCACCACATTACGTCATCAGATGCTAAAAAAAATATGTGTCTCTGCAAAAACAAATCAATACTAGCTACGTTTTTCCCTTTTTGGACCTGCGTTTACAATGCATCCAATTTCAGTTTGTGTGGTTGTTGGCTTAACTTTCTGTAACTTTGTAACAAGTACGGTCTTCATATGTAGGCGGATATTGCATCATGATTGCAAGGTGTCCCGATATAAATTCCAACTGTCCCGTTATCTGTTTTTAATGTCCATTCTAGAATGCACTTCTTTCAAAAACGAGTATTCAACAATGCTGTGGTATATGGCCAATACCCAATGGCTAAGGGCTGTTCTTAGGCGGTATATTGGCTGTATATTCGAAAACCCCTGAGGTGCCTTATTGCTATTATAAACTGGTTACCAACGTAATTAGGCAGTAAAAATACGTATTTTGTCATACACGTGAGATACAGTCTGATATACCACGGCTGTAAGCCAATCAGGATTCAGGGTTCGAACCACCCAGTTTATAATAATATAATATTTGCCATTTAGCAGATGCTTTTATCGAAAGCGACTTACAATCATGCGTGTGTACATTTTTCATATGGGTGGCCCCAGCAGGAATCAAATCTACAATTCTGGCATTGCAAGTGCCATGCCATACTGACTAATCCACAAAATGTCTAATGTACTTATTTACTAAATTATCTGAGGAGGGTTAAAAAACTAGCTGAACGGTATCAGCAGACATGCTCACATTGAATAAGTGGAAATTATGACTTCTTGCATTTTTGTATTTTCCAAAAATGTGAGTTCTGTCATTTATTTTCTTGTTGCTACTGGACCACTTTTTGGGCCCAAGCACCTAGCCAAAGCGCACAATCCTGAAAACCGCACACCTATCACTTCCTTTTGCACTGGACTCGTTCCTCTGTTTGGCTTCGTTTGAACATCAATAAGAAGGAGCCAGGTCAAGCAGACTAAACAACACTTCTCATTTTCCTCACAGTTGATATGTGCAATCCCTAAACACACACCCTCTAATATGCAGAAGCCTGGGATAGTTCTCCCAAGGAATACTTGGGAATACCTCACACGTCTCTTCAGCAAAGAGCAGTACGGCTCAGTTTTCACCACAAACGAGCTAGAATATCATCTCTCTGTGTTGCTACTGCTGTCACGCCAGGCCCACCTCTTCACTCTTAAAGCTAAAGACTTGATTAACTGCAGCCTGGTGTGTAAATGTTATTCTAGACCTTTTTCCACTATTGGGTAATAACACAGCACCAATTGCCAGATAATCACAAAAGGTAAATAATCATCACTGTATTTTTTTTCTGTGTTTAAATATACATTCAAGTGCCCCCTTGAAAAAGGTCATACAGTATACTGTACACATTTGCTGCAGAACTGCACCCAAATGGAAGCAAACGAAAATTAAGAAAACATACCCATAATATGTGTTTAAGTTTGATATTGCAGTGGACCAGATTCCATGCGGCTTGTGACCATCAACATAAATAAGACATCAAATCAAATGGTTTAGAATTTTCCATACTGCAATTGAGATAATATTTAGCAAATGGACTAAGCATTGCATTTGCTTTCCCTTTAATGTCTTAACTCTGTTTTCATCCTTGCTCTACATTCTTCTGGCTTTGGGCATGATTCAAAAGTCCCACATAATAACAACCCACATGTTGGGTGATAATGATTAAAAATTCATGCCCAAACATTTACCCTCTAGAGAAGTATCACTTTATGACCTCACACCAGCTTCTCTCCATAAGCAGGCAATAAGAAAAGCAACAGTCACCTCCAAGCCACCTGTGTAACTTCACTCCTTGCCACACAGTGGTCTGCCTCCAATGTGGGTGCAGAGGCCAGATTTTTATAGAGGAAAAATTATTTGGAGGGTTCACACCCTTGTCAATGTAACGGCTACAGCTCACACTTTCATGAGTCTCAGTGAGACAAAGCAGTAGTGTTGAGAAGCAGAGTTCATGGGTGCTTTGAGTCATCCAGATGGTTTGGCAATTCTCAACACAACTCAAAGAGTACATGGGGCCTTAGAAGAGTTCCTATAATCTAGAGACAAGTGGCTACTCAGACAGGCCACTGGAATATGTGACATACTTCGATAAGATTCTCAGCCCAACCGGAATACACTACCCATAATGGGTGGGACTGACGCTATTGACATAGAACGCATGTCATAAGATGTCAGAGTAACTGTCAACAGCCTTTATACTTCTGACAACAAACATGTTGTTTTTGTGACACCTGAAATGCATCACCAATATTTGGTAACACTTTATGTAAACTGTGTAGACATAAGGCATTCTTAACACCTTTATGAAATAGTAATGACATCTTTATGAAACAGTCATGAATTGTAGAAAGGAGCCGGAGAGGATGGCTGACATTTTACGTGCTCCTAACCAACTGTGTTATTTTGTTATTTTTTTTTTGCGTTGTTTGTAACTTATTTTTTAAACGTATTTTGTACATAATGTTCCTGCTACTGTCTCTTATGACCAAACATATATTCTGGACATCAGAACAGCGATTACTCACCTCGAACTGGAAGAAGCTTTTTCCTTTAACGAGTCCGCCGAGTCCAACGCGAAGGATATTCCAAATTTCTGAGAACAGGCCCAAATCCCCATTTTTCGCGTGAAGAAAAGACAGAGAAAGAGGGGGCAGAGATTGGGCTGCCTTCTGAGAATTCGTAGGTGAGCGAGTAAACTCCCACTGCCATCCGGCCAACGTGCAATAAAAAAAATCGATGACCTACAATCAAGATTATCCTACCAACAGGACATTCAAAACTGTAATATCTTATGTGTCACAGAGTCTTGGCTGAACGACAACACGGATAATATAGAGCTGGCAGGATTTTCCACACACCGGCAGAACAGAGAAGCTATGTCTTGTAAGACAAGGGGCGGGGGTGTGTATCTATTTGTCAATAAGAGCTGGTGCGCGATGTTGAATATTAAAGAAGTCTCGAGGTATTGCTCGCCTGAGGTAGAGTACCTTATGATAAGCTGTAGACCAAACTATCTACCAAGAGAGTTCTCATCTATATTATTCGTAGCTGTCTATTTGCCACCACAAACCGATGCTGGCACTAAGACCACACTCAACCAACTCTATAAGGCCATAAGAAAACAAGAAAATGCTCATCCAGAAGCGGCGCTCCTAGTTGCCAGGGACTTTAATGCAGGCAAACTTAAATCTGTTTTACATAATTTCTACCATCATGTCACATGTGCAACCAGAGGAAAAAAAACTTTATTCCCACACACAGATATGCATACAAAGCTCTACCCCACCTCCATTTGGCAAATCTGACCATAATTATATCCTCTTGATTCCTGCTTACAAGCAAAAACTAAAGTAGGATGTACCAGTGACTCGCTAAGTACAGAAGTGGTCAGATGACACGTATGCTACGCCTACAGGACCGTTTTGCTAGCATAGACTGGAATATGTTCCAGGATTCATCCAATGGCATTGAGAAGTATACCACCTCAGTCATCGGCTTCATCAATAAGTGCATCGACGACGTCATCCCCACTGTGACCGTACGTACATATCCAAACCAGAAGCCATAGAGAGCTGTCGCTTTCAAGGAGCGGGACACTAATCTGGATGCCTTTAAGAAATCCCGCTATTCCCTCAGACAAACCATCAAACAAGCAAAGTGTCAATACAGGACTAAGATTGAATCGTACTACACCGGCTCTGACGCTCGTCGGATGGGGCAGGGCTTGAAAATTATCAAGGACTACAAAGGGAAACCCAGACGCGAGCTGCCCAGCGACACGAGCCTACCAGAAGAGCTAAATGCCTTTTATGCTTGCTTCCAGGCAAGCAACACTGAAGCATGCACAAGAGCACCAGCTGTTCTGGACGACCGTGTGATAACGCTCTCGGTAGCCGATGTGAGCAAGACCTTTAATTAAACAGGTCAACATTCACAAAGCAGACGGATTACCAGGATGTGTACTCAAACATGCGTGGACAAACTGAAAAGTCTCCCTGACCGAGTCTGTAACACCTATATGTTTCAAGCAGACCACCACAGTCCCTGTGCCCAAGGAAGCAAAGATATCCTGCCCAATTGATTACCACCCCGTAGCACTCACATTGATAGCCATGAAGTGCTTGAAAGGCTGGTCTTGGTTCACATCAACAGCATCCTCCATGATAATTTTGCCACTATGGTACCGCCTGGTATGGCAACTGCTCGGCATCTGACCGTAAAGGCATTACCTCCTTTATCCTACCTCATTTCCACACACCGTATATATACTTTTTCTATTGTATTATTGACTGTATGTTTGTTTATTCCATGTGTAACTCTATGTTGTTGTTTGTGTCGCACTGCTTTGCTTTATCTTGGCCAAGTAGCACCTGCCCCCAGGTGGTAAGAGTAGGCAACAACACGTCTGCCACACTGATCCTCAACACTGGGGCCCCTCAGTGGTGTGTACTTAGTCCCATCCTGTACTCCCTGTTCACCCACGACTGCGTGGCCAAACACGACTCCAACCCCATCATTAAGTTTGCTGACGACAGTGGTAGGCCTGATCACCGACAACGATGAGACAGCCTATAGGGAGGAGGTCAGAGACCTGGCAGTGTGGTGCCAGGACAACCTCTCCCTCAAGACAAAGGAGTTGATCGTGGACTACAGGAAAAGGCGGACCACACAGGCCCCCATTAACATCGACGAGCTGTATTGAGAGTTTCAAGTTTCTTGGTGTACACATCACCAACAAACTATCATGGTCCAAACACACCAAGGCAGTCGTGAAGAGGGCACGACAACACCTTTTCCCAAAAAGGAGACTGAAAAGATTTGGCATGGGTCCCCAGATCATCCAAAAGTTATACAGTTGCACCATCGAGAGCATCCTGACCGGTTGCATCACCGCCTGGTATGGCAACTGCTCGGCATCTGATCGTAAGGCGCTACAGAGGGTAATGCGTACGGCCCAGTACATCACTGTGGCTAAGCTTCCTGCCATCCAGGACCTGTATACTTCCGCACGGCAAGCGGTACCGGAGCGCCAATTCTAGGACCAAAAGGCTCCTTAATAGCTTCTACCACCAAGCCATAAGACTGCTGAACAATTATTAATAAAATGGCCACGGGACTATTTACATTGACACCCCGCACATAGACTTGGTACCGGTAGCCCCAGTATATAACCTCGTTATTGTTATTTTATTGTGTTACTTTTTTGAATTTTTGTATTTTGTTTGTTTGGTTAATATTTCCCTAACTCTTTCTTGAACTGCACTGTTGGTTAAGGGCTTGTAAGTAAGCATTTCACGTTAAGGTCTACACTTGTATTCAGCGCATGTGACATATAAAGTTTGATTTGATTTATGAACGTTACATTAACATGGATACAACATTCATAACACATTGATTCAACATCATTCATCAGGGTTCTTCAAAATAAAAGTCAATTTTCATGATATTACAAAAAGTAATTTTAGTAGAAAAATCTGGTGGGAGTGAACCAGATGGTTGCTGGTGTTACTGATTGGGTGGGTGGGGTCAAGCCCTGGTCTCCTGCGCACCACAAGATTTTGTTAGCCTGCTGAATACTTTTTTCATTTTTTATTTAACTAGACAGGTCAGTTAAGAACAAATTCGTATTTACAATGACGGCCTACCCCAGCCAAACCCTGAAGACGCTGGACCAATTCAAATCAAATGTTATTGGTCACATACACATGGTTAGCAGATGTTATTGCGAGTGTAGCGAAATGCTTGTGCTTCTAGTTCTGACAGTGCAGTATTATCTAACAAGTAATCAAACAATTCCACAACAACTACCTAATACACACAAATCTAAGTAAAGGGATGGAATAATAATACATCGATGAGCGATGACCGAGCGGCATAGCCAAGATGCAATAGATGATATAAACATACAGTATATATATATATATATATATATACATACAGTATATATATATATATATATATATATATATATATATATATATATATATATATATGTGGGATTAGTGATTCAAGCTATGTACACATTGTTAAAGTGGTCATTATTAAAGTGATTAGTGATCTATTGTGCACAGCCCTATGGGACTCCCAATCACGGTCAGATGTGATACAGCCTGGAATCAAACCAGGGACTGTAGTGATGCCACCGAGATGCAGTGCCTTAGACCTCTGTGCCACTCGGGATCCCCAATAATAAATATTAGTTTGTGTAGCTAATACAAGTCTTCAGGTCTCAGCTTAGATTGTTGACTACCACATTACAATGGAATACATGACTACCACATTACAGCAATACATGTTATGAATTACCCCTTCGGTAACACTTTACTTGACACCCAGTGTCATAACACGTTACGACTCGGTCATATCCATGTAATAATGTTATAACAGCTGACATAAATTGTCATAACCTGTTATAACATGATCATATAACAGTCATGACACATATTTAAACCTATTGTGGCATATATTGCGTTATTTTATTGCTGGTTATGACACCTACATACGAGTGTCAAAACCCACAAAGGGTACCACACAAGCCAAACATTTTAATTACATCATAGCCTACGTGTCATCAGCATGTTTATGTTGTATACACAGTTGAAGTCGGAAGTTTACATACACTTAGGTTGGAGTCATTAAAACGCGTTTCTCAACCACTCCACAAATGTCTTGTTAACATACTATAGTTTTGGTAAGTTGGTTAGGACATCTACTTTGTGCATGACTACAAGTCATTTTTCCAACAATTGTTTACAGACAGATAATTTCACTTATAACTCATTGTATCACAATTCCAGTGGGTGAGACATTTACATACACAAAGTTGACTGTGCCTTTAAACAGCTTGTACAATTCCAGAAAATTATGTCATGGCTTTAGAAGCTTCTGATAGGCTAATTGAAATCATTTGAGTCGATTGGAGGTGTACTTCAAGGCTTACCTTCAAACTCAGTGACTCTTTGCTTGACATCATGGGAAAATCAAAAGAAATCAGCCAAGACCTCAGAAAAAAATGGTAGACCTCCACAAGTCTGGTTCATCCTTGGGAGCAATTTCCAAATGCCTGAATGTACCACATTCATCTGTACAAACAATAGTACGCAAGTATAAAAACCATGGGACCACGCAGCCATCATACCGCTCAGAAAGGAGATGCATTCTGTCTCCTAGAGATGAATGTACTTTGGTGCGAAAAGTGCAAAAACAACAGCAAAGGACCTTGTGAAGAGCTGGAGGAAACAGGTACAAAAGTATCTATATGCACAGTAAAACGAGTCCTATATCGACATAACCTGAAAATCCACTCAGCAAGGAAGAAGCCACTGCTCCAAAACCGCCACAAAAAAAGCTAGACTACGGTTTGCAACAGCACATGGGGACAAAGATCGTACTTTTGGGAGAAATGTCCTCAGGTCTGATTAAACAAAATAGAACTGTTTGGCCATAATGACCAACTGTTTGGCCATAATGACCATTTGGCCATAATGACCATTGTTGTGTTTGTGGGCACAACTGAAAAAGCGTGTGCGAGCAAGGAGGCCTACAAACCTGACTCAGTCACATTAGCTCTGTCAGAAGGAATGGGCCAAAATTCCCCCAACTTATTGTGGGAAGCTTGTGGAAGGCTACCCAAAACGTTTGACCCAAGTTAAAGAATTTAAAGGCATTGCTACCAAATACTAACTGAGTGTATGTAAACTTCTGACCCACTGGGAATGCGATGAATGAAATAAAAGCTTAAATAAATAATGATCTCTACTATTATTCAGACATTTCACATTCTTAAAAAAAAGTGGTGATCCTAACTGATCTAAAACAGTGAATTTGTACTAGGATTAAATGTCAGGAATTGTGAAAAGTTTCAATGTATTTGGCTAAGGTGTATGTAAACCTCCGACTTCAACTGTATATATTTTTTAATTGACCTTATTAAGTTATCGTTGTAATTGCGCACACATTTATGTAAGACTTACACCTACCCGAATGCTCTGTTGCTGATGACTGAGATGAATGCAGGAGCAGATTTCAGGCACAGGACAAGACACCATCTTTTTGACTGATGACTGAAATAAGGGCATGGACGTGAACTGCTTGTCTGGCTTATAAGATTAGGATTGTCATAAGGCTAAAGATGGTCATTAAGTGTATTTTCTTAGACCAAGTAAAATGACACAGGATGGTCACAATGCTTCTTGACAGTGTCATAAAGTGTATTTTCTACAAGTTATTTAAAATATGATGAAAACAACATTACTGTAAAGAATGCATTACAACAACAACAAAGGATTTAAGAAACAAACTTTCAAATGAAAGCAAACTTCTTGGAAGGGAATAAACTAATTTGAATACATTTGACACTCTTATGTAGGTGTCATAACCAGCCATAGAATAACACAATATACAGTACCAGTCAAAGGTTTGGACACACCTACTCATTCAAGGGTTTTTCTTTATTTTGACTATTTTCTACATTGTAGAATAATAGTGTAGACATCATCACTATTAAATAACACATATGGAATCATGTAGTAAAAATATATTTTATATTTGAGATTCTTCAAAGTAGCAACCCTTTGCCTTGATGATTTGCACACTCTAAGCATTCTCTCAACCAGCTTCACCTGGAATGCTTTTCCAACAGTCTTGAAGGAGTTCCCACATATGCTAAGCACTTGTTGGCTGCTTTTCCTTCACTCTGCAGTCCAACTCATCCCAAACCATCTCAATTGCGTTGAGGTCGGGTGATTGTGGAGATCAGTGCATCTGATGCATCACTCTTCTTCTTGGTCAAATAGTCCTTATACAGCCTGGAGGTGTGTTGGGTCATGTTGAAAAACAAATAATACTCCCACTAAGCGCAAACCAGATGGGATGGCGTATCGCTGCAGAATGCTGTGTTAGCCATGCTGGTTAAGTGTACCTTGAATTCTAAATAAATCACCGACAGTGTCACCAGCAAAGCACCATCACACCTCCTCCTCCATGCTTCATGGTGGGAACCACACATGCATAGATCATCCGTTCACCAACTCTGCATCTCACAAAGACACGTCGGTTGGAAACCAAAAATCTCAAATTTCTTTGCAGCAATTCGACCATGAAGGCTTGATTCACGCAGTCTCCTGATGTTGAGATGTGTCTGTTACTTGAACTCTTTGAAGCATTTATTTGGGCTGCAATTTCTGAGGCTGGTAACTCTAACCTCTGCAGCAGAGGTAACTTTGGGTCTTCCTTTCCTGTGGCGGTCCTCATGAGAGCCAGTTTCATCAATGTGCTTGATGGTTTTTGCGACTGCACTTTAAGAAACGTTCAAAGTTCTTGACATTTTCCGCATTTACTGACCTTCATGTCTTAAAGTAGTGATGGACTGTCTTTTCTCATTGCTTATTTGAGCTGTCCTTGACATAATATGGACTTGGTCTTTTACCAAATAGGGCTATCTTCTGTATATCACCATTACCTTGTCACAACACAACTGATTGGCTCAAACGCATTAAGAAGGAAATAAATTCCACATATTAACTTTTAACAAGGCACACCTGTTAATTGAAATGCATTCCAGGTGACTACCTCATGAAGCTGGTTGAGAGAATGCCAGGAGTGTGCAAAGCTGTCATCAAGGCAAAGGGTGGCTACTTTTAAGAATCTCAAATATAAAGTATATTTTGATATGTTTAACAATTTTCTGGTTACTACAAGATTCCATTTGTGTTATTTCACAGTTGTGATGTCTTCACTAGTATTCTACAATGTAGAAAATTGTAAAAATAAAGAAAAACCCTTGTGTGAGGTGTGTCCAAACTTTTGACTGGCACTATGTGTCAAAACAGGTGTAAATATATGGGTCATGACAGTCTTAGGACCATATTATGACAGGTTATGACAAGTTATGTCAGCTGTTATAATATATTTTTACATGGTTATGTAAAGTGTTACACCCCCCCAGTACTGATGTCACTCTCATGAACGTGCCACGACAGCGTTTTGAAGCGTTATCCTATCAAGTATCCATGCCCCGAATCTGTCAGTCAGTCAAACCGCTTAACAGCTTGAAAAGCGATGCCACTTGATAATGAAACATCGAAGCCCTCACAGTCCTCCCGGTATTTACTTAAAAACTTCCAACATTTTCTGAGCCGTAATCTGTATTATCCCTCACTTCTGAAAGGTAACAGGAATCCCTAACTAAATGCTAATCCTCATCACATACAGTGTGTTTATCTTTCTTCTGACAGCTTTGTGCCTGTGAATCTCCATCTCTAATGCCATGCTGCCGGGTGTATTGTCTGTATGGATAGATCAGAATCCTCAGGTATTATAAATGGAAAGGAGAAAATAAGGGATTAACAACTAAGAGGTGGTTGAAATTTCATTGTAATAAAGAGACTTTGCAAAGTTGTAAGATAAAGAGAACAAATACAGGAACATCTGAAGATGTCAAAAGTAATTTCCTCTTCAGTGAAAGTAAACTTAGAGTTCACTGTTTGATAAATGTAACAATCTTCTCTACCATACAGAAAAAGTTAAAATGTTAGAACTGTTCAACTCCTTTTCAATTTCGGTACATGTGCACAACGCAACAAGGCATAGCTTAAAACTTGAAAGCCCATCATAACATATTAATCCGTTTTTCTAATTTTGCCAATATCAAAGGAACAACTTAATTGGAGTACGGGAGTTGAAAGAGATGTTTGGACTTCTTTTAGCTATCTGCGAAAAGAATCGACATATACATATTTACACCAATGAAAAACAAAGCAGAAGTTGTTTCAATCAACTCAAGGCCCAGGGAGGAGGCTGTAGATAGAGCTGGGGGGGACACTATAATATCTATCCCCTGCTGTTTCTACTCTCTAAAGTAGCACAAGCACTGTGTGACAAGAACAGACCAAAGGGGTATCCTACGAAGCAGGTTTGAGGAGTTAACGAGGTAACTTTGGTCAACTCTGAGTTCAACTCAGAATAACCGGTCATAAGAAAGTGGCTCACGTTTTAGCCAGATAAATGTCTATGGCACCGAATCCTTCAGAACTAACCTGCTCCGGGGCAGGCTAACTCACAGCTAACTCCATTTACCCTGCATGAAATGACTGAGTCGTGAGTCGAGGACCAGTGAAATCAGATTCCCTTGCTCTTGCAAAGATGGTGTCATCATCCCCTTCATTTGACTGATTTAAATATTTTATTTTGGGGAAAAAAATGTAATGTTAAAATAAATCACGTAACACATTTAGTAATGACAGAAAACATTTTCAACTTCATGCAATGTAACACTTTGTATGACTTAAAAAAAACATTCATAGGAGTGGGGAAAAAGGTGCTTGTGCACTGATAAGCACACTAAAGCCCGCATTAACTATTCTGTAAGTGATTTCGGCAGAAATTAAAATGTGGCACTGACTCGCCCATGGATTTATGTTTCAGCATTGTCTCAATGAAGAGTTTGGCGTTCGACTAGTCATGTGCGACATGCACACAGTTATAAGCCTGCTAGAGTTAACGGCAGGCGGATGATAAATATCCACCGTCGTAGTACAGATGAAGCCTGATCTGGATTGTGAAGTAAACTGAAGCTGGATAGCTTTAAAAAACCCTGAGTAGATCTAGCTTGCTTTGTAGGATATCCCTCAAGCCAACCCACTTGTTTCCATGTATACTGAACATATATATAAACGCACCATGTAGTGTTGGTCCTATGTTTCATGAGCTGAAATATAACATCCCAGAAATGTTTCATATGCAATTAAAGTATATACTCTCAAATTGTGTGCACAAATGTGTTTACATCCCTGTTAGTGAGCATTTCTTATTTGCCAAGATAATCCATCCACCTGACAGATGTGGCATATCAATAAGCTGATTAAACAGCATGATCATTACACAGGTGCACCTTGTGCTGGGGACAATAAAAGGCCACTCTAAAATGTGCAGTTTTGTCACACAAGACAATGCCACTGATGTCTCAAGTTTTGAAGGAGTGTGCAATTGGCATGCTAATGTCACGATCTTCTTTATGGACGGACCAAGACGCAGCGATGCTTCCAGTATACATATTTATTAAACGTAACGTAACTGGGAAAAAACTATAAACGAACGAAGATGGTAACAACGGACCATAACATAGAATAAACACTAAAGCTATGAACCAAACAATAACCCACAAAACCCTAGTACGTCCAACCGGCCTCACAACCGCAGACCACGTGTAACCACGCCAACCCAGGAACTCCACATCGGGCTTCTTACCGTCTGAGACCAGCCAGACAGCTGATAAACCTGAGGAGTATTTATGTCTGTAATAAAGCCCTTTTGTGGGAAAAAACTAATTCTGATTGGCTGGGCCTGGCTCCCAAGTGGGTGGGCCTATGCCCAGTCATGTGAAATACATAGATTAGGGCCTAATGAATTCATTTCAATTGACTGATTTCCTTATATGAACTGTAACTCAGTAAAACCGTTGAAATTGTTGCATGTTGATTATATTTTTAAATAAAGCCAAACAGTGATTGAGCATTTGCAAAGATATTTAAAGCTGCCTGTGGTGCTTCAGAAGTTGGAATCTTTCCTCCGAAAAGTAAACATACATTTACTCCTGCCAGTAAGAGTTCATATCAATTCATCATGTGTAGCTACATCAACCTTCCCGGTGTCTTTACAGCAGGAGACACTGTGAATCTGATATGCAACCTGTATCAATAGATTTCATAGAGCTTTATTTCAGTTTATAGGATATCAATCATCTGTGTACATCATCAAAAACAGAACGGCAGAAGTTGTCAGGGCAGTCCAAAGTTCGTAATTAAAATCGAATAAATTTTTATTTGTCATATACACATGCACTAGTTCCGACCATGCAGTAGTATCAGAGTCAGGCAGGTACAGGACAGCAGGCAGGCTCGGGGTCAGGGCAGGCAGAATAGTCAGAACCGGGGAAAACTAGGAAAACAGACTAGAGAAAAAGGAAGACGGGAAAGACAAGACAAACTGGCAACAGACAAACAGAGAACACAGGTATAAATACAGAGGGGATAATGGGAAGATGGGTGACACCTGGAGGGGGGTGGAGACAAGCACAAAGACAGGTGAAACAGATCAGGGTATGACGAAGTACATGTTTGCTTCAAACCCTAATCATATTCCCATCTTGGTGGGAATTGTAATAGCTTTATTGTCTTACCTGTCTATGGTGCTGGCTATGGAAAGGCCTTTCTATGCCTTTTTTTGGTACAATCCAATTTAATTGAATTCTGGCCAAAGATTTCACTCATCACAGCTGAACCTAATTTAATTATCTTCAACTGGCTACAAATTACTCCACTACTCACTTACCCACTGAAGTGGCTATTGAGATCCAGTTGGTGTTTTCAACTCTATGTGAATGAGGGAGCTGTAGTCACACACTTAAATCTTCCCTACATAGCACTTTTTCATATCAGACCACCACTAAGAAACATGAATGAGTGAGTAGTACTCTGAATGACCAAATCAAATGAGCTCCTGTCACGGCCGTCGACAGAAGTTGACCAAGGCGCAGCGAGGTATCCAGTATACATACTTTATTATATACATAACTGGTAAAATAAAGAACAAACGAAGATCGTAACACCAGTGTGGCTACAAAGTGCACACACCACTGAACATACAAACAACAACGAACCGACCGTAACGCTGGTGTAGCACACACAGGTACTCACACACAAACAATGACCCACACCGCAAGTGGGGAAAAGAACAAACATATATATGGTCCCCAATTAGAGGCAACGACACTCAGCTGCCTCTAATTGGGAACCATCAACAAACCAAACCTAGAAAATAAAACAGAACAAAAAACACCCCTGCTCACGTCCTGACCAAAACCACCATAGAGCAGCCAAAAGGGCTATCTATGGCCAGGACGTGACAGTACCCTCCCAAAGGCGCGGACTCGACCGCGCCAAAAGTCACTGGGAGGGTCTCTCTGTTGGGTCCTCGCCTTTGGCGGCGGCTCCGGTGCGGGCCGTACCGGCCCAAGAAGACGCACTGGAGGCCCGGTACGTGGAGCAAGAACAGTACGTACCAGGCTAAGACGCCATCTTAGAGGCCTGGTGCGTGGAGCAGGGACAGGACGTGCGGTCTCGACGCACAGGGGACCTGATGCGTGGAGCGGGAACAGGCCGTGCCGGGCTCTCGATGCGCACAGGGGACCTGATGCGTGGAGCAGGGACAGGCCTCGCCGGGCTCTGAAGGCACACAGGGGACCTGGTGCGTGGAGCAGGGACAGGACGTGCCGGGCTCTCGATGCGCACAGGGGACCTGATGCGTGGAGCAGGGACAGGCCTCGCCGGTCTCTCGATGCGCACAGGGGACCTGATGCGTGGAGCGGGAACAGGCCGTGCAGAGCTCTGCAGCCGCACAGGGAGCCTGGTGCGTGGAGCAGGGACAGGCCTCGCCGGGCTCTGAAGGTGCACAGGGGACCTGGTACGGGGAGCAGGAACGGGCCGTGCTGGACTCACGATGCGCACTGGGACTCTGGTGTGGGGAGCGGGAACGGGCCGTGCTGGACTCACGGAGCGCACTGGGACTCTGGTGCGTGGAGCGGGAACGGGCCGTGCTGGACTCACGATGCGCACTGGGATTCTGGTGCGGGGAGTGGGAACAGGCCGTGCTGGGCTCACGATGCGCACTGGGACTCTGGCGTGGGGAGCGGGAACAGGCCGTGCTGGGCTCACGATGCGCACTGGGACTCTGGCGCGGGGAGCGGGAACAGGCCGTGTTGGGCTCATGAGATGCACTGGGACTCTGGTGCGGGGAGCGGGAACAGGCCGTGCTGGGCTCACGATGCGCACTGGGATTCTGGTGCGGGGAGCAGGCACAGGCCGTGCTGGACTCACGATACGCACTGGGATCCTGGTGCGTGGAACAGGGACAGGACGTGCTGGACCCACGACGTGCACAGGGATCCTGGATGCGCTCCTTGCCTGGTCCGTGAGTTTTGGTGGGCGGCCCTCTCTTGGCAGGTTTGTTGTGGTGTCATATTCTTTTAATTGTGCTCCGTGGGTTATTCAAAGTTTGATATTTTTTTATAACCCAACCCTGATCTGTATTTTGCCACAACTTTGTCCCTGACCTGTTTGGAGAGCTCCTTGGTCTTCATGGTGCAGCTTGCTTGGTGGTGCCTCTTGCTTAGTGGTGTTGCAGACTCTGAGGCCTTTCAGAACAAGTGTATATATACTGAGATCATGTGACAGATCATGTGACACTTAGATTGCACACAGGAGGACTTTAGTTAACTAATTATGTGACTTCTGAAGATCTGGTTGCACCAGATCTTATTTAGGGGATTCATAACAAAGGGGTTTCATTTTATTTCACCAATTTGGACTTTTTTGTGTATGTCCATTACATGAAATCCAAATAAAAACCAATTTAAATTACAGGTTGTAATTCAACAAAATAGGGAAAACGCCAACAGGGATGAATACTTTTGCAAGGCACTGTATATAGATCCCTTTTCAGTACACAACACACTGACTTCAGGCACAGATTTGAGCACATTTTGGACACAGAAAGGCTGGCCATCGCCATCCGTGCACATTCAACATAGCCTAAATTTAAATAGTTATTACTTCTAAACGAAAAAAAACTTTGGGAGTTTTCATACATGTTGTTTTGATTATTGTTTGAACAGTCGCTAAGATCATATTTGGTTGTGATCTTTGCAAAATGCGTATTTTGGAAGCAACAGTTAAAATGCTAACACTTATTGACATTGACTGTAGCAAAAGCTAGCCGGAGAACCATTTTATTGGTTGAAGTGTTTATTAAATATAATGCAGTTGATTTTTGATGATTACACAAGCATTATATTAAACAGGACATTCATACGAGTCTTAAAATCCAATTATAATCCAAAAGTAGAGTGAAATGCATTCATAAGAAACATGTAAATGGAGGCTTTTTTTGCTGGCGGTCATGAGAACTCCCCCATGTATGTTCTGCCACCAAATTTGCACGTGGCAATATTTGCAAACACAGAAAGGTGTCTATATCTGTCCCAGGGGGTGTCTGAATACCCCCTTCCCTCAGCACTGATCTGAAATCATATGATGAGTGAACGTGATATGGTGGAGAAGGGTGCTTTCACTAGTCCAGTTGTTTCAGATCAGTGTAGATTAAGTAAAGCAGACAAGCAGCTTTTGACAAGCTAGAGGCATGGGCACATTGCTAAATTCATAGAGAGGAACTAGGGTGGTGTGATGGAATAGAGTAAAGCATCCTAATTCTGTCAATTACTGCCCTCTGGTGGGGGAGTTTCAAATGACCCTTACAAAGTGCCAATCTCACACTTTTCTTTATCCTCTTACGCAGTACATAAGAAAGTATTTAATGATTTTCATATCAATGCACCAATAAATATCATATTTCATTCAAGGTTAGTGATGAAAATGAATAGCATAGATCAATGCTGACCGTCTCATCCAAATATCTAATCTGAACAGTTGTCCTTGAGAGACTTTTAATTCAAGCTGGTTTACGAAACAGTACTTTACATGTCATTTAAGGCCAAGAATGACTCAACATACAAAAAAAAAAAATCTTAAATTACAAACAGTCATTTCCGTCCCTGCTTTTCATTCACAGATTAGTTAGTAATAAGAGAAGTGGTCTGAAAAAGATGAGCCTTGGGAAAGAGACAGGAAAGAATGCATCTCAGAGGATAGTATGAGAACTTCCTTGCAATTGCGAGCTCAGGTCAAAGGCCAAACACTATCATCATTACAGCATAGCCACCCAGTGAGTCATTGCAGAGTGAATCTGTCCTTAAAATCTATTGTATGATTGTCACTGCTTGAATTGTATTGGCTCTGACTCATTTGTGAATTTAACAGTATGGTTCCACTGGCGTACCGGACACACCCGCAAGGTGGAGAGGCCCACGAGCTCTGGGGGCCCATGTGCCTTTCATCAGTCTATTTTCGTAAATGTAATACATTTCACTAACCCTCCAGAAAGTCATTCAAAAACGTTGTACTTTTTTGTCACTTTCAGGAATGTTACTGAAAAGGTGCCCCAGGCCGTGAAAAATAAAAAATGTAACTGATTGAAAGTAGGTGGATATCAGTGAACAAATGCCGTGGTCAAGGCTACGGCGGCGCTAGTGCAATGAGGGTCCGTGCAATCCAGGATTCTTGGGACGTCACTACCCCATTGAAGTTGAAATTTAAAATGGTTAGGGTAAGGGTTATGGTTAAGGTTAAGGTTTAGGGTAGGGACGTCCCAAGGATTCCTGATAGCACTGACAATGCAATGAGTGGAGCTTACTCAGGTGTTCAAAAGCTCATATCAGACTTTTGACCGAGAGCCTAATGTTTTTTTTAGCTAGTTCTAGTTTAGAAAACAATTTCTCCGCAGAAGTGACAGTTACAGGGATGGTAAAAACAGCTTGATTGCCGTAGCAACATCAGGGAAACTGGGCAGAAGTGAGTGGTGCATCAAATACAGCAGTTTAGTTCTGCAACATCTTTAATTGAGCCTCTCATTCTCATAGGTCTCCCGAGTGGCACAGTGGTCTAAGGCACTGCATCTGAGTGCTAGAGGCATCACTACAGACACAGGTTGTATTACAACTGGCCATGATTGGGAGTCCCATAGGGCAGCGCACAATTGGCCCAGCGTCGTCTGGGTTTGGCCGGTGTAGGTTGTCATTGTAAATAAGAATTTGTTCTTAACTGACTTGCCTAGTTAAATAAAGGTTTAAAAAATGCTCAGCTTTAATCTAAGGGTATTTTCATCCATATAGGGTGAACCTTTTAGAAATTACAGCACTTTGTGTACAAATTCCCCCCAAATTCACTTCTATTAAAGTAGTCAAAAGTTAAACCTACAATAAACTTTTTGGGCGACTCGACGAAATTCACATGGAAATGTGAGTTATAGAACTTTCATTCCCATTGAAAGCAAGTCTAAGAAGCAATAGATCTATATGCTATTTCTATGCTTCCCGTTTCGTACACCAGCTTCAAACCAATATTTTTGGTTATGGAAAATATATTTCAGAGGTAGATGGTACAATGAATCTCTACAAGATGACTGCTTGCTTTGTAACATAAACTGAAATTAGTCAAACCATTCGAATTTTAGCAAACAGGAAATGGTGGACGGATTTCTGCATAGTATTAAGTATTTGGTCCCATATTCATAGCACACAATGACTACATCAAGCTTAGGACTTTACTAATTTGTTGGATGCATTTGCTGTTTGCTTTGTGTTTCAGATAATTTTGGGCCAAATTGAAATGAATAGTTAATCATGTATTGTGTCATTCTGGAGTCACTTTTATTGTAAATAAGAGTAAAATGTTTGTAAACACTTCTACATTCACATGGATGCTACCATGATTATGAACAATCCTGAATGAATTGTGAATAATGATGAGTGAGAAAGTTACAGCGGCATAAATATCATACCCCAAGACATGCTAACCTCTCACCATTACAATAACAGGGGAGGTTAGCATTTTTGGAGGGGAACGGTATATAGCTGTCACGACTTCCACGGAAGTCGGTCCCTCTCCTTGTTCGGGCGGCGTTCGGCGGTCGACATCGCCGGCTTTCTAGCCATTGCCGATCCACTTTTCATTTTTCCATTTGTTTTGTCTTTGTTTTATAGACACCTGGTTTCAATTCCCCAATTACATGTTAATTATTTAACTCTGTTTTCCCCATGTTTGTTGTGCGTTATTGTTCTACTATTTTGTCAGTCCATTTGGTGGGCTTGGTATTTGTTACTACTTTGTATATTTTGAGTAAACTACGTTGTTACTCATCTCTGCTGTCCTGTGCCTGACTCTTTTGTACCAACTACACCAAGCCTAGTGAAAATAGCTATAGATAATAGGCTACACTAAATAATGAAACAATCCCTGGTAAGCTAGTGTTTTGAGGGTGGACTGAGTGCATTATTTGGCATTAATAGACTGGTTTTACTCACAACTTTCTATCCAAGCTGGGAGAGATCATGAGGACGGCTCATGTCATGCAGTTTCAGGTAGGCTATATAGGACAGTTGTATGTTCTAGCTGTTTGTGTTAGCATAGCGATTTCTGCATTAGCCACGAGCCTGTTAGCTAGTTGTGAACACTCCTGTGTAGATGGCTGCGCTCGTGCGGATAACTTGTCTCACCCTCCCTCCCATCTTGAATTAGCTAGCTAGCATAATAAGCTATCAGCTGGTTGAGATGGCTTGTTCTCAGAGGTGTGCAGTTCTACCTTGCTTGTATAGCTAAATTAATGAATGTGAAAGCTTGTTTTTAGACAAAGTATAAACAACTCTTTCAAGCTAGCTAGGTAGTTGTCTAACGAATGCTTATTTCAATAATACAATGTTAGCAATCACACTGAGTTACACTAAGATACCCAAATGGTGTCTCTGTCCTCTCCCTCCAGACGAAAATACGCTGCTCTTCCTCCCTGGAAAGGACTGCCTGCTCCAAGACCTCTGTCACAGTTAACAACTCCATTGTGTCCCCCTACCAGACTGTGTAAAACTCCTTCACACTCTCCACTGGCTCCAATCAGTGTGCGTCAAATTCAACTCCCTGTTGCTTGTCTACAGGGTAGAAAAGGGAATCGCTCTTCCCCAATCTTTGTCAGCATTGCCAAACGTATTGTTCTTCATATTGCCATTATACATGTAGCATGTCTCTTATACTCTCCTACATCTTTTACCCTGTAGCTGACCTAAGAGCACTGTTGAAGGTAAAGATGATGTAAGTAGCCTTGGCTTGTGCAGGCCAGAACAGCTCATAGGGCAGGAGCCTGTCTTATGTAGTGTGAGGCACAAGTACACCACCTGGACAAGAACACTAGTCTATCACAGGGCCTTTGAATCAGCTGTGTAGTGCAGGGCAAAAAGAAGTTGTCTCCTGGACCAGGTAAAAAAAAAAAAAACAGACACTGGTGCAGTGTAATGTGTTGTAGTAGTATGGCGCCCCAGGAGCAAATTATTGTTAAGTGCCTTGCTCAAAGGCACATCAACATATTTTTCACCTTGTCGGCACGGGTATTCAAACCAGCAATCTTTCAATTACTGGCCCAATGCTCTAACACACCAGGCTACCTAAAAAACACTGGATGAGATAAAAGTATAAAATATATGCAATAGAAAGAACATTTCTATTGAAAGACCAGGGTAGCCATTAGCAGTTGCCTTCAACCCTCATACATTCCTTAAAAATGACCCAGTTGACACTACACCACTCAGTTTAATACCGTGGTCTTCGTTTCACATTGTGATGAAAACTTCTTGAATTTTCGATCATGTTCCTCCTACAGTGTCATGACAGCAGACAGTTTATACAACAGCATCCTGTCAAATACTGAGAATGTGTTGGCGTGCAGGGATATTATACACCCGGCCCAGTCTTTCACAACAGCCTTAGCAACAGAGACAACAGCCTTAGCCCATCATCCCATCCCTCCACCCTATTCCTTAGCCCTGTGTTTCCCAATCCGTTCCTCCAGGGCCCCAAGACTTTGCATATTTCTGTCCTATCACACCTGATTCAACTGATAAATAGCTTGAGAAGGGATATAACATTACAGAACATTTAGATAATTATGTATTTTCTAGACAATACATTTATATCTGCCAGGTAGAATAGCAAATTGTAATAACTATATTCATGCCATTTGTTCATCATGTATTGCCTCCTTTGCAATTTCAGTTGTGCAGGATATACTTTTTTTAACCAAATGTCTCTCACCACATTCAACCTCACATTCATTTTTCTGAAGACAAAAGGAAAGCAGATGTAAATGAAAAACTTGTAAATTGTATTATTAGTCATGTAATTTGGCTTTGTCATTATTGTTTTTTTTCTGTAATTGGGGAAGGTCGAGCCCCATCACCCTTGAAAAAGAAACATGTCACATATTTGGGTGTTGTTGTTTGCTCTCATTAACCTAATGTTAAGCCGGCCCAGTGGGTAAGGCAGCTAGCCTACTGACTGTGTTTGACTTGTCTAGTGTCATCATTAACAGCTATAATACAGCAGATCACTAGGAGGCATGAAAATTGTTTATGTACATTTTTGCTTTTGGTCTGATACCTGCCAGGGGGAGGATGAATAGTTTTCTTTCAGATAGCCTGTAATGTCTCTTCCTTGTTACCTGAATAAGATCTGTTCACACAAAGATCCCCGGCCAATCCCTCCCCTAACCCGGACGACGCTGGGCCAATTGTGTGCCGCCCTATTGGACTTCCGACTCCCGGTTGTGATACAACCCCAGGGTCTTACTGACGCCTCTAGCACTGCGATGCAGTGCCTTAGACAGCTGCGCCACTCAGGAGCACTTATACAGTACATATGAACACGTACACGTACACATACACACATGGTAAATGCATCTGTATGAGTGGGTGAGTGTGAATTCACACTACACCGTGAGAATTCACCAACAGTGAGCTAGTGACTCAGGTCCCTGTGTTTGAGTGATGGTGCTTCCAGACCGTCAGGCCTCCTCCATAGAGCAGAGGCCAGTTGTAACTCTTGCCGAGTCCCAAGCACTCCAAAGGCTCAGAGGCTCAGGGTTGACTGATCGCAGGATTTCTCCACAGGCCCCATCAGGGGTTTGTTTTAGACGATATTCTCCCCACAGAGACCCCCTTGGATTAGGAAGCCTGGGTTGGTATTGCATTAATAAGGCTCTTCACTGCCCAGGGACGATACTGCAGTAATGCCTTGCAGTTCTAAGCCGTGCCCTACCTCTTCAGGCTGCAGAAAGAGTCAGAGTGAGAGAGAAATATGAAAGAAAGAGGCAAATAAATAAAGTGTGTGGGGGGTTAGTGGAAGAGAGAAACAGATAGAGGCAGATAAAGAAAGAGATGCAGAGAGAGAGAAAGATGTAGAGAGACAAAGACATATACATAAGACAGATACAAATGCAGAGAAAGAGAGGGAGTGAGAAAACATGGAGAGAGAAAGACAGATGCAGAGACAAACACAGGAGCAGAGAGAGAGAGAGAGTGGTCTCCCCAAGGTCAGTCAAAAAGTAATAGCTGGACTTTTGCACTTAATAGAACCAACCCGAAGACAAATCAGCACTGTTGTTCTTCTCCCTAGTCTTCCCTCTCAAAGCAAACCAGTCAATAATTACTCTCTTAATCCCTTCTCCCAGCTTTGAGATCTCATAAAAAAGACTTGAAAGACATTTAGCAAGGAGGCAAAGACAGATCGTTATTTTTCTCCTCAGCGCTAGATGAAAATGCATTCCCTGGTTGCTTTGCTTTTCTCTCTCTCTTTTTTTATTTTAGGGAGGGGGGTCTGAAACCTCTTTCTATTCATGATATCATTATCTTTTTTACATTCATACAATACGGAACAGAGGTACTCCAGAGTCCCACAAACTCCCTGACTCCCCTAGGTACAAAAAGCATTTGGAGGAATGCTTTTGGCGAAGACTCATCAAATATCTATGGGTGGAACAGTGGTATCGATGGAGTGGGCAGGCTTTTGGATACTCATGGGAGGCACTTGGTAAACCGAGGGCCCCATCTTTCCACTTGCCCACCAGTTTCTTGCAAGAGAGCTTTGCATGAAAGGCAGCCATGAGCTACTGTGTAGTTTTCTTTGTTCATTCTCCTTCTGGAGTGATGTCAACACATCACATACGTGCTCACTGGTCATTTGGCATTCTAACAGGTAAACACCAACTGTACTGGCCCTAGGTAGTCAGAGGCAAGGTGCGATGGTGCGTCAATGACTTGAGTGTAGCGTGGGAAAACAAACAAGCTAGCCATAGGATATCTAGGTTCGCCTCCCTGCTCAGCACCTTAGTGGTTTGGGCTTTAGAAACATTAATGAATAGATAGTAGTGGTCTTAACTACATGGGAAAAAAGCAAAGAAGAAACTATCTCCTGCCTCCTTCCTACCCACTCTGTACACCCCTTCCCCCAACATCCTAATTTTCCCCGTGCCCTCCCGATTCACTCTCTCATGCGTTCACCTTTTTCACCTTCGTGCCATGTGGAGTACCCTTTCGCCACATGACGCCTCTAATAGTGACAGCAGCGAGCAAGGGGGCTCGCATTAGTGGCCCATTATTCATACGAGAGGTAACCGTGAGGCTGTGTCTCTCCCAGGTACTGTACACTGCAGCGTGGGCTGCATTGACAGAAAAAAACCATTTGCGGCTCCTATTGCCCAGCTCAAGGGCTGAGTGTATAAATACATCGTTCCCCCCACAGGGACCCGGGCCGCTTATGAATGGATATTGAAATGAGGGGTCAAGAAGTCCAACATTTCAATCTATCATCAAAGGGAAAAGAGTGGAATCATATAAGAACGGCCCGAGAATAATATCAGCGTCAATGTTGCTGGCTGAATACTAAGCACTGTCTGCTGCAGGCAGCCAGTGATGTTTGAAGTCGAGAGGAGAAGACATTTGAGGGCACCAAACAGAAGCAGAGCAGAGCTGCATCAGTATTATGCATATAGTTGAGATCATGTGTCATAAAGCTTGACATATTCAGTTATTTCTACGCATTATGTGATATTCATTGCTATTTGATAATTGAAATTCAGCAATTTACATGTTTAGATAGTCGTTTCCTTGCAGACACTCCTTGTCCATAGACTGCTTTAAAGGCCCAGTGCAGTCAAATATTCTGTTTTTTTCTGTGCTTTATATCATATTGTACAACAGCTGATTAAACTAACACTGGAAAAGTGTAAAACAATTGGATCTGTGTAATTTCCTCATAGTTGCTGATGAAAATACAATCTACACTGGACCTTCTAATCAGCAGGTTGGCATGGGCGGGAGTTTCGCCTTTCCACAATAAATAAATCAATCACATTTATTTACAAAGCCCTTTTTACATAAGCCGATGTCACAAAGTGCTATACAGAAACCCAGCCTAAAACGCCAAACAGCAAGCAATGCAGATGTAGAAGCACGGTGGCTAGGAAAAACTCCCTAGAATGGCAGGAACCTAGGAAAAAACCTAGAGAGGATCCAGGCTATGTTGACACAACCATGCAGTAAATTGGTTAATAGACCAATAACAAAGAGTTCCAAACCTCTGACAATAACAGTTGTTTTCAATTTTCCCCTCCCCACTCAGACCACTCCCAGACAGTCCTAGCAAAATTATTTATTTAAAATCTATTACAGTAAGGTACTGTAATGATTTGATATAGATATATAAAACAGCTGCATTTGGCCTTTAAATAAATATCTAAATGCACAACATTGCTTAAATTTCCCTTTAAGATGAACATGACTGTAAATCAAATTGCTATATCAGAATGTACGTGGCACATTTTCAATGCTACATATACTTTCATTTCACTGAACATTAAAATAAGCTCCCCAGTGCTTTTTGTGACCGACTGGCTCAATTCGGTCTGAAATTGTGTTTTTTACATTGGATTAAAGTTGAAACTCAGAGCTAGAAAATGGTATACACTACAGTTGAGCAACAATGTGAAAGTTGATCAACTTAAGCCTCACTTTTGAGAAAATGGCCTTTCAATGTTTTGGTACACCCACTGGAGAGCTCTTCTTTGTCTTCACCCATTCAACGTCGTTTATACCCTCTTAAGCTATATGTTCCGTTCGTAAATTCAGAGTGTTTCGCTCTAGGAGCGTTCAGAGGTCACACTGGACGCTCTGGCCGAGGAGTAGGGTTGATCCGCTCTGCTGGCAACAATTTAATTACACTTGTTTGCTGTCTTTTTCTATGGCTAAACCAACTAGGGTCGTAATTTTATGATTTTATTTGTAGTTCCAGAAGGCACTTCTACCAAAAAATGCATTTTGTTAAAAAAATTAAGTTTATGTTCAAATGGCTCTCCTGTGAATTAGTGACGCGCGACATACGCTACGCCTAGTTTCCTGAAACAAGTCACATTTGATGAAGAGATACTAGAAACCTGAATTGCCTAATTTATTGCACACATTCTGCAATACATCTCTATTTGACCTGATTTAGAACACAATGTGAGGTTGTGTCCAAGACACAGTATTCCCCATGGAGAATAAAATGTATGTTCTCATCTTGGTTCCAAATGAGTTTATAAATTGATTTCATACATTTGTGACGAGCAACAGATGCGATAATAGCCAAATTCGTCAACTCCTGTTCGATCTACATCGCTAATACTATGCATATTGTTGTTTTAAGGCTTTAAAAGCATTCATACAGTATGAGTTTGACGCTGAAAACAACTGAACCCAGTTTAAATTGTAAAATTGGCTTAAAAAAAACCTGTAAATCAACTTTATCCAAAACAGATCAAGTGCAACTTGAGTGATTAGAATAGTGCATGTCACATACAGTATGATACATGCCAAATGATATCCTTATTGAAGAGAAGCCAAAGGAACTCTCAAACGATTTCTCCCTAATTTCCTTCACTTCATTAGGGCAACCCATTAATCAGAGCTCTAGAGGAAGTCTACTTTCACAGTCTATTCTAATAGTACACTAAACATACACCACCAGCACTTACACAGTAATAGAAAACATGCATCAGGTAGAAAAGGCAATCGATAACCCCTGTATCACTTTGTTATTTTTACTTCATATAACATACACCTCATATAAGCTACTGTCTAAGTAATTGTTGTATCTAATTGCACCTCGTTAACAACACAAAATATTATTCACCCTGCTGCCTTAAAATCTTTAGTTAAGTCAAATGTTAAGTTATCTAGCATAGCATACTGTACATGTAGTGGCAGTAGCATAGCATACTATTATCTAGCAGAGCATACTGTACATGTAGTGGCAGTAGGACGTCACTGCAGCATCAGCCTTTGGGTGACCTGGGCCTGTATGCATAAAGCATCTCAGAGTAGTTTTGTCTTTTAGATCCTTATGAATAAGATTATATGGAGAGGGAAAACCTGATCCTAGATCAGCACTCTTACTCTGAGTTGCTGTATGAATACGGGCCCAGGACTGTATCTGAGTCATACTGTAGGCGTTGCGGCCTCTCTCCTCAGACGCCCTAAGGGGGAGCTGTTGCTCAGTGATGAGAGTCTACAACGGTGAGAGCAGACAGGGAGGAGAGGGTGCGGGGTGTACATTGAGCAGACTCAGTCTGAGGAGACCGGCTGTCACAGCCGAGCAGATGGAACGCACAGACCTCATTTGCAATCAGATTGTCGAGAGTTTAAGCACTTACCTGATGGAGATGGCTCAACAGCTCTCACTTTCTGGCTTTTTTTCCACCGTCCCTTTTTTGTGTGTCACCTCTTCAATGCTACACTCTTGCCAATCTCATTTGAGCCCTCTCACAATCATGATAATTGCTCTAATCTCTCAACGGTGTTCTGTTTCCAGGAGTTATCATCATTTGCATGATAGTAAAACAGCCATGCATTCAGCCGAACCATTCTGATCTTTCTTAAATAATTTTGGTTTTATGAAAAGGTCAGGCAATATTATTAAAATGGTAACCCACTGGGATAGCTATTTATTTATTTGTTATAGCCTGAGTGTGCCTCCCCAGTGCAACTAATCATGACATTTTAGTAATAGCGTCCAGAATTTTTGCTGTCACGAAGTCTTAATGAGTTAACTGATAAATAATGAGTAGTAGATGAACAGAGCCGTCTAAATTGAAATATATTATTACTTAGTAATGTTATAATGAAGAACAGACTTAGATGGTTGACCTAACCCTACCAAGCATCATAATAAAAAAATAAATAAGTCATTATGCAGAAAATGGTTGATTCATTTACTATTGGTGAAACAACACAGCTGCAGCTTTGACAGATGTTGAAAGATGTATAACTACCAAAAAACAAATACTTTCTGACATGATACTAGAAAACATCCTATTGAAAACTATATGAATTTGACTTTCTTTGTGCTCTTCCATGACAGGTAATGCACATTTTTCATCATGTACAGAGTGTATATGCAAACAACTCTAATATTACAGTCTAATATGACTCTAGCTCTATGGCACGTGTGACAAGGCACCATGCACAGATGATTCATAAACAGATTTAATGTGACATGGTAATGTGAGTGCCACCCTCTCAGACCAAGACATCCACTTAAAAGGATTTTGGCAATCTACTTACCCAGAGTCAGCTGAACTCATGGATACCATTGTTAAGTCTCTTTGGGCAGTTTGAAGGAAATTGCAGTTCGTTTCGCGAGCCATTGCTAACTAGCATTGACACACTGACTGGAAGTCTATGGGATTAGCTAGCTGATTCCAGTCATTGTGCTAACACTAGTTAGCAATCACTTGCGAAAAAATGAATAAATAAAGACAGTTCACTCAGGCCATTTAACAGCTAGGTCTGGTTTTCTTAGTTAATTGATGTTATATGAACCAAAAAAAAACAGAGTGGGATGTCTTATTTTATTTTCCGTCTCCGGTATGACTGTCACTTTTCCTTTGTGTTAGTCATTTGTCTCATTGTATACGTTTCAATTGGTTGAGGGGAACTGAGTTTCAGGGGGAGTGTCTACCATCTATTGCCATTTTCTTGGCCATTTTTACATGACATTGACATCTTGACATTAGGCCTACCAGTATACTACCAGTATCTACCCCTACCTCTTGAATGTTATAGATGTGTCAGTGGGTAAGTGTACATGCACTGAATAGATTAATGTAATAGTTTGACCAAACACTTGTACATGCTTTGCAAGAACGACTATTTCCCAAATAATCCTGTTTACACGGACACATCTGAAATCAGGCTACCTGATGGGACTTTGATAAATGCATAAATTCAACCAATCAAAAAAAACATTCTATCATAGGCTTTTTGGGAAGCCTATTTGATTCTGAGTCCGGACAGAATATTCTAATATTTCTAAGATTCATACTTTCAGTTTCTCTGAAATCACTTGCACAAAAGATGGATGCTCTAGCACATTCACAGATCTAATACAACGCTGGAACTTCGATTAAGGTACATGTCCTAATATTTTAAGGTAGGTGTTTTAATCAGCATATGCTTACTTCGATTTTGACCTTACGCTAATTAATATAATCAGTGTGTTTACATGACTAATGCCGTATTCGGCCTATTGCCATAATCAGTTGAATATCAAATTATTAGTGTGCATGTAAACATACTCAGTGTCACTCCATGTTGATGTTGGTCTGGCGTTGACTAAAATGTAAAAATGGCAATGTTTCAGAAATAAGTGTGCTACTGATACGTGTCTTCAGCACACAAACATTGAGCATTGAGGTGCTCAAGTGCTCTGGCCTGAAATGTCCCAACCATGCTGCCATTGCTCCATAGGTTGTTTCTTGTGGTACGCAGTGAGTCACAAATTGACACAAAGGTGGCGTCTTTTATTTTCGGTTTTGTATATGGTTTAGATGGAACAATGATTCTCTACAATATAATTTATTTTTTTGTCACAAACGGATATTAGGATAACTGTTTTTTTCAACCAGGTTATGGCAGAGCGATTTCTGCACAGTGCACATTTAAGTAATTTTTGACTAATTTGAATGTGTCAGTTTGTAATTTTCACAAGGTTATAGAAATTACATGTTCAGCTACTTAAGACATTGGCTCGATAAAGACACATTTTACACTTCTTCCAATGACTTCCCAAACCCTGTTCTCTCGAGTCTGCTTCACAAGGCATTTTCCGAAAGTATTAGCCAGCTGGAACTCTGGGTTTGAAAACTCTTCACTAAACCTTCAACTTGAAGATCTAAGAAAAACACAACCTCAAACCTAATGCCAGGTACAAAAATAATTGGGCTTCAATTATCAACACAGAGTTGTAACATACTTGGTTAAACCACACACTTGCCAGAAATAAAAGATTGGGGAACTTTGTCAGTTCGATAACATAGAGAAACTATGATAAAATATCAAGATTGTATTTCTCCATTTAAGTTATTGTATAGGATATAAGAAAGAAAAGCGAACATGATTATCCATGGCCTCTTCCACACAGTGGTCAATTATGTCACGTCTGTATGTTCTAATGGCTGGCAGTTGTACTTTGCTTGACATGTCATGACAACATCTCATCATCATGTTTCATTGTCACGCTCCATTGCATCATGCCACGAAGCTCAGGAACATGAGTGAAGTGGTTTCATTCACCACACCTCCTAGCAACCCGCCCTTTTCTGTTTCAAGTTGCAGTGCATAATTTGGATGTTTTGTTTGCCACTTTGATCATCAAAGATTTTGATTTCTATTCAGTGGGGTGATGAAACGTCTGGGGAACGTTCATACTATCGACACGTCTCGGCTTTTAATATTTCACTGATGTTGCCACAGTCAGGCTAAATGTTATATGGGGGGTGCTACATTTGACAGTACTCCCACTCCTTGCTCTTCCATTTCCTGTCAGAGCGAGATGATAGTATGGAAATGTGTCATGAAATGTTTATCTCCCCTCCATGTCAGACAGGAGTCAGATGTTGCCGCGCTGTTGTTTTTTCTCAGACTACAATTACCAGCTTTTACTCACAAGCACAGATTGCAGAGACTGACAGTTGACTTTGCAGTTTTTTTTATCTCTTTGGGGCTTTGAAATTTACTTCTGAGGTATGACTGACCAACAACTCAAAGGACAGTGAAAGGCCAAGGTCTTAAATAAGCTTGTCACCAGACAATGCAATGCCCATGACTTCTCTATACAATTATGTGTATAATTTCATTCTATAATTGAACTATAATTTAACGATTATCATTAACAACAAACAGTAAACGTGCTGCATAATGTCTTCTGTTTACCTGTGTCTCCGCATTTACCGGCACCATGTCTGCAGCATGGAAGCCGGATGTGTTCTGGTAAAGGAGGTGCGGACACTTCAAAACCTTATAGTGGCAAGAAAAAGTATGTGAACCCTTTGGAATTACTTGGATTTCTGCATAAATTTGACATAAAATTTAATCTGATATTCATCTAAGTCACAACAATAGACAAACTCAGTGTGCTTAAACTAATAACACACAAATTATTGTATTTTTCTTGTCTATATTGAATACATCATTTAAACATTCACAGTGTAGGTTGGAAAAAGTATGTGAACCCCTAGGCTAACGACTTCTCTAAAAGCTAATTGGAGTCAGGAGTCAACTAACCTGGAGTCGAATCAATGAGACGAGATTGGAGATTTTGGTTAGAGCTGCCCTGCCCCATAAAAATGTTGCTACAAAATGTTGCTATTCACAAGAACCATTGCCTCGAACAAAAGAGATCTCAGAAGACCTAAGTTAAGAATTGTTGCCTTGCACAAAGCTGGAAAGGGTTACAAAATTATCTCTAAAAGTCAGTCCACGGTAAGACAAATTGACAATAAATAGAGAAATTTCAGCACTGCTACTCTTCATAGGAGTGTCCGTCTTGCGAAGATGTTTGCAAGAGCACAGCGCAGAATGCTCAATGAGGTTAAGAAGAATCCTAGAGGGTCAGCTAAAAACTTACATAAATCTCAGCAAAATGCTAACATCTCTGTTGACGAGCCTACAATATGTGAAACACTAAACAAGAATGGTGTACATGGGAGAACACCATGAAAGAAACCACTGCTGTCCAAAAAAAACAAAAGTTCGCAAAAGAGCACCAGGATGTTCCGCAGCGCTACTGGCAAAATATTCTGTGGACAGGTTAAACTAAAGTTGAGTTGTTTGGAAGGAACACACAACACTATGTGTAGAGAAAAAAAGGCACAGCACACCAACATCAAAACCTCATCCCAACTGTAAACTACGGTGGAGGGAGCTTCATGGTTTGGGGCTGCTTTGATGCCTCAGGGCCTGGACAGCTTGCTATCGTCGACTGGGAAAATGAATTCCCAAGTTTATCAAGACATTTATGTCCGCCAATTGAAGCTCAAGAGAAGTTAGGTGATGCAACAGGACAACAACCCTAAAGACAGAAGTAAATCAACAACAGAATGGCTTGAACAGAAGAAAATGTGCCTTCTGGAGTGGCCCAGTCAGTCCTGACCTCTTGATTGAGATGCTGTGGCATGACCTCAAGAGAGCGGTTCACACTAGACATTCCACAAATATTGTGGAACTGAAACAGTTTTGTAAAGAGGAATGGTACAAAATTCCTCCTGACCATTGTGCAGGTCTGATCTGCAACTACAGAAAACGTTTACTACAAATTAAATACTCTAGTTTTTTGTTGTTGTGTTGAGTGTTAATCGTTTTTTTGATAGTGAGTGTCTACACAATGGAGGACAAAATGACTGTGGTGTCATACTAAAGAAGAGGTTGTGCTCTTTAAAACTAAGTAAAATTGTATTGTAATTTGTTCTTTGTTTTTGAGCTATGTCTGTTTGTTTGAAATGTGTAAGAAAATTAGCTATATCTAGAAAATTCTCAGTAAAAACAGCAGTATTCTACAACTATTTTGGGGTCTAAAGGGTTCAAATGAATGCTTTGCAAAACTTCCTTCAGGAAGAGAATGTAACTGGCCACTCCCCATATAGTCTCTGTGTAACCCCTTCTTGTCAGTTGAGTTATGATTCATGTAAATTCTGTTCCTGCACCTTAGACCTCAGTTCTTTTTTAAGTTGAGGCTTTTAGGACAGTCCATTTTTCCATTTCAATTAAATTTCTATTCATTGATTTTAAAACACTATTAGGTTTATTTTGGAGAATAAAACCAACTTGTTTGCACCCAATCTCAATGTTTCTCATTGCCTCCTTGGTCATCCCTAACAGTGTGTACAAGGGGACACAAGCTTATTGCATTTCAAAAATCTGTGCAGTTTCCCATATCCATATTGAGTTCATTTTCATAGGATTATCAGCCACCCATTTCAAATTCTTCAACCCACAGGCCAACACATAATTCAAGTCCATGGGCAACACATCAGTTGCAGAGCTGAGCTGCCCAATAGAATAGTTTCCTTTTAGGAAGCCTAAGGCCGCTTGCCTTATATGGGAGATACAGTATATTAACACAGATTCTGGAAACCTTTCCATTCCAAATGAAAATAAAAGTTCTTATTTATTTGTCACATTTTACCCCTTTTTCTCCCCAATTGGTAGTTACAGTCCTGTCTCATCGGTGCAACTCCCATAAGGACTCGGAAGAGGCGAAGGTTGAGAGCCATGCGTCCTCCGAAACACGACCCTGCCGAGCCGCACTGTTCTTGTCACACTGGTCGCTTAACTCGGAAGCCAGCCGAAGCAATGTGTCAGAGGGAACACTGTACAACTGGCGACCGAGGTCAGCATGCATGCGCCCAGCCCGCCACAAGGAGTCACTAGAGCGCAATGGGACAAGGACATCCCGGCCTGCCAAACCCTCCCCTAACCCGGACGACACTGGGTCAATTGTACGCCGCCTCATGTAGTGACGGATCTGTAGTGACCGCTGCGCCAATCAGGAGGCCCTGCTCTGATGTTCTTTAAAGAAAATATTAGGAATTGCAATTTGCGGCACCTGAAATAAATAATTCAGCCTCGGAAGGACATTCATCGTTCAAAGATTTGGGGTCACTTAGAAATGTCCTTGTTTTTGAAAGAAAAGCACATTTGTTGTCCATTAAAATAACATCAAACTGATCAGAAATAAAGTGTAGACATTGTTAATGTTGTAAATGACTATTGTAGCTGGAAAGGGTAGATTTTTATGGAATATCTACATAGGCGTACAGAGGCCCATTATCAGCAACCATCACTCCTGTGTTCCAATGGCATGTTGTGTTAGCTAATCCAAGTTTATCATTTTAAAAGGCTAACTGTTCATTAGATAACCCTTTTGCAATTATGTTATAGCACAGCTGAAAATAACTTTCTTCTGAAACTTGTCAGTCAATTATTGTTCTGAGAAATGAAGGCTATTCCATGCGAGAAATTGTCAAGAAACTGAAGATCTCGTACAATGGTGTGTACTACTCCCCTCACAGAACAGCGCAAACTGTCTCTAACCAGAATAGAAAGAGGAGTGGGAAGCCCCGGTGCAAAACTGAGCAAGAGGACAAGTACATTAAAGTGTCTAGTTTGAGAAACAGATGCCTCACAAGTCCTCAACTGGCAGATTCATTAAGTAGTACCCGCAAAACATCAGTCTCAACGTCAACAGCGAAGACGTGACTCCGGGATGCTGTCCTTCTAAAAGCTAAATGACTCTGAAGTTTTTTATTTTAGGAGATCTGATCTGCGACTGGCTTACATTGGACTCTTTCAACACTAGAACCGTTAAAGCAGTCATTTCGACTGATCATTAATACAAACAATGTATTACTCTGACATTGTTAGAATCTTAGTATCACAACCAGAACTGGAGGGCATGTTATTTTTTCAATGTTTTTTCCCAGTTGCCCCGCCTTCTGCTCCGCTCCTCTCAACAGTGGAAGGTGCCATGCCCAGTTGATAATAACCTCCACAATTGCCTCGAAACTGAACCTAAAATATACCAAACTAATTTCACACATATTAAGACAGATTAAATGAATTAAGTAAAATATGATGGGGGAGAAAATGGGTAAATTGATTAGCGAGGGGAAGCGAACGCTGCATAATTATGTTATTGCCAATTGTGAATGAAGAACAGGGCAGGCCATTGTATTGGTATATTATAATTATAATGGCAAAATGGTATGTACCCTATATCAGTCTACCAAATCCAAGCAGTCTTATCAGTCTACTCTGACCTACTTGGATTAAACAGTGAGAGCATTCGTAATTTACAATGAAAAGAACACCAAGACGAATGAATGCACCTGTTGCATTAGTGCTGCTACAAGATCTGACCGAAAACGAATCAGATGGTGGAGAAGAAATTAAAATGATCTCTAATGATTATTCTTCTGATTCTGAGCCTCAGCCTGAACCTACACCCCCGAGGTCTAAGCGCAAAAAAATACATAATGGTGAACACTGTGCAGGTGCCCACGCCATCACCGAATGATACCGTGAGACAGGAGAGATGGAAGGGAAGGCACCATTTGGATAGAAAAAGTGACAACGCTATAGGCCAATTATCAGCCAAAAATATCATCACTGAGAGAGCAGGCCCTACATCTTAATGCACTCCCCAGCTTACATTGTTTATGTGACATGGACATCAGGGACTGTACTGTGGCACACAGAGAGAAAGGAGACACTGCCTGGGATCTGTCTGTTGATGAGCTGGAAGCGTTCATTTCAATTCAATCCGATCATGTTTTACCTCTATTTTGGGTGACAAAGAAATGAGACCGTAACGCCTGGAAACAGAAAAATTCGCCATTGGTAAAATATGGATATTTTTTTTAGTGCTGTCATAGACACATTCATTATAATCCCATTATTTATTTTGTGCTGATTTTCACTATTTATCAAGCACATTTGGTGCTTATTATGATGTTTAGGCTACTGATGTTTTAATAAATTAATTGAATACTTGAATTTCTGTGTTTTTATTATTATTTTTTACATATAGCCTACAGGAACAAACTAGTAAAAATGATATTCTGTTTGATGGAAAAAAAAGTATATTCTAATGTTACCTAAAACACTCGTAAACACAACCAAACAATACTTTTTTTGTGACAGCATATATGCAACGTATTATTTGCCAGTGGTGTAATGTGCTTACGTAAAAATATTTTAAAGTACTTTTTGGGTATCTGTACTTTACTATTTATATGTTTGCTAACTTTTCATTTTGCGTTACTACATTCCTAAAGAAAATAATGTACTTTTTACTCCATACATTTTCCCTGACACCCAAAAGTACTCGTTACATTTTGATCGGAAAATGGTCCAATTCACACACTTATCAAGAGAACATCCCTGGTCAACCATACTGCCTCAAATCTGGAGGACTCACTAAAAACAAATGCTTCGTTTGTAAATTATGTCTGAGTGTTGGAGTGTGCCCCCCTGGCTCTCCGCAAAAGAAAAAGAAAAATGGTGCCATCTGGTTTGCTTAATATATTAATTTGAAATGTTTTTTACATTTGATACTTAAGTACATTTAAAACCAAATACTTTTAGACTTTCGTAGTAATATTTTACTGGGTGACTTTCACTTGTACTTGAGTCATTTTCTATTACGGTATCTTTACTTTTACTCAAGTATGACAATTGAGTACTTTTTACTTACACTGTTAGAATGTTGCAGTCAGAATGACTGCTCATTAGCTTGAAGCGGGGGCCTTTGGGGCCCCCGCTTCTGTAATGATGTCAGTGATCATTGTTCAATCGCTTGTGTAAGACATACATAACTGGTTAAAGCTAAACCTGTTACATTTTATGCATTTTGATGAACAAACATGATCTGTTCCATAGTCTTGACAGAGTAAATCTGATTCCTGATGTTGAATCTGCCTTGGACTATTTAATATGAAATTTGTATCAAATGCACCTGCGGACTGGACCTTCTTCAGAGCTCTAAGAAACAAGTGTACAGGGTTTTTTAGGAGGTTTAAATCAGAATTCCATCTGAATGTAGTCAGAGAGAACCTTAACAACTCTACCAAATTAGCAGAATTAATTAGACACAGAAATGTCTCTTGGGCTAATGCTAGATGTACAAATGCTCTATGTAAACTGGAAACCATACATCCTGAGGCTGCATTTATTGTAGCTGGGGATTTTAACAAAGCTAACCTAAAAACCCTACTTCCTAAATTCTATCAGCATATCGAATGCACGACAAGAGCTGGTAGCTTTCTGGATCATTGCTACACGAACTTCCGCGATGCATACAAAGCCCTCCCCCGCCCTGCCTTCGGCAAATCTGACCATGACTCCATTTTGTTGCTGCCAGCCTATAGACAGAAACTAAAACAGGAAACGTCCGTGCTCAGGTCAATATAACGCTGGTCTGACGAATCGGATTCCACGCTTCAAGATTGCTTCGATCACGTGGATTGGGATATGTTCCGGATATCCTCAGACAATAACATTGACGTATACGCTGACTCGGTGAGCGAGTTTATTAGCAAGTGCATCGGAGAGGTCGTTCCCTCTGTGACCATTTAAAACCTTGCCTATGCAGAAACCGTGGATTGATGGCAGCATTCGTGTGAAACTGAAAGCGCAAATCATTGCTTTTAATCACGGCAAGGCGATCGGAAACACCACCGAATACAAACAGTGCAGCTATTCCCTCCGCAAGGCAATCAAACAAGCTAAGCGTCAGTATAGAGACAAAGTAGAGTCGCATTTCAATGGCTCAAACACGAGACGTTATGTGGCAGGGTCTACAGTCAATCACGGATTACAAAAAGAAAACCAGTCCCGTCGCAGATAACGATGTCTTGATCCCAGACAAATTAAACAACTTTTTTGCTCGCTTTGAGGACAATACAGTGCCACTGACACAGCCAGCTACCAAAGCCTGTGGGCTTTCCTTCTCCGTGGCCAACGTGAGTAAAACATTGAAACGTGTTAACGCTCGCAAGGCTGCCGGCCCAGACGACTTCCCTAGCCGCGTCCTCAGAGCATGCACAGACCAACTGGCTGGTGTGTTTACGGACATATTCAACCAATCCCAGTCTATTGTCCCCACATGCTTCAAGCTGGCCACCATTGTTCCTGTTCCTAAGAAAGCTAAGGAAATTGAACTAAATGACTATCGCCCCATTGCACTCACTTCTGTCATCATGAAGTCCTCTGAGAGACTAGTCAAGTACCATATCACCTCCACCCTATGTAATACCCTAGACCCACTCCAATTTGCTTACTGCCTCAATGGGTCCACTGATGATGCAATCACCATCACACTGCCCTATCCCACCTGGACAAGAGGAATACCTATGTAAGAATGCTGTTCATTGACTACAGCTCAGCATTTAACACCATAGTACCCTCCAAACTCGTCATTAAGCTTGAGACCCTGGGTCTCGACCCCCTGCCCTGTGCAACTGGGTCCTGGACTTTCTGACGGACCGCCCCCCAGGTGGTGAAGGTAGGAAACAACATCTCCACCACGCTGATCCTCAACACTGTGGCCCCACAAGGGTGCATTCTCAGCCCTCTCCTGTACTCCCTGTTCACCCATGACTGCGTGGCCATGCACGCTTCCAACTCAATCACCAAGTTTGCTGACAACACTACAGAGGTAGGCCGGATTACCAACAACGACGAGACAGCCTACAGGGAGGAGGTGAGGGCCCTCGGAGTGTGTTGTCAGGAAAATAACCTCTCACTCAATGTCAACAAAACAAAGGAGAGGAATGTGGACTTCAGGAAACAGCAGAGGGAGCACCGCCCATCCACATAGACGGGACAGTTGTGGAGAAGGTGTAAAGTTTGAAGTTCCTCGGCGTACACATCACGGACAAACTGAAATGGTCCACCCACACAGACAGAGTGGTGAAGAAGGCGCAACAGCGCATCTTCAACCTCAGGAGGCTAAAGAAATTTGGCTTGTCATCTAAAACACTCAAACTTTTACAGATGCACAATCGAGAGCATCCTGTTGGGCTGTATCACCGCCTGGTACGGCAATTTCACCACCCTCAACTGCAAGGCTCTCCAGAGGGTAGTGCGGTCTGCCTGAACACTGCTTGTTCACCCCGCTATCATCCAGAAGACGAGGTCAGTACAGGTGCAGCAAAGCTGGGACCGAGAGACTGAAAATCAGCTTAAATCTCAAGGCCATCAGACTGTTAAACAGCCATCCCTAACATAGAGAGGCTGCTGCCAACATACAGACTCAAATCTTTGGCCACCTAAATAAACAGACTTAATTAAGGTATCACTAGTCACTTTAAATATCACCACTTTAATAATGTTTACATATCCAACATTACTCATCTTCCCTATGCCGCACGCCATCGCTCATCCATATATTTATATGTACATATTCTTATTCATCCCTTTACATTTGTGCGTATTTGTGTGTATAATGTAGTTGTTGTGAATTTGTTAGATTACTTGTTAGATTTTACTGCATCGTCGGAACTAGAAGCACAAGCATTTCACTACACTCGCATTATCATCTGCTAACCATGTGTATGTGACCAATACAATTTGGTTTGATTTTGGAAACTGATGCATCATCTGGCCTTCATGACCATAGAGTGATCGATTTTAATGAAGTGAAGGATAAAGCTGATATTGTCAATGTCTTAAAGCTGATATTGTCAACAAGCACTTATTTTCTGCTGGTTTAGTTTTTGATAATGATGGGGCACATGCCTCTAACAAAAAGCTCTGTTTCAGTAAGTTCTGATATAGGCCCTCATGTGAACCTTTTTAACATTGAGCCTGTTTCTTATGATATTAACATCTTAGGGAGCAGAGGTGACGGTTTTGGAGAGTCCGGTGTGCCCAAAGTAAAATGCCTGCCACTCAGGGCCAGAAAATAGGATATGCACATAATTAGTACAATTGGATAGGAAACCCTCTGAAGTTTCTAAAACCGTTAAGATAATGTCTATGAGTATAACAGAACTGATATAGTAGGCGAAAACCAGAGGAAAATCCATCTGGATTTGCAGTTTTCTTTGTAGATGACCTTTTTCTCCAAGCTGCCTATTGCATACAATGTTATGTAGGACTGAGACTGCAGTACCTATGGCTTCCACTAGATGTCAGTCTTTATACAGAGTCTGGAAGGTCTAGCAGTAAGCAGAACAGATAGGAAGAGGAAGTAGTGAAGGGACCACTTTAGTTTACGTTTGACGGGCTCGAGATTGTGAGCGCGCCCCACATTATTTTCCTTTCCTATTGTTCACGTTATCGTCCGGTTGAAATATTACAGTAAATATACATAAAAGGACACCTAAGGATACATTAAAAATGATGTTTGACTTGTTTGTAGAAAGTTTATAGGTATAACTTGAACGTGTTCTCTTCACGGTTCAATGGGCGACTCAACGGTGGATTTTCTGATCATAACGTGCCAACCAAACAGAGATTTATGGATATAATAAATGATTTTTTCTAACAAAAGAACCATTGGATATCTTCGTTGGACACTTGGGAAGCCCTCAGCAGAAGTTCTTCGAGAGGTAAGTGATATTTTTTTAGCACTTATATGGGTTTTGTGTGTCCCGCGCTGGATATGAATTTATGCTAATGTGGAAAATATATGACGTGCTATCCTCAAACAATCAAATGTTGTGCTTTCGCCGTAAAGCCTTTTTGAAATCTGACAACACTGTGATATTGCCAAGAAGCAGAGCTTTTGATGACTATGCAACACTTGTATATTGATGAATGTTTAATAATTCAACTTTTGGATTTTGAATTGGGATTTTGGATGCTAGCTTGTAACGTTAACACATCAGGCTTTCCTATTCCTAAATCATGAATTACACCCCAGCTAGCTATATATTTTGTATCAAGCTGTAATAGGCTATTTCATCTGATGATTTTCCTGTTTGCCCAATAAAAGCTACCATATCATCTGTGGGAAAACAAAAAGTTTACCTCAGGCTACAGTGTCTCTCATTCTTCAGATCAGTCAAAAACCCATCATACATAGTCTCACTTGTCACTCTGCCTACAGTACACCTTAGCTAGCTAGCTGGTTAGCTTAGCTTAGCTTAGCTTTCAACTGGATCGATGGATTCCCGGGAGGGAGAATTATTTTATGGTAATCGCTAGATTTGTTAATGGTAATGTTGTACTCAGAGCTGGTTCAGACAATCAGTGGTGTCAACTCAGTGGCGACTACTTTTTGACACCTTAGCTGGAGAGCGTCTCCATTAGCAGCTCCTCAGACGGCACATACACAGAGAAGCTCACTTAAGTCAAGGCCGAGCCCCTTGAGGCAACCAAGGAAGCCCACTCGTGAATGGTGAATCCGTAAATTACGGTACTTCAGTCGGTCAGGTACACTTGCAAGTCCATCAAAGGGAAGCCCTGCTATTTGCATTTTACCCCTGAGGTGATGGTCAAGAGACGTGACCAGATGAATGAACTCACCAATGGTAAGTGGCTTACCATTCAACTATTAGTAATTACATTTAGTTGGCTGTGAGTGAGTTGTGTGCGTGTGTCTCTATTAGTCAGTGTTTGTGTGTGTGATGTGATGAGGCACAAATAGATTGACTAAATCAAATCAAATTTTATTTGTCACATACACATGGTTAGCAGATGTTAATGCGAGTGTAGCGAAATGCTTGTGCTTCTAGTTCCGACCATGCAGTAGTATCTAACACTAGGTAGCAAGTGTGTGTGTGTGCGTGAATATGTGACTGAAGTGAGAGAGAGAGAGAGAGAGACAGCACTTTAAAATAATGAAAATAAATAAGAGCTGAGAATACATTGTGCCTTTCAGCACATATTAAAAGGCATACTTTAATTTATTTTCTGGTTTCAGAATTTCTACATATGTGACCGAACATCTTATGTAGCAAAATTTTGAATTGTGTTTTTTACATAGGATAAAAGCAGAGACACAGAGCTTCAAAATGGTATATCATACACTGCATTTGAGGAATGATGGGAAAGTAAATCTGCTTTGAAAGTTGATAAACTTGTAACCTCACTTTTGAGAAAATGGCCTTTGACAATTTTGGTACCTACTGGAGAGCTCTTCTTTGTCTACACCCATTCAGCATCGTTCACACCCTCTTTAGCTTCAGCCCCCATCCTAAACTCTGACCATTTTACTCGCTCTAGCAGAGCTGGTTAGGCTGTTTTCATGTTAACCAGAGCATTGGTGACTAACTGTGCTGCTGGCAGTTAGCATAAATTCATAACCAAACGGATAAAATCG
The DNA here is from genome assembly GCA_030435695.1 of Brachymystax lenok tsinlingensis. Lineage (NCBI taxonomy): Eukaryota > Metazoa > Chordata > Actinopteri > Salmoniformes > Salmonidae > Brachymystax > Brachymystax lenok. Next base: position 8,150,047 of record CM059818.1, on the reverse strand, counting down.
CTAATATAAAATCGCTTACCTTTGATTAACTTCTGCTGAGGGCTTCCCAAGTGTCCAACGAAGACAATCCATGCTTCTTCTGTTTGAAAAAGTCATTTATTATATCCATAAATCTCTGTTTGGTTGGCGCGCGTTATGATCATAAAATCCACCGTTGAGTCGCCCATTGAACCGTGAAGAGAACGCGTTCAAATTATACCTATCATATTTCTCCAAACAAATCAAACATACATTTTTAATGTTTCCTTAGGTATAATTTTATGTATATTTACTATAATATTTAAACCGGATTGTAGCCTGAACGATAAGAAAGGAAAACAAAGTGGAGCGCGCACTCGGTTGCGCGCCCGCAAAATCTTGTTGACATCTGAGCTCCCTTGACCATATTCTCACCCTATCCGTTCTGGTCAGGGCTACCGTTTCCGGTCTTTGTATAGAGACTGTTGACATCTAGTGGAAGCCATAGGTACTGAAATCTTGGAGCTGGTTGCCTTTGAAGTCAATAGGAAGACTCTCAAACAGAGCAAAGGTCACATAAAACTAATTCCCGGATGGATTTTCCTCTGGTTTTTGCCTGCTATATCAGTTCTGTTAGTCTCACATACAATATTTTAACACTCTTAGAAACTTCAGAGTGTTTCCTATCCAATAGTACTAATTATGTGCATATCCTATTTTCTGGGCCTGAGTAGGAGGCATTTTACTTTGGGCACTCCAGACTCTCCAAAACCGTCACCTCTGGAGCCGCTCCCTAAGACGTTAAACAAATCGAAATATATTTTAAATTTGAGATTCTTCAAAGTAGCCACCCTTTGCCTTGATGACAGCTTTGCACACCCTTGGCATTCTGACAACCAGCTCAGTGAGGTAGTCACCTGGAATGAACTTCAATTAACAGGTGTACCTTGTTCAAAGTTCATTTGTGGAATTTCTTTCCTTCTTAATGCGTTTGAGCCAATCAGTTGTGTTGTAACAAGGTAGGGTTGGTTTACAGAAGATAGTCCATATTATGGCAAAAACAGCTCAAATAAGCAAAGAAACGACAGTCAATCATTCAGAAAGTATTTGATTGACAATGACTCTTACTTCTGTAACAATGTAAAAATGCAAACAACTATTCAGAGACCTTAAAAATGTAGTTAAACCTCTCTAAGATTTAATACCGACCAGGCCTGACACAAAATGTAGAAATAGTAGCCTACTTTGACAACAATTAGATATTCATTGATAAAGAGAGAAGATACAAGAGACAATAAAAGATTTGTAGGACAAATTCACTTTAGTGTTTGCATTTAGCCTACAACATGTCATGGAAGATCCGGAAGCACAGCCCCAACCAGCAAAGTGGCACAGAACACGTAGAGCACCCAAAGGAGGTTTGTACACATCTCCCACTCTTTGCCATGTGTCCACTCCGGATGCACACCACACACCCTCTCTTGTGCCCTTCAAACTTCACCAGCTTCAAAATTAGTTACAACTCGGTCCACACACCTTGGTGACACACTCTTGGCTCCCCTCTTCCTGCCGTTGTAGAAATATGATAAAGTGAATCCTCAAGCTGCATTTTGAATGCCTTCAGGGACCAGCATCTGCTGTTTCTGGTAACGGGCCTTTGCAGGATTCCCAACACAAAGTACGCATTTATGATGGCAATGTTGGGCATCCCTCAAAACACATACTTTGACCATTTTCTGCCTGTGAATCTAACATTGTAATAGCTCCTCAGTTGGTCAAATTGATCAACCCCGCCCATTTTCTTGTTGTTACAAGCTCTGGAACAGATTTAAGTTCCTATCACTTTTAAAATCAACTCCAAAACCCCTGCCACTGTCACTTTAGGCCCAGGCTGTGTGGTACAAGGGTGAATGGTGGGACTTAGGCAGACACAAGCCATGGAAATGTAGGCTCCGCTCTCGGGTATGCTCTCCCTCTGCTTCCTCCTCTGCCTCATGTTCCTCTCCCTCCACTGTTTTCTCCCTCCTCTTCCTCTCTCCCTCCACTGTCCTCACCTTCACTCTCCTCTTACTCTCTCCTCTCACTCCACTCCGCCCACCTCGCTCCACATCTTTATCCCTCCAATCGTTTCTAACTCCTATTCATCCCTGCTTTTTGCTGCTGAGCCCTTACTCTCCACATAACTTTCTTTGTTTTCACTGACCTAGAGGAACATAGTGACAGAGGGAGAGTAGCAACAAATAGGATACAATTGTAGTCAGGAACATAATCTCTCTCTTTCCCTTACACTCTCTGTTCCTTCCGCTCTTCCTTTTTCTCAACCATACACATTCTCTTCCTAATGGGGTTTCCATAATAAATTGTGTTATACAGTTACACGCCTCCCCCTCACACACTCTCTCCTTCAATCAACTCTTGCTTTTCTGCCTGACAAACTACTAACTACAGAGTTTGCCAATGTTAGCTGATTAGTTACAAAGCTGTGACAGTTTCCAAATGAATTGCATCGGTAGAAACAGGGCAAAACAAACAACGTGTTAGCTGGCTATGTTGAACAAATATCCAATTCAAAATATGAGCTCCACTGCGAGGGCATCTAAGCTAAGCTGTCAAATAATAGGAAAACGAGGCATTGTATAGCCTATGAATATCTGCACCTAGCAAACATGGCAAATCATAAGTCCAACAGATAAACACACATTATTCTAGTCTTCATTTTGGTGGCTAGTTAGCTGGTTGTCGTATGGCTAGCTAGTGAAAGTGACAGCTGAGGTTGACGTTTTTTGAGCACTGCCCAAATTTACAGCTACACACAACCTTTCTTGCCTGACAGACTAACTAGTTAACCAGCTAGCTATAGCAAGCAGCTTGGTCCATTTACATTGGTAGAAACAAGACAAAACAACCAAGTAGTTATACAGCTAAACACTGCCACTATTTCCATGAGACAGAGAAATCATTCAAACTCCACCGCTGATGTGCTCGCCTGTACCAACCAAGTTATCATAACATGACAGGATTTGCTAATCTGTGAGCTATTACCCAAGTGTCACAGCATCAACCATCAACAACACCAAACATATATCTGCTGTTTACTTATTTCACTCACCTTGACATCATCGCTTTGCAAAGTACAAGGATGTGTGCCAATCTGTATTACCAACCAACATACAAGTAGATAAAGCCTCTTACACAGTGAAAAGTCATGTCTGCTTCGACGCTGTCATTTTGAGTAAAGTTGAAAAGTCAAATCCTGTTTCTGGTTGATGACAACAGCCACGAGAATACGAAGTTAACTTAGCAATATTGACAGATATTATTGATAGAAAAACAAGGCCATTCGTGGCCGCTATAGTAATTTAAAGAAAGGCTGTTGATGGACACTATGGGTTAACCAGGTAAGTGTCACGATCGTCACCAGAGTTGGACCAAGGAGCAGCGTGCATTGTGTTCCACATCTTTTTTTAATAGCATGGAACAATACACCACAATAAAGGAATGCCTGATCGTCACAAATGTGTATAGCAAACAATAAACAATAACCCACAAACACAGGTGGAGAGAGAACAAACTAAATAGTTTTCCCAATTAGAGGCAATGACTAACAGCTGCCTCTAATTGGGAACCAACACAAAACCCAAGATAGAAAATACAACATAGAACACAAACCCCCCTGGTCACGTCCTGACCAAAACACCATAGAGAAGCCAGAGGGCTATCTATGGCCAGGACGTGACAGTAAGACCCATTGAGGTTAAAAACCTATTTTTCGGGGGCGACATGTCAAGAAGGCAAAACAGGGATATAGCAGCATGTACATAAAATATAAAAACAATTGAAATACACACAAAAGACAGTGTTACAAATTACAGATACATTTGAAGATTAAAACAACTGCAGCTATCAAAAACATTGTCGTCGATCAGAGTCTAAAAACAGGCAAGGCTAACTCCCCTAACTTTAATATCTTTTGAAGAATGTTCCATGGTGAAGGTGCATTATGGGAAAAATGTTATTTCCCCATCTCAATTCTAGAACAGACAAGGACATTAGTCTGTGAACGAAGACTGAATTGAGTGTCAGATTTGGTCAGTAAGGAATAGAGCTACAAAGGGAGACGCCTCTATCAATGCTTTGCACACAAAAGTGTACCAGTGCTTTAGCCTCCTGGTGGAGTGAATTCCATTGCACCATGACATACGGGATACCTAGTCAATTGTACAACGGAATGCATTCAACTGAAATGTGTCTATCGCATTTAACCCAACCCCTCTGAGTGATCTAACATTTGTGATATACAGTGGCAAGAAAAAGTATGTAAACCCTTTGGAATTACCTGGATTTCTGCATAAATTGGTCATAAAATGTTATCTTCGTCTAAGTCACAACAATAGACAAACACATTGTGCTTAAACTAATAACACACAAAATGTTGTATTTTTTTTTCTTGTCTATATTGAATACATAATTTAAACATTCATAGTGTAGGTTGGAAAAAGCATGTGAACCCCTAGGCTAATGACTTCTCCAAAAGCTAATTGGAGTCAGGTGTCAAAGGGTCTCAGTGTAGCAGGAAAAGCGAAGTCAGGCGCAGGACAACAGAGATGAGTAGTCATGAATCTTTACTCAATTCAACTACAAATTCCAAGCAGTACAAAATAATCATGCTCACAAAATAAGTCATGACATCAGGAGTCAGCTAACCTTGAGTCCAATCAATGAGACGAGATTGGAGAGGTTGGTTAGAGCTGCCCTTCCCTATTTTTTTTTTATTTATTTTTTTTTTATTTCACCTTTATTTAACCAGGTAGGCAAGTTGAGAACAAGTTCTCATTTACAACTGCGACCTGGCCAAGATAAAGCAAAGCAGTTCGACACACAACAACACAGAGTTACACATGGAATAAAACAAACATACAGTCAATAATACAGTAGGAAAAAAAGAAATCTATATACAAAGAGTGCAAATGAGGTAGGATAAGGAAGGTAAGACAATAAATAGGCCATGGTGGCAGAGTAATTACAATATAGCAATTTAACACTGGAATGGTAAAAGAAAACTGTGCAGTAGATGAATGTGCAATGTAGAAAAACTGGGGTGCAAAGGAACAAGATAAATAAATAAATACGGTAGGGGATGAGGTAGTTGGTTGGGCTATTTACAGATGGGCTATAAACAGGTACAGTGGTCTGTACACTGCTCTGACAGCTGGTGCTTAAAGCTGTTGAGGGAGATAAGTGTCTCCAGTTTCAGAGATTTTTGAAGTTCGTTCCAGTCAAGTTCGTTCCAGTTCCCTATAAAAAACACTCACACAATTTGAGTTTGCTATTCACAAGAAGCATTGTCTGATGTGAACCATGCCTTGAAGAAAAGAGATCTCAAACGATCTATGATGAAGAATTGTTGACTTGCATAAAGCAGGAAATGGTTACAAAAGTATCTCTAAAAGCCTTGATGTTCATCAGTCCACGGTAAGACAAATTGTCTATAAATGGAGAAAGTTCAGCACTGTTGCTACTCTCCCTAGGAGTGGCCGTCCTGCAAAGATGATTGCAAGAGCACAGTTCAGAACGCTCAATGAGGTTAAGAAGAATCCTAGAATGTCATCTAAAGACTTACATGAATCCCATGCTAACATCTCTGTTGACAAGTCTACGATACGTAAAACAAAACAAGAATGGTGTTCATGGGAGGACACCCGGGAAGAAGCGATGCTGTCCAAAAAAAACATTTCTGCACATCTTAAGTTCACAAAAGAGCACCTGGATGTTCCACAGCGCTACTGGCAAAATATTCTGTGGACAGATGAAACTAATGTTGAGTTGTTTGGAAGGAACAGACAACACAATGTGTAGAGAAAAAAAGGCACAGAACACCAACATCAAAATCTCATCTCCACTGTAAAGAGAATGTAAGGCTATCTATCCGCCTATTGAAGCTCAACAGAAGTTGGGTGTTGCAACAAGAAAACAACAAAAAACAGAAGTAAATAAACAACAGAATGGCTTCATCAGAAGAAAATACGACTTCTGGAGTGGCCTGGTCATCTCAATCGGGTTGAGTCCTGATCTCAACCCGATTGAGATGCTGTGGCATGACCTCAAAAGAGTGGTTCACACCAGACATCCCAAGAATATTGATGAACTGATACAGTTATTAAATCCAAGGGTTCACATACTTTTCCCACCCCACACTGTGAATGTTTACACAGTCTGTTCAATAAAGACATGAAATTGTATAATTGTTGGTATGTTATTAGTTTAGGCAGACTATGTTTGTCTATTCAGCAGAAGTTCTTCAAAAGGTAATTGATTTGTTTTCGCTGTGAAATGTGTTTTCTGTGAACCGTGAAGGCTTATGAATTCATGCTAATGGGAAAATATGTGGGGTGCTATCCTCAAACAATCAAATGTAGTGCTTTCGCCGTAAAGCCTTTTTGAAATCTGACAACTGTCACGACTTCCACCGAAGGTGGCTCCTCTGCCTGTTCGGGCGGCGTTCGGCGGTCGTTGTCACTGGCCTATTAGCTGCCACCGATCCTCCTTTTCTTTCTGTTGATTATTCTTATTGTTTGCACCTGTTTTCATGTTTGTGTTGACTAGGGCTATTTAAGCCGGTCAAGCCCGCCTCCTTTCGTGCGGGCTTGTTTCTCTGTTTGTTGGTGGACGTTCGTTTGTTGTATTTACTGGCTTGTTCGGTGTCCTGTTTGGGCCGCCTTTTGTTTGTGTGCGCCTGCTTTGTTTGGGCGTTATATTTACGTGCCGCATTAAAGGAGTATTTTCCTTACACCCTGCTCTCTGCGCCTGACTCCACACCCACCACTCCTAGCTGTCGTGACAGAAGCCCGCACCATTCATGGAGTCAGCAGGAGCAGCGACTCCCCCTCTCCCATTTATGGAGGAGCGTGTCCTCCACCACACCAACCACCTAGGAGGAGGCTCCTCCTGCACCAGTTGTGGTCGGAGAGGACACACTGCCGATCGGTGCTGGAGGAGCTCCTCTGGGAATCGAGAGGGCAGGCAGAGCACTGCTCAGTCACCCCAGGTGAGTCAGCACCAGACTCACCCAGAGCTCCCTGTTGGTCACATGTTTTTACTCATCTCTTTCCCTGAGTTTTTTCCCTCTCTCCAGCATAAGGCGCTAGTCGATTCAGGCGCAGCTGGGAACTTTATTGATCGCGGACTCGCTTTGAGACTAGGTATTCCGCTAGTGTCGATACAGCAACCCTTCCCCGTGCACTCCCTAGATAGCCGACCGTTAGGGTCAGGGCTGGTCAGGGAGGCTACGGTTCTGCTGGACATGGTAACGCAGGGGGGTCATGGGGAGTGGATTAGTCTATACCTCATTGATTCACCTGCATTTCCAGTGGTGCTGGGGATTCCCTGGCTGGCTAAGCACAATCCTATGATTTCGTGGAAACAGGGGGCTCTCCAGGGGTGGTCAGAGGAGTGTTCAGGTAGGTGTGAAGGAGTTTCCATCGGTGCCACAACGGTGGAGAGTCCAGACCAGGTTTCCATTCCCTCTGAATATGCCGATTTGGCTATCGCCTTCTATAAAAAGAGGGTGACCAAATTACCACCTCATCGACGAGGGGATTGCGCGATAAACCTCCAGGTAAACGCAACAGTTCCCAGGAGTCACGTGTACCCATTGTCACAGGAGGAGACAGTGGGTATGAAGACATATCACTGAATCTCTGGGACAGGGGTACATTCGGCCCTCCATATCACCCGTCTCCTCGAGTTTCTTTTTTGTGAAGAAAAAGGAGGGAGGTCTGCGGCTGTGCATTGATTATAGAGGTCTAAATGCCATCACAGTGGGATTTAGTTACCCACTACCTCTCATTGCTACGGCGGTCGAATCATTTCACAGGGGCGCGTTTCTTCACAAAACTGGACCTCAGGAGCGCATATAATCTGGTGCGTATCCGGGAGGGAGATGAGTGGATGACTGCGTTTAGTACTACATCTGGCCATTATGAGTGCCTCGTCATGCCGTATGGGTTGAAGAATGCTCCAGCCGTCTTTCAATCTTTCGTGGACGAGATTCTCAGAGACCTGCACGGGCAGGGTGTGGTGGTGTATATAGATGATATATTGATCTATTCCACCACACGCGCCGCGCATGTGTCTCTGGTGCACAAAGTACTTGGGCGACTGCTGGAGCATGACCTGTACGTCAAGGCGTAGAAATGTGTGTTTTCCAAACAAGCCGTTTCCTTCCTGGGGTATTCGCATTTCCACCTCTGGGGTGGTGATGGAGTGTGACCGCATTATAGCCGTGCGTAATTGGCCGAATCCGACCACGGTAAAGGAGGTGCAGCGGTTTTTAGGGTTTGCCAATTACTACCGGAGGTTTATCCGGGGTTTTGGCCAGGTGGCTGCTCCCATTACCTCACTGCTGAAGGGGGGGCCGGCTCGTTTGCAGTGGTCGGCTCCGCCGGACAGAGCTTTCAGTCGTCTGAAGGAGCTGTTCACTAACGCTCCCTTGCTGGCTCATCCGGACCCCTCTTTGTCGTTCATAGTGGAGGTGGATGCGTCTGAGGCTGGTGTTGGAGCCGTGCTATCACAGCGCTCGGGCACGCCACCGAAACTCTGTCCCTGCGCTTTCTTTTCAAGGAAGCTTTGTCCGGCGGAGCGAAACTATGACGTGGGGGACCGGGAGTTGTTAGCTGTGGTCAGGGCTCTGAAGGTGTAGAGACATTGGCTTGAGGGGGCTAAGCACCCTTTTCTCATCTGGACTGACCACCGTAATCTGGAGTATATCCGGGCAGCGAAAAGACTGAATCCGCGGAAGGCTAGGTGGGCTATGTTTTTTACCCGTTTTCAGTTCACGATCTCCTATAGGCCAGGTTCCCAGAATACTAAGGCCGACGCGCTGTCCCGTCTCTGACACCGAGGAGCGGTCCATCGGGCCTACTCCCATCCTTCCTGCTTCATGTCTTGTAGCACCGGTGGTATGGGAGGTGGATGCGGACATCGAGCGGGCACTGCGGTTGGAACCTGTGCCTCCTCAATGTCCTGCAGATTGCCAGTACGTGCCGCTTGGTGTTCGTGACAAATTGATTCGGTGGGCCCATACGCTACCCTCTTCGGGTCATCCGGGAATTGAGAGGACAGTGCGGGGTCTTAGGGGGAAATACTGGTGGCCCACGTTGGCTGAGGACGTGAGGTTTTATGTCTCCTCCTGTTCGGTGTGCGCTCAGAGTAAGGCTCCTAGACACCTGCCTAGAGGGAAGTTACAGCCCCTCCCCGTTCCACAACGGCCGTGGTCTCACCTGTCGGTGGATTTCCTCACTGATCTTCCCACGTCCCAGGGGAACACTACAATCCTGGTCGTTGTGGATCGGTTTTCTAAGTCCTCTCGTCTTATCCCGTTGCCCGGTCTCCCTACGGCCCTACAGACTGCGGGGGCCCTGTTTACCCACGTCTTCCGGCATTACGGGGTGCCTGAAGACATCGTTTCTGATCGGGGCCCCCAGTTCACGTCCCGAGTGTGGAGGGCGTTTATGGAGCGTCTGGGGGTCTCGATCAGCCTGACCTCAGGTTTTCACCCTGAGAGTAATGGGCAGGTGGAGAGAGTGAACCAAGGAGGTGGGTAGGTTTCTGCGGTCGTATTGCCAGGACTATGTTTGTGGGCGAGGTACGTCCCATGGGCGGAGGTGGCTCAGAACTCACTCCGTCACTCCTCCACGAACATGTCACCGTTCCAGTGAGTGTTGGCTACCAGCCGGTCCTGGCACCGTTTCATCAGAGCCAGACTGAAGCTCCTGCGGTGGAGGAGTGGGTGCAGCACTCAAAGGAGACCTGGAGAGCCATCCAGGAATCACAAAGACAGGCTGGTGGGCAGCAGAAGAGGAGCGCTGACCGTCACCGCAGTGAGGCCTCCGTGTTTGCACCGGGGGACCGGGTCTGGCTCTCGACCCGGAACCTGCCCCTCCGCTTGCCCTGCCGGAAGCTGGGGCCGCAGTGTGTGGGGCCATTTAAAGTCCTGAGGAGGATAAACGAGGTGTGTTATAGGTTACAGCTTCCATCTTACTACCGCATTAACCCCTCGTTTCATATGTCTCTCCTCAGGCCGGTGGTAGCTGGTCCTCTGCAGGAAGGGAGGGGTACGGTCCCGAGGAGAGGTGCTGGGTGCCGGTGGTGGATATCTTGGATCCATCACTACTGATGGAGTTTCACCGCCTCACCCGGATCGCCCTGCGCCTCGCCCTCCGGGTCGTACTCGAGGCCGCTGTCGGCGCGCTGCGGGAGCCACGCGTCAGGAGGGGGGTACTGTCACGACTTCCACCGACGGTGGCTCCTCTGCCTGTTCGGGCAGCGTTCGGCGGTCGTCGTCACTGGCCTATTAGCTGCCACCGATCCTCCTTTTCTTTCTGTTGATTATTCTTATTGTTTGCACCTGTTTTCGTGTTTGTGTTGACTAGGGCTATTTAAGCCGGTCAAGCCCGCCTCCTTTCGTGCGGGCTTGTTTCTCTGTTTGTTGGTGGACGTTCGGTTGTTGTATTTACTGGCTTGTTCGGCGTCCTGTTTGGGCTGCCTTTTGTTTGTGTGCACCTGCTTTGTTTGGGCGTTATATTTACGCGCCGCATTAAAGGAGTATTTTCCTTGCTCTCTGCGCCTGACTCCACACCCACCACTCCTAGCTGTCGTGACAACAACGCTGTGATATTGCCAAGAAGCAGAGCTTTTGATGACTATGAAACACTTGTATATTGATGCATGTTTAATAATTCAACTTTTGGATTTTGAATTTTGCATTTCACCTGGTAGTGTCGGGAGTGGGGCGCACCTTGCTGCTCCTTAAGAAATCTGCAAGTGTCTCCATCTGTCTACTTTCAGAGAAGAGAAAACCATACATTTAGTTTTCCTTGCATTAAGCACAGGTTTCAATTCGAAAAGTTGCTTTTGAACAGCATCAAAAGCCAAATGTAAGTCCTGAAAAGTCTTCTCAATATTAGATGCGCTAGAATAAGTAATTGTGTCATCAGCATACATATGGAGATTTGCAGAGTCAACAGTCTTCCCTATATCATTTATATGCAGTGTAATAAAGGATTGGACCAAAAACGGAGCCCTGGGGAACACCTTTTGTAAGCCTTCGAAACTCCGATTTCGTACCCTCCTGTGCTACACACTGTGTTGTGTCAGAAAGATAGTTTTGGAACCAGTCCAATGCTTCAACACTTGAACCCACCTTTTTTAGTCTATACAACAGCAGGGCATGGTCAACAGTGTCGAAGGCCTTTGTTAAGTCAATGAAAAGTGAAACACAGTGATGTTTCTTGTCCTGAGCATCTAGAATATCACCTACAACCTTAGTTACCACCGTAATTGTACTATGCTTGGCTTTAAAACCCAACTGCAATTTAGATAAAACTGAGTTATTAAGAAGAAAGTCTTTCAACTGTGAGTTCACCAGGTTTTCCAAAACTTGTGCCAGTGCAGACAGTTTATATATGGGACGGTAGTTATCTAACTGGGACGGATCTCCACCCTTATGTAAAGGGGTGATGTAAGCTGCTTTCCAGACTTTTGGAATCATATTACTTGCCAATAAAATATTGAATAAATGAGTGAGAGGGGCATCAATGATATGCACCAATTTATTTTAAAGAGGGGTTCAATTTATCTGGGCCAGCCGCTTTCTTGACATCAATAGATTTGAAATCTCAATCTCTGTAAAATTAAATAGATGAACCATAGGCCGGCAGTTGTCACGATCTTCGGAAGTGACAGACCAAGACGCAGCGATGCTTCCAGTATACATTCTTTTAATGAATGAACTTAACTGGGCAAAACAACAACATGAACAAAGATCGCAACATAGACTGACACACACAAAGAAGCTATGCATAAACAATAACCCACAAACTCCTAATGAAAACCCCCAATATATATATGGTTCCCAATTAGAGGCAACGACACTCAGCTGCCCCTAATTGGGAACCATTACCCCAACATAGAAATAGAACACCTAGAACTCAAAAAAACCTTCACCAAAAACGAAACCTAAACACGCCAGCCTAAATCTCTGGCCTGGACGTGACAGCAGTTTAATTCACAGCCTCATTTGAGATGTTAGGTTGGAGTTAAAATGCTCAGCCTTAGCAAAATGCTCATCAAACATGTCAACCAGTTTATTCTTTTTCGTTTTGCCCATTGAATTTGAGGTCAATTTCAGTGGAAGACCAGAGGAGTTTGTGTTAGCACTCATGGACTTAATGGTTTTCCATAATTTTGTCAGGTTATTGAGGTTTGCTTTGGTAGATTTTTATTTGAAGCTAGATTTGCATTAACGTATTAACACGGTGCACTTTTTTTTGTTAGTGCCCTGAATAACTGCCATTCATCCTGGGAGTCACCTTTTCTGGCTTTGGCCCATTGTTTATTTAGTTTATGGATAAATCAGATAATTCCTCTGTAAACCAGGGATTGTCTCTACCTCTTACGCTGTAGTTTTTGAGAGAGGCATGTTTATTGAAGATAGTAGGAAACATGGAATGAAAATAAGAGAATGCCTCCTCAATATCTGGAATAAGCACAATCCTATCCCAGTTGCATTCGTAAAGTTTGTGCAGGAATGCGTGCTCACAGACAAACTTAACATTTCGTTTGACTTACCGCATAAAATCATTATGGAAAATAGCAACATCTGAGTATTTGTGCAGATTGTTTATTCCATGTGTAACTCTGTGTTGTTGTTTGTGTCGCACTGCTTTTATTTATCTTGGCCAGGTCGCAGTTGTCTGCCTACCTGGTGAAATAAATTGTTAGTTAGAATAAGTTACAGATGTCTTTTGGATTGGGTCTTGTGACTGCATTTATCAATTTAGTAAAATTCTGTGTATTGCCAGTCCTCTTATGGCCACAGAGTTTGGAGATAACCAGTCCCAGTTTAAATCGCTCATGAGCACAATTTTATGTTTCCCCCAACAACTGAGTAGTTCAGCCAGAGAATCCAGGGATTCTACTTTTGCAGATGGAGATCAATAATATCACATTAAATCTAAGTCCACAGCTTTCGATAAAAACTCAAACTGACTTCAGTAACAGCATTTCTGTCTTTAATATAAAGTGAATTTGCAAAGTATTCAGACCCCTTGACTTTTTCCAGGTTTTGTTAGGTTACAGCCTTACTCTAAAATGGATTTAAACACAATACCCCATAATGACAATTCTTTTAGGTTTGGAAATGTATAAAAAAACCCCGGAAATATCGTATTTACATAAGCATTCAGATCCTTTGCTATGAGACTCGAAATTGGTCTCAGGTGCACCCTGTTTCCATTTACCATCCTTTAGATGTTTCTACAACTTGATTGAAGTCCACCTGTGGTAAATTAAATTGACTGGACATGATTTGGAAAAGCACACACCTGTCTATATAAGGTCCCACAATTGACAGTGCATGTCAGAGCAAAAACCAAGCCATGAGTTCTAAGGAATTGTCCGTAGAGCTCCAAGGCAGGATTGTGTCGAGGCACATATGTAGGGAAGGGTACCAAAAAATTTCTGCAGCATTGAAGGTTCCCAAGAACGCAGTGGCCTCTATCATTCTTAACTTCTTAGGGAGCGGCAGCTGAGGTGTCTGTTTTGGAGAGTCTGGCGTGCACAAAGTAAAAGGCCTGCCACTCAGGCCCAGAAATTAGGATATGCACATAATTAGTACTATTGGATAGGAAACACTCTGAAGTTTCTAAGAGTGTTAAAATATTGTCTGTGAGTATAACAGTACTGATACAGCAGGCAAAAACCAGAGGAATTTCTGTCCAGGAAAGTGTTTTTAACACATTGCTTCATTTTGAACCCCTCCCTTTTGAAAACAGCCATATATGGGAGTAAGATTGCAGTACCTATTGCTTCCACTGGATGTCAACAGTCTCTAGACAGTGTTTGGTGATGCTGGGTTGCTCTGGATGGTAATAGAAGAAGAATTTCGAACTAGTCATCGGATGTAAATAGAAGAGGATGCGCGTTCATGGGCTTGCGCGCGCTGTGGTTTTTTCCTTTCCTATCGTCCAGTTTATAATCCGGTTGAAATATTATAGTAAATATACAAAAGTGTTCCTAAGGATACATTATCAATGATGTTTGATTGTTCTTGGACCAGTGTATAGGTATAGGTTGAACGTGTTCTCTTCACGGTTCAATGGGCGAGTGGACACTGTATTTTATGAACGTAACGCGCCAACCAAACTGAGATTTATGGATATAATAAATGACTTTTTCTAACAAAAGAACCACTGGATGTCTTCGTTGGACACTTGGGAAGCTCTCAGCAGAAGTTCTTCGAAAGGTAAGGGATTTTATGTTAGCGTTTTTAATGCGTTTTATGAGAACCGCTTTGGTTATGGATTTATGCTAATGCATAAAATATGAGAGGGGCTATCCTCAAACAATCAAATGTTGTGCTTTCGCCGTAAAGCCTTTTTGAAATCTGACAACGCGTGATATTGCCAAGAATCAGAGCTTTTGATGACTATGCAACACTTGTATATTGATGAATGTTTAATAATTCAACTTTTGGATTTTGAATTTGGCGCCTTACATTTCACTGGGTAGTGTCGGGAGTGGGGTCTCCCTAAGTAGTTAAATGGAACAAGTTTGGAACCACTAAGACTCTTCCTAGAGCTGGCCGCCCGGCCAAACTGAACAATTGGGGGAGAAGGGCCTTGGTCAGGGTGGTGACCAATAGCCTGAGGGTCACTCTGACAGAGCTCCAGAGTTCCTCTGTGGAGATGAGAGAAACTTCTAGAAGGACAAACATCTCTGCAGCACTCCACCAATCAGGCCTTTATGGTAGAGTGGCCAGACAGAAGCCACTCCTCAGTAAAAGGCACATGACAGCCCACTTGGAGTTTGTTTAAGGGCAAATAAAGGACTCTCAAGACCAAGACTAACAAAATTCTCTGGTCTGATGAAACCAAGATTGAACTCTTTGGCCTGAATGCCAAGTGTCACGTCTGGAGGAAACCTGACACCATCCCTACGGTAAAGCATGGTTGTGGCAACAACATGCTGTGGGGATGTTTTTCAGAGGCAAAGACTGGGTGACTAGTCAGGACCGAAGGAAAGATAAACGGAGCAAAGTACAGAGAGATCCTAGATGAAAACCTGCTCCAGAGCGCTCAGGACCTCAGACTGGGGCGAAGGTTCACCTTCCAACAGGACAACGACCCTAAGCACAAACCAAGACAATGCAGGAGTGGCTTCGAGACAAGTCTCTGAATGTCCTCGTTTAGCCCAGCCAGAGCCCACACTGGAACCTGATCGAACAAGTAATCGCTGCCAAAGGTTCTTCAACAAACTACTGAGTAAAGGGTCTCAATACTTATGTAAATATAATTTTTTCATTATTTGTATTTTTAATAAATGTGCAAACCTTGTCATTATGCGGTATTGTGTGTAGATTGATGAGGAAAAAACTATTTAATTAATTTTAGAGTAAGGCTGTAACATAACAAAATGTGTAAAAAGTCAAAGGGGTCTGAATACTTTCCAAATGTACTGTATAATAGTGTTAGCCTAAAGACAAGATTAAATTAGCAATAGTCTGATTAGTGACAACATTCTATATAGTGTCAGAGAGTAGATTCTGCAGTTCCTTCGTCAACTAACAAAAATTCAAGAGGTGAGCTCTAATTCAAAATATCACTTTTTCCAAGAATATCCGCTACTCCATGCATTCAACACATGATCACCAGTGGCAGCATAGCTCAGGCTATTAATCAAAGACTATGAACATAATTCAAGTTCAAATATGGTATTATGTTCTTTTGAAATATCTTGTTGTATTTTTGTTTCTTAAAACCTACCAAAAGAAATTATAATGGATTTCTTTGTGATAGATTTAGCAATTGAATTGTGGTGGTTTTAGTGGTTTTTCAATTTTACATATAGTAACAAACTAATGAAAATGGTATTTCAGTATGCTTGAAATAATTTATTTAATATTCCAATGTTACGTAAGACCTTCATAAACACACCTAAAGGACATACTGTATATAAAAAGTATTTGTTAGACTATTAGAATGTTGACGTCCAAAAGACACCTCAGTGGCTCGAAGGGAAGGTCCCTCGAGGCCAGGCTTTTCTATTGTTAAAATGCATGGTGCAAAATGTTACATATATACATTGCATAAACCAGGTTTCCATCCAACCTTTTTATGCGAGTAAAGTACATGTCGGATAAAACATGTCATGACAGGCCTGATGTGTGAGGGCAGACGCTGGGAGACGAGAAGCAAGTACAGGGAGTCAATATTTAATAAATAACAGACATGAAACAAAACACGGACAGCATCTGGACAAGGGAAACATAATGACAATAATGCTGACATGGGGATCAAACTGAGGAATAGACAGATACAGAGGAGGCAATCAATAACGTGATGGAGTTCAGGTGAGTCCAATGAAGCACTGATGCGAGAGGTGTGAAATGATGGAAAACCCGATGACGATAAACTTTCCCAATGTCGACAACAATATATGCCAGACAAGGTGGTATCTTTTTGTGTCGGTAAATTGAATTATGCTGTGAAAGCATGCAGTATATTTTGTGAGAAAACCTTCAGTAGAGTTGAAAATGTGATGGAACCCCATTTTAACTTGTATTTTTTATTCGATACATGGGAATATATTTAATGTGCATTACTTCATCACGCACAGCTTTTTATCTGCAACAAGTCAATTTGATGGAAACACATTTTTGGAGGGAAAATGTGCCTATTGTATTTATGCAGATTTTTGAATATTCGCTTGAAAATCTGTCGCCAATTGGCTAATGATTGGCTAATGATACAGACATGAAGATGGTTCTACTTCAGTCATCAGAAAACTTTTGACACTCATTTTAAAAGTTTGTATAGCTTTAAGTTGTTGTGGTAGTTTATTGACTCTCTGGTCCTGCCACTGTCCTGGTGACGTCAGTAATAATTCTGTGGACCAGACCAAGTTGAGTTATTACAATCCCTTTCTCTACAGATAGCCAGCCTAGCTGATTAAAGATAGTGTCACCTGTGTGTAAAATCATAAACAGCCCATGTTTGAGTATCTGTGATACAGTTGTGATACAAAATGATTACTGAGGGCTATTCATTTAATCATTGAGATTTATTCATTTTCCTACAACCAAAAATGACAATATACTTCTTATCCACATCTTACTTGCACTGTGTGAGACACTGGGGTCCACAAACGTATAGATGAAGTTGTTTCTGGGACAGGCTTTGACATGGATCTGCTTGAAATCAAACCCAATGTTATTTGTCACATGCTTTGTAAACCAACAGTGAAATGCTTACTTACAGGCCCATCACAACAATTTAGAGAGAGAAAAAAAAAGAGTAATGATAACTTCGCTATAAACATGGAGTACCAGTACAGAATCGATGTGCAGGGGTATGGGGTAATTGAGGTAGATGTACATATAGGTAGGGGTAAAGTGATTAGGAAACAGGATAGATAAAACACTAGCAGCAATGTACAGTGTGTGATGACTCAAAAGAGTTAGTGTAAAGAGGTTCAATGCAAATAGTACGGGTAGCAATTTGCTAAACTATTTGCAACACGTTTCAGGAAACTAGGCGTATGTCACGAGTCACTACCTCACAGAAGAGCTGTTTGAACGTAAACTTATTTTTTTTTATCAAAACGTTTTTTGGGGGGCAGAAATGCTGTTAAGTGGAGTGACACATGGGAACCCAAGAGCAGACCCAGACGAGGAAACAGGGATGAATTAACCTAAATATTTATTGTTACATAGGAGATATGAATTGCAGATCAAGGGGAAGCTCTGATGGGTGGTAGAAAACCAGGGTCTGACTAACAGAGGTTGGAGTTAGCTGAGTAGAACAGAGTAAACAGGTCCGGAGGGGAATCCAAGGTACTGCTGGTGAGTAATCCAGATCAGGGTAGTTGGGTGTTGAGATGTGGAACGGGAGACAGGAGCCATAGACAGAGCGGTAAACTGCAATGAGAGGATAAACAGCGTCAGGCAGGGAAACAGGCACAGCAGAGTAACAGGATCTTGAATAATAATAAAATGTCTAAAGAATGAACTGACTGAGCAGAGATTACGATCTGGCAGAGTGGAAGTGGCAGGACTGAGTATTTGTAGAGGTCTTGATTTTGGAACAAGTTGCAGCTGGTAGGGATCTGCTCTGGCTCCAGCACACCTGTCTCCAACCACACAATCACACAGAGAGGGAGACACCAGATGAACACCAAAGGGCGTAGCAGGGGAAGATGTGACAAATGCCTTCTCGAACATATAAACTTTCATGAGCCTTAATAACAAACTTGTATGCCATCTGTAAATACAAATACAATTGTTAAATTACGAGCCTAGTTGGTTAAGTCACAGAAAAAGTCAGCAACCTTTCCACTAGCCATGATTGGCTGAGATAATGAGCCAGCCGGACATGCCAAGAGATGAGTTTAGATTGGTCTGCCATATAGCATGCTTCTGTCTATTTGAGCTGGTCAGTATATGTAGGGTAATCCTGTCTAACGCGTCTTAAAAAAAATGCATTACGTTTTAGAACTTAACAAAAGACTCCAGTATGCAAGCATTTATTTCAATAGAATGTCACTGCAAAAACAGTTTCAGACCACTCTCGCCTGAGTGTGCCAGAGCGCAGAATAACTGATGAATTTACAAACGCTCAACACCCGTTGAATATGGCCGGTGTCAGTAAACGTTGGCAAAAAAAAGCATAATTAAATTGTTGCCAGGAGCACAGTTACAGTCACCAACGCTCTGGATAACATGAAAACAGCCTAACCAGCTCTGCTAGGGCAAGTAAAATGATCAGAGTTTGGGCTGAAGCTTAAGATGATTCTTCTGGAATTTCACATGGTTAGCGTGAACCAGAGTGACTTGACACAACAACGGGCCAAGCAAGCTGTACAAAGAAAATGGAAACGACACAGGATTTCTTCTTTAATGAAAGGGGTTGCAGTCGGCCGTGAAGCATTCATTCATGTATATGGGTAAGAGTCTAGCTACAGTTTCAGATATTATATGTTTCTAATTTTGTCAGAAAGTTGTTTTCATTGCAAGTTAAAGCTTACTGTTAGCTAGCTAGCTGACGTTAGACGGATGGCTCGCTAGCTAACATTACGTTTATGATCTGTGTGTAGTAATGTGATCTCAGAAAGCCATTTCGCATGGCTAGTTATAGCCTAATGTTAGCTAGTTAACTAGCTAACAGTGAACCTATTTGGTTCACTTTAGCTAGCTATGACAATCGGTTTGTATTGCTAGTACTCTATGGATTAGGATTATGGTTCATTGTTTAGCTAACTAGCTACATGTCTGAACAAAATATCCCAAGTTAATGCTTACTGCTAGCTAGCTAGCTGACGTTAGATGGCTGGCTCACTAGCTAACATTATGTTTATGATCTGTGTGTAGTAATGTTATCTCAGCATGCCATTTCGCATTGCTAGTTATAGGCTAATTTAGCTAGCTATGACAATCAGTTTGTATTGCTAGTAACGGTGACTAACCCCATTCCGTACAACTGTGCACAACCATAACATTCAAACGAGGCTGCAATGAAAACTAATAGGACTGCAGCGACTGTGTTGACATTAAAATCTGGGGTGTGAACTACGTTTCTATTCAAGTGTTGATTGACATGGTAATGGCTCTATAGTATTGGAGAAAAGTTGAAAAAACGGACCCCTCCGAAGCTGTATGTTACATTGTGACGTGTCATGGCGTAACGCACA
This sequence comes from Brachymystax lenok tsinlingensis, assembly GCA_030435695.1. Classification (NCBI taxonomy): domain Eukaryota; kingdom Metazoa; phylum Chordata; class Actinopteri; order Salmoniformes; family Salmonidae; genus Brachymystax; species Brachymystax lenok. The sequence continues at coordinate 8,130,346 of CM059818.1, read as the reverse complement.
GCACGCATAAAGCAACTAATTCTGTCTTACAGCCTCTCTCCACCAGGTGCAGCACTTCTCTTGCCGTTTAAAAACAAGAAAGGGACAGGGTAAGGCGGGGATATCTAGTCATTTTTTGCGTCATCACTGCAAGCTATCATGACTCTCAAAATCCGCTGTTTACTTCTGAAGATCACTTTAGCACCGCCTTAAAAAACAGATTCAAATTCGACACGAACCTTCAAATAGGTATGTAATGACACATTATTTGAACTCTTTATTATGTTTTACTTACATTTTAGAGGCGATAAGGTGATAAGTTGGACAGATCGAGTGAAAAAAAGCTGTTTCCCCACACAACATCTCTCCTTCTCACTATCACGCAATAGGTTTCGCTTCCCCACCCGCCATTTTTAAAAAGTCCCAACGGAGCTCATTGACTTCTTGAATCATGCAGAGATGGGCATCATGAAGGTCTCGTCATTGATTTTGTTGGAAAGGGGAGAAATTGTGCTTTACAATGGTTTTGATATTACAGTTGATCTGGAAATATTACGTTTTTTGGGCGCTAAAAAAAGGTAAATTGCACGGACCAGCGAGATGTACAAAAGTGAGTTAGTTTACGTTACTCTATGGATTAGGATTGTGGTTCATTATTTATCTAGCATGTATTAACAAAAAGACTCACCAGATGATTATGTGACCTATCAAATTAGCCAGGTGTGTCTGATGGTGATTACGGCTATCTATTGTATAATAATAAGAAAATATTTGTATCTGGAATTTGTCTTTCAGCATCAGTAGAATGCCCCTGACTCTTCCTCCACCAATCATACAAGGAGAATGGTCTAATGCCTCCCATGAAAAAGAGAGCTGGCCCAAGCAAACACAGGTTACACCTGAAGCACGAGGACTTGCAGCGGGTGGAGAACTTCATCAACAACTACGCAGAGGATAATGCAGTAGTATTACCAGGACACAAACACTTTGGTGGAAAGCTGCTGCAATCATATGCGGCAAAATCAGCAGTGTGGGGTCTCTACAAGGAATCGTTGACAACACTTGGTATGTAAAGCATAAACAACACGTTTTGATTATTTAATTGACCTCCAACATGATTGGCACTATTTTTACTGATCTCACATCATTTCTGTATTTTCCAGAGGTACGTGTAGTTGTGCTGTGTGTTATCATTTTAACTTCCATTTTCCAAGATGATATTTCTGTATGCAGTGCTGCTGCTCAGCACATTTGTAGGTAACTGAAACATACCTGAAAATGATGCATACATTTTTTTTTATGTTTTATGTTACATTACCTTTTCATTACCTTATCTTAATTTTGTTGTTTGCAGGTGTACTATCCTTCTGACCCTATGCAGCCAGGTCCCATCTACTTTTTAACTCTTCGCAACTGCAGTGGCCAAATAAGTTTGTGCTCTGGTATTGTGCCAGACAGACCAGGAGCGTTCGGACTCAGTCGGGACCAGGTTTCAGCTGCTGCGCAAAGCTGACATCCCTCCTCTCATATATGGTCTGCCTGTACATGCACCACCTGGACTAGACACAACTTATGTTTATGAGAAGATCAGGGAGTTTTGCGACTAAGAGGCTATGGACATCACATGCCCTGCACCAAAGTCAAGGGCAGGACAGAAACAGGCTCTCCGAATATAGATTCCCTTGTTCATGCTTGGTTCGTACAGACCAGTCATCAGCACTATCTGCAGTGCCTTTATTCAAATAACTCTTTCCTAACACACACGCCATACATTGCTGCTACAATTTTTTTTTATCTTGCTGCTCAGCCACTTTACCCCTTATTGTATATCTATCAACATCTATCACTGATATTGTTCTTGTACACACTGTATATTATTTTATTTATAATGACACTATCTATTTCAGATATTGCTACTATGCAAGTAACATTTGGCTGTACCGTTTACACCTTCTGTGGAGACCCATCCACTTGGCGAGATGTGGCTGGGGGTTATAGCATTTGTTTCACATGACCCTTCAATTTCAAGTGTGTCTGGGTGTCATCTAATATTCATAAAATATTTTTATCTGGACACTTTGTTTACCTGGAATTTTTCCTTATTGTAGGCTATACTTTCAGCCTTAATCTTTACTAAAATACTCACTGTTTAGCACATGACCTCACATGTGAATCCTTAAAGAGACTGGTGGGGCTGGCTTAAGAGGGTGTCAACAATGCTGAATGGGTGTAGACAAAGGAGAGCTCTCCAATAGGAACCAAAACATTCAAAGGCAATTTTCTCAAAAGTGAGTTTACCATTTCATCAACTTTCAAATTGTATTTTTTTTATTTAACCTTTATTTAACTAGGCAAGTCAGTTAAGAACTCATTCTTATTTACAATGACGGCCTACCAAAAGGCAAAATGCCTTATGCGGAGATGGGGCCTGGGATAAAAATATATATATATATCTATAAGAACATCTAGCCGCTCGAGAGCACCCTTACCTGCAGATCCAAAAATTATGTCTCCGTAATCTAGCATGAGTAGGATGGTCATCCGAATCAGGGTTAGTTTGGCAGCTGGGGTGAAAGAGTAGCGATTACGATAGGGGAAACCAAGTCTAGATTTAACTTTAGCCTGCAGCTTTGATATATGCTGAGAGAAGGACAGTGTACCGTCTAGCCATACTCCCAAGAACTTGTATGTGACTACCTCAAGCTCTAAACCCTCAGAGGTAGTAATCACACCTGCGTAGAGAGGGGCATTCTTCTTACCAAACCACATGACCTTTGTTTTGGAGGTGTTCAGAACAAGGTTAAGGGTAGAGAAAGGTTGTTGGACACTAAGAAAGCTTTTGTTGTAGAGGATTTAACACAAAATCCAGGGAGGGGCCAGCTGAGTATAAGACTGTATCATCTACATATAAATGGATGAGAGAGCTTCCTACTGACTGAGCTATGTTGTTGATATAAATTGAGAAGAGAGTGGGGCCTAGGATCGAGCATTGAGAAACTCCCTTGGTGACAAGCAGTGGCTGAGACAGGAGCTTTTCTGACTATATACACTGCACTCTTTGAGAGAGGTAGTTAGCAAACCGGGCCAAAGACCCCTCAGAGACACCAACACTCTTTAGCTGGCCCACATGAATGGAATGGTCTACCGTATCAAAAGCTTTGGCCAAGTCAATAAAAATAGCAGCACAACATTGCTTAGAATCAAGGGAAATGGTGACATCATTGAGGACCTTAAATGTTACAGTAACACATCCATAACCTGAGTGGAAACCAGATTGCATACCAGAGAGAATACTACAGACATCAAGAAAGCCAGTCAGTTGATTATTGAGTTTTTCCAACACTTTTGATCAACAGGGCAAAATGGAAATAGGCCTATAACCGTTAGGATAAGCTTGATCTCCCCATTTAAATAAAGGACGAACTGTGGCTGCCTTCCATGCAATGGGAACCTCCCAGAAAAAAGAGACAGGTTAAAAAGGTCACAGATAGGCTTGGCGATGATAGAGGCAGCAACCTTGAAGAAGAAAGGGTCTAAACCATCTGACCCAGATGTTTTTTGGGGGTCAAGTTTCAGGAGCACCTCGGACTTATTGACTGCCTGCAAGGCGAAACTCTGTTGCAGGGCACAGGAAAAAGAGGGAGAAGCATCGGGGATAGTTGCATTAGAAGGGGTGGGAGGTGAAGAAATGTTGTACGGGCAAGGAGGCATGGCTGAGTCAAATAGGAATCCTGACTTAATGAAGTGGTGATTAAGAGCTCAGCCATGTGCTTCTTGTCAGTAACAACCACATCATCAACTTTAAGGGATATGGGCAGCTGTGAGGAGGAGGGTTTACTCAACAAATTGGATGCAGTCTATCGCAGTGCCGTCCGTTTTGTCACCAAGCCCCATATACTACCCACCACTGCGACCTGTACGCTCTTGTTGGCTGGCTCTCGCTTCATACTCGTCGCCAAACCCACTGGCTCCAAGTCCCTGCTAGGTAAAGTGCCACCTTATCTCAGCTCGCTGGTCACCATAGCAGCACCCACCTGTAGCACGCGCTCCAGGCGGTATATCTCACTGGTCACCCCCAAAGCCAATTCCTCCTTTGGTCGCCTTTCCTTCCAGTTCTCTGCTGCCAATGACTGGATCGAACTACAAAAATCCCTGAAACTGGAGACACTTATCTCCCTCACTAGCTTTAAGCACCAGCTGTCAGAGCAGCTCACAGATCACTGCACCTGTACATAGCTATCTGTAAATAGCCCAAACAACTACCTCATCCCCTACTGTATTTATTTATTGATCTTGCTCCTTTGCACCCCAGTATTTCTACTTTGCACATTCATCTACTGCACATCTACCATTCCAGTGTTTAATTGCTACATTGTAATTACCTCGCCACCATGGCCTATTTATTGCCTTACCTTCCTTATCTTACCTCATTTGCACACATTGTATATAGACTTGTTTTTCTACTGTAATATTGACTGTATGTTTGTTTACTCGATGTGTAACTCTGTGTTGTTGTATGTGTCGAACTGCTTTGCTTTATCTTGGCCAGGTCACAGTTGTAAATGAGATCTTCTTCTCAACTTGCCGACCTGGTTAAATAAAGGTGAAATAAAATAAAAAAATGTTCTTTAACCGTTTCCCAGAACTTCTTGGGGTTAGACCAACAGAGAGAGAACTGCTCCTTAAAGTAACTAACTTAGGCCTTCCGGATAGCCTGAGTGCACTTATTTCTCATTTTCCTGAACGAGAGCCAGTCAGCATGAGTATGCGTGTGCCGAGCTTTTGCTAAATGCAATTCTTGAGGTGGAGTAATTCTGCAATATCACGGTCGAACCAGGGTCTGAACCTGTTTTCAATTCTAATTTTCTTTATGGGGGCATGTTTGTTAACAATACCACTGAAAGAATAAAAAAAGAAGGTACAAGCGTCTTTGACAGTGGGGATCAAGCTGATTCAATTCCATTTTACAGAGGCCAGTTCATGAAGGAAGACTTGCTCATTCAAGTTTTTTATCAAGTGTTTAACAAATGATGACAGATCGTTTCACTGAGCAGCCGTTATGAACACAGGCTGTAAAACAGTGATCACTAAGGTCATTACAGAAAACATCAGACTGATACATATCAGGATTATTTGTGAGGATAACAGGATTGGTAATAATCTGAGAAAGATTTAGGGAGTCCCATTGCTTTAGGACTTGGTCAGGTGGTTTATGCATGTCCCAGTTTAGGACAAATTCAGACTTAGTGTAAGGGGTCAGGAGAAAGCTTAGGGCAGGTAGGGTACAGGCCGGTGCTGATAGAGGACGATAGCACCCAGCAACAGTCAACAAAGAGCTATTTGAAAGTTTAATACTTCAAACAAGCAAATCAAATTGTTTGGGGACAGACTTGGTGGAGACAACCGAGGACTGAAGGTGATCCTTGGAAAAGATTTCAACTCCCCCAACTTTGGAAGATCTGGCTTGCCGAAAAAGGTTATAACCAGAAAAGGTTAACATCAGCATTCAAAACACTCTTCCTTAACCGCGTCTCAGTAATGACCAACACATCTGGATTGGAGCTGTAAACCCACACTTGATCCATTTGAGGTAATAAGCTTCTAGTTTTAAAGATGTTCTGTGCCCAGGCTTTTACGAGAGTAGAAATCAGTGAAGCAGATATCAGAGCACAAGTCAGAATTGGGGCTGGCAACTGTAGATGGGCTAGGGTGCACATGCACATTTCCATATATCATCAACAGTAATACAATCAAGGCACGGCATAGGACAGGGAGAGCTCTGCAGTGCTGATTTATGACATCTGAATGTGCATCAGATGGCAACAATATCATATTGTACAGCAATTTCATCAGGTAACATGAATACAAAGCCGGCGAGAGGTGGTTGGAATGGGATGGGAGGCCAAAAATCTGTGTAACCAATAGAGAGTCAGAGTCCCGAGTGTGGGAACAAATATAGTCTGTCCCACGGTTGGGAAAAGAAAGTTCGTAGTCAACAAAGCATGCAGGATTCATGAGGCAAAAAGTGAAATAGCAAAATGCACAATATTTTTTTTTTTATATATAACGACTTGGGGCTAGCCATTGTAAGTTCAGAGTCACTCGCCCCAAAAGCATAATTACTTTCCCATTGTTCCTCAAAAATGCAATGTATGATAAACCATTTTGTAGCTCTGAGTCTCTATTTTCATCCAATGTAAAAAAACACAATTTCAAATGTTGCTACATAAGACCAATTTGAGCCGGTAGGTCACATTTAGTAGTCTTAAGGCTTGGGGGTAGAAGCTTTTCATGGTCATGTTGGTTCCAGACTTGCATCGGTACCACTTGCAGTGTGGTAGCAGAGAGGACAGTCTGTGACTTGGGTGGCTGGAGTCTTTGACAATTGTTAGGGCCTTCCTCTGACACCGCCTGGTATAGAGGTGTTGGATGGCAGGGAGCTCGGCCCTAGTGATGTACTACCCATATGCACTACCCTTTGTAGCGCCAAGCAGTTGCCATACCAAGCGGTGATGCTTCTTGTCTTCTTATCAATATTTTCTCAATAGGTCAGCTGTTAAACTTTGTCAAACCTTTTCAACCTTCCTGAGATGGAAGAAGCGTTGTCATGCCTTCTTCAAGGCTGTGTTGGTGTGTGTGGACCATGTTAATTCCTTAGTGATGTGGACAGAGGAACTCTCAACCCGCTTCATTGGATTACAGGCTCAAAATGCCCAGAAACAAAGAACATTCTTCTGAACTCGTCAGTCTATTCTTGTTCTCAAACTAGACACTCTAATGTACTTGTCCATTTGCTCAGTTGTGCACCGGGGCCTCCCACTCCTTTTTCTATTCTGGTTGGAGCCAGTTGTTCTGTGAAGGGAGTGGTACACAGCGTTGTACGAGATCTTCAGTTTCTTGGCAATTTCTCGCATGGAATAGCCTTCATTACTCAGAACAAGAATAGACTGCCGAGTTTCAGAAGAAAGTTATTTGTTTCTGGCCATTTTGAGCCTGTAATCAAACCCACAAATGCTGATGCTCCAGATAATCAATTAGTCTAAAAAAGGCCAGTTTTATTGCTTCTTTAATCAGAACGACAGTTTTTAGCTGTGCTAACATAATTGCAAAAGGGTTTTCTAATGATCAGTTAGCCTTTTAAAATGATAAGCTTGGATTAGCTAACACAACGTGCCATTGGAAAACAGTAGTGATGGTTGCTGATAATGGGCCTCTGTACGCCTATGTAGATATTCCATAAACAATCAGCCATTTCCAGCTACAATAGTAATTTACAACATTAACAATGTCTACACTCTATTTATGATCAATGTGATGTTATTTTAAATGGATAAAAAAGTAGCTTTTCTTTCAAAAACAAGGACATTTCACAGTGAACCCAAACTTTTGAACAGAAGTGTACAGTATACATTGCATTTCTTTTCTGAATGAGCGGTCGTTTATGTGCAAGGTATTCATATTCCCGTGAGCGTAGCTTCCAAGTGTATGTACGATAAGTTGTCTCTGCCTCTCCTTACATACCCCTCCCTTTCCATTGCATCATCAAACCATCATGCTTTTGTTAGTCCACTAGGGACCTGTTTCCATTGTATTATGTATGTAATCAATAACCTATGCTGTGTATTTTACGTATTCTGTGTGTTGATTTAGTTAGTTAAAAAATAAATAAGACTGTATATCGCTGATTCATCACTTAGCGTTCATGCAGATTATGCAACGTTCAGAACGAGACTGATGAGGTAATAATGAATAATTGACTGTTAGTGATGTAAGCAATATTTATATAATCTTTAGAGTTTAAGTCGGGAGATGGCAACTCAGTAAATAACTGTTCCCGTGGTGCCCCAAATTCTTAATGAGTTAATTGTTACATGATTAATTTAATTGAGTAATAATTAAACATAGTAGGTAATTATTCTATTAGTAATAGTCATCACATTAATGATCACGTAACGACACTACCCTGCATGAATCTTCAGGTAGCTAACCAACCAGGTTCAACGTTAGCTATCTAACATTAGGCTACAGCTAGCTGATCAAATAGCTATGAGATATGAATAGTAAGGTCATACATGTAATGTTAGCTAGCGAGCCAGCCAGCTAACGTTAAATAGCTAGGTAAACAATGAACCATAATCACAACTCATGACGTTACTACCCTGCATGAATCTGCAGGTAGCTAACCAACCAGGTTCAATGTTAGCTAGCTAACATTAGGCTATATCTAGCCAAGCATATAGGTCTGAGATACGAATAATAAGGTCAAAACACGTAACGTTAGCTAGCGAGCCAGCCAGCTAACGTTAGCTAGCTAGCTGGGTAAACAATGAACCACAATTACAAGTAATTACGTTACTACCCTGCATGAATCTGCAGGTAGCTAACCAACCAGGTTGAATGTCAACATTAGGCTATAGCTAGCCAAGTAATTGGCTCTTTCTGTCAAAATTAGAATATCTGAGAATGTAGCTAGCCAGACTATCTTACCCGTATACATCATTCACGGTTGGACACGTCTCCTGGCGGATGACATGGTTGCCCTTAGTTTTAAGATGTAATCTGGAAGCTATCATACTTGAATTCCACTGATTTCAAAACTCAGTCCTCCAGAAAGTGGAGAGCAACAGTTATGTAGTTTTAATACATGATGATAAAAAAGCTGCGTTAGACTGGATTACCTAGACATACTGACCAGCTCAAATAGACAGAAGTGTGCTATATAGCAGACCAATCTAAACTCATCTCTCAGCATGTCCAGCCCACTCATTATCTCAGCCAATCAACGCTAGCGGGAAGGTTGCTCGCTAAACCGACTCAGGCTCGTAATGAAAAATGTGTATTCGTATTTACTGACCGCATACAAGTTTGTTATTAAGGTACATGAATGTTCACATGTTCGACACATTTTAATTTAAAAAAAAGTCTACGTTCAAACGGCCCTCCTGTGAAGTAGTGACCAGCTACATATGCCTAGTTTCCTGAAACGAGTCACATTTGACAGTCATTCTGTACATCTGAAATTAAGTATTCTCTTCTTTACCACTTCAAATGTAGTATGGCAACACATCTTACCCGATTACATATTTAGTGATTTAATGGAAAAGTTATGTTGGTGTACTACCGTACATTTTTGTTATTTATGTAATCTATGAATGGTTTTATTTGTCTAAATAAAATATGGACATTTCTTATTAAGAGGGGAAAATATTCCTGAACTGTAGACTACACATTTGACATTTTAATCTAAATTGTGATTGTGTTAAAATGTTGAATAAATTTAAAATTGTATTGTATTGTATTTGGACGTTATCTTGATGAAAGAAACAGATGTAGTGCTTCATTTTATATTGATATTTAAATTGTCTATCACACATCACTTTCATTTACAATGTGGTAATTAATTGTAAAAGTTGGTCTTCAACATCATTATTTTCGCAGAAGGGTAGCCTCGGTGTAGGCATAATTTGGCTAAGTAATTGTCTGCAATTTAACATGTTAAAACAAATCATCGTAATTGACTACATTTCCAGTCAAATCATATTTTATTTGGTCATATTCTTCCATTTATAATTTTCCTACTTCCTATTTCATTGTTCCTGATAGAATGTTAGGTTCAAGATAACCAACCTAGATAGGATGTTACTTAATTGGAAGAGGTTACTTAATTGGAGCGGGAGTATTGAACACAGACAGTTACCATTTCCCCAGTCTAGTAAGCCGAATTGACACCGTAACAACGTCAGATCAGCTGGTCTGCTATTTACTCCGGTGTTCTTTTCGTTACAACCACGGTTATTTTAACACGAAGCTCCATGTAATCTCCCGGTAGTATCGTTTCAAGGAAAACAGCTTTAACACGGTGGTACCTGCGAAGTTCTGCTTGTTCGTTGCAATGCACTTGTAGGGTCAATTGAAACCAACTTGCTGAACTTAATGCTTCAGTGCTGGATTTCTTAAAGGTCCAATGCAGCTGTTTTTTCCTCAATATCAAATAATTTCTGGGTTACTATTAAGTACCTTACTGTCTGTTTTCAATTAAAAAGGTAAAAAATAAACAAAAATGAAAAAATTCAATTTCTCAAGCAATAATTTTGATAGGACTGTCTGTGAGTGGTCTGAGGGGTGTATTTGGATAAGCCTAATGGTCGGGGTGTGTAACCTGATAACTCATGCTATTGGCAGAGAGACGGGCAAACAATCTTTGTTATTGGTCGATCAATTTAACCAAAACCCACACCCAGCCAAACTAGATGAAATTTCTGGTTATTTTCATACAGCTCTTACGGTAAAAGTGCATCATCATAATTTTCACAATTTCACAGTATTATTCCAATAATGTGGAAATACAGTGCATTTGGAAAGTATTCAGACCTCTTCCCCTTTTCCACATTTTGTTGTATTACAACCTTAATCTAAAATGGATTAAGTAAATGTTTTCCCTCATCAATCTAAACACAACACCCCATAATGACAAAGCAGAATAGGTTTTTAGAATTTCTTGCAAAAGTTATGAAAAAGTAACTACACCAACATGAGTTTTCCATTCATAAAATGTGTAGGGTAAATTGCCACAGCAGATTTTCCATGGAAAACATTAACTGAAGTCCAAGCTAAAACACCAGGTTTTCAAATGGCATTTAAACACCTCAAGCAGTTTCACAGTACAATGGAAATATATGTTTTATTTGTGTACTTTATAAAATGTACACAAATAATGATGAATAATCAGGCATTTTCTAAATAATTGGGAGCTTTGCTCTTAAATTCAGAATGTTTTAACCAGAAGTATGGAAATTCTACCAGAACAAAACACAAAAAGCCCTGGAATCAGCTAAGAAGAGCTAATACACTGACAATGTCACTAGGCTAAAGACCGCAAACACCAAGCATTGGCATCAAGAGAAGACGGCATGGAAAATGTAAAGAAAGTGGTGGGAGTCATTAGTGTGCCAGGGGCCAAAGCTGAGGACAGTGGTACAACTGCAAACATCATCAACAAACACTTTGCTGTGACCTCATCTGCTTTGCCTCCACTCGATGTGACGCTCCCCCCCACCAGCTTCCAATCCTCCCAGTCTGGGATGTCGGGGATGGCCTTAAGTATCTGCCTCTGATTCCAAAGGTTGCAAGTTAGAACCAAGCGATAGAAAGCTGTTTTTGATATTTTTTTGTTTTAAGCCTATCCCAAACCTGAACTTACCAATCGGAGTTAATGCCTAACCTTAATAATTTGGAGTTAACTATCATCAATGCAGAGACAACTGGATGAGTTAAGCACCTGGACCGCTAACAATGACATGCTCCTCAATGACAAGAAATGTGTAATTATGCATGTCACCTTCTCCAAAAATGTATCTCCCCTAATAACATCATCATCAGAGACACCCAAGTTCAGAGTGCTGGGTCAAACTGTACAGCAGGAGCAGCCAGGTTGGAATCATGACCACATGCGCCAGCAGGAAGCTGTTCCTTCCCAAGCGCATTAAGCACTTTGTTACCACAGCAGACCTACTGTCCATCTATGTCAGCTATGTAAGACCAGTACTAGAGTATGCTGTCCCAGCCTGGCATGCTGGCCTCAAACAAACCTTGTCTGCTCAGCTGGAGCATGTCCAGAAGAGAGCCTGTTGAATAATTCTGAGCAGGTCGTGATAGCTACCAGGAAGCCCTCGAAACCCTGGGAATCATGTCCCTGGAGAGCAGACGGGAGCAGATCTGCCTGACATTTGCTAAATCCCTGCAGAACTCCCAGTGTGCAGACCGGCTCACCCCAATCATACTTCACCAAACTGCTCAAAGCAGACACGAAATAGCCCAGGGGACCTAAGAAATTCCTACTAAAAACATTAGAGCCTATGTTATTTCTGAATCTGCCACCCCAAGTATTGTTTTATCATTAATGTATTGTTCATGAAACGCTTATAGATTATTTTGCCCCAATGCAATGTGTAGACTGTGTCTTGCAGTTACAACATACAGAGAAAGTTGTAGCCTACATCCTAAATTTGCCAAAAAATATAGCTATACTTTTTGTGAATGTTCGCTCAAATCGCTATAGGGTTTTTATTTCAACTGTTCAGAAATATTAGGCAGAGACGTAACACATGCGCAGGACATGATTTTAGTAGATTAGCTCTACATTTCATAGTTATTATTTTCTGTGAGCTCAATGCACACATTGCACAGTTTCTCTAGACCTAAATCAGATCAAGTCCAAACTGTGCAATGTAGTATGGATTTGTAGTTTCCAACAGGCCAATTCTGTTTAGTGCAGAAAACGTGGTAATTTACTACAATGAACATAATCCGTTGCCTGCCTACTTGTCCATTCTGCTTGTTTCTTTTACACCTGCTACATTAGGTTAGTGTGGGGAAAACACAGAGAGAGAGAGAGAGAGCGAGAGAGAGAGAGATAGAAGACTGCGAGATTGAGAGGGATATAGAGCAGTTGCTTCATGAGGCCTCTACCTGAATGTACATGATCTAAGTGATTGATGGTTGGTATTCAGCAATCATAAAAGTATGCTTATTTACTTTGAAGAACTAATAAAATAGCGATTTTGTCAGACATCATAGGGAGTAGTGATGCGTGGTGACTCATAAACAGCAGTCCCTGTGGACCCGGGGCTGATGGGTTAAGAAATATTACTTGTCTCGAAGCCACTCCTGCGTTGTCTTGGCTGTGTGCTTACGGTCATTGTCCTCTTGGAAGGTGAACCTTTGCCCCAGTCTGAGGTCCTGAGCACTCTGGAGCAGGAGGATCTCTCTGTACTTTGTTCCATTCATCTTTCCTCGATCCTGACTAGAAAAACATGCCCACAGCATTACCACCATGCTTCACTGTAGGGATGGTGCCAGGTTTCCTCCAGACGTGACGCTTGGCATTCAAGCCAAAGAGTTCAAACTTTGTTTCATCAGACCAGGGAATCTTGTTTCTCATGGTCTGAGAGTCCTTTAGGTGCCTTTTGGCAAACTCCAAGTTGGCTGTCATGTGCCTTTTACTGAGGAGTGGCTTCCGTCTGGCCACTCTACCATAAAGGCCTGATTGGTGGAGTGCTGCAGAGATGGTTGTCCTTCTGGAAGGTTGTCCCATCTCCACAGAGGAACTGTGGAGCTCTGTCAGAATCACCATTGGGCTCTTGGTCACCTCCCTGACCAAGGCCCTTCTCCCCTTATTGCTCAGTTTGGACGGGCAGCCAGCTCTAGGAAGTCTTGGTGATTCCAAATTCTTCCATTTAAGAATGATGGAGGCCAGTGTGTTCTTGGTTGACCTTCAATGCTGCATACATTTTTGTACCCTTCCCCAGATCTGTGCCTCAACACAATCCTGTCTCGGAACTCTACAAACAATTTATTTGACCTCATGGCTTGGTTTTTACTCTGACATGCAGTGTCAACTGTGGGACCTTATATAGATAGATGTGTGTCTTTCCAAATCATGTCCAATCAATTGAATTTACCACAGGTGGAATGCAATAAAGTTGTAGAAACATCTCAAGTGTGATCAATGGAAACAGGATGCACTTGAGCTCAATTTCGAGTCTCATAGCAAAAGGTATTTTATTTTTTATAGATTTGCAAAAATGTCTAAAAACCTGTTCACTTTGTCATTATGGGGTATTGTAAACTCAGCAAAAAAGAAACAACCCTTTTTTAGGACCCTGTCTTTCAAAGATAATTAGTAAAAATCTAAATATCTTCACATATCTTCATTGTAAAGAGTTTAAACACTGTTTCCCAAGCTTGTTCAATGAACCATAAAACATTTATGAACTTGCACCTGTGGAACGGTCATTAAGACACTAACAGCTTACAGACGGTAGGCAATTAAGGTCACAGTTAGGAAACTTAGGACACTAAAGAGGCCTTTCTACTGACTCTGAAAAACATCAAAAGAAAGCTGACCAGGTTCCCTGCTCATCTGCGTGGATGTGCCTTAGGCATGCTGCAAGGAGGCAGATGTGCAGATGTGGCCAGGGCATAAAATTGCAATGTCCGTAATGTGAGACGCCTAAGACAGCGCTACAGGGAGACAGGACGGACAGCTGATCGTCCTCGCAGTGGCAGACCACGTGTAACAACACCTGCACAGGATTGGTACATCCGAACATCACACCTGCGGGACAGGTACAGGATGGCAACAACAACTGCCCGAGTTACACCAGGAACGCACAATACCTCCATCAGTGCTCAGACTGTCTGCAATAGGCTGAGAGAGGCTGGACTGAGGGCTTGTAGGCCTGTTGTAAGGCAGGTCCTCACCAGAAATCACCGGCAACAACGTCGACTATGGGCACAAACCCACCGTCGCTGGACCAGACAGGACTGGCTGTGTTCTTCACTGACGAGTCGTGGTTTTGTCTCACCAGGGGGTGATGGTCGGATTTGCGTTTATCGTCGAAGGAATGAGCGTTACACCCGAGGCCTGTACTCTGGAGCGGGATCAATTTGGAGGGTCCGTCATGGTCTGTGGCGGTGTGTCACAGCATCATCGGACTGAGCTTGTTGTCATTGCAGACAATCTCAACGCCGTGCGTTACAGGGAAGACATCCTCCTCCCTCATGTTGTACCCTTCCTGTAGGCTCATCCTGGCATGACCCTCCAGCATGACAATGCCACCAGCCATACTGCTCGTTCTGTGATTGACATTCCTGTCTTGCAGGAAATCAGTGTTCTGCCATGGCCAGCGAAGAGCACGGGTCTCAATCCCATTGAGCACGTCTGGGACCTGTTGGATCGGAGGGTGAGGGCTGGGGCCATCCCCACCAGAAATGTCTGGGTTCTTGCAGGTGCCTTAGTGGAAGAGTGGGGTAACATCTCACAGCAAGAATTTGCAAATCTGGTGCAGTCCATGAGGAGGACATGCACTGCAGTGCTTAATGCAGCTGGTTGCCACACCAGATACTGACTGTTACTTTAGATTTGAACCCCCTCCTTTGTTCAGGGACACATTATTCAATTTCTGTCAGTCACATGTCTGTGGAACTTGTTCAGTTTATGTCTCAGTTGTTGAATCTTGTTATGCTCATACAAATATTTATACATGTTAAGTTTGCTGAAAATAAACGCAGTTGACAGTGAGAGGACGTTTACTTTTTTGCTGAGTTTATGTAGATTGATTAGGTGAAAACATTATTTAATACATTTTAGAATAAGGCTGTAACGTAACAAAATTTAGAAAAAAGGAAGGGGTCTGAATACTTTCCGAATGCACTGTATATGTGAAAGCACCATACTTCCTTAGACATTGTCAACCTAGAACTCATTAGTCCACTCTCTCTCCCCCCTCTCTGGACTGGCTGTTTTCAGCAGATATGGTTGTTTATAATCTCCTGTTCCCTCTTGTGACTTTTGTCATGGGGGATTAAAACATACATTTGGTCAGGTATCTAATAACTGTGTGCACTGAAGGGAGAATATGCATTTCCTACTGTCGCATTGCAAAATGTCTCCGGGAGAGGCTACAGCTGTAACCTTGACAATGACAATAATGGCTATTAAAATGGAAATAAAAAGGATTTCCCTGTGGAATTAGCATGTCTGATCGGTTTTCATAACAGGGTTTTGTTGGAGCTATAAGCAGCTGGAATCACAGGATGTATAACGTTGAATGGATCACAAATCAGAGACAACAGATTGATTTGCTCGTTGTTGTCATTTGAACACGTTATTGTGGTCCGGGTTAGGCACTTGGACCTAGAGTGATGTCATGGATGTTATTGCTGATACTGAGGGAGATGGGTGAAAACAGAAACGGACTAGCCATAGAGCAGATCGGGTAAATGCCAGATGGCCTTGTCCATCTTCAGCCCAGTGGGCCTGACCAAAGATTTTCTTTTTTCACAGAAGGATCATTATTTGACTTATTTAGTGTGTAACAAATGCCCCGGGACAATTTCTGGTCCCAGTGTCACGATCTTCGGAAGGGACAGACCAAGGCGCAGCGAGGTATCCAGTATACATGTTTTATTATTCACGTAACTGGGACAAAACAACAAAACGAACGTAACGAAGATCGTGACGCTGACCACAACTAAACATAAAACAAGCTATGCTCAAACAATAACCCACAAAACCTAATAGAAAACCCCAAACATATATATGGTTCCCAAATAGAGACAACGACACACAGCTGCCTCTAATTGGGAACCATTACCCAAACATAGAAATATATCACCTAGAACATAAAAAACCCTACACCAAAAACAAAACTAAACACACCAGCCTGTCTACTCAAACCTGGGCGTGACAGTACCCCCCCAAAGCGCGGACTCCGACCGTGCCACAAGTCCATGGGGGTCATCGGGTGGGTCTTTTAGTCCCAGGTGGCGGCTCCGGTGCTGGCCGTGCTGACTCGAGGTCACACACCGAGGTCACACAATACTATATCTGTCGATCTGCCCTCAAGGCACTTAAGCCTAATTGTGCTTGGGTCGCCGTCAATAATGGCTGATCCCTGGCCGTGACCCCAGCCTCTGAGGGTGTCTCAGGGAGAGTGGGATATGCAAAAAAAAAACATTTCCATTTCACACCACACTTGTACAGGTTACACCCCATTTGTCCTTACTGGCTCAGTCTCTGAATCAATCAGGCATCTACAAACATACAGTATGTCACAGAAATTGACTGACAGTCAAATGACTTATTAACACTACTTGTTTTATGCCGACATAATGCCTTTATAAGGCTGCCATAAGCATGTCATAATGTGTCATAATAGTTGATTACCTTGAATGTCATTACATTGTAATGATGATGATGCGTCACTTGGGAACCACTCTGTGCTCTCTCTCTGCTTTCACTCTCTCATTCCGCCTCTCTTTCTAGCACTATCTACCACTCTCACCCTCTTCACTACTCATTCACATGTTCATTAACTTAGACATAGGGCATCTCTAGTCTCTCTCGCTCAACTTCTCTCTTGGCTTTATATCTCTCTCCTTCACAATGGCTGTGTGATTATGGGTGAGCAAGGTAGCACGTACATTAATCAGTGCCCTCCTTGCTCCCTTCGACCACTGAAAGGCATTAGCTTTACAAGAACATATTTTACTTTGAAGCCCGGTTTAATCATCCCAGCCGAAGTCCTGATGGAATCCTGTCTTCTATTGATTGCAGTAAAACTTGCCAGTTAACTTCTTCACATCCAAAGTTGTAGAGCCCATACCTGGGGAAAAAAAGGTATGTTTTGGTTAGTGCATAAACATGGAGGTTCAGTAGGTCGGGGCAGGTATGATCTCCAGATAATACATGTTCCAGGGTGAAACATTCAATTAATATTGTTATTTAAGTAATGTTGTTAACTGTTAATTGGACAAACAACCAAATACATTTTCCCCACAGGCAAAGACAGTAAGCTTGAAAATGTAGGAGTTGTGTTAATTATATATTGAATCCAATGGTTAAATTAAGTTAAATTAAATGAATGACATTCTTATGCGTTAGCAATCTTTTGATATCAGCTAGTAGTGATGCCTACAAATAATTTATTTAATATTGGAACATGATTTCACATTTTCCAAGTTTCAGAACTATACTACATGACCAAAAGTATGTGGACACCTGCTCATTGAATATCTAATTCCAAACTCATGGGCATTAATATGGAGTTGTTCCCCCCTTTGCTGCTTTAACCCACGCTGCCCTCAAACCAAGGCACGCTACCTGCTAATTATCTAAAGGCTATGTTTCAACTTGTCAAATTCAACTGATTTTCAAACAACAGTTTAATTTTCAAATAACAGATTGAAATGAGGTGCGTTCTGCCTCCTCATTAATTCACATAGGAGTAGCCCATTTCACTGTAGCGGACAATTTAGGTTTGAGGCATGCTAATGTAAGGTGAGGATTAGCTAGATGAGCCGGACAAACTTCTCTCTTTGTTGAGAGCCCAAGCAATACCCCAGTGTTTCCCCTGGTCAAGTATGCAGACATTTGTGACCCGTTTCAAGAAGCAAGGCGTATGTCGTTCACTCGTCCCTACTTCAAAGGATAGGTATTTTCCTTATTTATTTATTTTAATCAAAATGCATTTCTTGGTTGAAATGCATTCTGGAACATGTGAACTTTCATGTACCTTAATAACAAACGTCTATGCCATCTGTAAATATGAATACAATTATTAAATTACAAGCCTAGTTGGTTTAGCCACGGAAAAAGTGGGGAACCTTCCCGCTAGCCATGACTGTCTGAGATAATGGATGGACATGCTGAGAGATTGGTCTGCCATGTAGCATGCTTCTGTCTGTAACGTGAGCTGCTCAGTATGTGTAGATAATCCTTGCTACCGTGGCTTTTTTGAAAGATAAAACATTAGCCATGGAGAATTGCAAAAGTGTTGCTACGGCTCTCAACAACATTGCTGCCCTGAATTTAGCAGGCGCTATTGACAAAGATCAGTTGGAAAAAGTTGCGATGGACTACTTTCTGCACACACGGTCAGTGTGAACTTGAGTGACTTGACACAATGCGGGCCAAACTAGCTGTACAAACAAAACAGAGTTAAAGGGGTTCTAGTCTGCCGTGCAGCGTTCATCCATGTATACGGGTAAGAGTCTAGCTACATTTTCAGATATTATATGTTTCTAATTTGGCAGAAAGTTGTTTTCATTGCAAGTTAAAGT
The DNA here is from genome assembly GCA_030435695.1 of Brachymystax lenok tsinlingensis. Classification (NCBI taxonomy): domain Eukaryota; kingdom Metazoa; phylum Chordata; class Actinopteri; order Salmoniformes; family Salmonidae; genus Brachymystax; species Brachymystax lenok. The sequence continues at coordinate 8,111,743 of CM059818.1, read as the reverse complement.
GTACTGTTAGCTAGCTAGCAAATGTTAGCTTGCTGGCTCGCTAACGTTACGTGTATGATCTGTGTAGTAATATTATTTGTATCTCAGAAATCCATTTGCATTAATGTTAGCTAGCTAGCTAACATTGAACTTAGTTACTACATGCATGGTGGCTAGCTATGACGATCAGTTTGTATTGCTAGTAGTATGGGTTGGGATTATGGTACATTGTTTAACTAGCTAGATGTCTAAACAAAAGACACTACTTCGCCTGATGATTGATTACATGACCCATCACGTTAGCCAGGTGTGTCTGGGGTTGATTACGGCCATCTATTGTATTTCATGAACATGTGTACATGTCTAGAAAATAGTGACCCATCCACTTAGATAGATGTGGCTGGGGGGTGGTTATAGTATTTCTTTCACATCAATTTAGACGTGTGGGTCTGGTAGGGGTGTGCCGGCACGGCCGTATTCGTATCCATACGATGAAAATCAGATCAGATGATACTCGTGATTATGAAGTGTTTAAATGTACATAAGTAGATGTTGGCAAAATACCTCCCTGCACATTCTCACTGCAAAAAAAGCTGCAGATTAGAAGCAGCACGCGGAGGGGTGTTTTTTTCCGTGTCTGTGTGTCCTCAATTTGCCATGGGCAGTCAATTTTGCTGTCACTGTCATTTTTCACCATACCTTGCCCCACTTGTTAGATACAGTTGAAGTCGGAAGTTTACATACACCTTAGCCAAACATTTAATCCTAGTAAAAATCCCATGTCTTAAGGTCAGTTAGGATCACCACTTTATTTTAAGAATGTGAAATGTCAGAATAATAGTAGAGAGAATTATTTCAGCTTATATTTCTTTCATCAGATTCCCAGAGGGTCAGAAGTTTACATACACTCAATTAGTATTTGATAGCATTGCCATTAAATTGTTTAATAAGGCTAGGCGTCCCGCTAGCGGGACAACTTCCGGTAATTCAAATAAATAATCATAAAAATGATGGATATTGAACATTTAGGTACATACAAGTGTCTTATATTGGTTGAAAGCTTAACCTCTTAGCGCGCCGATCCCTTTAGCGGGATCGTTTTCAGAGCAAACATAACGCGCCAAATTCAAAATACATATTCGTAATACATATTCGTAATATTTAACCCGATATACAAGTGTTGCATAGTGTTGCATAGCCATCAAAAGCTCTGCTTCTTGGCAATATCACTGCGTTGTCAGATTTTAAAAGGCTTTACGGCGAAAGCACTACATTTGATTGTTTGAGGCTAGTACCTCACATATTTTCCACATTAGCATAAATTCATATCCAGCTCGGTTCTCAAAATATCCATATCACAGCTAATATAAATCGCTTACCTTTCAAATAACTTCTTCTGAGGTCTTCCCAAGTGTCCAAACAAGATAATCCATGGTTCTTTTGTTAGAAAAAGTAAATAATTATATCCATAAATATCCGTTGTTTTTGGCACGTTACGTTCAGCTACTCCACCAAGCATTGTCAGTCTACTCGCCGTTTTACAGTGAAGGGATCGCGTTCAAATTATACCTCTCATCTTTTTCACAAACAAATCAAATATCATTAATAATGCATCCTTATGTATTCTTTTATGAATAATAGCGATCATATTTTACAAGAACGGTAAGTGAAACGTTAAAAGACGAAAAGAAAGTTGGTCGCGCTGGGCGCGTTCCGTTCTCGTGAGCGTGCACGTCTGTTTACCTATTTTCCCTACCCGTAGTAATTCTCTCTCTCTAAGGATCTGGTCAGAGCTTTTCCTCCATACCCTTTCCAGAGACTGTTGACATCTAGTGGAAGCCATAAGTACTGCAACCTCGGTCCTATTCCCCATAGAAAAATATTACATGGGCTTCAAAATGAGAGGAGAGCCAAAGAAAAATAAATTCCGGACAGAAATTTCTCTGGTTTTTGCCTGCTAAATCTGTTCTGGAATAGCCACAGACTATATCTTAATGGTTTTATAAACTTCAGAGTGTTTCCTATCCAATAGTACTAAATATGTAAATATCCTAGTTTCTGGCCATGAGTGGTAGGCATTTAACTTTGGGCACGTCAGACAGGCGAAAATTCGGAAAATGGGACCCTAGCTGGAAGAGGTTAAATACTTAATGTAACTGCACTGTCCGATTTACAGTAGGCTTTACAGCGAAAGCATGCCATGCAATTGTTTGCCATACGACCACATAAAAATATTTTTCCACCAACACAGATTTCATACATTCACAAATAGCGATTAAATATTCACTTACTTTTTGAAAATCTTCCTCTGATTTGTCATCCAAAAGGTCCCAGATATAACATGTAGTGTCATTTTGTTAGATAACATCCTTCTTTATATCCCAAAAAGTCAGTTGAGTTGGCGCCATCGATTTGAGTAATCCACTCGTTCAACATGCCAAGATAGGAATCCGAAAATATACCCCTAAAATTTGTTTCAACAAGTCAAAATAAGTTTCTATCCAATCCTCAGATACCCTAAAATGTAATCAAACTATAACATTTCATACAGAAAGAAGTATGTTCAATAGGAAAGCGATATTAGCAGGTGCGCATTGTCTTCATGGCGCGCACACACAAATTTCCAAGCAGATCCATTGGAAGAGCATGGGCTCTCAAAAAAAATAATCTGGTTGGTTTTTCTTTGGATTTTCTCCTACCATATCTATAGGGTTATAGTCTCCTACATTAATTCAACATTTCTACAAACTTCAGAGTGTTTCCTATCTAATGGTACCAATTATATGCATATCCTTGCTTCAGGGCCTGAGCAACAGGCATTTACTTTGGGCACATCAGTCAGGTTGAAATTGAGAAAAAAGGACCCTAGCCTGAAGAAGTTTCACATGAGAGGCCATGTGCTAAACAGAGTGAGTAAGGTAGTGTGGTAAACAACCAAAGATTTCAAGACTTAAGGACTTAAAGTACAATAAGGAAAAACTCCAGGTAAAATACACTTTATCTAGTCCTTGGCCTATATAGTAATCTGCCTTTGGTGCAGGTCATGTTGTTCTTTACATTACCGTCTCTGGTAAACACATACTATATCAAATAAAATCGATGTTTATTTGTTAAATGCACAGGATACAGAAGGTTTAAACGGTACAATGAAAAGGTTACCTTCATATGCGCATAGTAGCAATATCAAAAATAGATACAAATATTTTGTTAATATTTTATAATTACCCGAACACTAGGGGTGTGCCGAGTAGTTGGACAAAATTAGTATCAATCACAGATATGGACAATTTTCTGGACACAATTTTCATCACAGTATTTTTTGTAATTATCTGTGATATAAAAAATAAAAAAACAGGTGCCAGCAATCATGTGTCAGTATCTGAGTTTCTAAACCCTACTGTACAGTCTGAGCCATTCATGTGCGTGATCTAAATAACTCCAATGGCTAGTTTGCCTGTCTGTAAAGAGAAGGGGGGCTGTATGTTGATCATGCTTCTCTGATTGGATAGAGTGAAGCTGGATTTCTCCATCCACTCACTTCATAATTTCACCCGATCACTTTTCCTCCCAAGTTTTCGGTCTGGTCATTTAGATTGCTGCTGCCTGCTACTATGATAAATCACATGGCGAGGACATTTGCTATCAAGCTATCAATGTGCAAAATACAGTTGAAGTTTACATACACTTAGGTTGGAGTCATTAAAACTCGTTTTTCAACCACTCCACAAATTTCTTGTTAACAGACTATAGTTTTGGCAAGTCAGTTAGGACATCTACTTTGCGCATGACACAAGTAATTTTCACAAAACATTTTACTAACAGATGATTTCACTTATAATTCACTGTATCACAATTCCAGTGGGTCAGAAGTTTACATACACTAAGTTGACTGTGCCTTTAAACAGCTTGGAAAATTTCAGAAAATTATGTCATGGCTTTTGAAGCTTCTGATAGGCTAATTAAAATAATTTGAGTCAATTGGAAGTGTACCTGTGGATGTATTTCAAGGCCTACCTTTAAACTCAGTGCCTCTTTGCTTGACATCATGGGAAAATGAAAATAAATCAGCTAAGACCTAATATTTTTTTTAGACCACCACAAGTCTGGTTCATCCTTGGGAACAATTTCCAAATGCCTGAAGGTACCACGTTCATCTGTACAAACATTGGTACGGAAGTATATACACCATGGGACCACGCAGCCGTCATACTGCTCAGCAAGGAGATGTGTTCTGTCTCCTAGAGGTTAATGGTTGTGATATGAGAACTGAAAATGGATCAACAACATTGCAGTTACTCCACAAATTCCTAGAGCAAAACCTAGTTCAGTCTTCTTTCAAATAGAGATGAATTCGCCTTTCAGCAGGACAATAACCTAACACACAAGGCCAAATCTGCACTAGAGTTGCTTACTAAGACAACATTTAATGTTCTTGAGTGGCCTAGTTAAAGTTTGGACTTAAATCAGCTTGAAAATGTCTGTCTAGCAATGATCAACAATCAACTTGACAGAGCATAAAGAATTTAAAAAAGAATAATGGAAAAATATTTTATAATCCAGGTGTGCAAAGCTCATAAAGACTTACCCAAAACGACTCACAGCTGTAATCGACGCCAAAGGTGCTTCTACTAAGCATTGACTCAGGGATGTGAATACGTATCAATTCGATTTCTGTACTTCATTTTCAATAAATGTACTAAAATATCCAAAAACATTTTCACTCTGTCATGAGGTGAGCCAGGCCCAGCCAATCAGAATTAGTTTTTACCAACAAAAGGGCTTTATTACGGACAGAAATACTCCTCAGCACCCCTCCCACACCTCCTCAGCTTATAAGAAATTAACATTAAATTATCAGGATACAGCTTCGGTGGACATTCCTGCAGTCAGCATGCCAGCATGCCTCCCTCAAAACTTTAGACATCTGTGGCATTGTGTTGTGTGACAAAACTGCACACTTTAGAGTGGCATTTTATTATCCCCAGCACAAGGTGCACCTGTGTAATGATCATGCTATTTAATCAGCTTCTTGATATGCTACACCTGTCAGATGGAAGGATTATCTTGGCAAAGGACAAATGCTCACTTACAACATTTTAGAGAAATAAGCTTTTTGTGCGTATGGAACATTTGAGATTTTTATTTTTTAGCTCATGAAACATAAGACCAACACTTTACATGTTGCGTTTATATTTTTGTTCAGTGTAATTAATAACAATCAGGATGTTGTGTCCAATGGGGTAATGCAGATGGACAAACCCCATGCTTCAGCCTGTGTACATTTTATAGCCACTACGCAGCAGCAGTTGGGCTACAGGTGATAATGGTTATTCTTAATAGCACATCAAGTCCAATTTGTTAAAATAATTTTTAGTTCATTTTTACCAATATATTATTTCTTGAGATGTAAATGATATTTTATATGGTGTCAGCATAATTTTATTTTCATATATGTTGTAGTAGAATGTCCTTTTTAAAAGTCACTAGAACTGAGCTTCTCAGTCCTTTTACATAAAAATTATCCCAGGAAAGAACCCCAGACCCCCTAAACAAGGGGACACACCCTGATCTGTTTCACCTGTCTTTGTGATTGTCTCCACACCCTTCCAGGTGTCGCCCATCTTCCCCATTATCCCCTGTGTATTTAATCAAATCAAATTTTTATTTTATCAAATCAAATCAAATTGTATTGGTTAGCAGATGTTAATGCGAGTGTAGCGAAATGCTTGTGCTTCTAGTTCCGACCATGCAGTAGTATCGAACAAGTAATCTAACAAATTCACAACAACTACCTTATACACACGAGTAAAGGAATGAATACGAGTATGTACATATAAATATATGGATGAGCGATGGCTGACCGGCATAGGCAAGATGCAGTAGATGGTATGGAGTACAGTATATACACACATATATATAGATGAGTAATGTAGGATATGTAAACATTATATAAATGGCATTGTTTAAAGTGGCTAGTGATACATTATTTCATCCAATTATAATTATTAAAGTGGCTAGAGATTTGGGTCGATGGCCGAACGGCATAGGCAAGATACAGTAGATGGTTTAGAGTACAGTGTATACATTTGATATGAGTATGTCGGATACGTAAACATGTCGGATACGTAAACATTTAGACCTGTGTTCTCTGTTTGTCTGTTGCCCGTTCGTCTTGTTTGTTCAAGTCAACTAGTGTTTTGTGTCTCAGCTCCTGCTGTTTCCTGTCTCTCTTTTCTCGCCCTCCTGGTTTTTGACCCTTGCCTGTCCTGACTCCGAGCCCGCCTGCCTGACAACTCTGCCTGACCCGGAGCCTGCCTGTCGACCTGTACCTTTGCCCCCTCTGGATTACCGACCTCTGCCTTACCCTGGCCCTGCCTGCCGCCCGGTACTGTTGCCGCACCTCTGATTTTCTGACCCCTGCCTGCCTTGACCGGTCTATTGCCTGCCCCTGTTGGAAGATTAAGCTATTGTTTATTCGATGTGGTCTACATCTGGGTCTTACCTTCATATCTGATAGGACTGGAATTGGTCAAATTTGCAGTTTAATGCTGACTTGCCTAGTTAAATAAAAATGTTAATAATACATGTACAACATGATCCTCTTGCCCTGAAAATATGATGGTCATTACTTAAATGTAAGGGGAGGTATACTTGACCCCAGACAATCGATCTGAGATCGACTAAAAGCTGCAATATGTAAGTCTTGGGCAACTTGACCAAATTCCCATCGATCTGTCATTCTCATTGAAAGGAAGTCTAAGAAGTGGTAGATCTGTTCTGTGAGTTATTTCTATGGTTCCTGTTTTTAAGATTTGCTTTTGCATTTTTAACTTTTGATTTTGTACACCAGCTTCAAACAACTGAAAATACAATATTTTTGGTTATTGAAAATATATTTCAGTGGTTTAGATGGTACAATGATTCTCTACACTATACTTGCTTGTTTTGTCCCATAAACTGAAATTAGGTGAACTATTAGAATTTTAGCAACCAGGATATGGCAAAGCGATTTCTGCGTATTGCACCAGTTTCAGTCATGGGATTTTTTATTTTCTTTAACCCCTGGTCTTATTGCCATTGTAAATGATGCAGGCTCTCACTGTTAACTCCAAGTAGGTAGATTGATAAGACTGTTTGGATTCGGTGGACAGATACAGGGTACGTAACATTTTGAAATTAGAATAGATCAATACAATAGAATGGCCCGCTCTGTTCTTTATTCACAATTGGTGATTACATTATTATGCATTGTTTGCTTCCCCTTGCTCATCAGCTCCCCCATTCTCCCCCTTTCTCCCCATCATACTTTAAGATTTACTTAATCTGTTGATATATATGTGAAATTAGTTTAGGTTCAGTTTTGAGGCAATTATCGGGGTGATTATAAACTGGGCATAGCACCTTCAACTGCCGGGAGAAGGAGGGTAGCAGATACTACTGTCGGAGGGGCAACAGGGGAAAACCATTTAAAAAAATCACATGCCCTCCTAAAACTGGTTATAGCTACAGTTATGTTTGTCATATTAAGATTCTAACAACGACAGTGTGTTGTTATACAGTATAGACCTATAGTATTTGGGAAAAGTCAAGGATGGAGGGGGGCATGACTTAAAAAATGGCATTCATGAGCAGTCCAAATGACTGCTTTAGCAGTTCTAGTGTTAAGGATATGCATATGACCACAAACGTTGCTTAACATAGTGCCCATTACTAATTCCTTGAATACATTGAAGAATATAGTGTTGTAAGAAGAACGTCTACGTTCTGAGTGTTTGTCTGTGTGCGATAGGGCAGATTCACTACATCGGGGCTTTTCACCTCCCAGGTTAGAGAAGTACTAAATTTGAAATACCCCCCCAACAGATCAATTTTCTGTCTATTTCAATAAGGACCTCTCCGAGCCATTAAACTATTCAGATTAAATCGCCTTCTCTGTGAGATAAGGCCCATTGTCTGTGATGTAACATGTAATAAAACTGCTTTATGTTGAGTACATTTGGAATTTAATAGATCACCGGTGGGGCTCACACTTACCTGAGTGATGACCATGTGGCTCTTCCTGTGCAGTATCCTCTTTTTTATGGTTTTGTCAGAAGCATAGGAAAAATAAGCAAATAAATAAGACAATAAATATTCCTAATTGCCTGCAGCCGTGGTAATAAAGAAAGGCCCTGCCGCCACACTGTCCTCTGTTTTTCCTGAAGGCCCCACCATCATCAATCAACCATGAAGAGGCCGTGTTATAAAAATTATGCACAAACTCACTCTGACGATTGATGAATCTAGACTGGGCTGGATGCCTCCACAGAGGCAGGGCATATTTTTTGGAAGTCTGTCAGCTTCTGTCTGAGCACTAGAAGCAGATATTGTTCAAAGAGAGGGAGGTAAAGGATTCCTAACCTGGTCACTCACTCTCGTCGCTCATGCTATGTCACTCTGAAATTTGGGGAATTTAACAGTGCTGAAAAATGTCATAGTCGTTTGGATCCTGCATGAGAGCACCCATGCACACAGTTCCTGTAGAGTGCAGGCGCTCTATTAAGATACCAAGATATTTTGATGAAATTTCAATTCAGAGACTGTTTTCAGAGTTGGGTGGGACAGATTGGCTGGTGCCTCCAGACAAGCAAGGTACATGAAAGTGAGCTTGTTTGTTGTGCAGACAGAGATAGCGTCAGGGTCTATTGATTTAGCAGGCAGCTCCTGGCATAATGAAAGCCATCCCAAAGGCATAGCCGTCACTGGTCCACTGCACTCCAATCATATTTGTGGTTGATCATATCCCGAAGAGCTTGTCACCGCAGTGCTTTGTGGCACTTAAACCCAATATATTTTCCCCAGCTCGTAAAACGGAAGTTGACCTTCTCCTACTTAGATAAGTGTTATTAGCTGCAGGCTTCAGTGCCTTCCGAGTGTGGAGCAGGTTTCGCTGGGTGAAGCACAAGGCCTGATAATGGTGTGCGATACACTGCTAACCCCCACATCTGCCATAAATGGCATGGAACAAACCTGACCCAATGTGGCAATGTTTAGCAGGTGAGCTTTTGGATGTGAAGATGTAAGGTTATCTAAGTGGCATTTACACCGTGTTCACAGGGGACTTTGTCAGCCAATTCCCAAATCGCAACCGGGAAAGGTAGACAAAGAATCAACAACAGAGGGGAAGACATCTATGGCAGGGAGGCCTACTGATTAGCTAACTGAAATGCAGCCTGTGGTGCACGGATTGAAACAGGGTCTGTAAGTAATATTTTCAGTTGTTGAGGGCATGGGGGAAAGAGCTAAGTGAACAGACAGAATAGGTCTTAAACATTGAATAAACTATTAAAATAATGTTTGCAGAGCTTATGCATTTCTTTGTTATACGCTTTCAAATGTTCAATAATGAATGTGTTTACTTTGCATACATGTTTACTACATCAGTACTGGCCCACATCCAATATTCTTGCTCCCAGACTTTTGTGCTCTTTGTTCCAGACTGCAAACGTCGTCTTGGGATCCAAGGGAAGGCGCGCAGGCTGAGAACTAGATTTGTCCAGAGTTAACTCAAGCTGTCCAGATTGTTCAGCATCAGTGAATTCCAAACAGCAAAACCCCTCAGAGACAAGGCAGTATCCCATCTCCTGTCTACCTGCTGCCCAGGCCTAATGATATTTACCTTCTGGTTGAAGTATCCGTGGTTGACTGTCTGATCACATAGTCCTCTACTTCAATCTGCATGAATGGCCAGTAGAATCTTTCCCTGACTAGATGCATCATTTTGTCTGCTCCGAAGTGGCCCATGCCGTCATGTAAGTTCTTCAGCAACACTGGTTTCAGCTTGCTGGGTAGCACCTCTACAGGATTCCTATGTCCATCACCAACTTGTTCCTCTTTTTCTCTTTCTCATTTGGATTCCATCCGTTGTTTTTCAACTAGATGACTTATCTGATAGCAGCTAGCTAGGGCTATGGCGTACATTACATTTTCTTAGCCGGTAGCTTTTGAATATCTACATTGATAAATACATTTAATATACACCACCTCAATAAATCTATTATATATTCTAGGTAGGTCTCAAACATATGAATAAAAAGTAGGCCTACTGTATGAATTTGAGTAGGCCTACTGTATGCTATCTGGCTATGTGCCATGCCATAGGCTGTAGGCTAGGTCATTTAGCAGACAAGAAAAGCTTGTAAGTCCCGTGCAATTATTTTATATTATAAACTGGGTGGTTCGAGCCCTGACACATTTAATTAATCTGTTGACAGCCCCCATCTCTGCGTGCTCGAGAACGGAATAAAGGAGAGAGAGGTAGAGATGGAAACGCACGGTGGTGATACATTATGTAGCTAAAAGTAATGTGACAGCATATTAATTATGAGGAAAAAAAGCCCTATTATTAGGCTATACAAAATAAAATTCACTATAATTGTAGGCTAACTCTGTAAGTCACCCTGCACAATAAATGAACCAACAGCATCTTCAAGGACTACAGTATATTTCCTCTCCCAGACTCAAGTCTCCCAGACTTTGGAGCGTAGCATAAGGTAACCAGTCCATCCAGTATGCATAATAATACTGTCCGCACTCTAAGGCTATTACTAGAATTATGTTAATTTGAGTATAGGCTAGACCAATTCTCCCATCTCCACAGAGTAACTCTGAAGCTCTGTCAGAGTGACCATCGGGTTCTGGGTCACCTTCTCCCCTGATTGCTCAGTTTGGACGGGCGGCCAGATCTAGGAAGAGTCTTGGTGGATCCAAACTTCTTCCATTTAAGAATAATGGAGGCCACTGTGTTCTTGGGGACCTTCAATGCTGCAGACATTTTTTGGTACCCTTCCCCAGATCTGTGCCTCGACACAATCCTGTCTCGGAGCTCTACGGACAATTCTTTCGACCTCATTGCTTGATTTTTGCTCTGACATGCACTGTCAACTGTGGGACCTTATATAGACAGGTGTGTGGCTTTCCAAATCATGTCCAATCAATTGAATTTACCACAGGTGGAAATCCAATCAAGTTGTAGAAACATCAATGATCAATGGAACAAGGATGATCAATAGAAACAGGATGCACCTTAGCTCAATTTTGAGTCTAATAACAAAGGGTCTGAATGCTTATGTAAATAAGGTATCTGTTTTTTATTTTTAATACATTTGAAAAAAATTCCCTAAACCTGTTATCGCTTTGTCATTATGGGGTATTGTGTGTAGAATGATGAGGAAAAAAATGATTTTATAATTTTTAGAATAAAGGCTGTAGCGTAACAACATGTGGAAAAAAGGAATGGGTCTGAACACTTTCTGAATGCACTGTATAGGGCTATGCGTACGCATAAGCTCTAATATGCATATAGGTGTTCTCCATCCAACACCTTAAATGATTTGAATAAATCATCACCTTAGAAAGTGCTGTCCATTTCATTGTGATTGGCTTTTAAACATAATCCACAATGAACATGGTTTCAACCTGTTGTTACATTTCTTTCTTCAAATTGATCATCACAGTGGGGTAAAACATGTTTTTGCCTCAGTGATTTTTAAAAGCATGATACTGTTTTGATGATAAGTGTGATTTGCATTTGCATTGATGTCAGAATGGTTAAAGGGACAATAAAGCTCTGATTACCAGGCCATTAGCCGGTCGTTAGCGATTTGGGTACTACCAATGCATCCCCAGACTGCATGAGGGGAGAATACCGTGACTCAACGGTCACATGGAATTTGACTGTAGTCATGACTCATGACTGCTGGTGTGGCGGTAATAAACTCAGAAAAAAAACATCCTCTCACTGTCAACTGCGTTGATTTTCAGCAAACTTAACATGTGTAAATACTTGTATGAATATAACAAGATTCAACAACTGAGACATAAACTGAACAAGTTCTACAGACGTGACAAACATACATGGAATAATGTGTACCTGAACAAAGGGGGTCAAAATCAAATGTAACAGTCAGTATCTGGTGTGGCCACCAGCTACATTAAGTACTGCAGTGCATCTCCTCCGCATGGACTGCACCAGATTTGCCAGTTCTTGCTGTGAGATGTTACCCCACTCTTCCACCAAGGCACCTGCAAGTTCCCGGACATTTCTGGGGTGAATGGCCCTAGCCCTCACCCTCCAATCCAACAGGTCCCAGACGTGCTCAATGGGATTGAGATCCAGGCTCTTCGCTGGCCATGGCAGAACATTGACCTTCCTGTCTTGAAGGAAATCACGCACAGAACGAGCAGCATGGCTGGTGGCATTGTCATGCTGGAGGGTCATGTCAGGATGAGCCTGCAGGAAGGGTACCACGAGGGAGGAGGATGTCTTCCCTGTAACGCACAGAGTTGAGATTGCCTGCAATGACAACAAGCTCAGTCCGATGATGCTGTGACACACCGCCCCAGACCAAGACGGACTCTCCACCTCCAAATCGATCCCGCTCCAGAGCACAGGCCTCGTTGTAACACTCATTCCTTCGACAATAAACGCGAGTCCAACCATCACCCCTGGTGAGACAAAACAACGACTCGTCAGTGAAGAGCACTTTTTGACAGTCCTGTCTGGTCCAGCAACGGCGGGTTTGTGCCCATAGGCGACGTTGTTGACGGTAATGCCTGGTGAGGACTTGCCTTACAACAGGCCTACAAGCCCTCAGTCCAGCCTCTCTCGGCATATTGCGGACAGTCTGAGCACTGAGCAGCTGTTGTTGCCATCCTGTACCTGTACCGCAGGTGTGATGTTCGGATGTACCGATCCTGTGCAGGTGTTGTTGCACGTGGTCTGCCACTGCGAGGATGATCAGCTGTCCGTCCTGTCTCTCTGTAGCGCTGTCTGGGGCTTCTCACAGTACGGACATTGCAATTTTTTGCCCTGGCCACGTCTACAGTCATCATGCCTCCTTGCAGCATGCCTAAGGCACATTCACGCAGATGAGCAGGGAACCTGGGCATCTTTCTTATGGTGTTTTTCAGAGTCAGTAGAAAGGCCTCTTCAGTGTCCTAAGTTTTCATAAATGTGACCTTAATTGCCTACCGTCTGTAAGCTGTTAGTGTCTTAACGACTGTTCCACAGGTGCATGTTCATTAATTGTTAATGATTCATTGAACAAGCATGGTAAACAGTGTTTAAACCCTTTACAATAAAGATCTGTGAAGTTATTTGGATTTTTACAAACTATCTTTGAAAGACATGGTCCTGAAAAAGGGACGTTTTTTTTCTTGCTGAGTTTATGTTCACCGCAACAGCATGCAGTTCACCGCAACAAATGCAGTGTGCTGTGCCGCTTTGATGTTCTCCTGTGTGATGGCAGGCACACCTCCAGGTGACATAGCATCACCTGTGGAATTGCAGCACAGCCACTCATGGAACAACCTAATTCTTCCTTGCCGTACTGCTAAGACATTGTCTGTTGGCATAGCTTATGCGTATTCCCCCACGTGGCTGTGGAGATTGACAGGACAACGTGACCTTGTGTCAGCATCTGCATTCAGGTTGGCAGTGGAAGTCAGCCAACTCCCCGACCCAGCGGTGACCTACTGCGTTGTCTTGCTGTGCTCAGAACAACTGTGTATATGGTAAAGGTTGGTGCATTAGTGTAGATAGTCTAAACTTGTCACAGATTGCAGACTTAAGTGCTAAAAACTCAAGTTTGTCAGAGTGGAGGTGGAAGTTTTTCTCTGCTGGACCCATACCCTTTTACACATAGTTTCCCATTCTGATGTTGGTAAAGCACAGCCCCTAGAAGCCTCAAACTCAACTCTGGACCTGGAAGCCAGTTCTACTGTGTTTTTTCATTGTTCCCCTTTAAATCAGGGACTCATTTAGACCTGGGACACCTGATGGGTGTAGTTAATTATCAGGTATAACAAAAGAACAGCAGGCTCCGGACCTCGTAGGATAAAAGTTGAATACCACTTCCCTAGACCGTCATTGGAAGTCACAGTCTGGGTATGCTAGTATGGGTGGATCGGTTAGCATGTCCACAAACTTAGCTACGATGGCTCTGTGTCCAGACGTCCACTGGACTGGAGTCTTGGAATGCAGTTATCCATTGCTCTTCTTTTTGGCCTGTGTTTTGCTTCTGCTTTGTTTGGGCTTTGGAAATTTTACCCCTTGCTTCTTCTGGAGTTTGACCAGCCGGGAGAAATCCTGGTTGAACGACCTGTAGTAGCCGAGGACTCCCAACAGTGTTCGGGCCTTCCAACTGTCCATGGTTCCTTGTCCTTTCAATGTGGATTCCCTCGCCGGATACCATCCGACCTATGTATCTCACTTGCCGTCGGGAGATTTCACACTTTTTCAGCTGCAGTATGATACCGTGCTCCCTCATCTGAAACAGTACTCATCTCAGGTCTTCCACACGTACACTGAATGTCTTGGAATAGCAGAGAATGTTGTCCAGATATGAAGAACAGCAGTCGTCCCTCATGCCCTCTAGAACTCCTTCCATACACCTCTGGAAAGCAGCTGGGGCGTTGGTCAGGCCAAAGGGGATACGGTGGTATGTCTTGAGCCTTCATCCACGAAGCCTCGATGGTAATCAAATTGTATTTGTCAAATGTGCCGAATACAACAGGTGTAGACCTTACAGTGAAATGCTTACTTACAAGCCCTTAACCAACAATGATGTTTTCAGAAAAAAATTATATATATATATATAGATATAGCAATTTAACAAATAATTAAGGAGCAACAAAAAAATAACAGTAGCGAGGCTATATACAGGGAGTCAACGTGCGGTGGCACCGGTTAGTCATGGTAATTAAAGTAATATGTACATGTAGGTAGAGGTAAAGTGACTATGCATTGATAATAAATAGAGAGTAGAAGCAGGGCCTTTTTGACCTTGACTTGGCGCTCCAGTACCGCTTGCTGTGCGGTAGCAGAGAGAACAGTCTATGACCAGGGTGACTGGAGTCCATTTTATGGGCCTTCTTCTGACACTGCCTAGTATAGAGGTTGTAGATGGCAGCAAAAGGTTCTACAGCTACTCCATCGAGAACATTCTGACTGGTTGCATCACCGCCTGTTATGGCAACTGCTCGGCCACTGACCGCAAGGCACTACTGAGGGTAGTACGTATGGCCCAGTACATCCCTGGGGCCACGCTGGCACCACACTACCTCTCTATAGGCTGTCTCATCATTGTCAGTGATCAGGCCTACCACTGTTGTGTTGTCGGCAAACTTAACTTAAGGATCATTGGGGCACTAACGCCCCACTCCCGACACTACCCGGAGAAATGTAAGGCCCCAAATTCAAAATCCAAAAGTTGAATTATGAAACATTCATCAATATACAATTGTTGCATAGTTTTCAAAAGCTCTGCTTCTTGGCAATATCACAGTGTTGTCAGATTTCAAAAAGGCTTTACGGCGAAAGCACAACATTTGATTGTTTGAGTTTAGCCCTCTCATATTTTATGCATTAGCATAAATCCATATCCAAAGCGGGTCTCATAAAACGCATACAATCGCTAATATAAAATCCCTTACCTTTCGAAGAACTTCTGCTGAGGGCTTCCCAAGTGTCCAACGAAGACATCCAATGGTTCTTTTGTTAGAAAAAGTAATTTATTATATCCATACATCTCTGTTTGGTTGGCGCGTTATGTTCATAAAATACAGCGTCAACTCGCCAATTGAACCGTGAAGAGATCATGTTCAACCTATACCTATACACTTGTACAAGAACAATCAAACATCATTGATAATGTATCCTTAGGAACACTTTTATGTATATTTACTATAATATTTCAACCGGATTATAAACTGGACTATAGGAAAGGAAAAAAACACAGCGTGCGCAAGCCCGTGAACGCGCCTCCTCTTCTGTTTACATCCGGTGACTAGTTTGAAATTCTTCTTCTATTACCATCCAGAGCAACCTAACACAAAACACTGTCTAGAGACTGTTGACATCCAGTGGAAGCAATAGGTACTGCAATCTTACTCCCATATATGGCTGTTTTCAATAGGGAGGGGTTCAAAATGAGGCAATGTGTCAAAAACACTTTTTCCAGGACAGAAATTCCTTGGGTTTTCGCCTGCTATACCAGTGCTGTTATACTCATGGACAATATTTTAACACTCTGAGAAACTTCAGAGTGTTTCCTATCCAATAGTACTAATTATGTGCATATCCTAGTTTCTGGGCCTGAGTGGCAGGCCTTTTACTTTGGGCATGCCAGACTCTCCAAAACCGACACCTCAGCTGCCGCTCCCTAAGAAGGTAATGTCCCATTGGTAGAATATCCTTGATCGGAGCTCAATCATTTTGTTATCCAATGATTGCATGTTGGTTAATAGGACTGACGGTAGAGGGGGTTTACTCACTCGCCTACGAATTCTCCAAAGGCAGCCGGACCTCCGTCCCCATTTTCTCAGTCTTTTCTTCACGCAATTGACGAGGATTTGGGCCCGTTCCCGAGAAAGCAGCATATCCTTTGCGTCAGACTCGTTAAAGAAAAAAATCTTTGCCCAGTTCAAGGTGAGTAATCGTTGTTCTGATGTCCAGAAGTTATTTTCGGTCATAAGAGACGGTAGAAGGAACATTATGTACAAAATACGTTAAAAAATAAGTTAAACAATGCAAAAAAACGAACAAAAGAGCACAGTTGGTTTGGAGCACGTAAAACGACAGCCATCCCAATTTTGGAATGGAGATGTTTCTTTTCTGGACAGGCATGCCATCCTTCTAGTTCAGATTCAGCTTCAGATTTGGAATACAGCCGATGTTGCCATCTTCCTGTGTGAACATCAGATTCCTCATACAGCACTCTTCTGACCATTTCCTGCTCCTCTTCCTGTAGATGTTCAAAAGGGGTGTGCTGTTTTTCTCTGGACCCAGCTGGTACATCTTTCTTTTCATGTTGTCCAGGATGGAGCTGAGTGGTGCAGAGGCTTAATCACAGGCTTCTTCTGACTGCCAAGTATATTGATTACAGGTCTGATGTCAGCTATGTGCTCTACCCAGCCCCACTCTTCTCTGAGAGAGGTAAATGTCATGTTGTGTGGAGTGGAATCTTTACCATCTTTGAGGTTCCACAGGGCACATACACAAGGCATGGAAACAGCTCCCACCCGTCTATGCAGGGGTTTTCCGTGTCTGGCTGAAAAATCATGGTTCTTTCTTTTGGCCAGGCTCTTATCTGCATTTCACCTCTGCTATTTGACCTGTATGAATGGGGAGTCCTTTCTTTCCCACTTTCACAACACAGCTCTGTGACATTTCTTCATGTGTCATAATTTGAATGGCAGAGACCTTGGTTTCAACAGCTCTCTCTGTAACATTCATCACATCCCTTAGCAGAGCACTTAGTGACACCATCAGATTGTTCACTGTTTTCTCTGATCAGTTCCTCTATGACATGAAAGCCTAGTAGTGGACAGTCTACACAACTCTGACTGACTAGCATAGGCCATTCACCCGTGTTTAGTACACAAAAGCTCCAGGAGCACTTCTATCCAATCATCAAAGAGGACAGCAGTGCAGTTAGCTGCAGTCACGTGGAGCTGGCCATCAGTTAACAAAGTCTCAAGGGGTTGGATCTAAACACTTGGCGAAGTGTTCTCTGCCAAGGCCCTCCCTACAATGCTAACCTCTGCCCCCGTGTCTAACATCTCTGCTTTGACTCCAATGACTAGACATGAGACCATACACATATTGCCAATGAGCTGTGTGACGAGTTTCACATTGGGTGTCTTATGCTGAGTGTGTTGTGGTGTTGCGGCTGTTTTTTCAGTCTTCACACAGTTGACATGGAGTGGGGATATTTTGTTTGCAGTGGTCACTGTCTGTCCCTCACCAGCGACCTGGACCCGTTTCTCAACGTCTGTCTCTTCAGGCAGTCAACGGCTCTATGTCCTTTATGACCAAAGCAGAAACAGGGCAGCTTTAATTTACCTGCTGGGCACATTCTCGACTGACCTTTGTGTTGGCCCTGTCTGTCGTCTGTGCTCTGAATGGTGGGGATAGGGAATATCCCTGTGCATCACCTCTTGTCTGTGCTTTGGAGGATGGGCGTATCCCTGGGCCTCAGCACTCATCTGACCCCAGGAGGGCGGGAGATGTGTGTATCCCTGGGCCACACCTGCAGCAGGTTTCATAATTTTCTCCAGGTTTTGAGACAGTGCCAACAGTTGCGGTCAGCTCCTGGATGGCTGTGTGGTTGGCCTTCACTTCAGTGTCAACCTGAGTAGGGGACACCGGTCACATTGTTCACTTTCCCCATGTTGCTGTGCTGAGCTGACATTTGCTGGTCTGTGAGCACTATGACCTAGACGTTTCTGATTCTCTGCTTCCTCACTGGCTGATTTTGTTATCTGGTCGAGGATGAAGTCATCGGTCACACTACGATCAGAAACGATTAAAGTCTGAAGTTTACATACACTTAGGTTGGAGTCATTAAAACTCGTTTTTCAACCAGTCCACAAATTTCGTGTTAACTATAGTTTTGACAAGTCGGTTAGGACATATACTTTGTGCATGACACAAGCAATTTTTCCAACAATTGTTTACAATTACCCCAAGCATACTTCCAAAGTTGTGGCAAAATGGCTTAACTTCTAAGGGAGCGGCAGCATAGGTGACGGTTTTGGAGAGTCTGGCATGCCCAAAGTAAAATGCCTGCCACTCAGGCCCAGAAAATAGGATATGCACATAATTAGTAATATTGGATAGGAAACACTCTGAAGTTTCTAAAAGTGTTAAAATAATGTATGTGAGTTTAACAGAACTGATGTAGCAGGCGAAAACCCAAGAAAAATCCATTCGGATTTGCAGATTTTTTTTGTAAATGACCTTCTTCAGACTGCCTATTCATTTGTATTTTACCTAGGACTGAGACTGCAGTACCTATGGCTTCCACTAGATGTCACCAGTCTTTATACAACGCCTGGAAGGTATTGCAGTAAGCAGAACGGATAGGAAGAGGAAGTAGTCAGGGGACCACTTTTGTTTACAACGTTTGACGGGCGCGAGATTGTGAACGCGTACCACTTTATTTTCCTTTCCTATTGTTCACGTTATCGTCCGGTTGAAATATTATAGTAAATATACATAAAAGGACACCTAAGGATACATTAAAAATGATGTTTGATTTGCTTGTAGAAAGTGTATAGGTATAATTTGAACGTGTTCTCTACACGTTTCAATGGGCGACTCAACGGTGGATGTTATGATCATAACGCGCCAACCAAACAGAGATTTATGGATATAATAAATTACTTTTTCTAACAAAAGAACCATTGGATGTCTTCGTTGGACACTTGGGAAGCCCTCAGCAGAAGTTATTCGAAAGGTAAGTGATATTTTTTAGCTCTTATATGGGTTTTGTGTGACCCGCGCTGGATATGAATTCATGCTAATGTGGAAAATATGAGGTGCTATCCTCAAACAATCAAATGTTGTGCTTTCGCCGTAAAGCCTCTGTGATATTGCCAAGAAGCAGAGCTTTTGATGACTATGCAACACTTGTATATTGATGAATGTTTAATAATTCAACTTTTGGATTTTGAATTTGGTGCCTTACATTTCACCGGGTAGTGTCGGGAGTGGCCCGCTAGCGCGCCGCTACTCCCTAAGTAGTTTTAAGGAGAACAAAGTCAATGTGTTTAAGTGGCCAATCCAAAGCCCTGACATCAATTCTATAGAAAATTTGTGGGCAGAACTGAAAAAGCGTGTGCGTGCAAAGGAGGCCTACAAGCCTGACTCAGTTACGCCAGCTCTTACAGGAGGAATGGGCCAAAACTCACCCAACTTATTGTGGGAAGATGGTGGAAGGACCTGAAACGTCCAAATACTAATTGAGTGTATGTAACCTTCTGACCCACTGGGAATTTTTATTACGATTAAATGGCAGGAATTGTGAAAACTGAGTTTAAATGTATTCGGCTAAGGTGTATGTAAACCTCCGACTTCAACTGTATGTATTTCTTGATGTTATCTTCGATTTTGGTGAATTTTTCACTGAGACCTTGGTAAAGTGCGTGGAGAAACCCTGCACCAGCTTCTTGTCATAATGAAACTTGTCACCACTCTGCTCTGATGTGAACAGTACACTCTGTTTGAGACCCATTAACCTGTATGCAAACTGCTGAGGGGTTTCCCGGTCCTGCTGTATAACGTTACTCAACTCCTGAAAGAGCTCTTGGCTACTTTTATCTCTGAGATGGGACCTGAGAAAGTGTTTCAGCTCAGCTACAGTAAGACACTTTTTGTTTGTCATCATGTCCCTGAAGTACCTGGTCTGATTACTTTTAGAACATTTCTGACTACCTCTGACTCAGCATATTTCTTTCTGAGACCCTCATCATTATACTGATGTGAGTGAAATCAGACCCAGAATCAGAGATTTGACTAGCATGGATCATCTGCAACTGTCTACGGGGACAGCAGTGCTGCTACATCAGTAACCCTCACCAACCCAGAGAACTGTTCTGCAACAAGGGGTGCTGCAGGCTCTGTACCATTGCTCACAATGTCTTTGGTTGGTGTCGTGTTGTTGTTCTTGGTTGGTGAAGTCTCATTGTCTTTGGTTTATAACAGTTCCTCAAGGTGATCATGCAGGTGAAGCATGCAGGACTAGCCCTCAGCAGCTTCTCACCCTTGATATAGTCAATGATGTAGTCGAAGAGTTCTGGTTTGTTGGGCTCAGATGCCTCTAGAATGTCTCTCTCGCTCTCTCTGTCTAGTGCCACTGCTAGTGCGTTCAGCTGGCTTCCATTCAGTAATGTTAACAGTTTCTGGATGATGCAGATGATCTTGCGACTTGTTGCCATCTTGACTGGATGCCTGATGTCGTACTCTGCTCTCTGATGACTCTCAATGTCCTCTCTGTAGCGCTGATGTCAGTATCTCTGTGTTTTAGGATCAGCAACCTGCCAGATGGCGTTGCGATCCCAGACGAGCCCTCAAATGTTGCTGGCCTGAAAATCTGAGATTTGGAAAGATGTACGGTATGAAGAGATGTTTAATGATGGTTGTGGTGCTTAAACCACTAGAAAAAAACACAGAGGAAACTTTGACAAGAACAGTTTTTTCATGTCTGGGACCGGTCTGCTACACTATACAAAACAAGGCTTGCAGAGTGGCTAGATATTAGGAGTAGAAAGATATAACATTTTTGAGGGAAAACCTACTGACTCTGCCTGCCTCTGCTTACTTGAGTTTGGAGAAGAGTCACGCTCATCTTGGCAGGACAATTTTTTGCCCTGTCTGCTAGGCATGCCAACTGGCTCTTCAGTTCCCGTGGCCTAGTGTTATGTTGCCATCTGTAATCTGCCTGAAATGTAGAAATGTTTGATTCTTCTCATGCTCCATTCTTATCAATATTCAAATGAACTCATCTAAAGTCACATC
The DNA here is from genome assembly GCA_030435695.1 of Brachymystax lenok tsinlingensis. NCBI lineage: Eukaryota > Metazoa > Chordata > Actinopteri > Salmoniformes > Salmonidae > Brachymystax > Brachymystax lenok. Next base: position 8,090,424 of record CM059818.1, on the reverse strand, counting down.
CCAGTAATATATTGATAGATTAATTTCCATAAAGTGCTTCTAAAGACAAAACACTTTTCGGGCATACCTTATATATCACTTTCTGGCCAACTGGTGGTTTAGTTCGAAAATTTAGTGATTGATTGATGGCCAGAGTGCTCTGGAGACTAGTCCGTTGTGACATTCTTTGGCAAATAGTTTACGCATCGCCTCCAACTGGCAGAAGAGTGATGGAAGCCATAAGTCTGCTGTCTGCTTCACCTCGTCACCCATCCCCTGCCAAATCCCACTTTTGCCATCGTTGTGCAAGTCCATCTCTGCAGCCCTGACAGGCCAGACTGAGATGGGCTCCGACAATGAAACTAGGGCTCATTCACTGAGTCTACACCCACAACATCTGGCCCTGCAATACCCCTGAGAGACCATGACGACATTTGGACATACAGACATTCCATCGTTGTCCTCAGTGCAGGCACTTGTTGGGGAAGCTGAATGGTGGCTGTGGAGAGTTCCGTTATTTAGGCATGTTAACCCACTGTTCCTAGGCTGTCATTGAAAATAAGAATTTGTTCTTAACTGACTTGCCTAGTTAAATAAAGGTAAAATAAAAGTGTGGCCAGTGGGTTGGCTTGTATGAAGAGAGAACGAGTGTGTCAATGGCAGGTGGAATGGTAGTGCATTTGTACATTCTGCGGCAGGAGCTTTAAGGTTGAAAGTAGTGTTACCAGGGTGATGAGTGAGCGCTTTGAACATCATTATTTAATTAAACTGAGTGAGATCACAGCGCTCGAGTTTCACATCAGAGAGTAGCTTTACTTTCATTTTGCCTGCAGTTGCATGCAGACACGATGATACGAAAGGACTGGTTGCTTTCAGTCTGAAAATATGCCCATAGAAGCAGATGACCCATAGATTTACACATAATCAATGAGGGCAGTGAGACAGACAAAGAAAGATCACTGGTTTAATGTCCTAACATCAAAGTAGTGCATATAGATTGAAATGTGCCATGCTGAGGCTTTCATCATGCACTAAATACGGATGAAAACACCACAAACATGGTCGACAGCTCATAAAAGCAAAACATTTGTTTAGGCCATAAACATGGTTAGACTTTGTACATTTACAGTTGAAGTCGAAAGTTTACATACACCTTAGCCAAATATATTTAAACAATTTTCACAATTCCTGACATTTAATCCTAGTAAAAATTCCCTGTCTTAGGTCAGTTAAGATCACCACTTTATTTTAAGGTTGTCAAATGTCAGAATAATACTAGAGAATTTCAGCTTTTATTTCTTTCATCACATTCCCAGTGGGTCAGAAGTTTACATACACTCAATTAGTATTTGGTAGCATTGCCTTTAAATTGTCTAACTTTGGTCAAATGTTTCGGGTAGCCTTCCACAAGCTTCACACAATAAGTTGGGTGAATTGTTGAATTTTGGCCAATTCCTCCTGACAGAGCTTGTGTAACTGAGTCAGGTTTGCAGGCCTCCTTGCTAGCACACACTTTTTCAGTTCTGCCCAAACATTTTCTATGGGATTGAGGTCAGGGCTTTGTGATGGCCACTCCAATGACTTGACTTTGTTGTCCTTAAGCCATTTTGCCACAACTTCGGAAGTATGCTTGGGGTCATTGTCCATTTGGAAGACCCATTTGCAACCAAGCTTTAACTTCCTGACTGATGTCTTGAGATGTTTCTTCAATATATCCACATAATTTTCCTACCTCATGATGCCATCTATTTTGTGAAGCGCACAAGGGTGATGGTGTTCTTCGGCTTGGAAGCCTCCTCGTTTTTCCTCCAAACATAACGATGGTCATTATTGCCAAACAGTTCTATTTTTGCATTAGCTAGCTAGCTAGCTATTATTGAACCTAGTTGGTTAGCTAACAGAAGAAGAATTAGAAAGTGGTCACCAGATGTAAACAGAAGAGGATGCGCGTTCATGGGCTTGCGCGCGCTGTGTTCTTTTCCTTTCCTATCGCCCAGTTTATAATCCGGTTGAAATATTATAGTAAATATACATAAGTGTTCCTATGGATACATTATCAATGATGTTTGATTGTTCTTGGACAAGTTTATAGGTATAGGTTGAACGAGTTCTCTTCACGGTTCAATGGGCGAGTGGACGCTGTATTTTCTGATCATAACGCACCAACCAAACGGAGATTTATGGATATAAAACATGAGTTTTTCTAACAAAAGAACCATGGATTGTCTTCGTAGGACACTTGGGAAGCCCTCAGCAGAAGTTCTTCAAAAGGTAATTGATTTGTTTTCGCTGTGAAATGTGTTTTGTGTGAACCGCGATGGTTTATGAATTTATGCTAATGGAAAAATATTGGAGGTGCTACCCTCAAACAATCAAATGTAGTGCTTTCGCTGTAAAGCCTTTTTGAAATCTTACAACGCTGTGATATTGCCAAGAAGCAGAGCTTTTGATGACTATGCAACACTTGTATATTGATGAATGTTTAATAGCGCCCTACTGATCCTTAAGAGAGGGTATGAACGATGCTGAATGGGTGTAGACAAAGAAGAGCTCTCCAGTAGGTGTACCAAAACATTCAAGGGCCATTTTACAAGTTTATCAACTTTCAAAGCAGAATTACTTTCCCATTGTTCCTCAACTGTAATGTATGATATACAATTTCTCTAGCTCGGTCTCTACTTTTATCCAATGTAAAAAACAGAATTTCAAATGTTGCCTCGTAAGACTGAATTGAGCCGGTTGGTCCCAATGTCTCTGCTATAAAACATGGTGTTCTGCTCACTGTCTGGTGGAAGCCATCTATAATGTATCAACCATATCTACTCTTATCAACCATAACTGCTGTTTGTAAAAATGCAACAACACAGGCTTTCAAACCACAACAACAAAAAAATCGCACCCCGTCTGGTGGCTAGCAACGTAATGTAATTTCTCTACCCAAAGTTGCCTCCAACGTAGTTTTAAAGAATTTGACTGTACGTCTAACCATCCTCACAACCGCAGACCACGTGTAACCATGCCAGCCCAGGACCTCCACATCCGTCTTCTTCGCCTGCGGTATTGTCCGAGACCAGCCACCCGGACATCTGATGAAACTGTGAGTTTAAACAACCGAAGAATTTATGCACAAACTGTCAGATACCGTACCAGGGAAGTTCATCTGCATGCTCGTCGTCCTCACCAGGGTCTTGACCTGACTGCAGTTCAGATGTAGTAACCGACTTAGGTGGGTAAATGCTCACCTTCGATGGCCACTTGCACGCTGGAGATGTGTGCTCTTCATGGATGAAGACCGGTTTAAACTGTACTGGGCAGATGGCAGACAGTGTGTATAGCATTGTGTGGGCGAGCGGTTTGCTGATGTCAACATTGTGAACAGAGTGCTTCATGGTGGCAGTGGGGTTATGGTATGGCCAGGCATAAGTTACGGACAATGAACACAATTGCATTTTATCGATGGCAATTTGAATGCACGGAGATACAGTGACGAAATCCTGAGGCCCGTTGCTGTGCAATTCATCCGCCGCCATCACATCATGTTTCAGCATGATAATGCACGGCACCATGTCGCAAGGATCTCTACTCAATTCCTGGAAGCTGAAAATGTCCCAGTTCTTTCATGGTCTGCATACTCACCAGACATGTCACCCATTGAGCATGTTCGAGATGCTTTGAATTCAACGTGCACGACAGAGTGTTCCAGTTTCCGCCAATATCCAGCAACTTCGTAGAGCCATTGAAGAGGAGTGGGACAACATTACACAAGCCATAATCAACAGCCTGATCAACTCTATGTGAAGGAGATGTGTCGCGTTGCATGAGGCAAATGGTCATCACACCAGATATTGACTGTTTTTCTGATCCATGTCCCTAAAAATGTTTTAAGGTATCTGTGACCAACATATTCATATCTGTATTCCCAAGTCATGTGATTAGGGTCTAATGAATTTATTTCAATTTACTGATTTCTTAATATGAACTGTAACTCAGTAAAATCTTTGAAATTGTTGCATGTTGCGTTTATATTTTGGTTCAGTCTAGTTTTTTTCTCTTAAAAATGATCACGAGTGTTGCATCGTAGGCTACATATTTGAGAACAGAAGTATTTAAAAAAACAATTGTGGATATTTTTTTTTGTCATTAAAGTGTTTGTCATGTTAATCAGGCATTTTGATTTGAACATATGGATTGTTTAAGATTTGTCGGCTAGGCTACCTATAGAATTATTTAGTTTATGGATCAAGCCTTAGCAGTTAGTTTTGGTGGGCGGCCCTCCCTTGGCAGGTTTGTTGTGGTGCCATTCTTTAATTTTTTTTATAATGGATTTAATGGTGCTCCGTGGGATGTTCAAAGTTTCTGATATTTTTTTATAACCCAACCCTGATCTGTACTTGTCCACAACTTTGTCCCTGACCTGTTTGGAGAGTTCCTTAGTCTTCATTGTGCCGCTTGCTTGGTGGTGCCCCTTGCTTAGTGGCGTTGCAGACTCTGGGGCCTTTCAGAACAGGTGTACATATACTGAGATCATGTCACAGATCATGTGACACTTAGATTGCTCACAGGTGGACTTTATTTAACTAATTATGTGACTTCTGAAGGTAATTGGTTGCACCAGATATTATTTTTCTTTTATTCTTTGAAACAAGTAATTTTTTTCATTTCACTTCACCAATTAGGACAATTTTGTGTATGTGTATTTATTACATGAAATCCAAATAAAAATCCATTTAAATTACAGGTTGTAATGCAACAAAATAGAAAAAACGCCAAGGGGGTGAATACTTTTGCAAGCCACTGTAACCAGACTTAGTAGGCCTATAACTCCATTCCTATTCTATTCAGAGTAGAGAAATTAATCGAAATGGAAATGAGCTATTATCAGGCTTGTTAATGTGATGTATGTCTGTTGAATTTGGAAAAATCCTCCCGCACTCGGCCCATACTATCTACTCATCCAGTAAGGAGCAGCTATTGCAATGTGGTCGTGGCATACTGCATACTTTTTACTAAACGGTACGTGCTAAATAGTATGCGACAATGAGTACATAGTATGCAATTTAACTATGTAGTACGTTAGTATGGGTATTCGGCCACGGCCACTCACAGAGCACCCCCACCACACACACAGTCTAACATAGACACACACTTCTCAGCATCGCCACACAGTCTCACAGCACCCCCACCAACATACACACCACATCACACATAGGCTGTGTGTGTCTGTGTTAGGCTATGTGTGTCTGTGTTAGGCTAACACAGACACACACAGGCTAACACTGAATACTACTAGTCTAATAACATAGCTTACTACTAAGGTAAGCCCTGAGTTGGGTTACATTGTAATGTTATTTTTGGTGTTGATGAGTTACTCTGGTGATGGGAGGATAAACTGCAGCAAAGAATTATCCTAGGCACAGAAGAGACAGAGTGCTAGCTAGCTGCACAGAAAGATACTGTAGATGGGACACATTTTCAATTAACTGGTATTTAGCTATGTTTATATCAATTGTATGGCTGCAGCCACTGAATTTTGGTAGTTTTTACTTTAAAGAATAAAATCATCAATCACAAAATGTGCCGCTGTCATAATACAGCCAATGCTGCACAGCGCTGCCTCTCGCCCGGCTCGTTTCCTCAGCGAACGGCATCAGGCACTCGTCATGGAAATGGGGATGGCAAAACGTGAATTTGTACCAATCCTTGACAACCCATACATCAAAACCTAGCAACAAAGCTCTACTGTGTAACCTGCTATGTTTTTTCCATGTCTCTGAAAACATCTGAATGACAGAAGTAAAGGAAAAACATGTTACGCTATATTTTAGTCAAAACACTTCCGATGACCGTGAAACACCCTTTGGACTTTACCATACATCTTGGCAATACATATGCCAGGGCCATCTCGGTCACCAGATCTCAACCCAATTGAACACTAATGGGAGATTCTGGAGTGGCGCTTGAGATGCCATTTTCAATCAACAAAACACCAGATGATGGAATTTGTCATTGAAGAATGGTGTCGCATCCCTCCAATAGAGTTCCAGACACTTGCAGAATCTATGCCAAGGTGCATTGAAGCTGTTCTGGCAGCTCGTGGTGGCCCAACTCCCTATTAAGACACTTTACTCCAGAGTGGCGCAGCGGTCTAAGGCACTGCATCTCAGTTTTAGAGGCATCACTACAGACCCTAATTCGATTCCAGGCTGTATCACAACCGGCCGTGAATAGTAGTCCCATAGGGCGGCGCACAATTGGCTCAGCATCGTCCGGGTTAGGGTTTGGCCAGGGTAGGCCGTCATTGTAAATAATAATTGGTTCTGACTTGCCTAGTTAAATAAAATAATTATAAACATTTACAGTGCATTCGGAAAGTATTCAGACCCCTTTACTTTTCCCAATTTTTTTCATGTTACAGCACTATTCTAAAATTCTATAAAGTGGCCGGCATCATTCTTCAATGGAAGAAGTTTGGACCACCAAGACTCTTCCTAAAGCTGGCTGCCTGGCCAAACTGAGCAATCGGGGAAGAAGGGCCTTGGTCAGGGAGGTGACCAGGAACCCAATGGTCACTCTGATAGAGCTCTAGAGTTCCTCTGTTGAGATGGGAGAACCTTCCAAAAGGACAACCATCTCTGCAGCACAAGCGGAAGACACTCCTCAGTAAGAGGCACATGACAGCCCGCTTGAAGTTTGCTAAAGGGTACCTAAAGACTCTCAGACCATGAGAAACAAGATTGTCTGGTCTGATGAAACCAGGACTGAACACTTTGGCCTGAATGCCAAACTTCTTGAGGAAACCTGGCACTATCCCCACAGTGAAGCATGGTGGTGGTTGCATCATGCTTTGGGGATGTTTTTCAGCGGCAGGGACTGGGAGACTAGTCAGGACTGAGGGAAAGATGAATGGAGCAGTACAGAGAGATCTGTGATGAAAACCTGCTCCAGAGCACTCTGGACCTCAGACTGGGGTGAAGGTTCACCTTCCAACAGGACAATGACCCTAAGCACACAGCCAAGACAGTGCAGGAGTGGCTTCGGGACAAGTCTCTGAATGTCCTTGAGTAGCCCAGACAGAGCTCGGACTTGAACCCGAATGGACATCTCTGAAGAGACCTGAAAATAGCTGTGCAGAGTGGATCTGCAGAGAAAATTTTGAGAAACTCCCCAAATACAGGTGTGCCAAGATTGTAGGATCATACACAAGAAGACTTGAGGCTGTAATCGCTACCAGAGGGGCTTCAACAAAGTACTGAGTAAAGGGTCTGAATACTTATGTAAATATGATATTTCAGTTTTATATTTTTTATATATTTGCAAAACCTGTTTTTGCTTTGTCATTATGGAGTATTGTGTGTAGATTGATGAGGGAAAAAAACAAAACATTTATACAATTTTAGAATAAGGCTGTGACATAACAAAATGTGGAAAAAGTCAAGGGGTCTAAATACTTTCCCAATGCACTGTATGTTAGCGTTTCCTTCATTTTGGCAGCTGCCTGTATAATATGCTTGAGATGACAACTGCTTCTCTAGCAGTTTGTGAGACAACCTGTCCAAATTGAGTAGAAGATACACAAAACATTAGGAAAACTTTATGATTCCATTAACACTAGAACCACCTGGTCTATCAGCATATAAGTACCCACGAGAGAACGTTGCCAGGCATCTCCTTTAGCATATGCATCAGATGCATATTAGCCTGCAAGGTGCGTAAACATGCTTGATAAATAAATGCTTTATAAATAGTGCATAAACTACTGTAAATGATTAACTGCATGAATACATTTAATTTTTTTTTAATAATAATAGTTATTTGTTCAGATAGAGTTAAGGATGGATATGTTCGTATAATTTTACAAACAATATTACTGTGCAATCCATTTGATCAACTTTATTTGTAGATTTGATTAGTAATAGTAATTAATAAAGTCCAGTGACAGCTTCTTTTGACAAAGTAGAAAAAAATATGATAATAATAATATAACCAACCAGGTGCACAGCGGAAATTATTTGCTATATTCCTAAACAAAAGCATCAGTGCATGAACAATTATAAAGGATTAATTGCATAAAAACATATTTGTGGAAATATATTAATGAGATATGTAAACAGTCATTTGTTGATTGTATCAGACACTGTATTGTGCCCTTATGCCCGTGCCTTTACGTCTTCTCTGCTTCGGGTCCACAGCCAGCACACAGCTTTGGGGCTTTGTGTGAGCAAGCCCCACAAACAAATCGGTTGCACTGCACACCGTTTTCATGTGCCTGGTTTCGTGTGCACCTGCCAACTTTACATTGTGACTTATTTTTACTGAGTGGGAGCTGTGGTGCTTGGGGAAGAGGGAGAGCAGGACCTGTGACCTGCTTGGCGGCTGTAGCTTCTTTCTTGGTGCTCATGTGGATTTCTCAAAGCTCACATGCCAGATCCAGTGGGATACATGGTGCTGAGGATGCAAACACTCTTATTTCTTTCACATCTGTACACCGTGAGTGTTGCTGTACAGCTCCGCTGGTATGTTGTTTTGCGCAGGGGGGGCAGCTCCCACCTTTTGTTTGTTCACTGTTCCGAGCAGGCTATTCTTCTTTGCTATCAACTTGTTTGCCAGGGAAATTGATGTGAAGAAGTTGTTCATGGTCACATTTCTTTCTTTTCCCATGTAAGTCTCCAGGAGTTTCAAAACCACAGTCTCAGACAGTCGCTCACCCGCTGGCCTGGTTGAATTTTTCCCCAGATATGGAAAGCCATTGAGCAAGTACTTGATTTAGACATTGGCGCCTAACCAAAACTTCACATGCACCATTATCAGTTTCTATCTGGTTTCTTTATTTTTTATTTTTTTTTATTTTATTTCACCTTTATTTAACCAGGTAGGCAAGTTGAGAACAAGTTCTCATTTACAACTGCGACCTGGCCAAGATAAAGCAAAGCAGTTCGACACATACAACAACACAGAGTTACACATAGTGTAAAACAAACATACAGTCAATAATACAGTAGAAAAAAAACATAATCTATATACAAAGAGTGCAAATGAGGTAGGATAAGGAAGGTAAGACAATAAATAGGCCATGGTGGCAGAGTAATTACAATATAGCAATTTAACACTGGAATGGTAAAAATGTGCAGTAGATGAATGTGCAATGTAGAAAAACAGGGGTGCAAAGGAACAAGATAAATAAATAAATACGGTAGAGGATGAGGTAGTTGGTTGGGCTATTTACAGATGGGCTAATTCTAATGCCCATTCATCCATTGATGACAGAATAACATATTTTAATGTATGTTTATTATGTTACTAGTTTTTGCTTATAGTAGCCAGAGCGATGCTCCCACGTGAGTGGTCATGTGCAATGCATTGACAGCACGGATATTCTTGGAAAAATAACTGCACCTCTTGAATTTTGAGAGTTATTTGACAAAGGTAAGTGTCATAGAAACTGCAGAATATGCTCTTTCAGATACTATATAGAAATCACAATGTTTCACCTGCATGTGACTCTGAAGGAGGATTTGATAAAGCAATGCTCTTTTCCCTGCAAATGTCAATTACAAGATGCGCCCATCTCCTAATGTTCAATTTGATAACTGATAGGCCTAATATTGTCACTCATCAGATTGTCAATTTAATCTTGTCTATACTGTAGGCTAACTCATATTATGTGTGAAATTTGTTTTGGTATAGTTCAGGTGTAGTTTTGATGGGCCGGCTGTGCAGGTTGACTAGCATTGTTTATTTTCCACTCATCAACTTGGATAGAGTCAGACATGTTTTGCATTATTCTAAAGGCCGACTGCAACACATAGCATGTTTTGATTAGTAATAGAGTTACAGTAAATAAAACAGTCCTGTAACAGCTTCTTTTTACAAAGTCAAATATAAAAGAGAATGGTATCAAGCCGGATGTGAGCACCAATGCTGATAAACAGGCATAACAAAAACTCATCATTAGACTATTGATGTTCTAAATTAAATCAACCTCTTTACCCTCATCATTCGGTTAGGCCGAATTTAAATTAGATTGTGAAGTAACTTACACAATTATCGCCCATTCCATCCATTTGTCATTCATTCGGTGGGTTGGCATCGTTTGCTTAGCTGGATCGAGTCAATGATATGTTTTGCATTATTCTAAAGGCTTACAGCAACATAAAGCATGTTTTAAATTCCCTTACAATAAATGTGATTAGTAATAGAGTTATAGTACATAAAACAGTCCCTTAACAGCTTATTTTTACGAAGTAAAATATAAAAGACAATGGTATCAACCCTCAAGTCAAATTATTTGCTGCTGATAAAAAGGCAGAACACAAACTCATCATTACACTATTGTCTTTCTCAATTAAACCAACCTCTTCACCCTTGTTATCATTCAGTTAGGCCTAATTTTAATTCAATTGTGACATGAGATGCATATTTTTGGCCATTTATCATTCATTCAGTGAGGAGAGACAGCACATTGTTTTGGCAGATTAAGTTAGGATTTTTTTATTCATTTTTTATTTAACTAGGCAAGTCAGTTAAGAACCAATTCTTATTTACAAGGACGGCCTACCCCGGCCAAACCCTAACCCAGACGACGCTGGGCCAATTGTGCGCCGCCCTATGGGATTCCTAATCATGGCCGTTTGTGATGCAGCGTGGACTCGAACCAGGGTCTGTAGTTGAGATGCAGTGCCTTAGACCGCTGCGCCACTCGGGAGCCCTAAAAGGGAATAGGTGTAAAAAAAAAACGACTAAAAAAAGGCTCTAAATACTTTTCCGTTTTGGATTTATAAATTCTGACAAATGAGCAGTGTGAAATACAAATATTTAGGGAAAGTCAGGGAAGGAGCAGGACATTGTTTTTCATGGGGCAGATTTTTCTTATTTACAAAATCTAACGTCAGTGGCCGTTCTAGTTCTAGTGTTAAAATGACTGACCAGGTGAAAGTTGTGATCCCTTAATGATGTCACCTGTTAAGCATTGGAGTCAACACGGGCCAGCATCCTTGGGGAACACTTTCGACACCTTGTAGAGTCCATGCGCTGACGAATTCAGGCAGTAACATTCCACAAGGGCTCCACAAGGGGGCATGGTAGGGCAGAGCTATTCTAAACAGGCAAATGAATGCACAGTTCATGATAAGGCCATGTAAGATTCAAAGGATACAAAACAAGCTAATGCTTACATATCTGACGCCATTAACATTGTTATACAGAACTAATATAATGTAGCTACATAAACACAATTGAGTATAACACCATAAAGGTTATGAAATTAGTAACTTACATGTTTGCGGCAAATAAAGGAATACACACATAATACTCTATATATACATAAGGTGTGCTACAGTAGAATTGACATAACCCTATATACAGAAAATGTATAAGCTAATAAGGCAACTTACTTTGATAGGAACACACATTATTAGTAAGGAAAACAACAATGAAGGCAATGCAGGCGCCAGCCGGACAATGCTCAAGGGGAAAAGCTTTGGGCAGGTTCTGACTGGAGACCGACCACCTCGATTCGGTCTTATGTAGCAACATTTGAAATTGTGTTTTTTACATTGCAAAATGGTGTATCATATACTACAGTTGAGGAACAATGGGAAAGTAATTCTGCTTTGAAAGTTTATACATTTGTAACCCCAATAATGAGAAAATGGCCTTTGAATGTTTTGGTACACCTATTGGAGAGCACTTATTTTGTCTACACCTATTCAACAATGTTCACACCGTCTTAAGCCTTAGCCCCACCTATGTCTTTAACTACTTAGGGAGTGGTGGGGCGCTAGCACTACCCGGTGAAATGCAAGGCGCCAAATTCAAAATCCAAAAGTTGAATTATTAAACATTCATCAATATACAAGTGTTGCATAGTCATCAAAAGCTCTGCTTCTTGGCAATATCAAAGCGTTGTCAGATTTCAAAAAGGCTTCACGGCGAAAGCACTACATTTGATTGTTTGAGGGTAGCACCCCCAATATTTTTTCCATTACCATAAATACACAAACCATCGCACAGCGAAAACAAATCAATTACCTTTTGAAAAACTTCTGCTGAGGGCTTCCCAAGTGTCCAACGAAGACAATCCATGGTTCTTTTGTTGGAAAAAGTATTGTATTATATTCATAAATCTCTGTTTGGTTGGTGCGTTATGATCAGAAAATACAGCGTCCACTCGCCCATTGAACCGTGAAGAGAACTCGTTCAACCTATACCTATAAACTTGTCCAAGAACAATCAAACATCATTGATAATGTATCCTTAGGAACACTTTTATGAATACTTTGTATAATATTTAAACCGGAATATAAACTGGGCGATAGGAAAGGAAAAAACCACAGCGTGCGCAAGGCCATGAACGCGCATCCACTTCTGTTTAGTTCTGGTGACCACTTCCTAATTCTTCTTCTATTACCATCCAGATCAACTAAACAGAATCAAAACACTGTCTAGAGACTGTTGACATCCAGGGGAAGCAATAGGTACTGAAATCTTACTCCCTTATATGGTCATTTTCAAAATGAGGCAATGTGTCAAATACACTTTTTCCAGGACAGAAATTCCTCTGGTTTTTGCCTGCTATATCTGTTCTGTTATACTCACAGACAATATTTTAACACTCTTAGAAACTTCAGAGTGTTTCCTATCCAATAGTACTAATTATGTGCATATCCTATTGTCTGGGCCTGAGTGGGAGGCATTTTACTTTGGGCATGCCAGACTCTCCAAAACCGTCACCTCGGGAGCTGCTCCCTAAGAAGTTAAGCCATTTTGCCACAACTTTGGAAGTATGCTTGGGATCATTGTCCATTTGGTAGACCCATTTGCGACCAAGCTTTAACTTCCTGACTGATGTCTTGAGATGTTGCTTCAATATTTTCACATAATTTCATTTCATCATGATGCCATCTATTTTGTGAAGTGCACCTGTCCCTCCTGCAGCAAAGCACCCCCACAACATGATGCTGCCACCCCTGTGCTTCACGGTTGGGATGGTGTTCTCCAGCTTGCAAGCCTCCCCCTTTTTCCTCCAAACATAACGATGGTCATTATGTCAAAAAGTTATATTTTGTTTCATCAGACCAGAGGACATTTCTCCAAAAAGTACAATCTTTGTCCCCATGTGCAGTTGCAAACCGTAGTCTGGCTTTTTTATGTAGGTTTTGGAGCAGTGGCTTCTTCCTTGCTGAGCGGCCTTTCAGGTTATGTCGATATAGGATTCGTTTTACTGTGGGTATAGATACTTTTGTACCTGTTTCCTCCAGCATCTTCACAAGGTCCTTTGCTGTTGTTCTGGGATTGATTCACACTTTTCGCACCAAAGTACGTTAAACTATGTAACTGTTTTAATGGTGGTGAAATCCCTGAGCAGTTTCCATCCTCTCCGGCAACTGAGTTAGGAAGAACACATGTGTCTTTGTGGTGACTGGGTGTATTGATACACCATCCAAAGCCGAATTAATAACTTCACCATGCTCCAAGCAGTTCCCTTCTTTGCGACCTCCCTGGTCTTTGTGGTTCAATCTGTGTTTGAGATTCACTACACAATTGAGGGACCTTGTATGTGTGGGGTACAGAGATAGGGTAGTCATTAAAAAACAAAGGGGTTGAATACTTATTGACATTTCAACTTTAATTTTTTTTATAAAAACTAAACAGTATACAAACAAAATTCCACTTTGACATTATTTGACACAAAATCACAAAATTTGCAGAATAGTAAGTACCTACTCTACCGTTCAAAAGTTCTAGAACACCTACTCATTCAAGAGTTTTTCTTTATTTTACTATTTTCTACATTGTAGAATAATAGTGAAGACATCAAAACTATGAAATAACACATATGGAATTATGTTGTAAACTAAAAAGTATTAAACAAATAAAAGTACATTTTATATTTGAGATTCTTCAAATAGCCACCCTTTACCTTAATGACAGATTTGCACACTCTTGGCATTCTCTCAACCAGCTTCACCTGGAATGCTTTTCCAACAGTCTTGGCGGAGTTCACGCATATGCTGAGCAATTATTGGCTGCTTTTCCTTCACTCTGCGGTACGACTCATCCCAAACCATCTCAATTTGGTTGAGGTCGGGTGATTGTGGAGGCCAGGTCATCTGATGCAGCACTCCATCACTCTCCTTCTTGGTCAAATAGCCCTTACACAGCCTGGAGGTGTGTTGGTTCACTGTCCTGTTGAAAAACAAATGATAGTCCCACTAAGCCCAAACCAGATGGGATGGCGTTTCTCTGCAGAATGCTGTGGTAGCCATTCTGGTTAAGTGTGCCTTGAATTCTAAATAAATCACAGACAGTGTCACCAGCAAAGCACCCCCACATCATAACAACTCCTCCTCCATGCTTTATGGTGGGAAAAACACATGTGGAGATCATCCGTTCACCCACACCGCATCTCACGAAGACACGGCGGTTGGAAACAAAAATCTTCTATTTGGACTCCAGACCAAAGGACACATTTCCACCAGTCTAATGTCCATTGCTCGTTTTTCTTGGCCAAGGCAAGTCTCTTCTTCTTATTGGTGTTCTTTAGTAGTGGTTTCTTTGCAGCAATTTGACCAAGAAGGCCTGATTCACACAGTCTCCTCTGAACAGTTGATGTGGATATGTGTCTTACTTGAACTCTGAGAAGCATTTGTTTGGGCTGCAATCTGAGGTGCAGTTAACTCTAATGAACTTATCCTCTGCAGCAGAGGTAACTATGGGTCTTCCTTTCCTGTGGTGGTCCTCATGAGAGCCAATTTCATCCGAGTGCTTGATGGTTTTTGCGACTGCACTTAAAGAAACTTGAAAAATTCTTGAAATGTTCTGGATTGTCTGACCTTCATGTCTTAAAGTTATGATGGACTGTCATTTCTCTTTGCTTATTTGAGCTATTCTTGCCATAATACAGACGTAATCTTTAAGAAACTCTATAGAACCACTGACGGATGGGGTCAACATCCCCAATGTCAATATCGTGTTCTGTTAAGTTTGTGCATGTAGGCATATCAGAAAATAAAACTCAGAATCAGAACGACCAACTCGTCTCGCCTATCAGCAAGTAGATGAGTGAGAAGGCTATCCAAAACATCCAGTGACTATGAATTTTTCAATCTACCCTGTAGTACGCAATCGTCGGGACCAGAGACATCATCCTCACCATGCTCGGACACAGCATTACAAAAAGACAGTACCGGCCAAAAGAAAAGGTTTAATGTCCTCTGCGGACTCCCACTGTTCGGCCCCAGCGGAACGTGCGTTATAGGGTTGTAGCAGATTTACATGGCACAACTTGATGCGCTTTGCACCGTCCGGGAGTGACAATAGGAACATTTTTCTCTGTGCACTAGCGCACAACCCTATATGGACCTTGAAACTTGGCTTGAAAAGGAGAACCAACAATTGGCAGTAGAGCAAGAACCTGGTCACCTGGATTAAAGGGGCAAGGCTCAGTTCACCGATCAAATATTCCTTTCATTCTTCCCAGTGAAGATGACAGCTTCTCTCACCAGCGGCGTACAAGCGTCACCGGAAATCACACACATAAGATAACAGGGACTGAGGTGGCTTCCAGTCATCCTGGAGCACTGCTAGAAGCCCACACACACTAAGTCAGAACACTAGGTAATTTGCACTGAAACCTGTGCACTCCTGTGAAACCTCCCTGGTCGCTAACAGTAACCCTGGCAACTCCTCCTTCCAATACAATAAGCTCTCAACAAAGACTTAAGCGTTTGATGGAAACATTCCAGCACTCATTGAATCTGCGGGTGATAGGCGCTAGCCAAATTGTTTTTAATATGGAGCTGTTGGAGAACCTGACCAAACAGATTAGTGGTGAAATTAGAACCACTCTCAATAATCTTAGGGATTCCAAAAAGCGAGAAACTGAGTCAAAGCTTTTAGTACAGACTTAGTCGTGATAGACCGGAGAGGATAGGCAGCTGGAAACCTGGTCTGACACATCACAGTGAACAGGTAACAACTACCATTCTTAGAGCGAGGCAGAGGGCCAACACAGTAAAAAATCAGATACTCAAAAGGCTGGCTGACTATGGGCAAAGGAAACAGTGGTACCGGCTTCATAGCTTGATTATGTTTACACATTACTTGACAGGTTTTGATGAAAGAAGAAACATCCCTATAACCTAGGCCAAAATAAATGTCTTAGTATAAGATTATAGGTTTTCCTCACGCCCAAATAAACTGTAAAGATAACTCAACATGTGTCTGAATATCAACCCTTTTTAAAGTTCTAAATAGTTGGCGGTAAGCCTCAGTAACCAATTCATAAATCTGTAACACAGCAGACACTGTGGCTAGGAAAAACTCCCTAGAAAGGCAAGAACCTAGGAAGAAACCTAGAGGAACCAGGCTATGAGGGGTGGCCAGTCCTCTCCAAAACTCAGAACACTGCTGCCGCTCCCTAACTAGTTTTAAAGGTCCTAACTGATGTCACCTCTGCCCTTGATTCTAAGAATGTTGTGTTGCTATTTTTATTGACTTGGCCAAAGCTTTTGATACGGTAGACCATTCCATTCTTGTGAGTCGGCTAGAGAGTATGAGTGTCTCTGAGTAGTCTTTGGCCTGGTTTGCTAACTACCTCTCTCAAAAAGCACAGTGTGGAAGTCAGAACATCTGCTGTCTCAGCCACTGCCAGTCACCAAGGGAGTACATCAAGGCTCGATCCTAAGCGGCCTCGCTCTTCTCAATTTTAATCAACAGCATAGTTCAGGCAGTAGGACGCGCTCTCATCCATTTATGTGTAGATGATAGTCTTATACACAGCTGGCCCCTCCCCGGATCTTGTGTTAACCTTGTTCTGAACACCTCCTAAACAAAGGGCATGTGGTTTGGCAAGAAGAATGCCTCACCACTGGTGAGACTACTACCTCTGTCACGCCTGCTTCCGCTCCCCCTCCCTGGCGCTCGAGGGCGCCTGGCTACCCCGTCATCATTACGCACCTGTTACCATTATTACGCGTAGCTGTGCTCATTGGACTCACCTGGACTCACTTTGTTGATTGCCCCTGCATATATGTCTGCTCCTCTGTGTTGTTCCCTGTAGTGGCATTGTTTGTTGTGTTGTGTTTATGTTCAGACGGTGTCCCTGTTCCGTTGCATGTCTGTATTAAATATTTCACTCCCTGTACCTGCTTCTCATCTCCTGCGTTGGGCCTTACAGAAAACTACTACCCCAGAACCTGAGACCATCCTTCCCACCTCGAGCATGGCTACGGCACTCCGATGGAGAATAGGGAAGCAAGTTCGGGAGGCTCGGTGTTCCCAGCCGAACCCCGAGCGGGGTCCAGATAAATGGATGTCCGTGCATGACGCGGTCCTGGAGTGGGCCCACTCCTCCAGACTTCCCTGCCACCCAGGCTCCCATCGGACCCGGGCTTTTGTGCGACAATGCTTTTGGTTGCCTACCATGGTCCCTGACGTCTGCATTTGTCACAGCTTGCAAGGTTTGTGCACAAAACAAGACTCTTTGGCAAGCTCCGATTGGTCTCCTTCAACCTCTGCCTGTCCCTCACCATCCTTGGTCTAACATTTCCCTGGACTTTGTCACGGGTCTTCCCCCATCTGATGGCAACACCGCCATCCTGACTGTGGTGGATTGCTTTTCCAAGGCCGCCCACTTCATTTCTCTCCCCAAGCTACCCTCTGCCAAGGAAACGGCCCAGCTCATGGCGTCTTCAGATCCATGGACTGCCCGTGGACATGGTCTCTTGACCAGGGTCCTCAGTTCTCATCCCAATTCTGGAAGGCGTTTTGCACCCTAATTGGGTCATCGGCCAGCCTGTCCTCCGGGTTCCACGCCCAGTCCAACGGCCAGTCGGAGCGAGCCAACCAGGACCTCGAGACTACTCTGCGCTGCCTGGTCTCCGCCAACCCCACCACCTGGAGCCAGCAGGTTGTGTGGGTGGAATACGCCCGTAACACCCTTCCCTGATCTGCGACGGAGGTCGGCATACCTTCTGCCCAGATGTTTGTCCGCTGCTGTTGTCGTACCTTGACGAGTGCCTGGTCGGCCCTCCTCAAGACCACCTCCAGGTATCGACGACCAGCAGATCGAAACCGGACCCCGGCTCCCCGGGATCGTCTTGGGCAGAAGGTACGGCTATCCTCCCGAGATCTGCCATTCATTGGTCATACCTTTGAAGTATGCATCTGGGTCATACCTCAAACGTGATGTGTTGTTGTCTATACCTTTCTTCCGTTTGTGCTGTTGCCTGTGCCTAATGATGTAAGTACCATGTTTGTGCTGCTCTCATGTTGTGTTGCTACCGTGTTGTTGTCATGTGTTGCTGTGTTGTCTTAGCTCTCTTTATGTAGTGTTGTGGTGTCTCTTGTCGTGATGTGCATTTTGTTTTACATTTTTATTTTTAATCCCAGACCCGTTCCTGCAGGAGGCCTTTTGTCTCTTGGTAGGCCGTCATTGTAAATAATAATTTGTTCTTAATTGACTTGCCTAGTTAAATAAAAAAAATTGATTTCTCGTACTGTTACACAAAATCAAGATAAACCTTTATCATCATAGTATAAATTGAGGTCTATAACCAAACTGGCTAAAACTCTGTTGTTGGCCGATGGTAGCTATAGCTAGCCACATGCTGACCTGAGTGCTAACGCTACTAGCAGTAGTAACAGTATATCCAGGTATAATGGCTAAAATAAACATTGGCTACCATGATATCCTGAAAATTATATCGACCAATAAAGAGCAATCAGGTCAGAAAAAATAAGACATACACTATATATACAAAAGTATGTAGACATCCCTTTAAATTAGTGGATTCGGCTATTTCAGCCACACCCGTTGCTGACAGGTGTATCAAATCAAGCACATGGCCATGCAATCTCCATAGACAAACATTGGCAGTAGAATGGCCTTACTGAAGAACTCAAGGACCTTCAACGTGGAACCGTCATAGGATGCCACCTTTCCATCAAGTCAGTTTTTCTAATTTCTGCCCCGATAGAGCTGCCCTGGTCAACTGTAAATGCTGTAATTGTGAAGTGGAAATGTCTAGGAGCAACAACGGCTCAGCTGTGAAGTGGTAGGCCACACAAATTCATAGAATGGGACCGCCGAGTGCTGAAATGCGAAGTATTTAAAATCTTTTGTCCTCGGTTGCAACACTCACTACTGAGTTCCAAACACAAGAACTGTTCGTCGGGAGCTTCATGAAATGGGGTTGCTTGGCCGAGCAGTGGAAACGCGTTCATGGAGTGATGAATTACACTTCACCATCTGTCAGTCTGACAGACGAATCTGAGTTTGGCGGGTGGCAGGAGAACGGTACCTGCCCGAATACGTAGTGCCAACTTTAAAGTTTGGTGAGGAATAATGGTCTGGGGCTGTTTTTCATGTTTCAGGCTAGGCCCCTTTTGTTCCAGTGAAGTGAAATCTTAACACTATAGGATACAATGACATTCTAGTCGATTCTGTGCTTTCAACTTTGTGGCAACAATTTTGTGAAGGCCCTTTTCTTTTTCAGCATGAAAATGCACCTGTGCATAAAATATTGCACTTTTTATCAACTTTAGCATGAAGACCGTTTAGATTGCAAATAATCAATCTATGTTGTTAGAATTTTGGAATATACAGAATATCATACAACCTTTCCGTCTTTCTGTCAATGTGGCGTTGGGCTCAAATCCAGGATACTATTGCAAAGTAACTTTGTGCAAAGGTTGTGCTGTGCCTAAATGCAGTCAAACCAGCGGGAGTTCCACAATCTTATGATAGGGGATACACATCCAAGATGGGAGATTTTTTATCTGTAATAGAATACAACAATTTTTCCTGATTATATTTCACTTTGGTCATTGTTTTAAATGTAATGTACATGTGTAATGTAAAGGTTTTTGAAATGGAGAAGAAGGGAGTTTGAATGGTTGTTGTCTGTGAAAGTATAGTTTCCCTTGTGGATGTCAAGGGCTGTCTGGCCGTGGAAGTATGACATTTGACCAGAAAAGTGACCCATAACGTCTTGCTTTGCTTCTTTTCTTTACTACAAGATTTTGTTATAGCACTCATTCACACACCTCCGTCTTATTAAACCTCAGGAATAACGATTTGTCATCTCTGTCTGTCCACTGGCACGATCTCTTCTCCTTCATGGTGAGTTTTACAGAACAAGTAGCCTGCAGTGTTGAACACATCATTTCCTTCCTCATTGTGAGTGGGGAGGGAATGAAAAGGGGGATGCGGATGGTGTGGTGAATGTCCTTGGTTTCGATTACCCCCTCTGGTACTTAGAGCATGGCTGGTCAGACGGGTGCCAAGGGTGCAGCAGAAATGTGACAGACTCTTTCACAGTAACACTCGACTAGCTGGCTCTGGCATACTGCATTTAACCCGTTGACATCTGATTAGCCTATCTCTGGTACTTGTAAATCTCCTGTAGTCTACTGTAAAGTAAAGAACCACATCAGAAAGAGTAGACTCTCAGAAAAAAAACCTTATGGGCAAATTGCAACCATCGAAAGCCACCAGATTAATCGCCAGCTGATATCTCATTAAACCATCAATATGTGCTAAATCACCCACACAGCTCATCTCAATTGCAACCAACACTGGCCAGTGATTTACCACTCCCTAAAGCTAGGCATACAGTACCAGCCAAAGGTTTGGACACACCTACTCATTCAAGGATTTTTATTTATTTGTACAATTTTCTACATTGTAGAATAATAGTGAAGACATCAAAACTATGAAATAACACACATGGAATCATGTAATAACTATAAGGGCACAAGGCGAGACCCAGATGCAGACATAGGAGGCAGATGGTTGAGTCTTTGATATTTATTAATAATCCAAAGGGGTAGGCAAGAGAATGGTTGTGGACAAGCAAAAGGTCAAAACCAGTTCAGAGTCCAGGAGGTACAGTGTGGCAGGCAGGTCAGGGCAGGCAGAATTGTACAGAGTACAGAAAACAGGCAAGGGTCAAAACCGGAAGGACTAGAATTAGAGAATAGAAAAGGTAGGCGCACGGGAAAAACACGCTGGTTGACTTGGAACATACAAGACAAACTGGCACAGACAGACAGAAAACACAGGTTTAAATACCCAGGGGATAATGGGGAAGATGGGTGACACCTGGGGGACAAGCACAAGAACAGGTGAAACAGATCAGGTTGTGAGAGTAACATAAAAAGTGTTAAACAAATCAAAATATATTTTATATTTGACATTCTTCAAAGTAGCCACCCTTTGCCTTGATGTCAGCAATGCACACTCTTGGCATTCTCTCAACCAGCTTCATGAGGTTGTCAACTGGAATGCATTTCAATTAACAGGTGTGACTTGTTAAAAGTGGAATTTCTTCGCTACTTAATGTGTTTGAGCCAATCACTTGTGTTGTGACAAGGTAGGGGTGGTACACAGAATGTCAAAGCACTTGGTGTAGTTGGTGCAAAAGAGTCAGGGGCAGGACAGCAGAGATGAGCAACACAACGTAGTTTACTCATAATTACAAAGTAGATAATATACCAAGCACACCAAATAGGACTGATAACTCAGGAATAATAACGCACAACAAACATGGGGAAAACAGAGGGTTAAATAATAAACATGTAATTGGGGAATTTAAACCAGGTGTGTATAAAACAAAGACAAAACAAATGGAAAATGAAAAGTGGATCGGCGATGGCTAGAAGGCCGGCGACGTAGACCACTGAACGCCGCCTGAACAAGGAGAGGGACCAACTTCGGAGGAAGTCGTGACACAGAAGTAGTCCATTTCAGTGTTGCGGACAATTTATGTTTGAGGCTTTACTGAGCCAGACAAACTTCGAGGAGAGCCCTTCCCTATTTTTTCTGCACATCAAGTATGCAGACATTTGCATAGTCTTACATGAACTGGCACATTTTCTGGCTGGTATTTGCATAGCCTCCATTGTTGTTTTCCTTACAAATAATCATTTGGGGCTTGTGTGCATTCCTATCAAAGTAGAGCCTTATTTTCTGTATATCGTGTTGTCGTTTCTACTGCAGCATGAAGTATGTATGTATGGAGCATAATGTATTTACAGTTTTCAAGTACTAGTGACAAATAATGCATTCTGATTATTGTCCTGAAAACAGTCCTGAAAACACACTTAACTACTCCTGAGATATTCACTTACTAGAAAACAAATTGAATATAAAATTCACAAAAAGTATTATTAATAATTACACACACTACTTATAACATTTCCATAAAATGAGCTAATTTTGTCAGCAGCCATTTTTTAAGAAACAGGAAGATAAAATTGTCAAGGTCACACCCCCACACATCATTGAAAAGACCAGAATGTCCTCTCAAAGGGACAACAGGACTTAATACAGTGGCTTGTATAAAGTCGTGTCCAAAGGTTTTGAGAATGACACAAATATACATTTTCACAGTCTGCTGCATCAGTTTGTATGATGGCAATTTGCATATACTCCAGAATGTCATGAAGAGTGATCAGATGAATTGCAATGAATTGCAAAGTCCCTCTTTGCCATGCAAATGAACTGAATCCCCCAAAACATTTCCACTGCATTTCAGCCCTGCCACAAAAGGACCAGCTGACATCATGTCAGTGATTCTCTCGTTAATACAGGTGTGAGTGTTGACGAGGACAGGGCTGGAGATCACTCTGTCATGCTGATTGAGTTCGAATAAGAGACTGGAAGCTTCAAAAGGAGGGTGGTGCTTGGAATCATTGTTCTTCCTCTGTCAAACATGGTTACCTGCAAGGAAACACGTTCCTTCATCATTGCTTTGCACGAAAAGGGCATCACAGGCAAGGATATTGCTGCCAGTAAGATTGCACCTAAATCAACCATTTAGCAGATCATCAAGAACTTCAAGGAGAGCGGTTAAATTGTTGTGAAGAAGGCTTCAGGGCGCTGAAGAAAGTCCAGGACAGTCTCCTAAAGTCGATTCAGCTGCGGGATCGGGGCACCACCAGTACAGAGCTTGCTCAGGAATGGCAGCAGGCAGGTGTGAGTGCATCTGCACGCATAGTGAGGCGAAGACTTTTGGAGGATGGCTTGGTGTCAAGAAGCCACTTCTCTCCAGGAAAAACATCAGGGACAGACTGATATTCTGCAAAAGGTACAGGGATTGGACTGCTGAGGACTGGGGTAAAGTCATTTTCTCTGATGAATCCCCTTTGAGTGTTTGGGGCATCGGAAAAAAGCTTGTCCGGAGAAGACAAGGTGAGCGCTACCATCAGTCCTGTGTCATGCCAACAGTAAAGCATCCTGAGACCATCCATGTGTGGGGTTGCTTCTCAGCCAAGGGAGTGGGCTCACTCCAAATTTTACCTAAGAACACAGCCTTGAAAAAGAACGGTACCAACACATCCTCCGAGAGCAACTTCTCCTAACCATCCAGGAACAGTTTGGTGACGAACAATGCCTTTTCCAGCATGATCGAGCACCTTGCCATAAGGCAAAAGTGAGAACTAAGTGGCTCGGTGAACAAAACATTAATCTTTTGCGTCCATGGCCAGGAAACTCCCCAGACCTTAATCCCATTGAGAACTTGTGGTGAATCCACAAGAGGCGGGTGGACAAACAAAAACCCACAAATTCTGACAAACTCCAAGCATTAATTATGCAAGAATGGGCTGCCATCAGTCAGGATGTGGCCCAGAAGTTAATTGACAGCATGCCAGGGCGGATTGCAGAGGTCTTGAAAAAGAAGGGTCAACACTGCAAATATTGACTCTTTGCATCAACTTCATATAATTGTCAATAAAAGTGTTTGACACTTATTAAATGCTTGTTATTATACTTCAGTATTCCATAGTAACATCTGACAAAAATATCTAAAGACACTGAAGCAGCAAACTTTGTGGAAATTAATATTTGTGTCATTCTCAACTTTTGGCCACCACAGTACATTGGATTCGATGTATTGAAAATGAAGGCATATCAACTCAGCAAAAAAACATATGTCCTCTCACTGTACACTGCGTTGATTTTCAGCAAACTTATCACATGTAAATATTTGTATGAACATCAGATTCAACAACTGAGACGTAAACTGAGCAAGTTCCACAGACATGTGACTAACAGAAATTGAATAATGTGTCCCTGAACAAAGGGGGGTCAAAATCAAAATCAAAAGTAACAGTCAATATCTGGTGTGGCCACCAGCTGCATTAAGTAGAGTAGTGACTCTCTTCCTCGTCGACTGCACCAGATTTGCCAGTTCTTGCTGTGAGATCTTACCCCACTCTTCCACCAAGGCACCTGCATGTCCCCGGACCTTTCCTGGGGGAATGGCCCTAGCCCTCACCCTCTGATCCAACAGGTCCCAGATGTGCTCAATGGGATTGAGATCCTAGCTCTTCGCTGGCCATGGCAGAACACTGAAATTCCTGTCTTGCAGGAAATCACGCACAGAACGAGCAGTATGGCTGGTGGCATTGTCATGCTGGAGGGTCATGTCAGGATTAGCCTGCAGGAAGGGTAACACATGAGGGAGGAGGATGTCTTCCCTGTAACGCACAGCGTTGAGATTGCCTAGAATGACAACAAGCTCAGTCCAATGATGCTGTGACAAACTGCCCCAGACCATGACTGACCCTCCACCTCCAAATCGATCCCGCTCCAGAGTACAGGCCTCAGTGTAACGCTCACTCCTTCGACGATAAATGCAAATCCGACCATCACCCCTGGAGAGACAAAACTGCGACTCGTCAATAAAGAGCAATTTTTGCCAGTCCTGTCTGGTCCAGCGACAGGGGTTTGTGCCCATAGGCGACATTGTTGCCGGTGATGTCTGGTGAGGACCTGCCTTACAACAGGCCTTGCAAGCCCTCAGACCAACCTCTCTCAACCTATTGCGGACAGTCTGAGCACTGATGGAGGGATTGTGCATTCCTGGTGTAACTCGGGCAGTTGTTGCCAATTCCTCTTTTGGCCTCCTTTCCTTCCAGTTCTCTGCTGCCAATGACTGGAACGAACTGCAAAAATCACTGAAGCTGGAGACTCATATCTCCCTCTCTAGTTTTAAGCACCAGCTGTCTGAGCAGCTCAAAGATCACTTCACCTGTACATAGCCCATCTGTAAATAGCCCATCCAACTACCTCATCCCCATTCTGTATTTATTTATTTATCTATCTTGTCCTTAGCACCCCAGTATCTCTACATGCACATTCATCTTCTGCACATCTACCATAATAGTCTTTAATTGCTATATTGTAATTACTTCGCCACCATGGCCTATTTATTGCATTAACTCCTTCATCTTACCTCATTTGCACACACTGTATATAGACTTTTCATAATTTTATTATATTTTCTATTGTATTATTGACTGTATGTTTGTTTATTCCATGTGTAACTCTCTGTTTTGTGTTGTGTATACGGTGTAGACATTGTCAATGACTATCGTTCCGGCGCCGACAGAGATGGCCGCATCGCTTCGCGTTCTTAGGAAACTATGCAGTATTTTGTTTTTCATGCATTATTTCTTACACTGTTACCCCAAGAAATCTTAAGTTTTATTACATACAGCCGGGAGGAACTATTGGATATAAGAGCAACGTCAACTTACCAACATTACGACCAGGAATACAATTTTCCCGAAGCGGATTCTCTGTTTGGTCCACCACCCAGGACAATGAATCAGATCCCAGCAGGTGACCCAAAACAATGGCACCGCAGAAGGGGCAGACTGAGCGGTCTTCTGGTTAGGCTCCGTAGACGGGCACATCGCACACCTCTCCCGAGTATACTATTCGCCAATGTCCAGTCTCTTGACAACAAGGTAGACGAAATGCGAGCAAGGGTTGCCTTCCAGAGAGACATCAGAGTTTGTAACATTCTCTGTTTAATAATTCAACTTTTGGATTTTGAATCTAGTGCCCCACTGCTCCCTAAGTAGTTTTAACTACACTACCCAGTGAAATTCAAGGAGCCAAATTCAAAATCCAAAAGTTGAATTATTAAGCCATTTTGCCACAACTTTGGGAGTATGCTTAGGGTCAGTGTCCATTTGGAAGACCCATTTTGCGACCAAGCTTTAACTTCCTGACAGAGGTCTTGAGATGTTGCTTCAATATATCTACATCATTTTTCTTCCTCATGATGCCATCTATTTTGTGAAGTGCACCAGTCCTTCCTGCAGCAAAGCACCCCCACAACAAGATGCTGCCACCCCCAGTGCTTGGCGGTTGGGATGGTGTTCTTCTGCTTGCAAGCCTCCCCCTTTTTCCTCCAAACATAACGATGGTCATTATGGCCAAACAGTTCTATTTTTGTTTCATCAGACCAGTGGACATTTCTCCAAAAAGTACGATCTTTGTCCCCATGTGCAGTTGCAAACCGTAGTCTGGCTTTTTTTAATGACAGCTTTGGAGCAGTGGCTTCTTCCTTGCTGAGTGGCCTTTCAGGCTATATCGATATAGGTCTCGTTTTACCGTGGATATAGATACTTTTGTACCCGTTTCCTCCAGCATCTTCACAAGGTCCTTTGCTGTTTTTCTGGGATTGACTTGCATTTTTTACACCAAAGTACGTTCATCGCCAGGAAACAGAACGCGTCTCCTTCCTGAGCGGTATGACAGCAGCGTGGTCCCATGGTGTTTATACTTGCGTACCATTGTTTGTACAGATGAACGTGGTACCTTCAGGCGTTTGGAAATTGCTCCCAACGATGAAACAAACTTTCTTTCTGAGGTCTTGGCTGATTTCTTTAAATTTTCCTATGATGTCAAGAAAAGAAGCACTAAATTTGAAGGTAGGTCTTCAAACACATCCACAGGTACACCTCCAAATTGACTCAAATTATGTCAATTAGCCTAGCAGAAGCTTCTAAAGCCATGACATAATTTTCTGGAATTTTCCAAGCTGTTTAAAGGCACAATCAACTTAGTGTATGTAAACTTCTGACCCACTGGAATTGAGAAAGTGAATTATATTTGAATTAATCTGTCTGTAAACAATTGCTGGAAAAATGACTTGTGCAATGCAAAAAGTAGATGTCCTAACCGACTTGCCAAAACGAGATTATTAACAAGAAATGTGTGGAGTGGTTGAATATTGAGTTTTTATGACTCCAACCTAAGTGTATGTAAACCTCCGACTTCAATTGTATGTAAGAATGCTGTTCATCAACTACAGCTCAGCATTTAACACCATAGGTCTCGACCTGGGTCTCGACCTAGCCCTGTGCAACTGGGTCCTGGACTTTGACGGGCTGCCCCCAGGTGGTGAGGGTAGGAAACAACATCTCCACCCCGCTGATCCTCAACACTGGGGCCCCACAAGGGTGCGTTCTCAGCCCTCTCTTGTACTCCCTGTACACCCATGACCGCAAGGCCATGGACGCCTCCAACTCAATCATCAAGTTTGCTGACGACACTACAGTGGTAGGCGTGATTACCAACAATGACTAGACGGCCTATAGGGAGGAGGTGAGGGCCCTCGGAGTGTGGTGTCAGGAAAATAACCTCACACTTAACTTCTTAGAGAGCGGCAGCTGAGGGGTCGGTTTTGGAGAGCCTGGCGTGCCCAAAGTAAAATGCCTCCCATTCAATTTGTCTGTGAGTGAAACAGAACGCATATGGCAGGCGAAACCCCGAGGAATTTCTGTCCTGGAAAAAGTGATTTTGACACATTGCTCATTTGGGAACCCCTCCCTATTGAAAATGACCATATAAAGGCATATGAATGCAGTACACGTCGCTTCCTTATGATGTCAACAGCCTCGAGATGGTGTTTTCCTCCATTTTGGATGAATTTAGAGCAGAGAAAATGACCAAACAATGAAGACCCCTCTTTATGAGAATAGTACCCGTGGCGCGCGCACGAGAAGTCACGGAGTGTCTATTTTACCGTCGTTATCGATCAGTTTATATTCCGGCTGATTTATAATAGTAAATATACTTAAAAGTGTTCCTAAGGATACATTTAAAACTATGTTTGATTGTTCTTGGACAAGTTTATAGGTATAAGATGAACGAGTTCGCGTCACGTTTTAATGGAGTAGTGGAAGCTGTCGTTTCTGATTATAACGCACAAACCAAATGGAGGATTTATGGATAAAATACGTTACTTTTTCTAACAAAAGAACCATGGATTGTCTTCGTTGGACACTTAGGATGACCTCAGCAGAAGTTCTTCAACAGGTAATTGATTTGTTTTCGCTGTGAAATGTGTTATGTGTGTGCCATGATGGCTAATCGATACATGGCTATGGGAAAAATATGTGAGGTGCTACTCTCAAACAATCAAATGTGCTGCTTTCGCCGTAAAGCCTTTTTGAAATCTGACAACGCTGTGATATTGCCAAGAAACAGAGCTTTTGATGAGTATGGAACACTTGTATATTGGTGGATGTTTAATAATTCAACTTTTGGATTTTGAATTTGGCGCATTACATTTTACCTGGTAGTGTCGGGAGCAGCCCGCTAGCGCCCCACTGTTCCCTGTGAAGTTAAACAGAAAGGCTTTGAATAGCTGACCTATTGAAAACAGTGTGACATGACTGATTCAGACATCCCGGATGGATTTTGCTCAGGTTTTCGCCTGCCCAATCAGTTCTGTTATACTCACATATATTATTTTTACTACTTAGGGAGCAGTGGGGCGCTAGTCATTTGATGCATAGTCATCAAAATCTCTGCTTCTTGGGAATATCACAGCGTTGTCAGATTTCAAAAAGGCTTTACGGCGAAAGCAGCACATTTTATTGTTTGAGGGTAGCACCTACAATATTTTGCCATTAGCATAAATTCATAAACCAGCGCGGTTCACACAAAACCAATTTCACAGCGAAAACAAATCCCTTACCTTTTGAATAACTTCTGCTAAGGGCTTCCCAAGTGTCCAACGAAGACATCCAATGGTTCTTTTGTTAGAAAAAGTCATTTATTATATCCATAAATCTCTGGCAGTGAATCACTATGTTCAGAAAATCCAACGTCGAATCGCCCTTTGAAACGTGAAGAGAACGCGTTCAAATATACCTAGAAACTTTTCCTAAACAAATCAAATACCAGTTATAATGCATTCTTCACTATCCTTTTATGAATATTAGCGATAATATTTCACTCGGATGGTCACCTAAATGTTATATAAGTAAAATAAAGTGGGGCACGCACCCAGACTCACGCCCGAGAAAACTTGTTGACATTTCATCAAAATCTCTGCTTCTTGGCAATATCACAGCATTGTCAGATTTCTAAAAGGCTTTACGGCGAAAGCACCACATTTGATTGTTTGAGGCTAGTACCTCACATATTTTCCACATTAGCATAAATTAATATCCAGCTCAGTTCTCAAAATGTCCATATCACAACTAATATAAAATGCTTACCTTTCAAATAACTTCTGCTGAGGGCTTCCCAAGTGTCCAAACAAGAGAATCCATGGTTCTTTTGTTAGAAAAAGTAATTCATTATATCCATAAATCTCCGTTTGGTTGGCACATTATGTTCAGCTACTCCACCAAGCATTGTTGGTCTACTCGCCCGTTGTACAGTGAAGAAAACGCTTTCAAGTTATACCTCTCATCTTTTCACAAACAAATCAAATATCATTAATAATGCATCCTTATGTATTCTTTTATGAATAATAGCGATCATATTTAAGACGGATGGTAACTGAAACGTTATAAGAGGAAAAGAAAGCTGGGCGCGTTCACGTTCTCGTGAACGTGCACGGTTGTTTACCTTTTTCCCTTCCTGTAGTCTTTCTTCTTCTATAAGGATCTACTCAGGGCTATTTCCTCCAGACACTTTCCAGAGACTGTTGATATCCAGTGGAAGCCGTAGGTACTGCAACCTGATTCCTATTCCCCATTGTCTTCTATTACCAGGCCTTCAAAGTGAGTGGAGGGCAAAAGAAAAAGGAATTCCGGACAGAAATTTCTCAGATTTTTGCCTGCTATATCTGTTCTGTTATACCCACAGACTATTTGTTAATGGTTTTAGAAACTTCAGAGTGTTTCCTATCCAATAGTACTAATTATGTGAATACCCTAGTTTTTGGCCCTGAGTGGCAGGCATTTAACTTTGGGCACGTCAGACAGGCGAAAATTCGGAAAATGGGACCCTAGCTGTAAGAGGTTAACTTCTCAGGGATTGCTGGGGCGCTAGCGGGCTGCTCCTGACACTACCAGGTGAAATGTAAGGCGCCAAATTCAAAATCCCAAAGTTGAATTATTAAAAATCCACCAATATACAAGTTTTCCATACTCATCAAAAGCTCTGTTTCTTGGCAATATCACAGCGTTGTCAGATTTCAAAAAGGCTTTACGGCGAAAGCAGCACATTTGATTGTTTGAGGGTAGCACCTCACATATTTTTCCCATAGCCATGAATCCATTAGCCATCATGGCACACACATAACACATTTCACAGCGAAAACAAATCAATTACCTGTTGAAGAACTTCTGCTGAGGTCATCCTAAGTGTCCAACGAAGACAATCCATGGTTCTTTTGTTAGAAAAAGTAATGTATTTTATCCATAAATCCTCCATTTAGTTCACGCGTTATAATCAGAAACGACAGCCTCCACTCCTCCATTGAAACGTGACGCAAACTCGTTCATCTTATACCTACAAACTTGTCCAAGAACAATCAAACATAGTTTTAAATGTATCCTTAGGAACACTTTTACGTATATTTACTATTATAAATCAACCGGGAATATAAACTGATCGATAACGACGGTAAAAAAGACACAGCGTGCCTTCTCGGGCGCGCGCGCTGGGTACTGTTTACATGAATGAGTGACTTCCTGGTTTGCTCTTATTCTCTGGTCTAATTCATCCAAAATGAAAACTTACACTGTCTCCAGACTGTTGACATCTAAAGGAAGCGATGGGTACTGCATTCATATGCCCTTATATGGTCATTTTCATGAGTGAGGGGTTCCCAAATGAGCAATGTGTCAAAATCACTTTTTCCAGGACAGAAATTCCTCGGGGTTTCGCCTGCTATATGCGTTCTGTTTTACTCACAGACAAATGGTTAACAGTTTTGGAAAATTCAGAGTGTTTCCTATCCAATGGTACCAAATATGTGCATATCCGATTTTCTGGGCCTGAATGGGAGGCATTTTACTTTGGGCACGCCAGGCTCTCCAAAACCGACCCCTCAGCTGCCACTCCCTAACAAGTTAAACTGAACGGATTATTCTCTTTGAACACAACATGTTTTCCTCTCAATGTAATTTCTCTGATCATAAGATTTGCCCTTTCTTCCTTACTGAGAATATATATACGCCAGAATGCACATACTCTCTGTACTGACCTCAAGTGGTTTGGATGAATTTCATGTATGAGACTGTGTTAGAGCTCCTCCTCCTTAAATGGGATTGGCGATGGCCTCCTACTTTGTCAGGATTTCTCTCTCCATGATAAATATAGGTAAAACAGTCTCTTTTTTGCTGCATTTTCACCCAAAACCTTGCTCCAGGTCTCATTTTCCTTGACAGCAGTTTTTGCATCGCTGGAACTAGCCACAACAACAGCAGCCATTTTAATTGTAGTGTTAATGATAAGTAATTTGTTGACATTGAAATATACTACCTTTCAAGTTTGGGGTCACTTAGAAATGTCCCTGTTTTACGTTAAACCATACATGAAATGAGTTGCAAAATGAATCCTCCATTTGCAGCAATTACAGCCTTGCAGACCTTTGGTATTCTAGTTGTCAATTTGTTAAGGTAATCTGAAGGGATTTCACCCCATGCTTCCTGAAGCACTTCCCACAAGCTGGATTGGCTTGATGGGCACTTTTTACGTACCGTACGGTCAAGCTGCTCGCACAACAGCTCAATAGGGGTGAGATCCAGTGATTATAATGGAGTGGCCAGCACAGACAGAACACCAGCTGACTGCTTCTTCCCTAAACAGTTCTTGCATAGTTTGGAGCTGTGCTTTGGGTCATTGTCTTGTTGTAGGAGGAAATTGGCTGTAATAAAGCACCGTCCACAGGGTATGGCATGGCGTTGCAAAATGGAGTGATAGCCTTCCTTCTTCAAGATCCCTTTTACCCTGTACAAATCTCCCACTTTACCACCACCAAAGCACCCCCAGACCATCACATTGCCTCCACCTTGCTTGACAGATGGCGTCAAGCACACCTCCAGAATCCTTTCATTCTTTCTGCCTCTCACAAATGTTCTTCTTTGTGATCCGAACACCTCAAACTGAGATGTCTGTCCATAACACTTTTTTCCAATCTTCCTCTGTCCAGTGTCTGTGTTCTTTTGCCAATCTTAAATTTTTTTTTATTGAGATATGGCTTTTTCTTTGCAGATATTAGGCATCCCGGAGTCGCCTCTTCACTGTTGACGTTGAGACTGGTGTTTTGCGGGTGCTATTTTACTTCTTAGGGCTAGGGGGCAGTATTTTGAAGTTCGGATGAAAAATGTGCCCAAAGTAAACTGCCTTTTACTCAAGCCCAGAAGCTCATTTTGTTTGTGAAACCTACCAGCATTTGTTCCCATGCTCCTGCCTGTTTCTTACTCCTGTTTTCTAGTCCTTCCCGGTTTTGACTGTTGTGCCTGCCCTGACCCTGCTGTTCTGTACCTTGCCCCACCGAACTGGATTATTGACCCCTGCCTGTCCTGACCCTGAGATTGCCTGCTAATATGGGTTCTACCCCAATGCTTGGAAGACTGCTGCAGTGATAACTGTTTTAAAATCTGGTGACCCAACACTGACCTATAAGCATTCTTCCAGTGCTATCAAAAATAGCTGAAAGGTGGGTGGCTGATCATCTGACTGATCACCTCATCTAGGGCAACTCCCTAAATCAAATGTCATTTTGATTCAGAACTAACCATTTTACCGAAACAGCCAATTGCTATTTTCTGGAGTGTATTAAACTTCTTAGGGAGCGGCAGCAGTGGTGGGAATTTTGGAGAGTCTGTCATGCCCAAAATAAAATGCCTGCCACTCAGGCCCAGAAACTAGGAAATGCATATCATTAGTAGCTTTGGATAGAAAACACTCTGAAGTTTCTAAAAGTGTTAAAGTCGCACATGGCTGACCAGAACTGAATTCAAGTTACAATTAAATTACTACCTGAATCAGCAGATGATGGTGTTGTGACTAAGTTTCTGGCTAAATCTGGATGTAAGGTGGTGGGGAGAGTGATAAGATGCATTATAAAATACAAGGGTCAACTTACAATCTGCTCCAACGGAGATAATTTTGTATATGTTGAAGCAGCACCCATCATTCTTATAACACAGTCTGTAAAGATGGTCTGTCACTGGATCAAAGTATTTTATGATGGACAAGGTCCTGCGTGTAGACAGGAATGGCTGACACAATCCCACGCTAGAGGGGGTCAGGAGATGGTAGAGTACAGTCCTACTACACTGGACAACATAAGGTGCATAGAGGAAACTTTTTCACACTATGCAGGACAACAACCCTGTCCCAATGAGTAGGGCAGACGTATGACATATCTCAGCTCAAATGATAGATAACTCCTCGGCTCCCAAGGACAAAGACGGAGTGAAGGAAACTTTGGAGTTGGTACCTGGTGAGCCAGAGTCTACAACATTGACCTCTTATTCCAAGAAGAAGAAGAAAAGAAAACATGAAGCTGGGAAAGTGGCTACTGAGACCAGTGACAATCATAACCCAATAGAAAACTCTAAAAATAATAAGAAACCCCTAAGGCGGTGCAATTCTCTGCGGAATACAAAAGAAGGCAGCCAAACATCAATGCTGGCCTTCATTCAAAGAAACTGGAATCAACAAACACCCAAGCGGCCCAGGGTAAGAGCTCCCCATCAGAGTCTGGAGTTCGGTCACCTGCAGAAAAAAAGGCTGATATGGAGGTTATAATTCTGGGAGAAGTAAAGAAAAGTCCCCCTAATTAGCCATCCAGACTGAATCATTGATGAATGGTGGAACATGAAGGACTGAAATAATCTATATTTGAGTAACCTACAGTATATTATCTGGTTCAGAGAAGGACATTCTGTGTATGTGAGCATAACCTCTGTCGTTAGCATGGCTTTTCAAGAGAATGAGCAATCTTCTGATAATTATATTTTAATGTCAACTCTTGATACATGTCCCAAACAAACCCCGCCTTCGAGACAGAAACTCAATTCCCTTAACCCAGGTTTTAGAAAACATTGTACATTAAACTTTTTCAAACCGTTAACAAGGCTAAAATGCTCTGGGACCCTCGTTCCAAGCCTAAAGGAATATTGGGAGGTCATCTGAATATTCATAGAATTATTTCTAAGAGTGAACAGGTAGAACATTTATTGAATGACTAATCTAGATTTTTTTCTGTTTCTCTGAGACATGGCTGAAGAAATCTTCTCCTGTTTCTGCCTTTAATGTCCATGGATATTCCATATTCAGGAGGGACAGGGCAGAGGGGGTGGATTGCTTATGCACATGAAACTTAACTTTAAATGCAGTCGTATCATATCGAAACATGCCAATGACCTTGAATGTATAGAGCTGAATATATTCCTCTAACCCTAATGTCTCACTATTATTGGATTATATTGACCACCAACATCTGATAAATCATTTTATGACCATCTAAATGCCATGCTTAAAGAATGTGATCATAAGAAGGAGATCATCTTCATGGGTTGATTTCAAGATAAACTGGGAAAACAAAACTTGCAGGAAAAAACTCAGATCACAGAATATTTCAACCTGACTCAAATAATACAAGGTCCAACCAGAGTAACACAGTCATCTCTGATCTGGTGTTTACTAACAGACCTGATTGAATAACTAAGTCCATGAAAACCTCTTAGGGATCGGTGGGACGCTAGCGGTCCACCTACAACATCATCCGGTGAAATGCAGAGCACCATATTAAAATTACAAAAATAGTAATATTAAACATTCATGAAAATATAAGTGTTGTTCACCATTCAAAATCTTTCGAACTGCTTTGTCGGATTTACAATAGGCTTTACGGCGAAAGCAGAACATTCAATTGTCTGAGGACAGCGCCCCACAACAACATATTATTCAAACCAGCACAGGCGTTACAAAATTACAAAGTAGCGATAAAATAAATCACTTACCTTTGAAGATCTTCCTCTGTTTGCAATCCCAAGGGTCCCAGGAACACAAAGAATGGTCGTTTTGTTCGATAAAGTCCGTCTTTATATCCCAAAAAGTCAGTTTAGTTGGCGCCATCGAGTTCTGTAATCCAGTCGCCCAGTCTGTAATCCAATATGCAGACAAAGAAATCAAAAAAGTTACAGGTAAAAGTTCATCCAAACAAGTCAAACAATGTTTCTAATTAATACTCATGTTGTCAAATATCTAGATAAACAATAATATTTCAGATGGAGAATACCCTGTTCAATAGGGAAGAGAAATAATGAAGAGACCCCCTTAACCCTAAGAAGTTAATGTGCAACAGTACGATAAAAAAATCCCAAAAAGTGAGCAGAGTAACTACGATGCAGGTATCAGTCAAATTGACTGGTCTGATCTGCTAAGCAATGAAGACCCAACGTCTGGATACAGAACATTTCTGTCAGCTATTGACAAGGTGGATACCTCTTTTACTAGGAAATTTCAATGTAAGCCAAGACGTAAAACCTCTCTAGCATGGCTCAACGAAGGCCTCTGGAGGCAGATGAGAGATCTTTCCTTGAAAAAAGCACTGAAGTCTGGTCAGAATGATAACAGACGTATATTTACAGCACAGAGAAATAAGTTGGTAAGGAATATAAAAACAGCAAAAGCCGAGTTCTTACTTACAGTGAGTGATCAATGAAGCAAAAAAAATGGCAAAGTGATTTGGGAAAATATCAACAAACTAACAAGGAAGGGGAGCTGAAAAGTCCAAAAAACATCCTGAATTAATGTGATTCTAATTCAAGACTCAGATTTTCATATCCACCATCTTTAACATTTTGTTTTGTTGACTGTCAGAGAATTTGCTCAAAGATTTTCAACCAAGACCACAGTTCTCACTCCCATAGATAATTGTCACACCCTAATCTGTTTCACCTGTCTTTGTGTTTGTCTCCACCCCCCACCAGGTGTCTCCCATCTTCCCCATTATCCCCTGTGTATTTATACCTGTGTTCTCTGTTTGTCTGTTGCCAGTTCATTTTGTTCGTGAAACCTACCAGCATTTGTTCCCCTGCTCCTGCCTGTTTCTTACTCCTGTTTTCTAGTCCTTCCCAGTTTTGACCGTTGTGCCTGCCCTGACCGTGCCATTCTGTACCTTGCCCCACCGAACTGGATTATTGACCCCTGCCTGTCCTGACCCTGAGACTGCCTGCCAATATGGGTTCTACCCCAATGCTTGGAAGACAGCTGCAGTGAGACCTGCTTTAAAATCTGGTGACCCAACACTGACCTATAAGCATTCTTCCAGTGCTATCAAAAGTAGCTGAAAGGTGGGTGGCTGATCATATGACTAATCACCTCATTTAGGGCAACTCCCTACATCAAATGTAATTTTTATACAGAACTAACCATTTTACTGAAACAGCCAATTGCTATTTTCTGGCGTGTATTATACTCATCAGGGAGCTGCAGCAGTGGTGGGAGTTTTGGAGAGTGTCATGCCCAAAGTAAAATGCCTGCCACTCAGGCCCAGAAACTTGGATATGCACATAATTAGTACTGTTGAAAAACACTGAAGTTTCTAAAACTGTTAAAATAATGTCTGTGAGTATAACAGAACTGATATGGCAGGTGAAAACCTGAGGGACTGTCTGTCCGGAAAAAGTTTTTTTTTTTGTGACATGCCTTCTTTTCCAATGGTTGTGTATGGGATCTAATGTAATCCAGGACCCAGGTTGCAGTACCTATGGCTTCCACTAGATGTCAACAGTCTTTAGACAAGGTTTGATGAGTTTACCTTGAAAACAACCATATAGAAGAAGACGGATACATTATAAACAATGTTTGATTTGTTTGGGCAAAGTTGATAGGTATGTTTTGAACGCTTTCTCTTCCCTGTACAATGGGCGATTGGACGGTGTATTTTCTGAACACAACGCACCAACCAAACGGAGATTTATGGATATAAACAAGGACTTTTTCAAACAAAAGGAACGTTGGATGTCTTGCTTGGACACTTCGGATTGCCCTCAGCAAAAGATCATCAAAGGTAAGCGATTTATTTGAGCTCTTTTTATGTGTTTTGTGACACCCGTGCTGGTTATGAAATGATGCTAACGCAGAAAATATGCGCGGCGCTGTCCTCAAACAATCAAATGTTCTGCTTTCACCGTTAAGCCTTTTTGAAATCTGATAACGCTGTGAGATTGCCAAGAGTTGAAGCTTTTGAACAGTGTGCAACACTTGAATTTTGATGAATGTTTAATAATTCTACTTTTGGATTTTTGAATTTGGCACCTTACATTTTTCCGGGTATTGTCGTGACTGGGGCGCTAGCGGCCCAACGCTCCTTAATTATTCCCAATAGGTTAAATCTAAACAATGGATATAGGTGGTGAAGTCGGCACAGTAATTTTTTTTTTCTTAAAGGCCTTTGATACTGTAACTCATGAGGGTCTCCTATCCAAACTATCCTCCCTTAATGTGTCCACTGAAGTCATTAGTTGGATGTATTCCTATCTGACAAACAGAAATCAAAGGGTTCGTTTGGGGACACTCAGTTGGACTCTCTTTAATATAACATTTGGGTCCCACAGGGGTCAAAATTAGGTCCCCTTCTGTTTACCATGAATATAAATGATCTCACACTTGCTTTCCCACAAGTTAATACCTCAACAGGATCGGTGGGTCCCCCGCAGGACGGTTGAGCTAACGTAGGCTAATGGGATTAGCATGAGGATGTTAGTAACAAGAACATTTCCCAGAACATAGACATATCTGATATTGGCAGAAAGCTTAAATTCTTGTTAATCTAATTACACTATCCAATTTACAGTAGATATTACAATGCAAGAATACCATGCTATTGTTTGAGGAGAGTGCACAGTTATGAACTTGAAAATGTATCAACAAACCAATTAGGCACGTTTGGGTAGTTTTGATACAAAACTCTAAACAGAAATGCAATGGTTCGTTGGATCAGTCTAAAACTTTGCACATACCCTGCTGCCATCTAGTGGCCAAAATCTAAATTGCACCAGGGCTGGCAGAATACATTATGGCTTTTCTCTTGCAATTCAAAGATGGTAAAAACACATGTTTTTCTTGGTATTATCTTTTACCAGATCTAATGTGTTATAGTCTCCTACATTTAATTTAGCATTTCCACAAACTTAAGTGTTTCCTTTCAAATGTTATCAAGTATATGAATATCCTTGCTTCAGGTCCTGAGCAACAGGCAGTTAGATTTGGGTATGTCATTTTAGGCGAAAATTGAAAAAAATGGGCGGATCCTTAAGAGTTTCTAACATGCAGACGATATAGTTCTGTATGTACACTCAAAAAATAGACAACTAGTTGTTAACAAGCTAACTGAAGCTATGGTATATGTTTCTAAATGGATGACTAATTATTGCCTGCATTTAAATATCGACAAGACTGTTTGTATTTACTTCTCTAAGAAATCCATGGATTCGAGCTGTTCTTGATAATGGGGAGAATCTGAAAGTTGTGTCTAACTTCAGTTAGTGTCATGGTGTCATTTTAGACTCTAAGAAGTTTTTGATTATCCAACTTTAGGTTTATAAGATCTTTCCTTCCTCTGGAGTCCGCCAAACTATATATGCATGCTATGATTTGCTCACATCTGAGATTGCCTCACATGCTGGTCACAAGCAGTTACTGTTCGGAAACCAATTGAATCACTCTACAACATGCCTATGTCGATATTCCATACAAAATCAGCCATTTCCAGCTACAATAGTCATTTACAACATTAACAATGTCTACACTGTATTTCTGATCAATTTTATGTTATTTTAATGGACAAAACAAATGTGATTTTCCTTCAAAAACAAGGACATTCCTAAGTGGCTCCAAACTTTTGAACGGAAGTGTATGTGAACCTGTTTTCACTTTGCCATTATGGGGTATTGTGTGTAGATTTATGAGGCAAAACAAGTATTTAATCCAATTTAGAATAAGGCTTTAACATAACAAATGTGGAAAAAGTCAAGGGGTCTGAATAATTTCCGAATACACTGTACGCCTAGCTTCCTGAAACTGGTGACATATGCATGTTGTCTGTCTTGTGACCATTCTGAAAAATCATATGAACATTTTCCCTAGCACTACACAGCTGATTCAAATAATGAAAGCTTGATGATCAGTTGGTTATTTGAATCATCTGTGTAGTGTGAGGGCAAAAAACTAAACGTGCACCAAGGGGGCACCCTAGGTCCGAGTTTGGGAAACCCTACTCTGGCTGTTGTTAAAGCTTTGTATGCTGAAAAGCCTTGTTAGTGCATAGGTCAAATTAGCTTTCAAACGTTCTGTATTTTTTGGGTTTCAGTCAAAAGTTAACTTTTTACTTTTATTAATAGTAACTTATAGAGAGACTGTAGAAGCGATACTGCTCTGTGTCCTGCTCCAATAAAGCCATCCTTACATTAAAAGGTTTATCCCAAAATCAGTTGGTCACGCTTCACCACACCACAGCACAGCACGTTATGATGAACATGGACAAGAAGAGGAGTGGTATACTCATTGCGGCCAAGATAACCCCCTTCACCTCGTCATGTTCAACCTCATCCACTCGCCAGGTTCAATGGGATGCTGCCCCAGAGCGGGACCATCAGAGCCATCACCACAGAGGGTATAGTTCAGAACCCCAGCTAGCCCACAGCCTACAGAGAAAAAGACAGCACATGGAGGTAAGCAGAGAAGCCCCCACACCCTACACTTACAGGGAACACCGGAAGCTGCCAACAGTTTACCAAGCAGAGCTAGAGGAGATCTGGAAAGAGATCGAGAAGCTGCATATCTCTCAACTAGCCATACATAGAGAATTTGCCAAGTTTGAAGGAGTTAAACAGGAAATGAGGAAGCTTGTGGATAAGGTCTGCAATCTCCAGCCACCCCTTGGCCCGACTGCAGCCAGCTACACCCCCACAAAGTCTACTCAGCAACTGTCTGGCCCCGCTGTATGAATTGAATCGGTTCTCCCAGTCCACCTTATTCCCACACCTGAGCTAGAGGAAGAGTTCAGCGAGGAGTACAATAACGATGAAGAGGAATGCGATGATGTTGACTGGCCTGATCCACCACCATGGCCTGCAGAGGAAGAATCAGAGCAGTCAGAGAAATAACAAGAAGTAGACCTCCATGATAAGATGAGTTAGCTCAAAGTCATGAGGGATCAGGCTTCTTCAATCAATAAATCAAATGTATTAATAAAGCCCTTCTTACATCAGCTGATGTCACAGAGTGCTGTACAGAAACCCAGCCTAAAAGCACGGTGGTTAGAAAAAACTCCCTAGAAAGGCCAGAACCTAGAAAGAAACCTAGAGAGGGACCAGGCTGTGAGGGGTAGCCAGTCCTCTTCTGGTTGTGCCGGGTGCAGATTATAACAGAACATGGCCAAGATTTTAAAATGTTCATAGATGACCAACAGGGTCAAATAATAATAATCACACTGGTTGTCGAGGGTGCAACAGGTCAGCACCTCAGGAGTAAATGTCAGTTGGCTTTTCATAGCCGATCATTCAGAGTATCTCTACCGCTCCTGCTGTCTCTAGAGAGTTGAAAACAGCAGGTCTGGGACAGGTAGCATGTCTGGTGAACAGGTCAGGGTTCCATAGCCGCAGGCAGAACAGTTGAAACTGGAGCAGCAGCACAGCCAGGTGGACTGGGAACAGCAAGGAGTCATCAGGCCAGGTAGTCCTAAGGAATGGTCCTAAGGCTCAGGTCCTCCGAGAGAGAGAGAGAGAGAGAGAGAATTAGAGAGAGCATACTTATATTGACACAAGACACTGGATAAGAGAGGAGAAATACTCCAGATATACAGTGGGGTAAAAAAGTATTTAGTCAGCCACCAATTGTGCAAGTTCTCTCACTTAAAAAGATGAGAGAGGCCTGTAATTTTCATCATAGGTACACTTCAACTATGACAGACAAAAGGAGGGGAAAAAATCCAGAAAATCACATTGTAGGATTTTTAATGAATTTATTTGCAAATTATGGTGGAAAATAAGTATTTGGTCACATACAAACAAGCAAAATTTCTGGCTCTCACAGACCTGTAACTTCTTCTTTAAGAGGCTCCTCTGTCCTCCACTCGTTACCTGTATTAATGGCACCTGTTTGAACTTGTTATCAGTATAAAAGACACCTGTCCACAACCTCAAACAGTCACACTCCAAACTCCACTATGGCCAAGACCAAAGAGCTGTCAAAGGACACCAGAAACAAAATTGTAGACCTGCACCAGGTTGGGAAGACGGAATCTGCAATAGGTAAGCAGATTGGTTTGAAGAAATCCACTGTGGGAGCAATTATTAGGAAATGGAAGACATACAAGACCACTGATAATCTTCCTCGATCTGGGGCTCCACGCAATATCTCACCCCCGTGGGGTCAAAATGATCACAAGAACGGTGAGCAAAAATCCCAGAACCACACGGGGGGGACCTAGTGAATGACCTGCAGAGAGCTGGGACCAAAGTAACAAAGCCTACCATCAGTAACACACTACGCCGCCAGGGACTCAAATCCTGCAGTGCCAGACGTGTCCCCCTGCTTAAGCCAGTACATGTTCAGGCCCATCTGAAGATTGCTAGAGAGCATTTGGATGATCCAGATGAGGATTGGGAGAATGTCATATGGTCAGATGAAACCAAAATATAACTTTTTGGTAAAAACTCAACTCGTCGTGTTTGGAGGACAAAGAATGCTGAGTTGCATCCAAAGAACACCATACCTACTGTGAAGCATGGGGGTGGAAACATCATGCTTTGGGGCTGTTTTTCTGCAAAGGGACCAGGGCGACTGATCCGTGTAAAGGAAAGAATGAATGGGGCCATGTATCGTGAGATTTTGAGTGAAAACCTCCTTCCATCAGCAAGGGCATTGAAGATGAAACGTGGCTGGGTCTTTCAGCATGACAATGATCCCAAACACACCGCCTGGCAACGAAGGAGTGGCTTCGTAAGAAGCATTTCAAGGTCCTGAGTGGCCTAGCCAGTCTCCAGATCTCAACCCCATAGAAAATCTTTGGAGGGAGTTGAAAGTCTGTGTTGCCCAGCGACAGCCCCAAAACATCACTGCTCTAGAGGAGATCTGCATGGAGGAATGGGCCAAAATACCAGCAACAGTGTGTGAAAACCTTGTGAAGACTTACAGAAAACGTTTGACCTCTGTCATTGCCAACAAAGGGTATATAACAAAGTATTGAGATAAACTTTTGTTATTGACCAAATACTTATTTTCCACCATAATTTGCAAATAAATAAATAAAAAATCCTACAATGTGATTTTCTGGATTTCTTTTTCTCATTTCGTCTGTCATAGTTGAAGTGTACCTATGATGAAAATTACAGGCCTCTCTCATCTTTTTAAGTTGGAGAACTTGCACAATTGGTGGCTGACTATATACTTTTTTGCCCCACTGTAACAGACTGACCCTAGCCCCCCAACACAAACTACTGCTGCACAAATATTGGAGGCTGAGACAGGAGGGGTCGGGAGACACTGTGGCCCCGTCCGACGATACCCCCGGACAGGGCCAAACAGGCAGGATATAACCCCACCCACTCTGCCGTAGCACAGCCCCCTCACCACTAGAGGGATATCTCCAACCACCAACTTACCATCCTGAGACAAGGTCGAGTATAGGCCCACAAAGATCTCCACCACGGCACAACCCAAGGGGGGGTGCCAACCCGGGCAGGAAGACCACATCAGTGACTCAACACACTCAAGCGACGCACCCCCCACAGGGACGACATGGAAGAGCACCAGTAAGCCAGGGACTCTGCCCCTGTATTAGGGTTAGAGGCAGAGAAACCCAGTGGAGAGGGGAACTGGCCAGGCAGACACAGCAAGGGCGGTTCGTTGCTCCAGTGCCTTTCCATTCACCTTCACACTCCTGGGCCAGACTACACTCAATCATAGGACCTGCTGAAAAGATGAGTCTTCAATAAAGACTTAAAGGTTGAGACCGAGTCTGTGTCTATCACATGGATAGGCAGACCATTCCATAATGGAGAAAGCCCTGCCTCCAGCTGTTTGCTTTGAAATTCTAGGGACAGTAAGGAGGCCTGCATCTTGTGACCGTAGTGTACGTGTAGGTATGTACGGCAGGACCAAATCAGAAAGATAGGTAGGAGCAAGCCCATGTAATGCTTTGTAGGTTAGCAGTAAAACCTTGAAATCAGCCCTCGCCTTAACAGGAAGCCAGTGTAGAGAGGCTAGCACTGAAGTAATATGAGCAAATGGGTTTAGTCAAGATTCTAGCAGCTGTGTTTAGCACTAACTGAAGTTTATTTAGTACTTTATCCGGGTAGCCAGAAAGTAGAGCAATGCAGTAGTCTAACCTAGAAATGATGGATTAATTGTTCTGCATAATTTTTAGACAGACAATTTCTGATTTTTGCAATGTTACGTAGATGGAAAAAAGCTGTCCTTGAAACAGTTGATATGTTTGTCAAAAAAGATCAGGGTCCAGAGTAACGCTGAGGTCCTTCACAGTTTTATTTGAGATGACTGTACAACCATCAAGATTAATTGTTAGACTCAACAGAAGATCTCTTTGTTTCTTGGGACCTAGAACAAGCATCTCTGTTTTTTTCAAAGTTTAAAAGCAGAACATTTGCCGCCATCCACTTCCTTATGTCTGAAACACAGGCTTCCAGGGAGGGCAATTTTGGGGCTTCACCATGTTTTATCGAAATGTACAGCTGTGTGTCATCCGCATAGCAATGAAAGTTAACATTATGTTTCCGAATGACATCACCAAGAGGTAAAATAGTTTGCAGTTTTTTTGTACATTACCTTTTTCTCCAGGCTGCCTATTCAATTCTATTTTAACTAGGACTGAGACTGCAGTACCTATGGCTTCCACTAGATGTCAACAGTCTTTATACAGAGTCTGGAGGCTATAGCACTAAGCAGAATGGATAGGAAGAGGAAGTAGTCAGGGGACCACTTTTGTCAACAACGTTTGACTGGCGTGAGATTGTGAGCGCGCCCCACTGTATTTTCCTTTCCTATTGTTCACGTTATCGTCCGGTTGAAATATTACAGTAAATATACATAAAAGGATGCCTAAGGATACATTAAAAATGATGTTTGATTTGTTTGTAGAAAGTTTATAGGTGTAATTTGAACGTGTTCTCTTCACGGTTCAATGGGCGACTCAGCAGTTGATTTTCTGATCATAACGCGCCAACCAAACAGAGATTTATGGTTATAATAAATGACTTTTTCTAACAAAAGAAACATTGGATGTGTTCGTTGGACACTTGGGAAGCCCTCAGCAGAAGTTCTTTGAAAGGTAAGTGATATTTTTTAGCTCTTATATGGGTTTTGTTTGACCCGCGCTGGAAATGAATTTATGCTAATGTGGAAAATATATGAGGTGC
This sequence comes from Brachymystax lenok tsinlingensis, assembly GCA_030435695.1. Classification (NCBI taxonomy): domain Eukaryota; kingdom Metazoa; phylum Chordata; class Actinopteri; order Salmoniformes; family Salmonidae; genus Brachymystax; species Brachymystax lenok. The sequence continues at coordinate 8,046,000 of CM059818.1, read as the reverse complement.
TATCCTCAAACAATCAAATGTTGTGCTTTCACCATAAAGCCTTTTTGAAATCTGACAATGCTGTGATATTGCCAAGAAGCAGAGCTTTTGATGACTATGCAACACTTGTATATTGATGAATGTTTAATAATTAAACTTTTGGATTTTGAATTTTGCGCCTTACATTTCACTGGGTAGTGTCGGGAGTGGCCCGCTAGCGCGCCGCTACTCCCTAAGTTAAAGGTTTAGAGGCCATGATTATTTTCATCAATGTGTCAGATATTGTACTAAAAAACTTGAGTGTCTCCCTTGATCCTAGGTCCTGGCAAAGTTGTGCAGACTCAGGTCAACTGAGCTTTGGAGGAATACGCAGATTTAATTTGCTTTCTAATGATCATGATCTTTTCCTCAAATAGGTTCATGAATTTATCACTGCTGAAGTGAAAGCCATCCTCTCGATGAATGATGCTCTTTAGTTAGCTTTGCGACAGTATCAAAAATAAAATTTGGATCGTTCTTATTTTTCTCAATTAAGTTGGAAAAATAGGATGATCGAGAAGCACTGAGGGCTCTTCGATACTGCACGGTACTGTCTTTCCAAGCTAGTTGGAAGACTTCCAGTTTGGTGTAGCGCCATTTCTGTTCCAATTTTCTGGAAGCTTGCTTCAGAGCTCGGGTATTTTCTGTATACCCAGGGAGCTAGTTTCTTATGGCAAATGTTTTTTGTTTTTAGGGGTGCGACTGCATCTAGGGTATTGTGCAAGGTTAAATTGAGTTCCTCAGTTAGGTGGTTAACTGATTTTTGTACTCTGACGTCCTTGGGTAGGCAGAGGGATTCTGGAAGGGCATCTAGGAATCTTTGGGTTGTCCGAGAATTTATAGCACGAATTTTGATGATCCTTGGTTGGGGTCTGAGCAGATTATTTGTTGCAATTGCAAACGTAATAAAATGGTGGTCCGATAGTCCAGGATTCTTCCGCTGCTGCTAAGCAGAGCAGACCAGCATCAGTGGTCAAGTCTCCAGGCCACCCTCCAAGAGAGGCTATACCTTCGCCATGTCTCAGAGTCAAGTTAACACCCTGATGTGGACTATAGCCAACTTCCTCACCAGGCCAGTGCTGCACCTTCACAGCGCTATGTTGTTGCAGTGACTCGGCAGCCTTTTCCTCTTAGGGCTCACCCTCATGCAGCAGCCTATGAGCTATGAAGAGCTGCCAGCCAAAGGCAACCAGAGCACCCACCAGGTCGCCGACTAGGTCAGGCTCCATGGATACATAGGCCAGACCCTCAAACCCATCCGCAGCCCCCTAGAGGCTTCACGGCCACAGCAGCTGTGCAGACCTACAGAGGGCCTAAGACAACCATCCCTAACTTCAACAGCCTAGACCCAAGTGAGTTTGCTCACCTGAAGATCACACTAGGGAACCCCCTGCCAGCTGTTGGGAACGAGCTCTTCAAGTATAAGATTCTAATGGATAACTCATAGCTAGAAGAAGCCTGCCTAGCGGCAGATTCATATCAAAACTCCCACAAACCTTACTCAGACAACATGGCAGCCCTGAACGAGAAGCTTGGACAGCCACACCATGTCACCCTGAAGAAGATGGCCAGTGTCATGGACCCGATGTTGCTATGGAGATACAGCTGTCTTCGAGAAGTTCGCAAGACAGGTCCAGTCTGTAGTGGGCATGCTCTGGACACTGGGTCCAGATGGCAACATATAGCTGATGTGTGTGTCTCATGTGGCACGCCTACTCAGCAAGCTACCACCCAAGATAAGGTCAGACTTCCGCCGTGACATTTCATCAGGCAGGCACCTCATACACCTTACTCAAGTTCTCAGAGTGGTTACAGTACGAGTCCTGGTGTCAAGACTATGATGGCCATTCATCAAGCGAAGGGCATAAGGACAGACTTGGGCAGAAGTCAGAAGGGTTCCATGGGAAACGTGCAACATCCATCCTTCACAGAGCTAAAGACAACCCTGAGAGTGGAGTTGCTGCCGGCAAGAAGAGAGGCAAGGCGAAGCCATACTGTCCAAATGGCAATAACCCCAAGCACTATCTCAACCAGTGCTCAGCCATCCAGACGCTCATCAAGGAGCAAGTAACAGAGTGGATCAAGACCAAGAAGAAGTGCTGGCATTGTGGAAGGGGCCATCAAGCGTCCCAGTGCACCCTGAAGAAGCCCTGCGGTCTCTGCAAGGGAACGCATCTACAAGTCCTTCACACCAGAACCCCCAAAGAGGCACCAAAAGAGGAGAGTTGCCTGGTAAGCACAGCCATTGAGGTTCTCTACCTAGATAGACCAGCTAACTGTAATCGTGTCCTACTGAAGGTGATCAGGGTATTCCTACACCATGGAGACCGTACCCTCGACACCTACACTATTCTGGATGACAGGTCCGAGCGCATAATGCTCCTTCCAGATGCTGCACAGAAGCTTGGGTTATAGTGGACCCCAGAAGAACTAGCCCTCAGAACCATTCACCAAGACATCCAGACCCTCTGTGGTGCATCAGTGACCTACCGCATCTCTCCTGCCTCGCAACCCAGGACCAGTTTTCAGATGAAAATGGCCTTCACAGCGACTCGCCTTGGACTTGCAGACCATTCCTATCCAGTGACCAGCCTTCGGAAGAGGTACAAGCACTTGGTTGGTCTCTCCCTACAGTCATTCATCAACACCCAGCCTCTAGTCCTCATTGGTGCAGATCATCCTCATTTGATCACCCTCATCAAACCAGTGAGCTTGGTTCCCCCGGGCGGGCCAGCAGCCATCTGGACCAGACTTGGATGGATGCTTCAGGGTCCAGCAAGGTTGGTGGAGCAACACCTCTGGCCACAGCAGTGTTTAGTGACGTCCATCTTCTCCCCAATTTCTGAGTTGTTCAGTCAATGTCGAGAAGCTCTGGCAGGTTGACACCTTACTGTTCCGGAATGGGAAAGAGGTGACCCGGTCGAGGCAGGACCAGGAAGCCGTCGACCTGCTCGAGACCAAGACTGCACGCATAGAGGTAGACAGAGTGTTTCGCTACACCACCCACTACTGTGCAACAGAGACACACCATGCTTCCAAGCCCCTAAGGAAGCAGTGATGCAAAGCCTTAGTAGCACGGAGAGGCGACTTGCTAAGGATCCAGAGAGCTGCAGCCTACAGTGCTGAGATACAGAAGCTGGTGCAGGCAGGCTCAGTTAGGAAGTTAAGCTCCGACATGCTCACTCAAGAAGGAGAATCTTGGTATATCCCCTACCACATGGTGAGTCACAACGGCAAGAATCACATTGTATTCAACTGCTCCCACCAGTTCCAGGGTCTCAACTTGAATGAGTCCCTGCTGCCAGGACCTACATTGGGTGCGTCACTCTTGGGAGTACTGTTGTGGTACCACGAGCATGCTGTCGGGATCAGTGGCGACATCAAGGAGATGTTTCATCAGGTCTACCTCCTGCCTGAAGATAGGCCCATCCTATGGTTTGTGTGGCGCAACATGAAGAGAGAATAGCCCCCTGATGTCTTTGAGTGGCAGGTGCTTCCCTTTGTCAACACATGCAGCTCATTCTGCGCAATATTTTCCCTCCACAGGCATGTCACAGAAAACAGCAAGCCTGGCGAAGATATTCGGTTCTCCTTAGAGAGGTGCTTCTACGTTGACAACTGCCTCCAGAGCGTGTCAACACCAGCAGAAGCCAGACAGCTAGTGGACAAGCTATGTGAGCTCCTGGCATCTGATGGGTTCGAGCTACGCCAGTGGGCCAGGAACATGCCAAGCATGATCAATCACCCACCAAAAGAGGCCATATCAGACAACCTTGAGCTTTGGTTTGCCCAAGAGAAAGAAGATTCTATCCTGTGCTTAAGCTGGCAGTGCCAGTCGTACACTTTGGGGTACAAGCATCGAGCCATGGACTATGGAGTGCCGACCATGCAGAACATGTACAAGGTTCTCGCCAGCCAAGTACAACCCCCTCGGGTTCATTCTGCCTTACACCACCCGAGCCAAAGTGTTGGTCCAGCGCCTCTGAGACAAACATTGGGACTGGGATGACCCTCTACTACCTCAAGATCTTCTCCAGGCTTGGAACAATTGGGAAGGAGACCAACAGATCCTGCCACGCATCTACGTACCTGCAGATGTCTACCAGTTGAGTGTCACCAGAGATGTCCATGTGTTCTGCAACGCATCAGAGAATACCTTACGGTCTGTTGCGTACCTGAGGACAGAAGACAAACACAACAAGACCTACCTGTCATTCCTGGTGGCCAGGTCTAGAGTTGCTCCTAAGTGACTACATTCCATGCTACGACTGGAGCTTTATGCAACCGTCACTGGAGCCCAGCTTTCCAAGCTGCTAGAGAAAGAGCTTAGCTTGAAGATCAACCAGACCACCCTGTGGACAGATTCCACAACTGTGCTGATCTGGCTGCACTTAAAATTCTGCCAGTCAAACATTTTTGTTGGCAACTGGGTGGCCGAGATTTAAGAACTTACAGACCTCCGTGCATGGCGCTACGTGGATTCGGCGAAGAATCCTGCAGACGACATCACAAGAGGCAAGACTCTGAAACATCTTGCGGAGCCCAACAGATGGAGCCAAGGACCACTGTTTCTCCTTCAAAGTCCAGACGATTGGCCAGCTAAGCCAAACGCTCATCCTGAAGAGGACACGTCTGAAATCCAGAAGCCCACATTCTGCAGTGTCACTGCAGTTGGTGGTCCCCAAGACCCAGATGTGAGCCAGTGTACCACACGGAAGGAGCTTTTAGAAGTCATTATGCAAGTGCTACACGGGGCGGCAGGTCAGGGTTGTGACCCTACTGCTGAACACTACCAGAAAGTGGAGACCGTCATCTACAAGAGAGCCCAGCGAGAGAGTTTCCCAGATGAGCTCCATCTCCTAAAAGTTGGTAAGCCTGTCCCGTCCAGCAGTCGCCTACTTACTTGTCACCTGAGCTTGATGAGTCCGGAGAGCTCATCCGAGTTGGTCGTAGACTATGTCGTGCCAAAGATCTAGAACATGCTACAGTTAATCCCATTGTCCTCGATTCTTGTCATCCAACCACCAGACTTCTGATCCAAGATTACGACAACCGTCTGTGCCATCCCGGCCGTTAGATGGTGCAGAAATCCACCGAACCCTTGGATTCTCCAAGGGCGGTGTCGTCCGGGTTTGGTAGGGGTTTGGTAGGCGTCATTGTAAATAAGAATTGGTTCTGACTTGCCTAGTTAAATAAACGTTAATAAAAATATATAAATAATAATTGGTACACACACATCACCAAAGGGGTTCTCCACTATGTAATATGTTGTGTTGTTTATTTGATGTATTGCTCAAATAAAGGTTCAATAAAATAAGTTTAAAAAAAAATCTTCAATAGTAGTAAAGACTGACTTCAAAGAGACCACGTTCAAGTCCTCCGTCCCCCACTTAGTCTGACTGCTGCTCTATCTGGCTCCACAACAAACCCCCGCCCGGCCATCTAGAGGTGTGAATACCCAGCCAGCCTACAAGCAGAGGATGGTAAGTGCGTTACAGCAGAAAGAGACTTGTATTCTAAGTACTGTAATTGTAAATAGTGTAACTTTAACTTTTGATTTTTTTTACTTTTTACTTATGGCATTAGATCAGTGTTGGCTGCTAACTTGGTGCTAGCGCCCCACTCCCGACACTACCCGGTGAAATGCAAGGCGCCAAATTCAAAATCCCAAAGTTGAATTATTAAACATTCAATATCATCAAGTGTTGCATAGTCATGAAAAGCTCTGCTTCTTGGCAATATCACAGCGTTGTCAGATTTAAAAAAGGCTTTACAGCGAAAGCACTACATTTGATTGTTTGAGGGTAGCACCTCCAATATTTTTCCCATTACCATAAATTCATAAACCATCGCGGTTCACACAAAACACATTTCACAGCGAAAACAAATCAATTACCTTTTGAAGAACTTCTGCTGAGGTCTTCCCAAGTGTCCAACGAAGACAATCCATGGTTCTTTTGTTAGAAAAAGTCATGTATTATATCCATAAATCTCTGTTTGGTTGGTGCGTTATGATCAGAAAATACAGCATCCACTCTCCCATTGAAACGTGAAGAGAACTCGTTCAAACTATACCTATAAACTCGTCCAAGAACAATCAAACATCATTGATAATGTATCCTTAGGAACACTTTTATGTATATTTTGTATAATATTTCAACCGGAATATAAACTGGGCGATAGGAAAAAACCACAGTGCACGCAAGCCGGTGAAAGCGCATTCTCTTCTGTTTACCTTTATTTTACTAGGCAAGTCAGTTAAGAACAAATTCTTATTTTCAATGACGGCATAGGAACAGTGGGTTAACTGCCTGTTCAGGGGCAGAACAACAGATATGCACCTTGTCAGCTCGGGGATTTGAACTTGCAGCCTTTCGGTTACTAGTCCAACACTCTAACCACTAGGCTACACTGCCACCCTACTTCTTGTGACCACTTCCTAATTCTTCTTCTATTACCATCCAGATCAACTAAATAGAATCAAAACACTGTCTAGAGACTGTTGACATCCAGTGGAAGCAATAGGTACTGCAATCTTACTCCCAGAAATGGCTGTTTTCAATAGGGAGGGGTTGAAAATGAGGCACTGTGTCAGAAACACTTTTTCCAGGACAGAAATTCCTCGGATCTTCACCTGCTATATCCGTTCTGTTATACTCACAGACATTATGTTAACACTTTTAGAAACTTCAGAGTGTTTCCTATCCAATAGTACTAATTATGTGCATATCCTATTTTCTGGGCCTGAGTGGGAGGCATTTTACTTTGGGCACGCCAGACTCTCCAAAACTGATCAAGAGGACAAGTTAATTAGAGTGTCTAGTTTGAGAAACAGACGCCTCACAAGTCCTCAAATCGCAGCTTCATTTAATAGTTCCCGCAAAACACCAGTCTCAACGTCAACAGTGAAGTGGCGACTCCGGGATGCTGGCCTTCTAGGCAGAGTTCCTCTGTCCAGTATCTGTGTTCTTTTGCCCATCTTAAACTTTTCTTTTTATTGGCCAGTCTGAGATATGGCTTTTTTTTATTGCAACTCTGCCTAGAAAGTTAGCATCCCGAAGTCGCCTCTTCACTGTTGATGTTGAGACTGGTGTGGGACTAAGTGCAAACCAGATGGGATGGCGTATTGCTGCAGAATGCTGTGGTAGCCATGCTGGTTAACTTCTTAGGGAGCGGCAGCAGAGGTGACTGTTTTGGAGAGTCTGGCGTGCCCAAAGTAAAATGCCTCCCACTCAGGCCCAGAAAATAGGATATGCACATAATTAGTACTATTGGATAGGAAACACTCTGAAGTTTCTAAAAGTGTTAACATAATGTCTGTGAGTGTAACAGAACAGATATAGCAGGCGAAACCAGAGAAAAATCCATCCGGAATTACTGTTTTTTGTGTCCTTTGCTCTGTTTGACAGTCTCCCTATTTATTTCAAAGGCAAGCAGCTCCAATATTTCAGTACCTATGGCTTCCACTAGATGTCAAGTCTCTATACAAAACCAAGAAAAGTTAGCCCTGACCAGAACGGATAGGGAGAGAATATGGTCCAGGGAGCTCAGATGCTTTTGCAGGCTCGCAACCGAGTGCGCACTCCACTGTCTTTTCCTTTGTTATCGTTCAGGCTACAATCCGGTTGAAATATTATAGTAAATATACATAAAAGAATACCTAAGGAAACATTAAAAATGATGTTTGATTTGTTTGTAGAAATATGATAGGTATAATTTCAACGCGTTCTCTTCACGGTTCTATGGTCGACTCGACGGTGGATTTTAAGAACATAATGCGCCAACCAAATGGAGATTTATGGATATAATATTTTTCTAACCAAAGAAGCATGGATTGTCTTCGTTGGACACTTGGGAAGCCCTCAGCAGAAGTTCATCAAAGGTAATCGATTTTATATTAGCGATTTTATGCTTTTTGTGAGACCCGGGTTGGGTTATGGATTTATGCTAATGCATAAATATTAGAGGTGCTACCCTCAAACAATCAAATGTTGTGCTTTCGCCGTAAAGCCTTTTTGAAATCTGACAACGCTGTGATATTGCCAAAAGTCAGAGCTTTTGATAGCTATGAAACACTTGTATATTAATTAATTTTTTTATAATTCAACTTTTGGATTTTGAATTTGGCACTCTACATTTCACAGGGTAGTGTCGGGAGTGGGGTGCTAGCGCCCCACTGCTCCGTAAGAGGTTTAAGAGTGTGCTCCTAATCTCAGCTCGTTACCTGTATAAAAGACACCTGGGAGCCAGAAATCCTTCTGATTGAGAGGGGGTCAAATACTTATTTCCCTCATTAAAATGCAAATCAATTTATAACATTTTTCACATGCGTTTTTCAGATTTTTTTGTTGTTGTTATTCTGTCTCTCACTGTTCAAATAAACCTGCCATTAAAATTATAGACTGATCATTTCTTTGTCAGTGGGCAAACATACAAAATCAGCAGGGGATCAAATACTTTTTTTCCCTCACTGTAGGTGAAGTTTTGAATGTGAATGATACTTCCTGACAAGTATCCACAGCTCAGTGACACCACTAAAACAGTGGAGCATACCCACTGGGCACACACTGCTGAATCAATGTTGTTTCCACGTCATGTTGAACCGACGTGAAATATAAGTCTGTGCCCATTGGGTAGCCTTTACTTTACTTTACTGACTTTATTGTCCCCATGACGAAATGTTCTTGCAGTGTCATGTACACGTTTAAATACTAAACAAATTGACAGTACAACTTTCATAACAGTTACATACCAATCAAAAGAGACTAGCCTGCTGGCCTTACTGGGTCGATAGGAACATTAGCCCAAGCCATTTTGAAACATGGTGGGCTTGCTTTTCAGTGTGGGCAGGATTTGAAGGCTGGCTTATATTGAGATGTTTTTTCCCCCTCCCTCCATTCTCTTGAAGGGCAGTGCATTCATAAGCACTGAGGGAGCGACAAAATAGCACAACCCGATGGAGAGGGAACAGCGAAGAAAGGATTGTGACAGGGAGATAATAATGTCTCAACACCCACGGAGGAGGAGACATCGAGAGGCCCCGCGCAAATTAATTCTGACAGGGCGTGCGGCACACCCCATCAATATAACCGCTACCACCATTAAATAAACATAAAACCAGTGCAGATATCTGATCAAAAAGGCGTGCTCCGTGACAACCCCATTCACAGACAACTGTTGACAGGTGTGCTTCCCAAAGTGGAGAGATGGGACACTAAGTGACAAGTCAAGTCTATAAGACAGGAAAGGGGGCTTTTTGGATCCCTGTTTCTCTCCCTCGTTCTCTCCTTGAATGACATGCATTGCAAGTGCATACGCTGAGGGCTTAGAATTGATTAGAAGATTACTCTGAAAACATCTAAGGAGGTAGAAAACACTTACTTGTAGCAGAGGACATCACGTCTAAGCCACTCTGTCCTTGTAATCAAACACAGAGCGAGAATATACAAACATTTCAATAAGAAATGATTGAGTGCTGCTGGGGTGATTTTAAAGATTGCAATGTCTTTATAGATTATGCCTTCAGAACTATCAATTGGAAAGAATCCAGATCTGGGATAACTATAGTTTTTAACTATGCTTTTTGGAAAGTAACTTTTTTTTATGGGGGAACAAATAGTTACTTTGGAGGTGACAACAACTATTTGAATACAGATCTCAGGAAGTAACTACTTTTGTAAACTATTTGAATAGATCAGAGAAAGCAACTACTTTTTTTTATCATACAGATTAATACAGATCTCAGGAAATAAAACTATTGGATTGGCTGCCTTCAACTAATGGCAGGGCTGTATCTGGAACTGCATGTTGAAGATATAATGAATAGAGCAAACACTATTCTAATATATCTGACTGTCATATTGGAATTATTTTATTCCCAAATGCTATATACACACATTTTTCACATTAGTGTTTTTCATCAGATTTTTTTATTTTTATTAATAGATTTTAGATGTGTATTAAAATGGGTTTTGTTGCAAAACACATACTGTATATCCATTGTTTATCTGAAATGGAATGTTGGTATCCTGTATATTTGACTGTGATATGTGATTGTCTCACCTAGCTATCTTAAGATGAATGCACTAACCGTAAGTCGCTCTGGATAAGAGAATCTGCTACATTTTACTAAAATGTCAAATGTAAATATTTTACATAGATATACCATGTTACTGTATTTATTTATTTATTTTAACATGTTTTAAAATATTGATGTCACAAGTGTATCAATGTATTTGTCACATTTGACTGTGTAAAACACAAGCAGTACTACCTATTTCTCTGAGAGCGTTAGGTTTTCCAACAAAACGTGATTATTTGTCTCTCTGAAATGAAACTAAGTGATAAATTTCAAACAAATTGAACAACCCCATTCCATGATTAGATGGTGAAAAAAACACACCAATCTATTTCAGAAGTTCTTAAAATAATTAAAAGCTAATTTACCAACATTTCTGAAAATGGATATATAATGTTTTGGAAATAAACTTTTTGTTTGATCTGCACAAAAAAAAGTATATCTGATTGTCCATTGCCCCTGGTGTACATAATCGAGTCAAACCAATTATATGTTGTACAGATAAGTATAAATAAGTTGTGACACTCAACTACTGTATGACTCATTCAACATGCCACTGAAAAGGTTGAATGCTGCAATGCATTTTATGATACCTGAAAATACTAATTCAAATCAATTTGCAAACATTACATAAAGCTTGGATGCTTAGCAAAAACGTCAAACCTCCTTGTCCATCTGAGGCTGTGTTCATGGTTTCAAATACACACTATAACATCTTAAAAAGGGATAGTTTACACATAATACAAACCAAAATGATTTTCAACCTACCTTGGCTGTAGTTGATTCAAAAAGGCAGTTTTGGGATATTTAGTTTCCTTTCAACACTTATTAGCCGCCATATTGTGTTACTGTTAGCATTCTCAGTATCACAACATTAAACTGTTCTTGTGCCTGTGTAATAAATATGTAGTTACTTTTGGGGCAACATTTTATTAGCATGTTGTTACATAATACTTTAGCAATTGCATTTTAATTGCATAGCAATGAGCTGAGTTTTTGTAACTGCTATACACAAGGAATAGTGACTTATGTAATAACTCTATTATTATGCAATTAAAAAACAAGTCCTATGTTACAACAATATTGCTATTGTCATAATCAAAAAGTTACTACACATGTATAAGAGCTTGATGTAAAATGTTACCTTGTGTCTCACTCATTATGAAAATATATGTATTAGTCATTTTGAAGCTGCAAAAGTGGTCTACTCTAATGTTGAGGTGATTCCATGTCCCTCATGAATTTAGTTCTAGGCTATATTAAGATTAATATCTAAGAAACCTACAAACCATGTGTTTATGATCATATATTTAGACTAATTCAAATAACTGTTGTAGCTTTTGGTCTTCAAATACTTGGCAGCCATCAAATAAATAATGTTTTTGTTTTCAAATTGTTTGGCTTTAGTTGAAACTCTATATAAACAAAGTCACGTCGGGTGACCGGTGAAGACGGCACACTAGGCGCCAGCAGCGAAACCCAGAGCGTAATACAAAGACAACTTGACACTATGAACAATTATATTGTGACCCTGAACAAAGACACAAAAGCCATTCTCGACAGGATGGTGGGAGCAGAAAAAAATGCATTGGTGATTTGGAGGAAGACATGGCTGCAGTTCAGAACCAGGCGTCACAGTCATAGAAAGACATCGCTCTGTATCTTGCTGACCTCTAAACTATTATTAGACTAATATTTTGGGCCGTTGCCCAGTGCAACACCAAGCACCAAAACCATTTTTTCTCTTTTTGATCTCTAGATTATATGCTCTAAATACCTGGTAAACCAGGTGGGATGTATGTTTAACACTATTACCATATGACATGGATATTACAATTTTAATGATGTCTGGGCAGTTTTGTCCTAGTTATGTGTACAACATACTTCCATGGATAGGCTACAGGAAGGTGGCGTTTATTTCCACCTTCAGTGTCATTGACAGCTGTCTAGGACACCAGTTGACTACATTTATGACACGTTGTTTCTTTTATTTCTAAAAAAAAAAATCTCCCCAATCAATGTTCTCCCCACTTTTACAGTGCAGATACAAATTACATAATGTCAAGATTAGAACTACGAAGGCCCCACAGAGGGAACAGGTACAGATCTGTACCTGTGCAGCGAAAGGAATATCACTGTGAACAGCACAGTAAATAAGATAAGACTAGTGAGTTGGAATTCTTATCTGAATTCAGAATACCGTTAAACGTAAAATCTCTTTACTGTGATGTGGCAATTCTGCAGGAGACACATTTGAATGCAGAATAATCTAAGAAATTGAGAAAGAGATGGGTGGGTCAGGTGTTCTCCTCCCCAAATAGCAAAATTTCTAAGGGTGTCAGCAAAAATAATGTATTTCAAACTTTGCAACTTGCATATTGACTAGGACAGTAGATACAGTATGTGATAGCCTCAGGATGGTTACAGAATGAGAAGTGTACCTTGATGAATGAATATGCACCTAATACTTCATAAACCACCTCTCTTCCTTGGGACCTGTGATATCTAACTCTCTTGAGGGTCCCATAGGTATGGGCGGTGACTTTAATTTGGCTTGCAGTCCCTTACTAGACCGTTCTGGTGACCACCTTTCCTCAGACAGGCCTGCCACAGCAGCAATTGTAGAATTTCAATCACAGCTATATCTTTCAGATGTATGTCAACTGGTTAATCCAGATTTAAAGGAATACACCTTTTACTCTCAAGCCCACAATTCTTACTTTGGGATCGACTGTATTCTTATGTCCCCTAACCTGATTCAGAATGTTATTGATACCAATATTCATAGTATTCTCTTAATCAATCAAATGTATTTATAAAGCCCTTCTTACATCCACTGAGGCAGGGGTCAGTAAACCAGAGGTGGGGCAAAGGTACAGATCGGCAGGCAGGCTCAGGGTCAGGCAGAGTTGTCAGGCAGGCGGGCTCAGAGTCAGGACAGGCAAGGGTCAAAACCAGGAAGGCGAGAAACAGAGAGACTGGGAAAAGCAGGCGCTGAGAACAAAAACGCTGTTTTTTGACGAACTGGCTACAGACAAACAGAACACAGGTATAAATACACAGGGGATAATGGAGAAGATGGGCGACACCTGGAGGGGGGTGGAGACATTCACAAAGACAGGTGAAACAGATCAGGATTTGACATAATCTGTCCGTAGAGATTAATTTTTTTGGGCTAGTTTCTCAATTTCCTGCATGAATGACGTGCCCAAAGTAAACTGTCTGTAACTCAGTCCCTGAAGCCAGGATATGCATATAATTGGTACCATTGGAAAGAAAACATTTTGTTGTTTGTAGAAATGTTAAAATAATGTAGAAGAATATAACACAATAGATATGGTAGGAGAAAATCCAAAGAAAAACCAACCAGAATGTTTTTTTGTTTTGTTGAGAGACCATACTCTTAGAAATGCACAAGAAAGGTCATTTTGAAAATGATCTCCCTGGATGCAGGCTATAGTCAAGGTTTCAGGCTTGTAACTTCAAAAACGAATAAGAAATAACAGTTTTAGTAGAAGGACACAGTCTTGGAAAATCGTGTTTGTGCACTCGATGAAGACATTACGCACCTGCTAAAGTCGGTTCCCTTTTGAACATACTTATTATAAATATAAACTATAAATATTATCTTCTCAGGGATTGCTGGGGCGCTAGCGCCCCAATTCCGACACTACCAGGTGAAATGTAAGGCGCCAAATTCAAAATCCAAAAGTTGAATTATTGCACTCAGGCCTAGAAACTAGGATATGCACATAATTAGTACTATTGTATAGGAAACACTCTGAAGATTCTATGAGTGTTAAAATATTGTCTGTGAGTATAACAGATCGGATATAGCAGGCGAAAACCCAAGGAATTTCTGTCCTGGAAAAAGTGTTTTTGACACATTGCCTCATTTTGAACCCCTCCCTATTGAAAACAGCCATATATGGGAGTAAGATTGCAGTACCTATTGCTTCCACTGGATGTCAACAGTCTCTAGACAGTGTTTGATGATGTTTAGTTGCTCTGGATGGTAATAGATGAAGAATTTCGGAAGTGGTCATCGGATGTAAACAGAAGAGGATGTGCGTTCATGGGCTCGCGCGCTGTGTTTTTTTCCTTTCCTATCGTCCAGTTTATAATCCGGTTGAAATATTATAGTTAATATACATAAAAGTGTATAGGTTGAACGCGTTCTCTTCACGGTTCAATGGGAGAGTGGACGCTGTATTTTATGATCATAACGCGCCAACCAAACAGAGATTTATGGATATAATAAATGACTTTTTCTAACAAAAGAACCATTGGATGTCTTCGTTGGACACTTGGGAAGCCCTCAGCAGAAGTTCTTCAAAAGGTAAGAGATTTGTTTTCGCTGTGAAATGTGTTTTGTGTGAACCACGATGGTTTATTAATTCATGTTTAATGGAAAATATTGGAGGTGCTACCCCACCAGCGCCCCACCACTCCCTATTAAAGCTGGTTTGACTCCATTGGCTCCCTCTCAGGATACAAGATCAACTGGAGTAAGGGTGAGGATATGCACATTTCAGGCTGACGTACAGTAGTGGGTTCCCCATTTGTTGGGAAGACTAGTGGCATGACGAAGAGTTGAAGTCAGAAGTTTACATACACTTAGGTTGAAGTCATTAAAAACTAGTTTTTCAACCACTCCACAAGTTTCTTGTTAACAAACTATAGTTTTGGCAAGTCGGTTAGGACATCTACTTTGTGCATGACACAAGTAACTTTTCCAACAATTGTTTACAGACAGATTATTTCACTTACAATTCACTGTATCACAATTCCTGTGGGTCAGAAGTTTATATTCATTAAGTTGACTGTGCCTTTAAACAGCTTGGAAAATTCCAGAAAATTATGTCATGGCTTTAGAAGCTTCTGATAGGCTAATTGACATAATTTGAGCCAATTGGAGGTGTACCTGTGGATGTATTTCAAGGCCTACCTTCAAACTCTTTGCTTGACATCATAGAAAAATCAAAATAAATCAGCCAAGACCCCGGAAAAAAATGTAGACCTCCACAAGTCTTGTTCATCCTTGGGAGCAATTTCCAAACGCCTTAAGGTACCACGTTCATCTGTACAAACAATGGTACGCAAGTGTAAACACCATGGGACCACACAGCCGTCATACCGCTCAGGAAGGAGACGCATTCTGTCTCCTAGAGATGAATGTACTTTGGTGCAAAAAGTGCAAATAAATCCCAGAACAACAGCAAAGGACCTTGTGAAGATGCTGGAGGAAACAGGTACAAAAGTATCTATATCCACAGTAAAACGAGTCCTATATCGACATAACCTGAAAGGCCGCTCAGCAAGGAAGAAGCCACTGCTCCAAACCACCATAAAAAAGCCAGACTACGGTTTGCAACTGCAGATGGGGACAAAGATCGTACTTTGAGGAGAAATGTCCTCTGGTCTGATGAAACAAAAATAGAACTGTTTGGCCATAATGACCATCGTTATGTTTGGAGGAAAAAGGGGGAGGCTTGCAAGCCGAAGAACACCATCCCAATCGTGAAGCCCGGGGGTGGCAGCATCATGTTGTCGGGGCGATTTACTGCAGGAGGGACTGATGCACTTCACAAAATAGATGGCATTATGAGAAAGGAAATTATGAAGAATATATTGAAGAAACATCTTAGACATCAGTCAGGAAGTTAAAGCTTGGTTGGAAATTAGTTTTCCAAATGGACAATGACCCAAAGCATACTTCCAAAGTTGTGGCAAAATGGCTTCAAGACAACAAAGTCAAGGTATTGGAGTGGCCATCACAAAGCCCTGACCTCAATCCTATTGAAAGTGTGTGTGCAGAACTGAAAAAGCAAGTGCGAGCAAGAAGGCCTACACTCAGTTACACCAGCTCTGTCAGGAGGAATGGGCCAAAATTCACCCAATTTATTGTGGGAAGCTTGTGGAAGGCTACCCAAAACGTTTGAGCCAAGTTAAACAATTTAAAGGCATTGCTACCAAATACTAACTGAGTGTATGTAAACTTCTGACCCACTGGGAATGTGATGAAAGAAATAAAAGTTGAAATAAGCCATTCTCTCTATTATTATTCTGACATTTCACATTCTTAAAATAAAGTGGTGATCCTAACTGACCTAAAACAGGGAATTTTTTCTAGGATTAAATGTCAGGAATTATGAAAAACTGAGTTTAAATGTATTTGGCTAAGGTGTATGTAAACTTCCAACTTCAACTGTATTTATGAGGCAGCTTTAATGCCTGCATTTTCTTACAACATAAAACTTAGTCGTAACACTTGCATAAAACATGCAAAAACACCTTAATAACAATTTATGAGCAGAAAATAACCTATTATGAAGGACTATAGATATTATTTTGTTTACCAAGGCTTTATAAAGTTTTTTTTGACAGCCACCTTAACACAGTTGCCACCTGATTGTGATAATCAAGGTTATTTAACAGGACAATAAGATCATTTTATTTCAGCATTAATTCTCAGAATATGTTGCAGTCTAAAATTCAAAATGTACCTTAAAATAGATTAGTAGATTAAATACGCACCATAACATCAATCAGTCAGTTCTATTGACTCATGGCTATCAAAGTGCATTATTCTTTGCAAATGTCTGCCCTGCCATTCTGTTACGATATTACCTATATACAGAGTAAATACATTGAATTGAGAATAACGGCCAACAGCGCTCCAATCCAATCCAGAATAAAGAAAGGAAAATGGGGGAAATGAATTCATCTTATCTAAGAGGGGTGAGATCTGATCATTAGAAGGAAGAAATAATAAGTCTGGCTTTCATCTGCAGTCAGAATGAAAGTTTTTGTTCCCATCATGGCAAAATGTTGTCAGTCTGTATAGAAATGCCTGCTCTGTCCTCTATAGACAGGACCGACTGTCCTTTGGGTCCTTTGGGCAATTGGTAGGCAGTGGATAATGCCCACAAGCAGACGTGGGGCAGGTGCACCGCAGGCATGCCTCCTCAGAGAAATCAACTCTTCATTATTCATTACCGTACAGAATGAAGCCATGAGAAAAGTCAGTGAGACGTGAAGCTGGCGGGATGTTGTTCTGCCTGCGAGGGACACAGCCAGGAGCAGTTAGTGTGTAGCTGCCAAGATGGCAGCAGCCACACGAGCGGAAGACAGAACTAACATGAGATTCACTCCTACCGACTGTGTGTGACTTGCCAAAAATAGACTATTAGATGGAGTTGTCAATTTCCAGACTGCACGCCACCGGTAGTCCATAGGAAAGAGACCATTTAGGCTACTAGAAGCCTCAAGTTAATCACGTATCATGCCTTTTGCTCTGTTCCTTTCAATCTTTTATTTTTCCGGCCATTGTCTTCAGCCTTGATTTTTCTACCATTCACGTCTCTTAGGAACAATTTACCTTTACCCCGACCTGGCCTTATATCCTCAATAAATGCCATTTATGAAAATAAAATAAACATCTTTCTATGTCAAGCTGTGACCTACGTGGATTCCAGTAATGACCCATCATTGAGCCCTGACTCACAGGTGGAGGACCACAGAATTAGAGGAAATGTACAAAAATGCTACAAACCAACTCAATATCTTTTTCCTCTGGGTGCTGTAGAAGTTGAGAAAAATTCTATTAAATCTATGAAGTTAAAAACCAGGTCAAAAACCCAGTTTAAAGCTGCAATTTTGTTGGCTTGATGTGGAGCTGGCTACTTTATAACCACATCCTAATGTGCCTCATGGGATTTGACAACACCTGGCCACGGACTGGCCTTTCATAAAGGTGGCTGTGCTATCCCTGAGGTATGACTTGGCTGCCTGGCCAACAGAAAGAGGGGGGGTAAAAGCTGTTCTAGCGGTGAAATAAATCTGGTCCAAGCTTCTCTTCCCTCTCTTTATCTCTCTCTCTCTCTGTGAAAATGCTCTACAGCGTTGGTGGAAATGACCCTGGGACAAGTTTCTCAACGACTGGAGTGTGGGTGTAAATAGAGAGTATAGTGGTAAATGGCAGTATTACATTCAGGCAAACATTCATGCAGTAGCCTCTCTCTCATGGTTAAGAGAGGGATGTCTCTAAACTAGTGTAGCAACCCAGGGGTGTCTGCAGTGTGTGCAGGCATTTGTCCATCCCAGTTCCAACACACCACAGTAAACTAATCAACTAATCACTATCCTTAAGTTTGATCAGAGATGGACAGGAGCACATCCAGGAGTTGCCCCACCACCTTTGCATTATCCTATGGTTTCAGTCCCATATTTAGCCATAATGTGTATACTGTATTTCTCTTCAATGGTACATAGTTCATGACACCATAATGTTTTCTGTTTATTGGCATTCATAGTCAAATGATGTTACCCATATAGCATGCCAATCAAGATGACTGTGACTGTTAGTCAAGCTTCTATTCAATGACCTGAAATGCTCAAGTTATTTGAAGTGTACAACACTGGTAGCTAACAGTAGCTGTTTCAAACTAGAGAGGAACCGTGGTATATAATGTCTGGCACTAGTGCTGCTGACTAGCATCACTGTTGTCTTTGCTCTACTGCAGAGTTAGCAATCCCTCCTCTTCTCACCACGTGAACTTTCTTTCTTCTCCATATGTGCCTTACCTTGTTACAGCTGCTCCCTGTATTCCCCAAATGATTAATCATACTCATAATGTAAAGGCTGGTTCAACACTACTGCCATAGCTGACAGTATAGCCAAGCACATTTGTTTTTTTTACAGAGCATGGTAAAGGTACACAATTTGTTGTTTATTTTTGTTGAGTTTTACACAACTCAGTGGCTCCTGAGCGGGAAATGCCCTCACACAATTTGACTATAAAACCATTTGATATGTATGGTGGCCCTGAAGCCCAAGTCCCCCTAAAAAAACCCCAAAATACATAGATCTCGTTTTAATGACCTAGTATCTTGTTTGAACGACTTCATTTTATTTGGACTAATTAGGCCTCATTTGTTATCCAGCTTGTCAGACCATTTAATGGATGCTGTAGCTTTTCATTCACTAATTCCATCCATTGATATTATTTTTCATTGACAGATCTTTGATAGCCTAAAGCAGGGCTGCTTTTGAATGCCAGAACATGTAAGTGTGTGAATGTGGAGCGAGGAGCAGAGCGTAATTTGAGCAGATAATTTTGCCACAAGCTCTGGGCAAGTATTTTCATCTCCTTTATCACTATTCTTTTAATTAGGCTTATACGATTGTAATTATTGAGCCTACCCCACCCACAGTAGCCTATATCTACTTTATATTCTACTTTCTAACATTAGGATATGTACACTGAACAAAAATATAAACGCAACATGTAAAGTGTTGTCCCCATGTTCCATGAGCTGAAATAAATGATCAAAGTTGACATCAGAAATGTTCCATACGCACAAAAGGTTATTTCTCTCAAATTGTGTGCACATTTCTCCTTTGCCAAGATAATCCATCCACCTGACAGTTGTGGCATATGAAGAAGCTGATTAAACAGCATGATCATTACACAGTTGAACCTTGTGCTGTAGACAATACATGGTCAGTCTATGTGCAGTTTTGTTGGAGCAGGCAATTGGCATGTTGACTGCAGGAATGTCTTGCCAGAGATTTGAATGTTAATTTCTCTGACATAAGCCGCCTACAACGTTGTTTTAAAGAATTTGCCAGTACGTCCAACTGGCCTCACAACCGCAGACCACGTGTATGGCACCGTGTGGGTGAGCAGTTTGCTGAACAGAGTGCCCCGTGGTGATGGGATTATGGTATAGGCAGGCATAAGCTACGGACAGCGAACACAATTGCATTTTGTCAATGGCAATTTTAATGCACAGAGATAATGTGACAAGATCCTGAGGCCCATTGTCCTGCATTCATCCGCCGCCATCACCATGTTTCAGCATGATAATGCACGGCCACATGTCGCAAGGATCTGTACACAATTCCTGGAATCTGAAAATGTCTGAAAATGTCCCAGTTCTTCCATGGCCTGCATACTCACCAGACATGTCACCTATTGAGCATGTTTGGGATGCTCTGGATCGACATGTACAACCGCGTGTTCAAGTTCCCACCCATATCCAGCAACTTCGACAGCCCTTGAAGAGGAGTGGGACAACATTCCACAGACCACAACCAACAGCCTGATCAACTCTATGCAAATGAGATGTGTTGTGCTGCATTATGCAAATGGTGGTCACACCAGAAACTGACCGGTTTTCTGATCCAACAGTATTCCCAGTCATGTGAAATCCATAGACTAGGGACTAATTTATTTATTTAAATTGACTGATTTTCTTTTATGAACTGTAACTCATGTTGTGTTTATATTCTTCCTTACAGTTTCTGTAAAATGTATTTCATTTTTTTATTGGAATAGAAACACCATATACACTACCGTTCAAAAATTTGGGGTCACTTAGATATGTCCTTGTTTTTGAATGATAAGCACATTTTTTGTCCATTAAAATAACATCAAGTTGATCCGAAATACAGTGATGTTGTAAATGACTATTGTAGCTGGAAGCGGCAGATTTTTTTATGGAATATCTACATAGGCGTAACGGAGTCCCATTATCAGCAACCATCACTCCTGTGTTCCAATAGCACATTGTGTTATCTTATCCAAGTTTATCATTTTAAAATGCTAATTGATCATTAGAAAACCCTTTTGCAATTATGTTAGCAGAGCTGAAAACTGTTGTTCTGATTAAAGAAGCAATAAAACTGGCCTTCTTTAGACTAGTTGAGTACCTGGAGCATCAGCATTTGTGGGTTCGATTACAGGCTCAAAATGGCGAGAAACAAAGACCTTTCTTCTGAAACTCGTCAGTCTATTCTTGTTCTGTGAAATGAAGGCTATTCCATGTGAGAAACTGCCAAGAATCGTAAGATCTCGTACAACACTGTGTACTACTCCCTTCACAGAACAGTGCAAACAGTGCAAACCAGAATAGAAAGAGTGGGAGGACCCCCCGATGTACAACAGAGTAAGAGGACAAGTACATTAGAGTGTCTAGTTTGAGAATCAGACGCCTCACAAGTCCTCAAATGGCAGCTTCATTTAATAGTTCCCGCGCAAAACACCAGTCTCAACGTCAACAGTGAAGAGGTGACTCCGGGATGCTGGCCTTCTAGGCAGAGTTGCAAAGAAAAATCCATATCTCAGACTGGCCAATATAATGAAAATATTAAGATGGGCAAAAGAACACAGACACTGGACAGAGGAACTCTGCCTAGGCCAGCATCCCGGAGTCGCCTCCGGGATGCCCTCATGTACTGAACAAGCTTTGAATGTTGAATGTCCTTGATGTACGTCACTTGGGGATGCTAAAATGTTTATTCTATTCTACTGAGCCATTTACTTATGTTCGTATTCTTATCTTTTATTATTTCTTATTGTTGTTGCATTGTCGAGAAGGAACCTGCCAGTAAGCATTTCATTGGACCATGTGTTTCCTGTACATACGACTAATAAAACTTGATGCACAGATACAGGATATCCAATAAAATTGTTAATATTTGTAAAAAGTGTTGTCTCCCTACTTTTCTGGTTTTGAGGCTTGGGTATCTGGGGGCTGCAGTTCATGTCGAATCCTCTGTTGGAGAGAGAAAGGCATTAATGATATTAAAATGGTGTATTAATTTAATATAAATTCCAAGCATAATTATATAAAGGTTAAATGAAAACATATAAATACAATTAATTGGATATGTTCTCCTTTATAATATGACAGTGTTTACAAGGTATCCAATGCATTTAGCTTACATTAGGATGAAGTAGCCTTGTAATCTAGTATTGCATAAAATCGCCTATCAATATTAGTTATCAATGCATGGGGTGAATATAAAAACAAGCTATCTTGAACATCAGTGTCTTTTAATGATATGGGTTTCATAGTTGTATGAGTTTATCATAATGCAAGCCTGCTAATTGGAAATAAAACACCAGCAGGCCTAATGCAATGCAATATTTGCTTCACAGTTTAACACCACTATTCTGGCTATTTAGTATTGTTAAACAGTAAGCAAAATAGCTTATTTTGCTATTTATATATTTTTTTGTTTTAGCCTCTGTACAATGCATGAAAGCTTACCTGTCATACATCCACAACGATGTAGCAGCAGACCAAGCAATTTGCAAAAGGAGGACCCCCCATGAAATGATTATGGTCGCTGTCCACTTAATTCACTTACACAAACAGGTACTTTGAAAATTGATTTGTTACTTGTTAATAATGTTAAGTATATCCATTCTGGGATAGTTGTTCACTGAATTGCTAGCACTTGTTGCTGATGCTGCTTCATTGGTTACAATGTAAACAGACAAGCTAGCTTTGTTGATGCCTGCTGTGTGGTGATGCAGTTTCTTGTTTAGGTTAGAGGTCATTTCGAAGTTCATTTAAAATGTAAATTCCCACTAATATTCCTTTATGTAATTAAGCTTTTGCATTTATGCTTCTGTCTTTATAATAATAATAATAATGTTTAATTGTAGAGCGAATTTCCCCAACTCAAAGCATGATTTATTTCCAAAATTGTACCTTTATTAAATGTATTAATATTAGAGTGTTTCTATTCTAAGAAAAATTAACAGTAGCCTATGTATTACCTACCTAAAAAATACATTTAAAGTCCTTCAAAATAGAAACTATATAGATAATTCCAAGAGTCTTAAGTTCTGTTTTTCTTTTGCCTTGGGCTTCAGGGCTTCCGTAGATATGCATTCAAAGTGTATTGGTGAAAAACAACAGATGAGAGATAACCCTTTGAAATAATTTGAAATCATAATTCAGGAAATATCATATTGCCCTGACCTTGATCATTTTGATTATGCAGGACATGGCCAAGTAAATGTAAATGTAGCACTGAACCTCCAAATATGCATGAAACAAAACTGTGCAGAGGATTAGATGCGTAACGTGTGTGTGGAATATTTATATTCCCTCATAAACCCTCCATGGGCCCCACAACCACTGTTAGCACATACACACACACACTGATGTCTGCCTCTGCACGCCAGAATGTTTTCTAAAACACGTGATGCCACAGAACCTGCCACACATTCACAGATGAGGGGAGAATAAAAACATCAATGCTTGAAAATAGCTCAGGCAACATGTCTCCTCATGTCTGAACTAATTGGGTTGGATACTGCAGAACAAAGGATGGCGCCCTGCTGACAGCCACTAGGGGGCCTCCTTGTGCTTCAACAAAGTGGGTCATGATTCACCCATCCTATACAGTTATAAGATAACACTCCAATGAAAACAGTGTTCACCTCCCATCGACTGCTCTGTAAACGTATAGCTCTGTAATTGGCATTGAGAGTGCACTCTGGAAATTCCCCTCACGGTGGAGGGAAGAGATTTGAATATACATGTCAAATGAGGCTCTCAGATTTAGTTGGCCCTCCTTGTTGAGAAACAGTGCTGCCTCAAAATTCAGATTCCCTTATACTCTCCCTGGTAATAGGAGATTACGACAGAGAGAGTTCTGACAATTTCTCTGGACAATTTCCATGCGTCTGCATTGCAGAAGAAACCACACAGTGTATCTGATTCCACTTAGCTGGGTGCCCCTGCAATGTTCAGGTGCCAGCTTGTTCCCCTGATGCCATGTTCCCCCTGCTCCAAGCCCAGGGTGCAGGGCTTTTGGCCAAGCTTCTGATGGAGAGGTGGGTGCAGAGAGAGAGATAGGGGGGAGAGAGGCAGAGAGGGAGAGAGAGTGCTTAAAGCTGCAGCCAGACACCACTGAACGACGCAGACACTGCAAAACAGGTTGTCAGCACAGCTACATAACCAGTACTTAAACAAATACAGCCAGAGGGAGGGGACTCATGTACTGTAAGGGGCTGCACAAATGCAAGCTAGCTATGCTGTGAGAGAGGAGAAAGAGAGCTGCTCTACTTCTAAAGGTTGACCTTGTCGCATCACAAAGGGCGGGCAGTAGACTGTACTTCACTGCTCTGATTACAACCATGGGCAAGGAAATATCAGCACAACAGTATTTGAGTTTGCGTGTATGTGTGTGTGTGTGTGTTGAGGGGGATGATGTTGCTCTTTTTGATATGACACAGCTCTGTATTAGCATCACTTCCTCTTGTTTATGCCACAGGCAGCATGTCCACCGCCTGAACCGAGTGAACTTCCCTCAACGCAAGGTTAAAAGCACAGAACGCATGCCCCAGGTTGCTTTTAAACAGATGTTCTCATCCCTCCCCCCTTCTTCTTAGCACATAAATGGGGGGCCCTTATCAAATTCACATATGATAGGCTACACAAGCTCTGTGTCTGACTGAAGTGGATCCCTTCAGGCTAGAATCTCCTCTGCATCTTAACGCGCCCTCTTTGCCATCTTCTCACGCAACTCAGATGTTGGGGTATGGTGGCAGTGGAGACAGATACAGATATACCACGAGGTTGGAGTTGAGTTCTAGTAGACTGTCCCAAAAGTTTGATCCATCAAACATGATATTTTATGCACAGATATAGCTGGATTCGTCTTCAAGAGTTATAAAATATAGGGAGCCATTCCTGATTTATCAAAAGTCATAAATATACCGTATATTGAAGAAATTCACATTAAAACAGAAAAGTGTGTGTTTAAAACCATATCTTTCTTCCAAGAGCTTCAGAACTCACAAATTAAGAGAAACTCTGATTCCCAAGAGGAGTACAGTACACTGAAATAAGAGTCTTTGCACCCATCAATTTCAAAGAAGAACCGTTCCCCTCGATTTTGTCTTGCATAAATGGTTGATAAGTTGATAAGACATTCTGTGGACATTTAAAATCAATGCATCAAGATCAATAAGGTGAGAAGAGGAGAGGTGAGGGAACCTACCTGAGATATGGCCTGCGAGGAACATTAATGGAATTCAGTTCAGCTTATACTTCGACTCAGCTGGAGCAGAAAATAATAGGAAAATCTCCATATCCAGCCAAAAGTAATCAACCACTCTAGTTTAGCTTAAACAGCAACACTTTCAGTACTACAATGTAAATAATAATTGTATATGATTTATAAACAAATGGATTTAATTAGTGATGCGATTAGTAATATTTTTTGTCCAATTCCTAATATACAGTGCATGGATAAAATAGGAGTATCTTTAGGATGAGCTCTGACAGCAAGCTATACCCAAATGTTCCCTTTAGGGGATTAATAAAGTAATATCTTAAATATCGTAGATCTCATTGCAACAGGACGTTTGATTGTCTTAATTTTATTGATTTCATTATCCCTCAGACCCGAAATACTAAAAGGAAATTAGACTTGCATGTGTTGGACTGTTTACCTTAGATGGTAATGCATTCAGTTTATTGTAACCCACCCAAATATTTTGAGTTTAGAGTAGTATCTCACATGAGAATGGAATTCACAGCAGTAACTGAAACAATCTGTCGAAGAAGAAAAAGTTAGCCAAAACCAAAATAAAGTATTTCAGTAACTTAAACAGCCTTTTGACATCTGCTGTTCTTATACCGCTTGAAGTCAACATCTTAAGAAGCTAACATTCTCCAGAATTCTGCTTTGTTGTCAGCAGGCAATTGCATAAAAGTATGCTTCCAAATGTTTTTGCATCAAACCCACACTTGTCCAGTAGACGGCTCCTGGGAGAGACAGGAGCCTAAAACAACACCACAATGATTCATAAAGGGGTGACTCATCTAACAGGAGTGTGTGCTTCCAGATGCTGATGCATATACAAGTGCTCCAAATAAACTCTATATGGAAATAAAAACCTAATGCAATTTCCAATCTGACAGATTTTGAAGACATGGCAGGAGACATGTTTGTCTCTTTTTGCTTATCAATCCAGCTTATGAGTAACATCCATGTAAGTGGAAGAGACAGACCGGACAGCCTAAGGCATAACCTGGTAACGTGATTCACTTCTCTCTGTATTCTGCATATGTAGTAGTCCTTATGCTTTTGGATTAATCTTCCTAGTTTGTATTAGGTTTTTATGTAGGGAAAGCAAGTCATTTATACTATAGTTTGCAAATTAATGTTATTGATAATACTTCAGGTATGGGTTGTGCATGTATAGACTTCTATAGAGTACAACAAACTTGGTCCTGGGGACCCCAAGGGTTGCACATTTTGGTGTTGCTCTAGCTGATTAAAATAATAAAAGCGTGATAATGAGTTGATAATTTCAATTCAGCTGTGTGTGTGCTAGGGAAAAAAAACGAAATGTGCACCCCTTTGGGGACAGAGGACAGAGTTTGATAAACGTTGGAGTGGAGACAGTCTCTACATGTGGAAAAGACTTGTGTGAAGACCTTACAGTAAATTTACATTTTGTTATGAATTGTCAATCCATTAATTGCGTCGCAGTGTATTCTCCTGTTTGCTGTCAGTGCTCATTCTACACGGATGAAGAACTTTACAGCATGTAGCCTCTCCTGACATTAGGTCAGATATCTTATACAGCATGTTCAACAACTACCCTGACATCCTCAATTCCACATCTCACATCATCGGTGAAGGTAGTGTTTGACATTGCGGCTTCTCCCCAGCTTTCAAGGTTTACAAATTGATAAGAACAACAACCGTTTTTCTTCCCCTGAATAGAAAAATGAATGTGTCACATTTTTATGGAAATTGAAGTCCAGAAAATGTCAACTGCAGACAGTACATAAAGAACGAGAACATAGCCAACATGGGTTTAATCCATTTCTATTCCTTATTGGAGACCCTTATCTATCCTCGCTGTGAGGGATTTACTGAATCCACAAGAAACTGCATTCTCATCTTATGAGCCCAGGGCCTGGTTTCCCAAAAGAATCTTAATGTTACGTTTGTCGTTAGATTCATAGGATATGTGTTTGCACTTCATATTATTAAACATGGCTTAAGCCTGATTAACTTACTGTGTTAAATGAGCCCTCTCCTCCTGGTTACACTAGTCACCATATCCCCGGCGCATCCCGCAAAGGAGGAGGTTTTGCTAACATTTCAATCACTTTTTTTATAGCTGCTGTTTACAGTCTTTCTGGACCTAGTTTTGACCCGTGGAATAAATATTGTGAATCTTTATGTTTTTCCTCATAATCCAGAACTATCGGGCCACCAATTTATTACGTTTGCACTCACAACAAATAATCTGCTTAGATCCCAACCAAGGATCATCAAAAGCTGTGCTATAAATTCTCGGACAACCCAACAATTCCTAGATGCCCTTCCAGACTCCTTCCAACTACCCAAGGCCGTCGGAGTACAAAATTCGGTTAACCACCCAACTGAGGAACTAAATTTAACCTTGCGTATAACCCTAAATGCAGTCGCACCCCTAAAAACTAAAAACATTTGTCATAAGAAACTAGCTCCCTGGTACACAGAAAAAACCTGAGCCCTGAGAAAATTGGAACGGAAAAGGAGCTCCACCAAACTGGAAGTCTTCCGATTAGCTTGGAAAGACAGTACCGTGCAATATCGAAGAGCCCTCACTGCTGCTCGATCATCCTATTTTTCCAACTTAATAGAGGAGAATAAGAACAATCCAAAATGTATTTTTGATACTGTCGCAAAGTTAACTAAAAAGCAATATTCCCCAAGAGAGGGTGGCTTGCACTTCAGCAGTGATAAATTCATGAACTTCTTTTACGAAAAGATTATGATCATTAGAAAGCAAATTACGGACATCTCTTTAAATCTGCGTATTTCTCCAAAGCTCAGTTGTCTGCACAACACTGCCAGGACCTAGGATCAAGGTACACATTCAAGTTTTTTAATCATATGTCTCTTGACCCATTCATGAAAATAGAAATGGGCCCTAAACCTTCAAGCTGCATAATCAACCCTTTTCCAACTAAACTACAAAAAATATGCTTCCTGTGCTTGGCCTTCCTATGTTGAACATTATAAATGGCTCCCTATCCACCGGATGTTTATCAAACTCACTAAAAGTGGCAGTAATAAAGCCTCTCTTGAAAAAGCCTAATCTTGACCCAGAATTTTTTTTAAAACTATCGGCCTATATCGAATCTCCCATTCCTCTCAAAAATGTTGGGAAAAGCCTGACAATTCCTGAAATGTAATCCTAGTAAAAATTTCCCTCTTTGGTCAGCTTTTTCAGTTCTGCCCACAAATGTTCTGTAGAATGGAGGTCAGGGCTTTGTGATGGCCACTCCAACACCTTGACTTTGTTGTCCTGAAGCCCTTTTGCCACAACTTTGGAAGTATGATTGGGGACTTGTCCATTTGGAAGACCCATTCGCGACCAAGCTTTAACTTCCTGACGGATGGCTTGAGATGTTGCTTCAATATATCCACATAATTTTACTTCCTCGTGATGTCATCTGTTTTGTGAAGTGCACCAGTCCCTCCTGCAACAAAGCAACCCCACAACATGATGCAGCCACCCCCGTGCTTCACGGTTGGGATGGTGTTTTTATGCTTGCAAGCCTCCCCCTTTCTCCTCCAAACATAACGATGGTCATTATTGTCAAACAGTTCTATTTTTGTTTCATCAGACCAGAGGACATTTCTCCAAAAAGTACAATCTTTGTCCGCATGTGCAGTTGCAAACCGTAGTCTGGCTTTTTTATAGCGGTTTTGGAGCAGTGGCTTCTTCCTTGCTCAGTTTATGTCGATATAAGACTTTTTTTTACTGTGGATACAGATACTTTTGTACCTGTTTCCTCCAGCATCTTCACAAGGTCCTTTGCTGTTGTTCTGGGATTGATTTGGAGGGCGTGAAATTCAAATAAATAATCATAAAAATTATGGATATTAAACATTTGTGAACATACAAGTACCTTATATCTGTTAAGCAGAGGTGACGGTTTTGGAGAGTCTGGCGTGCCCAAAGTAAAATGCCTGGTACTCAGGCCCAGAAACTAGGATATGCACATAATTAGTAGTTTTGGATAGAAAACACTCTGAAGTTTCTAAAACTGTTAAAATAATGTCTTTGAGTATAACAAAACTGATATGGCAGGCAAAAATCAGAGGAAAATCCATCAGAGAAAATGTGTGATTCTGTGAAGCCTTGTGGTATGGTTCAGGTTTAAGGAAATTCAAGGGTGACCTTTCAATAGTGTAATTGGCTTTCCCGGGTGCAATTGAATTAATCTAAGCCTTTGTCCCGCTTCATAGAAAAATAGAGAAATCTGTAGGCCTTGAGAGCAAAAACCCCAGATATCACTATAAATTGTTTCTAACTTACTCTAGCTTATACATGTAAAGCACTTGGAGTAAAAAATAATTAGCAGTAAGGCATTAAAAGCTATAAGATATTGCAGCATGCGTGCCAAAATGCTTATTTTACTGTAGGGGAGAGTGGGGTAAGTTGGGCCACCGTTGTTTCTAGGAAACCATTTAGGAAAAGGTAATCATTTCATGGAGTCTGAATGAAGAGGTCACGTAGAAAAAGTGCCAAGCAAGTTAGGTCCAAAAAACATAGGTGACGGTTTTGGAGAGTCTGGCATGCCCAAAGTAAAATGCCTGCCACTCAGGCCCAGAAAATAGAATATGCACATAATTAGTACTATTGGATAGGAAACACTCTGAAGTTTCTAAGAGTGTTAAAATAATGTATGTGAGTATAACAGAACTGATATATAGCAGGCGAAAATCCGAGGAAAATCCATCCGGATTTGCAGTTTTTTGGAAAATGAGCTTCTTCTCCATTATGCCTATTCATTTGTATTTTACCTAGGACTGAGAATGCAGTACCTATGGCTTCCACTAGATGTCAACAGTCTTCATACAAAGCCTGGAAGTTCTAGCAGTAAGCAGAACAGATAGGAAGAGGAAGTAGTCAGTGGACCACTTTTGTAAACAACGTTTGACGCGCGCGAGTTCGTGAGCGTGCCCCAGTTTATTTTCCTTTCCTATTGTTCACGTTAATCGTCCGGTTGAAATATTACAGTAAATATACATAAAAGGATACCGAAGGATACATTAAAAATTATGTTTGATTTGTTTGTAGAAAGTTTATAGGTATAATTTGAACGTGTTCTCTTCACGGATCAATGGGCGAGTCAACGGTGGATTTTATGATCATAACGCGCCAACCAAATGGAGATTTATGGATATAATAAATGACTTTTTTTAACAAAAGAACCATTGGATGTCTTTGTTGGACACTTGGGAAGCCCTCAGCAGAAGTTCTTCGAAAGGTAAGTGATATTTTTTAGCCCTTATATGGGTTTTGTGTGACCCGCGCTGGATATGAATTTATGCTAATGCATAAATATTGGAGGTGCTATCCTCAAACAATCAAATGTTGTGCTTTCGCCGTGAAGCCTTTTTTAAATCTGACAACACTGTGATATTGCCAAGAAGCAGAGCTTTTGATGACTATGCAACACTCGTATATTGATGAATGTTTAATAATTCAACTTTTGGATTTTGAATTTGGCGTCTTACATTCCACCGGGTATTGTCGGGAGTGACCCGCTAGCGCGCCGGTGCTCCCTAAGTAGTTATTAATTAGGGCCGATTTCAAGTTTACATAACAATAGGTAATCTGCCTTTTTGGACGCTGATTATGGCTGATTACATTGCAATCCATGAGGAAACCACCTGTTACGCGAGTGCAGCGTCAAAAGGACTTTGTGGCTGCAATGAGCCAAGGTAAGTTGCTAGCTCGCATTAAACTTATCTAATAAAAAACAATACATATTCACATAAACACTAGATAACTTCACATGGGTGATGATATTACCAGGTTAACTATTTAGGGTGCGGCAGCCAAGGTGTCGGTTTTGGAGAGTCTGGCGTGCCCAAAGTAAAATACCTGCCATTCAGGCCCAGAAACTAGGATATGCACATAATATGCACGTACTATTGGATAGGAAAGACTCTGAAGTTTCTAAAACCGTTAAAATAATGTCTGTGAGTATAACAGAACTGATATAGCAATCAAAAACCAGAGGAAAATCCATCCGGATTTGCATTTTTTCTTTTACCTTATTCTCCTGGCTGCCTATTGTATTCAACGTTATCTAGGACACAGACTGCAGTACCTATGACTTCCACTGGATGTCAACAGTCTTTAGACAGGGTTTGAGGACGTTAGGTTGAATTAGAAGCAAATAGAAGAAGAACTTAGACGTTGGCCCCGGAACTCAATAGAATGACATGCTCGTTCACGGTCTCGCGCGCTCTGTGTTTTTTTTTCTTTCCTATCGTTCAGGCTATAATCCGGTTTAAATATTATAGTAAATATACATAAAAGGATACCCAAGGATACATCAAAAATTATGTTTGATTTGTTTGGACAAAGTTGATAGGTATAATTTGAACGGTTCAATGGGCGACTCGACGGTGGATTTTCTGAACATAACACGCCAACCAAACAGAGATTTATGGATATAATAAATGACTTTTTCTAACAAAAGAACCATTGGATGTCTTCATTGGACACTTGCGAAGCCCTCAGCAGAAAGGTAAGTGATTTATTTTATTTTAGAATGTTTAATAATTCAACTTTTGGATTTTGAATTTGGCGCCTTACATTTCACCAGGTAGTGTCGGGAGCGGCCCGCTATCGCGCCGTTTATCCCTAAGAGGTTTTTAACTAGCTTGTCCTGCATTGCAAATAATCAATGTGGTGCCTATTAATTTACCATCGAATCACAGCCTAATTCAACTTCGCCAAATGGGTGATGATTTAACAAAAGCGCATTTGCTAAAAAAGCACATTCGTTGCATAAATATACCTAACCATAAACATCAATTTCTTTCTTAAAATCAATACACAGAAGTAATGTTTTTTTTACCTGCATGTTTATTTAAAATAAATGCATGTTAGCAGGCAATATTTACTAGGGAAATTGTGTCACTTCTCTTGCGTTCATTGCAAGCAGTGTCACATCTGCTCCTGCCACACCCTCTAGTGATCATCGGTGTCTCCTTGACCTGCAGCCAATCCCCCAGTACACTCTCTCTCTCTCCCTCTGTGTGTGTGATTGTGTGGTTGGAGACAGGTGTGCTGGAGTCAGAGCAGATCTCCACCAGCTGCAACCTGTTCCATAATCAAGACGTCTACAAATTCTCAGTCCTGCCACTTCCACTCTGCCAGGTGAAATCTCTGTTCAGTCAGTCATGCTTCTAGCTATTTGTTATATTTTAAGATCCTGTATCCTGCTGTGCCTGTTTCCCTGTTAATCCTCTCACTGCAGTTTTGCCGCTCTGACTCTGGTTCCTTTCTCCTGTTCCATATCTCACCAACCTGCTACCCTGTTCTCGATTCAGCACACTACCATTCCCTTGGATTCCCCTCTGGACCTGTTTACCCTGTCCCAACCCAGCTCACTGCAACCTCAGCCTCCACATCTCCACATTTCCTACAACCCATACGAGCTTCCCCGGGCCTGCACTCCATCTCTCCCTGTGTTACAATAAGTACCTTGGTTCATTCATCCCTGTTTCCTTGTGTGAGTCTGCTCTTGGGTTCCCCTGTGCTGCTCCGCCTGACACAGAGTCAGGGTATATGCAACAGTTTGGGCCGCCTGGCTCGTTGCGAACTGTGTTTCGTCCCAACAAAGACCGTAATTAATTTGCCAGAATTTTAGATAACATTGAAGGTTGTGCAATGTAACAGCAATATTTAGTGTTGCCACCCGTTCGACAAAATACGTAATGGTTCTGTATTTCACTGAAAGAATCAACGTTTTGTTTTCAAAGTTATAGTTTCCGGATTTTACCATATTCATGACCAAGGCTCGTATTTCTGTGTGTTTATTATAACAAAGTGATTTGATAGTGCAGTCTGACTGAGCATTCATTCAAACAGCACTTTACTGCGTTTGCGAGCAGCTCTTAGGAAAGCTTGAGGCACAGCGCTGTTTATGACTTCAAGCCTATCAACTCCAGAGATTAGGCTGGCAATACTAAAGTGCCTATAAGAACATCCAATAGTCAGGTATATGAAATACAAATGGTATAGAGAAATAGTTGACATGTAATAATAACTACAACCTAAAACTTATGAACTGGAAATATTGAAGAACTCAGAATATTGAACCACCATCATATGTTCGCATGTTCTGAGCATGGAACTTAAAACGTTAGCTTTTTTACATTGCACATATTGCACTTTTACTTTCCTCTCAAACACTGTTTTTGCATTATTTGAAAACAATTGAACATGTTTCATTATTTATTTGAGACTAAATAGATTTTATTTATTATATTAAGTATAAAAAAGGGTTCATTTTTCATTCAGTATTGTTGTAATTGTCATTATTACAAATATATATAAAAATCATCCGATTTAATCGGTATCTGCTTTTTTTGATCCTCCAATAATCAGTTTCGGTATCGGCGTTGAAAAATCATAATCGGTCAACCCCTACTCATCGGTACAACACAAGACATGCAACCAGTCTCTTCGGAGTGCCCAGCTCCAGAACAGAGGCCGGGAAACGCAAAGTGTTAAATAGAGCCATGACTACATGGAACTCTCTGCCAACCCAGGTAACTCAAGCTAGCAATAAAACCAGTAAAAAAAAAGATAAGATGACAAATGCACAAAGAGGACTATGAAGAGACAGCCATTTTATGTAAACTCAGCAAAAAAAGAAACGTCCCGTCTTTTGAAGATAATTCGTAAAAATCTAAATAACTTCACAGATCTTCATTGTGAAGGGTTTAAACACTGTTTCCCATGCTTGTTCAATGAACCTTAAACAATTAATGAACATGCACCTGTGGAATGGTCGTTAAGACAGATAGTCAAAATCCCAAAGTTGATTTATTAACA
This sequence comes from Brachymystax lenok tsinlingensis, assembly GCA_030435695.1. Lineage (NCBI taxonomy): Eukaryota > Metazoa > Chordata > Actinopteri > Salmoniformes > Salmonidae > Brachymystax > Brachymystax lenok. The sequence continues at coordinate 8,012,217 of CM059818.1, read as the reverse complement.
TTCATCAATATACAAGTGTTGCATAGTCATCAAAAGCTCTGATTCTTGGCAATATCACAGCATTGTCAGATTTCAAAAAGGATTTACGTCGATTTGATTGTTTGAGGGTAGCACCTCTAATATTTAAGGATTAGCATAAATCCATAACACAACATGGGTCTCACAAAACGCATAAAATCGCTAATATAAAATCGCTTACCTTTGATGAACTTCTGCTGAGGGCTTCCCAAGTGTCCAACGAAGGCAATCCATGCTTCTTTTGTTAGAAAAAGTCATTTATTATATCCATAAATCTCCGTTTGGTTGGCGCGTTATGATCATAAAATCCACCATTGAGTCGCCCATTGAACCGTGAAGAGAACACGTTCAAATTATATCTATACACTTTCTACAAACAAATCAAACATCATTTTTTATGTATCCTTAGGTATCCTTTTGGGTATATTTGCTGTAATATTTCAACCGGACAATAACGTGAACGATAGGAAAGAAAAAGAAAGTGGTGCGCGTTCACAATCTCGCGAGCGTCAAACCTTGTTTACAAAAGTGGTCCTCTGGCTTCTTCTTGTCCCTATCCGTTCTGGTCACTCCTAGAATTCCCAGTCTTTCACTGTTGACTGTTGACATCTAGTGGAAGCCATAGGTACTGCAGTCTCAGTCCTACATAAAGTTGTATGCAATAGGCACAATGGAGAAGATGCTCATTTACAAAAATAACTGCAAATCCGGATGGATTTTCCTCTGGTTTTCGTCTGCTATATATATATTCTGTTATACTCACATACATTATTTTAACACTCTTAGAAACTTCAGAGTGTTTCCTATCCAATAGTACTAATTATGTGCATATCCTATTTTCTGGGCCTGAGTGGCAGGCATTCTACTTTGGGCAGGCCAGACTCTCCAAAACCGGCACCTATGCAGCCGCTCCCTAAGAAGTTAATAAACATAATAGTGTAGCTAAGGATCAATTAGAAACGTGTGTTGATTTGTTTGGACACAGTTTATAGGTATATTTTTACCAGTCTCTGTGTCTTCTATTTTGGGCGAGTGAACGGTGGATTTTATGAACAGAACGCTCCAAGCAAACAGAGATTTATGGATATAAATAGGGACTTTTTCGAACAAAAGGAACATTGGATGTCTTGCTTGGACATTTCGGATTACCATCAGCAGAAGATCTTCAAAGGTAAGCGATTTATTTTAGCTATTTTTCTGTGTTTTGTGACACCCGCGCTGGTTTAATTATTATGCTAATAGGGGAAGTACACAGGGTGCTGTCCTCAGACAATCAAATGTTATGCTTTCGCTGGTAAAGCCTTTTTTGAAATCTGACAATGCTGTGAGATTACCAAGAGTCTAAGCTTTTGAAGAGTGTGCAACATTTGTATTTTTATGAATGTTTTATAATACTACATTTGCATTTTAAATTTGGCACTCTACATTTTTACGGATGTTGTCAAGGATGGGGCGCTAGCTCCTTAATTATCCCCAAGAGGTTAAAGGGAAAGATGGCAGCTGGTCCTGACAATATCAGTGGGAGACTCATAAGTGAGTTTGTCTACGAGCTGAGCACACCAATGGTGGACATTATGCCACCATTGGTCCCAATGCAATGGAAGGAGGCCACAACTGTTCCCCTCCCAAAGGTGAAGCCACCAACATTATACCAACTTAGACCAGTGTCCCTTACCTCCTTATAAGCTAAAGCTTGGGAAACGGATGTGTCAAATTGGAAAATAAGCGTCATGGAAACAAATTTGGCCATGCAGAATTGCCTCAATAGCTATCACCAACTGTGTTAGGCACTAGAGGCAGTAAGTGGAAGACTGTCTTGCTGCTTCCATTCTCTTCCTGCCCTAGATTAACAGCAGGCCTCCCTGACTGCAAAAGCGGAAAGATGGAAGTTTGTGGATGATCTGAACATGCTGGAGGTCAAGAGAATCAAAGAGCCAAGCTCACTGCAAACTGACTTGGATGAGCTAACTGAGTGGACAGAGGTCAACAGAATGACATTGAACCCCATAAAAATGCAAGGTGCTCAATGTCTGCTTCACGAAGAACACACCCATCCTGCTTCATCTGAGCATAGATGGCATTTGGCTGGAAAGTGTCCCTGTCATGCCCTGATCTGTTTCACCTGTCTTTGTGCTTGTCTCAACCACCCTCAAGGTGTCGCCCATCTTCCCCGTTATCCCCTATGCATTTTTACCTGTGTTCTCTGTTTGTCTGTTGCCAGTTCGTTTTGTTCGTAGAACCTACCATCATTTTTCCACTTGCTCCTGTCTTGTCTTGGTTCCTGTTTTCAATTTCTTCCCGGCTTTGGCCCCTCTGCCTGACCTGAGCCTGCCTGCAGTTCTGTACATCCACTACTCTGGATTACCAACCTCTGCCTGACCTGAGCCTGCCTGCCGTCCTGTATCTTTGCCCCTGTTGTTGTAACAAACATTGTTACTTTGATACAGTCTACATCTGTGTCTTACCTTGAAATGTGATAGTCCAAGCTACCAGGCTCATAGGCTTGTGGGTACAGGCTGACCTTAGATGGGACATGCAGGTAAATACACCAACCAAAAAATGCCAACCAGAGAATGTTAATTCTCAAAAGGCTGAGGAAGTTTGGCCCTCCAAAAGACAACCTGAAACCGTCTGAGACATACAGTACCAGTAAAAAGTTTGGACAAACCTACTCATTCAAGGGTTTTTCTTTATTTTTACTATTTTCTACATTGTAGAAAAATAGTAAAGACATAAACTATGAAATAACACACATGGAATTATGTAGTAAGCAAAAAAGTGTTAAACAAATAAAAATATATTTAATATTTTCAATTCTTCAAAGTAGCCACACTTTGCCTTGATGCTTTTCCTTCACTCTGCGGTCCAACTAATCCCAAACCATCTCATTTGGGTGAGGTTTTTTCTTTCCTGAGTAACCTCGTTTCCTGCCAAGAATAAAATTAAACCATCTAGTGTTCAGCGAAATAACAACACAATGGCAAATACAGGTAGCCTTGTCAAATAATTCCAATTAAGTCCAATTAACATCCAATCACATCAACTGTTACCCCTTGCGGGAATTCCACTAACGGTCCGTATGTAGCCAAACTGTAGCTGCTGACCATGTTGGTATCTGTACTGATGGCGGAAAAGCCATGACAGGGAGACAGAGTTGAGTGGTAACACGCATGCAAGCAGTTGCTCCCGACACCACTTGGGTATACTGCAGCATCCACCGAGTGGCTCTTGCTGCTAAGGGAATGCCTGACAGCTAGAAAGACGTTTTGAAAATGGTTAACTTTGTTAAAGCAAGGCCCCTGAACTCTCGTGTATTTTCTGCACTATGCAATGATATGGGCAGCGACCATGTAACGCTTTTACAACATGCGCTGGTTATCAAGGGGCAAACTATTGAATTTTTTTTAATTGAGAGACAAGCTTAAAGTTTTCTTACTGACCATCATTTTCACTTTTCTGACCGCTTGCATGATGGCCACGACTTGCCTATCTGGGTAATGTTTTTTCTCGCCTGAATGATCTGAATCTAGGATTACAAGGACTCTCCACAACTATATTCAATGTGCGATAAAAGATTGAGACTATGATTAAGAATTTGGAGCTCTTCTCTGTCTGCATTAACAAGGACAACACACAGATCTTTCCATCATTGTATGAGTTTTTGTGTGCAAATGAACTCAAGCTTACAGACAATGTCAAATGTCATATAGCAAAGCACCTGAGTGAGATGGGTGCGCAATTGTGCAGGTACTTTCCCGAAATGAATGACACAAACAACTGGATTCGTTATCCCTTTCATGCCCTGCCTCCAGTCCACTTACCGATATCTGAACAAGAGAGCCTCATCGAAATTGCAACAAGTGGTTCTGTGAAAATTTAATTTAATCAGAAGCCACTGACAGATTTCTGGATTGGGCTGCGCTCAGAGAATCCTGCCTTGGCAAATCGCTGATATCCTTTGCAACCACATACCTATGTGAGAGTGGATTTTCAGCCCTCACTAGCATGAGAACTAAATAAAGGCACAGACTGTGTGTGGAAAATTATTTAAGACTGAATCTCTCTCCAATACAACCCAACATTGCAGAGTTATGTGCATCCTTTCAAGCATACCCTTCTCATTCACATGTGGTGAGTTATTCACAAAGAAGGTTTTATATGTAAGAAGATTAAATAAAGAGCAAAATTGCTGATTATTATTATATTATTTGTGCCCTGGTCCTATAAGAACTCTTTGTCACTTCCCACGAGCCGGGTTGTGACAAACTCACACTCATTCTTCTGATTAAAGATGTATTGTATAGTGTGTGTCTGGCAGGCTTAAAATGATGGCAAAAAAACATTTGGGAAGGCGCTGACCCTGGTGCTACAGGGGGTACGCAGTTGGAGGTTGAATGTTTGAAGGGGTACGAGACTATAAAAAGTTTCGGAACCAATGTCTTATAATAATGATGGACTTTCGTTTCTCTTTGCTTGTTTGAGCTGTTCTTGCCATAATATAATACTTGGTATTTTACCAAATAGAGATATATTCTCTATACCACCCCTACCTTGTCACAACACAACTGATTGTCTCACACATATTAAGAAGGAAAGAAATTCCACAAATTCACGTCTAACAAGGCACACCTGTTAATTGAAACCCATTCCATTTCATGAAGCTGGTTGAGAGAATGCCAAGAGTGTGCAAAGCTGTCATCAAGGCAAAGGGTGGCTACTTTGAAGAATTTTACATTTCAAATATATGTTGATTTGTTTAACACTTTTTTTGGTTACTACATGATTCCATATGTGTTATGTCATAGTTTTGATGTCTTCACTATTTTTCTACAATGTAGAAAATAGTAAAAATAAAGAAAAACACTTGAGTAGGTGTGCCCAAACTTTTGAATGGTACTGTACATTTGTCCTGTGGTGGAGTATGCTGTTGCTGTGTGGCATTTTAGCCTCACTGAGAAACAAAACTAGGCCTTAGAGCGAGTCCAGAGAAGGGCCCTCCGATCATCCTGGGTTCTGACTACACCACAAACTCAGTGGCCTGTCAAACCATATAGATCTAACCATTCTAACAAAGACGCAAGGAGTTTTGTCTAAAATGTTCTCTTGAGCTGCAGAGGTCAAATTAATTATCCAGCTGGCTACCACTGACAATGGATCAGAGAACGGGAGTAAGGACAAGGCAAGGCGAGGCAACACTGAACGCTACAGAAAAAGTCCAATGCTATCATTAGTGGGGTAGTTGGGGTAGTTGTTCAGATTGAAATGTTTTTATTGTGTTTCTCTTTTAACTTTTTCACACTTGAGTTCTCTAGCGGTCACCCCAGCAAGAGTTGTTTGTGATTGTTACGCAACAGGACAGTTAACACGCTCTGCCTGCTTATTATCTATAGGCTATGTTTCAACTTGTCAATTTCGAATGATTTTCTAATAAATTGTATTTTCTACAATTCAGTTCGAATTGACTTGTGTTCCGCCTCTTCATTAATTCACATATAAGTAGCCCATTTCACTGTTGCAGACAATTTAAGTTTGAGGCTTTACTGGACATCGAGGAGATGTACTTCCCCCAGTATTTCCGCAGATCAAGTCTTGCACGAACAGGCACATTTTCTGGCTTGCATTCGCATTGCCTTCATTGTTGTTTTCCTTACAAATAATAACTTTGGACATGTGTGCATTCCTATGTAAGTAAGTGCCTTATTTTCTGTATAACCAGTTGTCTTTTTATTCACGTTTATTCACTAGTGACAAATAATGCATTCCGATTGTTTCATAGATTGTAATGGACACCTATGATGTGTCTAAAATACTTTTTAAGGTTGTACTGATTCTGATGAGCTAATGCTAAGCTTTTTGCCATCTATGTGTGGCGCCATGTTTGTTGACATTATACAATGCATTCTGGGTAAACGTCTGTCAGACCAAAGATGTTATAATGAGGTGAAGGAATGGTTCAGTCATCTTTTGATTAAACTTCCGGAAGTGAATGAAGGGAAGTGAATGATCATAGACGACACCCCCCCTTTACATTGAATGCTGCAAACAGACCAAACGCATCTTGTCTTCTCTTCTTAGCTGTGGTTGACATGAAAAAACAAACATGGTGGCGCGCACAAACTACCCATCGTCGGATTACTTTAGATTTTTTAAAATTGTTTTACTCAATTATTTTGATCAATAGTGAGCTCCCCTGTGATGTGATGAATTATAAATACTAATTGCTATTAGCTAATTCATATTGTGGTTTCTGTCAGCAGAGTTAGCTAAATATGACAGATTGTGTTACGAAATTTTCACCACCCTCCCAAAAAAACATAACTTTGTAAGGAATGTGTTTGTGCAATATGTTTCGGTGAAAAAACAGTGTGACCAGCTCAAATGCTGACTGTTGCGTCAATCAAAACTGGACGTTCTAAATAAGCGTTCTAATCACAATGGTTTGAGTGTACGCTGCAACAACCACTGTAGATACGTTTTGGTATGTGTGAAATGGTTATTAATTTTGTTCATGTTTCAAGATGCACTGCAATTACATTTTCTTTATTGTTAGCTGCCAAAGTGTTTCATTGTAGGACATGTATTTGTGTAAATAAAACCTACCTATAACAAATATCACATTTTAATATGTTGACTAGGCGGTATATTCCAAGTGCAAAGTGCTTGTCATAGTTTGATGATCCCTCATGACATTTGCATAACAATTCTGTTATGTTCTGTCACATTGCTTTATCCTTCATTTCCCTCTGTAGTCGCTGTTCATGACCCAATATTTATTTGACGGATAGGAGGACGTATGGGGTGAATGATGAGAGTGTGAAAACGTAACATTTATTATTGAACACAAGCCCATTGGTATGTTCAGGTTAGATACAGTTACCCTGTATGAACTTTGGATGTCTTATTGTATACAAAATGTTTTAGGCTTAGATTCAATCAGAGCAAGTGTTAACTGCCAATACCCGACACCCTCATAGCTGATGTTTTGGCAGTGGTCTAAAGTAACAAATAAAAATACTACAACTTTTACTTTTACTCCACTACATTCCTAAAGAGAATATGTACTTTTTACTCCCATACATTTTTCCTGACACCAAAAAGTACTCGTTACATTTCGAATGGTCAGGCAGAACAGCAATATGGTCCAATTCACGCACCTATCAATACAACACATTGTCATCCCTACTGCCTCTGATCTGGCGGACTCACTAAACACATACTGCATTTGTAAATTATATCTGTGGGTTGGAGTGTGCCCCTGGCTGTTAGTAAAATCATTTAACCTCTTAAGGAGCAGCAAGGAGCGCTGGGGTGCTAGCGCCCCACTCCCGACACTACCCGGTGAAATGTAAGCCGCCAAATTCAAAATCCAAAAGTTGAATTATTAAACATTCATTAATATACAAGTGTTGCATAGTCATCACAAGCTCTGCTTCTTGGCAATATCACAGCGTAGTCAGATTTCAAAAAGGTTTCACGGCGAAAGCACTACATTTGATTGTTTGAGGATAGCACCTCACATATTTTTCCCATTACCATAAATTCATAAGCCATCACGGTTCACACAAAATACCTTTCACAGCGAAAACAAATCCCTTACCTTTTGAAGAACTTCTGCTGAAGGCTTCCCAAGTTTCCAACGAAGACAATCCATGGTTCTTTTTTTTAGAAAAAGTTATGTATTATATCCATAAATCTCTGTTTGGTTGGCGCGTTATGATAAGAAAATACAGCGTCCATTGAAGCGTGAAGAGAACTCGTTCAACCTATACCTATAAACTTGTCCAAGAACAATCAAACATCATTGATAATGTATCCTTAGGAACACTTTTATGTATATGTAGTATAATATTTCAACCGGAATATAAACTGGGCGATAAGAAAGGAAAAAACCACCGAGCGCGCAAGCCGGGAACGCGCGTTCTCTTCTGTTGACTTCTGACCACGTCCTAATTCTTCTTCTTCTGCCATCTAAAGCAACTAAACAGAATCAAAACAGTGTCTCGAGACTGTTGACATCCAGTGGAAGCAATAGGTACTGCATTCATATGCCCTTATATGGGCATTTTCATAAGGGAGGGGTTCCAAATGTGTCAAAATCACTTTTTCCAAGACAGAAATTCCTCGGGTTTTCACCTGCCATATCCGTTCTGTTATACTCACAGACAAAATGTTAACACTTTTAGAAACTTCAGAGTGTTTCCTATCCAATAGTACTAATTATGTGCATATCCTAGTTTCTGGGCCTGAGTGGCAGGCCTTTTACTTTGGGCACAGTGTTCATACTTGTATACAAGGCTGCATGGGATTTCTCTTAATGCGACTCCGTGCAGCCAATGACAATGCCAGGAGGTATTTAGGTATAATGCCAGGAGCCGCTTGTGAATTTGACAGCTCTAACGCACTTCTACCTCCAACACAGCCAAAACAACCGCTTTGTCTGCTAAAATGGATCTGATTGAATAGAGCCCTTAGTCAACTGTAACCATGCAGATACAGTGCCTTCAGAAAGTATTCAGACCCCTTGACTTTTTCCAAAATTTGTTATGTCACAGCCTTATTCTAAAATGTATTAATTAAAAATCCTCAGCAATCTACACACAATACCCCATGATGACAAAGCGAAAACAGGTTTTTAGAAATGTTTGCAAATGCAAATAGCATTCAGACCCTTTGCTATGAGACTCAAAATTGGGCTCAGGTGTATCCTGTTTCCATTGATCATTCTAGAGACGTTTGTACAACTTGATCAAAGTCCACCTGTGGTAAATTCAATTGATTGGTCATGATTTGGAAATTCACACACCTGGTCCCACAGCAGAAAGTGCATGTCAGAGCAAATACCAAGCCATGAGGTCGAAGAAATTGTCCGTAGAGCTCCAAGACAGGATTCTGTCGAGGCACAGATCTGGGGACAGGTACCAAAACAGACAGAAGCCACTCCTCAATAAAAGGCACATGACAGCCCGCTTATAGTTTGCCAAAAGGCACCTAAAGACTCTCAGATCAAGAGAAACAAAATTCTCAGGTCTGATGAAACAAAGATTAAACTATTTGGCCTGAATGCCCAGAGTCACACGAGCTGGATATGGCAAAATGGTTTGAAACTACAATACCAGAAAATGGTAAGACCCTCTAAAACTCTCTCTCGAAGATGGCCAGCATTCCTGAGTCGCCTCTTCACTGTTGACGTTGAGAGTGGTGTTTTGTGGGTACTATTTAATGAAGGTGCCAGTTGAGGACTTGTGAGGCATCTGTTTCTCAAACTAGACACTCTAATGTACTTGTCCCCTTGCTCAGTTGTGCACCGGGGCCTCCCACTCCTCTTTTATTTTCTGGTTAGTGCCAGTTTGCGCTGTTCTGTGTAGGGAGTAGTACACAGCGTTGTACGAGATCTTCAGATTCTTGGCAATTTCTCGCATGGAATAGCCTTCATTTCTCAGAACAAGAATAGACTGGCGAGTTTCAGAAGAAAGGTCTTTGTTTCTGACCATTTTGAGCCTGTAATCATGCTACAGATACTCAACCAGTCTAAAGAAGGGCAGTTTTATTGTTTCTTTAATCAGCACAACAGTTTTCAGCAGTGCTAAAGTAATTGCAAAAGTGTTTTCTAATGATCAATTAGCCTTTTAAAATGATAAACTTGAATTAGTTAACACAACGTGCCATTAGAACACAGGAGGGATGGCTGCTGATAATGGGACTTTTATTCCATAAAAAAACAGCAATTTCCAGCTACAATAGTCATTTACAACATTAACAATGTCGACACAGTATTTCTGATCAATTTGATGTTATTTTAATGGACAATTATTATTTTTTCTTTCAAAAACAAGGACATTTTCTAAGTGACCACAAACTTTTGAACGGTAGTGTATGTAAATGTCATATTTCATTTGTTTTCTCCATAAATTAGTAAAAATGTCTAAAGCTGTTTTTGCTTTGTCATTAAGGGGTATTGTGTGTAGACTGATGAGAGAAAAAACAATTTAATCAATTTTAGAACATGGCTGTAGCCTAACAAAATGTGGTAAAAGTCAAGGGGTCTGAATACATCCTATGAGTCCAAGAAATGAGTCAAAGCAGCATGGTCTCAGAATAGTGACATTTAACCATTGTGCTTGTACCTATTGTTTATTGTAACTGAAAAAAATGTCCTACTCCATGTAAGGAAAGGTATTTTAAGACTGTGAAACACAATCCTGTGAGTCGCTGGCAGACTTTTTGATCTTTGTCACTCAGTAATCCAGTCAGTCCAGGATTGATTGGTCCGACCTTGATGATGCAGTACCTGCAGCAACTAAGTCATTTGTTATTCTTCTTGATGTTCCATCCATTGCAAGGAGGCCCGGTCAGGATTAAAGGGCCTTTTTTCCACTTTACATTTTGAAATCATGTTTAATTATCTACTTTCTGTAGAGCCTCACCACTTCTCTGACCCTTGTGTTTCTCATTGAAACAAGCCACGTACAGGTTACACTTCACTTTGCATGGAAGCCATGCAAATTTAAACAAAGTGTAACAAGTATGAAATTATACATAGAACAACCTTGTTGTTTGTCATTTCCCCGTTCTCCCACAGACATAAAGAATGGCCACTTTCTATTAAAGCAGCTTGCCAGAGTGAAATACAATATATTAGGTTCTGTGTCTGTCACCACATTCATGTACTTTTTGTTGATGTTGTGCAGGGCAGTCATGCAGAACTTGTTTACTCAGGCCATTTGAACCACATCTCCAAGGGGTAGTAGCATCCTACCTGGGCACATGCATGCAGGTCACACGTGTACCATCTCAGATCGCTCCCTGGTAGGGTTGTGTGTGGCATGTTTGATACGGAGTAAAATATGTGAGGCTATCTATGTATCTATACTCTTCCAGGTTGTTTCCTAGCCTCAATTTGAGATCTGAGGGCTTTATAGACATCACAACTTTTGAGTCCCTGGTCTGCTGGGTATACCATTTCCTTTACTCTCCACACACATTTAACCTATAACGGTCATCTGTTCATTTTATGCTCAAACTGTCCAACAAAAAGCTGTTGTTTCAGATTTCTTGGTTGATTTATATTGTATATACAGTATACTTTATATATCAAATATAAAGTTAGTAAGCAGTATTTACACAGGAAAAAGGCAGATTTGTTCATTCAGTTGGTCTGTTACTTTTGTTTTTCACCTACAGACAGAATCACTTAAACTTACCCTGAAGGTTGAGTGTAACTTTTGATATTAGATTTTGTGACTGTACAAGGAGCAAATGGGCAAGATGCCTTAGCCACAGTCAGATCATAGGTATTGTGACAGAAAATGTGTAGGATGAAAGTTTTTTTGTCTCGAAAGTGTCATTCCTCCATAACTCACCATGAACTTAATCTTGGAACATCCTTGTGCCTTCTCTTACCTAAGTCATTCTTCTCTATCATTGTATCTATTTATCTGTTTCCTCCTCTGTTTCTCCCTACCTTCAGATTTGTCTCTCCTTGCTGCCATCAGTAGTGAGAGACATGAGAATGTTGGCAGTGAGCATTCACCTGGGGTTTCTTGAATCCACAAATGATTTGCATCCATTGACAGCCAGGACAATTTTGATTGCGGGCCAGCACACTTGTGGGCGGTGTGGATTGCCACCTGTACCTACAGATGGTGTCAAGTCAGCGATGTCGACGTCTCGGCTTGTCTTTCGCCCAGTGTGATATATGTTCTCAACGGGTGTGTGTGACAGAGCTCACGAAACTCCAGGGCTGTTGGAGCTAAAATCAGATTAGCCAGTCCCGATCGCAGAATCGTACCTCCAGAGTGGCGGAAGCACCTGTCGTGGCTCTGTAATGCTGTGAGACTAGAGCTATACAAACAAACACTTATCTGCACACACACACACAAACAAACACACAAACTCCCAATACACACACAACTCCAAAACACACTATTCTAATGGAACTCACCTACACAACTACACACACAGCCTACTCCTAACACACTTACGACCACCAGCCCTCAGTTCTAAATTATATTATACTAAATGGACTGATAAGAGGGCTCATCTCCAGTCCTACTGGGAATTAGTTGCCCTTGAGAGATATCTAATTAATGAGATGATGCAGTGGGGCTTTGGTGCCACAAGGGGACAAGTTGTAATAACCAACGGATCATGAAAGCTTGATTACCATTTATTCATTGGCAGGGGTCTTATCTTTATCTTGGTGACTTTACTATTTCATGTGATATGTTCTATGCACCAAGTGAAATTAATGATCCACCTGCTTTGGCATGATACATATTTAAATTATTATTTCTTAAAGGAGATAAAGCAAGCCTTTACTTAACCATTTGAATGTGCAATCTACAATAGTTACTGGCTTTCCGGTTATGGATTAGGCTTATGCTCCTCTGGGCCAAACCAAATGGTCATTGTTTTTGCGGTCCTGCCCCGCTTGGCCTCGCTAACTTGTATTCATGCCGTGGGTGTTTTTCATGCTCATGTCAATTTCTAAGAGGGGAAGGATATTCATATCAGTAGAGGAGAACATTTTTGCAGTTGCTTTTATGTTTGCATAGATTGAAATAATAGACTCAGTGACAGTACTGACAGGATGTTTGCTTGGAGGAACCAAGAACAAAGCACAGCAGACACGGCTGCTCTGTCAAGTGCTGTCAAGCTTGAAATGTCATCAGGTCCTGATCTATGCTGACAGTGACCCTGAGAAAGGCATGTGTGTGGGGCTGTACATCATAATACATTCTCTGGTAGTCAACACTAAGACACACACGCACACACACACACCCACACACACTGCTGCAGATAACAGTCCCAGACAGTCCCAATACTGCTGCCTCGTCTTATCAATTGCAAAATAGCAATACAAAGAAGGGAGCTGATGGAAGGGTCTAGTTCTTCTTTGTAGAGAGTTATGAGACATATTCCCGGCCATTGGGATTTGTTATGTATGATTTCTTCATTAATTTAATTTAGCTATGACCTTGTATGCGAATACTTACCCAAATGAAAAATGAATCTGCCTTTTCATGCATGAACATCGCAACTCTCGCTATGACTGAACTGCAATGTGTTTACTTGGAGACAATTCAGTTTATTATAGCCTGGAGATGAGACCATTGCATATTATTCTGAACACCTCCTATGACTCAGCGGCTCAAAATAAAATTTCATACAGTCACTATCATCTTACTGGCACATTGAAAACATTGGATGTGATATTCATATTCAAATGAGTTCGGCATTTTACTGCCACTCGGGAAGAGAGCATTACCATGAGAAGTATGCTGTTGTAATGAGGAATTACCCTCACACTTATTTTCAATATCATGACTGACTTGTTTCCAAAGAACAGTCTGGGTCAAATTGATAAATTACATTGCCATAACAATGACACGTGCTAATACTGTTCAACCAATGCAATTTCCCACAATGACTGACTCAAACTAAAAGGAGTTCTTCTTTAATTATGTTTTATTGTCACATACCCCAGATAGGTACAGTGAAATGTGTTGTTTTACTGGGTTAGCCATGCAGTAGAAGCAAATTAGGGTTAAGTGCCTTGCTCAAAGGCTCATTGACATATTTTTCACAAGTATGAGAACCAGAAACCTTTCTGTTACTGGCCCAATGTTCTTACCGCTAGGCTACCTGCCAGTGCAGTGAGGATCAGTTAACTATTGCTGATATAATGGAGAAAGCTATTGAGTTTAATATTGAGTTTAAAAGAACTGTTAACTTTCAATATCTTCAAACATTTCTGCATTTGTTTTTCTTATACTTATACTGTGGATGTGGAACTTAAACTGTCCTGGGCTTTGTTACACGTGCTATGTAATCATAGCCTAGGTATAGTGCCATTGGTTGCAGATGTTGGGTTAATATAAATAAAATCCAAATGGGCTGTGTCACGCCACATACTAGTTGTAATGTATATCTTAATAATTACACATTATTGTCAGCTACATGTGTAGACCTACAGTTAACTGACAAAATAATTGAAACACTTGAGTAAATGAGGGATACTAAGTATATGAAAGCAGGTGCTTCCACACAGGTGTGGTTTCTGAGTTAAATTGCATTCTGAAAATATTCAGACCCCTTGACTTTTTAATTTAATACATTTTAGAACAAGGCTGTAACTTAACAAAATGTGGAAAAAGTCAAGGGGTATGAATACTTTCTGAATCCACTGTAATTAAGCAATTAACATCCAATCATGCTTAGGGTCATGTATAAAAATGCTGAGAAATCCATTATTTTGGCCATTATTTTGGCTACCATGACAATGCCTCATACGATGACGATGCCTCCATCCACAAGGCACGAGTGGTCACTGAATGGTTTGATGAGCATGAAAACGTTGTAAGCCATATGCCATGTCCATCTCAGTTACCAGATCTCAACCCAATTGATCTCTTATGAGAGATTCTGGAGCGGCGCCTGGGACAGAGTTTTCCACCACCATCAACAAAACACTAAATGATGGAACGTCTCATGGAATAGTGGTATTACATCCCTCCAATAGAGTTCCAGACACTTGTTGAATCTATGCCAAGGTACATTGAAGCTGTTCTGGCTCGTGGTGGCCCAACAACCTATTAAGAGACTTTATGTTGGTGTTTCCTTTATTTTGGCAGTAACCTGTATATGCTTGCACAACTTTAGTCATTATTCACCAAGACACCAAAGTATAGTAAGGAAAAGTAACTTATCTGAACTGGAAATCTAAATAATGGTCACAATGAATCTTAAATGTAGCCTTTCTCAGTCTTGGAAGTATGTAAACAAATGACCAAGACATTCTGGGTGTTAAGGTTATGCTTCATTTTGCTTTGATGGTGCAATCTAATGACTATCGCCCCATAGCACTCACGTCTATCATCATGAAGTGCTGTGAGAGGCTAGTTAACTTCTTAGGGAGCGGCAGCATAGGTGACAGTTTTGGAGAGTCTGGCGTGCCCAAAGTAAAATGCCTGCCACGCAGGCCCAGAAAATAGGATATGCACATAATTAGTACTATTGGATAGGAAACACCCTGAAGTTTCTAAAAGTGTTAAAATAATGTATGTGAGTATAACAGAACTGATATAGCAAGCAAAAACCTGAGAAAAATCCACCCGGATTTGCAGTTTGTTTTGTACATTTCTTCTCCAGGCTGCCTATTCATTTGTATTATAACCAGGACTGAGACTGCTGTATCTATGGCTTCCACTAGATGTAAACAGTCTTCATACAAAGTCTGGAGGCTGTAGCCCTGAGCAGAACGGATAAGAAGAGGAAGTAGTCAGGGGACCACTTTTGTCAACAACGTTTGACAGGCACGAGATTGTAAGCGCGCCCCAGTTTATCTTCCTTTCCGATTGTTCACGTTATTGTCTGGTTGAAATATTATAGTAAATATACATAAAAAATGATGTTTGATTTGTTTGTAGGTATAATTTGAACGTGTTCTCTTCATGGTTCAATGGGCGACTCAACGGTGGATTTTATGATCATAACGCGCCAACCAAACGGAGATTTATGGATATAATAAATGACTTTTTCTAACAAAAGAACCATTGGATGTCTTCATTGGGACACTTGGAATAACCTCAGCAGAAGTTCTTCAAAAGGTAAGTGATATTTTCTTGCTCTTATATGGGTTTTGTGTGACCCGCGCTGGATATGCATTTATGCTAATGTGGAAAATATATGAGGTGCTATCCTCAAACAATCAAATATTGTGCTTTCGCCGTAAAGCCTTTTTGAAATCGGACAACGCTGTGATATTGCCAAGAAGCAGAGCTTTTGATGACTACGCAACACTCTGGCACCTTACATTTCACCGGGTAGTGTCGGGAGCGGCACTATTAAACATTCATCAATGTACGTGTTGCATGGCAGGCCAGACTCTCCAAAACCGACACCTCAGCTGCCGCTCCCTAAGAAGGTAAGGACCATATCACCTCCTCACCCGACACCCTAGACCCACTACAATATGTATACCGCACCAACAGATCCACAGGCAACGCAATCGCCTTGGCACTGCACACTGCCCTATCCCTCCTAGACAAGAGGAATACCTATGTTATAATTCTGTTCCTCGACTACAGCTCTCAGCTTTCAACACCATAGTGACCTCCAAGCTTGTCAATAAGATCAGGGACCTGGGTCTGAACTCCTCCCTGTACAACCTGGTCCTAGACTTCCTGACGGGCCGACCCCAGGTGGTGAGGGTAGGCAACAACCCCTCCACCACACTGATCCTTAACACGGGGGCCCCCCAGTGGTGTGTGCTCGGCCCCCTCCTGTACACCCATGACTACATGGCTACGCACGACAGTGCGACAGTGGTAGGCCTGATTACCAACAACGACAAGCCAACAGGGAGGAGGTTAGAGCTCTTGCGGAGGGTGCCACAAAAATAACCTCATCCTTAACTACTTACGGAGTGGTGGGGCGCTACCATAAAATCTCTAATATATATATATCAAATCGCTTACCTTTGATGAACTTCTGCTGAGGGCTTCCCAAGTGTCCAATGAAGACAATCCATGCTTCTTTTGTTAGAAAAAGTTATTTATTATATCCATAAATCTCTGTTTGGCTGGCGCGTTATGATCATAAAATCCACCGTTGAGTCGCCCATTGAACGGTGAAGAGAACACATTCAAATTATATCTATACACTTTCTACAAACAAATCAAACATCATTTTTAATGTATCCTTTTGGGTATATTTGCTCTAATATTTCAACTGGATGATAACGTGAACGATAGGAAAGAAAAATAAAGTGGTGCGCGTTCACAATCTTGCGAGCGTCAAACCTTGTTTACAGAAGTGGTTGCATATCCTATTTTCTGGGCCTGAGTGGCATGCATTTTACTTTGGGCACGCCAGACTCTCCAAAACCATCACCTATGCAGCCGCTCCCTAAGAGTTTAAACAGCTTTTGAAGCTTCTGATAGATGAATTGACATAATTTGAGTCAATTGGATGTGTACCTGTGGATGTATTTCAAGGCCTACCTTCAAACTCAATGCCTCTTTGCTTGACATCATGGGGAAATCAACAGAAATCAGCCAAGACCTCAGAAAAAAAATTGTAGACCTCCACAAGTCTAGTTCATCGTGAGCGCCCTCGTCTCCTGTCTGACGAGTAGAGCCCTGGAATGGGCCAACGCAGTGTGGGATAGCCCAGACTCCGCCAGGGACCACTACCCAGAGTTCGCCCGCTGTTCGACCACCCACCATAGGGCCGAGCGGCAGGTGAACGGCTGTTTCACCTGAGACAGGAGACGAGGAGTGCGCAGGACTTCGCACGGAGTTTCGGACCCTGGCTGCTGGAGCGGGGTGGAACGACAGGGCCCTGATCGTCCACTACCATTGTAGTCTCCGGGAGGACGTCCGCAGGGAGTTGGCTTGTCGAGACGCTACCCTCTCCCTCGATGAGCTGATCGACATGTCCATACGACTGGACAACCTGCTGGCGGTTCGCGGACGGTCAGGAAGGGCCCTGTTCGTTCCCCCTCCCGGGCCTTCCGCTCCTATCCCTATGGAGTTAGGGTGGGCGGCATCGAGGGGAACCGGAGGAGGAGGCTCCTCCTGCACCAGTTGTGGCCGGAGAGGACACACTGCCAATCGGTGCTGGGGGAGCCCCTCTGGGAATCGAGAGGGCAGGCAGAGCACTGCTCGGTCACCCCAGGTGAGTCGGCACCAGACTCACTCAGAGCTCCCTGTTGGTCACATGTTTGTATTAAACTCTTTCCCTGAGTTTTTTCCCTCTCTCCAGCATAAGGCGCTAGTCGATTCAGGCGCAGCTGGGAACTTTATTGATCGCGGACTCGCCTTGAGACTAGGTATTCCGCTAGTGTCGATAGAGCAACTCTTCCCCGTGCACTCCCTAGGTAGCCGACCGTTAGGGTCAGGGCTGGTCAGGGAGGCCACGGTTCCGCTGGACATGGTAACGCAGGTGGGTCATGGGGAGTGGATTAGTCTATACCTCATTGATGCACCTGCGTTTCCAGTGGTGCTGGCTATTCCCTGGCTGGCTAAGCACAACCCTATGATTTCGTGGAAACAGGAGGCTCTCCAGGGGTGGTCAGAGGAGTATTCAGGTAGGTGTGAAGGATTTTCCATCGGTGCCACAACGGTGGAGAGTCCAGACCAGGTTTCCACTGTGCGCATTCCCTCTGAATATGCCGATTTGGCTATCGCCTTCTGTAAAAAGAGGGCGACCAAATTACCACCTCATCGACGAGGGGATTGCACGATAAACCTCCAGGTAAACGCAACACTTCCCAGGAGTCACGTGTACCCGTTGTCACAGGAGGAGACAGTGGCTATGGAGACATATATCACTGAATCTCTGCGACAGGGGTACATTCGGCCCTCCATATCACCCGTCTCCTCGAGTTTATTTTTTGTGAAAAAGAGGGAGGGAGGTCTGCGGCCGTGCATTGATTATAGAGGTCTAAATGCCATCACAGTGGGATTTAGTTACCCGCTACCTCTCATTGCTACGGCGGTTGAATCATTTCACGGGGCGCGTTTCTTCACAAAACTGGACCTCAGGAGCGCATATAATCTGGTGCGTATTCGGGAGGTAGATGAGTGGGTGACATCTGGTCATTATGAGTACCTCGTCATGCCGTTATGGGTTGAAGAATGCTCCAGCCGTCTTTCAATCCTGCACGGGCAGGGTGTGGTGGTGCACGGGCAGGGTGTGGTGGTGTATATAGATGATATATTGATCTATTCCGCCACACGCCACGCAGGTGTCTCTGGTGCGCAAAGTACTTGGGCGACTGCTGGAGCATGACCTGTACGTCAAGGCGGAGAAATGTGTGTTTTCCAAACAAGCCGTTTCCTTCCTGGGGTATCACATTTCCACCTCTGGGGTGGTGATGGAGTGTGACCGCATTAGAGCCGTGCGTAATTGGCCGACTCCGACCACGGTAAAGGAGGTGCAGCGGTTTTTAGGGTTTGCCAATTACTACCGGAGGTTTATCCGGGTTTTGGCCAGGTGGCTGCTCCCATTACCTCACTGCTGAAAGGGGGCCGGCTCGCTTATGCTGGTCGGGCGGAGGCGGACAGAGCTTTCAGTCGTTTGAAGGAGCTGTTCACTAACACTCCCTTGCTGGCTCATCCGGACCCCTCTTTGGCGTTCATAGTGGAGGTTGACACGTCTGAGGCTGGTGTTGGAGCCGTGCTATCACAGCGCTCGGGCACGCCACCGAAACTCCGTCCCTGCGCTTTCTTTTTAAGGAAGCTCTGTCTGGCGGAGCGGAACTATGACGTGGGGGACTGGGAGTTGTTAGCTGTGGTCAGAGCTCTGAAGGTGTGGAGACATTGGCTTGAGGGGGCTAAGCACCCTTTTCTCATCTGGACTGACCACCGTAATCTGGAGTATATCCGGGCAGCGAGGAGACTGAATCCGCGGCAGGCTAGGTGGGCCATGTTTTTTACCCGCTTTCAGTTCAAGATCTCCTATAGGCCAGGTTCCCAGAATACTAAGGCCGACGCGCTGTCCCGTCTCTATGACACCGAGGAGCGGTCCATCGAGCCTACTCCCATCCTTCCTGCGTCATGTCTGGTAGCACCGGTGGTATGGGAGGTAGACGCGGACATCGAGCGGGCACTGCGGTTGGAACCTGCGCCTCCTCAGTGTACGTGCAGCTTGGTGTTCGTGACAAATTGATGGGCTCGGTGGGCTCATACACTACCCTCTTCGGGTCATCAGGGAATTGAGAGGACAGTGCGGGGTCTTAGGGGGAAATACTGGTGGCCCACGTTGGCTGAGGACGTGAGGTTTTATGTCTCCTCCTGTTCGGTGTGCGCTCAGAGTAAGGCTCCTAGACACCTGCCTAGAGGGAAGTTACAGCCCCTCCCCGTTCCACAACGGCCGTGGGTCTCACCTGTCGGTGGATTTCCTCACGGATCTTCCTCCGTCCCAGGGAACACCACGATCCTGGTCGCTAGGATCGGTTCTCTAAGTCCTGTCGCCTTATCCCGTTGCCCGGTCTCCCTACGGCCCTACAGACTGCAGAGGCCCTGTTTACCCACGTCTTCCGGCACTACGGGGTGCCTGAGGACATCGTTTCTGATTGGGGCCCCCAGTTCACATCCCGAGTGTTGAGGGCGTTTATGGAGCGTCTGGGGGTCTCGATCAACCTGACCTCAGGTTTTCACCCTGAGAGTAATGGGCAGGTGGAGAGAGTGAACCAGGAGGTGGGTAGGTTTCTGTGGTCGTATTGCCAGGACCGGCCCGGTGAGTGGGCGAGGTACGTCCCATGGGCGGAGGTGGCGCAGAACTCACTTCGTCACTCCTCCACAAACATGTCACCGTTCCAGTGCGTGTTGGGCTACCAGCCGGTCCTGGCACCATTTCATCAGTGCCAGACTGAAGCTCCTGCGGTGGAGGAGTGGGTGCAGCGCTCAAAGGAGCCCTGGAGAGCCGTCCAGGAGTCACTAAAACAGGCTGGTGGGCAGCAGAAGAGGAGCGCTGACCGTGTTCGCACCGGGGGACCGGGTCTGGCTCTCGACCCGGAACCTGCCCCTCCGCTTGCCCTGCCGGAAGCTGGGGCCGCAGTGTGTGGGGCCATTTAAAGTCCTGAGGAGGATAAACAAGGTGTTATAGGCTACAGCTTCCATCTTACTACCGTATTAACCCCTCGTTTCATGTCTCTCCTCAGGCTGGTGGTAGCTGGTCCCCTGCAGGAAGGTAAGGTGCCGGAGGCCCCCTTTGGACATCGAGGGGTCCCCGGCGTACACAGTCCGCTCCATTCTGGACTCTAGGCCGGGTGAGGGGCCTGCAGTACCTCATGGACGCGGATGGGTACGGTCCGGAGGAGAGGTGCTGGGTGCCGGTGGCGGATATCTTGGATTCGTCATTACTGGTGGAGTTTCACCGCCTTCACTCGGATTGCCCTGCGCCTCGCCCTCCGGGTCGTCCTCGAGGCCGCTGTCGGTACGCTGCGGGAGCCGCACGTCAGGAGGGGGGTACTGTCACGACTTCCACCAACAGTGGCTCCTCTGCCTGTTCGGACGGCGTTCGGCGGTCGTCGTCACCGGCCTATTAGCTGCCACCGATCCTCCTTTTCTTTCTATAGATTTTTTTTATTGTTTGCACCTGTTTTTGTGTTTGTATTTTCTAGGGCTATTTAAGCCGGTCAAACCCGTCTCCTTTCGTGCGGGCTTGTTTCTCTGTTTGTTTGGTGGACGTTCGGCTGACGTGTATGTTGGCAAGTTCTCTCGTCCTGTTTGGGCCGCCTTTGTTTTGTGTGCCTGTTGTGTTTGGGGTGTTATATTTACGCGCCGCATTAAAAAATGAATATTTTTCCCTAAACCCTGCTTTCTGTGCCTGACTCCACACCCACCACTCCTAGCTGTCGTGACAGTCCTAAGTTGCAAGACTCACTGCTGAGTTCAGAACTGCCTCTGGAAACAACATCAGCACAATCATTTTCCGTCGGGAGCTTCATGAAATGGGTTTCCATGGCCAAGCAGCCACACACAAGCCTAAGATCATCATGCTCAATGACAAGTGTTGACTGGAGTAAAGCTCGCCGCCATTAGACTATGAATCATGCTTCACCACCTGTCAGTCTGACAGGCGAATCCGGGTTTTGGCAGATGCCAGGAGAACATTACCTGCTGAATGCATATTGCCAACTGTAAAGTTTGGTGGAGGATGATTAATGGTCTAGGACTGTTTTTCATGGTTCTGGCTTAGCTCCTTAGTTCCAGTGAAGGGAAACCTTAACAATACAGCATACAATGACATTCTAGACGATTCTGTGCTTCCAAATTTTGACAACTGTTTGGGGAAGGCCCTTTGTGCATGGGGGCATTGTCATGCTGAAACAGGAAAGTGGGGTACATACAGAAACGGTTTGATGAGATCAGTGTGAAAGAACTTGACTAGCCTGCACAGAGCCCTGACCTCAACCCTATCAAACACCTTTGGGATGAATTGGAACGCAGACTGCGAGCCAGGCCTAATCGTCCAACATCAGTGCCCGACCTCACTCATGCTCTTGTGGGTGAATGAAAGTAAGTTCCTGCAGCAATGTTCCAACATCTAGTGGAAAGCCTTCCCAGAAGAGTGGAGGCTGTTATAGCAGCAAAGGGGGGAACAACTACCCAGTAATATGCAGTTTGACGAGAAGGTGTCCACATATTCTAGCTAGCGTGATCCAAAAATGTGGTCGGAAGCGCCGTATGGATGGTGTGACGCAATTGCGGAGCCTCCTGGGGCACGCAGAGGCCAAATGTGAGCATTCTGTTACAATGCGGAGGTCTACGTATAGCTCTGCATTGACATCATTGGTTGACAGTAGATGAGGCCGGGAGGTCCTGAATAAACACAAACTTACTTCCTTCACAACAGCTCTGCGCTGCTTGGAGAAGAGCAAGAAGTATGAATGGCCAGACTTCTGCAGAGGCCGTATCACTGTAAATGCTGCATGGCCAATGCAGACTTCAAATTAACAATACAGCGCCTTTAACAAAGCGACTCACATTTCTTGTTAGCTAACCAAATGACACCTGAATCTCTATCTGTAGCTATTGAAAAATTATATGAAGGGAAAAAGCCATTTACTCACCCACTCCTTCAAAAACCTTGCAACTGCGACCCAAACTGGCCATTGTTTCATTAGAAAAAATATGGCACTTTATAATGGCCACTTATGTACATAGGATGCTGTATATAGCATTTTAACATATTAAAATAAAAGATAAATAATATTTGTCCAGCCTTTGCTACTATGCTTGCAGATGTGCAAAATATGTTGCGATCCTAATCAAAAAGCATTTAATAACTCCAAATAACAAAAACATAGCTCATAGTTCCCCGGTGCGGTTGAATGCAACATTGCTGTATGATGGACTCAAAATGTATTGCAGTTGAGTAGCCAGGATAGGCTACTGCTCAAATGTTTCTGTAATAGGCCTACATGTTTCTCTTTTCCATGCTGTTTTGTTGCAGGTTTAGTTTTTTGGTTATTCATAGTCAAGCTTTAAAAACCGAAGCCAGACTGTAACATTTTAGTAGTCTAGCAAGACTGTGGCATGTGTCTTCACTCTTTCCCCCAGCTGTGCGCTGTAAACGGGACACACAAAACCGCGCAATTGAAGTTGAATTCATCAATGCTTGCGCATCTGCCTGTAACTTCCTAACTTGGATGACTCAACTGTTGACTAATTTATACTCGCTCGTGTGTCCTATTCAGCCCGCTGGCCTTGTGTTTGCTCTAGCCTATTAGCCACATTATGACTGCCTTCGCTAGTTTGATGAATTGGTGATTTATATTAATCATGTATTGAACTGCATCCATCTATTCTGCCAACAATGCCTTACTGTACATCATGGAACCTATTTTTAAAACCTCTTATAAAGTTGTTTTTTAAGCATAAACTGAGCGTTAAAAAAATATTTTTGACTGATACTATGATTGTCTGTTTGATTCATATCTACAAAGTAGTTCATATGCTGTCAGCTCCATTTTAAGTCCCCCCATCCAAGTTAACATGAAAATTATGCAATAGCATAGACTTTCTATCACCGTTCTGAACTTCTAACTGGGTAGGGATAATAACCCACCGAGAAGAGATTTCACGTTGATTCAATGTCATTTTTATTCAACCAGTGTGTACCCAGTGGTAAGAAAGGGAGTGGTTTGTGACAAACGAGCAACCACGGGTTAATGCTAGATCTGATTGAATTGAGCCCCTTATTTTAGAATACAGCAGAGACAGAGTCTTGCCTACTTAAAGGTTATATCATTTTTCTAATAATAATAATCTATATGGAAACCAATCACGTTTTTTGCATGGGTGGAGTGGGCTGGCAGCAGAGAAGTCATCAGTGGTGGTGGTGAAGTCATCCAGAAGACTACTAACTGAGGGATCCATTGCAAAGTCCTCAAAATCAGTCTCCTTCAAGTCAGGGTCCATATTCTGAATGGCCTTTACAGTCTGCTTGAAAATGCAAAACAAGACAAAAATGTATGAATATGATTACTCACAACATCTTTGTCAAATCAAAACACTGACACATAGTTTTGTTTCTGCTATGTTTTAATGGATGTAATGATATTAGTTATGAAATGACAGTGTATTATGTACAGAGGTTTCTCTTAGAGGCTATAGCAAACGAGAGCACTGACAGAGGCTCTAGCAGAGCTGGCGGTGCCCTGAGATATACAACAGAGGCAGTGGTGGTCTTCACAGAGGCTGTTACAGAGGGGGGCTGGGAGAAAGGTGAGGTAGTCTCAACAGAGGCCCGTAGCAGGCTGGAGAGGAGTTGGGAGAAAGGGGAAACGGTAGAAGATTATTATATAATCTAATGTGAAAATTATTTGAGGGTAAACGTTATTAAAAACAAATATATGTAATCAAACAAGCTCTTGACAGGTTAAGCTATATAATATGTACCTGAACAAGCTTCTTAGACACATCATGCTGAAATTATAAAGGAAATAAATAAAAACAATTATATGAATACCGACAATACCGTCATGTGATATTTAAAACATGATACACAATTGTTATTCTCCATCATGTTTTGATTTATGTAAGTTCTAGGCTTTAGTTCCAAAATGCCACTTAAAGACAGCGGTGCAGAGATTGTGGCACTCACAGACGCTGTGTAGGGGTGGGGGCACTCACAGAGGCTGTAGAGAACTTGGCCGGGCTACAGCCATGTTGTGTCTATAGAAAAATCTGTAGTTTCAGACCAACACAAACCAAGCTTTTGACAGGTTAGCCTGTATTTTATTTACCTGAGCAGGCTTTCTTGCCTAGTTAAGATTTGGTCTTGCTGTAGACACGAGAGCCCCCAATAACTTTGTTTATTGAACTTCAACAGAGAGAGAAAACCCTAACAGTCACAACGAGCAGAGGAGGAAACCAATTCACCTTTCAAAAGGATTATCTAAATCAATGTTCTATCATGGCCGCTGAGGAAAAATGTGACAAAAAATATTTACCATTGACAACAAGTTTCAAATGCAGAGTCTGAACAACAGGTCCACTGTGTAGAGTGCAGCTTAAAGTGTAGGGGGAAAATACAGAGACAACACTAGAGTATGGTATCTAATTTCAGTAAATCAGAAAAGAAAATACATGTTGTTTTATCCTGTAAACTTGATTAATTTTACCACCTGGGGTTGAAATTCACAGAAAACATCTCTGAAGCCCCCCGAGCAGGATTGTCTACGTCAACAGCATTGGACAATTCTCGATCTGTAACAAAAGAAAAATGCAAGAAAATATTAGAAAGTCCCCTGCTAGTGACCTCACCATCTCACGGCACTCTCAAGGTGCTCACCCCGCTACCCATCCCCCACATCCGAAACCAGGAGTCAAGGGGTCATGGAAAAATAGTCAACTTAGGCTATTTCACTAGGCTATATCATGGACTGACTGGTTTTAATACATAAACAAATACATAGGTGTATAGGTAATGTTAACTATGGCTAGACATGTTTTATAACAAAGTTCGTCCCCTGGATAATAAAGTATTATCTAGCCGGCATAATAATATAACTAACTAGCTCCCCCCCATTGAAAGTGAATGCTACTGTAATGTTACCAAATTATATGCGTGACCGTACTGTAAGCTGTTTACATAGATAGCAAAAGTTAGCTAGATAGCTAATGAACTTAGCTAGCTGAATAGCATTTACTAAAATGGGTAATAATATAACCTTGGTAACATTGGGAGATTGTATTATATTTTACAATTCTCTTACCTATGAAAACAAATGCAAAAGCTACTGTAATTTTACAGTACCATTACAATGCTAGCTAGCTAGATTACCAGGTAGCTAAGCAGATAATATTGATATCCACAAACTAGCAGTTACTATTTAAATTATACTTTTGCAAAACAAGTTGGCTCTGGTTAATATCCCCATTGCAGTATAATTCATGTTATTAATATTTCCTTGTGGAATGAAAACATGAAAGTTGGAGAAGGTTGGCTAGCTATCGTGCACTGTCTGAACATCACTCTTTTTTTCCCAGGTGGTTGGCTGAGTCAACCAATAGATGGAGAGGTGTGACACTATAGGCTGTGTCCATCCAAAGAATGAGAATCTATATATGATTGGCTTTTGAAACATGGACATGGTGATTGGACACGGTTGACATCCTAAGGTGAGTAAAATAGCCCACAAGGTTCTGACAGATGGTTTGTCTTGGTGGTGGCAAGGACCATTTTAAAAGTACTTCAAAGTCCATCGACATGCCCGAGGGACAGACCAATGCAAGCGGGGGTGACCCACATATTTCACACTGCCACCTTTATTCACTTTGGTCTGGTGCTTATTTTTTATTATTTTATCAGGGGCTATCCGTGGCAGCTTTCTCTCAGCACATCCATCATTTGCTTTGTGTCACAGCTTTGTGTTGCTGCATTTTCTTAAGGGCCTCCGACTGCGCGCGCTCAACAGGAAGCCCATTCTGTCTCCGCTTGCAAGAAAAGTCTAAAACATGGCGAACCACAGGGGTAGGGCTGCATCCGAGACTTTCATATGTCCCAAAGACATTGAAACTAAGGGATAGGGATGTGATACCTTTAAATTAATCTCTACATAACTGGTAGAACCTGCAGGTATGGCTAAATCTGTACTTGATCCATTACAAAGATGATCTCTTAATTAAAATATCCTGTTTTTGCTGTCTTTTTTTCCTAGATCTACTTTAACACCCAGTGCTTACAACCATTTAAAAGCTCAGCAAAGTTCAAATGGGAATTCAATGTCAGATATTTTGTTTATTTATAAATTATATCAAATGTTATTGGCCACATGGGGTGGCAGGTTAGCCTAGTGGTTAGAGTGTTGGACTAGTAACCGAAAGCCTTCAAGTTCAAATCCCCGAGCTGACAAGGTACAAATCTGTCGTTCTGCCCCTGACAAGGTACAAATCTGTCGTTCTGCCCCTGAACAGGCAGTTAACCCACTGTTCCTAGGCTGTCATTGAAAATAAGAATTTGTTCTTAACTGACTTGCCTAGTAAAAGAATAAATAAATGCACATGGTTAGCAGATGTTACTGCAAGTGTAGTGAAATGCTTGTGCTTTTATTTCTGACAGTGCAGCTATATCTAACAAGTAGTCTAACAATTCCACAACAACTACCTAATACACACAAATCTAAGTAGAGGAATGGAATAAGAATATATACATAGAAATATATGGATGAGAAATGCCCAAGCATCATAGGCAAGATGCAAAAGATGGTATAAAATACAGTATATACATATGAGATGAGTAATGCAAGATATGTAAACATTATTAAAGTGGTGTTATTAAAGTGACTAGAGGTCCATTTATTGAAGTGGCCAATGATTTCAAGTCTGTATGTAGGCAGCAGCCTCACCGTGTTAGTCTGATAGAAGCTATTTTTCAGTCCCTCGGTCCCAGCTTTGATGCACCTGTACTGACCTCGCCTTCTGGATGGTAGCGGGGTGAACAGGCAGTAGCCATCTGTAAATACAAATACAATTTTTGAATTAGGAGTCTAGTTGGTTTAGCCATGGAAAAGACAGGAACCTTCCCGCTAGCCATGATTGGCTGAGATAATGGGTGGGCTGGACAAGCCGAGAGATGAGTTCGGATTGCTCTGCCATGTAGGACGCATCTGACCAGCATGAGCTGGTCAGTATGTGTAGGTAATCCTTTCTAATGCATCTAAGATATCACGTAGTAGAACTGCAAAAGTATTGCTCTCCACTTTCTGGAGGACCGAGTTTTGAAATGCGTGGAATTAGAGTATGACAGCTAAGGAGATGGAGAAAATTCTGCCGTTTGAGTCGGAAAGATAATACAGAGAAGGCTGTTGTATAAAACACCTAAGGGGCAACCAAAACTAGGTTTCCAGTGAAGCCAGGGAAGTTCAGGTCAAACAGAAGATGGTGGACTGAACACAGCGGGGGCAGACTGCCTCAAGATAAAAACGTAATACCTGTATGTTAGACTATGTATTAGCACTTCATATACTCGTGGGTAATAACATTCAATCTGGATAACAACACAAAACAAATCATAAGACTTCAGAAATGTATCAACAAATATTACGAAAACAAGCAACACTCAAACATGACGGAGAGTAAACCAGGAGAATCAATCTTCTAAAGAAAATACGACTCCTCGACAGACGATTTATGCTTTTCACCACCAGGACTGGTAAGGGTGAGAAGCAATCTGTTGAAGTTGATAAATGACAAACTGGGCAAACTAGAATTAGTCAGTAAAGATTTGTAAAAAAAAAAAAGAGTTGAAGGCGAGCCTCAAAATGAGTGACGAAAAAGCTGCGACAATGGAGAAAGAAACAATCAAGCTAAAAGGGATAGTCAATAGGATAGAAACGGACGTTAATGAACTTTAAAAAAATCTTTCTGAGAGAAACATTACTTGACATACTGACTGGATCTATGAGAGAAAATCTAGTACTTACTGGTATTCAAGAAAGAGAAGGAGAAGTTCCTGAAAGAGTAGTGAAGGAATTCTTTCTTACAGCTCTTCAAATCCCACTTGATGCTGTCGATAAAATCCAACTCGAAAGTGTACAGATATGAGTGCCCAATCGTTGCCAAATTAGCTTTTTTCAAGGATAAAGTAATGGTTTAAAACCTGGGTAAAACCTCTCTGGCATTAAAATAGGCATGAATGATCAGTTCCCAAGGGAGATTGCAGAACGTCGCAAAGTTCTGTACCCAAACTTCAAGGAGAATAAATTAAAAGGGAAGCGTGTAGTCCTCGTAGTCGATAAACTGTATATTGACAACCAAATGTTCCGAGACACTAAGACTACTCCATGGCTATTCTAAAATTACAAAGTTCTCATAGAGGAGTCGAATAATGGAACACCAAATACTAACCATGGTAGTGATTATAATAATGATTTCCAAAAAATTAATTGAAAAGCAATACAATTAAATAATTGTTAAATGAACTACAACTACACTATACCATTCAAGATAGGGAATGTTGTAAAATAATGATTTACATTTCCATTTATACATGGATAAGACAACATTAGAAGAAAGGATAACTAGGAAAAGAATACATCTTCAAATATAACGAATTGGAACACAAAAGTACTCAATCAAAATGGTGGAGATAAAAACATAGCAAACAGAAGACGTAGAAGGCACAGTATGTCGGTATGTGTGAATGCATTGTGATGGAAGGTGTGGTGTGTTTGGAAAAGTGTGGTGTTAAGTGAGTGAGAAAGGAAACGGTTCCATATCCCAGAACCAATGTGTATCTGTGAGCAGGGGTTGCGAGAGAGAGCTTTCAATTTGGTGCTGATGAAGGATATACATTTTTAAATAAATGATTCATCTTATTTATTTATTTTCCTATAATAATGGAATGGTCCCCAACCCTATACACCCACCTGAGCGACCCATACACTAAAGAGACGTCCTTATCTGTTTTATTGGCTTACTGTAAATTGCCTATGTCGTGACTTTACTTTCATTCATCTAATGACAGTTTGTGGATTAAATAAATAACAATGTTAAATTGTTACTCAATTAAATTAATCATGTAACAATTAACTAATTATGATTTGGGGAAGATGTAGACAGAAGGAAAGTGTCAGTAACATGCATGTCAGTCTCTCCTGCCTTCAAGTTGAGGATAGATTGACTGCATTATTATTGGTCTTTGTGTGAGGTGTGTTGATGTGTTGAAAGTACAAAACTGTCTGTTCAAGCAGTTGGTACACAGTTCGGACACTCATCGGCATGGCCGATTAACTTCTTAGGGAGCAGCTCCCGAGGTGACGGTTTTGGAGAGTCTGGCGTGCCCAAAATGAAATGCCTGCCACTCAGGCCCAGACAATAGGATATGCACATAATTAGTACTATTGGATAGGAAACACTCTGAAGTTTCTAAGAGTGTTAGAATATTGTCTGTGAGTATAACAGATCGGATATAGCAGGCGAAAACCCGAGGAATGTCTGTCCTGGAAAAAGTGTATTTGCCTCATTTTGAACCCCTCCCTGTTGAAAATGACCATATAAGGGAGTAAGATTTCAGTACCTATTGCTTCCACTGGATGTCAACAGTCTCTAGACAGTGTTTTGATTATGTTTAGTTGCGCTGGATGGTAATAGAAGAAGAATTGGGAAGTGGTCACCAGATGTAAACAGAAGAGGATGCGCGTTCACGGGCTCGCCCGCGCAGTGGTTTTTTCCTTTCCTATCGCCCAGTTTATAATCCGGTTGAAATATTATACTAAATATACATAAAAGTGTTCCTAAGGATACATTATCAATGATGTTTGATTGTTCTGTGACAAGTGTATAGGTATAGGTTGAACGTGTTCTCTTCACGGTTCAATGGGCAAGTGGACGCTGTATTTTAGGAACATAATGCGCCAACCAAACGGAGATTTATGGATATAATACATGACTTTTTCTAATGGATTGGATTGTTGGACACTTGGGAAGCCCTCAGCAGAAGTTCATCAAAAGTTAAGGGATTTGTTTTCGCTGTGAAATATGTTTTGTGTGAACCGCGATGGTTTGTGAATTTATGCTAATGGTAAAAATATTGGAGGTGCTACCCTCAAACAATCAAATGTAGTGCTTTCGCCCTGAAACCTTTTTGAAATCTGACGCTGTGATATTGCCAAGAAGCAGAGCTTTTGATGACTATGCAACACTTGTATATTGATGAATGTTTAATAATTCAACTTTTGGATTTTGAATTTAGCGCCTTGCATTTCGCACGGCTGAAATGCGGTCACACTCCATCTCCACGCCAGAGGTGGAAATGCGATACCCTAAGAAGGTGACGGACTGCTGGAAGAACAGGCATTTCTCAACCTTGACGTACAGGTCATGCTTCAACAATCGACCAAGCACCCTGCACCCCAGGGACACATGCTCGGCGCGTGTAGCAGAGTATATCAGAATGTCATCAATATACACCACTACACCCTGCCCATACAGGTCCCTGAAAATCTTGTCTACAAATGCTTGGAAGACTGATGGAGCATTCATCAACCCGTACGGTACTCAAAATGCCCTGAGGTCGTACTGAATGCCGTCTTCCAGTCGTCTCCCTCCTGGATACGCACCAGATTGTAAGCGCTCTTGAGATCTAGTTTGGTGAAAAAGAACGCCCCGTGCATTGACTCAATCGCTGTGGCGATGAGCGGTAGCGGGTCACTATACCTCACCGTGATCTGGTTTAGACCTCGATAGTCAATACACGGGCGCAGACCTCCCTCCTTCTTCTTCACAAAAAAGAAACTCGAGGAGGTGGGTGAAGTGGAGGGCCGAATGTACCCCTGACGCAGGGATTCGGAGACATATGTTTCCATAGTGTATCCCCTGTGACAGGGGATACACGTGACTCCTGGGAAGTGCGGCGTCTACCATAAGATTTATCGCACAATCACCCCGTCGATGGGGTGGTAATTGAGGGGCCTTCTTCTTGTGAAGACGAGAGCCAAAATCTGCATATTCGGGGGGAATGCGCACAGTGGAGACCTGGTCTGGACTTTACACCATAGTAGCACCCATGGAAACCCCTAAACACTTCCCTGAGCACTCTCGCGACCACCCCGTGAGAACCCTCCATTGCCAAGAAACCGTGGGGTCATGACAAGCTAACCAGGGTAGACCTAGCACCACGGGAAACGCAGGAGAGTCAATGAGGAAGAGACTGATCTTCTCCTTGTGACCCCCTCTGCATTACCATACCCAGAGGAGCGGTGGCCTCCCTGATCGACCCTGACCCTAATAGTCGACTATCTAAGGCATGAATGGGAAAGGGCACATCCACGAGAACAATAGGAATCCCTAAACTAAGGGCGAACGATCTGTCTATAAAATGCCCAGCCGCGCCTGAATCGACGAGCGCCTTATGCTGGGAATGTGGGGAAAACTCAGAAAAAGTAACCTACAAAAATAAGTGTGCAACAGAGGGCTCTGGGTGAGAATGGTGCCGGATCACCTGGGATGACGCCAGAGTACCCTGCCTGCTGCCTCGATCCACAGAGGAACCGACCCGGCACCGACCGGCAGTGTGACCTCTGCGGCCACAGATGGTGCACGAGAGGGAACCTTCTCCAGTCTCCCTACGCACAGCACCTCCCAGCTCCATGGGTACCAGAGCAGTGGTGCTGGGGGATGGAACCGACAGACGTCCGCTCTGGACGTCCTCGCGCAAACTGCAGTGATAATGGTCAATCAGGGCCCTATCGATCCATCTCGCCCCGGCGGCCAGGGTCCAGAAATCCATGGCGAACTCCTGAGCGCTCCTCATCCCCTGCCTCAGATGGAAAATCCTCAAAGTGGTCCAGCGCTGCATCTCCTTCCTCCCACACCGCGTTGGCCCACTCCAAGGCCTTCCCTGAGAGGCATGAGACGAGGGCGGACACCCTCTCACGGCCCGAAGGAGCCAGGTGAACGGTTGCCAGGTAGAGGTCCAATTGCAACAAAAACCCCTGGCAGCGTGCAGCCGTCCCGTCATACTCCCGGGGAAGGGCAAGACTAATTCCACTGGGACCGGGTGAAAGAGAGGCGCTAAGTGGGACCCCTGGTTGTACGGGTAGAGGCGCTGGAGGAACTCCCTGTCTCTCCAAACGGTCCATGGTCTGAACAACGCGGTCCATGGCGGCGCCGAGATGTTGAAGCATCGGCGCTTCCCCCCGGACGTGCTCCTCCACTCCTACTCCTGAGGCACCTGCTCCTGCTGACTCCATAAGTGGTGTGGGATTCTGTAAGGATTGCTTAACTGGTGGCAGAGATGTCAGGTGCAGGAGAGCAAAACTTGGTAATGTTCGTAGTCGTTTAACCAGGGTTTTGGTCAGGTAGCGGCTCCCATTGCCTCACTGCTGAAGGGGGGTGCGGTGCGTTTGCAGTGGTCGGCTGAGGCGGACAGGGCTTTTGGTCACCTGAGGGCTCTGTTTACCTCGGCTCCCATGCTGGCCCATCCGGATAACTCTTTGGCGTTCATAGTGGTGGTGGACGCGTCCGAGGCTGGGATAGGAGCCGTGCTCTCTCAGCGCTCGGGTACGCCACTGAAGCTCCGCCCCTGTGCTTTCTTCTCGAAGAAGCTCAGCCCGGTGGAGCGAAACTATGACGTGGGAGACCGGGAGCTGTTGGCAGTTGTCAAGGCTCTGAGGGCATGGAGACATTGGCTTGAGGGGTCTAAACACCCTTTTCTCATCTGGACTGACCATCGCAATCTGGAGTACATTTGGGCAGCGAGGAGACTGAACCCTCGCCAGGCAAGGTGGGCCATGTTTTTCACCCATGTTTTTCACCCATCTTGTTTTCACCCTTTCCTACAGACCAGGTTCCCAGAACGTCAAGGCAGACGCACTGTCCCGGCTGTATGACACAGAGGAGCGGTCCATGGATCTTACCCCTATACTCCCGGCCTCCTGCCTAGTGGCGCCGGTAGTTTCAGTGTAAGGCTCCTAGGCACCTGCCCAGAGGGAAGCTACACCACTTACCCATTCCACAGTGGCCTTGGTCACACCTGTCGGTGGATTTCCTGACCGATCTTCCCCCCTCACAGGGAAACACCATGATCCTGGTCGTTGTGGATCGGTTCTCTAAGTCCTGACATCTTCTCTTTCTGCCCGGTGTCCCTACGGCCCTACAGACTGCGGAGGCCTTGTTTACGCACGTATTCCGGCACTACGGGGTGCCTGAGGATATAGTGTCTGATCGAGGTTCCCAGTTCACTTCGAGGGTCTGGAAGGCATTCATGGAACGTCTGGGGGTCTCGATCAGCCTTACCTCGGTTTCACCCCGAGAAAAACGGGCAGCTGGAGAGAGTGAACCAGGATGTGGGTAGATTTCTGAGGTCGAATTGCCAGGACCAGCTGGGGGAGTGGGCGGCGTTCATGCCTTGGGCAGAGATGGCTCAGAACTCGCTTCGCCACTCCTCCACTAACTCCCTTTTCCAGTGTGTATTGGGGTACCAGCCGGTTCTGGCGCCGTGGCATCAGAGTCAGACTGAGGCTCCTGCGGTTGACGACTTGTTCAGGCACTCGGAGGAGACATGGGACGCCGCCCATGTTCATCTCCAGCGGGATGTGCTGCGCCAGAAAGCCAGCGCAGACAGTCAACGCAGTGGGACCGGGTCTGGCTCTTGACTCGAAACCTGCCCCTCCGCCTGCCCTGCCGGAAGCTGGGTCCTGAGGAGAGTGAACAAGGTTTGTTATAGGTTACAGCTTCCCCCCGATTAACGTATTAACCCCTCGTTCCATGTGTCTCTCCTCAGGCCGGTGGTGGCTGGTCCGCTCCAGGAGTCTGAGGTGCGGAAGGGCCCTCCACCCCCCTCTGGACCCCGGCGTATTCAGTCCACTCCATACTGGATTCGAGGCATCGGAGGAGGGGCCTTCAGTACCTCGTGGAGTGGGAGGGGTACGGTTTGGAGGAGAGATGCTGGGTTCCGGAGGAGGACGTTTTGGACCCGTCTATGCTGCGGGAGTTCCACCAGCTCCGTCCGGATCGCCCTACACCTCGCCCTCCGGGTCGGCCCCGAGGCTGGTGTCGGCACGTTGCTGGAGCCGCGCGTAGAGGGGGGAGGGGGGGTACTGTCACGACTTACGCCGAAGTCGGTGCCTCCCCTTGTTCGGGCGGTGTTCAGCGGTCGACGTCACCGGTCTTCTAGCCATCACCGATCCACTTTTCATTTTCCATTTGTTTTGTCTATTTTCAACACCTGGTTTCAATTCCCTCATTACATGTTTTGTATTTAACCCTCTGTACTCTCGTGTTGTTTAACCGTTGGGTGATATATATTAAACGACTACGAACATTACCAAGTTTTGCTCTCCTGTGCCTGACTTCTCTGCCACCAGTTAAGCAATCCTTACAACAACAGAATGTGAATTTGCCTGCCTGCCCACCCATTTGATGGATGCCAAATCAATTTGATTGACAAGAAATTCAGCATAGCTAGCTAGCTAGCAAAGCAATTCACATTTCTTGCTAGATAACCACCTGCATCTGTAGCTGTACTCTGTAACCACTGAAAAACAATACGAGGGGAATAAGTCACTCACCCACTCCTCTAATAACATACTCCCAGCAGGTAACTAGCTAGAGTTAGGATCCGTTTTTTTTTTTAGCTTGCTAAATAAACAGCTAGCTACATAAATAGATATGCTAGCCCAGGGGTCTCAGACTCAATCAACGCGCAGGCCAAATTGAAAGAAATACAACAAATTTGGAAGTTGAATTCACCAAATGGAGCGCAGCAGGCTGTAATTTCATAAAGTAGATGACTCAATTGCTCCCTCATTTATACTCGCTTGTGTATCCTATTCTTCCCGCGGGCCTTGTGTTTGGCATGTATTCTAGCCTATTAGCCATATTATGACTGACTTGTGATCATTTCCTTTGCTAGTTTGATGGTATTGACATTCCCAGTCTTAGTTACAGTCGTCCGATTTAGTTACAAATATTGAGTCATTGAAACTGAAATATTGAATCCCAAATGGGTGGAGGCGGCAAACAATGTACCAGGTCAGCTGTGATTTACAACAAGTAGTTAAACCGCTGTCAGTTCCGCTGCCTTCCTTTGACACTGGGCGCACCACAATCTGGAGAGCCATGAGGTTGAGGGTGGTGCAATTGCTGTACCAGGTGGTGATGCAGCACGACAGAATGCTCTCAATGGTGCATCTGTAGAAGTTCCTTGAGGGTCTTAGGGGCCAAGCTACATTTCTTTAGCCGCATTGAGGTTGAAGAGGCGTTGTTGCGACTTCTTCACCACAGTGTCGGTGTGGTGGGACCATTCCAGTGATGCCATGATGCCATGGAACTTTAAGCTTTCGATCCTCTCCTCTGCAGCCCCATCGATGTGTATGGGGTGTGCTCCCTCATATGTATCCTGTGGTCCACAATCTGCTTAGTTTTTTTTACTTTAACCTTTCTGCGCACGGATCCCGCTAGCGGGATCGATTTCAGAGCAAACATAACGCGGCAAATTCAAAATACAAATTCGTAATATTTAACATCCTTCAATATACAAGTGTTGCATAGCCATCAAAAGCTCTGCTTCTTGGCAATATCACTGGGTTGTCAGATTTTAAAAAGGCTTTACGGCGAAAGCACTACATTTGATTGTTTGAGGCTAGTACCTCACATATTTTCCTCATTAGCATAAATTCATATCAAGCTCGGTTCTCAAAATGTCCACATCACAGCTAATATAAATTGCTTACCTTTCAAATAACTTCCCAAGTGTCCAAACAAGAGAATCCATGGTTCTTTTGTTAGAAAAAGTAATTCATTATATCCATAAATCTCCGTTTTGTTGGCACGTTATGTTCAGCTACTCCACCAAGGATTGTCAGTCTACTCGCCCGTTTTACAGTGAAGGGATCGCGTTCAAGTTATACCTCTCATCTTTTCACAAAAAAATCAAATATCATTAATAATGCATCCTTATGTATTCTTTTATGAATAATAGCGATCATATTTTACACGGATGGTAACTGAAACGTTATAAAAGGAAAAGAAAGCTGGGCGCGCTCACGTTCTCGTGAACGTGCACGGTTGTTTACATTTTTCCCTTCCTGTAGTCTTTCTTCTTCTATAAGGATCTCCTCAGGGCTTTTTCCTCCAGACACTTTCCAGAGACTGTTGACATCCAGTGGAAGCCATAGGTACTGCAACCTGTCTCCTATTCCCCATTGATTTATATTACCAGGGCTTCAAAGTGAGAGGATGGCAACAGAAAAAGGATTTCCGGACAGAAATGTCTCGGGTTCTTGCCTGCTATATCTGTTCTGGTATACCCACAGACTATATCTTAATGGTTTTAGAAACTTCAGAGTGTTTCCTATCCAATAGTACTAATTATGTGAATATCCTAGTTTCTGGCCATGAGTGGCAGGCATTTAACTTTGGGCACGTCAGACAGGCGAAAATTCGGGAAAATGGGACCCTAGTTGGAAGAAGTTAAAAGGCACAGTCAACTTAGTGTATGTAAACTTCCTATCCACTGGAATTGTGATACAGTGAATTATAAGTGAAATAGTCTGTCTGTAAACAATTGTTGGAAAAGTTACTTGTGTCATGCAGAAAGTAGATGTCCTAACCAACTCGCAAAAACTATAGTTTGTTAACAAGAAATTTGTGGTGTGGTTGAAAAACGAGTTTTAATGACTCCAACCTAAGTGTATGTAAACTTCCGACTTCCGACAACTGTACGTCTCTTGTCTGAGCTGTTGAATTGCGAATCCACTTTGTCTCTATGCTGACGGTTTGCCTGTTTGATTACCTTATGGAGGGAATAACTACAGTGTTTGTATTCGGCCATATTCCCAGTCACCTTGCCATGTTTAATTGCAGTGGTTCGCGCTTTCAGTTTTGCGAGGATGCTGGAATCTATCCACGGTTTCTGGTTAGGGTAGGTCCTAATAGTCACAGTGGGTACAACATGTCCTATACACTTCCTGATAAACTCAGTTCACGTATCATTGTATTCGCGATGGCTTTCTCAGAGGCTACCCAGTACATATCTCAGTCCGCGTGATCAAAACAATCTTGAAGCGTGGATTCCAATGGGTCAGACCAGCATTGATTTGTCCTCAGCACGGGTACTTCCTGTTTGAGTTTCTGCCTATAGGAAGGAAGGAGCAAAATGGAGTCGTGATCAGGGAGAGTGGGGGAGGTCCTTGTAGGTATTTCGAAAAGTTGAGTAGCAGTGGTCTAATGTTTTCTCAGAGCGAGTACTACAGTCAATGTGTTGGTAGAACTTCGGTAGTGCTCCCCAGCTACAATAAATGCGGCATCAGGATATGTGGTTTCCAGTTTGCATAAAGTCCAGTGAAGTTCTTTGAGGGCCATCGTGGTATCGGCTGAGGGGGAATATACATGGCTGTGGCTATAACCGAAGACAATTCTCTTGGGAGGTAATGCAGTCTGCATTTCATTGTGAGATATTCCAGGTCGGATGAACAAAAGGACTTGAGTTTCCGTATGTTATCACAATCACACCATGAGTAGTTAATGATGAAACATACACCCCCTCCTTTCGTCTTCCCGGAGAGTTCTTTATTCCTGTCAGTGTGATGTACTAAGAACCCAGCTGGCTTTATGGACAAAGACAGTTTATCCAGACTGAGCCATGAAACAGAGTATGTTACAATCCCCGATGTCTCTCTGGAAGAAGATTCTCGCCCTGAGCTCATCTACTTTATTATCCAAAGACTGAACATTAGCGTGTAATATACTCTGAAGCGGTGGATGGTGTGCACGCCTCCAGAGTTTTCTCATCATCCCTCAATTATAAACATATTTTTTTAAACTATGTAGCTATTCTCGTTTGGAATCGTATTCTATGCTTTACAAATGTAGACTATGTAGCTCCAGATTGGATTAGATTCAGGCAATGCAACTGACTACAAATATCTATGCAAACAAACTGTGACATGTTTAGCTACAGCCCTGATTTGATTTTGGTTTGTTGCTGCTAGCTAGTACACTGTTGTAGTAGGAAACAACTTTGCCAATGTGCGTTGCACACAAGGCTAGCGTTACTGGTGCAGACTTGAGGACCGACAAACTCCGGAGGCATGGTCTTGGGTAACACTGTTAGCTACTACTACTACTAGCTCTAATAATTAACTAGAATCTAGTGGATGCAATGCTACTACTACTAGAACTTTTCTGAATATGCTAATTAATGGAACATTCGTAGTTAGCTTTTTCACTCAGTCTCAAAGAGGATAATTTGCTCGTGGAGCTTGGGCAATGCCATCCCATGTTTTGGCAAAGGGGACATGAATTGTTGACATAATTGTAATCCAAACCCAATCCTCATGTAAGTGGTGACAGTCACAACCCAAAGTTTTTTCCCTAAGCAAACATTAAAATCTATATTCTCAGTGCAACTTATCAGTTATTAACAATGCATAGAAGCTGTCAGCAGAATTTAACTTCAGAGAAATAGAAGAATACCTGCTGACATGTCTTGCTTGAGATAAGATCTCTCCAGTTTGAAAATCGTTGCAGCTTGAAAAAAAAGTCAGTTTCCGAATTCAGGAAGTTGTCACTGAAAATGTACAGCTTCTAGCTCCATGACAGAATCGATATGTCCTAGCTGTGCCTCTTAACTTGTGTCACGAAGTTGGTCCCTCTCCTTGCTCGGGTGGCTTTCGGAGGTCGAAGTCACCGGTCTTCTAGCTACCGCCGATCTACTTTTTTTTTTTTTTTGTCTTTATTATACACACCTGGTTTCTATCCCATAATTACATGTTCCTTATTTAATCATCTGTTCCCCTCATGTTTTTGTGCGTGACTATTTGTGTTTCTTTGTTTCCGTGTTTTCGAGTGGTTGGTTTTTCCCCCACTCATGTATTTTTGGAAATATTGAGTAAAGCATTTGAATATTCATATTCGTTGTCCTGTGCCTGACTCTGCCTTACCGGCATCACAGAGAACTTTGACAACTTGTAAATGAGGCACGTGATGGACTGTCGTGCACATGTATCCTTTTTACCTGGCTGGCTTATGTTGTGTTAGCTATAAATACATGCTGCAATCTCAAGCTAAGTTTGCATAGTCAAATGGCTCCTTCAGCTGCTTGAAAGGCAAGATCCAATAGTGATGTAAAATTAAGCCAACCATAGGACTCTGGTCAAAGGTTGTGCACTATATAAGGGATAAGGTGCCATTTGTAGGGCTAGTATACTTTTATTTTGTATGATGTCACTTACTGTATAACAAATTGATTGAAAGAAAAAATTAGCGGTTTGTAATTCAGCCATTTTTACACTAAAGTGACTGTGCTGCCCTTCAGCTGGGAATCCAAAGTGCACGAGGGAGAAATTATGACATTATTGATAACAACCTATTCCAGCGTAAGAGACAGGCAATCAACAGCACTTGATTTCCACCCCTCTGAAATTAGCATACATAATATAATGCAAATGTGTTGAAATGCAAAACACAAGAACAAATTCACTTGAAAACCCCAAATAAATCTTGATCTAATCACAGGACATTAACTAGGCTGCTAATTGCCTCGGATCACCAGAAGCACTTTGGAAATAACACTCTCTCAATGGTGTGTGAGTAACCTGTAATTAACTGTCCTGGTCGTGATCTTGCTGCATTACAGTACCTCCCATGGGAGTACAGACATTAATGGCCAGGGATTCATTAATCAAGGTGTTTGTGCTGGCAGGAGACCTTCAACAACTTTATAATTATCCCATACAGAGGTATTGAGGTCAAACTAGAAATTTTGACTAATGAAAATGGGGTCATATAATTTTAAAAGTTACACGTACCATATATACTGTACTTG
This sequence comes from Brachymystax lenok tsinlingensis, assembly GCA_030435695.1. Lineage (NCBI taxonomy): Eukaryota > Metazoa > Chordata > Actinopteri > Salmoniformes > Salmonidae > Brachymystax > Brachymystax lenok. Next base: position 7,971,912 of record CM059818.1, on the reverse strand, counting down.
GCTTGCTAAGTAATCATGGTCCTTCAATGTGATTCACTGTTTTTAGAACACCTTGTAGTCAGTTTACCCCATTGGTAAAAGAAAACAAGAAGGCCTTATTTCACTGTTGCGTAGAGCCAGATCATGTTTTGAGTGGCAGGTTTAATGCCAGTGATTGCCCAGCACATTTGATTGGGAGTTTAATAAACCCAGGCAGGCTCACCTCTGGCCTTTAACATTCCAAGGCGGTAGGCTATTTACCAGGGTTTCTGTATAGCGATGGAACTTAGGCTTTAACGATGCATCGTTCCTACAACAGCCAAAGATGTAATGTACGTTTCCCATGTGTTGATACTTGTGTTGATACTGATAGAATTGAAAGAAACAACCCATTATCACAAATTAACGTGAAATAGACACAAATGACTCACAGACACAAAATTCATGACGGACACATAAAAAAAAATATATATGTAATGTCCACCACATGATTTTGTATACAGTGCATTTCAATCACAGAAAAAGGCAGAAGGTTACAGAAACTTTAGGAGGAAGGTTGGTCGGGGAGGATGGGTGTCTAGAAACCCAAATGTTGCGTGTTCGAAACACATGATGGACAACTTTAGCATTTTAGTTCTTTAGCAACTTTGCAAGTACTTACTGATTTGATCTACATAGCTAGCATGTTAGCTAACCCTAACCTAAAACCTAACCTAAACCCATAGACAAACTAAAGTTAGCCACCTAGCTAACCTGGCTAACGTTAGCCACAACAAATTGGAATTCATTATGAAGAAAATTATGTACTGGAGATGAATGCATTAGGGATCAGTGGGGCGATAGCAACCCACCTACGACAACATCCGGTGAAATGCAGAGCGCCAAATTCAAATTACAAAAATAGTAATATTTAACATTCATGAAAATACAAGTGTTGTACACCATTCTTTAGCTTAGAATCTTGGTAATCTAACAGCGTTGTCAGATTTCAAAAAGGCTTTATGGCAAAAGCATAGCATTTGATTGTCTGAGGAAAGCGCCCCACATACTTCCTCAATTAACATAATTTCATAACCAGCACAGGTGTCACAAAACTCAAAAATAGCGATAAAATAAATCACTTACCTTTGAAGATCTTCCTCTGATGGCAATCCCAAGGGTCCCAGCTTCACAATAAATTGTCCTTTTGTTCGATAAAGTCCCTCTTTATATCCCAAAAACTCAGTTTGGTTGGCGCGTTTTGTTCAGTAATCCACCTGTTTAAATGCGTACAAACACGCAGACAAACAAAATCCCAAAAGTACAGGTAAAGTTTGTCGAAACAAGTCAAACAACGATTCTAACCAATCCTCAGGTACCATAATATGTAAATAAACAATAATATTTCAGACAGAAAATAGCCTGCTCAACAGAAAATAAAACTAATGAAGAGCACACACTGTCACGCGCACAAAACAGTACAGGCCACCTCATGATCCACCAGGAAGAACTGCTATTACTCGTTGGTTTTTCAAAAGACAAGCCTGAAACTATGTCTAAAGACTGTTGACATCTAGTGGAAGCCATAGGAACTGCAATCTGGGAGCTAAAACCCTCTTTCCCATTTTCCGGACAGATTTCTCTGATTTTCGCCTGCCATATCGGTTCTGTTATACTCACAGACATTATTTTAACTGTTGTAGAAACAGTTAAAGAGTGTTTTCCATCCAATACTACTAATTATGTGCATATCCTAGTTTCTGGGCCTGAGTAACAGGCATTTTACTTTGGGCACGCCAGACTCTCCGAACTTCCGAACACAGCCCCCTAGCCCTATCAGTTTTTAAGAAGAACACAGTGTGTTGGACACGAAACAGTTTAGTTAGAAAATCGTGTTTTCACAAAAATCTGTGATAGTGTTGAAAGAAAATCTGCACTGCTCTTGGATAAGCTTTCTCCATTCATATCTTACCTTAACATTTGAATTACTCCACAATACTGATGATGGATCAGCTCCTAGAGAGATATTACCACCTATGTCTGCAAATATCAAGGTGGCTTACTATGCACATCATTGGTCACATCATTGCGCACATGTTGTTACACATAAAATATATTGAGGCAAAAAGTACAGACAGCCTATTGGCAAAATTGAAATTGATTGAACATAAAATGTACACTACCGGTCAAATGTTTTAGAACACCTAATCATTCAAGGGTTTTTCTTAATTTTTACTATTTTTCTATATTGTAGAATGATAGTGAAGAAATAACACATATGGAATAATGTACAGTGAGGGAAAAAAGTATTTGATCCCCTGCTGATTTTGTACGTTTGCCCACTGACAAAGAAATGATCAGTATATAATTTTAATGGTAGGTTTATTTGAACAGTGAGAGACAGAATAACAACAAAAAAATCCAGAAAAACGCAAGTGAAAATGTTATAAATGGAATTGCATTTTAATGAGGGAAATAAGTATTTGACCCCTCTCAATCAGAAAGATTTCTGGCTCCTAGGTGTCTTTTATACAGGTAACGAGCTGAGATTAGGAGCACACTCTTAAAGGGAGTGCTCCTAATCTCAGTTTGTTACCTGTATAAAAGACACCTGTCCACAGAAGCAATCAATCAGATTCCAAACTCTCCACTATGGCCAAGACCAAAGAGCTCTCCAATGATGTCAGGGACAAGATTGTACACCTACACAAGGCTGGAATGGTCTACAAGACCATCGCCAAGCAGCTTGGTGAGAAGGTGACAACAGTTGGTGCGATTATTCGCCAATGGAAGAAACACAAAAGAACTGTCAATCTCCCTCGGCCTGGGGCTCCATGCAAGATCTCACCTCGTGGAGTTGCAATGATCATGAGAACGGTGAGGAATCAGCCCAGAACTACACGGGAGGATCTTGTCAATGATCTCAAAGCAGCTGGGACCATAGTCACCAAGAAAACAATTGGTAACACACTACGCCGTGAAGGACTGAAATCCTGCAGCGCCCGCAAGGTCCCCCTGCTCAAGAAAGCACATATACATTCCCGTCTGAAGTTTGCCAATGAACATCTGAATGATTCAGAGGACATCTGGGTGAAAGTGTTGTGGTCAGATGAGACCAAAATTTAGCTTTTTGGCATCAACTCAACTTGTCGTTTTTTGAGGAGGAGGAATGCTGCCTATGACCCCAAGAACACCATGCCCACCGTCAAACATGGAGGTGGAAACATTATGCTTTGGGGGTGTTTTTCTGCTTAGGGGACAGGACAACTTCATCGCATCAAAGGGACGATGGACGGGGCCATGTACCGTCAAATCTTGGGTGAGAGCCTCTTTCCCTGAGCCAGGGCTGAAAATGGGTCGCTGATGGGTATTCCAGCATGACAATGACCCAAAACACACGGCCAAGGCAACAAAGGAGTGGCTCAAGAAGAAGCACATTAAGGTCCTGGAGTGGCCTAGCCAGTCTCCAGACCTTAATCCCATAGAAAATCTGTGGAGGGAGCTGAATGTTCGAGTTGCCAAACGTCAGCCTCGAAACCTTAATGACTTGGAGAAGATCTGCAAAGAGGAGTGGGACAAAATCCCTCCTGAGATGTGTGCTAACCTGGTGTCCAACTGCAAGAAATGTCTGACCTCTGATTGCCAACAAGGGTTTTGCCACCAAGTACTAAGTCATGTTTTGCAGAGGGGTCAAATACTTATTTCCCTCATTAAAATGCAATTCCATATATAAAATTTTTCACATGCGTTTTTCTGGATTTTTTTTTGTTATTCTGTCTCTCACTGTTCAAATAAACCTACCATTAAAATTATAGACTGATAATTTCTTTGTCAGGGGGCAAACGTACAAAATCAGCAGGGGATCAAATACTTTTTTCCCTCACTGTATATATATATATATGCTACATTTCCAAAAGTATGTGGACAATACTTCAAATTTGAGGATACGGCAATTTCAGCCATACCCATGGTGTATACAAGTGTATAAAACCGAGCACACCGCCATGCAATCTCCATAGACAAACATTGGCAGTAGAGTGGCCTGTACTGAAGAGCTCAGTGACATTCAACGTGGCACCATCATAGGATGACATTTTTCCAACAAGTCAGTTTGTCTAGTTTATGGCCTGGTCAACTGTAGGTGTTGTTATTGTGAAGAGGAAACGTCTAGGAGCAACAACGGTTCATCCACGAAGTGGTAGGCCACACAAACTCACAAAATGTGACCACTGAGTGCTGAAGCGTGTAGTGCCTGAAGATCGTCTGTCCTCCTTTTCAACACTCACTACCGAGTTCCAAACTGCCTCTGTAAGAAACGTCAGCACAAGAACTGTTTGCCAGGAGCTTCATAAAATGGGATTCCATGGCCAAGCAGCCGCACACAAGCCTAAGATCACCATGCGCAATGCCAAGTGTCGGCTGATTTGTGTAAAGCTCACCACCATTGGACTCTGGAGCAATGGAAACGCATTCTCTGCAGTGATGAATCACGCTTCGCCATCTGGCAGTCCGACGGGTATGGGGGATGCCAGGATAAAGCTACCTGCCCCAATGCATAGTGCCAGCTGTAAAGTTTAACGAGATCGATCGTTTTTAGAAATGTTTGCAAATGTATAAAAAATATAAAACTCATACCTTATTGACATAAGTATTCAGACCCTTTGCTATGAGACTCAAGATTGAGCTCAGATGCAACCTGTTTCCATTGATCATCCTTGAGATGTTTCTAAAACTTGATTGGACTCCACCCGTGGTCGAGGCAATTGACTTGACATGATTTGGATCATTAATGTGATGACTGCTATTCATTGAATAATTACCTCCTACGTCGAATTATTACTCTATTAAATTAATCAGGTAACAATTAACTCATTAGAAATCTGGGGCACCATGGGAAAATCTTTCTTAATGAGTTAACGTTTCCCAAATGTACTCAAGAAGATATCAAAATATACCGATATCATAAGTCACTAATTAATAATTTCCTCATATCAGTCTCATTCTGAACGTCGTAGACTAATCATTCCGTACCACACAAATTGAGTTGATTTATTAATTTACTAACAAGCTAAATGACAACATAAGATACACATACACACACACACATGGTATAGGTTATTGATTAGAAATGTAATATGATGACAACAGGTCCCTAGCGGAACAACACAATATGACACATTACACAAGATGGAGATTTGAAGAGAGAGAGAGAGAAAGAGAAACAACACTTGGATACATTTGTAAACTACGCTTAGTTTAGCTTTAATACCTTGCCCGAAATGCTGCTCTTATGGGTAAGAAGTGTAATTCATGTACTTACATGTTGAGGGTCTTCGTTGGGTATCTCTGTTCTCAGGTGTAAGTCTCTGATTGCCCACAAGATGTCGCAATGTGCCTTCTCTGATTACCAGGACGTGTACTTAGAGCATGCGCGGACCAACTGGCAAGTGTCTTCACTGACATTTTCAACCTCTCCCTGACTGAGTCTGTAATACCTACATGTTTCAAGCAGACCACCATGGTCCCTGTGCCCAAGAAAGCGAAGGTAACATGCCTATATGACTACTGAGCCGTAGCACTCACGTCTGTAGCCATGAAGTGCTTTGCAAGGCTGGTTATGGCTCACATCAATACCGTCATCCAAGGAAACCCTCGACCCACTCAAATTTGCATACCGCCCCAAAAGTTCCATAGATTACGCAATCTCTTGCACTCAACAGTGCCCTATCCCAGAGGAGGTCCTAAACATTTCCAAAGACTCCAGCCACCCTAGCGGTACCGGAGCGCCAAGTCTAGGTCCAAAAGTCTTCTTGACAGCTTCTACCCCCAAGCCTAATCAAATGGCTATCCGGACTATTTGCATTCACCCCCCTTTTACGTAACTGCTACAGTGGCTTGCAAAAGTATTCACACCCCCTTGGCATTTTTCCTATTTTGTTGCCTTACAACCTGGAATTTTTGGGGAGGTTTGTATCATTTGATTTACACAACATGGCTACCACTTTAAAGATTTTTTTTTTATTTATTGTGAAATAAACAAGAAATAATACAAAAAGATGGAAAACTTGAGCATGCATAACTATTCATAACTGTGTATTTGTATTTCTTCCCTTAAACCACTCGAGTGTTGCTTTAGCAGTACACTTAGGGTCATTGTCCTGCTGGAAGGTGAACCTCCGTTTCCCTCAAGAATTTCCCTTTATTTAGCGCCATCCATGATTCCTTCAGTTCTGACCAGTTTCCCAGTCCCTGCCGATGGAAAACATCCCCACAGCATGATGCTGCCACCACCATGCTTACTGTGGGGATGGTGTTCTCGGGGTGATGGAAGGTGTTGGGTTTGCACCAGACATAGTGTTTTCCTTGATGGACAAAAAGCTAAATTTTTGTCTCATCTGACCAGAGTACCTTCTTCCATATGTTTGGGGAGTCTCCCACATGCCTTTTGGCAAGTACCAAACATGTTTGCTTATTTTGTTCTTTAAGCAATGTTTTTTTTCTGGCCACTCAGTCGAGTGAGCCCAGCTCAGTCAAGTGTATAGTTTAAAGTCGTCCTAAGGACAGATACTCCAATCTCCGATGTGGAGCTTTGCAGCTCCTTCAGGGTTATCTTTGGTCTCTTTGTTGCCTCTCTGATTAATGCTCTCCTTGCCTGGTCCGTGAATTTTGGTGGGCGACCCTCTCTTGGCAGGTTTGTTGTGGGGCCATATTCTTTCAATTTTTTTATAACACATTTAATGCTCCGTGGGATGTTCAAAGTTTCTGATAATTTTTTTATAACCCATCCCTGACCTGTTTGGAGAGCTCCCTGGTCTTCATGGTGCTGCTTGCTTGTTGGTGAGCCTTGCTTAATGGAGTTGCAGACTCTTGGGCCTTTCAGAACAGGTGCATATATACTGAGATCATGTGACACCTTGATTTACTTTATTTTACTCATTATGTGAATTCTGTAGGTAATTGTTTGCACCAGATCTTATTTACGGGCTTCATAGCAAAGGGGGTGTATACATATGCACGCACCACTTTTCCGTTTTACATTTTTTTGTGGCAACTTTGTATTCGTAGTCAACTTCGTTCAGAAGTTATCGTTGGTCACAGTCGGACAGATAGAATCAAGATGTTTATCTTTAGTGGAGATATTCTGTGAATAAAGTGACGGGGAAGGGGTAAAAAGTATCTAATTACGCATTTAACTGTTTTATGAGTGGTCTGAGGCAGTTGTTAAATAACAAGCGTTATCAAGTGCAACTTTAGTAACAATGTTTTTTTTTAAAAAGCTCAGATTTAACGATGCAATTAACTTATCCTTAACATGCTTTTAGGAAACCGGGCCCTGGCCTTAAGTGTTATTTACTGCTGCATAAATTTAAATATAATGAATATCATTTAAAACACATGGCAGATTGTCTACGAAGTAGGTTTGAGAGAGAATGGATTTGTGTTAACTAAAATAATGAAAATGTATTTTCGGCTACTTTGTTTCTGGACATCCATACTCAATTTTGTGGACCAATGTGGGATGTTAGATTATAAAATCATTCAAACTTGTGTGAGTGAGAAATCACTATCTTCAATTCCTGTACAGTCCCATAAAGCTTGGAAAATCCTTTTCCCTAGAGTCAAAGTGCGAAAGAAAACCAATAGTTTGACATTTTATCTATTTCACTACCACACAAGTGGACAGTAGAGCAATCTTCCCCTACTCTCTTTCTCCTTTTTCAGCTTCACACAATTCCCCACCTGTATGCCCTTTAGAACTTTGTGAACCCATTTAAAAAGAGGGTTCACTTATTACAGTGCTTGCTCTTGTATATTTCTTTTTTATCTCCCTCCCTCGTGGCCAGGCTGAAATGTCAAGGATGAGATGACAAGATGAGGTCTGTGTTGTGGTCAATGTCATCACCTCCAGACCAGAACGATAACTCCGGTGAAAGAATGCGAGTTGAAATGGTAGGAGGGGCTTCTATCAAGTTAGAAAACCATAGTGGAGAAAGTCAACAAGTGCCTAAGGAGGGTTTGCTCACAAGAATGTAAAAACAAAATTGAACCGGGAAGAGTATTGCAAGAGGGGTAAAGAACGAGAGATGCTGAATGAATGATAACCTGTAGTGGTCTCTTTATCAGATAAAGGAAAAGGAGAGAAAGAAAAGAGAGACAGTTGAGACCTTCCTTTTGACATCCAATCAACAATAGATGCTCATAAAAAATACAAAATCAACACTAGATGCAGAGATCTGATCTGGCATTTCAAGTAATATAATTTCTATATTGATGTTCTTATTGGCAGGTAAATCATCATAGTCCACTCCAGTTGCAGTTGGTGCTGTTTAAGATTAGGGAGGATTTATAAAAAAAATTCATGAGCATGGCCATATTTCTTATACAGCGTATTGGATGACTGTCATTCATATTCCATTCACACAGCTTAATGTACACCCCCTTGGCATTTTTCCTATTTTGCTGCATTACAACCTGTAATTTAAATTAAATTTTATTTGGATTCCATGTAATGGACATACACAAAATAGTCCAAATTGGTGAAATGAAGAAATTCTAAGAAATATAAAACGGAAAAGTGGTGCGTGCATGTGCATTCACCCCCTTTGTTATGAAGCCCCTAAATAAGATCTGGTGCAACCAAGGTGGCTCTAGTAAAGTATAGACTTTGGGGGGGTGAATAGTTATGCACGCTCAAGTTGTGTTTTTTTGTCTTATTTCTTGTTTGTTTCACAATAAAACATATTTTGCATCTTCAAAGTGATAGCCATGTTTTGTAAATCAAATGATTCTAACCTCCAAAAAATAAATTTTTATTCCAGGTTGTAAGGAAACAAAATGGGAAAAATGCCAAGGGGGGTGAATAGTTCCACTGTAACATTGATAGGATGTTCATAACGTAGGTGCACAGGTCGAGAGACAAATTAGAGTAATCAAGGTAATAGAGAGTGACACATTCAATAATGCCTAGCACGTTCTTGCCTGCATCTAGCTGATCTAGGGTGTAATCATAAATTTAAACAGTTGCAAACGAAAGTTTTAGGTAGGTTCAGGTAGGTTTATCCTTTTCGCTTCCGTTGAAGAAACAATTTAACAGAATCGATGGAATGAATACACCCCTGATTACCTGCACACACAGTTCACTTTCATAGCAGCCACATACAAAGAGCGTCATCCCATTGCTTGTTGTATAATTCCTTCGCGCATCTGTGCTCTCCTCCTCTCAACTTTTCCCTTTGCTTGTGAACTTCATTACACAATACAACAGCTGTCTGTGACCCAACCTGGTCTTAGAGCATTTCATATTATTCTGTATGTAAATCCGGGACACTCCATTTAGGATGATATTTTACATTTCTTATGGTACAGTGCATTTGGAAAGATTTCAGACCCCTTGACTTTTTCCAAATGTTGTTACATTACAGCCTTATTCTAAAATGGATAGATTAAAAAATTGTCCTCATCAATCAATGCACAATACCCCGTAATGACAAAGTGAAACAGATTTTTAGAAATGTTAGCAGATGTATATGAAAAAGAATAAAATATCACATATACATGAGAATTCAGACCCTTGACTTTTGGCAGCAATTACAACCTTGAGTCTTGGTTATGACGCTACAAGCTTGGCACCCCTGTATTTGGGGAGTTTCTCCCATTCTTCTCTGCAGATCCTCCCAAGCTCTGTCAGGTTGGAAGGACGTTCAGAGACTTGTCCCGAAGACACTCCTGCGTTGTCTTGGCTGTGTGCTTAGGGTCGTTGTCCTGTTGGAAGGTGAACCTTCAACCCAGTCTGAGGTCCTTAGTGCTCTGGAGCAGGTTTTCACCAAGGACCTTTCTGTACTTTGCTCCATTCATTTTTACCTCAATCCTGACTAGTCTCCCAGTCCCTGCCACTGAAAGCATCCCCACAGCATGATGTGGCCACCACCATGCTTCAATGTAGGGATGGTGCCAGTTTTCTTCCAGACGTGACGCTTGACATTCAGGCCAAAAAGTTCAATCTTGGTTTCATAAGACCAGAGAATCTTGTTTATCGTGTTCTGAGAGTCTAGGTGCCTTTTTGGAAACTCCAAGTGGGCTGTCATGTGCCTTTTACTGAGGAGTGTCTTCCGTCTGGCCACTCTACCATAAAGGCCTGATTGGTGGAGTGCTGCAGTGATGGTAGTCTTTCTGGAAGGTTCTCCCATCGCCACAGAGGAACTCTGGAGCTCTGTCAGAGTGACCATGGGGTTCTTTGTCACCAACCAAGGCCCTTCTTTCCCAATTGCTCAGTGCGGCCGGGCGGCCAGCTCTGGAAAGAGTCTTGCTGGCTCCAAACTTCTTCCATTTAAATGAATGATGATGAAGGCCACTGTGTTCTTGGGGACATTCAATGCTGCAGACTTTTTTTGATACCCTTCCCCAGATCTGTGCCTCAACACAATCCTCTCTCGGAGCTCTACGGTCAATTCTTTCGACCTCAAGGCTTGATTTTTACCCTGAAATGCACTGGGGGACTTTATATAGACAGATGTTTGCCTTTTCAAATCATATCCAATCAATTGCATTTACCATAGGTGGACCCCAAACAAGTTGTAGAAACATGTCAAGTCTCTATTTTTTAATAAAGCTGTAACATAACAGAATGTGGAAGAAGTGAAACATGTCAAGTCTCCATTTTTGAATAAAGCTGTAACATAACAAAATGTGGAAGAAGTGAAGGGGTCTGAATACTTTCCGAATGCACTGTATCTATTAATTTGTGGATGTCCATCATTCATTTCGGGAATTTGTAAAGCGTATATGTTACCAATTCCCATTTGTTGCGACTAACGTTAGCTAGATGCCAAGGTGGCTAATGCTAATGTTAGCTAACTGACTAATGATAGCTAGGCTTGGGGTTAGGGTTAAGGTTGAGTTAAGTGAACGGGTTAAGTTTAGGGTTAGAGGAAGAGTAAGCTTAAAGGGGCTAACATGCTAAGTAGTTGCAAAGTAGCTAAAAAGTAGTAAGTCATTGAAAAGTTAAAATGCTGAAGTTACATTTACTGTGTTACGGCTAGTCTATGAGACCAGGCTGTTTGAACAGGCCAAAACATCTTTCCAAGCCAAACCTTCATATCATAATCACTACACACAGCCTAGATTGTTGTCACCATATTAGCTAATGTCATAGTCAACATAGCTACTAGAACTAGAGTTGAAGTCGGAAGTTTACATACACTTAGTTTGGAGTCATTAAAACTCATTTTTCAACCACTCCACAAATTTCTTGTTAACAGTCTATAGTTTTGGCAAGTCGGTTAGGACATCTACTTTGTGCATGACACAAGTAATTTTTCCAACAATTGTTTACAGACAGATTATTTCACTTATAATTCACTGTATCACAATTCCAGTTGGTCAGAAGTTTACATACTCTAAGTTGACTGTGCCTTTAAACAGCTTGGATAATTTCCAGAAAATCCTGTCATGGCTTTAGAAGCTTCTGATAGGCTAAATTACATAATTTGATTTAATTGGAGGTGTACCTGTGGATGTATTTCAAGGCCTACCTTCAAACTCAGTGCCTCTTTGCTTGACATCATGGGGAAATAAAAAGAAATCAGCCAAGAACTCAGAATAAAATGGTAGACCTCCACAAGTCTGGTTCATCTTTGGGAGCAATTTCCAAACGCCTGAAGGTACCACGTTCATCTGTACAAACAATGGTACGCAAGAATAAACACCATGGGACCACGCAGCCGTCATACCGCTCAGGAAGGAGACGCGTTCTGTCTCCTAGAGATTTACGTACTTTGGTGCGAAAAGTGCAAATCAATCCCAGAACAACAGTAAAGGACCTTGTGAAGATGCTGGAGGAAACAGATACAAAAGTATCTGTATCCACAGTAATACGAGTCCTATTTCGACGTAACCTGTCGCTCTTGCTGCCGGTGATTCTCTGATCCACCTCTACATAGACAACCCCATTCTGTATACTTCTGGCCCTTCTTTGGACACTGTGTTAACTAACCTCCAGACGAGCTTCAATGTCATACAACTCTCCTTCCGTGGCCTCCAACTGCTCTTAAATGCAAGTAAAACTAAATTCATGCTCCTCAACAGATCACTGCCCACACCTGCCCGCCCGTCCAGCATCACTACTCTGGACAGTTCTAACTTAGAATATGTGGACAACTACAAATACCTAGGTGTCTGGCTAGACTGTAAACTCTCCTTCCAGACTCACATTAAATATCTCCAATCCAAAATTAAATCTAGAATCGGCTTCCTATTTCGCAACAAAGCATCCTTCACTCATGCTGCCAAACAACATACCCTCGTAAAACTGACCATCCTACCGATCCTCGACTTCGGCGATGTCATTTATAAAATAGCCTCCAACACCCTACTCAACAAATTGGATGCAGTCTATCACAGTGCCGTCCGCTTTGTCACCAAATCCCCATATTCTACCCACCACTGCAACCTGTACGCTTTCGTTTGCTGGCCCTCGCTTCATACTCGTCGCCAAATCCACTGGCTCCAGGTCATCTTGCTAGGTAAAGCCCCGCCTTATCTCAGCTCACTGGTCACCATAGCAGCCCCCTACTCGTAGCACGCGCTCCAGCCGGTATATCTCACTGGTCACCCCCAAAGCCAATTCCTCCTTTGGCCCCCTTTCCTTCCAGTTCTCTGCTGCCAATGACTGGAACGACCTACGAAAATCACTGAAGCTGGAGACTCATATCTCCCTCACTAGCTTTAAGCACCAGCTGTCAGTGCAGCTCACAGATCTCTGCACCTGCACATAGCCCATCTGTAAACAGCCCATCCTACTACCTCATCCCCATACTGTATTTATTTATTTATCTTGCTCCTTTGCACCCCAGTAACTTGCACATTTATCTTCTGCACATCTACCATTACAGTGTTTAATTGCTACATTGTAACTACCTCGCCACCATGGCCTATTTATTGCCCTACTTCCCTTATCTTACCTCATTTGCACTCACTGTATATAGACTTATTTTAAAAAAACAAAATCTACAGTATTATTAGCTGTATGTCTGTGTATTTCATGTGTAACTCTTTGTTGTTGTTGTATGTATCAAACTGCTGTGCTTTATCTTGGCCAGGTCGCAGTTGTAGATGAGAACTAGCCTACCTGATTAAATAAAGGTAAAATAAAAAAATATATAAATAAAAACCTGAAAGGCCGCTCAGCAAGGAAGAAGCCACTGCTCAAAAACCGACATAAAAAAGCCAGACTACGGTTTGCAACTGCACATGGGGACAAAGATTGTACATTTTGGAGAAATGTCCTCTGGTCTGATAGAACTGTTTGGCCATAATGACCATTGTTATGTTTGGAGGAAAAAGGGGGAGGCTTGCAAGCCGAAGAACACCATCCCAACCGTGAAGCACGGGGGTGGCAGCATCATGTTGCTTTACTACTAATTGAGGGTATGTAAACTTCTGACCCACTGGGAATGTGATGAAATAAATAAAATCTGAAATAAATCATTCTCTCTACTATTATTCTGACATTCTTAAAATAAAGTGGTGATCCTAACTGACCTAAGACAGAGATTTTTACTACGATTAAATGTCAGGAATTTAGAAAAACTGAATTTTAATGTATTTGGCTAAGGTGTATGTAAACTTCCGACATCAACTGTAAAGCGTTAGTAAATGTGCTACAATCACGCTGTACATTGTACATCAAGCAGTTTAGTCGTTACACCGAAGGGCCCCTGTGGCAATAACTTAATACAACCGAAAGCTTACCTTGACTTGAATAAGTTCCAGTGTTGGTTAGCCTTAGCCAGCTAGCTAATACAATATATCATTTATATAATTTATGACGTGGAAGGTGGCAGGCACAACTTGTCCCATGAATTAATAACAAAAATTGAGGATTAGCTGATAACTGCGAAACAAACATTCTGGATAATATTGAGAAACTTGAACTATTTATTAATCAGCATTTTGATATGCTCGAAAAAGAATCAGATACATCAACGCAAACAGGAGAAGAACTATCCTCGAGCTCTGCGAGTGAAACTGAAGGGAAGCCGCGTTGGAGGGTGACATTTTTATAATGAAGATAGAGCATTGCTGACAAGCATGAGCGAGCAGTTAAAAAAACAGGATCTATTGCCTGGGCTACTGGGGAAGGTTGAGGCCTTAAAAACAGGAATGGATTACAGTAATACAATGATGGAAGAAATACGAGAGGAAAATAAGATATTGAAAACTACCATGGACTCCCTAATGACACTACAGAGAGGCTACGGTATGATAAAAAAAACGATGAAAGCCTAATTACTTGATCTAAAGTGCAGAAGTATGAGAAATAATATTGTTATAATGGGAATAAAGGAGGATGCAATCAAAAACTATCAGTCAACGGAGGAAAAAGTCGAGGTGTTCATGAAATGTAATTTCAAGATGACGGACGAACAGGTGGATACAATTGATCTTCAAAGGGCTCACCATTTCGGTGGCAGAGGGGAGGGAAGGCAATTACTCATTACAAAATAAAAATTGCCTTGTTACAACAGGGTAGGGAACTGAAGAACACCCCATTCTCTATTAATGAACAATTTCCCCATGAAATAGTGAAGAGACGACGTACCCTGTACCCCACTTTCAAAGGGATCCGAGCAGAGAAGCAGAATGTTCATCTAGTGGTCAATAAATGAAATGTATTTATCCTTTTTTATTTAGACAATATGGAACTTTGGACTATATGGACTTAAAATCAGGTTTTGATTTAGAGGAAAGTTGAAAATGAGTAAAGCTGACCTTTTTTATTTTTAATTGGTTGAAGATTGCACGGTAGTACATTAGAAATACCAACCCAGCTAACAGTGATCTGTCATTCCGCCAGCGTTTTTTGGGTGGCACGCAGTGAGTGGCTTGCCGCGGTCGGGCCTCCAGCGGCAGACCATCGGCAAGGCGATAGTTGGAAATCGCTCATCGGTCCACTAGCGTTTCTTGAGTGGCAAGCCGCTATGCTAGGTGGAGGTCTGACCTTCAGTGGAAGCACTTCGACATGCGGACCCGTGCGTGCGACCTGCTTTAACACCTTCTCAGAAATTGAAAAGTACTGCTACTATTGGTGAAAACAATATATATATATATATATATATATATACAGTGAGGGGAAAAAAGTATTTGATCCCCTGCTGATTTTGTATGTTTGCCCACTGACAAAGAAATGATCAATCTATAATTTTAATGGTAGGTTTATTTGAACAGTGAGAGACAGAATAACAACAAAAAAATCCAGAAAAACGCATGTGAAAAATGTTATGAATTGATTTGCATTTTAATGAGGGAAATAAGTATTTGACCCCTCTCAATCAGAAAGATTTCTGTTTCCCAGGTGTCTTATACAGGTAACGAGCTGAGATTAGGAGCACACTCTTAAAGGGAGTGCTCCTAATCTCAGCTTGTTACCTGTATAAAAGACACCTGTCCACAGAAGCAATCAATCAATCAGATTCCAAACTCTCCACTACGGCCAATACCAAAGAGCTCTCCAATGATGTCAGGGACAAGATTGTAGACCTACAAAAGGCTGGAATGGGCTACAAGACCATCGCCAAGCAGCTTGGTGAGAAGGTGACAACAGTTGGTGCGATTATTCGCAAATGGAAGTAACACAAAAGAACTGTCAATCTCCCTCGGCCTGGGGCTTTATGTAAGATCTCACCTCGTGGAGTTGCAATGATCATGAGAACGGTGAGGAATCAGCCCAGAACTACACGAGAGGATCTTATGTACTGAATGTAATGAAGTATACAACATAACATTATGCTTAAGAACTAATATTATTATGTGTTTTTTGAAGGAATGTTGAAATAGTTTTGCTGTGATGTATAGGACAAATAACTATGCTTAACTTTTACTGTTAAAATAATGTCTGTGAGTATAACAGAACTGATATGGCAGGCGAAAACCAGAGGAATTTCTGTCCGGATAGTTTTTTTGTGTGACATGCCCTCACTTTCAATGTCTGCCTATGGGATTCTCAGTAAAGTAGGACCCAGATTGCAGTACCTATGGCTTCCACTAGATGTCAACAGTCTTTAGACAAGGTTTCATGCGTTTATCATGGAAGAGAACCGAACAGAAGAAGAATATGTAAGAGGAGTGAGGAAGTCACTTCAGTTTTTGGTGCGCGAGACTGAGTGCACTCCTCGGTATTTTCCTTTTCTATCGTTTAGGATACTACCCGTGTGAAATATAATTGTTAATATAGATAAAAAGAGACCTATGGATACATTATAAATGATGTTTGATTTGTTTGGGCAAAGTTGATAGAAATAATTTGAACGCTTTCTTTTCACTGTACAATGGGCGAGTAGACTGTCGATTTTCTTAACATAACTCGCCAACCAAACGGAGATTTATGGATATAAACAATGACTTTTTCTAACAAAAGAAACATGGATTGTCTTGCTTGGGCACTTCGGATTGCCCTCAGCAGAAGATCATCAAAGGTAAGCGATTTATTTTAGCTCTTATATGTGTTTTGTGAGACCCGCACTGGTTATGATATTGTGCTAATGCATAAAATATGTGAGGTGCTATCCTCAAACAATCAAATGTTGTGCTTTCACCGTAAAGCCTTTTTGAAATCTGACAACGCTGTGATATTGCCAAGAGTCTAAGCTTTTGACACTTGTATATTGATGTATATTGATTTTGAATTTGGCGCCTTACATTTCTCCGGGTAGTGTCGGGAACGGGGCGCTAGTGCCCCAATGATCCTTAAGAGGTTTTAAGATTGCATGTGCATCATTCCTGCAGCAGTAGCTAAGCTCCAAATCCCTATTTTAGCTCTAGTAGTGCTACTACATACGGCCAGTTGCAGTTTGTGGGAAACATTGTTGCAAAGGGGGCTTCCCTTTGCCATTGCAAAAGTGGTTTCCCTTTCAACAGAATCATCAAGACCCTCTTCCCGTGCCACTTCGTCAGAAGATTTTCTGGCAGCAGTCCACGGTAATTTAAAGTATTCCACTGTACACTTGTTACTGCATACAGTCTATTAGGAAAGCAAAGTCTGGCTACTACCAGCAGCAATTCTGTAAAGATACATTTCAATGAAAATAATAATTATTCTTATTAGCTGCTTTGAAATTTCTCATCTCAATCCTCCTCATCACTGGGCCCTGCTCCTTGTCAGTCTGAAGGTAACTGCAATACGTACTACTGCAATATGTACTACTAGTTGTAGTGTGAGGTGCTCCATAATTACATAAAGTGGAATGTTATACAATGTTGATCTTTAAAAAAGGAAAAAAATATTTACTGTAAATGACAGTGGCTTACACTTGCTTACAGTGTCAGCATTGGTTGTGCAAATTTGGCCCTTGCATTCCATAACTCAGAATCAAACCTGTTTTCATAGAGCTTTTATCTTGTCATTCGAAAGGAATATGTTTCCATTGTTTATAACTTGCCCACTGTCATATGTTAGGATTACCGCAGGCTGATTATTCAGCACCTGAGATAACTGGCAGAGGATGTCAGAGAGTTGCATTACCAGACCACAGTAAACAGGAACCTCTTAATGCCACTCACCAATGGATCTCATGGGGACATGGTTCTGCCAGAGGACATTGTGCTTCCTCTGAAGGACAGGCGGATGCTGGAGGAGCTTGAACATCGGCTTGCTGGGAATGAGGAACTTCAGGAGAAATTGGTAATTGGCAGGAACATGGTATCACACTGCATACAGTTAACACAAGAGGTTTTTGGACCGCAAACACTTTTTAATCATCGTTAGGGCTCTGTCTATGGGATTAAATGAAGTGCAGACTCTTGTACATGTTAATTAATTGGGTGCTTATGAAGTCTGTGACTGGGAAGAGCTCCCCACTGCTTTTCTTTGGAGGGACTTTAGACCTGTAGTTTCTATATGGTTCACTGCTCTATAGACCACTAACTATGGACAATTTATTTTACAGGTGAGGTTTTTGGCTGCTAAAGGGGGCAAGTCTGTCAAAGACTCAGTGAGGAGGATGTTTGCCTGCCTTTTCTCCAACGACCTGTCCAGGCTTTGTAACTAGACCGGCTTGGGACATAAGATCTCTTTCGGGCAGCTAGCTTTAAAAGGCATTGTTCACAGTATGTTTTTATTTGTCTATGAATTCACTTTCTTGTAATATAGATATCTTTAGTTAAACCTGGAGACAGTTTTGAACCTGAAACATGATGTGTTTAAATAGTTATTGACCTTGTTCGTTCATGAAGAACAAATATTGATAAGAATTGTTCTGTGGTTTCAGGAGCGATAAGAAACAGAGGTGGAGAACCTCCAAGATGTGGTCGCAAATTCTTTGAAGGGAGCTGATGACAGAGAAGGGGTTAGGAAAAAAATACAGGCCAATTGAAGAGGCTCAAGAAACAATGTTCTGTTTGTCTGTGTAAATTGTATTATTGATAGTGGTGTATATTATTTTTGATTCGTTACTGTATGGAAAGATACTGATAATATAAACGGTGGACTGCCAACAAATACATGAACCAGCGGCCCAGTAGCGATGAGCAATACGCCGAGCGAACCGCAGGCGGTGCCCTCTGGTGGGCCACTAACTTTGCCACCAGTGGACAGCTACTGGCCCGCCGGCCATATTTCTGCTGGGAAGTTTTTTTTTATATATTTTTTTTTATATGATATGGCCTAATTGTAGAGTTTGGGTATATTATGACTTAAAAGCTGTTATATAGTGGGGCCCTTGTTCCCAGATGTGAATCGGAATGATTAGCTTTTAAGATAAAACTTAAATATAAATAGATCTACTGTAGGCATGGATAAAGGATTATAGAATTAAAAACCTGCCTAGGTTATATATTGTAGGCCTATACGTTTCAAAAATAATTGGTGTCATTATCCTTTTATATAAAAAAAAAAAATCTTAATATTAAAAATGTAAAGAACGTATTATTGTTTCCGATACACACCGGCAAATGGATTGGGTATTGTCAACAGGGTCTATTAGTGTGTGGCGGGCTAGTAACACTGGGATAAACGGATTAAAGCTAATGGTAGAACCAACACAATAACTGGCTTATGGAAGCACATCTCTAAGAGAGAGGTATATTACATTTTTAAGCGGTGAGGCCTGAGGGGGTGTGGTGTGTGGCCAATTTGCCGCGGCTGGGGTCTGTTCGCACTACGCAATGCGGAGTGCCTGGATGCAAGCCTTGGCTGTGGAGTGTTAGCAATATGCAACAAACCCCCTGGGTGCCTTATTGCTATTGTAAGCTGGTTGCTGGTGTAATTAGAGAATTAACAATTGGTGCTTTGTCGTGCCCGTGGTTTTACGGTCTGATGTACCACGCCTCTTGGCCGGTCGGCATTCAGGGCTTGAACCACCCAGTTTATAATTCTATATAAGCTATTTACGCTACTTTTTTTATTCTTGATCCTAATGATATAGGCCTAGGTGTGAAACAGCCGAGGTGATAGAGTAACGACCCTAGAATAAAAACGAAATGTGTGTGGGTGGAGAGATTGGTTTTACAGGTTTACTCGCTCTGGATTGTCAGTACTGCATGCATTCTTGGCTATCGTGCCATGGCTGTGTCACAGTCGATTGTAAGTTAGTGTGATGGGTAGTGTGATGCCTAAGACACATTTTTACTGGCAGACATTCGTGGCCATTAAAATCTATGTTCCTTTTTACTTCTTCATTTTTCATGGAATAAAACAGGATGTAATGAGGATGAAATATGTCTAGCATGTAATGGACATAAAGAATTGGTCTTGTGATATATGTAGGTTGTTTTCTCATTTTTTTCTAATTATTTGCTTATAGCCTTGCTAGGACTTTCTAAATATGAGCATGAATTTATCATATTTTGCTGCTATTATTTCTATTAATATGAAAATATATACACTACTGTTCAAAAGTTTGGGGTCACTTAGAAATGTCCTTGTCCTTGTTTTTGTCCATTAAAATAACATAAAATTCATCAGAAATAAAGTGTAGACTTAATGTTGTATTTGATTATTGTAGCTGGAAACTGCAGATTTTTTATGGAATATCTACATAGGTGTACAGAGGCCCACTATCAGCAACCATCACTCCTGTGTTCCAATGGCACGTTGTGTTAGCTAATTTATGATTTTAAAAGGCTAATTGATCAATGGAAAACCCTTTTGCAATTATGTTAGCACAGCTGAAAACTGTTGTTGTGATTAAAGACGCAATAAAACTCGCCTTCTTTAGACTAGTTGAGTGTCTGGAGCATCAGAATTTGTGGGTTTAATTACAGGCTCAAAATGGCCAGAAACAAAGCGCTTTCTGTTGAAACTCGTCAGTCTATTCTTGTTCTGAGAAATGAAGGCTATTCCATGTGAGAAATTGCCAATGAACTGAAGATCTGGTACAATGCTGTGTAATGCTCCCTTCACAGAACAGCGCAAACTGGCTCTAACCAGAATAGACAGAGGAGTGGGAGACCCCGGTGCACAACTGAGAAAGAGGACAAGTACATTAGAGAGTCTAGTTTGAGAAACAGACGCCTCAAAATTCCTCAACTGGCAGATTCATGAAATAGTACCCGCAAAACACCAGCTCAAAGTCAACAGTGAAGAGGCGACTCCAGGATGCTGGCCTTCAAAAATATTTTATATTTGAGATTCTGTTGACTGTTGACATCTAGTGGAAGCCATATGTACTACAGTCTCAGTCCTACATAAGATTGTATGCAATAGGCACAAAAGAGAAGATGGTCTTTACAAAAAAAATGCTAATCCAAATGGATTTTCCTCTGGTTTTCGCCTGCTATATCACTTCTGTTATACTCACATACATTATTTTAACAAACTTCAGTGTTTCCTATCCAATAGTACTAATTATGTGCATATCCTATTTTCTGGGCCTGAGTGGCATGCTTTTTACTTTGGGCACGCCAGACTCTCCAAAACCGTCACCTCGAGCCGCTCCCTAAGAAGTT
Organism: Brachymystax lenok tsinlingensis; assembly: GCA_030435695.1. NCBI lineage: Eukaryota > Metazoa > Chordata > Actinopteri > Salmoniformes > Salmonidae > Brachymystax > Brachymystax lenok. The sequence goes on along the minus strand of CM059818.1, from coordinate 7,951,014 downwards.
AACAGGTGTGCCTTGTTAAAAGTTAATTTGTGGAATTTCTTTCCTTCTTAATGCATTTGAGTCAGTCAGTTGTGTTGTGACAAGGTAGGGGTGGCATACAACAGATAGCCCTGGTAAAATACCAAGTCCATAGTATGGCAAGAACAGGTCAAATAAGCAAAGAGAGAGTCTATCATTACTTCAAGACATGAAGGTCAATTCAGACATTTTCAAAAATGTATTCAGGTGCAGTCCCAAAAACTATCAAGCGCTATGATGAAACTGGCTCTCATGAGGACCCAGAGTTACCTCTGCTGAAGAGGATAGAGTTACCAGACTCAGAAATTGCAGCCCAAATAAATGCTTCACAGAGATCAAGTAACAGACACATCTCAACATCAACTGTTCAGAGAAGAATGTGAATCAGGCCTTCATGGTCAAATTGCTGCAAAGAAACCACTACTAAAGGACACCAATAATAAGAAGAGACTTGCTTGAGTCAAGAAACTTGAGCAATGAACATTAGACCGATGGAAATCTGTCCTTTGGTCTGATGAGTCCAAATGTGAGATCTTTGGTTCCAACCGCCATGTCTTTGTGAGACGCAGATTAGGTGAACGGATGATCTACGCATGTGTGGTTCCTACCGTGTGGTTCCCAAGCATGGAGGAGGAGGTGTGGTGGGGTGGGGATGCTTTGTTGGTGACACTGTCCGTGATTCATTTAAAATTCAAGGCACACTTAACCAGCATGACTACCACAGCATTCTGCAGCGATACGCCATCCCTTCTGGTAGTCTCTTAGTGGGACTATCATTTGTTGTTCAACAGGACAATGACCCAACACACCTCCAGGCTGTGTAAGAGCTATTTGACCTTGAAGGAGAGTGATGGAGTCCTGCATCAGATGACCTGGCCTCCACAATCACCTGACATCAACCCAATTGAGATTGTTTGGGATGAGGTGGACTGCAGAGTGAAGGAAAAGCAGCCAACAAGTTCTCAGAATATTAGGGGACTCCTTCAATACCGTTGGAAAAGCAATCCAGGTGAAGCTGGTTGAGAGAATGCCAAGAGTGTGCAAAGTTGTCATCAAGGCAAAGGGTGGATCCTTTGAAGAATCTCATATTTTAAATATATTTTGATTTGTTTAACACTTTTTTTGGTTACTACATCAAATCAAGATAAAATGTTATTTGTCACACGCATCAAATACAACACGTGTAGACCTTACCCAACAATGCAATTTTAAGAAAAAGAAATCTATTTATTATGGCCATTGAAATGCTAGCTATTCAAATTAGATCCAACAAGAACATCAAGGGGTTAGAAATACAGGGGATAAAAACAAATGAGTCAGTGTATGCCGATGACTCAAGTTTTTTCTTTAGTCCTTAATCTAGATCCCTGCACAGTCTCATTGAAGATCTTGATTACTTTTCTAGCCTCTCTAGACTATTACCTAATTATGAAAACTGTACCATATTACGTGTTGGATCATTAAAAGACACAGTGTTTACACTACCTTGTAGTTTACCAACAAAATGGGTGGATGGTGAAGTAGACTTACTTGGTAGTCATCTCCAAAAATGTAAATGAATTTACCAAAACCAATTTTAATAGAACATTTGCAAAAATAGATAAGATTATGCAACCATTGAGCGGTAAATACTTGTCTATTTATGGGAAAATCACACTGAATAACTCTTTGGTCCTATCACAGTTTACTTACTTACTAATGGGGCTGCCTACTCCAGACTACTCGTTTTTTAAATCATATGAGCAAAGAAAATAATTTTATTTGGAATGCTAAGCCAGACAAAATTAAACATGTCTATTTATATAATTAATATGAGTTTGGGGGGCTAAAATGATTAAATATTAATGTTTTAAACGTCTCACTAAAAGCTTCACTAATACATAAGTTATACTTAAACCAAAAATGATTCTCCAGTAGATTATTAAGAAAGCCTCATCCTACGTTAAAAATGGCCTTTTTGCCTATTTACAGATTAAAACTTCTGACTAATTGAAAAGCAAATGTTATTTAAAGTATCAGCCTTTCTTAAACAAGCCATACGAAGCTGGTTACAATTTCATTTTTGTGCTCCAGAAAACAAGAACAAATATTACAACAAATGTTATGGTTAAACTCAAATATACTTATTCATAAAAAAACTTCCTTTACGGATCAAAAAAAGGTATTATGTTTATTAATGATATTCTGAATATAAATGGTGAAATGTAAAATATGTCACACATGCAGCTATTGAAAATATATGGAAATATCTGCTCAATCCAAACTTGGAAAAGGGAGAAGGTAGGAAATATATTAAAGATATACAATTTGGCTAATAGGAATTTGCATAAATAGAAAAATATACCAGTTTCGTTTAAGGACAAAAATGTTGACAGCTGCGCAATAAAGTTTGCAAAATAAATGGGAAGAGATTTTCAAAGTACCGTTTCATGGCACATGGTTTATGAATTGGGACAAAAACAACACTTGATTCAACACTTTGAGTTTTAAATTATTATACAACATTCTTGCCACAAACAGAATGCTGTTGTATTGTGTGATGCTGGTGTAGAGGAGTCAGGCGCAGGACAGCAGATATGAGTAAAAATCACAATTTACTCTAAGAATAATCACAATACACAACAAAATTAGCCAAGCCCACAGTAACGGACCGCAGTACAATAAACAAACACTCACAAACAAACATGGGGGAAACAGAGGGTTAAATAATGAACAAGTAATTGTGGGATTGAAACCAGGTGTGTAAAGCATAGACAAAACCAATGCAAAATGAAAAGTGCATCGACGATGGCTAGAATCCGGTGACGTCGACCGCCGCCCGAACAAGGAGGGACCGACTTCGGCGGAAGTTGTGACAGTACCCCCCCTTGACACGCGGCTCCAGCAGTGCGCCGACACCGGCCTCAGGGACAACCTGGAGGACAAGGCGCAGGGCGATCCGGATGGAGATGATGGAACTCCCGCAGCAACGAAGGGTCCAGAACGTCCTCCACCGGCACTTAGCATCTCTCCTCCGGACCGTACCCCTCCCACTCCACGAGGTACTCTAAGAATAATCACAATACACGACAAAATTAGCCAAGCCCACAGTAACGGACCGCAATACAATAAACAAACACTCACAAACAAACTGTGGGTTAAATAATGAACAAGTAATTGTGGGATTGAAACCAGGTGTGTAAAACATAGACAAAACCAATGGAAAATGAAAAGTGGATCGACAATGGCTAGAAAATCGGTGACGTCAACCGCCGAATGCCGCCTGAACAAGGAGAGGGACCGACTTCGGTGGAAGTCGTGACAGCTGTATATACAGTTGTAGTTGGAGGTTTACATACACCTCAGCCAAATACATTTAAATTCAGTTTTTCACAATTCCTGACATTTAATAGTAAAGATTCCCTGTCTTAGGTCAGTTAGGATCACAACTTTATTTTAAGAATGTGAAATATCAGAATAATGGTAGAGAGAATGATTTCTTTCAGATTTTATTTCTTTCATCACATTCCCAGTGGGTCAGACGTTTACATACACTCAATTAGTATTTGGTAGCATTGCCTTTACAACTGTTTAACTTGGGTCAAACGTTTCAGGTAGCCATCCACAAGCTTCCCACAATAAGTTGGGTGAATTGTGTCCCATTCCTCCTGACAGAGCTGGTGTAACTGAGTCAGGTTTGTAGGCCTCCTTGCTCGCACACGCTTTTTCAGTTCTGCCCACAAATGTTCTATAGGATTGAGGTCAGGGCTTTGTGATGGCCACTCCAATACCTTGACTTTGATGTCCTTAAGCCATTTTGCAACAACTTCCTGACTGATGTCTTGAGATGTTGCTTCAATATATCCACATATCCATACTTTCTATAGGATTGAGGTCAGGGATTTGTGATGGCCACTCCAATACCTTGACTTTGATGTCCTTAAGCCATTTTGCCACAATTTCCTGACTGTCTTGAGATGTTGCTTCAATATATCCACATATTTGTCCTGTCTAATGATGCCATCTATTTCGTGCACCAGTCCCTTCTGCAGCAAAGCACCCCCACAACATGATGTTGCTACCCCCATACTTCACGGTTGGGATGGTGTTCTTCAGCTTGCAAGCCTCCCCCTGAAAAACACCAAAAGAAAGATGCCCAGGGTCCCTGCTCATCTGCTTGAACGTGCCTTGGGTATGCTGCAAGGAGGCATGAGGACTGCAGATGTGGCCAGGTCAATAAATTGCAATGTCTAGTACTGTGAGACGCCTAAGACAGCGCTACAGGGAGACAGGATGGACAGCTGATCATCCTTGCAGTGGCAGACCACGTGTAACAACACCAGCACAGGATCGGTACACCCGAACATCACACGTGCGGGACAGGTACAGGATGGCAACAACAACTGCCCGAGTTACACCAGGATTGCACAATCCCTCCATCAGTGCTCAGACAGTCTGCAATAGGCTGAGAGAGGCTGGACTGAGGGCTTGTAGGCCTGTTGTAAGGCAGGTCCTTACCAGACATCATCGGCAACAACGTCGCCTATGGGCACAAACCCACTGTCGCTAGACCAGACAGGACTGGCAAAAAGTGCTTTTCACTGACGAATTGCGGTTTTGTCTCACCAGGGGTGATGGTCGGATTTGTGTTTATCGTTGAAGGAATGAGAGGCCTGTACTCTGGATCGGGATTAATTTGGAGGTGGAGGGTCCGTCATGGTCTTGGGCGGTGTGTCACAGCATCATCGGACTGAGCTTGTTGTAATTGGAGGCAATCTCAACACTGTGCATTACAGGGAAGACATCCTCCTTCCTCATGTGGTACCTTTCCTGCAGGCTCATCCTGACATGAACCTCCAGCATGAAAATGCCACTAGCCATACTGCTCGTTCTGTGCGTGAATGTCAGTCTTCTGCCATGGCCAGCGAAGAGCCCGGATCTCAATCACATTGAGCACGTCTGGGACCTGTTGGATCGGAGGGTGAGGGCTAGGGCCATTCCCCCCAGATATGTCCGGGAACTTGCAGGTGCCTTGGTGGAAGAGTGGGGTAACAACTCACAGCAAGAACTGGCAAATCTGGTGCAGTCCATGAGGAGAAGATGCACTTCAGTACTTAATGCAGCTGATGGCCACACCAGATAGTGACTGTTACCTTTGATTTTAAAACCCCCCTTTGTTCAGGGACACATTATTCCATTTCTGTCCACATGTCTGTGGAACTCAGTTCAGTTCATGTCTCAGTTGTCGAATCTTGTTATGTTCATAAATATATTTACACATGTTAAGTTTGCTGAAAATAAACAGCTGACAGTGAGAGGACATTTATTTTTTTACTGAGTTTATATAGTTTTATCTAAAAAGGATAACTTTTTAATGTTTCACTATTCTTATTTTTATGATTTTCACTGAGTAGGAAGCTCCTCCCCTTCCTCCTCTGAGGAGCATCCACTGGTCCACTCGAGTCCAACAAATGAACTGTCAACAGTTTCCAGTTTTGTTTGCAAACACTGCTATATTTTATCTGATCACACACGCATGGCAGATGTCATGTCGAGCCTCTTTTCCATGAACCAATGCCTTGCAAAAGCATTCATCCCCCTTGGCATTTTTCCTATTTTGTTGCATTTCAACCTGTAATTTAAATAGATTTTCATTTTGATTTCATGTAAGGGAATTTCTTGTCTTCCAGAAATTTGAGAATGGGACGGAGGTTCACCTTCCAGCAGAACAATGACCCTAAGCATACTGCTAAAGCAACACTCGAGAGGTTTAACATTTAAATGTCTTGGAATGGCATAGTCAAAGCCCAGACTTCAATCCAATTGAGAATCTGTGGTGCAACTTAAAGGTTGCTGTACACCAGCGGAACCCATCCAACTTGAAGGAGCTGGAGCAGTTTTGCCTTGAAGAATGGGCAAAAATTCCAGTGGATAGATGTGCCAAGCTTATAGAGACATACCCCAAGAGACTTGCAGCTGTAATTGCTGCAAAAGTTGGCTCTACAAAGTATTGACTTTGGGGGGTGAATAGTTATGGACGCTCAAGTTTTCCGTTTTTTTTAAATCTAATTTCTTGGGTTTTTTTTAGAAAAAAAAATATTTTGCATCTTCATAGGCATGTTGTGTAAATCAAATGATACAACAAACCCCCCAAAAATCTATTTTAATTCCAGGTTGTAAGGCAACAAAATAGAAAAAATATCAAGGGGTGTGAATACGTTTGCATGCCACTGTAGTTGGTACAATGATTCTCTACACTATACATTGCTTGTTTTGTCACATAAACTGAAATTAGGCAAACTGTTCGAATTTAGCAACCAGGAAATAGCGGAGTGATTTCTGCATATTGCACTTTTAAGCAAACCAGACAGCACAATTATTATTGTTTCTTTTTTTGACGGATAGCCAGGGGCACACTCCAACACTCAGACATAATTTACAAACAAAGTTTAATGAGTCCGCCAGCTCATAGGCAATAGGGATTACCAGGGATTTTCTCTTGATAAGTGTGAATTTGACAATTGTCCTGTCCTGCTAAGCATTCAGAATGTAATGAGAACTTTTGGGATAAGGAAAAGATGTTTGTAGTAAAAAGTACATTCTTTTCTTTAGGCAGTGCTTGAGGCTACATACCCAGTGTCACAACCGGCCGTGACCGGGAGTCCCATAGCACAGCGCACAATTGGCCCAGCGTCGTCTGGGTTAAACATGGGGAAGTAATGCTGCTTTAAATGTTGATAAATGTATTATCCCATTTTGGAGAAAAAGGCATTCAAACATTTTGCTGTGATTTTCACACTTTGAACAGCTACAGTGCTGTTCTTTGTTTATGCCCATTTAACATTATTCACACCCTCTAAAAAGCCTTAGACACACCCATCTCTTAAAGAATCAGCATAGGAACACATGAAAATGTAGCCATGTGCTAAAGCAGTGAGTTAGTGCTTAAAAAACAAAGTAAAAGATTTCAACAATAAAATACTTTATTAACTTCAAGTGCTTAACGTAGTAGCCTACAATTAGGAAAAACTTAACACACAAATACATAAAGGAAAAAACAATATCTAAACTTATATAAGAGAATTTGAGTGACTTTGGTTCAGATCATGATATGATATGAACAAAGGAATCTAGCCTGAATGCATATTTTTGTCCTGCCCTGTCCATGGCCTTGTCATAGCAAAAGTCCTAAAAATATATGTTTGCTGGGTTGTGTCCACTCTGGGTGATGCTTTCACATCTCTGGGAGGAAGGACGTCAACATTGCACATCAGTTAAAACCTGGGTCCATCTGAGTGAAAGCTCCTTGGCCACAACAACACCAGGCTCCAGACAATTAAAGATGTAAAGGAGGAACGCAGACAAACATAGACAAGATATTAAAACCTTGCATACCAACCATAACATTCATAAATTGTGTTCATGTAGATAGCCAGCTAGTTGAATAAGCAAAAAACTTACTCAAAATCTATAATCCATTAGCTAGCTAGCAATCATTTCATTGTGGCTAGCTCACTAGCCAACTTAGACACTTATACAGTGCATTCGGGAAAATATTCAAACCCTTTGACTTGTTCCACATTTTGTTACGTTACAGACTTATTCTAAATTGGAATCAATAGTTTTTTCTCCCCTCATCAATCTACACACAATACCCCTTAATGACATAGCAAAAACTGGTTTTTAGACATTGTTGAAAATGCATAAAAAAATATAAATCTAATTGACAAGTATTCAGACCCTTTACCCAGTACTTTGTTGAAGCACCTTTGGTAGCGATCACAGCCTCGAGTCTTCCTGGGTATGACACTACAAGTTTGGCACACATGTATTTGTGGAGTTTATCCTATTCTTCTCTTCAGATCCTCTCAAGCTCTGTCAGGTTGGATGGGGAGCGTCGCTGCACAGCTATTTTCAGGTCTCTCCAGAGATGTTCAATCTTGGTTTCAGCAGATCAAAGAATATTGTTCATCTTCTTAGGGAGCGGCTCCCGAGGTGACGGTTTTGGAGAGTCTGGCGTGCCCAAAGTAAAATGCCTCCCACTCAGGCCCAGAAAATAGGATATGCACATAATTAGTACTATTGGATAAGAAACACTCTGAAGTTTCTAAGAGTGTTAAAATATTGTCTGTGAGTATAACAGATCGGATATAGCAGGCGAAAACCCGAGGAATTTCTGTCCTGGAAAAAGTGTATTTGACACATTGCCTCATTTTGAACCCCTCCCTACTGAAAATGACTTTATATGGGAGTACGATTGCAGTACCTATTGCTTCCACTCGATGTCAACAGTCTCTAGACAGTGTTTGATGATGTTATAGTTGCTCTGGATGGTAATAGAAGAAGAATTTCGGAAGTGGTCGTCGGATGTAAACAGAAGAGGATGCGCGTTCACGGGCTCGCGCGTGCTGTGGTTTTTTCCTTTCCTATCGCCCAGTTTATAATCCGGTTTAAATATTATACTAAATATACATAAAAGTGTTCCTAAGGATACATTATCAATGATGTTTGATTGTTCTTGGACAAGTGTATAGGTATAGGTTGAAAGCGTTCTCTTCAAGATTCAATGGGCGAGTGGACGCTGTATTTTATGAACATAATGCGCCAACCAAACAGAGATTTATGGATATAATAAATCACTTTTTGGGAAGCCCTCAGCAGAAGTTCTTCAAAAGGTAAGAGATTTGTTTTCGCTGTGAAATGTGTTTTGTTTGAACCGCGATGGTTTATGAATTTATGCTAATGGAAAAAAATATTGGAGGTGCTACCCTCAAACAATCAAATGTAGTGCTTTCGCCGTAAAGCCTTTTTGAAATCTGACAACGCTGTGGTATTGCCAAGAAGAAGAGCTTTTGATGACTATGCAACACTTGTATATTGATGAATGTTTAATAATTCAACTTTTGGATTTTGAATTTGGCGCCTTGCATTTCACCGGGTAGTGTGGGAGGTCTCAAACCAGTCTCAGACCACTCCCGGTGGGGCGCCCCACCACTCCCTAAGTAGTTAACATGGTCTGAGACCTTTAGGTGCCTTTTGGCAAATTACAAGCGGCCACTCTACCATAAACGCGTGTTTGGTTTGAGTGCTGCAGAGATGGTTGTCCTTCTGGAAGGTTCTCCCATCTCCACAGAGGACCTCTGGACCTCTGTCAGAGTGACAATTGCTCTGATTGCTCAGTTTGGCCAGGCGGCCAACTCTCGGAAGAGTCTTGGTGGTTCCAAATTTCTTCCATTTAGGAATGATGGAGGCCACTGTGTTCTCGGGAACCTTCAATGCTGCAGACATTTTTTGGTACCCTTTCCCAGATGTGTGCCTCAACACAATCCTGTCTCGGAGAGGCATTTCTGGTGTAATTCGGGCAGTTGTTGTTGCCATCCTGTACCTGTCTCGCAGGTGTGATGTTCGGATGTACCAATCCTGTGCAGGTGTTGTTAAACGTGGTCTGACACTGCGAGGACGATCAGCTGTCCGTCCTGTCTCCCTGTAGCGCTGTCTTAGGTGTCTCACAGTACGGACATTGCAATTTATTGCCCTGATCACATCTGCAGTCCTCATGCATCCTTGCAGCACGCCTAAGGCATGTTTACACAGATGAGCAAGGACCTTGGGCATCTTTATTTTGGTGTTTTTCAGAGTCAGAACAAAAGAACTCTTTAGTGTCCTAAGTTTTCATAACTGTGACCTTAATTGCCTACCGTCTGTAAGCTGTTAGTGTCTTAATGTTCATTAATTGTTTTTGGTTCATTGAACAATCATGGGAAACAGTGTTTAAATCCTTTACAATGAAGATCTGTGAAGTTTTTTGATTTGTACAAATTATCTTTGAAAGACAGGGTCCGGAAAAAGGGACGTTTCTTTTTTTGCCTAGTTTATGATGGGATGTATACACAATATGGACAGAATAAGGACAGAACATGTTTTATATTTGAAAAATAGTATATATATATCAATAGTTCAACAGGATAGACCTTGACTAGAATAGATACATATGAAGTGGGAAAAACAGTATGTAGACCGTATTCAAGTGACCAGTGTTCCATGACTATGTATATAGGGCAGCAGCCTCTAAGGTGCATGGTAGAGTAACCGGGTTGTAGCCGGCTAGTGACAGTGAATAAAGTTAAGGGCAGGGTACTGGGCGGAAGCCGGCTAGTGGTGACTAACAATCTGATGGTCTTGACATAGAAGCTGTTTTTCAGACTCTCTGTCCGTGCGTTGATGCACCTGTACTGGCCTCGCCTTCTGGATGGTAGCGGGGTGATCAGGCCTTGGCTCGGTTGGCTGAGGTCTGTGCTGGTATTCTTGGCCTTCCTGTGACACTGGGTTCTGGAGATGACTTGGAGGGCAGCCAGTGAGCCTCTTGTGATGCGTTGGGCAGACCGCACCACCCTCTGGAGAGACCTGCGGTTGCGGACGGTGCAGTTGCCATACCAGGCGTTGATACAGTCCGACAGGATGCTCTCCGTGCTGCATCTGTAAATGTTTTTAACTACTTACGGAGTGGTGGGGCGCTAGCTCCTGACACTACCCGGTGAAATGCAAGGCGCCAAATTATTATACATTCATCAATATACAAGTGTTGCATAGTCATCAAAAGCTCTGCTTCTTGGCAATATCACAGCGTTGTCAGATTTCAAAAAGGCTTCACGGCGAAAGCACAACATTTGATTGTTTGAGGGTAGCACCTCCAATATTTCTGCATTAGCATAAATTCATAAACCATTGCGGTTCACACAAAACACATTTCACAGCGAAAACAAATCCCTTACCTTTTTCAGGTCCCCATGCCATTTCCTGTACCTATTCGCTTACTCCAATCTCCCTGAGTCTTTGTATATAGACTGCTGACATCTAGTGGAAGCCATAGGTACTGCAGTCTCAGTCCTGGTAACAAATTGATTCAATAGGGAGTGTGTCTAACAGAGCCAAAGGTCACCAGAAATTGATTTCCGGATGGTTTTTTCTCTGGTTTTTGCCTGCTAAATGAGTTCTGTTATACTCACAGACATTATGTTAACACTTTTAGAAACTTCAGAGTGTTTCCTATCCAATAGTACTATTTATGTGCATATCCTATTTTCTGAGCCTGAGTGGCAGGCATTTTTCTTTGGGCACGCCAGACTCTCCAAAACCGTCACCTGACCTGCCGCTCCCTAAGAAGTTAAGGGTCTTAGTGGCCAAGTTGGAATTCTTCAGCCTATGTTTGAAAAAGCTTTTTTGCGCCTTCTTCAACACACTGTCTGTGTGGGTGGGCCATTTCAGATTGTCAGTGATGTTTACGCCGAGGACTTTAAGCTTTTTTCCTTCTCCAATGCCTCCCCTTTCTCCTGAAGTCCACGATCTGCCCCTTCATTTTTTTTTTTACATTGAGGGAGAGGTTACTTTCCTGATACAACTCCGCCAGGACCCTCATCTCTTCCCTGTAGGCTGTCTTGTTGTTGTTGGTAATCAGGTCTACCACTGTTGTGTAATTTGCGAACTTGATTGAGTTGGAGATGTGTGTGACCATGCAGTCATGGGGGAACAGAGAGCACAGGAGGGGGCTGAGCACGCACCCTTGTGGGGCCCCTGTGTTGAGAATCAGCGTAGTGGAGGTGTTGTTGCCAACCTTTACCATCTGGGGGAGGGGGGCATCAGGAAGTCCAGGACCCAGTTGCATAGGGCGGGGTTCAGACCCAGGGCCCTGAGCTTAATGATGAGCTTGGAGGATACTATGGTGTTGAAGGCTAAGCTGTAGTCATTTACATAGGTATTCCTCTTTCCCAGATGGGATAAGGCAGTGCGATGGTGATTGCGTCATCCATAGATCTATTGGGGCGGTATGCTAATTGCAGTGGGTCTAGTGTGTTGGGTAAGGTGGAGGTGATATGACCCTTAATTAAACACCCAAAGGTTGATGTCTGCCCCCGGGGGAAATCAAATTAGCATAATAAAAACATACCCATAAAAATCTGTCAGTTTAAGCTATAGATATGTTTTTTTTTGCATCCACCTTTTTAACACTTTTACATTTGCAGGGAAAGGTGACAGAGCTAGAACGGTGTTTGTCAGACCATTTCACAAAATTGTCTGTAACCTCCAAACAGTTTGGCCTACAAACTATTATGACCCCTCTATAAAAAGATGAGTTTCTCACGGACATAATTGTGTTCTCTCTTTGTTCTACGACCCCTACAAGCATCTTGGGACTCATCTAAAGTTGATACAGCCGATCTGCCAACTTCCGTCTGTGTCCGAACAGTTTTGGTGGCCCTTGGCTAGGAAAGATTCTGTATTTTCTCCATATCTAAACAACTTTGTAAGTTCACATGTTCAAGAAGGCATTTCTGTAAAACAAAAACATGTTTTATTTGATTTACTTTTACATTCAAATGCCTCTCTTGTGAAGTAGTGATGTGCGACATATGCCCAGCTTTCTGTAACGGGTCACACATGGTTGAGAAACTCTGTACTGTACTGCCAGTGTTATGTGGCAGCACTACTGCCTATGTGTAAAAAGGCTGTGTATGGTGAGAGTGTTTGTGTGGGGAGGGGGTGTGTGTGTATGGAGTTGGTGGTGCGTGCAGTGATGTGGGCTGGTGTGAATAAAATGCCAAGGCCAAATTATTGTGGCAGCCCACCCCTGCATGCCATTATTTAACCGTGCTTCCATTATAGCATTTCTTAGCCATTAGCCATACATTATGCACGTTATTGACACATTCCTAAAGAAAACTCTATAAAACCGTGAACTGTATCTACCTCAGATAGCAAAACACACAAGTTTGGTCAGAAGCTATTGGTCAACCTAATACAGTGAGCAAAAGAATTGGGACAGTGACACATTTTTTGTTGTTTTGGCTCTGTACTCCAGCACTTTAGAGTTGAAATTATACAATGGCTATGAGGTTAAAGTGCAGACTGCACATTAACTTCATAGTCATGGTATTACTTCAAATCCAAAGTCATGGAGTACAGAGACAAAACAACAAAACATTTGTCACTGTCCCAATACTTTTTGGAGCTCACTGTATATTAAGATGATATATCCCCCATCAGTAATATTTTATCTTCAGTTTTATTTAATTTTCACAAATGTATTACTATACATCTAGTTTATTTCTGACAGGAAGTCAGGATAATACAATACTTAAGATGGTAAAAGGGGAGCAAATTCTACGTGTTTTTTAAGGCACAGCAAGGAGTTATGCACAGTCGCATTCACAGTGTTGCTTATTGTTCCAGAGAGGCCAATATAGCCTTGCCCCAAAAACATCCATAAGAGCTGTTGAGAACTCAAAATAGGATGTGATTATTCTTCACACAGTAGCCTAGCTATGGGGTTGACAGTGAATGACTGAGAGAAGATGAATCCCGGGGTTGTCCGTGAGGAATGATGAGCCAGACAGCAGGAGACTGGCGCCCTTGCGTCCTGTGTGGCCCAGAGACCTTGCTTTGGCCCGCTGATGAGTTTAGATGTTATCGGAGGTGAGGGGTCTGTTAAAAGGGTCTTAAAGGAGGACCTTGGGGGTAGAGGGGCGAGAGGGCCAACCGTGTCAAGCTGGGTGGTGTTGTAGAGAGAGAGAGGGGTTGGGGGCATGAGGTGGAATTACTCTCACCTTTTAGAAAAACCCACGCCACTATAATCTCGCCACCTATGATTGGATTTCCCACTGAGTTCCTAGAAGTCTTTGAGGGCTGTAGGAATAGGCTTGCCTACAAAGTGCACTTTAGCCTTGATACGCCCAAATCCTCACCAAGATGGGGTTACACCCATCATATGTTCTCACATACTGTATAGAAGGGTTGGTAGGTGGCCATTATCAAATCAAAATAAAATTAAGTTTGATTGGTCACATGCAGCGAAAACAACAGGTGTAGACTTTACAGTGAAATGCTTACTTACGAGTCCATTCCCAACAAAGAAAAGTAAAAAATTAAGACAAATATTTGCTAAATAAAAGAGGAAATAGTAACAATAAAAACAATAACGAGGCTATATATAAGGAGTACCAGTGCCGAGTCAATGTGCAAGGGTACGAGGTAGTTGAGGTAATTTAGGTAATACAGTATGTACATGTGGGTAGGAATAAAAGTGACTAGGCAATCACAATATATAATAAACACAGTAGCAGCAGCATATGTGAAGTGTGTCTATGTGTGGGTGTGTATGTGGTGTCAATATGCATGTGTGTGTGTTTTGTGTGTGTGAGCATACAGTATGTAGCGTGTGTGTGTGTTGGAGTGTCAGTGTAGTGAGTGTGAGTGTGTGCATAGAGCCAGTGCAAGTAAGTCAGTGCAAAACAATTAAGATAATGTGGCTTGCGAAAGTATTCACCCCTCTTGGAATTTTTCCTATTTTGTTGCCTTACAACCTGGAATTTAAATGTATTTTTGTATATCATTTGATTTACACAACATGCCTACCACAAAAATTATTTTGTGAAACAAACAAGAAATAAGACAAAAAAAACAGACAACTTGAGAGTGCATAAATACAATACTTTGCTAAAGCCACCTTTTGCAGGAATTATGGGATTTATGCCCATTCTTCAAGGCAAAACTGCTCCAGCTCCTTCAAGTTGGATGGGTTCCACTGGTGTACAGCAATTTTTAAGTCATACCACAGATTCTCAATTGGATTGAGGTCTGGGCTTTGACTAGGCCATTCCAAGACATTTAAATGCTTTGCAGCTCCTGTTGCCTCTCTGATTAATGCCCTCCTTGCCTGGTCCAGGAGTTTTGGTGGGCAGCCCTCTCTTGGCAGGTTTGTTGTGGTGCCATATTCTTACATTTTTTTTATAATGGATCTAATGGTGCTCCGTGGGATGTTCAAAGTTTCTGATGTTTTTTTATAACCCAACCCTGATCTGTTCTTCTCCACAACTGTGTCCCTGACCTGTTGGGAGAGCTCCTTGGTCTTCATGGTGCTGCTTGCTTGGTGGTGTTGCAGACTCTGGGACCTTTCAGAACAGGTGTATACATACTGAGATCATGTGACAGATCATGTGACACTTTGATTGCACACAGGATGACTTTATTTAACTAATTATGTGACTTCTGAAAGTAATTGGTTGCACCAGATCTTACTTAGGGGCTTCATAGCAAAGGGGGTGAATACATATGCACGCACCAATTTTCCATTCTTTATTTTTTTTAACTTCTTGGGGATTGCTGGTGCGCTAGCACCCCAATCCCGACACTACCAGGTGAAATGCAAGGCGCCAAATTCAAAATCCAAATGTTGAATTATTAAACATCCACCAATATACAAGTGTTCCATACTAATCAAAAGCTCTGTTTCTTGGCAATATCACAGCGTTGTCAGATTTCAAAAAGGCTTTACGGCGAAAGCAGCACATTTGATTGTTTGAGGGTAGCACCTCACATATTTTTCCCATAGCCATGAATCCATTAGCCATCACGGCACACACATAACACATTTCACAGCGAAAACAAATCAATTACCTGTTGAAGAACTTTTGCTGAGGTCTTCCTAAGTGTCCAACGAAGACAATCCATGGTTCTTTTGTTAGAAAAAGTAATGTATTTTATCCATAAATCTCCATTTGATTTGCGCGTTATAATCAGAAACGACAGCTTCCACTACTCCATTGAAACGTGACGAGAACTCGTTCAACTTATACCTATAAACTTGTCCAAGAACAATCCAACATAGTTTTAAATGTATCCTTAGGAACACTTTTACGTATATTTACTATTATAAATCAATCGGAATATAAACTGATCAATAAAGACAGAAAAAAACACACAGCGCGCCTTGTCGGGAGCGCGCATTCCCTTGTGTTGACATAAATGGGACACTTCCTGGTTTCCTCTTCTTCTCTGCTCTAATGCATCCAAAATGAAAATGAACTGTCTCGAGACTGTTGACATCCAGAGGAAGCGATGGGTACTGCATTCATATGCCCTTTTATGGGCATTTTCATGAGGGAGGGGTTCCAAATTAGCAATGTGTCAAAACCACTTTTTCCAGGACAGAAATTCCTCGGGGTTTCGCCTACCATATGCGTTCTGTTTTACTCACAGACAAATGGTTAACACCTTTGGAAAATTCAGAGTGTTTCCTATCCAATGGTACTAAATATGTGCATATCCGATTTTCTGGGCCTGAATGGGAGGCATTTTACTTTGGGCACGCCAGGCTCTCCAAAACGGTCACCTCGTGCGCCGATCCCTAAATAACCAAGTAATTTTTTTCATTTCATTTCACCAATTTGGACAATTTTGGGTATGTCCATTACATTAAATCCAAATAAAAATCTATTTAAATTACAGGTTGTAATGCAACAAAATAGGAAAAATGCCAAGGGGAATGAATACTTTTGCGATGCACTTTAGAGGTCCTGGATGTCAGGAAGTCTGGCCCCAGTGATGTACGCCGACAGAAATGGCAGCCTCGCTTCACGTTCTCAGCCTCGCTTCACGTTCTCAGGAAACCATGCAGTATTTTGTTTTTCTATGTATTACTTCTTACATTGTTACCCCCGGGAAATATTAAGTTTTATTACATACAAGCGGGAGGAACTATTGGATATAAGAGCAACGTCAACTTACCAACATTACGACCAGGAATACGACTTTCCCGAAGAGGATTCTCTGTTTGCTACCCCAACTGGGACAATAGACTGGATAGCATCTCTCCCGAGTATTTTAATCGCCAATGTACAGTCTCTGGACAACAAAGTAGACGAAATCAGATCAAGGGTTGCCTTTCAGAGAGACATCCGAGACTGCAACGTTCTTCGCTTCACGGAAACATGGCTCACTCAGGACACGTTATCAGAGTCCATACAGCCACCTGGTTTCTCCACGCATCGCGCCGACAGAAAAAAACATCTATCTGGTAAGAAGAAGGGTGGGGGTGTGTGTCTTATGATTAACGAGACGTGGTGTGATCATAACAACATACAGGAACTCAAGTCCTTTTGTTCACCTGACATAGAATTCCTTACAATCAAATGCAGACCGCATTATCAACCAAGAGAATTCTCCTCGATTATAATCACAGCCGTGTACATCCCCCCTCAAGCTGATAAATCGACGGCACTGAAAGAAATCCATTGGACTCCATTGGAAACCACATATCCTGAGGCTGCATTTATTGTGGCTGGGGATTTTAATAAGGCTAATTTGAAAACAAGGCTCCCTAAATTTTATCAGCATATCGAATGTGCCACCCGGGCTGGTAAAATCCTGGATCATTGTTATTCCAACTTCCGTGATGCATACAAGGCTATTCTCCGCCCTCCTTTCGGCAATTCTGACCATGACTCCATTTTGTTTCTCCCAGCCTACAGACAGAAACTAAAACAGGAAATGCCCGTTCTCAGGTCTGTTCAACGCTGGTCAGATCAATCTGATTCCATGCTGCAAGATTGCTTCGAGCACGTGGACTGGGATATGTTCCGGATAGCATCTGACAACAACATTGATGTATATGCTGATTCGGTGAGTGAGTTTATTAGCAAGTGCATTGGTGATGTTGTACCCAGAGCAAATATTAAAACCTTCCCCAACCAGAAACCGTGGATTGATGGCAGCATTCGCGCAAAACTGAAAGCGCGAACCACTGCTTTTAACCAGGGTAAGGCTACCGGAAACATGACTTAATACAAGCAGTGTAGCTATTCCCTCCGCAAGGCAATCAAACAAGCTAAGCGTCAATATAGAGACAAAGTAGAGTCACAATTCAGCGGCTCAGACACAAGAGGAATGTGGCAGGGTCTACAGTCAATCACGGACTACAAAAAGAAAACCAGCCCCGTTGCGGACCATGATGTCCTGCTCCCAGACAAACTAAACAACTTCTTCGCTCGCTTTGAGGACAATACATTGCCACCGACACGGCCTGCTACCAAAACCTGCGGGCTCTCCTTCACCGCAGCCAATTTGAGAAAAAAACATTTAAATTTGTTAACCCTCGCAAGGCTGCCGGCCCAGATGGCATCCCTGGCCGTGTCCTCAGAGCATGCACAGACCAGCTGGCTGGTGTGTTTACGGACATATTCAATCAGTCACTATCCCAGTCTGCTGTTCCCACATGCTTCAAGAGGGCCACCATTGTTCCTGTTCCCAAGAAAGCTAAGGTAACTCAGCTAAATGACTATTGCCCTGTAGCACTCACTTCCGTCATCATGAAGTGCTTTGAGAGATTAGTCAAGGATCATATCACCTCCATCCTGCCAGACACCCTGGACCCACTCCAATTTGCTTACCGTCCCAATAGGTCCACAGACGACGCAATCGCAATCACACTGCATACTGCCCTAACCCATCTGGACAAGAGGAATACTTATGTAAGAATGCTGTTTATCGACTACAGCTCAGCATTTAACACCATAGTTCCCTCCAAGCTCGTCATTAAGCTCGAGACCCTGGGTCTCGACCCAGCCCTGTGCAACTGGGTCCTGGACTTCCTGACGGGTCGGCCCCAGGTGGTGAGGGTAGGAAACAACATCTCCACCCCGCTGATCCTCAACACTGGGGCCCCACAAGGGTGCGTTCTCAGCCCTCTCCTGTACTCCCTGTTTACCCATGACTGCGTGGCCAAGCACGCATCCAACTCAATCATCAAGTTTGCTGACGACACTACAGTGGTAGGCTTGATTACCAACAACGACGAGACAGCCTACAGGGAGGAGGTGAGGGCCCTCGGAGTGTGGTGTCAGGAAAATAACCTCTCACTCAATGTCAACAAAACAAAGGAGATGATCGTGGACTTCAGGAAACAGCAGAGGGAGCACCCACCTATCCACCTCGAGGGGACAGTAGTGGAGAAGGTGGAAAGTTTTAAGTTCCTCGGCGTACACATCACGGACAAACTGAATTGGTCCACCCACACAGACAGCGTGGTGAAGAAGGCACAACAGCGCCTCTTCAACCTCAGGAGGCTGAAGAAATTTGGCTTGTCACCAAAATCACTCACAAACTTCTACAGATGCACAATCGAGAGCATCCTGTCGGGCTGTATCACCGCCTGGTACGGCAACTGCTCCGCCCACAACCGTAAGGCTCTCCAGAGGGTAGTGAGGACTGCACAACGCATCACCAGGGGTAAACTACCTGACCTTCAGGACACCTACACCACCCGATGTCACAGGAAGGCCAAAAAGATCATCAAGGACAACAACCACCCGAGCCACTGCCTGTTCACCCCGCTATCAGGCGAGGTCAGTACAGGTGCATCAAAGCTGGGACCGAGAGACTGAAAAACAGCTTCTACCTCAAGGCCATCAGACTGTTAAACAGCCATCACTAACATTGAGTGGCTGCTGCCAACATACTGACTTAAATCTCTAGCCACTTTAAACATAGGAATTGGATGTAACAATGTATCACTAGCCACTTTAAACAATTTTGTATATAATGTTTACGTATCCGACATACTCATATCAAATGTATACACTGTACTCTAAACCATCTACTGAATCTTGCCTATGCCGTTCGGCCATCGACCCAAATCTCTAGCCACTTTAATAATTATAATTGGATGAAATAATGTATCACTAGCCACTTTAAACAATGCCATTTATGTAATGTTTACATATCCTACATTACTCATCTCATATATATATGTGTATATACTGTACTCCATACCATCTACTGCATCTTGCCTATGCCGGTCAGCCATCGCTCATCCATATATTTATATGTACATACTAGTATTAATTCCTTTACTCTTGTGTGTATAAGGTAGTTGTTGTGAAATTGTTAGATTACTTGTTAGATACTACTGCATGGTCGGAACTAGAAGCACAAGCATTTCGCTACACTCGCATCTGCTAACCATGTGTATGTGACAAATAAAATGTGATTTGATGATTTGAGTTGATTTGCACACTACCCTCTGTAGCACCTTGCAGTCGAGCATTTGCCATAGCAAGTGGTGATGCAGCCAGGCAAGATGCTCTCTATCTTTTGAGCTTATTTACTGGAAAGCTGTTAGTTTCAATTAAAGCCCATTGCAATCCTCACCCCATAGATCTCTGTGGGTCTTGATCAGGAAATGAATGGCAAAACTATTATAAATATATTACTTTCTTTGGTTCTTTCCAAGAGTTCCCTAGCCTGTAATTGTTTCTTGAGTTGTTCAGTGACCAGTCACCAAACAACATAGACTTGCAGTGGACTGCATTTTCTACACATCTCTAGTAGTCAGAGAATAAGACAAAGATAAGCTTTGTACATGGTATAAGCCTAGTCTCCCTTCCATAGACAGATGATAGTATCACCAATCACACAAACACAGAGACCCACGCAGACACATATCCACACAGATTCCTGAGCTCTGTAAATCAGTCCCACGCCTACACAGGTCTTTGCATATAGCTTTCCCTCAGCAAGGCTCCTGCAGAGATGTGGTTTTGCAAACCTCTGGTAATCAGGCTCTGTTTTTTAATCAAATCAGCAGTAATATCCTCCAAGTGGTGGGTGGCTCCCACAGCTGTACTAATTCACGCTGGCAAGCAGGGTGCTGGCTTTGGTTACTTCGCCACTGTGGCTCGGTCCATAAAGAGGCTGTGCAGGGGAATGATCTATGACATAGATTGCAGGCCTCATTTTGGGCAACTTTTCTAATTTGCTTTTTTTTCTCTTACTCTTCTCCCCACACTGCCACCGTGTAATTCACAGCATGGCTTGATTCATGGTTTTGTGTCAGGGGCTGTCGTTACAGCCTTATTTCATCCCCTAAATGGCTTTACTAGATACTGGACACTGTAGAGGTCACAGTCTGATCAACTGAGACATTCTGAACTGGTTCATATGTTCTTGTCGTGTTTTCATGAACCAGGATTAATAAATGAGTGTTATGTTATCAGCAACTATTACTCAACACTGTCAAAGTTACAAAAAAATCTGTTAGGATTGTATTAGTATTGATGGCCTCAATGCATATAGTCAAACCAGAGTTCCAGATAAACATAATGCAGCATTAACAAATATGCATTTCTACATGCCTGCTTCTCATGACAGTAAATTGTTATGAGAATACAAGGTTAGAAGCGATGAACTAAAAATATCATCAAGCAAATCATCTTACTATGCTTTTGACATAAAATATGTCCAACCTCTGTAAGTGCCCTTTGATCTTCAACACAGTGTTTAAAAAAACTGTAATTGATGTTGCTCTGAAGAGGTGAAGATTTAGTATTTTATTACGGTCCACTTCTACTCACGTTTTTGTACTGAGGGAATGGTTCCCTGTGAAAATGATAAACTAGACAATTTGAGTGGTGTAACAAAATGATGATTTGAATCGAATGTGATGTGCTTTTCAAAAATAATCCCGAAATGGATATTTGAAAATATTGATCCAACAAATGTAGACTATTCCAAACAAATCTGCCTGTAACTCACACACTTGTTCTCCAGAGACTGTTTAAAGAGGTATGCCATTTGTAAATTTGGACAACTGTTTTAATGCTATATCGTGAATCCAAGAGGCACCGATGCATATCTCTGCTGTTGAAAAATAATGATTACTTAAAAAAAAAGATTGATGTAAAATTCTTCAATTCTTTGCAATTAAGGTGCCGATTTAGCATTGGCTTCATCATTGGAACTCAATTATTTTCAGGACAAAAAAATAAAATAAGTCAATCGCAAAAGGCTTTCATAAAGCCTGTTTTCCAAGCTGGACAAATTACTTTTGACAGAGTTGTGGAATTGTCCCAGGGCAGTCTTTCCTTATTGAATACAGGGAACCAGGATTATGTGAGTCAATATATGAATTACATTTAATTTCCCAGGAATATCAGAAGTACTTTTATTTTCAGTGTATGTATTTCTCATCTCATACTCTGGCAGCAAAAAAATACAAGACCCCTTTGAAGTTGTTTTGGGGGAAACAGCATGGAGTTAATAAAGCTTAGTGAAATAAACTCATCAAAAAAAGAAACGTCTTCTCACTGTCAACTGCGTTTATTTTCAGCAAACTTACCATGTGTAAATATTTGTATGAACATAACAAGATTCAACAACTGAGACATGAACTGAACAAGTTCCAAAAACGTGTGACTAACAGAAATGGAATAATGTGTCCCTGAACAAAGGGGGTTCAAATTCAAAAAAGTAACACTCAGTATCTGGTGTGGCAACCAGCTGCATTAAGTACTGCAGTGCATCTCCTCCTGCATCAGATTTGACAGTTCTTGCTGTGAGATGTTACCACACTCTTCCACCAAGGCACCTGCAAGTTCCCGGACATATCTGGGGGGAATGGCCCTAGCCCTCACCCTCCGATCCAACAGGTCCCAGACGTGCTCAATGGGATTGAGATCCGGGCTCTTCGCTGGCCATGGCAGAACACTGACATTCCTGTCTTGCAGGAAAACATGCACAGAACAAGCAGTATGGCTGGTGGCATTGTCATGCTGGAGGGTCTTGAGCCTGCAGGAAGGGTACCACATGAGGGAGGAGGATGTCTTCCCTGTAATGCACAGTGTTGAGATTGCCTGCAATGACAGCAAGCTCAGTCCGATGATGCTGTGACACACCTCCGCAGACCATGACGGACCCTCCACCTCCAAATCGATCCCGCTCCAGAGTACAGGCCTCGGTGTAATACTCATTCCTTTGGCGATAAACGCGATTCCAACCATCACCCCTGGTGAGACAAAACCGTGACTTGTCAGTGAAGAGCACTTTTTGCCAGTCCTGTCTGGTCCAGCGACGGTGGGTTTGTGCCCATAGGCGACGTTGTTGCCGGTGATGTCTTGTGAGGACCTGCATTACAACAGGCCTACAAGCCCTCAGTCCAGCCTTTGCGGACAGTCTGAGCACTGATGGAGGGATTGTGCGTTCCTGGTGTAACTCGGGCAGTTGTTGTTGCCATCCTGTACCTGTCCCACAGGTGTGATGTTCGTATGTACCGATCCTGTGCAGGTGTTGTTAAACGTGGTCTAGAAGAAAAAGAAACGCACACCTATATAGGCGAGGTGCTGGCTAGCGGAGTGGAAAACTTGAAAATAAAGAAGAGCCCCACACTCTAGGAGCTCAGATGCAAAAAATATTTTATGTCCAACGTTTCGACAGGCAAGCTGTCTTCATCAGGGTTAAACGTAGTCTGCCACTGCGAGGATGATCAGCTGTCTGTCCTGTCTCCCTGTAGCGCTGTCTTAGGCGTCTCACAGTATGGACATTGCAATTTATTGCCCTGATCACATCTGCAGTCCTCATGCATCCTTGCAGCACGCCTAAGGCACGTTTACACAGATGAGCAGGGACCTTGGGCATCTTTCTTTTGGTGTTTTTTAGAGTCAGAACAAAATAACTCTTTAGTGTCCTAAGTTTTCATAACTGTGACCTTAATTGCCTACCGTCTGTAAGCTGTTAGTGTCTTAACGACCATTCCACAGATGCATGTTCATTAATTGTTTTTGGTTCATTGAAGAAGCATGGGAAACAGTGTTTAAACCCTTTACAATGAAGATCTGTGAAGTTTTGGGGATTTTCACGAATTATCTTTGAAAGACAGGGTCCTGAAAAAGGGACGTTTCTTTTTTTGCTGAGTTTACATTGGTGAAACAAAACATGTTACCTTGATACGTGATGTAATCATTGTACTAATGCGTTAACCTTTGGAATTTGGTACTGATAAAGTAAGCTATGTGTCCAGACTATGTAATTGTTTTCACAACACTGGCTCAATGATACAATGCATGATCAAAATGCTAAATGCCAGCTAGCGATTCCCCTTTAAAACATCTGCATCGAGCAAACAGGAACATCAAAGCATCCGCTCAGCTTTCAAATCCCCCAATTTTTCATAGAATTTTAAGCTTGTGCTTTGTCTGGGTAAATTACATTGTTTGCATTAAATAATGATATGGACAATCAAGCTTTGAAGGTAACAGCTGTTTAGCAAAGCATTGCGTTGACACATCAAGCTAATGAACATGAACTGAAGCTGAGGCTACAAACGTAGGGACATTAATGCATGAGATAATTAAAGTGACGCAACTCTGAGATAACAAATTCAGGGCTGACATTTATGTTGCATCGTTATCCAAACACAGACCAAGGAGTCCCAAAGGATGTGCCAAATTCCACTCCATACTCCGACATAAAAGCAGATGCATGAGTAACAGTGTTTGTAACTCCCACATTAGATGCACAGGGATACAATCTTGTCATGGGGAATATAGGGGAAAGATAGCGAAGAGCTATAACAACTGATATGTTGTCTTAATGAAAGCACTGTCCTAATGAGGTGAGGAAAGTGGAATCACGTCTCACAGGATAAAGGAAAAAAACATATTTGCATTGGGGTCACACTTTAAACCATAACCTTGTAAATCTTGTAAAGGTTTAATGACAACTCATGAGTCCTTTATAAGGGTTTAGAAAATCATTCAGAACCAAATGTCATATAATTAAACTATATTTTTCTATTTAAATGAAATAGGCTGAAAATAGTACATCGGCAGCCCCTATGATAACATTTAAGCAGTTGGTTTGTAGTAAGGATGGGCATTGTTCACAAAATATCAATGACAACTGTGTCGAAAGCTACTGACACATCCAATAAAACCTCAGACCCCTCAGGCTAATCAATTTTTATTAACTCTTAAAATAGGTTATTTAAAACATGCATAAATGATGGCAGTGGAAAATTGGAACAAACCTATCAGCGGTGTATTTAGCTTATTCTTGTGTTTGTTACAAGGTCGAAAAGGTTTGGAACGCTACCTAATGTGCATAGTAACTTAATAAGTAAACTGATGTTACATAACTTTACTAGAATGTCTTAAAAAATATATAATTGACTCCAGTGACAAAATCTGACTTTCCTTGAAATCCTGCAGTACAGGGCAAGACATAGATATATATATATATATATATGCTGTTTTACTGTTTGATTAGTGGTTCCTGCTATGTTTGTATTATTCTTGAGGATTGCTTTTATTTGATGTAGTAGCTCATTTAATGAGGGTTTAGCATTGTGTTGGCTACATATCTTAGATTGTTCTGTAAACTTTGTATGTGCTTAGTGCTGTGTTCTCTCATGTTAATTGATAGGGCAATAAATTAACATGCTGAAATACATTACTGTTTCTCCCTCGTGTCTTGAGAGAAACCACACGCTTGCTCTGTAAATGCACACGAGAACTCTGCACATACATTTGAAGACGTACGTTTTCATACACCTTAGCCAAATACATTTATACTCAGTTTTTCACAATTCCTGACATTTAAACTTTGGAAGTATGCTTGGGGTCATTGTCCATTTGGAAGAATCAAGATGTCTTGAGATGTTGCTTCAATATATCCACATAATTTTCCTGCCTCATGATGTCATCTATTTTGTGAAGTGCATCAGTCCCTCCTGCAGAAAAGCACCCCCACAACATGATGCTGCCACCCCTGTGCTTCACGGTTGGGATGGTGTTTTTTGGCTTGCAAGCCTCCCCCTTTTTCCTCCAAACAGAACGATGGTCATTATGGCCAAACTGTTCTATTTTTGTTTCATCAGACAACAGGACATTTCTCCAAAAAGTACGATCTTCGTCCATGTGAAGCTGCAAACCGTAGTCTGGCTTTTTTATGTTGGGTTTGGAGCATTGGCTTCTTCCTTGCTGAGCAGCCTTTCATGTTATGTCGATATAGGACTCATTTTAGTGTGGATATAGATACTTTTGTATCCGTTTCCTCCAGCATCTTCACAAGGTCCTTTGTTATTGTTCTGGGATTGATTTGCACTTTTTGCACCAAAGTAAGTTCATCTCTAGGAGACAGACCGCGTCTCCTTCAAATCAAAGTTTATTTGTCATGTGCGCCGAATACAACAGGTAGACCTTACAGTGAAATGCTTACTTACAGGCTCTAACCAATAGTTAAAAAAAAAAAGGTATTAGGTGAACAATAGGTAAGTAAAGAAATAAAAACAACAGTAAAAAAAAAAGACAGGCTATTCCTGAGCGGTATGACAGCTGCGTGGTCCCTTGGTGTTCATACTTGCGTACTATTGTTTGTACAGATGAACGTGGTACCTTCAGAAGTTTGGAAATTGCTCCCAAGGATGAACCAGACTTGTGGAAGTTCTTGGCTGATTTCTTTTGATTTTCCTATGATGTCAAGCAAAGAGGCACTGAGTTTGAAGGTAGGCCTAAAAATACATCCTCAGGTACACCTCCAATTGACTCAAATTATGTCAATTAGACTATCAGAAGCTTCTAAAGCCATGATGACGTTTTCTGGAATTTTCCAAGCTGTTTAGGCACAGTCAACTTAGTGTATGTAAACTTCTGACCCACTGGAACTGTGATACAATGAACTATAAGTGAAATAATCTGTCTGTAAACAATTGTTGGAAAAATCACTTGTGTCATGCACAAAGTAGATGTCCTATTCGACTTGCCAAAACTATAGTTTGTTAACAAGAAATTTGTGGAGTGGTTGAAAACCAGTTTTAATGACTCCAACCTAAGTGTATGTAAACTTCCGACTTCAACTGTTTGTAAATGTCCAATTTCAGTTATAATTTTTTAATATATTTGCTAAATTTCCAAAAACCTGTTTTGCTTTGTCAATATGGGGTATTGTGTGTAGATTGATGAGGGGAAAAAAATGATTTAATCAACTTCATAATAAGGCTGTATGTAACGTAACAAAATGTGGAAAAAGTCAAGTTGTCTGAATACTTTCCAAATGCACTGTAGATACAGGCCTCAACCACTACCCTGAGAGCACTTGATTCAGTATATAATGTGGCCCTCAGGTTCAATACCAATCAAAAACATCTGATACAAAAACATGAGCTGGCGCACACCCAGAAAAAAAGTTTGTGTGGAGGTGCTGACTAACTGCGAATAAACTATACACTATCAAAATAAAGAAAGTCGCACACTACATATCTACTCTCCCAACAGTTTCATGGGTATTTACCAACGTTTCGGCATCACTGTGCCTTCCTCAGGGTAATGTCATAAATATTTGAACCAGGTTATATAGACAAACAGTGTAATTAGTGTAATCAATGACAGTGGTGAGGGGTGTGTTGTATTGATAAAGTTAATTACAATTAATTAGTGACACTGTTAAAAAAGATTATACAGTATATGGCATATTAAATATATTATTCTATTGTTATCATATAAAACATAATGGAATATTGTACATCGTATTGGCATTAACATACATTATTGTTTCATTCAATTTCACATAATTTTGTATTCCATTTCTGTTACATATAATATTGGTTCAACCTTGATATATAACGAACATCATCAACAGGGGGAACATACTGGGTATATACTTAATAATCTGTAAAGATAATTTTTTAATGTATAAAACTTGTTCATGAAGGGAAAAATGTTCATAAGAAGGGCCTGAGATCAAAATCAATATTCAGACCATTAGGGGTCAGTGTTTTTAGATAGAATATCCAGTAGGCCTCTCTTTGTAGTAGTAGGATCTCAATGTTACCTCCTCTTCTCGGTAGAGCAACATGCTCAATGCCTGTGTATCTCAGGGAGAAGACAGGATGGTTAGCCTCAACAAAGTGAGCTGCTACTGGATAGTCAATGTTCTTACACCTGATTGAGCTGCGGTGTTACGTTGGTAAATACCCATTAAACTGTTGGGAGAGTATATATGTAGTGTGCAACTTTCTTTATTTTGATATTGTACAATCAAAAACATCTAACACATCATTGACCTTGCACTGGCATACACATATTTTTAAGGCCATAATGCGTAAAATGCCACTTAGGTCAGTAAATATCAATTACGGGCACATTCTCATTTGCTTTTTACAGTACAGAGAATTAGAACAGGCCATGGTTGAAATATTTTTAGTTACTCAGCTCCTTAATCCTGGAATTCTCTCCTGAACATTAAAAAATTAGAGTCACGTTGGTGAATATTTTTGCCATCGCGGGCCAGAATAATATTATAGGATTATACATCATGTGTATGACTGTGTTGACAGATATATCTACTGTAAATCACGTCCAGATATGCTACTTATTGTACTTTTTTAACATGCACAGAAATAAACCACATCCATGTTCTTCTTTTGGTGGGTATTTTCATTACTAAACATGCAATAAACTACACGGAGGGAAAAGTACACTGTGCATTCAGCACCACGGAGAGAACTCTGGTTATGCACAAAAACACAAAAAAGAGAGAGCTCAACATTACATTTAAATTACTTAATCAGTGTGAGGAGCACAGTCTCTGATGGGCATTGACTAGAGCAGTGAAGTCAGGTAAAGTTTATGACGTCGCTATGCACGGAATTGCTGAGTGGTGAGAGTAAATAAGAGATGATATGTGGCTTGACTTAAATTTCATCACTGAAAATGTCTGTTCACACACATAGTTATATCCAAACAGTACAAACATCTTCTGGGCATGACTCCTAATCTTTGTAAAGTTGTGTTCATCGTGAGATGCATAGTGACATTGCTTTGAATAGTTCTCTGCATCAGATCTATAGGCTCAAGTTGCAGGTCAGTGGGAGCGTGAAAGGAGAGGAAACCAAAAGCATGTCATTTTCCAACACTTTGAAATCCTTAAAACGACGAGAAAACTCACCATTCAAAGCACGCAGCAGCGATGTATACTTCTCCCTATGGTCATCTGATAGGGAACAGTCTAGTAGTGTTGGAAGGTGGGTGAGATTGTTGGCTTCTACTTGGTGGGTCAGGAGGAGTAATTTTCCCTTGAAGGCTTTGACAAGGCTGTACATCTGATGTGCAAAAAGGCCCTTCCCTTGTAGTTTGGAATTCATTTCATTCATGAGGGCCATGATGTCCATGGTGAAGTCAAAATCAGCCAACCATTCTTTATCTTGCAGTTGAGGGAAATCCACATATTTTCCTTTCATTTGCAAAAACTCAGCAATCTCCGACTTCAGGTCCCACACCCTTTTAAGCACCTTCCCCAAACTCAGCCATCTCACGTTTATGTGGTAGGGAGATCTGCGTGAACCGACTCTGTCTCTTCCAACAGTGAGACAAACTGCGTGTGGTTTAAAGATTTTGCTCTTATGAAGTTTACCACTTTAGTGACTGTATCCACAACATGGCTCATTTTCAGAACACATTTACAGTACACCCCCTGATGAATAATGCAATGGAGGAAAATAATTTTCTGATCTGTGTTCAGCTCAGCTACTTTATCTTGTATCCTTTTCAAAAGGCCATCGTTTTTCCTTTCAATTTTGGTACAGTGGTCACACTGGACAACTTTTCAAAACTCAGTCCCAGCTTTGCCGCACTTATTAACCTCCAATAAATATTTCCCTGTGGTTGTGCTCTTCATTGACTGCACTGAAGCAAGCTCCTCTGTGATTTCAAAGTCTGGGGTTATGCCTCGTAAGAATATCAACAACTGTGCCGTGTCACGTGCATCACTGCTCTCATCCAGGGCCAAGGAAAAATAGGTGAAATCATTTACCTTGTCTTTCAACTGTTGTTCCATATTCTCTGTGATGTCCTCAACACGCCATGTCACTGTTCCTCTTGACAGGGAAACATTTTCAAACAGCTCTTCTTTGTCGGGGCAAAGTATTGCTGCAGAGTCAATTAAACATTCTTTCATGCATTCTCCCTCAGCGAATGCATGAATTTTGTGAGACAGTACATAGCTAGCTCTCGCATTTCCGATGTTCGTGGACTGCAGTTTAGTGAAAAGTCCCTGCTGCTTTTGCAACTGAGAAAGCAACTCTTTCGATGCACTTGCCCTCTGCTCAGAAGAGATATTCCTATATTTCTGTGCATGCTTCGTCTGGAAGTGTTGGGACAAGTTGTAGTCTTTCAAGACAGCGATGCTCAAATCAAATCTTATTTGTCACATACACATGGTTAGCAGATGTTAATGCAAGTATAGCGAAATGCTTGTGCTTCTAGTTCTGACCATGCAGTAATACAGTAATATCTGACAAGTAATCTAACAACTACCTTATACACACAAGTGTAAAGAAATGATTAAGAATATGTACATATAAATATATGGGTAAGCGATGGCCGAACGGCATAGGCAAGTTATACATTTATTACATACATTTTTTGATTATTAAAGTGGCTAAAGATTTGAGTCTGAGTGGCTGCTGCCAACATACTATGTTTGTGATGGCTGTTTAACAGTCTGATGGCCTTGAAAAATAAGCTGTTTTTCAGTCTCTCTGTCCCAGCTTTGATGCACCTGTACTGACCTTGCCTTCTGGATGATAGTGGGGGGAACAGGCAGTGGCTTGGGTGATTGTTGTCCTTGATGATCTTTTTGGCCTTCCTGTGACATTGGGTGGTGTAGGTGTCCTGGAGGGCAGGTAGTTTACCCCCAGTGATGCATTGTGCAGACCTCACTACCCTCTGGAGAGCCTTACAGTTGTGGGCGGAGCAGTTGCAGTACCAGGCGGTGATACAGCCCAACAGGATGCTCTCGATTGTGCATCTGTAAAAGTTTGTGAGTGTTTTTGGTGACAAGACGAATTTCTTCAGCCTCCTGAGGTTGAAGAGGCGCTGTTGCTCTCTTTGCACAATAAGCACACAGCTTTCCCTGATACCTCAATAAATAACTATTTCGATGTCCACTCTTGCTGGAACACCCTACATTCATTGTATACTTTCCTTTTCTTTGAAATCTTTGAAAAACATATTTTTGTGCATTTTCTAGCTAGCTACTATTTGTAACTGTGACGTGTGTGTCAGCCTGTCAGTCACTGTCTGTCCTCGTGTAGTTGTTATTTATACGTGCCTTTGAAATAAATGTCCCAAAAGCGGTGGGAGTTAACTTCTTAGGGAGCGG
Source organism: Brachymystax lenok tsinlingensis (assembly GCA_030435695.1). Classification (NCBI taxonomy): domain Eukaryota; kingdom Metazoa; phylum Chordata; class Actinopteri; order Salmoniformes; family Salmonidae; genus Brachymystax; species Brachymystax lenok. The sequence continues at coordinate 7,920,255 of CM059818.1, read as the reverse complement.
CAGCAGAGGTGATGGTTTTGGAGAGTCTGGCGTGCCCATTGTTGAAATTGTTGAAAATGCATAAAAAAATATAAATCTAATTGACAAGTATTCAGACCCTTTACCCAGTACTTTGTTGAAGCACCTTTGGTAGCGATCACAGCCTCGAGTCTTCCTGGGTATGACACTACAAGTTTGGCACACATGTATTTGTGGAGTTTATCCTATTCTTCTCTTCAGATCCTCTCAAGCTCTGTCAGGTTGGATGGGGAGCGTCGCTGCACAGCTATTTTCAGGTCTCTCCAGAGATGTTCAATCTTGGTTTCAGCAGATCAAAGAATATTGTTCATCTTCTTAGGGAGCGGCTCCCGAGGTGACGGTTTTGGAGAGTCTGGCGTGCCCAAAGTAAAATGCCTCCCACTCAGGCCCAGAAAATAGGATATGCACATAATTAGTACTATTGGATAGAAAACACTCTGAAGTTTCTAAAAGTGTTAAAATACTGTATTTGAGTATAACAGAACTGATATAGCAGGCGAAAACCCGAGGAAAATCCATCCGGATTTGCAGATTTTTTTGTTCTTCTCCAGGCTGCCTATTCATTTCTATTTTATCTAGGACTGAGACTGCACGGGCGCGAGATTGTGAGCGTGCCCCACTTTATTTTCCTTTCCTATTGTTCACGTTATCGTCCATTTGAAATATTACAGTAAATATGCATAAAAGGATACTTAAGGATACATTAAAAATGATGTTTGATTTGTTTGTAGAAAGTTTATAGGGTATAATTTGAACGTGTTCTCTTCACGGTTCAATGGGCGACTCAACGGTGGATTTTATGATCATAACGTGCCAACCAAACAGAGATTTATGGATATAATAAATTACTTTTTCTAACAAAAGAATCATTGGATGTCTTCGTTGGACACTTGGGAAGCCCTCAGCAGAAGTTCTTCGAAAGGTAAGTGATATTATTTTGCTCTTATATGGGTTTTGTGTGACCCGTGCTGGTTATGAATTTATGCTAATGTGGAAAATACTATTGCAAATTCTTTATGTGATCTGAGCATGATTACGGCCCCCGGGCCGGCCTTTGCCCAGGCCTGGTATAGATAATAGATTACCCATCTATGCCTTAAGTCACTCCATATATGGTAAGTTGAATGACGCATGAGTTGCAAATATCTACAACGGTCACCCCTGCATGAGTTTTTTTTTATGCTTGCGATGTCAGAATGCACTCACTGTTCCAAAATGTGATTGTTACGCAACAGGACAATTAACCCGCGCTGCCCTCAAACCAAGGCACACTGACTGTTAATTATCTATAGGCTATAAATCAATTTGTAAATTTCAATTAATTTTCTAACAAGTTTCATTTTCTGAATTTTTATTCAGGTGTGTTCCTCCTCTTCATTAATTCACATAGATGTAGCCCATTTCACTGTTGCGGAAAATTTATGTTTGAGGCTTTACTGAGCCAGACAAACTTTTCTCTTCAAAGAGAGCCCAAGCACTTCCCCAGTGTTTCCCGAGATCTAGTATGCAGAGATTTGCGCATCTCCAGTCAGAACAGGCCTTGCACACATTTTTCAGGCTCGCGCCCGCATTGCTTTCATTGTTGTTTTCCTTACAAATTATAACTTTGCACATGTGTGTGTTCCAATCAAAGTGCCTATTTTCTCTATATCGTATTGTCATTTCTATTATAGCACACTATTTGTATTTTCAACTGTAGCATACCATATGTGTGTATGGAGGATAATGTGTTTACTGTTTTATTCACATATTTTTAAGTTCTGGTGACAAGTCATGCATTCCGATTCTTGCATAGATTGCAATGGACACATATGAAGGTTGTACTGATTATGATGCACTAATGCTAAGCTATTTGACAGCTATGTGTGGTGCCATGTTTGTTGACATCATACAATGCATTTGGGGTGTCACGTAAATGTCTCTCAGACCAAAGATTTTAAAACAAAAGGAGGTGAAGGGATGGTTTATTAATCTATCAAGTAATTTTCCAGAAGTGAATGATGGTAGAAGACACACCCCCTTCTACAAACAGACCAAACTAATCATGTCTCCACTTCTTATCTTTGGTTGACGCAAAAAAAAACATGAAAATAAAGGAGAGCCACGCACTCTAGGAGCTTAGATGCAAAAATGTAATGTCCAACGTTTCGAAAGGCAAGCTGTCTTCATCATAATCACAAACAGGTGACTCGTTTACATAGCGTCTGTAATCATGGCAAAGTGTGGCCTAATATAATCGGTTAATTCTCAAATATTAAAATGGCATACAAAGAACAACATACAAAAAACAAAAATGGATAGCATACGATTATTGATTAAATTTGGGCTACATAAACCTGCAAACAATTACAATAGCAAAGTCACAACAATCACAAGAATGGCTTCAGATCAAAGTCTACGTTGAGACCGAAGGGAGCAAGGGTCTTTAAATTAAAGATCCAGGCAGCCTCTCGTTAGCATAAATTCATAAACCATCGCGGTTCACACAAAACAAATCCCTTACCTTTTGAAGAACTTCTGCTGAGGGCTTCCCAAGTATCCAACGAAGACAATCCATGGTTCTTTTGTTAGAAAAAGTCATTTATTATATCCATAAATCTCTGTTTGGTTGGTGCGTTATGTTCAGAAAATCCAACGTCGAATAGCCAATTGAAACGTGAAGAGAACGCTTTCAAATATACCTATAAACTTTTCCTAAACAAATCAAATAACAGTTAAAATGCATCCTTAGCTATCCTTTTATGAATATGAGCGATAATATTTCACTCGGATGGTCACCTAAACGTTATATAAGTAAAATAAAGTGGGGCGCGCAGCCAGACTAGCGCACGAGAAAACTTGTTGACATCTGAGCTACTTTGGCCATTTCCTGTACCTATTCTTCCTGCTTCCGCCAATCTCTCTGAGGCTTTATATATAGACTGTTGACATCTAGTGTAAGCCATAGGTACTGAAATCTGGGAGCTGCTTGCCATAGAACTCAATAGGGAGACTGTCAACCAGAGCCAATGTGACAAAAAACAGTAATTCCGGATAGATTTTTCTTGGGTTTTTGTCTGCTATTTCTGTTCTGTTACACTCACAGACATTATGTTAACACTTTTAGAAACTTCAGAGTGTTTGCTATCCAATAGTACTAATTATGTGCATATCCTATTTTCTGGGCCTGAGTGGGAGGCATTTTACTTTGGGCACGCCAGACTCTCCAAAACCGTCACCTTGGGAGCCACTCCCTAAGAAGTTAAGCACAGCCATTACACTTGTAATTTCCTTCCAGTAGGGGCGAAAATAGATATAAATAGTTGTTCAGGAATATCTTGGGGTGGTAAATCGGAGTTTACCAATTGGTCTCTGAGATTTCTACCCCGTGAGAATACGACCAAGGGAGGGTCCAAAAACACATTACCGAAATCATCGGATTTTAGAATGTGCCAATGTTTGTAAAAGATTCCCTTAATTTGTTCAGAGCACTTTGAATAGCGGTTAGTTATAACACAAGAATGCTTCTATTTGCGAGACTGACCTTGAAAAAGGTAATGTCTCATTTTATTTTGAATTTTCTCAATGGCAATATTAATCTGATAATTTTTGTACCCCCTCTCCTTGAATTTTCTTTGCGTCTCAGCCATATGACGCAAAAAAACTAACATGGCGGCACGCACAAACGTCCCATCGTCAGATTACTTTTGATTTTTAGAATGTGTTTTACTCAATTATTTTGATCATTGGTGAGCTCACCTGTGATGTGATTTTTTTTTTTTATCTTTATTTTAACAGGGAAAACAGACTGAGACCTGGATCTCTTTTACGGCTGTGCCCTGTGTAAACATGTTGACATGTACAGTTCTAGGCATACAGACAAGAACATTTCAAAACATACAAAACAAAGACACATTCATCAGAAACAATCACAGACAACATCATATTGATCCTCCATCATATTTTTAAAATGGGCAAGGGACACCAGAGTGGCTAGCTTAAGTTTGATCTGCAGTTTGTTCCATAAATAAGGTGCAAAGGAACTGAAGGCAGTCCTTCCCAACTCTGTGGAGACCGCAGGAGTTTGTAATGTAATCCACATCTGTGATCTGGTCATAAAATCTGTATATATAATTAAAATTAATGATGATATATATGGAGGTAGTTTTAAAAGAAGTGCTTTATAAATAAACAAAAGAACATGTTGCTCTCGCCTCACAGATAGAGAGGCCCAACCCACATGTTGATATAGGATACAGTGATGAGTTTTGTAACTATCACCGGTGATAAACCTGAGTGCACAATGGTAAATAGCATCCAGTGGTTTTAATATATTTGCCGATGCATGCATATAAATAATATCACCATAATCTAAAACGGACATAAAAGTAGCCTGCACAATTTGTTTCCTATTTACGGAGGACAGACAAGCCCTGTTTCTGTAAAGGAACCCTATCTTGAATTTGAGCTTTTTTCCCAATTCAGTAACATGTTTTTTTAAAAGAGAGCCTATCATCTAACCATACCCCTAAATATTTATATGCAGAGACCTGTTTGATTTGAGTACCATCCAAGCTAGTGATTACAAAAGTGTTTCTAACTGAGAGGTTAGACCTAGCATGACATTTGTTTTCTTAGCGTTTAAAACAAGTTTAAGATGTAAAAGAGACTCCTGTAATATCCTAAAATCAGACTCCAACTGCATTAAAGCTTGGTCCGCTGTTGGAGCAATAGAGTACATCACTGTGTCATCTGCATATAAATGGAAATTACAATATCTGACATCATCACCAATGTTGTTTATATATATTGAGAACAATAGTGGGCCAATTATTGAACCCTGAGGGACCCCTTTAAGTAACTGTAAGGGGTCAGACTTGACCCCGTCGACCATGACGGCCTGAGTTCTATCTTTAAGATAGTCATAAAACCATCGGCAGGCATCAGTGCCCAGTCCTATAGATGACAGCTTACTCAAAAGGATGGCATGGTCTACAGTGTCGAAAGCTTTTAGACAAATCTATAAACAACGCAGCACAATGCTTTCTATCATCTAAGGCATTTGCAATATCATTTACAACAAGCATAGTGGCCGATGTGGTACTGTGTTTAGATCTAAAACCAGATTGATTGGTGCTAAGAATACTGTTGGCAGAAAGAAAAGATTGTAACTGTTTGTTAACTAAAGATTCTAGGATCTTTGCCAGACAAGGGAGCCTAGAGATGGGTCGATAGTTATCCAAATCACTACCGTCACCTCCCTTATGTAATGGCAGAACAAAAGCTGCTTTCCACACCTTAGGGATATTTCCTGTGCTTAATGTTAGATTAAAGATGTGTGTCACTGAACCAGCAATGATAGGTGCAGCACACTTAAGTAAGTACGGGTCTAAATTGTCCGCGCCTAGAGATTTCTTAGTATCAATGGCACACAGGGCAGCTAGAACCTCTGCTTCAGTTATTTTCTGGAAACTAAAAACAGGGTTACCATTTTTCAGAGTAACGGTTGAAAAGCAAGACGAAAAATCAACTAACTGGCCAGTACCACAATGGCCACTTGTCCTTTCAAATAAAAAACCAGCAGAGATAAAATGCTTATTAAAAGCATCACAAATATCATTTTACCACTTAAAATACAGGAGTCTGAGATAATTTGCTTAGGAAGAGAAACAGCAGAATTTCCCCGTTTCAGTGAATTAACGGTTTTCCAGAATTCTGCAGGATCTCCTGCAGAATCTGTCATAGCGTTAAGGAAGTAATTAGATTTTGCCCTTTTGACAGCTGCAGTACATTTATTTCTCAATTGCCTAAAAAACAGCCAATCAGCTGGAGTACCTGTTTTCCTCGCCAAGGCCCAGGCCCGATTCTTTTGCAGGAAAAGACCTGACAATTCAGGAGAGAACCAAGAACTGGTTCGGTTTCTTACTCTGTGATTCTTAAGCGGGGCATGTTTATCAGACATAGAGGTAACAATAGAAGAGAAAAAAGCAAAGGCTAAAACAGGGTCCAGAATGCAGCAAGTGGATAAAAGCTCAGACTGATCTAAGTCAAGGATAAAAGCTTGCTGTGAGAAATGTTTATAATTTCTCTTAGAGATTATACAGGGATCACAGTGTTTCAGCCTGGCATCTCTAATACAATATAATTTAATACATATAATTTGCAAAAACCCCACTGGCTGTGTATTTATGGGGGGTATTTGTTAGAATAATATCTAGTAGAGTAGATTTCACTGGGTTCTTAAAGTTGGGACGGGTTGGTTTAGTTATCAACTGAGTTAGATTTAGTTCAGTACAAATGTCTTTTAATTTATAAGATACATTGTAAACAGTAATTGCTATTAGCTAATTCATATCAGGGTTTCTGTAAGCCGAGAGTTAGATAAATATGATCGCTTGTGTTACGGCAATCTTTCCCCAGTTAAAGCTAAGACTAATGTAGCCTACATTGTCCAGTTTGGATGATTGTGTTATGCTACTTCTGTGAATGTCTGAACATTGCATCCAACAATAAACTGGTCACATTCAGGACATAATGTTGTAAGGACTGTTTGTGCAAAACTGTGTGGCCAGCTCAAATGCTGACTGTTGCATCAATCGTAACTGGAAGTTCTAAATAAGTGTTAGAAACACACCGGTTTGGCTTTAGTGGGCTAGCTCGAATTGCATTTCCACTGCCTCCAGAGATTTGAAATTATGTTATATTGCTAGGTAGCCAATGTGTGACTGTGCAGGTGGCTTAGCTAATGTTGCGAGCTAGCAAGTTGAAGTATTGAATTTACCCTCACCATGCTGTAACTAATGTTACCCCATACTACTGCCAGTGCCAGCCAGACTCAGAGCCATTTTAGCTGGCTAACATTATCTTAGCGGTTAGCATCATCCCTAGCATAACAGGCTAGCCAGCTAGCTTAAATCTTACCTTGCTTGTCATTGCTTGGCTATTAGCTAGCTAACCAAGCAAACCAATTGACAAGTTTGATATGATGTAGCTAGCTACCTAGCTTTCAATAGAACCTGGCCAGCTAAAATTCCTGCTATCTCATGTTAGTTAACTAGCTTGTCTCAACTCTGATTTGCAAGCTAACGTTAGGTAGCTAAGCATTCAAGGAATTACTGTTCTCATAAAAGTTTGTGTAGTACAAAAATAAATGAAGGATCCAGCTATGGTGCTAATTCATGTCATATCTGACACAGAAGTATTGCTTATTCATGTGCTAGCTAACAGCAACAAGCCCAGACGAGCTAGCTAACATTATGTCAGCATCCAGCAGTGATCAGCTGGTGGTTGCGTTGTAATGGTGTCACCAGACCAAATTCTAATCGAGCTGGCACCAGTTGTGAAACTGGGCTGCGCTGGCCCAGGTTTCCCTTGACCCTGCTCGATTTGAGAATTCCATTCGAGCCAGCTCGAATTTGGCCCTTAGGGAGCAGTGGGCCGATAGCACCCCACCTGCGACAACATCCGTAAAAATGCAGAGCGCCAAATTCAAAATACAAAAGTAGTAATATAAAACATTAATGAAAATAGAAGTGTTGCACACTCTTCAAAAGCTTAGAATCTTGGTAGTCTTACAGCGTTGTTAGATTTCAAAAAGGCTTTACGGCGAAAGCATAGCATTTGATTGTCTGAGGACAGCGCCCCGCACACATCTCCAATTAGCATAATAACATAACCAGCACGGGGTGTCACAAAACTCAGAAATAGCGATAAATTAAATCGCTTACTTTTGAAGATCTTCATCTGATGGCAATCCCAAGGGTCCCAGCTACACAATAAATGGTCCTTTTGTTCGATAAAGTCCCTCTTTATATCCATAAATCTCAGTTTGGTTGGCGCATTTTGTTCAGTAATCCACCTTCTCAAAGACGTTCATCCATGCAGACAAACAATATCCTAAGTTCGTTGAAACAAGTCAAAGAGTTTCTAATCAATACTCAGATACCCTAATATGAATATAAATTATAATATTTCAGACGGAATATAGCCTGTTGAATAGAAAAGAAAAATAGCTCAGAATGCGCTCACTGTCACGCACGTAAACCATAATTAGGACACTTCACGAGACCTCAGGAAGAACATCTCTTACTCCTTGGTTATTCAAGATAAAAGCCTGAAACCTTGTCAGGCTTTTATCTGTTGACATGTTGACATATGTTGACATCTAGTGGAAGCCATAGGTACTACAATCTGGGAGCTGGATCCCCGTCCTTTCTATAGCAAGTCAATGGGAAAAGTGTCACTTCACAGAATCACATTTGGATTGGATTTTTCTCTGGTTTTTGCCTGCCAAATCGGATTTGTTATACTCACAGACATTATTTTAACAGTTTTAAAAACTTCAGAGTGTTTTCTATCCAATACTATTAATTATGTGCATATCCTAGTTTCTGGGCCTGAGTACCAGGCATTTACTTTGGGCACGCCAGACTCTCCGAACCTCCGAACATTGCCCCCTAGCCCAAACAGATTAAAAACATTTTTACTCCTGAACTTATTTAGGCTTGCCATAACAAAGGGGTTGAATATTTTTTGACTCAAGACATTTCAGCTTTTAATTTGAGGCTAATTTGTTATAATTTAAAAAAAAAATATTCCACTTTGACATTTTGATTTATTGTGTGTAGACCAATGACACAAAATTTCAATTAATCAATTCAGGCTGTAACACAATAAAATGCGGAAAGGGGTGTGAATACATTCTGAAGGAACTTTACGTGTCTATATTGAACGTCAGGGTTCTGTCTTTAGACCAGCAAACCAATGTGGGTGTGGGAGCAGGTTTTTCACCAGCACAATCATGGTTTCCTTTTATCTGCCCATTATTTTACACACTTCTAGGAGTGTTTGACCCTAGGCAGACCATATTGTGCTCAGCACATGATGCCCTACGCATACAGTGCACGTACAGTATGAACCACATACACAAGCTAAGATCATAACAATTGGGCCTCCTATGATTTTGAGTGAGATGCAGGCAGAATCTCAAACCTTGGTCTCCATTCATTACCAGGCAGCTTCCTCTCCCTCCCTCTCTCTTTCTTCCCTCTCTCGTTTGATTGAAAGCTCCTGTCGGCATCCTCAGGACTGCGCAGCGGCTGCTTACCTACTTCTAATTCCGCTCATGCAGTGTAAATCCACAGCTCAATATCTTAGCGTGCTTTCCATGCCGGATGTCAGCTTCTGGCGCTGAAATTCCCCAGGGTGTGGTTCAGAATCACACTCTTAAAATGGGCTGTTTTTTTCCTCCTCCTCCCTGAGACAATATCAACACTTCACCTCACGGAAGGAACCCTCAGTGGTCCCACTGCTGGAGAAAAAAGGTGTTACCTTGGGTAGCGGGAGCCATATTCTGCTTTCGGCCAGCCATCTTCCTTGAGACTTCCTTTCTTCAGCTTGCGTTGATCCCTCACGTCTTGACAGCACCATTCTACTTTTCCAGGGAGCCTTATAATACAGCCCTGCAAAATCTAGCACTACTCCTCTCCAACATTTGTCCATCACCCTAAACTTAGACAAGGAGTAACTAATGTGTCAACTACAAGACCAGATGTGCCAAAGAGGCTAATGGTGTTACAAGTAGAGTAAAAAAAGGAAGCTGCCTGGTAATGAATGGAGACCAAGGCTTTGTAATGGGCCTGGAGAAATGTAACCACTCTTAATTTTATAGACAGAGCTGTGGATGCAAGGACTGACCATGATATAAAAAATATACACTAAACGCAACATGCAACAATTTCAATGATTTTACTGAGTTACAGTTCATATGAGTCAGTTGAAATATATTCAGTAGGCCTTAATCTATGAATTTCACATGACTGGGAACACAGAAACACATCTGTAGGTCACATATAACTTTAAAAAAATGGGCCTCACAAGGTATTCACAGTATTTTTGTGCATTCAAATTGCCATTGATAAAATGCAATTGTGTTCGTTGTCAGTAGTTTACACTTGCCCATACCAGAACCCCACCCCCACAATGGGGCACTGTGTTCACAACATTGACATCAGCAAACCCCTCAACAACACAACGTCATACACATGGTCTGCACTTGTGAGGCCGGTTGGATGTACTGCAAAATTCTCTGAAACAATATTGGAGGCGGCTTATGGTGGAGAAATGAACATTCAATTCTCTGGTGGACGTTCCTGCAGTCAGCATGCTAATTGCACGCTCCCTCAAAACTTGTGTTGTGACAAAACTGCCAAATCTAGAGTGGTCTTTTATTGTCCCCAGCACAAGGGGCACCTGTGTAATGATCATGCTGTTTAATCAGCTTCTTGAAATGCCATACCTGTCAGGTGGATGGATTATCTTGTCAAAAGAGAAATACTCACTAACAGGGATGTGAAAAAACGTGTGCACAACATTTAAAAGTAATAAGCTTTGTGTGCATATGGAACATTTCAGGGATTTTTATTTCAGCTCATGAAACATGGGACCAAGACTACACGTTGCGTTAATATTTTTGTTCAGTATAGTTTTAAACGTGTTATGAGGCTATACCATGTTTGTTTACATTTACATTGTTTAGAAACATTGGAGTAAAACAAGCTCATTTTTGGGGTTCTGATGTGGTACGACAGTTGAACTAAGCTCATGAGGCATTTATTTAATTTACATTGCCTTCAGAAAGTATTCACACCCTTTGACTTTTTCCACATTTTGTTGTTCCAGAGTGGAATTATGTTTCTAGAAAAGTTTAGAAAATAATAAAAAATGTCTTGCATCAATAAGTATTCAACCATTTTTGTAATGGCAAACCTAAATACATTCAGGAGTAAAAATGTGCTTAACAAGCCACAAAATATGTTGCGTGGACTCTGTATGAAACTATAGTGTTTAACATGATTTTTATGACTACCTCATCTCTGTACCCCACACATACAATTATCTCAGAACAATGTGTGCATTAATGGTGTTTAACATAATTTTCTGTGAGGCCAACTCACAGAACTCCACAATACTAACCTAAATGACAGAGTGAAAAGGAAGCCTGTAAAGAATAAAACAATTCCAGAACATGCATCCTGTTTGCAATAAGGCACTAAAGTAAAACTGCAAAAAAATTGGCAAATCAATCAAATAAAATGTTATGTTGCATACACATAATTTGCAGATGTTATCGTGGGTGTAGCAAAGTATTTCTTGGATATTTTATTTCAGCTCATAAAACATGGGACTAACACTTTATATGTTGCATTTATATTTTTGTTCAGTGTATATTTGATTAGTGGTATAATAGTCACATGTATAGGGTTGCAGGTGTAATTACAGGGTACAGTAAAAATGTTAAGCTCCAACAATGCAGGTCAAAGTGAGATAACAAGAAAATAAATGTACATAAAATATATTGTAGTGGACGGGCTGGCCCACAAATGACAAGAGTGTGACGTAACACAAGCTTAAACAAAGCTTGTGTTACGTCACACTGTATACCGGCGTATCAAACAAAAGAAAACAGAAATCCAACATGCTTGCCCTTACTGGGGTCAGCTCTATGGCCAACTAACATCCGGTAGGTTCTTGTCCTGTTGGGTTCAAAATCCCTATCAGCGTTTGGAGGGCTCTGCATGTCAGCTTTTGCTGCTCCAGAGACAAAATAAGTTCTGGCCAAAGCCAGGTTAAAACCATGATCGGACCCTTCATCTCAATTTCTGCCTAAAATGACATACCCAAATCTAACTGCCTGTAGATCAGGACCTGAAGCAAGGATATGCATATTCTTGATATTATTTGAAAGGAAACACTTTGAAGTTTGTGGAGATGTGAAATTAATGTTTACTATTTTTATTTTTGTTGCATCATCTTTGAAATGCAAAAGAAAGGCCATACATTGACATAGGACGAGGCATGTAATTTAGATGTTGTCCACAAGAGGGAAGCAGTGTCCGTGCAAAGTTTCAGACTGATACATTCAAGAATGTCCAGGTTTCCCTCACGAGTTTGACCAAATGTACCCAGCTGGCCAAATTGGTCAATTGACCACTAGGCTACCCTGCCGCACATAACTATAGACAACATACAAAAATGCTATGGTAATACAAAATGAAAGTTTACACACTCCCAGGAATGTCATACATGATGAATCATTAGAACCTACATAAAAGGTACTAACTTTCACACCTCTAGATGGGTGGGTGTGGAGCCAGAGACAGCAGAGGAGTCGCTACCACTATTGAGGATTTAAATCAGTTCGAACTCAAGTTTACGATTACTTAAATAATTTAACCCTTCTTTTAGAAGGGGGTGAGCACTGCATCAATACATCACATACACAAGACATACAGTTGAAGTCGGAAGTTTACATACACTTAGGTTGGAGTCATTAAAACTTGTTTTTCAACCACTCCACAAATTTCTTGTTAAAAAACTATCGTTTTGGCAAGTCGGTTAGGACATCTACTTTGTGCATGACACAAAGTAATTTTTCCAACAATTGTTTACAGACAGATTATTTAACTCATAATTCACTGTATCACAATTCCAGTGGGTCAGAAGTTTACATATCCAAAGAATGTCAGAGCCGGTGTAGTACGATTTGATCTTAGTCCTGTATTGACGCTTTGCATGTTTGATGGTTCGACGGAGGGCATAGTGGAATTTCTTATAAGCTTCCGGGTTAGAGTCCCGCTCCTTGAAAGCGGCAACTCTAGCCTTTAGCTCAGTGCGGATGTTGCCTGTAATCCATGGCTTCTGGTTTGGGTATGAACGTAAGGTCAATGTGGGGACGAAGTCATCAATGCACTTATCCCTAAGAAGTTTTAACACAGTGTCCAAAGAAGGGCCAGAAGTATACAGAATGGTGTCGTCTGCGTAGAGGTGGATCAGAGAATCACCAGCAGCAAGAGTGACATCATTGATGTATACAGAGAAGAGAGTCAACCTGAGAATTGAAACCCTGTGGCACCATAGAGACAACAGGCCCTCCAATTTGACACACTGAACTCTGTCCGAGAAATAGTTGGTGAACCAGGCGAGGCAGTCATTTGAGAAACCAAGGCTGTCGAGTCTGCCGATAAGAATGCGGTGATTGACAGAGTCGAAAGCCTTGGCCAGGTCGATGAATACAGCTGCACAGTATTGTCTCTTATCGATGGTGGTTATGATATCGTTTAGGACTGTAGCACTTCCAATATTTTCCATTAGCATAAATTCATAAACCATCGCGGTTCACACAAAACACATTTCACAGCGAAAACAAATCCTTTACCTTTTGAAGAATTTCTGCTGAGGGCTTCCCAAGTGTCCAACGAAGACATCCAATGGTTCTTTTGATAGAAAAAGTCATTTATTATATCCATAAATCTCTGTTTGGTTGGCGCATTATGTTCATAAAATACAGCGTCCACTCGCCCATTGGACCGTGAAGAGAACGCGTTCATCCTATACCTATACACTTGTCCAAGAACAATCAAACATCATTGATAATGTATCCTAAGGAACACTTTTATGTATATTTACTATAATATTTAAACCGGATTATAAACTGGATGATAGGAAAGGAAAAAACCACAGCCGCGCGAGCCCGTGAACGCGCATCCTCTTCTGTTTACATCCGATGACCACTTCGAAATTCTTCTTCTATTACCATCCAGAGCAACTAAACATCATCAAACTCTGTCTAGAGACTGTTGACATCCAGTGGAAGCAATAGGTACTGCAATCTTACTCCTATATATGTCTGTTTTCAATAGGGATGGGTTCAAAATGAGGCAATGTGTCAAAAACACTTTTTCCTGGACAGAAATTCCTCGGGTTTTCGCCTGTTATATCAGTTCTGTTATACTCACAGACAATATTTTAATCCTCTTAGAAATGTCATAGTGTTTCCTATCCAATAGTACTAATTATGTGCATATCCTATTTTCTGTGCCTGAGTGGGAGGCATTTTACTTTGGGCACACCAGACTCTCCAAAACCGTCACCTCAGGAGCCGCTCCCTAAGAAGTAAAGCAGATCCCATAGACAACCATTGGAAAAGAAGGCATGTCACAAAAAAAAAAATTCCGGACAGAAATTCCTTGGGTTTTCGCCTGCCATATCAGTTCTGTTATACTCACAGACATTATTTTAACAGTTTTAGAAACTTCATAATGTTTTCTATCCAATACTAAGTATGTGCATATCCCAGTTTCTGGGCCTGAGTGGCAGGCATTTTACTTTGGGCACGACAGACTCTCCAAAACTCCCACCACTGCTGCCGCTCCCTAAGAAGTTTTAACTAGCCTCTGGAAGCACTGGCAGAGGTGAGTGCTATGCGGCAATAGTCCCTTTGCTTTCTTGGGTACAGGAACAATGGTGTACATCTTGAAGCAAGTGGGGACAAAATACTGGGATAGGGAGAGATTGAATATGTCTGTAAACACTTAGATGATTAGTCCATAAATACAAAGCTTGATGATCAGTTGATTATTTTAATCAGCTGTGTAGTGCTAGGGCAAAAATGTAAACGGACTTTGGGGTCCCGAGGACCAAGTTTGGGAAACCCTGTCTTAGAGACTTACCCAGAAAGACACACAGCTGTAATTGCTGCCAAAGGTGATTCTAACATATATTGACTCAGGTGTGTGAATATTTATGTGAATTAGATATTTCTTAATTTCATTTTCAATACATTTGCAAACATTTTAAAAAACATGTTTTCACTTTGTCATTATGGGGTATTGTGTGCAGATAAGTGAGATGTAAAAAAAACATTTGACAATTTTGAGTTCAGGCTGTAACATAACAAAATGTGGAATAAGTCAAGGGATATGAAAACTTTCTGAAGGCACTGTATATTATTAAATAATTAACTGCCGATTTCCCCTTTAAGAGAGAGTGCTCATTTATGTTGGTTTGAGACTGAGGTGGCAATTACATCAAATAAAAAAATATATAAAAAGTGCACTATGAATTTGTATGCTTTTTCAGAGGTGTAACCACATTAAAACCAAAACACCCACAAGCTGTTCCTCTCGCAGATATTGTCATTGGGTATTCGCATGAAATACACCTGTCCTCAAAATAATTGTTTGATCCATACTGTGTTGGATTCCAAGTTGGCTTACTACAGAGGGTTCTAACTGAAACCAAAAAGGCTTCTCCTATGGGGAAAGCCAAAGAACCCTTTTGGAATAATTTTTTCTTAGTGTGCACTACTCTACCAACCACAGGGATGCCTGTCACAACACATTCCAGGTACAGTATCTCTGTAGTTGACAGACAGTGAGGTTCACTGACAGGTAAATCTTCCTTGAACCTGCACAACATGGCATTTCATATCCCAGCCTAGCTGGAAGTGGAAGAGGAATTCCAACAAGTATAACAGTTTCCAAACTCTATAAACTACTATAGTTTATGGCTCTGGTTGGTCACAGATAGGTAATTAATTATCCTTATCATCATTATTGTTGTAGTGGGAACACAGTTATTAATTTGAATTAGAATTGTTATGTTTTTCATAAAAAATATGTCAATATTTTTACCATAGTAGTTATATGTCACTCACAGTAACATACGATTGGATGGTTCTTGATTGTCTCTTCAGAGTAGCGACGAGGATGAGAGATACGGAGGTCACTTTAAAACCCCATGATCGTTTTACACTTATCATTTCACCCATAATTAAGTATCCTTACTAGCAGTTAGTATTTAACTACAGTATCAACACATCACTGATGCATTCTGCTACAATCACAGCTGAGGACAAAAACATAGCTAGCTTTGCATAGCCGTTATATACCTGGGCCGTATTCATTAGGCACCGAAAGGGAGAAAACTGAATGAAACAGGCAAGGATTACCTGTGTTTGTCCAATAAGAAATGCTCTTTTTCATTTTCCATTGCAAAATTATTTTGCGCTAGTGAATAAGACCATGTACAACCAATACAAAAGCAGCCCAAAGGTTTAATTAGCACTATTCCAATTCCGTTATGACTATTGTTAACTACGGTATTGCCAGCAGGAAAAGATGGTTAAAATGACTTCATTACAACCAGATTACAATCTGATATCTGCTTGTAATGGCGGTATTAATTTCTCATATTTCCATTTGGGCTCATTTATGCCCACAGCATACCGAATAAGGGGTGCAATTGGAAATAGCTGTTTACATGCATTACTTTGATTTGTTATAAGAAGATAACTGGTTATTTCAATCAAGGATATCTCTCCCCATTCTTTATGACCGTGCAAATGGTTTGTTCCAGATGAACTATTATGCAAACGTGACTGAGTAGATTCCATTAAAATGTCCATCCGAACCATGTATGCTTTGATTATCAGTCAAATTTTATATCAATAAAACATATACAGTACGTTTTAGACTTTTACAAGGAAATGATCACAAATCAGATTAATCAAAATACATGAATTATTGAGTTTCAGAGTGATCCACTTAAAGTACTATTATTAGCTAGCAATTGTGAACATACAGTGAGGGAAAAAAGTATTTGATCCCCTGCTGATTTTGTACGTTTGCCCACTGACCCATTTTCAATGCCCTGGCTGAGGGAAAATCACCCAAGATTTGACGGTACATGGCCCCGTCCATCGTCTCTTTGATGCGGTAAAGTTGTCCTGTCCCCTTAGCAGAAAAACACCCCCAAAGAATAATGTTTCCACCTCCATGTTTGACGGTGGGGATGGTGTTCTTGGGGTCATAGGCAGCATTCCTCCTCCAAACACGGCGAGTTGAGTTGATGCCAAAGAGCTCCATTTTGGTCTCATCTGACCACAACAATTTCACCCAGTTGTCCTCTGAATCAATCAGATGTTCATTGGCAAACTTCAGATGGGCATGTACATGTGCTTTCTTGAGCAGGGGGACCTTGTGGGCGCTGCAGGATTTCAGTCCTTCACGGCGTTGTGTGTGACCAATTGTTTTCTTGGTGACTATGGTCCCAGCTGCCTTGAGATCATTGACAAGATCCTCCCGTGTAGTTCTGGGCTGATTCCTCACCGTTCTCATGATCATTGCAACTCCACGAGGTGAGATCTTGCATGGAGCCCCAGGCCGAGGGAGATTGACAGTTCTTTTGTGTTTCTTCCATTTAAGAATAATCGCACCAACTGTTGTCACCTTCTCACCAAGCTGCTTGGCAATGGTCTTGTAGCCCATTCCAGTCTTGTGTAGGTCTACAATCTTGTCCCTGACATCCTTGGAGAGCTCTTTGGTCTTGGCCATGGTGGAGAGTTTGGAATCTGATTGATTGATTGCTTATGTGGACAGGTGTCTTTTATACAGGTAACAAGATGAGATTAGGAGCACTCCCTTTAAGAGTGTGCTCCTAATCTCAGCTCGTTACTTGTATAAAAGACACCTGGGAGCCAGAAATCTTTCTGATTGAGAGGGGTTCAAATACTTATTTCCCTCATTAAAATGCAAGTCAATTTATAACATTTTTCACATGCGTTTTTCTCAATTTTTTTTGTTGTTATTCTGTCTCTAACTGTTCTAATACACCTACCATTAAAATTGTAGGCTGATCATTTCAAATCAGCAGGGGATCAAATACTTTTTTCCCTCACTGTATCTATTCAACCTCATGAGCACGTGTTTGTTACAAAACATTATTTCCAGCAAGTGATAGCTTAACCTCCATGAATTTAATGAGCTATACAAATTATGTCACCATATTTTCAGGGCCGAAAAAAAACTTAGATAGATGGACTGCTGTACACAAGCACTTCCCCCCCATGGCACTTTGTGTGCTTTCAGAATTCTGTGATTGATAACCCAATAAGAGGTACTTACACTGATGCTTACTTCTGAAATGGACCCTGTGAAACTAGGACCAAGACTATGATCTTACTATATAATCGCTATTTGGATCTCCAGGGTGTTAAAAATTTAATATTTTTTCTAGCAATATTATGAGTCCCCTTTTTACAGATATCTCAGTACCTTTTGACCTGACAAAGATCCATGTTGGATTGAAACATTGTCAATATAGGTGGTAAATTGGAAGCATTTTCAGTGTGCAGGCCTCTGTTATTTTAAAGTTGACTTATTTAGCCCAGCACCTACGTTTTTAAGGATGTGCATATGACCACAAACAATGCTATCCCAGTATAATATTTGTTTATGTCTGATTGGTATCACATAAAAATTATTCAATAAACATCTGTTCCGTTAATGAGAATATTCTTGTTTGGTTCCATTTCATTGAGCCTTAAGGTGCAAGAACGGCAGTGTGAAATAACTTTGTCCTACGGTTAAGAAGCAGACAGTCGGGTGCTGAGAGAGCTTGGTAGTGGCACCACCTTCAGCTACAAGGTCAGTTAATTGGCAGCTGTCACTCCTGCCTGTGAGGATGAGAGCCAAGTGAACTGCACAGCGGGACTGTGAACTGAAGTAAAGTGTGCCAGGAGGGGGAACCGAGAACATTTCTTGTTTTTCCAAAACTCTTTCTCCAAAAGCAAGCTAGAGTGGCCTCCTGCTGTCTTCTCATGAAAAGATTATTTTTCTACCATCTAAATGCTTTTTCCTTTTTTTCCATCAAAGAGCGCTGCACAAGCCTGATGGTTTCAGCTCATCACAAGTAGTGCATGTTAAGTATTGGGATAAAAGTGTTGTGTAATGGACCACCCTTTGTCATACAGCTGCAGGTATTACAATACATCTTACCAGTTCTCACTCCCTTAGGGTTTAAAAGACTGCATTAGTTGACAGAAAAAATATATATAATTGTGGTTTATCTTACTTCTTTCCAGTTGTGCAAGGCTACCCAGATTAAGCTGACAAATAAAAAAAATGTATTTCTTGTGGTGTGTCTTTAACTTCCAGTTTGATGACCCTCTGAGCGCACATCTAGCTATCCTCCCTCATCTCTGCCTCTCAGTGAGCCTAGGGGATCCCAAAGGAGTTTGTTTTGTCACTGAATTTTGAAGCACAGCGAGTGCTGCATGCATGCAGAGTTAAAATAAATTTCCTTCAACAACCAATCAGCCAGTTACAGTAGGCACACACACAAAGAAACTTGTAGAAAACTATACCCGTCACCTTTTATTCCTTAAAAAGCTATCCCAACAGCTCTGATAACCACCAACTTTGTGATGTGTCACGGCACCAATGTAACAGGCTTCACATGGCTAACCACCACTATTCACTCTAAAAACTAAGCTACTAATCCCATCAAAAGAAGAGGATGACAAAGGGAATGGGGAAAGGCACAAGGATAACTAGTCTTATGGCTGACAATCATTAGGACTGAGAAGTCTGATGCAAGCATTTGTCAGAACGAAACAAAATTCCTTGTGAGTCTGTAAACCAAAGTAAACAGATCCTATTCCAGGGGATTTCAATGGAGAGTGGATTTGTTTACGTTCACCTTCAGCAAGGGATTTACTGCTGGTCAAACTACACTCTGACCGGAGGGAGACATAGATTCTGGCCAGAGGATTTCTGACACCCTGGACTTGGTCAGAAAGATAAACAGTGCATCCTGTGGCTGACAAGTTCACCGGATCTGGCAAGTGTGATTGATGCGGTAGATGGCACAGATATGTCCACGTAAATCAGACATATCCGATGACCCACACACTGACACGAGGGCTGCGTCACTGAGGATGCTCTGTATTTGCAGGAGATGACTGATGCATGGAGACAGCACTTCCCATTGCAGCCTTGTTGACACCTAGTTAGTATTGAATGTGGTCTGAATGGAGAGAGGAGACAACAGAGCTGGATAACAGATAGAATGTGCAATTAGTATGTAATTATGTAGCTGCTTACACCTGTCTGAATAATCGTTTTGTTTATTGAACACCCAATGCTTTGTTTCTGGCTCAAGCAAAGAGTACATGTGCCTGAAATATCGCCACACAATCCTTTTGTTCTGTTTTATTATGTTATACAGTGCATTCGGCAGTGGTGGAAAAAGTACCCAATTGTCCTACTTGAGTAAAAGTATAGATACCTTAATAGAAAATGACTCAAGTAAAAGTGAAAGTCATCCAATAAAATACTACTTGAGTAAAAGTATTTGATTTTAAATATACTTAAGTACCAAAAGTAAATGTACAAGTATGAATCATTTCAAATTCTTTATATTAAGCAAGCCAGACGGCACCATTTTCATGCTTTTCTAATTTACGGATAGCAAGGGGCATACTCCAACACTCAGACATAATTTACAAACAAAGCATTTGTGTTTAGTGAGTCTATCAGGGATGTTCTCTTGATAAGTGCGTGAATTGGACCATCTTCCTGTCCTGCAAAGCATTCAAAATGTAACTATTTTTTTAATTTTACTAGGCAAGTCAGTTAAGAACAAATTCTTATTTTCAATGACAGCCTAGGAACAGGGGCAGAACAACAGATTTGTACCTTGTCAGCTCGGGGCATTGAACTTGCAACCTTTGGTTACTAGTCCAACGCTCTAACCACTAGGCTAACCTGCCACCCCAACTAGTACTTTTGGGTGTCAGGGAAAATATATGGAGTAAAAAATACATTATTTTCTTTAGGAATGTAGTGAAGTAAAAGTAAAAGTTGTTAAAAATATAAATAGTGAAAGTAAAGTACAGATACCCAAAAAAACGACTTAAGTAGTACTTCAAAGTATTTTTACTTAAGTACTTTACACCTCTGGATTTCAGAAAGTATTCAGACCCCTTGACTTTTTCCACATTGTTATGTTACAGCCTTCTAAAATGTAAAAAAAAAAAAAAAAAAAAAATCATTCATCTACACACAATACCCCATAATGACAAAGCAAAAACAGGTTTTTAGAAATGTTTGCAAATTCATAAAAAAAAGAAAAAGGTATTCAGACCCTTTACTCAGTACTTTGTTGAAGCACCTTTGGCAGCGATTACAGCCTCAAGTCTTCTTGGGTGTGACGCTACAAGTTTGACACACCTGTATTTGGAGATTTTCTCGCATTCTTCTCTGTAGATCCTCTCAAGCTCTGCCAGGTTGAGACAGCTTTTTTCAGGTCTCTCTAGAGATGTTCGATCGGGTTCAAGTCTGGGATCTGGCTGGGCCACTCAAGGACATTCAAAGACTTGTCCTGAAGCCACTCCTGTGTTGTCTTGGCTGTGTGCTTAGAGTTATTGTCCTGTTGGCACACCTGGCACACCTAGACACAATCCTGTCTCGGAGCTCTATGGACAATTCCTTATGTGCAGATTGATGAGAGAAAATAATGATGTAATTATTTTTAGAATAAGGCTGTAACGTAACAAAATGTGGAAAAAGTCAAGAGGTCTGAATACTTTACGAATGCACTGAATGTAACAGTACAATAAAACTTCTGAAAAACACATCTTTATCATGTACAGTAGAAAGTAAAGACTTTTAATTCTAATGTTATCGAACACTGTCTAATTAAAGCTTCTCAATCAGTGCGCCATGATCGCTAACTGTGTGTTATTTATTTATCTAAGCAAACACAATGCAGCGTTCAGCAGTTAACACACCCCAGTGTACAATTAATGGAACAATTTGCATTTTAATGGCCAATTGAAATGTTGTACTTGGTTAAGCAGAGCACTAAGGAAAATAGCAATTACCCACACGACCTCTGGTTCAAACACAACGCAACAAAGGATATACCTTAATTCAATTGTAGTAGATCTGATCGGAATGATTGACAGTTTTATTACCACCCAATCGACTTCCAAACCATTTTTTATGTTTGAAATAGGTGTATTTTTCATTACTGTCAAAACACTAGAGTATTAAAGTCTGAAAAGTAGAGTGAGATTGAATTTGGAAGTGATTCAATTTACGCAACATAAGCCATACGTGACTGTTAATCTTCACAGTAGGCTTTGTTGAAATGTTTGTTTTTGAATAATAAGCTGGTATAATTAGAAGTACAGTACTTCTTATCGTCTACAAATTAAGACCAAGTGGCAGAATGTCTACATTTTGTTTAATGTCTGAATTGTACATTTCAGCTATACAGTAGCATCCACAAACATTATTATTGTCATACCATTGACCATGCAGTCGCTTGACATGCAATATTTCTGCAGTTTGAGTCAGTACGGATACAGGCCAGGGAAAAGACCTCATCATCCAATAAGAGAAATCGATCATTTTACATAATTCTTTTGCCTCCAAGTCTCACTTTTTCATTGGATTTTTGTGCCCTTTGGGACAGCATTGCCTAAGCATTGTGCCCACATTCACGAACTGCACTAGCCTAGCCTATTCTTTGACCCAAATACTATTAGACAACATTTGCAGTGAGCATAGAGGAAAGTCAAAAGTGTATACCGAGAGCTGACATAGCAAGCCAATGAAGGAGCAAGTGTGGGCTGCTGCCAGAGTAGTCTCACATTAGTCAAAAATACAAATGTTCTCTGGGTGGTATTCTGAGTTTAGTTCCATGCACTTTACTTGAATTATTCTCCCATTGGCATTAATGAATGAGTTACAATAATATGTGAGTTTCAGGTGATCCAAATGTACAGTTGAGTTTCAACTCCAAATGTAGTCCTCTTAGAAGGCAATGGCCATATCATAAGGGACGTCAGATTACCAGCTCAGAGAAATGTAACACAAGCTTGCATTTAAAAATGGACTCAGTTGAGGCAGTTATTTGCTCTGAAAAGAAAACTGTATGTTCTGTCCCTTGAGATCTGTCCCTTATCATGTCCTCTTCAAAGGGGGATCAACATTAATTAATGTCACATGTGAGGTCCAATGTCGATTTCAGTAGGCCTATTTTAGACCATGAGTGTTTAACTCAGTTTTTCACAAATCATATACACACAATGATATATGTGTACGTATGATTTAAAGTAATATCTCAAATTAGGAAAATTGTACAAAATGCATATTGAAATCCATGGATGAATTTAGGACAATGTATTAGCCTGTACTTTTAATTGCATTATTTAGGAATTGTTCAGCCGCTTAGCTTGCCCTATATGACTAAAGGTAGATAGAGAAGCATGCTGATTTCAAGGAAGAGTTGCAAGGACTCCCTTACAAAAAAACCACATGTCAAACTTGCAGTTTTCACATTTTCAGAAGTCAAAGCATTTTCACGTTAAGCTTAAATTTAATTGAGAAACCATATTTTCACATGTACTACATTTAGATTTCACAAGCTAACACCCCCTTTTCACATGTGGAATTGGAAGTTCACATGTGAGTAAACTCCACATTTACTCCAATATTTGTAAACAAAGTAAATGTAAAAAAACACTGTATATCTTAAAAACATGGTTAAAACTATAATTTTGATATCTTGGATGGTCTGTCCTTGTATCCATGGTGTAGTCTATGGATTTTAGAGTGGTTGTATTTTTCCAGCTCCATCCCTCAGCTTTTTACAGAAACTGTGTCAGGAAAAACACTTTGTCAATGTTTCAATAAAGTATTACTGTTTTAAACACCTTTAAGGCCAGGCACCACACCTTCACAGGGAATGTTTTTCTTCTTAATCATATCTCAATCAATATTGACCGGTTGAATGTGGACACAAATATATTACTTTTTCTTTATTTTATATATGCGGTATGTCACGTCCAGGCCAGAGTTTTAGGCTGGCGTGTTTAGGTTTCGTTTTTGGTGTAGGGTTTTTGAGTTCTAGGTGTTCATTTTCTATGTTGGGGTAATAGTTCCCAATTAGAGGCAGCTGTGTGTTGTTGTCTCTAATTTGGAACCATATATATGTTTGGGGTTTTCATTTAGGTTTTGTGGGTTATTGTTTGGTCATAGCTTCGTTGTTTAGGTCAAGTTATGGTCTATGTTACGATCGTCGTTCATTTTGTTGTTTTTCACCAGGTACGTTACGTTCAATAAAAATGTATACTGGATGCCTCGCTGCGCCTTGGTCTGTCCGTTCAGAAGATCGTGACAGAATAACCCACCAAATAAAGACCAAGCAGCGAGAGACCCGGGAGTACTGGACCTGGGAGGAGGAATTATTTAGGGACGGACCCTGGGCCCAGCCTGGAGAGTATCGTCGGCCAAGAGAGGAGCAGGAAGCAGCGGCGGCGGAGCGGCGCAGGTGTGAGAAGCTATACGGAGCATGGGATCCGGAGAGAGGGGAGTTTATTAGACCTCGCCTGGCACGGAAGCCCGAAAGGCAGCCCGGGGGCACACGAGGAGGTCGGCCGGTTCAGGAGGGACTCCTGAGCCAACTCCTCGTGCTTTTTGGAGAGAGCGTTGGGGAGAGCGTCGCACTGGTAAGATGCCGTGCTATGCAGTTTTGCGCACGGTGTCCCCAGTGCGCGTTCACAGCCCGGTGCGAGAGATTCCAGCGCCACTCATTTGTCAGGCTACGGTGAGTGTGCAGCCTGGTAGAGTGGTGCCGGCTCAGCGCTCCTGGTCTCTGGTGCGCCTCCTTGGACCAGGATATCCTGCGCCAGCTCTACGCACTGTATCTCCGGTTCGCATATGAGCCCAGTACGGCCGGTTCCTGCTCCCCGCACCAGAGTGCGCGTTATGAGCCCAGTACGGCCGGTTCCTGCTCCCGCACCAGAGTGCGGCGTTATGAGCCCAATGCGGCCGGTTCCTGCTCCCCGCACCAGAGTGCGCGTTATGAGCCCAGCACGGCCGGTTCCTGCTCCCCGCACCAGAGGGCCAGTGTGCTTCCCTGTCCAGGTCCGCCAGTGAGGGTCCCCAGTCCTGAGCCGCCAGTGAGGGTCCCCAGTCCGGAGCCGCCAGTGAGGGTCCCCAGTCCGAGCCGCCAGTGAGGGTCCCCAGTCCGGGCGCCAGTGAAGGTCCCCAGTCCGGGGGCGCCAGTGAGGGTCCCCAGTCCGGGGCCGCCAGTGAGGGTCCCCAGTCCAGCAAATGGCCCAGGGCCTCCGGTGCGTGACTTCGGACCAGCACTGCCAGCACCGGTGCCGCCACCTGGGATCAAAAGACCCACCCGAAGACCCCCCATGGACTTTTGGGTGGCGCGGTCGGAGTCCGCGCCTTTGGGGGTACTGTCACGTCCAGGCCAGAGTTTTAGGCTGGCGTGTTTAGGTTTCGTTTTTGGTGTAGGGTTTTTGAGTTCTAGGTGTCCATTTTCTATGTTGGGGTAATGGTTCCCAATTAGAGGCAGCTGTGTGTCGTTGTCTCTAATTGGGAACCATATATATGTTTGGGGTTTTCATTTAGGTTTTGTGGGTTATTGTTTGGTCATAGCTTCGTTGTTTAGGTCAAGTTATGGTCTATGTTACGATCGTGGTTCATTTTGTTGTTTTTCCCCAGTTACGTTACGTTCAATAAAAATGTATACTGGATTCCTCGCTGCGCCTTGGTCTGTTCGTTCAGAAGATCGTGACACGGTACCAGTCAAAGGTTTGGACACACCTACTCATTCCAGGGTTTTTATTTATTTTTACTATGTTCTCCATTGTAGAATTACATTGTGAAGACATTAAAACTATGAAATAACACATATGGAATCATGTAATAACCAAAAAAGTTTTAAACAAATCAAAATCTATTTTATATTTGAGATTCTTCAACGTAGCCACCCTATGCCTTGATGACAGATTTGGACACTCTTGGCATTCTCGCAACCAGCTTTATGAGGTAGTCACCTGGAATGCATTTCAATTAACAGGTGTGCCTTGTTAAAAGTAAATTTTTTGAATTGATTTCCTTCTTAATGCGTTTGAGCCAGTCAGTTGTGTTGTGACAAGGTAGGGGTTGTATATAGAATGAGCCCTATTTGGTAAAAGACAAAGTCCATATTATGGAAAGAACATTGAACGTTTATTCAAGTGCAGTTGCAAAAACCATCAAGCGCTATGATGAAACTGGTTCTGATGAGGACCGCCACAGGAAAGGAAGACCCAGAGTTACATTTCCTGGTTCACAGAGTTCAAGTAACAGACACATCTCAACATCAACTGTTCAGAGGAGACTGAGGCCTTCATGGTCAAATTGCTGCAAAGAAACCGCTCTTATAGGACACCAATAAGAAGAAGAGACTTCCTTGGGCCAAGAAACACAAGCAATGGATGTATGTTCAGATGTTCAGTCTCCCCCTGTCCTCAGCTTTTCCCCACCAAACAGAGGAACAGGATGGCATTTATAACCCCCCACCCTAGCCTGGAATAGACCAATCAGAAGTTCTTGCAGTACAACTTGGCCAATGGCCAAATAACAAGTATCCCACTCTAGACTCAATGTACAGACCAATGAAAACGTGGCCCAAGTAGCACACATCGCTCTGAGTTCAGGAGTGACATTCCACAGATTCTGAACAGATGTTTAACTGAAACCCAACTCGCTATTGACCATTAGTACTCTAGTTTTTATTCCTCTCAAACTCTTAAACTCTGCATTGCGTATTTATCTTCAACATATTCTTACAGTGCCCAGAATATCTAATACAATGTTCTAAGTTTGCTAGCGCGATCGGGCTGGACCAAGTTGATAGAATGCTTCAAGTTCCTTGCAGACAGGCCATGCATAGCCAAGGTGATTTACAGGATATTTATTTTTATCAGGATGTTTTCTACCTGCAGGCTGCAACGTTTACATTTTTTGGTGTATGTAGGCTATTTTACATATTGGCAATTGCAATAGAAGTTACTTTTAGATTTGTATCATTTTAATTTAAAAATAATTTTGAAATTGATTTTGAGATATAAAGACTATAAATTAAATTAAACTGTTCCACGAAAATGTGCCAAATGGAAAAAGGTTGCCGACTGCTGGTGTATCCTATTACCGACGACTAGGAGCATAATGGCAGAATCTGTGAAGACCACCAGCAGCGGACAGCTGAAGGAGGAGGTTCGGGAACAGGTTTTTTTCTTCTGGTTACGGCTATATTGATCTCTTCCTCCCTCTTTAGTAATGTGTGTGTCTTAATTTTTTCTATCAGTCCTTAAAGCATCAGACAAGCTCAGTAACTTATATATAATAGATTTTATTCCAAATATAGGGTGTGTCTATATATCGATTGGTCGAAAGAACAAGACGACAAGACGACTCTCGGTTGACCAATATTGTTTTTTGTCAGGGACAGCCCTAAAGTAAGGTGTCCAGTAGAAGTTGGTGTTTGAAAGCAGCTTGGAATCGAAGAAAGCAACGGAACCACGGCGAAATCAGTGGGATAAAACTGAGCTTTGGATGTCATTGATGACATACTTCTGGTAAAGTGTTACTCAAATTGGCACACTGCTTCAAAGTTAGCTGTAGCTGCTTAATGATATTGATGCTGCCTCGGTGCTCCGGTATCAAACATAACCTCACTTTTCATATGCACCCCGTGTAAGAAACACAACACGATAATTGATTGGACATGTTTTCTCTTGATGCATTGACCTATTTTAGATTATTTTGCAAAACGTTACTAAAAACATGTTCAAATTTTCCTTTCCTCAGTCAGTCTCCCACCTCTACTTGATTAGTATGGATCCGCCCCTTTTTTTCAATTTTCGCCTAAAATGAAATACTCAAAACTAACTGGCTGTAACTCAGGCCCTGAAGCAAGGATAGGCATATTCTTGGTACCATTTGAAAAGAAACGCTTTGAAGTTTGTGGAAATGTGAAAGGAATGTAGGAGAATATAACACAATAGATCTGGTAAAAGGTAATACAAAGAAAAAACCAACCGTTCTTTGTATTTTTTTTTGTACCATCATATTTGAAATGCAAGAGAAAGGCCATAATGTATTATTACATCCCAGCAGCAATTTATATTTTGGCCACTAGATGGAAGCAGTGTATGTGCAAAGTTTTAGACTGATTAAATGAACCAGTGTATTTCTGTTCAAAGTTGTGTATCAAGACTGCCAAAATATGCCTAATTTGTTTATTAATAACTTTTCATGTTCAAAACTGTGCACTCTCCTCAAACAATAGCATGGTATTCTTTCACTGTAATAGCTACTGTAAATTGGACAATATCAGATATGTCTATGTCCTGGGAAATGTTCTTGTTAGATACAACCTCATGCTAATCGCATTAGCCTACGTTAGCTCAACCGTCCCGTGGAAGGGACACCGATCCCGTATAAGTTTTAACTAACTCAATGTAATTAATGTATCAACTGAACCACAGAGGAGACGGAAGCAGATAGACAAAGTGAAAGAAAAATGAGGATAAAACCTTCTGACAAGCTGTTTATAAGTTGTCAGTTTGTGTTTGGATCAAGAGTTACTTAGGAAAGGGAAGCGCCCAATAATTTGAACTGAAAACTGTCATGCTGGCCTGCTCTCTGATCAAGGCTTGCTTCATCTTAACCCTTGTCTTAGTAACACTTTCTGACTCCAAACAACTTTAGGAACTGTCTGTGACGTCAAGTACACATATCTCAATGTTTGGTCAAATGTGATACTGATTGTAAACTGAACAAAAATATAAACGCAACATGTGAAGTGTTGGTCCCATGTTTTATGAAAAGATCCCACATATGTTCCAAAAGCACAAAAAGGTTATTTCTTTCAAATGTTATGCACAAATTTGTTTACATCCCTGTTAGTGAGTATTTCTCATTTTCCAAGATAATCCATCCACCTGACAGGTGTGGCATATCAAGAAGCTTATTAAACAGCATGATCATTACACAGGTGCACCTTGTGCTGGGGACAATTAAAGCCCCCTCTAAAATGTGTGGTTTTGTCACACAACACAATAAATTCTCATGTTTTGATGGAGAGTGCAATTGGCATGCTGACTGCAGGAATGTCCACCAGAACTGTTGCCAGAGAATTCAATGTTAATTTCTCTACCATAAGCCGCCTCCAGCCAATTCTGATTGTCTTGACCTGGATCCCTCAGTGGGTGGGCATGGCTCCCAAGTGGGTGGACCTATGCCCTCACAGGCCCACCCATGGCTGCTCCCCCTGCCCAGTCATGTGAAATCGATAGATAAAAAAATTTAAAATAAATATTTAACCAGGTAGGCCAGTTGAGAACAAGTTCTCATTTACAATTGCGACCTGGCCAAGATGAAGCAAAGCAGTGCGACACAAACAACAACACAGAGTTACACATGGAATAAACAAACATACAGTCAATAACACAATAGAAAAGTCTATATACAGTGTGTGCAAATGAGGTAAGATAAGGGAGGTAAGGCAATAAATTGCCCACAGTGTCGAATTAATTACAATTTAGAAATTAAACACTGGAGTGATAGATGTGCAGAAGATGAATGTGCAAGTAGAGATACTAGGGTGCAAAGTAACAGTATGGGGATGAGGAAATTGGATGGGCTATTTACAGATGGGCTATGTACAGGTGCAGTGATCTGTGAACTGCTCTGACAACTGGTGCTTAAAGTTAGAGAGGGAGATTTGAGTCTACAGCTTCAGTGATTTTTGCAATTCGTTCCAGTCATTGGCAGCAGAGAACTGGAAGGAATCCTCCCAAAGGATGAATTGGCTTTGGGGGTGACCAGTGAAATATACCTGCTGGAGTGCGTACTATGGGTGGGTGCTGCTATGGTGACCAGTGAGCTAAGATAAGGTTTTTATCAAGGATCTCTCTGTACTTGTCTGGTATGGTCCTTCCTTCTAACACTATTTCCTCCAGACGTGACGCTTGGCTTTCAGGCCAAAGAGTTCAATTTTGGCTTCATCAGACCAGAGAATCTTGTTTCTCGTGGTCTGAGAGTCTTTAGGTGCCTTTTGGGAAACTGTCATGTGCCTTTTACTGAGGAGTTGCTTCAGTCTGGCCATTCTACCACATAGGCTTGATTGGTGGATTACTGCAGAGATGGTTGTCCTTCTGGAAGGTTCTCCCATCACAACAGAAGAACTCTAGAGCTCTGTCACCTCCCTATGATATGGCTTATATCCAATAATATGGCTTGAGATCTTCATATGAGGCCTTCATTCCTGGAATAAATAAGTGTACCAATACATTATCAGGGTTTCAAATGTGGGGCAAGACACATCACCAACAATTTCTGTTCCTGGGACAGAGCAACAAGCCAAAAATGAGAAAATAACAATTGTTTAATAACAGGGTTTTCATCCTCCCCATGTGACTTGATTAGCCCATAGCCCATATTAAACCTTGTTACAACACATTAATCACGTCATACCATATAAGGTCTTGATTTTTACTTGGTTAGGTTACCAGATCAGGAAAAACTACCCATCCCAGATTATTTGTTTGGACACACAACTCTGTGACCAGTGGTGCCACCTAGGCTCACCGGTAACAAGGGAAATGGCATCCCCCCACAATTCGAGCCCTGCTTAGGAAGGTATGATGTAGTCTTTATTCAGTTCCCTTCCATTATTAAAGTGTAACCATAGACACCCAATCCCAAATCAGCCCCTAGCCTAGGGTTTCCCAAACTCGGTCCTCGGGACCCCAAGGGGTGCACGTTTTGTTTTTTGCCCTAGCACTACACAGCTGATTCAAAAATTTAAAAAACATTAAGCTTTGATTGGTTTCATTTCAATCAGCTGTAGTGTTACAGCAAAAACCAAAACATGCACCCCTTGGGGTCCCGAGGCCCAAGTTTGGGAAACGCTGCCCTAGCCACTACCCCGTAAAATGGTTCCACCTTGCTTTCACCCATCCAACCCTCTCAGGTCTCCACAAGTTCATTAGGGATAAGGACTAGGGGTCGACTTGGTATAGTGGTGAATAACTCAAAGGGCAAACAGAGCATCAGCTCCACTACATAGAAGACCTTAGCCACTGTTATCACTCTGCTCCAACAGATTAGCCAAGCAGGGGTTTATTCTGCCCACAGGAGAAAAGATGGCAAAGTGCTCTGCAGTGGGTATCTCTCAGCGTGCTAGACAGAGCTATTTATTTTGCTTAGGGTAAAAACCCTAATGTAAAGTCATGACTCTTGTTTCTTTCTTTCTTTCTCTTTTTCTACCCAGCGCCACAGCCAGCCATGGCCTGAAGCAATAGAATTCTGTCCAAGCCATTCTTGTTTTTGTGTATGTCGGAAAAATGGTTAGATCTCTGATATCGGGGGTTTTAACCGCCAAGTCAGCTGAATTATTTGTGCACCCTTTTAAATGAAGGCTGGTTCATTCCTCGTGACACACCATTTGTTTTGTTCTTGTGGGCTTGTACAAATGCTGATGCTCCACTTCTAGACCTGCACCCGGCTGCATTGTTATGTTTAACAAGCCCTTTTGCATTGGCGGCGTTGTCAAGTTAATTGCAGGTGTAATTAATCTTCAAATTAGGTCATTAATATCGTTAGGCGGATATGAAGATGGACCCGCCCTGTTGGTGGTCATTAATGTTTTATTATTATGACGCACGGGATGACTTATATTTTGACATGATTAATGTGATGATATGAGTCGATCTATCATGTGTAGTCCTTACATTACACGTTTTGACCACTGTCCGAATCTATTCATATCTCACCTAAAGAACATGGCATGATATCAAGACGAATATCCTTTGATATTGCCATAAGCCCAAACGTCCCACTGAAAACATGGCACATTGTGTAATATAGGTTGATAGCCCGTTCTTTGTGTCTGACTGAGCACATCTCCTCAAGACAGGCACCCACAGACTGAGGAGGGTATTCAGGCCATGTCCTCCTCACATTGTAGCGCTGTCGTGGAGAGCTGCTATCGAGGCACTCTGTGAACATTCCTCCTAGTCTGTTTTGGAACTACCCAGGGTAGCTAGTGTTGATATGCATGCTGAAGAGCATTTGTTCTACTAGCCTACATTTTGTCATAAAAAATCTACTTTACTCCAATACCATGCTTGGGGCAAAATGTTGTTATTTTACTGTGTTGCTTTATGTTGGTGTTCGAAACATTATTTTTTTATGAGTGGAATGCAAATGATAACATCTTGAGGTTACAGAACAATAATGTAGTATAATTATTGTTCATGTCTAGTTTTAGAAAATACTGTATATTTCCCAGAGCCATTGCCAACAATCAAATGTACTTTTACTAGCGACACGTAGTTCTTACATATGGCAATAATGTTGGAAATCCTACTCAGCTGAGCTCCCAGAATAAAAACACATGAAATATAATAAAAACAGCAAGGAAGAAATATGCACATAAAAACAATCAATTAAAACATGATATAAACTCACTCAGTTTAGCTCAATGCTGATTGGACACACACACAGCAAAAAAAGAAACGTCCCTTTTTCAGGTCCCTGTCTTTCAAAGATAATTCGGAAAAATCCAAATAACTTCACAGATCTTCATTGTAAAATGTTTTAAACACTATTTCCCATGCTTGTTCAATGAACCATAAACAGTTAATGAACATGCACCTGTGGAACGGTCGTTAAGACACTAACAGCTTACAGACGGTAGGCAATTAAGGTCACAGTTATGAAAACTTAGGACACTAAAGAGGCCTTTCTACTAGCTCTGAAAAACACAAAAAGAAAGATGCCCAGGGTCCCTGCTCATCTGCGTGAACGTGCCTTAGGTGTGCTGCGAGGAGGCATGAGGACTGCAGACGGACAGCTGATCATCCTTGCAGTGGCAGACCATGTGTAACAACACCTGCACAGGATCGGTACATCCGAACATCACACCTGCGGGACAGGTACAGGAGAGCAACAACAACTGCCCGAGATACACCAGGAACGCACAATCCCTCCATCAGTGCTCAGACTGTCCGCAATAGGCTGAGAGAGGCTGGACTGAGGGCTGTCATTGCAGGCAATCTCAAGTTACAGGGAAGACATCCTCCTCCCTCATGTGCTACCCTTCCTGCAGGCTCATCCTGACATGACCCTCCAGCATGACAATGCCACCAGCCAAACTACTCATTCTGTGCGTGATTTCCTGCAAGACAGGAATGTCAGTGTTCTGCCATGGCCAGCGAAGAGCCCGGATCTCAATTCCATTGACCTGTTGGATCGGAGGGTGAGGGCTAGTGCCAAACCCCCAGAAATGTCCGGGAACTTGCAGGTGCCTTGGTGGAAGAGTGGGGTAACATCTCACAGCAAGAACTGGCAAATATGGTGCAGTCCATGAGGAGGAGATGCACTGCAGTACTTAATGCAGCTGATGGCCACACCAGATACTGACTACTACTTTTGATTTTGACCCCCTTTGTTCAGGGACACATTATTACATTTCTGTTAGTCACATATCTGTGGAACTTGTTCAGTTTATGTCTCCGTTGTTGAATCTTATGTTGATACAAATATTTACACATGTTAATTTTGCTGAAAATAAACGCAGTTGACAGTGAGAAGACGTTTAATTGCACTATAACGGTGACAAATGGTGCCCACAAACTGTTAGGACCTACATAAAGCTGTCCTAACAGCAGAGTCCCAATAGCAGTCCCAACCCCTTACCACTTCTACACCTGGCTTTCAGCGGAGCCTTGTCTGGCAGCAAAACAGTTCATTCAGCCTCATTTACTGCCTTTAAAAATACATAGCTGATATGGCAGACTTGATTAAACAAATGTGGTTTCTACAGGCAATTGAGATGTACAAACTATGGCATAAGGGGACGACAAGAGGATAAGAGGCAATCCGTAATTTCGATTAAGACATTAATGAGCGAGCGACAACGGACGTAGTAAATATAACTAATTGTTCAGCACTTTTGAAATGTACAGCGACAGAATTCAGAACATGGGTCATTCTTACAGTGTACTACTATCAGTAGCACTATCAAAGCTATACACAAAGCTTGTAAACAAGCACACACCAGCCACGAACGATGTGTTTACAATACCACGTCGGTGAAAATAGAGCAAATTATTAGGGTGAGGCACATGGGCTACTAACAGCTTACTACACAACACATTTAGTATTACTTGCTTAGCTACAGTATACACATCTCTCTGGCATCCGACATAATTTATGAAGCGGCATAAGACATTTTTGGACTCACGTTGTTGTGATGTGCTTCAACAGGAAAGTGGCGCGGCGGTCCTTCATGGGAAAATGTTGTCATCAAAGAGAAAGATGCTGGATTTACAAATCCGAGCTGAATGACCTTTCAAAACATATCATTCCCGACTTCCCAGTTGCAATGCTTGAAGTTAGCCACGGTCACCGATTCCTTACAAACCACTCATTATTGAATTTGCGATCTCCAAATTGTTGTGTAATGTTTATGTCCAATGGCTGATGTGCACCGATACATTTTATCTACATTTTCTCTTCACATGACAAGGATTAAAAAGGATTTGCCAGTAGACTTGATTCATGATGATGACTGCTAGCTAAGAATGTGAAAGTAAGATGTTGACATGATCAGCCCAATCAAAGCTACTGTACATATAACGTGATTTGACATCATTTCTGTGGCCAATGACCTTGAGCCTTCTTAAAAGGGCACTTCTAATGTAACTCTATGGCAGCACTCTAAGGGCTCACATTCTTGATGTCTACCCTTACTAAAGGCGGGTGACAGTGTCCCTGTGAGGATCGACGCTGGAGACAGGAAGCAGGTACAGGGAGAACATTTAATGAACATTGGACGCGAAACAGGACAGGAACACCGTCTGGACAGGGGACAAAATAACAACATCAATGCAGACACGGGGATGAAATTGAGGAAACAGACAGATACAGAGGAGGCAATCAAATAGTGATGGAGTCCAGGTGGCTCCAATGAAGCGCAGGTGTGCATAACGAAGGTGACAGGGACAGCAGGAGCAGGCCTGACAGTCCCCATGAGTGACAGAACACTGAGCCAATCACGGTCCAATGCTGAGCCAACCACAGTACAACAAATGTGCTCTGCTCCACCTGCCCTGAATGATGGGTCGCCACTAGGACGGGTATGTGTAAATGTCTTCAATGGATTGCAGCTCCCTTTGATTCACAATCCTTTGCCATACCACACTGCAGTGCACCCAGTCAGGACACTCTCAGTGATCCAACAGTAAAAGTTCACACGTTTCTGACTGTCCATGACACATTTCTTCAGACGTCTCCGAAAGTAAAGGTTCTGCTGTGTCTACTTTAGAATGGTTTCAGCGTTGTGGGTCAAAGTGAGGCCAACTGAGATTGGGAATTGAAAACATACAGTTGAAGTCGGAAGTTTACATACACTTAGGTTGGAGTCATTAAAACTCGTTTTTCAACCACTCCACAAATGTCTTGTTAAAAAACTATAGTTTTGGCAAGTCGGTTAGGACATTTACTTTGTGCATGACATAAGTCATTTTTTCAACAACTGTTTACAGACAGATTATTTCACTTATAATTCACTGTATCACAATTCCAGTGGGTCAGAAGTTTACATATACTAAGTTGACTGTGCCTTTAACTTCTTAGGGAGCGGCAGCAGAGGTGACGGTTTTGGAGAGTCTGGCGTGCCCAAAGTAAAATGCCTGCCACTCAGGCCCAGAAAATAGGATATGCACATAATTAGTATTATTGGATAGGAAACACTCTGAAGTTTCTAAAAGTGTTAAAATAATGTATGTGAGTAGGGAGCAGTGGGGCACTAGCTCCCGACACTACCCGGTGAAATGTAAGGCGCCAAATTCAAAATCCAAAAGTTGAATTATTAAACATTCATCAATATACAAGTGTTGCATAGTCATCAAAAGCTCTGCTTCTTGGCAATATCACAGCGTTGTCAGATTTCAAAAAGGCTTTACGGTGAAAGCCCAACATTTGATTGTTTACCTTTTGATGATCTTCTGCTGAGGGCAATCCGAAGTGTCCAATCAAGACAATTCATGTTTCTTTTGTTAGAAAAAGTAATTGTTTATATCCATAAATATCCATTTGGTTGGCGCGTTATGTTCAGAAAATCCACCGTTGAGTCGCCCGTTGTACAGTGAAGAGAAAGCGTTCAAATTATACCTATCAACTTTCCCCAAACAAATCAAACATCATTTATAATGTATCCTTAGGTATACTTTTATGTATATTAACGATTATGTTTCACACGGATAGTATCCTAAACGATATAAAAGGAAAATAAAGAGGAACGCGCACACGGTCTCGCGCACCGAAAACTGAACTGGCTTCCCGGGTCCTCTTACCAATTCTTCTTCTATCAGGCTCCGTTCCATGATAAACACATTAAACACTGTCTAAAGACTGTTGACATCTAGTGGAAGCCTTAGGTACTGCAATCTGGGAGCTATTTTATTGAAAATCCTATAGGCAGCCATTCAAAGTGAGGGAATGTCACAAAATTTCTGGACAGAAATTCCTCGGGTTTTCGCCTGCTATATCAGTTCTGTTATACTCACAGACATTATGTTAACAGTTTTAGAAACTTCAGAGTGCTTCATATCCAATAGTACTAATTATGTGCATATCCTAGTTTCTGGGCCTGAGTGGCAGGCATTTTACTTTGGGCACACCAGACTCTCCAAAACCGACACCTCTAAACAGACAGTGCCTATTAGCTCCCTAATAGGTTAAACAATTTAAAGGCAATGCTACCAAATACTAATTGAGTGTATGTAATCTTATGACCCACTGGGAATGTGATGAAAGAAATAAAAGCTGAAATTAATCATTTTCTCTACTTTTATTCTGACATTTCACATTCTTAAAATAAAGTGGTGATCCTAAGTGACCGAAGACAGGGCATTTTTATTAGGATTAAATGTCAGGAATTGTGAAAACTGAGTTTAAATGTATTTGGCCAAGGTGTAGGTAAACTTCCGACTTCAACTGTATGTACAGTCTCTACAGCTATAGTGTTGCTGGACCTTATGCTTCCTGAATTCAACAGTGGTTATTTTTTTGCTGACAATAATAGAGTAAATGTGGAACACCTGTATTATGATTAAGAACCAGTGTGGATTGAGATGTTGTTACCTATTTTCACAACCTGTGGCACTGTCTGTTTAAAAGTACAATAACTAGTTACAGCTAGAATTTACAGAGACCCTCTGGAATTGTATCATGCTTGAAAGACCTGCAAATTGTCAGTAAAAGCTTTCGAACTCCGCTAAAAGCTGCTAACATCCACTTCGATTGCAGGATGCTGGTATGAGCAGGTGCTCTTTGTTTTCTCTGGTGTTTGTTGTAAAGTATACTAGCCACCATTATTAGGTCCGATCAATTTAGTGTGGGAGTGCTTCATGCTCCCAATAATCCGGAGACATTTGGTCTGCTTTTGAGTGGTGTTATTGTGGATGGATCCATGAGAAAACGTGAGAGTTGGCCACGGGCCACTGTTGCAAATCTCTCCTTTACTCCCTCCCTCCCTCTCTCCTCTATATCTCTCTCTCGCTTTCTCTCACCATTCCTTTGTCTGTGGATTCGAGGTGATGGTTGACAATTTAATTGAAGAATGGCTAAGGGAAGAGAATGGGAATTAGATCTGTCAGCTCGGGTGCCTTGTTTTTCACTGACTGTGTCGCGCACACTCCCAGACTACCTGCACATTGCTAGGCCTCTGATTGTCTGCCTATCAGATTGTCCTTTAGGGTCCCTCTTACATCCAACTGGGGCAATTGCTTCTGACAAGTTATCAGGCCCCAAATGACGCTTATAATGGTGGATTATCCATTGACATGGCCTCTGATGAATCAAGGAGAGCAGAATGACATTTTGTTTATTGAAAGATGATATCTTCCCTACAACAGAGGCGTGCCATGTTTCCGGCTTTGACTTTAGGAGGAGAAACAAGTCACCATTACATTGACTTAAGTTGTTAAGGACGACAATTCAGCATTTTGTCTGAGATAAAACATTTATCCTTGCTCCTGTTCTGTGGGCTTCTGGAAGTGCAAATGGTCTTCACATGATCACGCTATACATTGTAGAGTCAAGAACAGACTCATTGAACACATTAATCATTTCAAGTCAAACAATGTTGCTGCTATGTTGGACACAAAATATCTAATGTATTTGAATGAACTTAACCTTGAGACCAATACATCAACGACCTGCCAAAACGAGACGAGTAATTCTAGTCAGCAAATTGCACGTCTTTCACTTCAAACCACCAGCCATGGCAACAGTCCTGCTTTAGCACTACAAGCATTGACACTGTAATTGCATTACATTTCCCAAACAGCCTTAATTGATGCTATGTTGTTTGACGATCCACGGAGACGTGTACTGAAGAAGAGGCCTTCGAGATTTACCAATGCAGATAGAATTTCCATTGTTTCCCAGGGAAATATTGAATATGACACAAGGCATGCTACTCTGGTTGCGATAGGACAGAGTTTGACATTTTACCTGCTTCTGTACCATCTAAGAAAATACCTTATGACAGCATGCCCCTCAACTGGAAAATCACCTCTGCAGGCATGTGGGCCCATTTTAAAAATGTTTTTATTTTTTTGTTTTTAAAGGCCTTGTTCCCTTGGGGGCTATGTTTTACCCATTTGGACTACTACCAACTGAGAGCTTAAATTACTTTTACAGGTTGAGTCCAAAACAAGGTGGGTTTTCTTTGGTTGTTTGTTCTAGTAGCAAAATGGAAGCATTTAAGATACATTAGTCATTTGTACAGTAGGTCACCAAGTTCCTTCCTCTTGAAAACTTTTATCACAACGTCAACTTTCTCCTAATGGTTGCACGCATTCATAATGCATTACATTACACCCAAGTGTAAACTGTAAAGTAATTCCTTGCCAGAAGTAACTGTACAAGAAATTGACATTGTTAAATTCCTCTGCTAGAGCGAATTGAAATTGAGTGGTGTCTGTTCAACAAGATACTCACACTTGCTGCACACAGTGGTATTTTGGTGGTTTTTAACAGCTCCTCATTACCTGTGTGAATTAAAACTGGATCTGCTGTCAGAGTAGAAAACATTGGCAAAATGTGAGAAATGAAAGTGAAATGGAAAATGTCATTACATAATGACAGAAAATAAGCAAATAATTAAATCTTTATTTAGACACATTCCGAAGTCGAATTGTATAGTTATAATCATGTTTTCATCTTAATCATTCTGATCATTCCAGTGGTCAGTTTGTGTGACTAACTGGACCACATAGTCAAAAAATTCAGCATCTCCATAATGATTGTAAAGTGTGGTCAAATGCACAGTGGAAAGTGAAATCTAGTGGAGAGCTATGCTAAAGTCAACATATCAGGCATTCATTCAACTCTATACTGTTGCCGAATCAAACTTTCAGCTAACCTCACAAGAGAAACACTTGTGCATGTTGTGTGACTATCTGTCCTATATTATTCTGCTACATGTACAGCATGGTAAAGGCCTATATGGTTAGTTATTGTGTTGTTTACTTTCCACTGTTCTATACAGTAATAATTGCTTGTGGAAAAATATATGTATTGAATTGAAAACACCAAGGACCAGTCCCATCTAATTCCAGAAACCAAGAGGTTAAAGCTGGAATTCACAAAAGGTGAAAGAGTGCCACTGATTGCCCAAGGCGCATTTGTCATTGTTTTTGTTTTGTTTTTGAAACAGAGGAGATGAGCATTGAGTAAAAAAAATAATCAGAGTACATACTCTGCTGTTCTATCGCACCTGCAGTGATGTCAGAGGGGAAAATAAATGATTTGTTGTTTGAAGAAATGTCTTTGTTGTTGTAATATTCCAGAGAAAGCAGTTTCACCGCTACGGCTCCAGCTTTAAAACTTCTTATGGATCAGTGGCACGCTAGCGGTCCACCTATGACAACATCCGCTGAAATGCAGAGCGCCCAATTTAAATGACAAAAATAGTAATATTAAACATTCCTGAAAATACAAGTGTTGTTCACCATTCAAAAGCTAAGAATCTTGGTAATCGATCCGCGTTGCCGAATTTACAATAGGCTTTACGTCGAAAGCAGAACATTCAATTATCTGAAGACAGCGCCCCACCACAAAATATTATTCAAAATCAAATATAGCGATAAAATAAATCACTTACCTTTAAAGATCTTCCTCTGTTTGCAATCACAAGGGTCCCAGGAACACAAAGAATGGTTGTTTTGTTCGATTAAGTTTTTGTTTAAATCCCAAAAAGTCAGTTTAGTTGGCGCCATGGAGTTCTGTAATCCAGTCCTTCAACATGCAGACAAAGAAATCCCAAAAGTACCGGTAAAGTTCGTCCAAACAAGTCAAACGATGTTTCTAATTAATCCTCAGGGTGTCATATCTAAATAAACTATAATATTTCAGATGGAGTATAGTATGTTCAATAGGAAAGAAAAATATCTAAGAGCGCGCACCCATTCACGTGCGCAAAAATGTAGTGTCCTTTTCCTCAGCCACTTGTAAGAACTATTTCTTGTTCATTTTTCAAAAAAGCCAGCCTGAAACCATGTCTAAAGACTGTTGACATCTAGTGGAAGCCATAGGAACTGCAATCTGGGATCTAATTCCCTCTAAAGTCAATAGCAAGTCAATGGAAAGACTGTGACCTAAAAAAAAGCACATATTTCCCGGATGGATTTTTCTCGGGTTTTCACCTGCCATATCAGTTATGTTATACTCACAGACATAATTTTAACAGTTTAAAATACTTCAGAGTGTTTTCTATCCAATATTACCAATTATATGCTTCTGGGCCTGAGTAACAGGCAGTTTACTTTGGGCACATCAGACTCTCCATACTTCCGAACACTGCCCCCTAGCCCTAAGAGGTTATTAAGAGAAACACAGGGATGCATTGACATTCACAAAATATTTCCTCCAATGTATGGAATGGTAACAAAAATATGAATTGACACTATCACTGTTGTATTGAAGGACAGTTGCCATGGATAAGTACTTCCCTAACTTGATAGACGTTATGTAAGATAACGATAAAAGAGCTTTATATTTAATTACTAAAGCTTAGTCCTATGTCATATTTTTATCAAAACAAATCCTGAAATGACATGAATCAATCAACATCAAGGAGGGATAGGAAGTCGAGCATACAACTTTTATCTAATTTTCAAGCAGGCATCACACATTAGCATGTTGATATCCTCCTGTCCAAAGATGTGTACAAATACTTTTGGTGATAATGAAATCAAATGTGCATACCTGCCCCACAGAGTGTAACACAGCTCCATATAATCTCGATAAATGTTCATCCCATTATACACAGATACAAACATGTACTCTCCAAATTTATTTAGCTCCAATAGCAATATGTAGTTTAGCAATTTTACATGGTTTGTTGACTGTAAATTACTCAGATTTCATTAGGCACTTTAATTAATTATTGAAATTAGACAATATGTTGCTAGGCTTTTAATGGGTAGATGTCCTTTAAAGTGCATACTAATGTTTGCATTTCCATTAACATGAGATGAATGTTAAAATGGCATGCCGCCTTTAACTCAGATTAACACCAACTGAAGTGCAGCTTTACAGTGAATTGATATGATGCTACTGCATTTCAAGGCTTTTGCCTCTCATACCCTCTGATATCTCTATGTTATGTGCAACGTAATGCTGTCTCCAGACATCAGCCTGGTATGACCCCTATTAATCCGGACTAGTAGGCTACAACGGCTAACAAAATGGCTGCCAACATAAATTGACATGCAAGGCTAGCTCAATTACTAAACCAGTGCTTTTTAAGCCTCAGCTGAAGACTAAGAAACTTTGCGACCTTGTTCACAAGCATCTGCATTCGTAATGCAATATACAGTTGAATTGTATTTAAAGAGCAACAAAACCTAACAACATTGATAGCAATAAACATTTTTACAACGGCAAACAGTATAATAGCCTGAATGAAATATTCTAACCACTATTTTGATTCTAAAGTCAGAAGGTGCACTTTTGGTTAATTAGTCATGTGAATATTTGCTTTGACTGGTTAAGATTTGTAACACAACCTTTGAAATCGTCTTATTTTTTTTTACCTTTAAAATGTCATATTTAAAGACAACAATCAAAAGGTGTGTTTAACAAACCACTTTGCCTGTATGATATTGTTGAAACAAGACATTGCCTTTTTACTCTTAAAGGGATAGTTCACCCTATTTTCAAAAATACATATTTGTTTACTTACTCTAAGCAGTCTATGGACAAGGTTTGGCAGCAATCCATGTTTTGATTTAGATTCCCTGGTACTGTTTCCAAATTATTGCGTTTTAGCATTTGTGGCACAAATCCCATCCAAGTCTTCGTACCAATATTAGCATTTTTCGCACATCATGTCCAATTCATCCTAGAGTATCTAAAAATGATTGTGAAGCTCAACAAAGTCACTTATATATGATTTGAACATGATGTGCGGAAAATGCTAATATGGGTACCAGAACTTGGTTGGGATTTGTGCCACAAATGCTAAAACATTAGCATTAAATACAGTGCAAGGGAAATAAAAACAAAGCATGGATGGCTGTCATACCTTGTTCATAGATTGCTTTCCTTACCCTGTAAGCAATGTGTAATATAGTAATTTGCATTTAAGAGCATTTTTTAACTCAGAACCTTAATCATTCCTCCGCAGACTTCTAGTTCAGATTTGTTGGCTTCCTTTGTCATATGAACTCGGTGCCAGTTCTGTTCCTGTGTACATCAGCGTCAAAATGAGGTGGGCATCTTTAATCTGATACACCTCTGAAATAACTGACAAAGTACTGCAGGTTCTTTCTCACTCTCCAAAAGGAAAATTTACACAGGGATTAATCAAGTCCATTACTCAATACAAACCATAGCTTCATCATTTGATTCTAGGTAATAAGGTGCCATCACCAATTTAAATTGTGACAGAAAGACTCTACTTAAATATTTATTATATTACATTATTAAATCATGTTCAACTGTAGCTGCTTTGGTTTTCCCTCATTGCCATCTAACATACCCACGGCATAAAATACCATTAACTTTGGTCCCT
This sequence comes from Brachymystax lenok tsinlingensis, assembly GCA_030435695.1. Taxonomy (NCBI): domain Eukaryota; kingdom Metazoa; phylum Chordata; class Actinopteri; order Salmoniformes; family Salmonidae; genus Brachymystax; species Brachymystax lenok. Next base: position 7,877,685 of record CM059818.1, on the reverse strand, counting down.
TGCTGCACGCTGGATGGCTGGCTGATATCGAATATTTTACTTTTCAGCTTCAGCTAAGTCAGCTCTGGCACACACACACAGAGAGAGAGAGTTCTGTCATCCCAGCTTCTAGAAAGAATGTATAATTATATAAACAGCTTTCAAAGGCAGAGATTAGGTCCCACTGAAAGTGATGCCGTCTAATGTTGGCATATTTCTATCACATGCTAAAAAGTGTGCTCTGGAGATTACCCCAATGGAGGGAAGTGTGGAAGAAATTTTGACAATCCATATATAATTTTGCTCTCCTCATTCGGTTTGGATTGAGGAAGCCCTGAAAAGTGTGCATGGAGGGTTTTCTCCCCTAACAACAAGAAATGATGCATCTGACATCAGGGTTGACAGTGACAAAAATCAGTCTAGAGCAGTGTATGGAGGCCCCAAATACCAGATATCATTTCATACCCATCCGATATTCAAACTAGTTATCCCTAGATGAAAATCAACTGGACACAGATACCAGATACCCATCTTTGTGTCCCTACAATAACCTTCAAGTTCTACCCTTACAACAACAGCAAATTAGAAATTTGCGGTTTCCGTTGAGCTTAAATTTCACGTGAAACCATATTTTCACATGTATTACATTTAGAGTTCACATGTTAACACCACCTTTTCCCATGTGAGAAGCATAACATGTTTTCAACTCACATGTGAATTGCTAGTTCACGTGAAAAACAATCACATGGGGAAAATCATATTTACAGTTTCATGTAAGAAAACTCGACATGTGTAAATCTCACTTTCACATGTGGAATTGCGAGTTCACATTTGAAAAACATTAACATGTGAAAATCAGTGGAGGCTTCTGAGGGGAGAACAACACATAATAATGGCTGTAGTGGAGTGTAATGGCTGGAATGTAGTAAATGGAATGGTATCAAATACATGAAAACAAAACGTGTTTAATATCATTCCATTTACTCCATTCTGTCCATTATTATGAGCCATCCTCCCCTCAGCAGCCTCCACTGGTGAAAATCACATTTGCAGTTTCACATGTAAGAAAACTCCACATGTGAAAATCTCACTTTCACATGTGGTATTGAAAGATCACATGTGGAGGTGAATTAGTGTTATTCTCCTCACATTTTAAAAGGTGGTGTTAACATGTTGCAGTAGCAATTTTTACACGTGTGGAATAAAAAATGCTGTAATGCCATTCTGTCACAAGGTTCCTTGGTCTACCTGAGTATGATAATTCAGATGCGTTAAAAAGTAATTACTTCTTATTTCTGAGCCATCTACTCCATTATTATTGTAGTCCTCCATGGTGTTGTATTAATATACATTAGTGCTAGCTCTAGGGCAGGGGTTCCCAAACTTTTTTGGCCCACGAACCCATTTTGATATCCGAAAATGATTGCTACCACAACCATATGAAAAGAATTGTCATTAACTTTTTTATTTGGAGCTATGGCTGTCAATAAAAAAACATTCTAACAATATTTCTGATTGTCTTCTCAACTCACCATCACATACTTTTAAATGTGGAGCTATGACAGTCAATTGAAAATGTCTGACATAATGTATCTTATCTCACCACCACTAATGAGATGGGTGTGTTTGATGCATGTCGCGTTAGAGCTTCTCAAAGTCAGGAGAAGTGGTCGACAACGCACTCCTTACCCCTGCTGTCACATCCAACCTGGATTGATATTTGGTTTTAATGCAGACTAGAGCAATTGTCATGTGTGCTCCCTCTCCGGCCTCTAGGTCACCAGGCTGCTTGTTATGGCGCACACATGTCACCATCATTACGCGCATCTGCGTGTCAACTGGACTCCATCACTTCCCTGATTACATTCCCTATATATGTCACTCCTTTTTTTTTCATCCCCAGGCGTCATTGTTTCTGTTCCAGTGTCATGGCTATGCATTGTTTGTGTTTCTTTTTGTGTTTATTTATTAAAACACGCACTCCCTGAACTTGCTTCCTGTCTCTCAGAGCACTCGTTACAGCAATGAAACCAGCTTCACACAGATATGAGCTGGTGAAGGGTACATTGAGTTTTATGGTGCTATCAAGACAACTGGCAACTCTGAAAAATACGAGGTCAAATCATGACGTCAGTGTTCTTCAGGTCGGAGTTGGATGACCAATCAAAAAAGTTGTTTTGAATTAATGCTCAGAAGGAGACGGCAGGTTATTCCCTTTGAGTCACAAACCAAAACTCCTCCATAGTGACCCAGAAATGAATTCGGTCACAACAGCTCAATCAACTGTTCGATTTCCTTTAGCGGCATGTCAACGGAGCCTGAATCACAGTCAAACAGATTGGGAAGTAGGTCCAAAAGTGCTCTTCCAAGCGTGTGGGACACTTACTGATGTTGTTTTCTGTTAGAAACATGCACAGCCAAGTGAAGGGGGCTTGGTTCGCTTTTGAAAGACTCTCTCTCCAATAATAATTCTTCCCTCTGAATCCACTGATTCATTCACTCATCTGTAGAATGTTTTTGTATTTCCCCTGCATGCTTGCGTTCAGTTTGTTCAGTTTCCCAAATATACCTGTTACATAGGCATGGAGATACATGTTCTTATCATCACACCAAAAGTCAACCAACTGTGTTTTTTTTTACATCCATTGTGAATGACAACAGTTCCTCTCTCAATGCAAAACACATTTCCAACACTCCCTCTCGATAACCACCAAGCCTCGATATGAAATACATTTTCATGCGCCGTATGATCCCATATCTTCACATAGTTTCGCAAACAGGCATGCGTGCAGTGGATGTGGTTTGACATAGTTTACAATCGAAGTAACAATCTGCAGTATATCTCCAAGTTCTGTGCTCAGTTCATTTGCCGCCATTTGCTCTCTGTGTATCGTACAATGCGTCCATGTGACATAGGGTGACACATTCATAACTAGAGTGCAGAGGCCGTCCCGCCATAGATAGAGTCCCATCTATGCAAAAGCCCACCATTCGATCTATTGGTATCTGTTTTTCGTCAATATAGCCACGCAGTATGTCCTTATGTCCTTGTGAATAGCATCCCCCGACATGTATAGCGAACAAAAGCCAATGCATGGGCTTCTCAGCCCTCACAGCTAACATGTATTTGGATAGCATAATCTGGGATGTTTTTGAGTCGTTCAGCCAGAGTTCCCCTTGATTGCTAGCAATAGCATGAATGATTTGTTTAACAGTGTTATCTGACAGAGGTACTGACGTGAGTTTCTGTGCCTCTGCCTCCCCACACATTGTTTTCACCATATCAAAGTCAAAGTCAAAGTCACCATTATTAGTCAGTTGTACAACCGAATGCCTTCAACCGAAATGTGTCTTCCGCATTTAACCCAACCCCTCTGAATCAGAGAGGTGCGGGGGGCTGCCTTAATCGACATCCACGTCTTGGCGCGCCGGGGAACAGTGGGTTAACTGCCTTGTTCAGGGGCAGAACGACAGATTTTTCCTTGTCAGCTCGGGGATTCGAACTTGCAACCCTCCGGTTACAAGTCCAACGCTCTAACCACTAGGCTACCTGCCGCCCCTGTAAAAATTGCAGCCAGTAATATCAAAGTCTCTGCAATAGTGTGTGGTTTTATAGCGTAGCGGGCCTAGCCATTCACCGTGGGAATGATTCAAGTACAACGGTCAAGTGCGGTCTTTTCCCTTGATCTAAGGGCGCTCTCTGCTTGACAACTTTTAGATTTCATTTATATTAAGGGAAGCCACATTACAATGATATTGTGATACAAAGACGATAGAATATTTTTGTATTTTGTATTTTTGGGGATATGGAAATAATCCCTCAAGCCTACTTTCATAGTCGCGACCCCTAGTTTGGGAACCACTGCACTAGGGAAGGGCATTCAGAGTGTTACTGCTGCAGGTGTGTGCCTCTCTTCTTTGTACGTTGGTACGTGACTGTTGGAAGAAGCCCAGTGAAAAGAACATAGAGCTATCTCTTTGTCTCTCCTTGTTTTTTTCCTGTTTTCCAGTTTGTACGCATGGTTACTTTTAAAAATTATATAGATGACGGGGCCATACTTGCAAACTATTCTAAAATCTTTTTTCTAAATGCAACATCTATTCAAATGTGACTAGGGTCCCCTGGGAAACACTGACCAACACTTTGATCCTACCTGGCTTTATCCTGGAACTAATTCTTCATCAGACTATCAAAGATCTTAGACTATATATCCACCAAACAATTACATTTCTTAAAATAGGTCAACCCTGTCCAGGAGAGGAACATTTTAAAGCAACAAATTCAATGTTTACTTTTGTTCAATTGGTCTGTAACAAAATGTTGTCTGCCAATATTGAGTTGATGCATGCTTGACTAGGCTACTTGTCACGTCTACTCCCCCTCCGGTGATCGACGTCACCAGGCTAAAAACCACCGGTCCTGGCAACCATCATTATGCACACCTGCGCCCCATCGCGAGGCACACCTGGACTTCCTCACTCCCTGATTACTTCCCCTTTATCTAGCACTCCGTTGTATTACCAATTGGGTGATATTGTTTTCTGTTTAAATGCTACCTCACAGAATGGAACCAGCAGCCAACTGAGACATCTCCCAGATGGTCGGAGAACAGGGGGACCTACAGTACCAGTCAAAGGTTTGGCTGGTACACCTACTCATTCAAGTTTTTTTTATGTTCTACATTGTAAAATAATAGTGAAGATATCAAAACTATGAAATAACACATATGGAATCATTCAGTAACCAAAGAGGTGTTAAACAAATCAAAACCTATTTTAGATTCTTCAAAGTAGTCACCCTTTGCCTTGATAACAGCTTTGCACACTCTTGGCATTCTCTCATCCAGCTTCACCTGGAAAGGTTTTCCAAAAGTCTTGAAGGAGTTCCCGCATATGTTGAGCACTTGTTGGATGCTTTTCCTTCACTCTGCAGTCCAACTCATCCCAATCAATCTCAACTGGGTTGAGGTTGGGTGATTGTGGACTCCAGGTCATCTGATGCAGCTCTCCTTCTTGGTAAAATAGCCCTTACACAGCCTGAAGGTGTCATTGTCCTGTTGAAAACAAATAGTCCCACTAAGCTCAAAACAGATGGGATGGTGTATCGCTGCAGAATGCTGTGGTAGCCATATTGGTCAAGTGTGCCTTGAATTCTAAATAAATCACTGAGTGTCACCAGCAATGCACCATCACACTTCTTCCTCCATTCTTTTTGGTGTTAACCACACATGCAGAGATCCTCCGTTCACCTACTCTGCGTCTCACAAAGACACGGTGGTTGGAAAGAAAGACCTCAAATTTAGATTCATCAGAGCAAAGGACAGCTTGTGTTTCTTGGCCCAAGCAAGTCTTTTCTTATTTGTGTCCTTTAGTAGTGGTTTCTTTGCAGCAATTGGACCATGAAGGCCTGATCCACAACTGCTGGGTTTTTCAGTCACCAGTTTCCCCTTTGTTTCAAGAATGGTCTACCACCCTTACAAAAGAAAATACAATTTTGAAACTGCAGTAAAATTGCAATAACCTCTTAAGGAAATGTTTTTCAATGTTCACCTAAAATGACATGCCCAAATCTAACTGCCTGTAGCTCATGCCCTGAAGCAAGGATATGCATTTTCTTGGTACCATTTGAAAGGAAACACTTTGAAGTTTGTTGAAATGTGAAAGGAATGTAATTTAACAAATTAGATCTGGTGGAAGATGATGCAAAGAATAGATGATGATGATGAGGATGCATGAGGATGCATCATTACATTTTTTGTACCATCTTTGAAAGGCAAGAGAAAGGCCATAATGTAATATTCCAGCCCAGATGCAATTTAGATATTGGGTACTAGATGGCAGCAGTGTATGTGCAAAGTTTACCCTGATACAATGAACCATTGCATTATTCAATATTCTGTTCAAAATGTTGTACAGTTGGAAGTTTAAATACACTTAAGTTGGAGTCATTTAAACTCGTTTTTCAACCACTCCACACATTTCTTGTTAACTTCTTAGGGAGCGGCAGCAGAGGTGTCGGTTTTGGAGAGTCTGGCGTGCCCAAAGTAAAAGGCCTGCCACTCAGGCCCATAAACTAGGATATGCACATAATTAGTACTATTGGATAGGAAACACTCTGAGGTTTCTAAAAGTGTTAACATAATGTCTGTGAGTATAACAGAACTCATTTAGCACGCGAAAACCCTAGAAGAATCTATCCGGAAATCAGTTTCTGGTGACCTATTGCTCTGTTTGACACACTCCCCATTGAATCCATTTGTAACCAGGACTATGGCTTACACTAGATGTCAAAATTCTATATACAGACTCAGAGAGATTGGAGTAAACAGAACGAATAGGTACAGGAAAAGGTCAAGGTAGCTCAGATGTCAACAAGTTTTCTCGGGGCGCGAGTCTGGCTGTGCGCCCCACTTTATTTTACTTTTATAAGGTATAGGTGACCATCCGAGTGAAATATTATCGCTAATATTCATAAAAGGATAGCTAAGGAATCATTTGAACTGGTATTTGATTTGTTTAGGAAAAGTCTATAGGTATATTTGAAAGCGTTCTCTTCACGTTTCAATGGGCGATTCGATGTTGGATTTTCTGAACATTACGGCTCAACCAAACAGAGATTTATGGATATAATAAATTACTTTTTCTAACAAAAGAACCATAGCGCCCCACCACCCCGTAAGTAGTTAAAATATTGTCTGTGAGTATAACAGAACGGATATAGCAGGCAAAAACCCGAGGAATTTCTGTCCTGGAAAAAGTGTTTTTGACACATTGACTCATTTTGAACCACTCCCTATTGAAATCAGCCATATATGGGAGTAAGATTGCAGTACCTATTGCTTCCACGGGATGTCAACAGTCTCTAGACAGTGTTCGGTGATGTTAGGCTGCTCTGGATGGTAATAGAAGAAGAATTTTGAACTAGTCATCGGATTTACACAGAAGAGGAGGCGCGTTCACGGGCTGTGGTTTTTTTCCTTTCCTATCGTCCAGTTTATAATCCGGTTGACATATTATAGTAAATATATATAAAAGTGTTCCTAAGGATACATTATCAATGATGTTTGATTGTTCTTGGACAAGTGTATAGGTATAGGTTGAACGTGTTCTCTTCACGGTTCAATGGGCGAGTGGACGCTGTATTTTATGAACATAACGCGCCAACCAAACAGAGATTTATGGATATAATAAATGACTTTTTCTAACAAAAGAACCATTGGATGTCTTCGTTGGACATTTGGGAAGCCCTCAGCAGAAGTTCTTTGGATTTATGCTAATGCATAAAATATGAGAGGGGCTATCCTCAAACAATCAAATGTTGTGCTTTAGCCGTAAAGCCTTTTTGAAATCTGACAACGCTGTGATATTGCCAAGAATCAGAGCTTTTGATGACTATGCAACACTTGTATATTGATGAATGTTTAATAATTCAACTATTGGATTTTGAATTTGGCGCCTTACATTTCACCGGGTAGTGTCGCTAGCGCCCCACTGCTCTCTAGGTAGTTTAACTTCTCGACACTACCAGGTGAAATGCAAGGCGCCAAATTCAAAATCCAAAAGTTGAATTATTAACTTCTTAGGCAGAAGCGCACATGGTGACCGTTTTGGAGACCCTGGCGTGCCCAAAGTAAAATGCCTCCCATTCAGGCCCAGAAAATAGGATATGCACATATTTAGTTCCTTTGGATAGTGGTTTTGAAAAAGTGGTTTTGACAGAGTGCCTCATTTGGAACCCCTCCCTTATGAAAATGCCCATATAAGGGCATATGAATGCAGTACCTATCGCTTCCTCTAGATGTCAACAGTCTCGAGACAGTGTTCAGATTTTTTTGGGATGCCATTAGGCACGCTCTGTGTTTTTTTCCGTTCTTATAGACCAGTTCATATTCCGGTTGATTTATTATAGTAAATATACGTAAAAGTGTTCCTAAGGATACATTTAAAATGATTTTTGATTGTTCTTGGACAAGTTTATAGGTTTAAGCTGAACGAGTTCTCGTCACGTTTCAATGGAGGAGTGGAGGCTGTAGTTTCTGATTATAACGCGCCAACCAAACGGAGAATTATGGATAAAATACATGACTTTTTCCAAAAAAATAACCATGGATTGTCTTCGTTGGACACTTTGGAAGCCCTCAGCAGAAGTTCTTCAACAGGTAATTGATTTGTTTTCGCTGTGAAATATGTTTTGTGTGAACCGTGAAGGCTAATGAATTCATGGTCATGAGAAAATAGTGAAGGTGCTACCCTCAAACAATCAAATGTGCTGCAACGCTGTGATATTGCCAAGAAACAGAGCTTTTGATGAGTATGAAACACTTGTATATGGGTGCATGTTTAATAAATAAACTTTTGGATTTTGAATTTGGCGCCTTGCATTTCACCTGGTAGTGTCGGGAGTGGGGCGCCCCACCACCCCCCAAGAAGTTAAACATGCATCAATATACAAGTGCTTCATAGTCATCAAAAGCTCTGCTTCTTGGCAATATCACAGCGTTGTCAGATTTCAAAAAGGCTTTACGGCAAAAGCACCACATTTGATTGTTTGAGGGACGACACAAGGTTTAAAACTACTTAGGGAGCAGTGGGGCGCTAGCGCCAAATTCAAAATCCAAAAGTTGAATTATTAAACATTCATAAATATACAATTGTTGCATAGTCATCAAAAGCTCTGATTCTTGGCAATATCACAGCGTTTGTCACAATCTCCTGAAGGGACGGACCAAGACGCAGCGATGCTTCCAGTATAAACACTTACGCTATGACCAAACAAAAACCCACAAAACCCTTCCGAAAACTACAAACATATATATGGTTCCCAATTAGAGGTAACGACAAACAGCTGACTGTAATTGGGAACCATTTCCCCAACATAGAAATACACAACCTAGAACTAAAAACCCTCCTAAACCAAAAACGAAACTAAACACCAGCCTGCTAACCCAGGCCTGGATGTGACATTACCCCCAAAGGCGCGGACTCTGACCGCGCCAACAGTCCCCCGGTCCTCGGGTGGGTCTCTTTGTCCGTGGTGGCGGAGGCCCTGGGCTAGAAGCCGTAACAGTTCGTGCAGGACTCACGAAGCGCACAGGGGACCTGGTGCAGGAAGCAGAAGCAGACTGTGCTGGACACACGATGTGCACAGGGGACCTGGTGCGGGGAGTAGGAGCAGGCTGTGCTGGACTCGCGATGCGCTCAGGGGACCTGGTGCGGGGAGCAGGAACAGGCTGTGCTGGACTCGCGATGCGCTCAGGGGACCTGGTGCGGGGAGCAGGAACAGGCTGTATTGGACTCACGATGCGCACTGGGACTCTGGTGCGGGGAGCAGGAACGGGCCGTATTGGACTCTATGCGCACTGGGACTCTGGTGCGGGGAGCAGGAACGGGCCATATTGGACTCTCTATGCGCACTGGGACTCTGGTGCGGGGAGCAGGAACGGGCCGTGTAGGACTCACGATGCGCACTGGGACTCTGGTGCGAGGAGCAGGAACGGGCCGTGTTGAACTCACGATGCGCACTGGAACTCTGGTGCGGGGAGCAGGAACGGGCCGTGCTGGACTCACGATGCGCACTGGGATCCTGGAGCGTGGAACAGGGACAGGACGTGCTGGGTCCACAACGCGCACAGGGATCCTGGAGCGTGGAACAGGGACTGGACGTATTGGGCTCTCTAAGCGTACAGGGGGCCTGGTGCGCGTAACCGGCACCCTACTCCCCGGCTGTTCACTCACCCTCGCCTCACAGATGGTGGGAGCTGGAATGTCGCGCACGGGCTGTGGGCGCGAACCGGAGATACCGTACACAGAGCCGGCGCAGGATATCTCGGTCGAAGAAGGTGCACTGGAGACTTTGCGCGCAGAGCCGGCACCACTCTTCTAGGCTGCACACTCACCCTAGCCTGACAGATGAGTGGAGCTGGAATGTCACGCACCGGCCTATGAATGCACACTGGAGACACCGTGCGCAATACTGCATAGCACGGCGTCTTACCAGTGCGACGCTCCTTCCAACGCTCCCTCCAAAGAGCACGAGGAGTTGGCTCAGGAGTCCACCCTGAACCGGCCAACCTCCCCGTGTGCCTCCCCACCAAAAAAATTGGGGGCTGCCTCTCGGGCTTTCTAGCCAGGCGTGTACCAGAATACTTATATACTTACTTACATACTCCATACTTCTCCTCGTAATGGCGCCGCTCCGCCGCCGCCGCTGCTTCCAGCTCCTTTTTGGGACGGCGATACTCCCCAGGCTGCGTCCATGGTCCCTTACCAGCCAGGATTTCCTCCCACGTCCAGATATCCTGGCTCTCTTGCTGCTTGGTCCTTTTATGGTGGGTTATTCTGTCACGATCTCCTGAAGGGAAGGACCAAGACGCAGTGATGCTTCCAGTATACATATTTATTTGTTATTAAACGTAACTAGGGAAAATAACAAACCGAACGAACGAAGATCGTAACATAGAACATAAAATAAATAAACACTTACGCTATGACCAAACAAAAACCCACAAAACCCTTCCGAAAACTACAAACATATATATGGTTCCCAATTAGAGGTAACGACAAACAGCTGACTGTAATTGGGAACCATTTCCCCAACATAGAAATACACAACCTAGAACTCAAAACCCTCCTAAATCAAAAATGAAACTAAACACCAGCCTGCTAACCCAGTCCTGGATGTGACAGCGTTGTCAGATTTCAAAAAGGCTTTACGGCGAAAGCACAACATTTGATTGTTTGAGGGTAGCACCTCTAATATTTATGCATTAGCATAAATCCATAACCCAACACGGGTCTCACAAAACGCATAAAATCGCTAATATAAAATCGCTTACCTTTGATGAACTTCTGCTGAGGGCTTCCCAAGTGTCCAACGAAGACAATCCATGCTTCTTTGGTTAGAAAAAGTCATTGATTATATCCATAAATCTCTGTTTGGTTGGAGCGTTATGATCATAAAATCCACCGTTGAGTCGCCCATTGAACCGTGAAGAGAACACGTTCAAATTATACCTATACACTTTCTACAAACAAATCAAACATCCTTTTTAATGAATCCTTAGGTATCCTTTTGGGTATATTTGCTGTAATATTTCAAAATATTTCACACAAAACACATTTCACAGCGAAAACAAATCCCTTACCTTTTGAAGAACTTCTGCTGAGGGCTTCCCAAGTGTCCAACGAAGACATCCAATGGTTCTTTTGTTAGAAAAAGTAATTTATTATATCCATAAATCTCCGTTTGGTTGGCGCATTATGTTCATACAGCTTCCACTCGCCCATTGAACCGTGAAGAGAACTCGTTCAACCTATACCTAAACACTTGTCCAAGAACAATCAAACATCATTGATAATGTATCCTTAGGAACACTTTTATGTGTATTTACTATAATATTTCAACCGGATTATAAACTGGACGATAGGAAAGCCACGATAGGAAAACCACAGCTCGAGCGAGCCCGTGAACGCGCTTCCTCTTCTGTTTACATCCGATGACCACGAAATTCTTCTTATATTACCATCCAGAGCAACTAAACATCATCAAACACTGTCTAGAGACTGTTGACGTCCAGTGGAAGCAATAGGTACTGCAATCTTACTCCCATATATGTCTGTTTTAAATAGGGAGGGGTTCAAAATGAGGCAATGTGTCAAAAACACTTTTTCCAGGACAGAAATTCCTCGGGTTTTTGCCTGTTATATCAGTTCTGTTATACTCACAGACAATATGTTAACACTCTTAGAAACGTCAGAGTGTTTCCTATCCAATAGTACCAATTATGTGCATATCCTATTTTCTGGGCCTGAGTGGGAGGCATTTTACTTTGGGCACGCCAGACTCTCCAAAACCGTCACCTCGGGAGCCGCTCCCTAAGAAGTTAACACCTCACAAATACAATTATCTGTACGGTACCTACAGTGGCAAGAACAATATGTGAACCCTTTGGAATTATCTGGATTTCTGCATAAATTGGTCATAAAATTTATTCTGATCTTCACAACAACAGACAAAAACAGTCTTCTTAAACTAATAACACACACATTATTGTATTTTTCTTGTCTATACTGAATACATCATTTAAACATTAACAGTATATGTTGGAAAAAGTATGTGGACCCCTAGGTTAATGACTTCTCCAAAAGCTAATTGGAGTCAGCTAACCTGGAGTACAATCATTGTGACAAGATTGTAGATGTTGGTTAGAGCTGCCCTGCCCTATAAAAAACACTCACAAAATTTGAGTTTGCTATTCACAAGAAGCATTGCCTGATGTGAACCATGCCTTGAACAAAAGAGATCTCAGAAGACCCAAGATTAAGAATTGTTCACTTGCATAAAGCTGGAAAGGGTTACAAAAGTTTCTCTAAAAGCCTTGATGTTTATCAGTCCACTGTAAGACAAATTGTCTATAAATGGAGAAAGTTCAGCACTGTTGCTACTCTCCCTAGGAGTGGCCATCCTGCAAAGATGACTGCACGAGCACAGCACAGAACGCTCAATGAGGTCAGCTAAAGACTTAAATAAATCTCTGGGACATGCAAACTTCTCTGTTGACAAGTCTACAATACGTAAAACTCTAAACAAGAATGATGTTCATGGGAGGATACCACTGAAGAAGCCACTGCCGTCCAAAAAAACCATTGCTGCACGTCTGCAAGTTCACAAAAGAGCATTTGGATGTTCCACAGCGCTACTGGCAAGATATTCTGTGGACAGATGAAACTAAAGTTGAGTTGTTTGGAAGGAACACACAACACTATGTGTGGAGAAAAAAATTCACAGCACACCAACATCAAAACCTCATCCCAACTGTTAAGTATGGTGAAGGGAGCATCATGGTTTGGAGCTGCTTTGCTGCCTCAGGGCCTGGACAGCTTGCTATCATCGACAGAAAAATGAATTCCCAAATTTATCAAGACATTTTGCAGGAGAATTTTAGGCTATCTGTACACCAATTGAAGCTCAGCAGAAGTTTGATGATGCAACAGGACAACGACCCAAAACACAGAAGTAAATCAACAACAGAATGGCTTCAACTAAAGAAAATGCCCTTTCTGGAGTCGCCCAGTCAGAGTCCTGACCTCAATCCGATTGAGATTCTGTGGCATGACCTCAAGAGAGCAGTTCACACCAGATATCCCAAGAATATTGCTGAACTGAAACTGTTTTGTAAAGAGGAATGGTCCAAAGTTCCACCTGACCGTTGTGCAGGTCTGATCCGCAACTACAGAAAACGTTTGGTTGAGGTTATTACTGCCAAATGGGGGTCAACCAGTTATTAAAACCAAGAGTTCACATACTTTTTCCACCATGCACTGTGAATGTTTACACGGTGTGTTCAATAAAGACATTAACATTTATAATTGTTTGTGTGTTATTAGTTTAAGCAGACTGTGTTTGTTTATTGTTGTGACTTAGATGAAGATCAGAGCAAATGTTATGACCAATTTATGCAGAAGTCCAGGTAATTCCAAAGGGTTCACATAATTTTTCTTGCCACTGTAAGTCGAGCAGTGAGTTTCAAATACAGATTCAACCACAAAGACCAGGAAGGTTTTCCAATGCCTCACAAAGAAGGGCACCTTATGGTAGATGGGCAACAAAAAGAGCAGACATTGAATATCCCTTTGAGCACGGTGAAGTTATTAATTACACTTTGAATGGTGTACCAATACAACCAGACACTACAAAGATACAGGCGTCCTTCCTAACTCAGTTGCCGGATAGGAAGGAAATTGCTCAGGGATTTTACCAATGGTGAGTTTAAAAGTTACAGAGTTTACAGAATTCAATGGCTGTGATAGGAGAAAACTGAGAATGTATCAACAACATTGTAGTTACTCCACAATACTAACCTAAATGACAGAGTGAAAAGAAGGAAGCCTGTACAGAATTGAACACATTACAAATCATGATGCATGTTTTGTAATATGTTCAATTCTGTACAGGGTTCCTTTTTGCAATAAGGCACTAAAGTAAAACTGAAAAAAATGTGGCAAAGAAAGTAACTTTATGTCCTGAATCTAAAGCGTCACGTGTGGGGAAAATCCAACACAACACATGACGGAGTACCACTATTCATATTTTAAGCATGGTGGTGGCTGCATCATGTTATGGGTATGCATGTCATCGACAAGGACTAGGGAGTTTTTTAAGATAAAAAGAAACGGAATAGAGCTAAGCACAGGCAAAGTCCAAGAGGAAAACCTGGTTCAGTCTGCTTTCAACAGACACTGGGAGACAAATTCACCTTTCAGCAGGACAATAACCTAAAACAAAAGGCCAAATATACACTGGAGTTGCTTACCAAGAGTATATTGAATGTTCCTGAGTGGCCTAGTTACAATTTGAACCAACTTGACAGAGATGTAATACTTTTTTAAAGAATAATGCAAATATGGTACAATCCAGGTGTGCAAAGCTCTTAGAGACTTACCCAAAAAGACTCACAGCTGTAATCGCTGCCAAAGGTGATTCTAACATGTATTGACTCACCTACTAAATTTGTAAAATGTTCTACATTGTAGAATAATAGTGAAGACATCAAAACTATGAAATAACACATATGGAATCATGAAGTAACCAAAAAAGTGTTAAGACATGAATGTCAGTCAATACGGAAGAGTTCAAGAATTTCAAGAACAAGCGCTATGATGAAATTAGATCTCATGAGGACCGCCACAGGAAAGGAAGACCCAGAGTTACCTCTGCTGCAGAGGATAAGTTCATTAGCGTTACCAGCCTCAGAAATCGGCAATTAACTGCACCTCAGAGGAATGGTGTAGACGCCACTCTCTGTCAAGCCGTTGGTGTAGAGTTCTCCACAGTCCAAAAGATGGACCAGTCCTTTTGGCATATGCCAGAACTTCCTTATGGCCAGTCTGACTCTGAATGAGATGGAAGAGGAAGTCCAAATCCTTCACTGACGGTAAAGAATTCTTTAACAATAATTGCTCGTCACCTGATCACCTGTACACTATATTTACAGGAATAATTACACCGTAATAAGTACAATAACTTGTGTGACCATAACTTTACATTTTATATTGCACTGGAACTTAGAATATACTGTTCAGTACCTGTAGGCCGAAAGGAGATACATAAACTCAGCAAAAACCTAAACATCCTTTCACTGTCAACTGCGTTTATTTTCAACAAACTTAACATCTGTATATATTTGTATGAACATCACAAGATTCAACAACTGAGACGTAAACTGAACAAGTTCCACAGACATGTGACTAACATAAATTGAATAATGTGTTCCTGAACAAAGGGGGGGTCAAAATCTGGTGTTGCCACCAGTACTGCAGTGCATCTCCTCCTCCTGGACTTCACAATATTTGCCAGTTCTTGCTGTGAGATGTTACCCCACTCTTCCTCCAAGGCACCTGCAAGTTCCCAGACATTTATGGCCCTAGCCCTCACCCTCCAATCCAACAGGTCCCAGACATGCTCAATCAGATTGTGATCCAGGCTCTTCACTTGCCATGGCAGAACACTGACATTTCTGTCTTGCAGGAAATCATGCAGAGAACGAGCAGTATGGCTGGTGGCATTGTAATGCTGGAGGGTCATGTCAGGATGAGCCTGCAGAAAGAGTACAACATGAGGGAGGAGGATGTCTTCCCTGTAACGCACAGGGTTGAGATTGCCAGCAATGACAACAAGCTCAGTCCGATGATGCTGCCCTAGACCATGACGGACCTTCCATCTCCAAATTGATCCCGCTCCAGAGTACAGGCCTCGGTGTAACGCTGATTCCTTCGGAGATAAACGCGAATCTGACCATCACCCCTGGTGAGACAAAACCGCGACTCGTCGGTGAAGAGCACTTTTTGTCCTTTCTGGGCCAGCGACAGTGGGTTTGTGCCCATAGGCGACATTGTTGCCTGGATGTCTGGTGAGGACCTGCCTTACAACAGGCCTACAAGCCCTCAGTCCAGCCTCTCTAAGCCTATTGCGGACATTCTGAGCACTGATGGAGGTATTGTGCGTTCCTGGTGTAACTCAGTTGTTGTTGCCATCCTGTACCTGTCCCGCAGCTGTGATGTTCGGATGAACCAATCCTGTGCAGGTGTTGTTACACGTGGTCTGCCACTGCGAGGACAATCAGCTGTCCATCCTGTTACCATGTACTGCTGTTTTAGGCGTCACACAGTATGGCCATTGCAATTTACTCCCCTGGCCACATTTGCAGTCCTCATGCCTCCTCGCAGCACGCCTAAGGCACGTTCACGCAGATGAGCAGGGACCCTTGCCATCTTTCTTTTGGTGTTTTTCAGAGTCAGTAGAAAGGCCTCTTTAGTGTCTTAAGATTTCATAACTGTGACCTTAATTGCCTACAATCTGTAAACTGTGAAATGTAATGCGCCAAATTCAAAATCCAAAAGTTGAATTATTAAACATTCATCAATATACATAGTGCATGGTCATCAAAAGCTCTGTTTCTTGGCAATATCACAGCATTGTCAGATTTCAAAAATGCTTCACGGCGAAAGCACAACATTTGATTGTTTGAGGATAGCACCTACAATATTTATCTATTAGCATAAATTAATAAACCAGCGCGGTTCACACAAAACCCATTTCACAGCAAAAACAAATCCCTTACCTTTCGAAGAACTTCTGCTGAGGGCTTCCCAAGTGTCCAGCGAAGACATCCAATGGTTCTTTTTTTAGAAAAAGTAATTTATTATATCCATAAATCTCTGTTTGGTTGGCGCGTTATGTTCAGAAAATCGAACGTCGAAACGGCCATTGAAACGGAGAACGCGTTCAAATATACCTATAAACTTTTCCTAAACAAATCAAATACAATGCATCCTTAGCTATCCTTTTATGAATATTAGTGATAACATTTCACTCGGATGGTCACCTAAACGTTACATAAGTAAAATTAAGTGGGTCGCGCACCCAGACACGCGCACCAGGCAATTTGACATTTCATCTAGTGGAAGCGATAGGTTCTGCAATCCAGGAGCTGGATTGCCTTGAAGTCAATGGGGAGAGTGTCAAACAGAGCAAAGGTCACCAAAAACTGCATTTCCGGATGGATTTTCCTCTGATTTTCACCTGCTATATCAGTTCTGTTATACTCACAGACATTACGTTAACACTTTTAGAAACTTCAGAGTGTTTCCTATCCAATAGTACTAATTATGTGCATATCCTAGTTTCTGGGCCTGAGTGGCAGGCCTCTTACTTTTGGCACGCCAGGCTCTCCAAAACCGACACCTCAGAAGTTAACAAACTATAGTTTTGGCAAGTCGGTTAGGACATCTTCTTTATGCATGACACAAGTCATTTTTCCAACAATTGTTTACAGACAGATTATTTCACTTATAATTCACTGTATCACAATTCCAGTGTGTAAGAGGTTTACATACACTAAGTTGACTGTGCCTTTAAACAGCTTGAAAAATTCCAGACAATTATGTCATGTATTTAGAAGCTTCTGATAGGCTAATTGACATAATTTGAGTCAATTGGAGGTGTACCTGTGGATGTATTTCAAGGCCTACCTTTAAACTCAGTGCCTCTTTGCTTGACATCATGGGAAATTTCAAAAAAATATCAGCCAAGACCTCAGAAAATAATTGTAGACCTCCACAAGTCTGGTTCATCCTTGTGAGCAATTTCCAAACGCCTGAAGGTACCACGTTCATCTGTTCAAACAATGTATGCAAGTTTAAACACCATGGGACCACGCAGCCGTCATACCGCTCAGGAAGGAGACGTGTTCTGTCTCCTAGAGATTAACGTACTTTGGTGCGAAAAGTGCAAATCAATCCCAGAACAACAGCAAAGGACCTTGTGAAAATGCTGGAGGAAACAGGTAAAAAAGTATCTATATCCACAGTAAAACGAGTCCTATATCGACATAACCTGAAAGGCCGCTCAGCAAGGAAGAAGCCACTGCTCCAAAACCACCATAAAATAGCCAGACTACGGTTTGCAACTGCACATGGGGACAAAGATCGTACTTTTTGGAAAAATTTTCTCTGGTCTGATGAAACAAAAATAGTACTGTTTGGCCATAATGACCATAGTTATGTTTGGAGGAAAAAGGGGGAGGCTTGCAAGCCGAAGAACACCGTTCCAACCATGAAGCACGGGGGTGGCAGCATCATGTTGTGGGGGTGCTTTGTTGCAGGAGGGACTGGTGCACTTCACAAAATAGATGGCATCATGAGGTAGGAAAATTATCTGGATATATTGAAGCAACATCTCAAGACATCAGTCAGAAAGTTAATGCTTGGTCACCAATGGGTCTTCCAAATGGACAATGACCCCAAGCATACTTCCAAAGTTGTGGCAAAACGGCTTAAGGACAACAAAGTCAAGGTATTGGAGTGGCCATCACAAAGCCCTGACCTCAATTCCATAGAAGACTTGTGGGCAGAACTGAAAAAGTGTGTGCGAGCAAGGAGGCCTACAAACTGACTCATTTACACCAGCTCTGTCAGGAGGAATGGGCCCAACTTATTGTGGGAAGCTTTTGGAAGGATACCCGAAATGTTTGACCCAAGTTAAACAATTTAAAGGCAATGCTACCAAATACTAATTGAGTGTATGCAAACTTCTGACACACTGGGAATGTGATGAAAGAAATAAAAGCTGAAATAAATCATTCTCTCTACTATTATTCTGACATTTCACATTCTTAACATAAAGTGGTGATCCTAACTGACCTAAGACAGGTAATTTTTACTAGGATTAAAAGTCAGGAATTGTGAAAAACTGAGTTGAAATATATTTGGCTAAGGTGTATGTAAACTTCCGACTTTTCCTTTCTTCCCTCCCCTCCTTCAGTTGCTTCCATTACCTTGTCTGCTCTTTGGTATACTTGATATCTTGATATCCTATTAATTATTGGACAAACTGCAGCATTAGATCTCTGCGCTTGGAGCTTGTATATTATTCTGGTGTACTTAGGCTTTTTAAGTAGGTGCAGTGATCAAAATATATGCATTTCACTTGGTAATGGGCTTAAAAGCGGCATGGCAGCTTGTTTTCCCCCTGTGGTGTTACAGTTATTAGAGGAGACGCTGTGTGTACTGACTGAGACCCAGGAAGAGTATTTTATTAGATGCTAATAACACGCAGTTCTCTTTTGACATTGTGTCTCATAATGGTGTATATATGATTACATTTGCAGATTTTCTCTGAATGGCCCTTCATTATTGTAACTTTGAATACAGATTTATTTCTTTATTCAAATGGGCCTGCAAATAATGACTTAAATGTGGGTGCGAATAATAAAACATAAAGCATTGTTTACTTGCAAAATAAAGTAAAAAGCAATATTTCAGAAGTCACAACTTATTGGGGCACAAGCTGCATTGGTGACAGTGTATTATGTTTTTACATTATCATTGAAAATTAACAATAATGTTACTCATATCACAGTTTACAAGTAAAATGTGAACTACAATTAGCTTTTTTAGCTATACTTACCTCTCATTTGGCTAAGTGAATAAAATGTCTGGTTCAAGAAACGGTTGACAGCTTGATAATCAGACTAATATAGCATAAAAACATTGAAGAAAAAAACACCAAAAAGATGTGTTGTATGTCTAGTCTGTGAGCTCTAGGAGGAGTTAATGTTGAAATGAACAGTTGAATGAACTAGATACTAAGTTCACATTAGATAATTCAGATGAAAACATACTCGACAAGACACAATAAATTAAATACAATGTAATGAAATGCACTGTATATTTTGCTCAGGGAAAGCTTTTACTGTATCTACTCTGGCACTTCATTTTATCTTCTCATTTGTCAGCATTTTGTGCTCTAGGATTTGTTACAAAGAAAGGACTTGTTTGGAATGACTGGCCAGGGTGACATATGGGGTCGCAGCATTTTAATCTGAGGAGTGCTGCACTGTCAGCAAAGTAAACAAAACAACTGGAACTTTTTCAACAGGAGTCTGTGTCCCAATGTCACTGCAGGTTACTTGTTTTGGGGGTAATCTTTCTGTTTGTCATGTTCAAGACAACAAGTCTGATCCAAGTAAATGCTGCATTTTAGCAATATCGTTAAGTGCACCAAGCCAGGATTAGAGCCCCACATGTGTCTTTTAGTAGGTGGGAAAAACATAATCTTACTTCACCTATGAAGCCTCAGGGGAAGTAGTGGCTGCCTGGCCTTTTAAGAGATAAAACGATCACATAACAGGCAAGCAGTAATACTGCATATTACACGGTACTTAAGTGTGTCTGTTTAATGTGGTGTTTTTTGATGCTGTGATAGGTGTTATCAGGGATGCAAACTGTCAAGTTCACTACTCCAGGCAATGGGCCATGATGCAAATTCGGGCTTAGGAATTTGCACATGCTGTACTGAGGTAGGGGAGATAAAAGTGTAGCAGCAATTCGGAAAAGTTTCTTATTTGTGGTGATGATGGATGTCGTTCATTTTTCTGTGTCACTGCAGAGCTGGGCTTGATGTGGGACAGTGTAACATCTGTGACATCTAAAGGGATCCTGAGTTGACGTTGTATCTGGGTGGCTTAATTATCCGCCATGCCTCCCTCTGTGACTCAGCCTGTTTGTCAGAAAGAGAGAAGAAAGAAGAAGAGAAAGATAAAGCCTGTATACACCCTTTTTGACACATTATTTATCTGAACCACGGCGATGTGGTGCAAGCTCCAACCCCTTAGAAGGTTGAGTTGCTAACATATTACTTGCACATATTTAATCTTTTCAGATTTTCAAGGTGGACTTGACAAGGGCCGAGACTCCTGTGGAGATAGTTATCTGTTTTCTAGCAACCTAATATACTGTATATGTTAGCAGAGTTATCCGTTGTCGTAACAACCGAGACTGCTTTATTAACAACCAGAGGTAACTGTTACAATTCTCGTAAATTAGATCAAATTTAGCACATTATCTTTTTCAATAACTAGTATAGTAATAATAGTACATAGTTTGAGATAGAAATAGAACTGCAATCTTTTCACATCTGAAGCACTGTGTGCAATATCTTTTTAATATAGCTCAATGAAAATGATATTCAGATCTCCATATTCATAAAATAAAAGTAAATTATTTTCAATTCACAGTAATTATGCATGGGGAGATGAAAGGAGGTCAGTCTCCCATACTTCTAGTTCCAACTAATTGTCGAAACATAAGAACCTCTTTGGATATTACAGACTTTCATGAAGAGTCCATTGAAATTTGCTGATGTTCAATGTCTGTCTGCATTATTGACTTTACCCCAGAATCACTAGGCCTTAGTTGCATCACAGCTAATCATGGCCCATACAGAATGTGATGCAATTTTGATTGAATGATTGAACTTATATGGGACTATCCAGACAATGTACAGTTTTAACACATTTGAATAACTCAATTGCCTTCAGTGTCAACAGACAGGAGGAGTTTGTCACATTCTAATGCAGAAACAGCACATGTCAGAAAGAGACCGGTAGCAACGAAATATAGGCCTACAATGGTTAAACTCCAGGAACAGGCAAGGCAATGTACACTCTTAGAAAAAAGGGTTCCAAAAGGGTTCTTCAGCTGTCTCCATAGGACAACCCTTTTTGGATCCAGGTAAACCCCTTTTTGGTTCCATGTAGAAACTCTGTGGAAAGGGTTCTACATGGAACCCAAAACAGTTATACTTTAAACCAAAAGGGATCTACCTGGAACCAACAAGGATTTTTCAAAGGGTTCTTCTATGGGACAGCCAAAATAGCCATTCGATTTTTATCGTTGTTTTTCTTTAGTGGATGGATCAACTTTAATATTGTAAATAGATTGTTGCTTCTATCAATGTAATTGTCTGCATCATTTCCAATCGCCCATATATATTTCTTTATACATACAGTACCAGTCAAATGTTTGAATACTCATTCCAGGGTTTTTCTTTATTTTTACTATTCTCTACATTGTAGAATAATAGTGAAGACATCAAAACTATGAAATTACACACATGGAATTATGTAGTAACCAAAATGGTGCTAAACAAATCAAAATATTGTTACGCCCTGATCTGTTTCACCTGTTCCTGTTATTGTCTCCACTCCCTCCAGGTGTCACTTATTTTCCCCAACTTATTTCTCCCTGTGTTTCCTGTCTCTCTGTGCCAGTTCGTCTTGTATGTTAGTCAAGTCAACCAGCGTGTTTTTCCTGTACT
Source organism: Brachymystax lenok tsinlingensis (assembly GCA_030435695.1). Classification (NCBI taxonomy): domain Eukaryota; kingdom Metazoa; phylum Chordata; class Actinopteri; order Salmoniformes; family Salmonidae; genus Brachymystax; species Brachymystax lenok. The sequence goes on along the minus strand of CM059818.1, from coordinate 7,855,550 downwards.
CCTTTTGCTAGTCTCTTTTTGATAGTCTTCCCGGTTTCGACCCCTGCCTGACTCTGGACTACTTACCCGCCTGCCTGATCATCCTGCCTGCCCTGACCTTGATTCTGCCTGCCTTTCGGTACCTTTTGGACTCTGAACTGGTTTTGATCCTTTTGCCTGTCCACGACCATTCTCTTGCCTTAACCTACTGAATTAATAAATATTGTAGGACTCCAACCGTCTTCCTCCTGTGTCTGCATCTGGGTCTCGCCTTGTGTCATGATAAATATATTTTATATTTGGGATTCTTCAAAGTAGTCAATCTTTGCTTTGCTGACAGCTTTGCACACTTTTGGCATTCTCTCAACCAGCTTCATGAGGAATGCTTTTCCAACTGTCAGGATGGCGTTCCCACACTTGTTGGCTGCTTTTCCTTCACTCTGCGGTCCAACTCATCTAAAACCATCTTAATTGGGTTGAGGTCGGGTGACTGTGGAGGCCAGGTCGTCTGATGCAGCACTCCATCACAAATGATAGTCTCACTAAGGACATTTTCCATCCGAATAACTATTTTAAGTTCTACATAGCACCTTTTTTTCACAACAGTGAACCTCAGTGGCATTCTGAGAATTTAACATTTTAAGTTGGAGAATTTGGCAAAAAAACAGATTTTTCAAGTAATCTAGAGCCATAAAAAAAAATATGTCTATTTTTCTGCGTATCAAAGCATACATCTTGAGCTGTCTCCATCCTCCTGACTGGTGGTTGTTTTTTAAAATAATCTAAATATGCTTTTCTGGGTTGATCTGTGGCTGTCTGAAGGTTGGAATTAATGATTGTTGGAATAAAGTCATACCAACATGCAAAGTATGTTTGAGGTCCTCCAATTAGGGGTGAGGATGGGCATGTGATCATTGCATGTTTTGCGTCTTGTTATATATGTTTTGTGTTTTGGTTTCACGCTGTGAGCGGTGTGTGTGCTGGTTGTAGTGGTTATGGGTGAGCTCGCTTCCATGCCCACCCGTATGTTGGGCAGGGCTTGGTCCTTCCCGCCCTTGGAAAATCCCTTTGGTCCGGGGGCTGGGGCTTCGCCTTGCCGGCAACTCGGGCGGGTGGGGTTGAGCACACCCACTGACCAGAACATCCACGGTGGGAGCAGCCATTCGAATTGTCTTGGTATTATATTGTATTGTATTGTTGTTTTAATAATAATACAAAATATATATCTGCAAAAATCTGGGTCAAAGATTGAAAGAAATGTGAGTCTTATTCAGTACATTTAGTTATTGATTGCTTTTCTAAAGTCTACCAATGTTGCCAGCAAATATGCAAGCTAATATAATTAGATAAGCTATCTACTCTAACCTGATTAATAGCCTGAAATGGCTTCTTGGTAGCTAGTTATGAGGTTGGAAGATTGGGAACCTATCAGGGCTAGCTAAAGCCAACTTCACAAAATTGCGAAGTGGCTAGTAGGATTACAGAGAAAAAACAACATTAGTTTTGTTTTTACTGGACAAATCTGAGGGTTCACATGCCCCTGTGCTCTCTATGGGCATGACGCCTCTGCCCAGAATCAACTTCAGCGACTGGTGCCGGTATTTGCAAATGGACAATACTTCAAGGATTGGGGTTAAGGGTCAACCGACAGACAGGAGTGAGTAGTGTATATTTTGCCCGGACATATTATAATGCATTTAGCTCTTAGTTCCGCTCCTTTTCCTTGCACCACGGGAAGAGAGGCTTGAGTTTTCTAGGATGAGCCTGCACAGTACTTTGTTGTACTGCCAAGGTAACTGGGAGATGAGCGAAGAAGAGGGAGGCAATAAAGGATAGTGGGTCACATCTCTAGAGGGCTCTCCACAATGACTCGGTGGATAAGGACTTATACAAATGCAGGTCATTAGCGACTACACTGCTGTGTCTCAGATCAAAGAAGAGCTGATAAATAGGAACAATCTGACAGGGTTATAATCTAATTTTGGATGATGTGGGAGATTAATGCAAAATGAATCAAGAGCTTCCTTATTTTCTTCATGATTCAAGAGCTTCCATACTTTTCAGTTAACACAGATTACGGACTCGATTCATAATTATTACTTAATTATTGCAGTGTTAATGCAAATATATCTGATTTCTGACCTTAAAACAGCACTTATATTATAGTATATCAACTACCAAGGGGGTTACTATACAAAGCAACCTATATTGATTAGTTTAATTCCGCTATTAACATTATCTATCAATTTACACTCCCATTACATTACTGTAGTACTATGCTGTACTCCATTGCAACTGTTAAATGTCTCAGGTAATAGAATAACTTATTGTACAGTCAAGTAACATAAGTTCCTCGGCCTGCTGCCTATTTATCACTATCTCTCAATCTCACCATCAACTATGTCTTTAATTGCTGTTGAAAGTGACCTACCTAGCCAACACCAAATTGTTTATTGAGCAATTAATCCATTATTTTCTTCCTCGCCTAAGGCCACAAAACGCGGGGACACTTGAACGATGTCACACCACAGGTTGGAGTCTTTAACTACACATATGGTATGCAATAGACTCCTTCCATCCACCAAGCCAGCCTACAACGTGTAGAATACTGTAGAATTATTCAGGTCATCAATAATCAAAAGCACCAGAGGTAAAGTGATTCAATGACATTAGGACAACCTCCACTATATAGCTAGCACACAGTAAAGGGGTGTCTGAGAGGATTCTCCTTGAAGTTCTATTCTCGGTTGAGGCTGTCTTATCTGTAAATGAAATATTAGCCCTTTGACTTTTGGCTAAGTGTTACATAAATATTGCATAGTGTGGAGGCAAGAGTAATTGGGTATGCCATCCATAATGGCTGTCACCCTAGCCCAAGGAAGAGAGGAGTGGAGAATGGTATGGAACAAAATGGCCGCCTTACATCTCTTAAGTAACCCAAGAAATGGCATTGGTAGCACTTTGTAATATCACATTTATAATGGATTAGTAAAAAGTGTATTAATAATTTATCAATCATTACTCCGACATTTGTAAATGTGGTAGCACTTTATAAAAACTCCATGTAATGAAGGATTTATAATGGATTAGTAAATTGTTTATTTATCATGTATTAATCATTACTCCATTCATAACATATTTAATATAGGTCCTACTACTCATTAGCTAAATATTTTTGCGAGGCCTCATCTAAAGTGTGGGCTACGTTATACTTTATAGATACTGTTTTGAGTGACCAGTGCAATTTCTCACAAAAAGTTTGACATGCCATTGATAGACATTCCAGAAGTATCTGATGCTCCTTGAGGTATCAAAATAGCCTAGAACATATCAATGGTAAAAAAAGAAGCACACAACACAGGATGTCGAAGGAAATATATTGAAAGTGTTATTCACCAAAGCTGTTGCGAAACAACTGTTGCAAGTGTGAAGGACGTCATGCTGCATGCCCAGCGAGTACCACTTCTTCCAGATTCAGCTCACACTGAGGCTCAAACCCACTACCTCTGCCTTCCTAGCATGTGACCGCCCTTCTGAAGCATCTTACTAATCGTCGTTATGCCAAAAGCTAGCTATTCTCTAACGCAAGTGTGGACACTTCAGGCTGAGGAGTAAGTTTCACACATCTCCATGTGCTAGATTCACCCCCTCAAACTTACTCAACAGTGACCCCAGCGTTGAGCTAAGTGCAAGCCTCGGGTAAGGTGAATGGGGGAGGGGTGTGTCTCTTTGTTAAGAACAGCTGGTTCGTGATCTCTAATGTTAAGGAAGTCTCAAGTTGATAAAATGTAGGACATACTATTTACCAAGAGGGTTTTCATCTATACCACAAACCAGTGCTGGCACATAAAACGCACTTAACGAGCTGTATAGGGCCATAGGCAAACAAGAAAATGCACATCCAGATGCGGCACTTCTCATGGCCGGTGATTTTAATGTAGGGAAAATGAAATCTGTTTTAAATCATTTTTACCAGCGTTTGTATTTATTTGTATTTATTAGGGATCCCCCTTAGCTGTTTTCAAGGCAGCAGCTATTCTTCCTGGGGTGCAAACACTTTAAGGCCCTTACTCACAATACACATAAAACAAAAGATAAAAAACAGTACATCACATAACATTGTTACACCACTACATATCTACAATAAAAAAACTATAATACTACCATACAACAAATTTACAGTGCATGTACGTGTAGAATGCGTGTGCTAGCAGTTGTGTGCATATATGCGTGTCTGTACCTGTGTCTCTTCACAGTTCCCGCTGTTCCATAAGGTTTATTTTTATCTGTATTTTTTATCCGTTTCTACTGCATGCATTAGTTACCTGATGTGGAATAGAGTTCCTTGTAGACATGGCTCTATGTAGTACTGTGCACCTCCCATGGTCTGTTCTGGACTTGGGGATTATGAAGAGACCTCTAGTGGCATGTCTTGTAGGGTATGCATGGGTGTCCGAGCTGTGTGCTAGTAGTTTGAACAGACAGCTCAGTGCATTCAGCTTGTGAACACTTCTTACAAAAACAAGTAGAGATTAAGTCAATCTCTCCTCCACTTTGAGCCATGAGAGATTGACATGCATATCATTAATGTCAGCTCCATGTGTACATTTAAGGGCCAGTCGTGCTGCCCTGTACTGAGCCAAGTGTAATTATCCTAAGTCCCTCATTGTAGCACCTGACCACACAACTAAACGGTATTCCATCAATGACAAAACGATGGCCTGTAGGACCTGCCTTGTTGATAGTGTTGTTAAGAAGGCAGAGCAGCGCTTTAATATGGACAGACTTCTCGTCATCTTAGAAAATTTGTATCAACTTGTTTTGACCATTACAGTTTACAATTCAAGCTTACTCCAAGCAGGTTTAGTCACGTCCACTTGCACAATTTCCAAAGAATTCATTACAAAATTCAGTTGATGTTTGTGAATGATTTGTCCCGAATACAATGCTTTTAGTTTTTGAAATATTTAGGACTAACTTATTCCTTGCCACCCATTCTGAAACTAACTGCAGCTCTTTGTTAAGTGTTGTAGTCATTTCAGTTGCTGTAGTAGCTGACATGTATTATGTCGAGCTACAGGACGGTATGCTAGCACAGACTGGAATATGTTCCGGGATTCATTAATAAAATTGAGGAGTTTACCACATCAGTCATTAATACACTTAATGACACTGTCAAGAAGCATTATGACCATCATAATCATATAAGCCAGGTAGGACTATCAGGTACAATACATTATTTTTTTTATTTTACCTTTATTTAACCAGGTAGGCAAGTTCAGAACAAGTTCTCATTTACAACTGCGACCTGGCCAAGATAAAGCAAAGCAGTTCAACACATACAACAACACATTGTTACACATTGGAGTAAACAAACACTCAGTCAATAATACAGTAGGGAAAAAAACAAATCTGTCACGATCTTCTATAGTGACGGACCAAGACGCAGCGATGCGTCAAATGTGCTGCTTTTGCCGTAAAGCCTTTTTGAAATCTGACAACGCTGTGATATTGCCAAGAAACAGAGCTTTTGATGAGTATGGAACACTTGTATATTGGTGGATGTTTAATAATTCAACTTTTGGATTTTGAATTTGGCGCCTTACATTTCACCTGGTAGTGTCGGGATTGGGGCGCTAGCGCCCCAGCAATCCCTGAGAGGTTAACACAGTCCCAAAGAAGGGTCAGAAGTATTTTGCAATTATGTTAGCACAGCTGAAAACTGTTGTCCTGATTAAGGAAGCAATACAACTGGCCTTCTTTAGACTAGTTGAGTATCTGGAGCATCAGCATTTGTGGGTTCAATAAATGGCCAGAAACAAAGAACTTTCTTCTGTAACTCGTCAGTCTGTTCTTGTTCTGAGAAATGAAAGCTATTCCATGCGAGAAATTGCAAAGAAACTGAAGATCTCGTAGAAGATCTCGTAGAACAGACTACTCACAAGTCCTCAACTGGTAGCTTCATTAAATAGTACCCGCAAAACATCAGTCTCAAAGTCAACAGTGAAGAGGCGACTCCAGTATGCTGGCCTTCTAGGCAGAGTTCCTCTGTTCCTCTGTTCCTCTGTGTCTGTGTTCTTTGCCTATCTTAATATTTTATTTTTATTGGCCAGTCTGAGATATGGCTTTTTCTTTACAACTGCCTAGAAGGCCAGCATTCTAGAGTCGCCTCTTCACTGTTGACGTTGAGACTGGTGTTTTGCGGGTACTATTTAATGAAGCCGCCAGTTGAGTACTTGTGAGCCATCTGTTTCTCAAACTAGACACTCTAATGTACTTGTCCTCTTGCTCAGTTGTGCACTGGGGCCTCCCACTCCTCTTTCTATTCTGGTTAGAGCCAGTTTGCGCTGTTCTGTGAAGGGAGTAGTACACAGCGTTGTATGAGATATTCAGTTTCTTGGCAATTTCTCGTGCGCAATTCAAATAAATAATCATAAAAATTATGGATATTAAACATGTATGTGTCTTATATCGGTTGAAAGCTTCAATTCTTGTTAATTGAACTGCACTGTCCAATTTACAGTAAGCTTTACAGCGAGAGCATGCCATGCGATTGTTTGAGTACGGTGCCATACGTCAAAATATTTTTCCACCGGCACAGGTTTCATAAATTTACAAATAGCGATTAAATATTCACTTACTTTTTGAAAATATTCCTCTGATTTGTCATCCAACGGGTCCCAGCTATAACATGTAGTGTTGTTTTGTTAGATAAAATCCTTCTTTTATATCCCAAAAAGTCTGTTTAGTTGGCGCCATCGATTTGAGTAATCCACTCGTTCAATATGCGGAGAAAGAAATCCAAAAATCTATCCTTAAACTTTGTTTCAACAAGTCAAAATATGTTTCTATTTACTCCTCAGATACCCTAAAATGTAATCAAACTATAACATTTCTTACGGAAAGAAGAATGTTCAATAGGAAACCAATTTTAGCAGGTGCGTCTTGTCTTCATGGCGCGCCCAAATTTCCTAGACTGTGTCCCTGTACGAAAATGTATATTTCTTGTTCATTTTGGAAGTTACAAGCCTGAAACCTTGAACATAGACTGCTGACAACCTGTGGAAGCCATAGGAATTGCATCCTGGGAGGTAGAATTCAGTATGCCCCTATACCTTCCATTGTAAGATCATGGTCTTGTTAGAAGATCACCTAGGGGTCATGATAAGGCTGTACTAAATGTTTGATGTATTATAATAATTGATTATGCTTATGTTGTATTAATAGAAGGGAAGGGGTTATATGACCCTCCCTCCTTACATTTATAAGGTCCTAGACTACAGATTAACAATATATATTAATTGTAGAGGTTTAGTATTGTTCTAAAGTTTTAGTTCTCTCATTCTCTCTCTCTCTCTCTCTCTCTCTCTCTCTCTCTCTCTCTCTCTCTCTCACCTTTTAATAAAGAGACCCCTCTGGGAAATGTGTGACTGAGACAGAACTCTGCAGGGGAGTGGGGGAGATAAGAGACTAGTCAGACATTCCACAATAAATCAACTTTGGGGAGTGGACATTTATTGCCTAGCTTTTAGATAACACTGAACTATATGTTTGTGTAGCTGTGGATGCATGGGCTTGGTCTGATAAGCAGATAGTAATAAACGAATGCAGTGACATCACAGAGGGTTGGCTACAAGCATGATAAAAGCAATTTAGACTTTCCCCATATTGCAGAACTTACTCGGAAACATGCGTGCTGTGTTCCTGTTTGTCAACTTCTGTCTGCAATTGTATTAATAAAGGTTTTTAATGATTTAATTAAAGATATTGCCATAATGCTAATTTCACCAATGAGCTAATGATTGACAAGGAACAAGAGGAACGAACCAGTCTCTCTCAAAAAAAATACTCTGGTTGGTTTTTCTTTTGATTTTCTCCTACCATATCTATTGTGTTAAATTCTCTTACATTATTTTAACATTTCTACAAACTTCAAAGTGTTTTCTTTCCAATGGTACCAATTATATGCATATCCTGGCTTCAGGGCCTGAGCAACAGGCAGTTTACTTTGGGCGCGTCAGTCAGGCAGAAACTGAGAAAAAAGGGGCCTAATTTTCAGCTGTGCTAAGATAATTGCAAAAGGATTTTCTAATGATCAATTAGCCTTTTAAAATGATAAACTTGGATTAGCTAACGCAACATGCCATTGGAACACAGGAGTGATGGTGCTGATAATGGGCCTCTGTACGTCTAACGTAGATATTCCATAAAGACAATCTGGTGTTTCCAACTACAATAGTCATTTACAACATTTACAATGTCAATGTCTACACTCTGTTCAATTTGATGTTATTTTAATGGACAAAAAAAACAATGACATTTCTAAGTGACCCCAAACTTTTGAACGGTAGTATGTATAACATAAACATATTGTTGATGCGTAGGCTATGGTGTAATGGAATGTTTTGCCTAGTTTGATAGGTGTTGACACTATCTTATCTATAAAATAAGTACTGTGGTAGATTTTGTGGGTTTTTACACTCTTATGTAGGTGTCATAACCAGCCATAAAATAACACAATATATTTCACAACAGGTCTAAATATATGTGTTATGACAGTGTTTTGACCATATTGTAAAAGGTTATGACAAATTATGTCAACTATTATGACATATTTTTGCATGGTTATGACCGTGTCTCAATGTATTATGACGCTGGGTGTCAAGTAAAGCGTTACCAAGATATGTAGACTACATTTTCCCATACTTGATTACGTTACTGAGAAATCATCCCTGGTTCATTCAGATAGGACCTTAATAATTTGTGGAATGTGGGTTATGAGTCGGGATCAGTGATTGGATCGCTGTGAGACTGATTGACAAGTTCATATTTTTATAGGGTAGAAGAGAAGGTATTTTGTTGCTAAAATACTGTACCTGCGTCACATTTCTTCTGCACAACGCAACCTCCAAAAGGATCAAGTTGAAATAGAACGTTCCTTGCTAACGGCCAAAGACATTCAGTCACATTGCGCTCGCATGCCACTACTGTACCTGCATTGTATATAACACATGCAGACACATCGTAATTTCCCGATTTACAGAAACTATATTTAACATAATCTGTTGGAGTTTGGACTGCTTCTGTAATACCTGGAAGCAAGTGTTTAATTTCCCATTACGGTCAAACAGTCACCGTTTCTACCATTTCAGACATCACATAATAAGTCTCAATATGATCAGTTATTCTATGAAGGCACTGTTAGGTCCACACAGATCTCAATAGAGTATCAACATAGTTCATACACCATGTACTTTAGCATGAACTGGATTAGAGCAGGCCTCTAATTTCTGTTGAAAGTGAAATTCTCATCTGAGCCTTTAGCTTGACTGTCAAGAGGCGACATGAGCGCTCATCCTCCTGTGGAGAATTTGGATGGGCATCCAGTTTTTCTTTTATCTCCCCGCTTGCAGATGCCTCTCAATGTGAGGACGGCTTTCGGGACCCTATGTCTAACTCACAGTGGTTACAGGCAGCATGTCTGTGATGTCATAAATACCAGCACACGGCGGAGGCATAGAGACATCGTGGGAGGTCAACAACCATGGAAAATAGGATGCTTTTGGCCAATGCAGAGTGTGGTCTTTTGATTGGTGGGTCAGAAAGTATGAAAATAAATGCATAATGTAAAAATAGCTACTGAATCTTTATTGCCTTTCTTCATTGTGAATCACCAGCTTTAACGATATATAGGTCAGTTATCGGAAAGCTCCAAACCAAGGGAAGTGGAAAGACTTTGCCACTTCAATAATAAATGTGTGTCAAGTAGTTGAAAATATCATGTGAGAAAAGTAGTCTCTGCATAAGAGGTATAGATACTGTGCATTAAGTTTACAATGCTTTCTTGAGGACATGGTAAAGTATATAGGAGAGACCAATTACATGATACAGTAGCTTTAATATGATGCACATAAGGTAAGGTCATGACACTGTACTCTGAATACCTAATGAAGTCATGTGACAGATATGCAAGCCTAACAGAGATGACTTCTTCTCCAGCACATGGATTATGTTTCATAAATGATGAGCACATGTGATTATATATATATACTGGAAACCTCTGTAATGAATCTACTGTATACCTTTAAATGTACAATTATATAATTGCCAACCTACTGTAGTGTTAGCCATAACCTGACATATATAATTGTTTTAAGATGGTCATACTATGGATCATTTTGCGATTTCATTTTTAATCTTAGGACCCTTTTAGGTGTTTGTACAAAAAATATATATATTTTTTAAACAAATTTCACCCCTTTCTTTGGGTAGGCACAACACTACATCTAACTGCAAAGCTCTCAGTATCTTGATGCAGGTCCTTAGATGTTGAACACATATTGGTGTGCATGCGTATACTTCCTTGTTCCTCTCGCTACTACGTGCGTGTAAGTATTGAACTAGGTAGCTAGTTACGTTGTCTGTCACTCACTCACAAGATCAGCCAGGCGTCAAGGGAACTGAAGTAGTATTTGTTGTAAGGTTATTTGCTGATTAATGTTGAAAATGGTTTGCAGATGTGCAATCCCAACATGCAACAATGCAATGACTTTTCACAAACTTCCTTTGGACGACACAGATTTACTGAGGCTTTGTATGGCTAGTTGTTCTGCAAAGACACATAAACACTGGGATCCACACACTTTGTGCTTTGGATCTATGGGTTTGAGCGAGCATTTCTCTGATGATGACTTCTGTAAACCATCAACAAGAAAAATCCTTGTTAAAAAAACAAATATGAAGAAAACAGCTATACCAACCAATGAAGGACATCGCCACGTATGTCAAGGACCAGCATAAACTGAAATCTAGGTAAGAGATATGCTATAAAGTTACCTAGCTAGCTAATAAAGTAACATCACTGAAAGAGGGAACACTGAGTCTGTTGCTATTTAACACAACAACTTTGCTTGCTACGTAGCCAGCCTTGCAAGTGTGTGTTTCGGGTATAGGGTAAACAACTAACTAGCTATTTTCAGGTTGTTTTGTGCTTAGCTATTGCTTTATAACTCAATAAAACATGTATTTTGCTAACGATATAATAATGACTATGAAACACTTGTATATTGGTGCATGTTTAATAATTAAACCTTTGGATTTTTTATTTGGCGCCTTGCATTTCACCTGGTAGTGTCGGGAGTGGGTTGACTGACTTGCCTAGTTAATTAGGGAGCAGTGGGGCGCTAGCGATAAAATCGCTTACCTTTGATTAACTTCTGCTGAGGGCTTCCTAAGTGTCCAACGAAGACAATCCATGCTTCTTTGGTTAGAAAAATGATCATAAAATCCACCGTTGAGTCGCCCATTGAACCGTGAAGAGAACACGTTCAAATTATACCTATACACTTTCTACAAACAAATCAAACATCATTTTTAATGTATCCTTAGGTATCCTTTGGGGTATATTACTTTGTAATCTTATTTCCAGGAAAGGTAGACACCAGGCAGACTGTGCATGTAAAAAGTGAAAAAAATGCTGTTTAATTTCTCATCAGGCAGACCTTGTTACAGTATGGTTTTCCCAAAACAAAAGCTGGGTTGCTAAGAAAATTTACGAGCCAACAAAACAGACCTTCCGGTTGGACCGGGTAGAGCGTGTGCTAAAAACACGGGAGGACAAAACAGTGGTGTACAAGGACTTCTCCCATTCATAACTTCCAAGATGACCAGCCAAGAACATAGCCAGTGTTCCAAGACCAGACAAGGCAGAGATTGTAGCTGTATACCGGTCCCAATTCATCCTGCCCCTTGACACTGTAGCTCGAAAAGGACAACATTTATGTTCCCACTCTGGTGCCGACACTCCACTGAGAGTTCCTGCTCCCCACAGAAATGCTAATGAAAACCGGTTTAGGCTAACTTGGATGTCTTTTTTGATTTACAGAATAGTAGCAAACTACTCAAGTCAATGTGGCACACATCCAGTTTCACGTTTTTAATATCACATGAACAAGTACAGTGAAATGCCTTTCTTGCAAGCTTAACCCAACAATGCAGTAATCAATATCAACGTCGTACTATAAAATAAAGTAAGGTAGAACAAAAACACACGAGAATCTAGTCACTTTATACTACCGACCACCATCTAGCTAGCCCATGCTACTGTACTGTATTTATACTGTAGAGAATCCCCTCTGAACCCTCTTTCTTTGACCCTGGGAGTAAGGGAGAGTTTGTGACTCTGGAACACTCCCAGAAGGCTCCCTAGTATTGTCCTTAACAGGTGTGAATTGCCCTCTACTGCAAAACAATAGTCAGGCTCTGGTCGGGAGATGGTAAACTACTTGGTGCAGCCTAACTCCCAGGGTCAGATTCAGAGGGGATTCAGAGGGGATTTTCAGAGGGGATTTTCTACAGATTCTGTCAATAGATTATTATGTATTTAATCTGTTAAGAAATTAACTCTTATACATGTTCTTCATTTCTCAGTTGGAAATGTAAAAGTTTCCAATGTATTATTTTCCCTCAGAAAACATTTTGAAGAGATTATACTGTTTTTGGTCTTGTAAGACATCCGTAGCACAGGTGTCAATGGGGATCTTTCAAGGCTATGTGTTGCCTTGAATTTGTCACATGTGCCGAATACAACAGGTGTAGACTGATACAGTGAAATGCTTACTTACAAGCCCTTAACCAACAATGCAGTTTTAAGAAAATACACCCCCCAAAAATAAGAGACAAGAATAACAAATAATTAAAGAGTATCAGTAAATAACAATAGGGGGGCTATATACCAGGGGTACCGGTACAGAGTCAATGTGCGGGGGCACCGGTGTCGAGGTAATTGAGGTAATATGTACATGTAGGTAGGGTTATTAAAGTGACTATGCATAGATAATAACAGCGTAGAAGGGGGGGGGCAATGCAAATAGTCTGGGTAGCCATTTGATTAGCTGTTCAGGAGTCATATGGCTTGTAGGTGGAAGCTGTTTAGAAGCCTCTTGGACCTAGACTTGGTGCTCCGGTAGCGCTTGCCGTGCGGTAGTAGAGAGAACAGTCTATCTTGGGTGGCTGGAGTCTTTGACCATTTTTAGGGCCTTCCTCTGATACCGCTTGGTATAGAGGTCCTGGATTGCAGGAAGCTTGGCTCTGGCGATGCACTGGGCCGTACACATTACCCTCTGTAGTGCCTTGTGGTCGGAGGCCGAGCAGTTGCCATACCAGGCAGTGATCCAAATCGTCAGGATGCTCTCGATGGTGCAGCTGTAAAACCTTTTGAGGATCTGAGGACCCATGCCAAATCTTTTCAGTCTCCTGAGGGGGAATAGGTTTTATCGTGCCTTTTTCACAACTGTCTTGGTGTGCTTGGACCATGTTAGTTTTTTGGTGATGTGGATGCCAAGGAACTTGATACTCTCAACCTGCTCCACTACAACCCCATTGGTCCTTTTCCTTTAGTCCACAATCATCTCTTTTGTCTTGATCACGTTGAGGGAGAGTTTGTTGTCCTTGCACCTTATGGTCAGTTATCTGCCCTCCTCCCTATAGGCTGTCTCGTTTTTGTCGGTGATCAGGCCTACCGCTGTTGTGTCATCAGCACACTTATTGATGGTGTTGGGAGTCATGCTCAGGAGGGGACTGAGCACGCACCTCTGAGGGGCCCCCAGTTTTGAGGATCAGCATGGCAGATGTGTTGTTACCTTACAACCTGGGGGCGGCCCGTCAGGAAGTCCAGGATCCATTTACAGAGGGATGTGTTTATTCCCAGGGTCCTTAGCTTTATGAGGAGTTTTGAGGGCACTATGGTGTTCAACGCAGAGCTGTAGTCAATGAATAGTATTCTCACATTGGTGCTCTTTTTGTCCAGGTGTGAAAGGGCAGTGTGGAGTACAATAGAGATTGCTTCATCAGGGGATCTGTTGGTGCAGTATGCAAATTGGAGTGGGTCTAGGGTTTCTGGTGTAATGGTGTTGATGTGAGCCATGATCAGCCTTTCAAAGCATTTCATAGCTACAGACGTGAGTGCTACAGGTTGATAGTCATTTAGGCAGGTTACCTTAGTGTTCTTGCGGTTGGAGTTTACAGTGGAGACATTGTTGTGGACTGACTAGTTTGCTTCTGAACCCCCTAACTTACATAAGTGCAGTAGCCACTGAGGTATTGGCAATATCAAGGGGAGCGAGTAAGTACACTCATGCACGCCAACATCTAAAGACCTGCATCACCTGCATTTGCCATTTGTAAAATGGAGCCTTTGTTCATGTTTTTGGACGCCCTGGATCTCCAGAATGAGGCTCAGGATGTCAATTGCTGTTGGGGTAAGTTTCTGAAGAACAAATGAAAAAAAAATATATATATACTTTCTATTTCATGCAAATTACATAAAAAATACTGATTAGGGTCCTAAATAATGAAATGTGCATTTCAGCTGCAGTGACCAAGTCCTTTAGACAGCAAAGCCGTAGATCTCCACTAAAGCGGGATTTCTCATCAAATTCAAACAAACATTTTTTACTTTTTTTCATAAGATCCCAGAGTTTAGACAAGGGAGGCTTTCAGAGTGAGATATGCAGGTAACTGCAAAAATTATGGAAACACCTGTTATTATACACAGCTGTTCTGGTTTGTGGCGATGGTATTCTCCTGAAGGTAACCCGGTAAGTTTAAAAAATGAATGGAAGTATGGAAGTAGTTTTTTGCCAACAAAAAAACAGGGTGTCCAAAAATATGTGTCCAAAAAACAAAAATATTTACAAAGCTTTCTTATATCTCCTAGATATAGGACAGACACTTCAAAACCTTATTCCTTATGATACATTTTTTGACTGTCTGTTTTGCCATTTATGAATGTGTTATTCAATGTATTTCTATGGACTATAGTAGGAAAGACTAAATTAAATTTTTTATCTAATCATTTTTTGATACTTTTTTGGAATACCTAGAGGTCAAGACACTTTCTGTTGGTGTTTCCTTTATTATGGCAGTTACCTGTAGATGCATAGGTGTATCAATCAATCCATCAGTAAATCCTTAGCAAAATTCTATCTCTGTGGATGACCTCAAGGGCAGACATCTAATAAACAACTCGGTGGCCTTTCGTTCGCAGCAAACAAGTCATTCAATCCGAGGATTCCTTTTTTACTCCATCTCCTTCCTTTGAAATTTGGAGTACAATGTCGCTTCAACCTGACCTTTGGTGCACTGTAATAAAACTATAATGTGATTGCTTTCCCCTAGTTATACTCCATGTCCAAGACAGTATTTGACACTAAAATGTAATGCACATTGAGCAAAATTACAGCTACAATGTTTTACTCCTCTACTTCATAAAGCAGTCTGGTTCTGCATTAAAATATTAGTCTTTGCCTTAAGGATCAAGTTAAAGGACTTGTCTTTGAAATATAATATGTGTGTGAGGGGGATATGCTGCAAAGCAGAAAGAAAAGATTCCAAAACTGAGAAGAGGCACATGTAGGTTATCTAGCTACTGGCCTGAGAGCCTAGCTTTCTCAAATGACGTAAATGTCTTGACAGATATGTATCATTCAAGTGACGGAGTCTTGCTGTTTCCGTTGGTTTGAAGCTTTCTAAGAACTGTCACATTTCCACAAAATCTAGTTGATTGCACATTGATGTAATGATAATGAGATCAGTATGTTTTCCTGAATTACCGTTTTCCACTGGATATCGACCACTGTTCGATGCTCAAAATAGCATTTCCAAAACCTGCAGAAAATAACATATTCACACATTCAATTAAATTGAAGTCTAATTCACGAACACCTACTCATTCAAGGGGTTTTCTTTATTTTACTATTTTCTGCAATGTAGAATAATAGTGAAGGCATCAAAACTGTGAAATAACACATATGGAATCATGCAGTAACCAAAAAAGTGTTAAACAAATCAAAATATATTTTATATTGGAGATTCTTCAAATAGCCACCCTTTGCCTTGATAATAGATTTAGACACTCCTGGCAGTCTCAACCAGCTTCACCTGGAATGCTTTTCCAACAGTCTTGAAGGAGTTCCCACATATGCTGAGCACTTGTTGGCGGATTTTCCACTTGTTGGTCCAACTTATCCCAAACCATCTCAATTTGGTTGAGGTTGGGTGATTGCTGAGGCCAGGTCATCTGATGCAGCACTCCATCACTCTCCTCCAGCCTGGAGGTGTGTTGGGTCATTGTCCTGTTGAAAACAAATGAAAGTCCCACTAAGCGCAAACCAGATGGGATGGTGTATCACTGCAGAATGCTGTGGTACTGTAGCCCTGCTGGTTAAGTGTGCCTTGAATTGAAAACAAATCACTGACAGTGTCACCAGAAAAGCACCATCACACCTCCTCCATTCTTCACATTGAGAACCGCACATGCGGAGATCATCCGTTCACCTAACCTGCGTCTCAAAAAGACACGGCGGTTGGATCCAAAAATCTCAAACTTGGACTCATCAGACCGAAGGACAGATTTCCACCAGTCTAATGTCCATTGCTCGTGTTTCTTGGCCCAAGCAAGTCTCTTCTTGTTATTGGTGTACTTTAGTCGTTTTTTATTTGCAGAAATTTGACCATGAAGGACTGATTAACTTCTTAGGGAGCGGCTCCCGAGGTGACGGTTTTGGGGAGTCTGGCGTGCCCAAAGTAAAATGCCTCCCACTCAGGCCCAGAAAATAGGATTTGCACATAATTAGTACTATTGGATAGGAAACACCCTGAAGTTTCTAAAAGTGTTAAAATATTGTCTGTGAGTATAACCGAACGGATATAGCAGGTGAAAATCATTTTGAAAATCATTTTGAACCCCTCCCTATTGAAAATGACCTTATATGGGAGTAAGACTGCAGTACCTATTGCTTCCACTGGATGTCAACAGTCTCTAGACAGTGTTTGATGATGTTTAGTTGCTCTGGATGGTAATAGAAGAAGAATTTCAAAGTGGTTATCGGATGTAAACAGAAGAAGATGTGCATTCACGGGCTCGTGCGCGCTGTGGCTTTTTCCTTTCCTATCGCCCAGTTTAAAATCCGGTTGAAATATTATAGTAAATATACATAAAAGTGTTCCTAAGGATACATTATCAATGATGTTTGATTGTTCTTGGACAAGTGTATAGGTACAGGTTGAACGAGTTCTCTTCACGGTTCAATGGGCGAGTGGACGCTGTATTTTATGAACATAATGCGCCAACCAAACAGAGATTTATGGATATAATAAATGACTTTTTCTAACAAAATAACCATTGGATGTCTTCGTTGGACACTTGGGAAGCCCTCAGCAGAAGTTCTTCAAAAGGTAAGGGATTTGTTTTCGCTGTGAAATGTGTTTTGTGTGAACCGCGATGGTTTAGGAATTTATGCTAATGGTAAAATATTGGAGGTGCTACCCTCAAACAATCAAATGTTGTGCTTTCGCCGTAAAGACTTTTGGAAATCTGACAACGCTGTTATATTGCCAAGAAGCAGAGCTTTTGATGACTATGCAACACTTGTATATTGATGAATGTTTAATAATTCAGCTTTTGGATTTAGAATTTGGCGCCTTGCATTTCACCAGGTAGTGTCGGGAGTGGGGCGTTAGCGCCCCACCACTCTGTGACTGAGTATATTTCCCCCCCAGAACAATATTTCCTGTGACTGCAGTGTCATTTTCCTTAAAATAAAGGCAACATTTATTGGAAGTGGATGTTTGTCAGTTTGACATTTCACAGCGTATTGCCTACCTACCTTATGTCATCCCCTCCATAACAGTATGATATCACCCCCATTTAAGAATCAGTAAGACATGGCACTTGGACATCAGGTGTTGAAGACCTTTTACGGAGTGTTGGATATGTAAGGTACTTTGTGTCATACTGTTAACAAACTAATTCTTGTCAATTGCCATACCAATCCATACCTTTTTGTTGTCTTTTGCTGTCAAATTCAAGTGTGCAATATGAGGTTTATACACAGTTTGCAACAGGTTGGCAGCTGACACATCCAGTTGGTCTGGACACCTGTCCGATCTGTTTTAGCGCCTGATCTGTATTCATTTGGATGCCTTCTGTTGCAAGGGAATCATTTCCACAACCTTGATTTCTTTCCCTGCCCATTCCTACGCCATGCCTCTTATTACGAGGCACGCTGCACATTTATCATTGTTATAAAACATCCTCCTCTCATTTCCCCATCTCTGCAGCTTTAGCTTCAGAACGCCAAAGAGTGAGGAGGAGAGATGAAAGCCTTGCGCAGTGTTCTCTCTGTGCTAATGGGAGTGAACCAAATACCAAATTCCCTGAGACAGCTGCAAAAGCCAAAGATCCCATTACCCCAAACAATCACTTGAATGTTTAGATTTTTGTCCAAATTTCAAATTAGGGTGTGCACAGCACAATCAAAAGGGACTTTGTTGATGTGGTGTCTTGTGTTGGTATGATGATTTGTGCTACTGCACGTGCACCTTGTCTTTAAAATTAACATTTATTTGAAAAACAACCTTTTTGATACATAAATAAAAGAGGAACTTGTATTGTCTCTCCATGCCATGGTCTCAATAAACTGGGTCTTGGTCTTGGTCTTGGTCTTGGTCTGTGTCTTAAGTGCTCCGGTCTAGTTTCCATCTCTGCAGTAGACAACAGTAAATTACAATAATCAATATGTTACGTGTGGAGGCTTATTGTATATAAACCCTTATTCCAACTTTTGCTTTCAATTAATGCTTTTCTGTTGACACTTGGTAGCTGTAGTTACTTTGGTAACTGTAGTTACCTGTAGTCCGCTAGTAGTGCACACAAAAACATTTTTCTCTGAATGCCATCCTCTCTCCCATGTGATATTAATGCCTTTAAATTGTGTAATGCCAGCCCACAGCAAGCCATTCATCATAGAATCCAACTGTGAATATTATTATGAAAATAATGTATCTTTATTACTTATACATTTGCTGTTAAATGCCAGGGGTAATCACAAGATTGACTACCTCTATAAACACTGTTGTACTTGCACCCTTTTATTTTCTTCCTGAGGCACAGGGTAAGTATGGAAATCAACAAATTGTGTTGAGTAATAATTAAAAGTAATGTTTTACAATTTGTGAAGTCTTGATTAAAGCCAGCACTCCCAAACCATAACAACAACACAACAATGGAAGCATACACATTGGAATTATAGTGACTAATTTGCAAGTATGTTAGGGTCGCCACCACACCGTATACTACACACCATAAACCGATGTATATAAAGGAACTTAGTCACCTATAATGAGAAGAAACAGTGTTCTATTAGATTGATTCATGTCTAATAAGCTATACACTCTGATTATACTTGGATGGAGAGAACACACAACACTGAAAGCTAGGGTTGGAAAATTCCGTGAACTTTCAAAAAATTCTCTGGTTTTCCAGAAATCCTGGTTGGAGGATTCCGGATTTCCTGCTCTAATCCGGGAATCCTCCAACCAGGATTTCTGGAAAAGCAGGGAATGTATTGTACTGTACAGTAGACCTTTGAGTGTTTCAGTCGGTTGAATTTATTTAATTCTGAAAGCCGTTACGATCCCTAGTGTAGGCTGCCAAACAAGGGATCTTATTATTTGTTGAGTGTTATTCCTCCATCTGAACAATGCTGGTGCAAGAATGATGCAGGCCCGAGCCCCAGTACTAAAATCATGGTCCCCAGGGGCAATTCCCCAGGGGCCACAGCCCGCTAACCTTTGTTATGATTCATAGATCATTGGGCACATCATGGGAAATATGCATGCCTCGTTATAATATTCTATTAAATAATAAAGCTTCTCGCCCTCTTTTTTCGTATTCTTCACTGTCTTGGCAGGAAATGCCACAAAGAATGATGATTTAATGGAGTTATCCCTTTTCAACCCTGTATTCAACAACTAATAGATATCACTTTGTGAAGTTTCATAGTTGCATGTCACTGTTGGTCTATCCCGAAGGTAATTACAGTACTAAAGGAGATTCCAACGGAGAGGCGTTATCAGAAGTGTAGCCCTACATTTGGGGAAATGTAAGGGCAAACATGAGTAAGCTTATCAGAGTAACCTTGACCAATACATTAGCCTCTTCAAAATGAATGTTCTTTGCCAAGAAAATAGATGCAGTGATTATATTGATGAAGGTATAAGAAGTAAAGATATTACCTTTAAGTTCAAGCTTGACTAAACATGGAATCAATTACAACTGAACTTTATTAAACAACTCTCTGTTTTGACAAAGTCTGCTGAGGCAGATATGAAGTATTTTATGCAAAAAATATGCTTGAGGCAGAGGTTTCCCCTTCAGCATGTCTATAGGGCAAGGTGATATACCACAGTCCTAAACATATTAATTAGGGGAGAAAACATTTCCCACGGTTCACTCTTATGGGATCTTATGGATCTTAAGAAAACAGTTTGTAGTACAATTGTGTAGTTACCCAATGTATCATTGAAAGACCATTGGATTTGCAGCATTTTTTGTTATTTTGTTTTTACACCCTTTTTCTCCCCAATTTCGTGATATCCAATTGCGATCTTGTATCATTGCTGCAACTCCCCAACGGGCTCGGGAGAGGCGAAGGTCGAGTCATGCGTCCTCCGAAACATGACCCGCTTCATAACACACACCCGCTTAACCCGGAAGCCAGCCGCACCAATGTGTCGGAGGAAACGTTCAACTGATAACTGAGGTCAGCTTGCAGGTGCCCGGCCTGCCATAAGGAGTCACTAGAGCGTGATGAGCCAAGTAAAGCCCCCCCCCCGGCCAAACCCTCCTCAAACCTGGACGATGCTGGGCCAATTGTGCGCCGCCCTATAGGACTCCCGGTCACGGCCCTTTGTGACACAGCCTGGGATCGAACCCCGGGCATTGTGATACAGTGCCTTAGACCGCTGCGCCACTCTGGAGGCCCGGTTGCATTTTTTATGCATTAGGAAGTGCCCTTAAAGTGCCAATCCGGAGTTCAAACAAAAACAAAGCGTCCACCCCGCCACTTGTTTTGGTAAACAGCTGAGGGATGGGGCTGGAGAAATATAACCACTCTCAAATTCATAGACAGAACTATGGATGCAAGGACTGACCATCCATGAGACTAAAATTATATTTTTAACCATGTTTTGAAGCTTTACAGTGTTTGTTTATATTGACTTTGTTTACAAACATTGGAGTAAAACTGTCACGTTCAGGCCTGATATTTATAGGCTGGCGTGTTTAGTTTCGTTTTGGTGTAGGTATTTTTTGTTCTAGGTGTTGTGTTTCTATGTTGGGGTAATGGTTCCCAATTAGAGACAGCTGAGTGTCGTTACCTCTAATTGGGAACAATATATATGTTTGTAGTTTTCAGAGGGGTTTTGCGGGTTATTGTTTGTTCATAGCTTTGTTAGTTTACGTGTTATGTTCAACATTACGATCTTCGTTCGTTATTTTTGTTGTTTTCGCCCAGTTACGTATTTAAATAAAGATGTATACTGGATGCCTCGTTGCGCCTTGGTCTGTCCCTTCAGGAGATCGTGACAGAATAACCCACCATATAAGGACCAAGCAGCGAGAGAACCGGGAGTACTGGACCTGGGAGGAGGAATTGTTTAGAGGGGGACCCTGGACCCAGCCTGGAGAGTATCGCCGTCTAAGAGAGGAGCTGGAAGCAGCGGCGGCAGAGCAGCGCAGGTGTGAGGATTTATATGGAGCATGGAATCCGGAGAGAGAAAAGTTTGTTGGAACTCGCCTGACATTCCATTTCCCCTCATCTGTGAGGCCAGGATGAGTGAACAACCTGGGAGAGGGGTGTCGGCTATCCGCATCAGGTCTCCTGTGCGCGTCGTGGATCCAGTACGTCCTGTCCCAGTTCCACGCTCCAGGATCCCTGTTCGTGTTGTGGTGGATCCAGTAAGTCCTGTCCCTGTTCCATGCTCCAGGATTCCTGTTCGTGTTGTGGATCCAGTACGTCCTGGCCCTGTTCCACGCTCCAGGATTCCTGTTCGTGTTGTGAGTCCAGTACGGCCCGTTCCTGCTCCCCGCACCAGAGTCCCAGTGCGCTTCGACAGTCCGGAACCTCCAGAGAAGGTCCCCAGTCCGGAACCTCCAGAGAAGGTCCCCAGTCCGGAACCTCCAGAGAAGGTCCCCAGTCCTAAACTAACTGTTCCGGCAAATAGCCCAGGGCCTCCGGTGTGGGACCCCGAGCCAGCACGGCCGGCACCTGAGCCACCACCTGGGACAAGGAGGCCCACCCGAAGACCCCCCCAATGGACTTTTGGCGCGGTCGGAGTCCGTGCCTTTGGGGGGGGTACTGTCACGTTCAGGCCTGATATTTATAGGCTGGAGTGTTTAGTTTCGTTTTGGTGTAGGTTTTTTTTGTTCTAGGTGTTGTGTTTCTATGTTTGGGTAATGGTTCCCAATTAGAGGCAGCTGAGTGTCGTTACCTCTAATTGGGAACCATATATATGTTTGTAGTTTTCAGAGGGGCTTTGTGGGTTATTGTTTGTTCATAGCTTTGTTAGTTTAGGTTGTTATGTTCAACATTACGATCTTCGTTCGTTATTTTTGCCCAGTTACGTATTTAAATAAAGATGCCTTGCTGCGCCTTGGTCTGTCCCTTCAGGAGATCGTGACAAAAACAGGCATATATCTTGGGTTCTGGTGGGCTACGACATTTAATCTAAGCTCATGAAGCATTTATAAATTATATTCTTCAAAAATCAATGCCTATATCATTAATTTAATATTCCAAACCATTTATGTAGCAACTGCAGATTGCCTTAGACTGAATCTGAAGATTCAAATATCAATTTCAGAAATGTTGCTAAATTAGCTTTTATTTTTTCAATAAAGTATTAGAAATTCATCTGTTTATTCACTATCTAATCATGGCTATGGATGAGTGATTTTGGTTGATTGGACAGGTAAAACCATATATTTTTTATATACATATATACTTTTTTTTACAAATGATTTGTGACATCAACATATATTCAATACCTAATGGGTGATCTGTATGTAAAACATTTACATTTGACATTTTAGTCATTTAGCAGATGCTCTTATCCAGAGTGACTTACAATATGTGAATTCATCTTAAGATAGCTAGGTTAGACAAACACATATCACAGTCAAATATACAGGATATGATAATTCCATTCCAGCTAAACCATGGATACATAGTGTTTAACAAAAAAAAATACATTTTCATAAATCTATTATTTAAAATCTGACAACAGTTATATTTTATACACACATGAAGGTACCCATAAGCAATCATTTCTGATTAAAATAAAAACAATGTAAAACATTTGTGGATATAGCATTTTGGAAACTTTTCACTTACCTAAACTAGTTTGAACTACTGCAGCTTGTGATTGCCTTGTACCACATCATGCACACTGTTTTCTTTAAAACTGCTTAAATTATTACTGCCATCACTTAAACTGGGGCGGCAGGTAGCCTAGTGGTTAGAGCGTTGGGCCAGTAACCGAAAGGTTGCTAGATCATAATCCCCGACATGACAAAGTATAAATCTGTCATTCTGCCCCTGAACAAGGCAGTTAACCCACTGTTCCTAGGCTGTCATTGTAAATAAGAATTTGTTCTTAACTGACTTGCATAGTTAATTAAACGAGGTTGAGCTACAGTCCCAGCATGTACTGTGAGTAATACTTTTATTGTTGTGTTATAAGTATGCTGATTAGCAGACGTAAACACCTTGGCATTGTTGCAGAAAACATTTAATAACAAGCAACAACCCTGTTGTGAGTGTGTTCTCTCAATCTAAAATACAAAATTATTCCTGTGTAATGATGTTATATTATTTCACCATCCACATTGAGAATGTACTGTATATCATTCTCATAGGGGATGCCATGTAATAATATTTAATCACAGAGTGGACTGAAGATCAAGGATTAGACACTTCAGTTGTTGAATTTGTGCCTATTACATTTTAAAGAGGCATGGTTTGGTAGTTGTTTCACCCTGGAAAGCATATAAGCCGTTCCCCTGAGCACTAGTTGAATTTTACATTTTCTTAGATGCTGCTGTTCTGCATCTGTTCATTAATTAAGAAGAATACATGATTACTTGATGTCTCTTGGTCTTCAGAGATGGCCTTAGTTTATTAATTGTTGCATAGAAATTTTGTTGAGGTAAGATGGTACATACTTTGATTTCAATGCTATTGCTACCCCACAGTTAATCCATCAGCAACATAAAGTCAAAGACTTCTAATCAGGTAAATGCCAAAATATTGGAAATTAGTAAATTAGGGATATTGAAAGCAGTCGCTTCCACACAGGTGTGGTTCCTGAGTGAATTAAGCAAATAACATCCCATCATGTTTAGGGTCATGTATAAAAATGCTGGGTAGGCCATTATTTTGACCATTATTTTGGTTACCATGGCTATGCCCCCATAGGATGACAATGCTCTCATCCACAGGGCATGAGTGGTCACTGAATGGTTTGATGAGCATGAACACGATGTAAACCATATGCAATAGCCATCTCAGTCACCAAATCTCAAACCAATTGAACACTTATGGGAGATTCTGGAGCGGCGCCTAAGACAACGTTTTCCACCACAATCAACAAAACACCAATTAACAAAACACCAATCAACAAAACACCAAATTATGGAATTTATCGTGTAATAATGGTGCCACGTCACTCCAATAGGGTTCCAGACACTTGTCGAATCTTCGCAAGGTGCAATGAAGTTGTTCTGGCTCGTGGTGGCCCAACACATTAATAAAGCTGCAGTATGTAACTTTTTGGGTGACCTGACCAAATGCACATAAAATGTGAGGTATAGATCTGTCATTCCCATTGAAAGCAAATCTAAGAAGTGGCAGATATATTCTATGTGCTCTATTTCTATGCTTTCTGTTCTTAAGTTTTGTTTTACTTTTGGTTTTGTACACCAGCTTCAAACAGCTGAAAAAACAATATGTTTGGTTATTCACAAAATATTTCAGAGAGGTTTAGATGGTGCAATGATTCTCTACACTATATATTGCTTGTTTTGTCACATAAACTGAAATTCGGTGAACTATTTGAATTTTGGCAACCAGCAAATGGCGGAGAGACCTTTAAGACACTTTATGTTGGTATTTCCTTTATTTCGGCAGTTACCTGTAGGTATTTGTATTAGTAGTAAAACCCTTGTCACATGCAGACAATAGCAATGCTGCTTGTTCATTGGACCACTACTGAAGGGTGATGTGATGTGATGTGATTTTCATTCATTTAAATTAATGTCGAGGTGTACCTGCCGAGGATTGAAGGGGCTCAAGGTAGTCCAAGGTATTTCTCATCTATCTGAGAAATATGAAATCAATATCCATCGAGGAGTCCACACACATGAGCCAACTGAGAAGTTCATGTGTGACTCCATACTGAGAAACTCCATTTGCTTCACTGTTGGCTAATCAGGGCTATTAAAACCAAATCTCAGGATTGTTCTTAGAATACTCCTTAATAATTTTGTCATATAAAATATATTATCATTATCCTTAAGCTTGAGCACATATAATATAGCTCTTTACACAACTTAATGTCAATTTTGGGGTTAGCACTGTGACTCCAATTGGCATTGTATGCTGAAGATAGGATCTAGATATTTTCAACTCTGCTCTAATTGATCTTCTTACTGGGGAAGCGCAGTTATGTCACAGGTGTCAAACTGTTTATCTTCTCTGAATGTGTCACGTTGTGGTGGACCTTCAGGGCCCCCATGGCGCCATTGAATAGGCATTAAGTGTGTTATGCAAAAAAAGGAAACACTGAGTGGATTTGAAGTGGCTTCCCCACTTCAGAGAATTTAAAATGTTATTGTACCAGGGATAAATTAACAACGTCAAGTAGGATGGATAGATGGCCGTGAGTGTTTCTTCTAAAGAAAGGGACTTCCATTGTGCTCTGAGGCTGACATTCTCAAGGAACCAGTCAGTTTGAATGGGGGAACTCAACAAATGCAGAGCCATAGGGAATACTGTAGATGTGACACTTATGTATGAATATGGTATGGCTATGGATGAGTGATGTTGGTTGATTGGACAGGTAAAACCATGTTCCTTGGTGCATGGTCAGGGACGTTTCTGCTGCTTTTCAAGAACACCAGGGATATGATGTAGTGTAATGTAATCAGAAGTTTGGACACATAATGCTGTATGCAGGTCATTATGACTGCCTCTTTCCCTCTGAGAGGCACTCAGTAGAGCAGTTTACCTCAAACTATAAATTGCTGCATGACCTTCAGTCCTATAAGCCAACAGAGACAAGCTCTGTCCTTACAGTACATGTTTTCCTAATGGAGAGGTAAAATGCTCAGACAGGTATGGGCAGTCACAAGGAATTCTGTATGCACTGGATGGTGGCAAAAGGCCTTGTGTGGATGGTCATCTGGTATCTCACGCTTGCATGCGCATGAAGAATATTCTTTAACCTTGAATTAAAATGGATGAGTTGTGAAATATTGCAATGTATTCATAAAAGGATGAATAATACCGTTAGAACATTCTGTGAAATGTGAAATATTGTGAGTTTTATAAATATATTATAATACATTCATTGTCCACAACTAGGTTTATCTGGGTAGAATGGACAATGAGCAATGGGTCAGTAGAGCACAATATATAAAATTTTTTGCATTGGCCAAAACTGCATTTTTTGTTGTTGACATGTTTAGGTTGTTCCTCAAAGTTTCAAAACGTTCTCTGTTTTTCTGTTTTTTTTAAATCATAAAACGGCGAATGCAGTTTAAGTGAATTGGGTATTTGACATACAGAAAATAGTGGTAAGCTGTATGAAGAGCAATAGGTTATCTGTCCCCAGAGGCTTTGTCCACAGAGATGTTGTGTTAAAATAATTGGCTAAACGGTGAAAGATTCTGTTATTGCCTTATTGAAATTCCACAAATAGAACCCAACATTCTGTGGGCTGTAGATGTGATTTGGATATCTAAAGATTCTGTTGTTTATCTATGGCGCGATTGAACAGAAACTGTATTTGAATTCAATATCTTTGAATTTGTATTTAGATTCAATATTTTCAATATATAATGCACAAATTGAGTTATTGAATTAATAAATTGAACTAGTATTTCATGATTTGAAACTGAATTGAATGAATGTTGCTTTAAGTTTTAAAATTAAATTAAATTTTAATTGAATATTCGGTGGCACTTTATTTGAAGGTACACATTAGTTGCTAATAATGTCTTTATTCCATGTTATTAGTCATGTATTAGGCCTTAACTAAGTATTTTCTTATTCAAACGTTATAAGTCACATATTACTGGTCAATCATTAATATTGTCAAGTCTGCTCCCGCTCTTCCCTTCCCCCGGCGCTTGAGTGCGCCAGATTACCCTGCATCACATGCCCTTGCCAATATCACTCACACCTGCCCTCCCTCGTCACTCGCATCAGCGTTATTGGACTCACCTGGACTCACTTATCACCTGTTATTTCCTCCCCTATATTTGTCACTTCCCCAGCTTTGTTCCCCGGCCGCTGCATTGATTGTTTTTTGTCTTTAGTTTTAGTTCTTGACGCTGTTCCTGTCTCGTGTTTTGTCAGTTATTTATTAAATGTTTACTCCCCGTACCTGCTTCGTCTCTCCAGCGTCATCCTCGTGACAAATATCTTAATTGTTAGCCATAATAAAGACATTTTAGTTGTTAATTAAGAGCAAGTCACACAAAAAACTGGCTCTTAATAATCTGTCTCAATATGGGACTAATAAGGGCATAGCACCTTAAAATGCGTTCGCTATTCTGAAGTGTGGCCAAATTTTAACTTTGCAAAATTTGGCATCTTGTTAGGACATGCATTATCTGAGTTACAGTTGTAATGAATACTCAGGGATAATAATGTGTAGATTCACACGCAGTCCACAGCAGGTGTTTATTCCGCCTTCGCAGAAGGCAGGAATCGTGGTTACAGCCAAGCAATGGTCATACACAGGTAGGCAAACAGGCAGGTGAATCCAAACTAGGACATGAAGGCTATAACCAGTCAGGGATTGGTGGGTCGCTAGCGGGCTCGTCCCGACACTACCAGCGAAAATCTAAAGCGCCAAATTCAAAATCCCAAAATGGAATTATTAAACATCCACCAATATGCAAGTGTTCCATACTCATCAAAAGCTATGTTTCTTGGCAATATCACAGCGTTGTCAGATTTCAAAAATGCTTTACGGCGAAAGCAGCACATTTCATTGTTTGAGGCTAGCACCTCACATATTTTTCCAATAGCCATGTATCGATTAGCCATCATGGCACACACATAACACATTTCACAGCGAAAACAAATCAATTACCTGTTGAAGAACTTCTGCTGAGGTCATCCTAAGTGTCCAACGAAGACAATCCATGGTTCTTTTGTTAGAAAAAGTAACGTCTTTTATCCATAAATCCTCCATTTGGTTTGCGCGTTATAATCAGAAACGACAGCTTCCACTACTCCATTGAAACGCGGCGCGAACTCGTTCAAATTATACCTATAAACTTGTCCAAGAACAATCAAACATAGTTTTAAATGTATCCTTAGGAACACTTTTACGTGTATATATACTATTATAAATCAGCCGGAATATAAACTGATCAATAACGTGGCTACAGAAGACACTCCGTGACTTCTCGTCTTGTATGACGGAACTTTTTCAGAACGAGGGGTCTTCATTGTTTGCTGTTTTTCTCTGCTCTAAATTCATCCAAAATGGAGGGAAACACCGTCTCGAGGCTGTTGACATCATAAGGAAGCGACGTGTACTGCATTCATATGCCTATATATGGTCATTTTCAATAGGGAGGGGTTCCCAAATGAGCAATGTGTCAAAATCACTTTTACCAGGACAGAGATTCCTCAGGGTTTTGCCTGCTATATGCGTTCTGATTCACTCACAGACAAATGGTTAACAGTTTTGGAAATTTCAGAGTGTTTCCTATCCAATGGTACTAAATATATGCATATCCTATTTTCTGGACCTAAATGGGAGGCATTTTACTTTGGGCACGCCAGGCTCTCCAAAACGGTCACCTCATGCACTGCTCCCAGAGAAGATAACTGGTTCTCACAAACGAGTTAAGAGAAGGCTTAGTAGAGTCAAAACGAACAATACCTCACAAAGGCACAAACTAAACTGAACTAAATAAGGAGATGATGAGACCAGGTGAGTAACTAACACAGGAGAAATCAATGAACAAAAATGAAAGACAGGGCTACGTTCAAGAATACAAAGAAACAGGGCTACGTTTAAGAGCACAAAGAAACAGAACACAACGTTGACTAAGAAAATAAATACAGAACCTTACAACAGTACCACTCAAGAGTTTGGACACCTACTCATTCCAGGGTTTTTCATTATTTTTTATTATTTTCTACATTGTAGAATAATAGTCAAGACAGCAAAACTAAGACACATATGGAATCATGTAGTAACCAAAAAAGTGTTAAACAAATAAATATATATTTATATTATATTTGAGATTCTTCAAAGTAGCCACCCTTTGCACACTCTTGGCATTCTCTCAAGCAGCTTCATGAGGTAGTCACCTGGAATGCATTTCAATTAACAGGTGTGCCTTGTTAAAAGTAAATTTGTGAAATGTATTTCCTTCTTAATGTGTTTGAGCCAATCAATTGTGTTGTGACATGGTAGGGGTGGTATACAGAAGATTGTCCTATTTGGCAAAATACCAAGTCCATATTATGGCAAGAACAGCTCAAATAAGCAAAGAAAAACGACAGTCCATCATTACTTTAAGTTGCTTGCTCCTGGGTAGGTAGATGAATTACAAGTATGTTCTATGCAACTACATTGTTCTTACACTACACTTGATTCGATGTACCCTTAGAGCCAGGTTATAACACAGAAATAAACTTATAGAAAATAACTAGTTGTTAATGACAGGGTGTGTCTTGTTACAATTGTTGCCACCAGGTCCTAGTTTATTTACCAACCCTGGTATTACATGTGGATTTGATGGTAGTGGTATCAACAAGGTCAGATTTTGGTTTGTGTTATTAACATGGTAATTCCCAGGTAACTTTCAAATGTGTAATTGCAAAACAGGAGTTACGTAGTGTAACAAGAAAAATGTGTAATAACATCAGCTTGTTTGATTGATTTGGCAATCTCATCCAGATCATCATTGTATTTTTAGTTCTTTATGATTACATTAGCATTTCATTTGTTTGGGGTAAATACAGGCAAATATATTTATTAAAGTCCCCTTGTCTGAGAGAGATTTACCCAGTTATGAAAACGTCACGCCAGGGTAAGCCTACACAAAACACAGCCCTTATTTCCCCAAGGTAAAAATGAATGCTGGAAAAATTATTGGAACCATTTCCCTGTTTGACCGCTAGGTTTTATGGGTATTATGGCTCATAGTTGTCACTACTTCCGCCGAAGTTGGTCCTCTCCTTGTTTCGGTCTTCTAGCCATCATCAATCTGTTTTTCATTTTCCATTTGTTTTGTCTTGTCTTCACGCACACCTGGTTTCAATTACATGTTGTGTATTTAACCTTCTGTTTCCCCCATGTCCTTGTCCGGAATTGTTTATCTTGTAAGTGCTTGTGCACGTTGATTATGGTGTGCGACGGGTTTTGTACCCATTTGATTCTGTTCGTTCAGTTTCCGGTGGGTTTTATTATTAAACCACTCTGTTGTGAAACATGGTTTTGCTCTCCTGCACCTGACTTCTCTACCGCCAGTACGCACCCCTTACAGAATTCTGGACCTACTATATGGAGTCAGAGGGAGCCGGTACCCCGTGAATAGGGGTGGAGGAGCGCGTCCGGGAGCACGCAGCAATGCTCCACCATCTAGGCACCACCATGGACCACGTTGTCCAGACAATGGACCGCTGGGAGAGACAGGGAGTTCTACCAGTGCCTCCACCAGAACAACTGGAATTATACCTGGCAACTGTCCACCCGGCTCCTTCGGGCCGTGAGAGGGTGTCCGCCCTCGTCTCGTGCCTCACCGGGAAAGCCCTGGAGTGGGCCAACGCCGTGTGGAGAGAGGGAGATGCGGCGTTGGACAAGTTTGAGGAGTTCACCTGCCGTTTCCGGGCAGTCTTTGTCCACCCCGGGTGAACGCCTATTCCATCTAAGGCAGGAGATGAGGAGCACCCAGGAGTTTGCTCTGGAGTTTCGGACCCTGGCTGCCGGCGCGGGATGGAACGACAGGGCCCTGATCTACCAATATCGCCAGTTGGTGGACCTACCCGTGGACGTTCAGATCGGGGTCTGTTTGTTCCATCCCCCCTCACTCCCTCTCCTATACCCATGGAGTTGGGAGGGGCGGTGTGCAGGGAGACCGGAGGGGGTTCCAGCACGTGCACCATCTGTGGCAGCAGAGGTCACACTGCGGTCGGTGCCGGGTTGGTTCCGGTGCCGGGTATAGAGGTAGCAGGCTGGTCGCTCTGGCGTCACCTCAGGTGAGCCAGCACCATTCTCACCCAGAGTCCTCTGTTGCACATATGTTTTTGAATGTAATTTTTCCTGAATTATACCCGCATTCCCAGCATATGGCGCTCGTTGATTCAGGCTCGGCTGGGCATTTTATAGATAGATCGTTCGCCCATAGTTTATGGATCCCCATTGTTCCCATGAATGTGCCTTTCTCTGATCATGCCTTAGATAGTCGACCATTAGGGTCAGGGTTGATTAGCGAAGTCACCGCTCCTCTGGGTATGGTGACGCAGGGGGGTCACAAGGAGAGAATTAGTCTCTTCCTCGTTGATTCTCCTGCATTTCCCATGGTTCTAGGTCTACCATGGTTAGCTTGTCATGACCCCAATGTTTCTTGGCAACGGAGGGCTCTCACGGGGTGGTCGCGAGAGTGCTCGGGGAGGTGTTTAGGGGTTTCCGTTGGTGGAAAGTCCAGACCAAGTCTCCACCGTGCGCATTCCCCCGGAATATGCCAATTTGGCTCTCGCCTTCTGTAAGAAGAAGGCGACTCAATTACCACCCCATCGACAGGGGGGTTGTGCGATAAATCTACTGGTAGATGCCGCACTTCCCAGGAGTCACGTGTATCCTCTGTCACAAGCGGAGATGGTGGCTATGTCTCCGAATCCTTGCGTCAGGGTACATTCGGTCCTCCACATCACCCGCCTCCTCAAGTTTCTTTTTTGTGAAGAAGAAGGATGGAGGTCTGCGCCCGTGTATTGACTATAGAGGTCTAAATCAGATTACGGTGAGGTACAGTTACCCGCTACCTCTCATTGCCACGGCGATTGAGTGAATGCACGGGGCACGCTTCTTCACCAAACTAGATCTCAGGAGCGCTTACAACCTGGTGCGTATCCGGGAGGGAGACAGGTGGAAGATGGTACCACCTCAGGGCATTATGAGTACCTCATCATGCCGTACGGGTTGATGAATGCTCCATCAGTCTTCCAAGCCTTTGTAGACGAGATTTTCAGGGACCTGCACGGGCAGGGTGTAGTGGTGTATATTGATGACATTCTGATATACTCTGCTACACGCGCCGAGAATGTGTCCCTGGTGCCCAGGGTGCTTGGACGATTGTTAGAGCATGACCTGTACGTCAAGACAGAGAAGTGTCTGTTCTTCCAGCAGTCCGTCTCCTTCCTAGGGTACTGCATTTCCACCTCGGGTGAGGATATGGAGAGTGACAGCTTTGTAGCCATGCGTAATTGGCCGACTCCC
The DNA here is from genome assembly GCA_030435695.1 of Brachymystax lenok tsinlingensis. Classification (NCBI taxonomy): domain Eukaryota; kingdom Metazoa; phylum Chordata; class Actinopteri; order Salmoniformes; family Salmonidae; genus Brachymystax; species Brachymystax lenok. The sequence goes on along the minus strand of CM059818.1, from coordinate 7,822,985 downwards.
ACCACGGTAAAGGAGGTGCAGCGGTTTCTTGGGTTTGCCAATTACTACCAGAGGTTTATCCGGGGTTTTGGTCAGGTAGCGGCTCCCATTACAATCTAGAAGAAACAAATTAAGGGAATCGTTCACAAGCATTGGCACATTCTAAAATCCGATGATTTCCGATGAGTCTCGGTAATGTGTTTTTGGACCTTCCCTTGGTCGTATTCTCACGGGGCAGAAATCTCAGAGACCAATTGGTAAACTCTGATTTACCACCCCAAGATATTCCTATTCCCAAGATATTCCTGTCTATTTGCGCCCCTACTGGATGGAAATTACAAGTGTAATGGCTGTGCTCAATGCAATGGCACTTATAAATGTAGATCCTTCAAACACCCCCAGACAGGGAAACAGATCCCAATCAAGGGTGTTATTACTTGCTCCACTAAGGCAGTTATTTATTTTATAACTCGTCCTTGTGGTAAAAATTATGTGGGTAAAACAAAGCGCGAATTAAAAGTACGTATCTCGGAGCATTGTAGCACCATTAGGTGCAAAAACTTGACTTACCCAGTTGCGGCCCATTTTTTGGAAGCAAACCACTTGATTTCGTCTCTGCGTTATATTGGAATTGAACATGTCACCCTCCCTAGGAGAGGGGGTGACCTCGATAATTTATTGTTGAATCGAGAGGCTGCCTGGATCTTTAATTTAAAGACCCTCGCTCCCTTCGGTCTCAACATAGACTTTGATCTGAAACCATTCTTGTGATTGTGACTTTGCCATTGTGATTGTTTGTAGGCTTATGTAGCCTAAATCTAATCTATGATCGTATGCTATCCATTCGTTTTTGTATGTTCTTTGTATGCCATTTTAATATCTCAGAATTAACCAATGATATTAGGCCACACTTGGCCATGATTACAGACACCTGTGTGTGTCCTTCGACACTATATAAACGAGTCACACCGCATTGTTTCTGATTATACCCTGATGAAGACAGCTTGCCTGTCGAAATGTTGGACATAAAATATTTTTTGCATCTGAGCTCATAGAGTGTGCGGCTCTTCTTTATTTTCAAGCGGCTCCCATTACGTCACTGCCGAAGGGGTGTCCGGTGAGTTTGCAGTGGTCGGCTGAGGCGGACAGGGCTTTTAGTCACCTGAATGCTCTGTTTACCTCGGCTCCCGTGCTGGCCCATCCGGATCCCTCTTTGGCGTTCATAGTGGAGGTGGATGCGTCCGAGGCTGGGATAGGAGCCGTGCTCTCTCAGCGCTGGGTACGCCACCGAAGCTCCGCCCTGTGCCTTCTTCTCGAAGAAGCTCACCCCGGCGAAGCGAAACTATGACGTGGGGGACTGGGAGCTGTTGGCTGTCGTAAAGGCTCTGAAGGCGTGGAGACATTGGCTTGAGGAGGCTCAACACCCTTTTCTCATCTGGACTAACCACCGCAATCTGGAGTACATCCGGGCAGCGAGGAGACTGATCCCTCGCCAGGCAAGGTGGGACATGTTTTTCACCCGTTTTGTGTTCACCCTTTCCTACAGACCAGGCTCCCAGAACGTGAAGGCAGACACATTTTCCTGGCTGTATGACACAGAGAAGCCCATGGATCCCACTCCCAGCCTCCTGCCTGGTGGCGCCGGTAGTGTGGGAGCTGGATGCGGACATTGAGCAGGCGTTACGTGCAGAGCACGTTCACGTCCAGTGTCTTGCTGTTGTCCGTGACCGGTTGATCTACTGGGCCCACACGTCACCCTCCTCTGGTCCTCAGTGCGCTGTTTGAGCGAGAGGTACTGGTGGCCTACCTTGGCTAAGGACGTGAGGGTTTATGTTTCCTCCTGCTCGGTGTGCGCCCTGTGTAAGGCTCCAAGGCACCTGCCCAGAGGGAAATTACACCCCCTTACCTGTTCCACAACGGCCTTGGTTGCACCTGTTGGTGGATTTTCTTTCCGATCTCCCCCCTCACAGGGTAACACCGCTATTCTGGTCGTTGTGGATCAGTTCTCTAAGTCCTGTCATATCCTCCCTCTGCCCGGTCTCCCTACGGCCCTACAGACTGTGGAGGCCTTGTTTACGCACGTCTTCCGGCACTACGGGGTGCCTGAGGATATAATGTCTAATCGAGGTCCCCAGTTCACGTCTAGGGTTTGGATCAGCCTTACTTCGGGGTTTCACCCCGAGAGTAATGGGCAGGTGGAGAGAGTAAACCAGGGTGTGGGCAGGTTTCTGTGGTCTTATTGCCGGGTCCGGCCGGTGTTCGTGCCCTGGGCCGAGATGGCACAGAACTCGTTTCGCCACTCCTCCACTAACCTCTTTCCCTTTCAGTATGTACTGGGGAACCAGCCGGTTCTGGCGCCTTGGCATCAGAGTCAGACTAAGGCTCCTGCGGTGGACGACTGGTTCAGCCGTGCGGAGGAGACATGGGAAGCTACCCGTGTTCATCTTCAGCGGGCCGTGCTGCGTCAAAATGAGAACGCAGACCGTCACCGCAGTGAGGCCCCGGTGTTCGCACCGGGGACCAGGTCTGGCTCTTGACCCGAAACCTGCCCCTCCGCCTGCCCTGCCGGATGCTGGGTCCGCGGTTTGTGGGGCCATTTAAAGTCCTGAGGAGAGTGAACAAGGTTTGTTATAGGTTACAGCTTCCCCCGATTACCATATTAACCCCTCGTTCCATGTGTCTCTCCTCAGGCCGGTGGTGGCTGGCCCGCTCCAGGAGTCTGATGTGCGGGAGGTTCCTCTGCCCCCTCTGGACATCGAGGGGGCCCCGGCGTACTACGTTCGCTCCATACTGGATTCGAGGCGTCGGGCGAGGGTCCTTCAGTATCTCGTGGAGTGGGAGGGGTACGGTCCAGAGGAGAGGTGCTGGGTTCCGGTTGAGGACGTGTTGGACCCTTCAATGCTGCAGGTTCCACCGTCTTCGTCCGGATCGCCCTGCGCCTCGCCCTCTGGGTTGTCCCCGAGGCCGTGTCGGCGCCGCGGTCAAGGGGGTACTGTCACGTCTTCCGGTCTTCGCTGCTGAAGCCGCGCGTCAAGGGGTACTGTCACGACTTCCGGTCTTCACCGGTCTTCTAGCCATCAATCTATTTTTCATTTTCCATTTGTCTTGTCTTTACACACACCTCGTTTCAATTCCATCATTACATGTTGTGTATTTAACCCTCTGTTTCCCCCATGTCCTTGTCCGGAATTGTTGAATTATCTTGTAAGTGCTTGTGCACGTTGATTGTGGTGTGCGACGGGTTTTGTACCCATTTGATTCTGTTCGTTCTGTTTCTGGTGGGTTTTATTATTAAACAACTCCGTTGTGAAACACAGTTTTGCTCTTCTGCGCCTGACTTCTCTACCGCCAGTACGCACCCCTTACAATAGTGTGGTACTCTATTACTGGCCAATTCATTCAATTTCAAGGAATTACCAGAATGTGCCAATATCTAGTAATTTCCCAATACCAAGTAAATGTCAGTAGTAATAGGGTTGTAACTTAAAGTGTTGCCTGCAAATCCAAATGACAATGTCATGTTGCATGTCCAGAATGTACAAACTATTGAATAAACATAAATGTACTTATATTACGGCTCTGTAGCAGATTATTTTATATTTGAGGATTTACAGTCAAATACCTAGCAATCATTTGTGATGGCAGCACATGCTTTTGTTCAATTGATGTAGGACAAATGTAGCCTACTTAGTAGGATATATTCACCACAAGCAATCAATCTCCTGAATCATTGCGAATGTAACCACACCACTGGTCCCACAGAGTACTACTTTGATGTCAACGTCCACTGCTGCTTCTGGATATTTTAGTCATTCTCTCTTTCCTGCAGTAGACTTGATCTGCCTCTGAAATGTCTTCCCTGCCTTCAAGACACTCACAGCCCATTGCCACACATTTCACAGAGCCAGCCTCTGACCCGTGAGGAACTCCTGGCTGCGTGAGGGGGAGAGGCAGGCTTGGCTGGCTAATGGCAGTGTCTCTCGCGCATGACGGCAGCACAGTCCCTCTGTGCTCCCCCTGACTGATGTGCTGTGAATTAGACTTTGTCACTTAAAGCCTCAGCAGGGCGGCAACCGGCAGCCTTTTTAAAAGGCCAGTCTTCGCTCCCAGGGTATTTTGGGAATGAGAACGGGGTCGATTTCATATTGCTTCTACAGATGTCGGATCTTAATTTGATCACTCTTTTGTCGCAGAAAAATTTCCTGCGTCTCAGGAAATTCAAATGAGCCTGAAAACCTGCATTTCTCGTTCTTTTCATTCCCTGGAATCATGCAGACCAGTCCCAGCTATCGCTTGCTCAAACGTTAAAGCACCAGATTGAATATTAATACATGTCCTGCTGCTACTGCAGGCCTTAAGGTCATATTACTGCAACATTCAAATGTACCTGAAATGCATCCATACTCCATTGTTTAATATAACTTAATACTGTAACTAAAACAAGATAGATATTGGTCTCCACTATGCCATATAGCAGAAACCAAAGCAACTAACAGTTCTAATTAATACTCAGGGAGAAAAATGTGTAGATTCGCGCTCAGAGCGCTGCCGGTGTTTATTGCACCTTCGCAGAAGGCAGAAATCGTGGTCACAGGCAGGCAATAGTCATTCACAGGTAGGAAAACAGGCAGGTGAATCAAAACTAGGACCAAAGGCTATAACTGGTTCTCACAAACGAGCTAGGAAAAAGCTTATTCGAGTCAAAACTAACAATACCTCACAAAGGCACAAACAGAATGAACTGAACTAAATAAATAAGGAGCTGATAAGACCAGCTGAGTAACTAACACAGGTGAACTCAATGAACAAAAAGGTTAGACAGGGCTACGTTCAAGAACAGAAGGTTAAATAAGAAAGTAAATACAGAACATTACAACAGTCATGCATGCATACAGCTTAGTGTTAAATGTATCTCAAATGCAGCTGTACAGTAGGCTACACCTAAACTATATATCCTACTGTAGCCAAAACTAATTGCACACTAAAATATCAGATGTAAAAACAAGATAAAATTGAGAATAGTGAGGTAGCATACGAAATGGAGTACAATGGCGCATGAAAGAGAGCGACTGATTTTATAACACACCAAGTAGCCCATACGTTTTTTGTATCTATTATCAAAAAATAGGACGTCAAGGTTTATAGCTTACTTAAGGTTAGGAATCAACTGTCAAAATTGAGTTTAACCGTGGCCTGGGAATGGTCTAGTGGTTAGGACTGCTGCCTTCAGCACGCACATGAAAGCCTACTGTGTCAGTGTGGGTTTGATTGCGCCCCACGCCCTTTTGGCATAAATAACCAAATTGCCCTGGTTGACTAATTCAGCATTACTACATGATTGAAATTTAAAGGCATTGCTTCCACTTTAGCGGAGACTGCATTCATGGTGAATGCTGCATATGCCTGCGCAAACACTTCAACAATACATTTAATAGAGCCCTTGATTTAGTTACTAATTGTATATTTTTATACCCCTGATCTTGATAGGAAATGACCAAACCAGACACAGTTGTATTTAATGGATAACATAAATAGGAAACAAATAAAATAACAGTAGGCTACACCAACATTAGTTTCCATTCATACCAAGTGTCAGGTAAATTGCCACAGTAGATTTGCTATGTTAAATGAGGAAATAACTTACTTCTATTGTATGGAATGATTGTCAAATAGATAAAACACCCCTGGTCTGTTCAAAAGGACTGAGTTGTTCCAATGATAATACCAACCAAACGGCTAACATATCTTGAAAGAGTTTGGTTGGTAAGGTAACACCAACATCATCTTTTAGGGAGCGGTAAGGAGGTGACCAAAAATGGTTGCAATTGAGATCAGCTGTGCAGGTGAATTTAGCACGCATTGATGGTTTAATGAGACATCAGATGGCGATAATCTAATGCCATCAATGGTTGCAATAGGCCCCTTATTATTTGATTATATTCCAATACATTCTGCAGGATACCTGTTAGCCTATCCATTGTCATATGATCAAAGGTGTGAAAAACATGTTTTTGTTTCCCTGGCTGAGTTGATGAGCTCATTTTGGCCATCATTTGATTGACAGATTTAGGCCTACGGTAGAACAATAAACTTTCCTCCAGGTGTGGATGCTTGCCAATGTCTTATTGTTAGGCTATAATTTGTCAATATGGTTATGGTCTTTGGTGTGGATGGCCCTTACATAGGTGAGATTACCATTGCTAAGCACTAGCTACAGTAGCATAGGCCCAGTTTGATGCCAGCATTTAAAGTCCTCCTTGTTGTGGATTGAAAGCCTGTAATGTGTAACTTTAATATTTAATTTCATAATGCTTTCAAGATGCTCATGTGTTTTGAGTCTATCCAAAGAAGATTTAATTGAGCTGAGAGTCGAATCCATGCTGACTGTGGCAAATGTATACCGGCTGTAACCGCTGGACCACATAGGCACTGAAGCCACCGTTAATTTATTCTGCCTATTGCTTGCCTTGGACATATATACATCTACCCCCTACAAATGTAAATGTACTCTGATCCAGATAAGAATTCAGACGAGATGCGCTATAGCCTACATAGGCTACTTGAAACGACGTCCAATGGACCTGCAGTCTAAGACAGGGTTTCCCAAATTATTGTGCATTGTGATAAAATTGCTGTATTTCAAATGGTACTGTAACTCCACCCCACAGAATTCAGTGCCGTGCCATATCTTTGGAGTGCCAAAAACCTTTTGACCACTAGTAGGTGCATGATATTGTTGTTTCTGGCTCATTAACATATTTTAAAAAGTCCCCTGTAATACCATATATTTGTTGAGAATGCTGTACCAGAATGCTGTACCAATTTAGCTTATAGTGTCTCATAATATATATATATATATATATATATATATATATATATATATATATATATATATATATATATATATATATATATATATATATATATATATAGGGGACATATTGAAGTGGCAGCAAGTCTTAAACCTTAAATGTTTGAGCATTTTGCCATGTCTTTTTGGTCTTGTTTGCCCTGTAGTCGCTGCCAGTTTGGAAGCCTTTGGACTCTAGAAGTGCAAGTGATATAAAACATCAAATATTCATTAATATGCTGTAATGTTTAAACACTTTACCTAGCAGCCGACCTGAATCCCTTTTATTTACAGTAAAATACAGTGAAATACAAATCCCCTCCCCTTAATGAATTTCATTCATTCATTCATTCATGTTTTGCCTCTAAAACTGGCTTTAGAAGTATCTGCAATCGCTGCTATTTGCTCATGATCAGCTGATCTCCAAATGTTTTCTAACACACCAGTGAGGGAGGCTCAAAATTACCACCAGGCCTTGGAGACTTGAAGCAGTCTCAGATTGGGTTAGCTGAGAGGTTGACCAGTCAGTTGACAGATCCATGTGACATGTTTTCCGCTTGCACTTTATTGGACAATTCACTGTGGGAGTTACCAATCATTTGGTCTATTTCACCCACAGCATTACAATAACTGTATTCAGACCTTACTCGCCTTACTGTTGTAAATAAACACATTTAAAAGCAATCTCTAGATTCTGGCAGCAGTTGACTTGGATACATTTAATTAATTATTGGATTGATTGCCTGTTTTCTTCTCAGAAATTAACTTGGACTGAATGAGACCAGTGGAATATTGTTTTCAGAATTAGATTTCTATTTCTTCATCCAATTTAGCGAAGGATTTATGATTGGAAACTGTTTTGATAGATGGAATTATTAATTTCTTAATAGTGAAGAGTTGAATAAACACAATCATAAATTATTGTGAAATTTGGTTTGTTTTCATAGTCACTGATACTGTATGTGGAAAGTAAAGGCATGTGTAGAAAGAGTTGGCCAGTAGACACTTGTACAACAGTTTGCATGCATATATTGTTATAACATTCCCTACCCTGTCACGTCCAGGCCTGAGCTTTACAGTCTGGCGTGTTTTTGTTTCGTTTTTGGTGTAGGGTTTTTCTGTTCTAGGTGTTCTATTTCTATGTTGGGTAAATGGTTCCCAATTAGAGGCAGCTGAGTGTCGTTACCTCTAATTGGGAACCATATATATGTTTGTCGTTTTCAGAGGGGTTTTGTGGGTTATTGTTTTTTTTTTTTTTCATAGCTTAGTGTTTGTTCTATGTTATGATCTTCGTTTGTTTGTTATTTTCCCAGTTACGTTACGTTAATAAAGAATGTATACTGGAAGCATCGCTGCGTCTTGGTCCGTCAATCGAGAAGATCATGACATACCAACTGAAAAAAAATGTAATGCAGCATGTAGCAATTTCAAAGATTCTACTGAGTTATAGTTAAGGACATCTGTCAATTGATATAAATTCATTAGGCCCTAATATATGGATTTTACATGACTGGGAATGCAGATATGCATATGTTGGTGACAGATAGATTCTCTGGCAAAAGCTCTGGTGGACATTCCTGTAGTCAGAATGCCAATTGCACGTTCCCTCAACTTGTGCTGGCCTTTTATTGTCCCCAGCACAAGGTGCACCGGTGTAATGATCATGCTGTTTAATCAGCTTCTTGATATGCCACAACTGTCATCACAGAAGACTGAAATATAACAAAACTGTTCAATATAGAAACGCCAGATTTCCAGCAGTTTTTTTTAAATAATGGTTATTAATTATGAAATTATGAAATTTTTTAATAACATTCCACCCATGAGGCCACTAGTCATTTGACTGCAGGAAAGGGCTACATAGTCAGCTGAGGTATATAGTAGGTGATAGTGATGTATGAGTGGTAACTATTTATTTTACAGCCTGGCAAGTACTAAGTATTTACTAGGTAAATACTTGTAATCAAATGTTCTTAAATGGTAGCCATTTCTAGTCCAAACGGTAAGTGCCAAGAAACAAACAAACTGTCCATGTCCGAATAATCCTTTTAATGTTCAAATCAAAAGGCTATTGCACAGAAAAACGTGAACAGTTGGGTGCATGGCAAATTCATAACCACTGGACAGCAAAATATTCAAATGAAGCACTGATCATTGGGAACGAGATCAGAATGACTGCTAGGGCTTTCCGGTTTCAGCCGGCTGGATTTAGGACCACACGTGCACCACAGAGCAGAGCGTGCGGACAGACTATGTGAAGGCAAATCTTCTGAAAGGCTAGGCTGCCGTATAGGGCCAGCACAGAAGAGATGAACAGAGGCAGCTGCTGTCTGTGTTGCACTTTTTCTCAGAGTTGTAAAAGCAAGCAGAGCTCAGGCTCCCGACACTACCCGGTGAAATGCAAGGCGCCAAATTCAAAATCCCAAAGTTGAATTATTAAACATTCATCAATAAGTGTTGCATAGTCATCAAAAGCTCTGCTTGTTGGCAATATCACAGCGTTGTCAGATTTCAAAAAGGCTTTACGGCGAAAGCACAACATTTGATTGTTTGAGGGTAGCACCTCCAATATTTTTCCATTAGCATAAATTCATAAACCATCGCGGTTCACACATATATATGCTTTATATATAGACCATTGACATCTAGTGGAAGCCATAGGTACTGAAATCTCGGAGCTGCTTGCCATAGAACTCAATAGGAAGACTGGCTCTGTTTGACAATGTGACAAAAAACAGTAATTCCGGATAGATTTTTCTCGGGTTTTCGCGTGCTATTTCTGTTCTGTTACACTCGCAGACATTATGTTAACACATTTATAAACGTCAGAGTGTTTCCTATCCAATAGTACTAATTATGTGCATATCCTATTTTCTGGGCCTGAGTGGGAGGCATTTTACTTTGGGCACGCCAGACTCTCCAAAACCGTCACCTCGGGAGCCGCTCCCTAAGAAGTTAATGTTTCATCCCTTCTTGACTGAAGTTAATGAACTAATAGCAGCTAGATAGTAGCTACCACAGCCAATTCAGCTCTTGCTAGCTTCTGGCTATCTGTCAGGTAGCAGTGTCTCACAGCTGTTGTGTGTAAGGAAATGTTTTCTAGCCTTTATTTTGTCCCGTTTCAACAGAAGTACATTTGATGATGTACCATTTTGACATTAACTAGAGCTAACCAAAAGTTGGCTAACATTAGCGAGCTAGCTTTAATCAAACGATGAAACCAGCAGCCAAATGATTGAAGTGCAATGTTAATTTGTATTAGTCAGTATAGCAATGTAACATTATTGATCTGACAGTTTCCTTAGCTAATTCCTTACTTTTCACACTGACATGGTATAAACAGCTCTACAGGCAAGATGGTGCCAACAGACATGGCAGCTCTGCTTCTAGCTCCTAAGCAACTTTGCAGTAGTTGTTTTGTGTGTTATTTCTTACATTACCAGTCCAGAAAGTTTTTTGTGTTATTACATACAGCTGGAAAGAACCTTTGGATATCAGAGTGGCGGTAACTCGCCAGCATTACGACCAGGAATACGACTTTCCCAAATTGGTTTCTTTGTTTGCACCCTCCTGGGACATTGCAATTATCCCAGAGGCTGCTCCAAGACGCCCCCGGCAGAGAAGAGGTATTCGGAGTGGACTTCTAGTCTGACTCAGGAGGCATGCACACCATCCACCGCTTCTGAGTATATTACTCGCTAATGTTCAGTTTCTGGACAATAAAGTAGACGAGCTCAGGGCGAGGATCTCCTTCCATAGAGACATAAGTGACTGTAACATACTCAAGTAGACAAGCTCAAGGCGAGGATTTCCTTCCAGAGAGACATAAGGGACTCTAACATACTCTGTGTCACAGAATCATGGCTCTCTCCGGATATACTGTCCCCGTACATACAGCCAGCTGGGTTCTCAGTACATCACGCAGACAGGAATAAAGAACTCTCCGGGAAGAAGAAAGGCGGGGTGTATGTTTCAGGATTAGCTACTCATGGTGAGATTGTGATAACATACAGAAACTCAAGTCCTTTTGTTCACCCGACCTAGAATACCTCACAATCAAATGCTGACCGTATTACCTCCCAAGAGAGTTTTCTTTGTTTATAGTCACAGCTGCGTATATTCCCCTTCAAGCCAATACCACAACGGCCCTTAAGGAGCTACACTGGACTTTGTGCAAACTGGAAACCACATATCCCGAGGCTTCATTTATTGAAGTCCGCAAAACACCAGTCTCAACGTCAACAGTGAAGAGGCGACTCCAGGATGCTGGCCTTCTAGGCAGAGTTGCAAAGAAAAAGCCATATCTCAGACTGGCCAATAAAAACAAAAGATTAAGATGGGCAAAAGAACACAGAAATTGGGCAGTTTTGGTGTTTTGTCGGTACTATTTTATGAAGCTGCCAGTTGAGGACTTGTGGGTCGTCTGTTTCTCAAACTAGACACTCTAATGTACTTGTCCTCTTGCTTAGTTGTGCACCGGGGCCCAGGAGTGATGGTTGCTGATAATGGGCCTCTGCACGCCTATGTGTATATTCCATAAAAAATCTGCCTTTTCCAGCTACAACACTCATTTACAACAATTAGGGAGCAGCAGCAGAGGTGTCGGTTTTGGAGAGTCTGGCGTGCCCAAAGTAAAATGCCTGCCACTCAGATCCAGAAATTAGGATATGCACATAATTAGTACTATTGGATTTGAAACACTCTGAAGTTTCTAAAACTATAAAACTATAAAAGAATGTCTGTGAGTATAACTGATATAACAGGCAAAAACCAGAGGAATTTCAATTTTTTTGGGGTGTGACATTCCCTCACTTTCAATGTCTCCCTATGGGATTTTCAGTAAAATAGCTCCCAGATTGCAGTACCTATGGCTTCCACTAGATGTCAACAGTCTTTAGATGGAACAGAGCCTTATAGAAGAAGAATATGTAAGAGGACCCAGGAAGTCAATATAGTTTTTGGTGCGCGAGACCGTGTGGGCGTTCCTCTTTATTTTCCTTTTATATCATTTAGGATACTATCTGTGTGAAATATAATCATTAATATACATAAAAGTATACCTAAGGATACATTATAAATGATGTTTGATTTGTTTGGGCAAAGTTGATAGGTATAATTTGAACGCTTTCTCTTCACTGTACAACGGGCGAGTCGACGGTGGATTTTCTGAACATAACGCGAGCCAACCAAACTGAGATTTATGGATATAAACAATGACCTTTTCTAACAAAAGAAACATGAATTGTCTTGCTTGGACACTTCGGATTGCCCTCAGCAGAAGATCATCAAAGGTAAGCCATTTATTTTAGCTCTTTATGTGTTTTGTGAGACCCGCGCGCTGGTTATGGAATTATGCTAATGCATAAATATGAGAGGTGCTATTCTCAAACAATCAAATGTTGTGCTTTTGCCGTAAAGCCTTTTTGAAATCTGACAACGCTGTGATATTGCCAAGACTCTGAGCTTTTGATGACTATGCAACATTTGTATATTGATGAATGTTTTAATTTGGCGCTTTACATTTCCCCGGGTAGTGTCGGGAATGGGGCGCTAGCGCCCCAATGATCCCTAAGAGGTTTTTAACAATGTCTACACTGTAATTTTGATCAATTTAATGTTATTTAATGGACACATTTTTTTTACTTTTCTTTCAAATACAAGGACATTTCTAAGTGACCCCAAACTTTTGAATGGTAGTGTATGTGTATGTGACCAATAACATTTAATTTGATTTGATTTCACTGTGGTGCACAGTCAGTACACAACACTATGCTCATCATGTCTTAGTAGGATCAGATTGTGACAGGTGTCCCTGCCGGGTCAGCCAGGGAAGACCAGTCTTTGGAGCTCAGTTGAATTCTGCAGTATTTTATAACAATCAGTAAATGGATTTAACGTTAAATATTGAGTTAGGTAGGCTACAGTCTGGGATCTGGGAATAATGGTAATTTTAATTATTGTACCATTGATTCTATTCATGGATAATGTAATGTATAAATGTACACCAAGGTAATTATTTGCCTCATCATCTGAACAGGATCAGATGGTGACATGGGTCACATTGGGGTCAGGTAGCCAGGGAAGACCAGTCTGTGACAGCGCACAGATTAACTTTTGCAGATACAACACTTTACTCTCTCTGTGCAGCAAACACTGGACAAGCGAAAAGCTTCAAAGATTAAAACTGCCCTGAACAAAAATATAAACAATTTCAAAGATTTTACTGAGTTAAAGTTCATATAAGGAAATCAGTCAATTGAAATAATTTTTTTAGGCCCTAATCTATGGATTTCACATGACTGGGAATACAGATATACATCTGTTGGTCACAGATACCTTAAAAAAAGGTAGGGGCTTAGATCACAAAACCAGTCAGTATCTGGTGTGACCATGATTTCCCTCATGCAGTGCGACACATCCCCTTCGCAGTTGCTGGATATTGGCAGGACTTGGAACACGATGTTGTACATGTCGATCCAGAGTATTCCAAACATGCTAAATGGGTGACATGTCTGGTGAGTATGCAGTCCATGGAAGAACTGGGACATTTTCAGCTTCCAGGATTTGTGTACAGATCCTTGCAACATGGGGCCATGCATTATCATGCTGAAACATGAGGTGATGGCGGCGGATGAATGGCATGAGAATGGGCCTCAGGATCTCGTTACGGTATCTCTGCACAACTTGCCATCAATAAAATTGTGTTAGTTGTCCATAGCTTATGCCTGCCCATACCCATGCCATACATGCTGTCTGCCATCTGCCTGGTAGTGTTGAAACCAGGATTCATCCTTGAAGAGCACACTTCTTCAAAATGGCAGTGGTCATCGAAGGTGAGCATTTGCCCACTGAAGTTGGTCGCGACGCCAAACTGCAGTCAGGTCAAGACCATGGTGAGGAAAGCGAGCAAGCAGATGAGCTTCCCTGAAATGGTTTCTGACAGTGGGTGCAGAATTTTTTCGGCTGTTCAAACCCACAGTTTCTTCAGCTGTCTGGGAGGCTGGTCTCAGACTGTCCCCCAGGTGAAAAAGCCCGATGTGGAGTTCCTGGGTTGTCGTGTTTACACATGGTCTACGGTTGTGAGGCCGGTTGGACGTACTACCAAATTCTCAAAGATGATGTTGGAGACTGCTTAGGATAGAGAAATTAACATTCAATTCTCTGCAACAACTCTGGTGGACATTCCTGCAGTCAGCATTCCAAATAAGCGCTCCCTCAAAACATGACGTGTGACAAAACTGCACATTTTAAAGTGGCCTTTCATTGTCCCCAGCACCTACGTATGTAATGATCATTCTGTTTAATTAGCTTATTGATATGCCACACCTGTCAGGTGGATGGATTATTTTGGCAAAGGGCAAATACTTACTAACAGGGATGTAAACACAATTTGAGGGAATTAAGCTTTTTGTGCATATGGAATATTTCTGGGATCTTTTATTTCAGCTCATGGAACATGGGACCAACACTTTATATGTTGCGCTTATATTATAGTTCAGTATATTTTAAGGCAGTCTGAGAACCTCTAAAGTTGATTTCCAAACTGTATCAAGGTTTGATAGAGGCTTTTCCCACTGACACAAGACATTATTGATGATGAATAATGGATACAGATATGTCAGATTGTTCATATAATGACATAAATTACTGCAGTTTAAGAACACCCATAGAATCTACTATATTGTCAGTGAAACTGAAAATCATGCACTCAGAAATGTAATTCTTCTGCTGGCTGTGCAAAACACAAAAGGGGACATATTTGCATATGTTATAGTCTTGTGAAGGCTGGCTGAATTCTGCCAAAGAGTATGTTCGTTTATGTCAGCATGTCTACAGATTCTACCTTATCCCTATTTTTGTTTGCTTGGAAATGTTGATACTGGAGACTGTTAACAGAAGACACTGTGTAACTTGGCATTTATAGCGTCTAAAAATACATTGCCATTAATTGGAATGTTGGTTATTCTCCCAAAATGAATGGAATAAATGTAAAGTTATGTATCACTAGATTTAATTTATTACAGGATTAAGGGTATACGGTGCAACTTTCATAAATTATGAATGCCTTATATGGAATACTGTGTGACAAAAGGAGTCTGTATTGAAAACATGCCCACATCAGGGGAGATACCTACAATATGTAGGCAATCCCTAGCTGCTGAGCTGCTCAGTCCTGGCCTTGGGGGTCTGCCGTCCTGTTGGTTGTCACTCTGGCCTTTGCCTAACACACCTGAAACCAATAATGAATTTCACTACGATCCTAAATCTGAGTGGGGTGTGTTGGGTTGGAGCACTGCAGGGCTGTAGACACCTAGGGGCAGGACAGGGTGAACCAGCTATATTGTGTGCAAGTAAAAAGAGCTCTACAGTACTATTAGGCCTATGATATGAATTATATGAAGGGTGTATTGGTTCTGTGTGTTAATGTGTAGGTGTATGTGTTTTTATTAAGCTTTTCTTTTCCAAACTCTTCCCTTTAGAAGAGACAAAAAGATGGGAAGGAAGTGTTGGGGAGAGAGTTGAGGTATTGACTAGACTGGTGGGGGTCGGAAATGCAGGCGGCTCAGGCTGGCTGGACGGTCTGTGTGAAATTTGATAGAGGATGTCTTAATAAAAACAATCCAAAGTATTTGTACTTTATTTATTTGTAAGACTTAATTTGTTAGGCTATTGGTTAAATACTTACGGAGTGGTAGGGCGCTAGCATTCATCAATATACAAGTGTTGCATAGTCATCAAAAGCTCTGATTCTTGGCAATATCACAGCGCTGTCAGATTTCAAAAAGGCTTTACGGCGAAAGCAGCACATTTGATTGTTTGAGGGTAGCACCTTCAGACGCCAACTTATGCCCCCCCACACACACACACTTCTAAAACCAAAGTTGCGCCCCTGTTCAAATCTAAAGGCCTGATTAACAAGATATCAATAACAATGCCACATCCCATGTCCACAGTGTCGACACATTCAGATATCAAAAGATGGTTTAATATCTCTGACGAAGGCCAAGAGAACAATAAACACTTTTCAATGAGAAAACAGAAATCCACTTCGGGTAAAAAATACTTCTGTTTTCAAAGATGTAGCCTACGATTCAACATTCGTGATAATTTTAAGGAGAACTACTTAGCCTACATTTGAACACCACCGCAGAAGCTTCCTATTCGGCATCTTCCAAATTAAATAGGCTAGTTTTTTGGGGGCTACTTGAAGAGAACTAGGGCATATCACTCGCAGCCCACCTCTTCCAATGCATTGTGGAAAAGTGTGCATCAAATTCAGTGGAGGCTGCTGAGGGGAGGATGGCTCATAATCATGAATGATTGATTGATGAAAACCATGTGTTTGATACCATTCCATTTACTCCATTCCGTACATTATTATGAGCCGTCCTCCAGTCAGCAGCCTCCACTGATCGAATTCTAGTAGATGAAGAGCCAAAATGAGTATAACATCCTGGCATTGAAACCTTAATATATATTCGAAAATTCACACGCATGCTGAGAATTCATCATGTGCGTTTTGTTGTTTCCCACTTATTCATTGATTTTGGTGCATCCCCATATCTAATTGATCAGCTGTTGTCAAAGCCAAAATTTTTATGACATCCGGGCATTTAAAGTATCCAACATTTTCTAAATGTCGCATAATATTAAACTTGTTTTTTTCATATACGCAAATGGCCTGCTATTTAGGACGCAAGTATGAGAATTCGGACATGGCCAATTGAGTAATACATATCTAACCTGGATTTCTGGTGATATTTTTTTTTTTTTATCCAAAGCCATCCCACCTATGTATGTAAGTCACATCACATAAACAAATTTAAGAGCTCCATTCCAAAACTCTCATTTTCAGAATTGTTGGTACATTTTGTTTTATTCTTAAAACATTGGTGTGTGTTTTCACTATGTAATCATGGCATGGAACACATTCAATGACAGACATGTACAGTATTTGTTTAAGCTCTATCACTTGATGGTTTCATTTCAGAGTGACAAATAATAATGTATTTTTTTGCAAAAGTGCCTTCAGAAAGTTTTCGTACCCCTTGACTTATTCCACATCTAGTTGTTACAGCCTGAATTCAAAATGTATTAAATATATTCACAACCATCTACACACAATACCCCTTAATGACAAAGTGAAAACATGTTTTTAGAAATTTTTGCAAATTAATTGAAAATGAAATACAGAAATATCAAATGTACATATTCACACCCCCATGCTTTGACACTCCGAATTGAGTTCAGGTGCATCCACTTTCCTTTGATTATCCTTGAGATGTCACTGCATTTGATTGTGGCCAACACACCTGTCCATATAAGGTCCCACATTTGACAATGCATGTCAGACCAGAACATATACCATGAAGTTCAAGGAACTGTCTATGGATCTCAGAGATAGAATTGTGATGAGGCATATATCTCGGGAGGGTATAAAACTATTTGTAGACTATTGAATGTTTCTTAGAGCACAGTGGTCTCCATCATTGGGAAATTGAAAAAATATGGAACTATGCAGACTGCGTAGATCTGGCCTTCCAACCACACTGCGCAATCGGGCAAGAAAGACCTTGGTCAGGTAGAACCAAGAACCCAATCACCACTCTGACAGAACTACAGGAAGCCACTCTTGAGAAAAAGCACATGACAGCATGCCTGGAGTTTGCAAAAAGGCATATGAATAACTCTAAAATCATAAGGTAAAATGTGGTCTGTTGAGACAAAACTCTTTGGCCTGAATGCAAAGTGCTATGTCTGAAGAAAACCAGGCACAGCTCATCACCTGTCTAACACCATGGTGGTGTCAGCGTCATGCTATGGGGATGCTTTTCAGTGGTAGGGACTGGGAATCTGGTAAGGATAGAGGGAACAATGATTAGAGCAAAATCCTAGGTAAATCCTTGATGAGAACTTGCTTCAGAGTGCAAACAACCTTGCACTGGGGCTAACATTTAAATTCCAACAAGTCAATAACTCCAAGCATACAGCCAAAGCAACACTGGAATGGTTTCAGAACAAAAATGTGAAAGTCCTTGAATAGCCCAGCCAAAACCCAGACTTAAAACACATTGAAAATCTGTGGAAAGACTTGGGGATTGATGTTCACTGCGACCCCCCATTTACAGTAATTTAACAGAGCTTGAGAAAATCTGCAAGGAAGAATTTTAGAAAATCCCTAAATCCATATGTGCAAAGTTGATACAGACCTACCCAAGGACACTCAAACCTGTTATCGGTGCCAAAGGTGCCTTTACAAAGTATTGACTCTAGGGTTTGAATACTTAGGTAAATTAAATATTTCTATATTTCATTTTTAATAAAATAGCAAAAATGTCTAAAAACACGTTTTCACTTTGTCAATGTAGGGTAATGTGTTTATGGGGTATTGTGTGTACATTCAGTATATAAGCATATACACATATATTCCATTTTGAATTCAGGTTGTAACACAACAACATGTGGAATAAAACTTGGAAATGCAAATTATTCAGAACCTGATTTGCAAAACTCAGAACGATCCACAATTGGTATATTTGAATCTTTTAACACAACTATCAAATACAACCATCAAATACACACACTGAACTTCACATGATTAATCTAACACTCTTCTAATAATCTAAAGAATGATTAAACAACAGAAAATTATACACTGCCATTGTAAGTTTCTGTATTTATTTTCTTAGTCAACCTCTGTTTCGTTGTGTTCTTGAAAGTAGCCCTGTTTCTTTGTGTTCTTGAACGTAGCCCTGTCTTTCATTTTTGTTCATTGATTTCACCTGTGTTAGTTACTCACCTTGTCTCATCAGCTCCTTATTTAGTTAATTTCATTCTGTTTGTTTTGATTCACCTGCCTGTTTGCCTACCTGTGAAATAAACACCTGCCACGCTCTGCATGTGAATCTGCACCTTTTTCTCCCTGAGTATTTATTACAGCCATGAGTGGTAAAATGTAATGATATATTATAAGGCATAATAAATAATATTCAAACATAAGTTAATAAATTTCATACATTTCACAAAATCAAAATGTAATGTCAAATATAGAAATACAGTGCCTTCAGAAAGTATTCAGACACCTTGACTTTTTTCACATTTACAGCTTTATTCTAGAATGGATTAAATTAAAGAAATCCCTCAGAAACCTACAGACAATACCCCATAATGGCAAAGCGAAACAGGTTTTTAGACATTTTAGCAAATTTATAAAAAATTTAAAACCAAAATACCTTTTTCACATAAATATTCAGACAGTTTGCTATGAGACACGAAATTGGGCTTAGGTGCATCCTGTTTCCATTGATCACCCTTGAGACATTTCTACAACTTGATTGGAGTCCAACAGTGGTAAATTCAATTGATTGGAAAGGCACACACCTGTCAATATAAGCTCCCACAGTTGACAGTGCATGTCAGAGCAAAAACCAAGTCATGAGGTCGAAGGAATTGTCTGTGTCTTACCCAAGAAAACTCTAGGCTGTAATTGCTGCCAAAGGTGCTTCAACAAAGTACTGAGTAAAGGGACTAAATACTTATGTAAATGTGATATTTCACATTATTTTTTATAAGTTAGCAAACATTTATAAATAACAGTTTTTGTTTTGTCATTAAGGGGTATTGTGTGTAGATTGATGAGGGGAAAAAACGATTTTATCCATTTTAGATTAAGGCTGTAACCTAACAAAATGTGAAAAAAGTCAAGGGGTCTGAATACTTTCCGAAGGCACTGTGCATGTCTTTGAAAGGGTATACTAGGAAGTGTAGCTGCTGAATGTCCAAGAGCTAATGGGAATCCTAATAAACTAAACTAAACTACCCATTAGTAGTAAGGGACATCTGATCAGGGACTTTTCCCAGCCCTGTGGAGGCAGAGGGGCTGCACAAACCCAGAGACAACCATTCGTATTTATTAATTAAGGATTCCCATTAGCTGCTGTGGTCCACCAACATTAAGGCAGTTATATACAATTTAAAATATTACATTACACTTTACCTAATACATTTAGTTTGTTCCCTCAGGCCACTACTCCACTATTACATATTTACAATAAAACATCCATGTGCGTGTGTGTTTAGTGCATGTCTTATCATGTGTGTCTGTGCTTGTGTTTGTCTCTTCACAGTCCCTGCTGTTCCATAATGTGTATTTTTATCTGTTGTTTAACCTGATTCTATTGCTTGCATCAGTTACCTGATGTGGAATAGAATTCCACGTAGCCATGGCTCTATGTAGTACTGTGTGCCTCCTATAGTCTGTTCTTGACTTGGGGATTGTGAAGAGACCTTCCATGGCATGTGGCATGTCTTGTGGGGTATGCATGGGTGTCCAAGCTGTGTGTTAGTAGTGTAAACAGACACCTCTGTGATTTCAGCATGTCAATTATTCTCACAAAAACAATTAGTGATGAAGTCAATCTCTCTTCGACTTTGAGCCATGAGAGATTTACATGAATATTAATAATGTTAGCGCTCCATGTACATTTAAGGGCCAACCGTTCTGCCCTGTTCTGAGCTAATTGTAATTTTCGGAGGTCTCTCTTTGTGGCACCTGACCATATGACTGAACAGTAGTCCAAAACTAGCCTTGTCGGACCTGCCTTGTTGACAGTGTTGTTGAAAAGGCAGAGCGGCGCTTTATCATGGACCGACTTGTTGTTTTGACCATGACAGTTTGACCATGACCTCAATTTGCTCAATTTACATATAATTTATTACAATATGTATTTGAGGATTAGGGTTTAGTGAATCATTTGTCCAAATGTTATGCTTTTAGTTTTAGAAATATTTAGGACTAACGTACTCCTTGCCACCCATTCTGACACTAACTGTAGCTCTTTGTTAAGTGTTTCAGTGATTTCACTCGCTGTAGTAGCTGACGTGTATAGTGTTGAGTCATCCACGTACATAGACACACTGGCTTTACTCAATGCCAGTGGCATGTCATTAGTAAAGATTGAAAAAAGTAAGAGGCCAAGAAAAGCTGCCTTGGGGAATTCCTGATTCTACCTGGATTATGTTGGAGACTCTTCCATTAAAGAACACCCTCTGTGTTCTGTTAGACAGGTATAGGATTTGTTTTCGATGTGAAATGTGTTTTGTGTGAACCGCGATGGTTTATGAATTTATGCTAATGGTAAAATATTGGAGGTGCTACCCTCAAACAATCAAATGTTGTGCTTTCGCCTTTTTGAAATCTGACAACGCTGTGATATTGCCAAGAAGCAGAGCTTTTGATGACTATGCAACACTTGTATATTGATGAATGTTTTGCCCCACCACTCCGTAAATAGTTAACTTCTTAGGGAGTGGCTCCCGAGGTGATGGTTTTGGAGAGTCTGGCGTGCCCAAAGTAAAATGCCTCCCACTCAGGCCCAGAAAATGGGATATGCACATAATTAGTACTATTGGATAGGAAACACTCTGAAGTTTCTAAGAGTTTTGAAATATTGTCTGTGAGTATAACAGAACGGATATAACGGGTGAAAACCAGAGGAATTTCTGTCCTGGAAAAAGTGTATTTGACACATTGCCTCATTTTGAACCCCTCCCTATTGAAAATGACCTTATTTGGGAGTAAGATTGCAGTACCTATTGCTTCCACTGGATGTCAACAGTCTCTAGACAGTGTTTGATGATGTTATACTTGATCTGGATGGTAATAGAAGAAGAATTTCGAAGTGGTCATTGGATGTAAACAGAAGAGGATGCGTGTTCACGGGCTCGCGCGCGCTGTGGTTTTTTCCTTTCCTATCGCCCAGTTTATAATCCGGTTGAAATATTATACTAAATATACATACAAGTGTTCCTAAGGATACATTATCAATGATGTTTGATTGTTCTTGGACAAGTGTATAGGTATAGGTTGAACGCATTCTCTTCACGGTTCAATGGGCGAGTGGACGCTGTATTTTATGAACATAATGCGCCAACCAAACGGAGATTTATGGATATAATAAATGACTTTTTCTAACAAAATAACCATTGGATGTCTTCGTTGGACACTTGGGAAGCCCTCAGCAGAAGTTCTACAAAAAGTAAGGGATTTGTTTTCGCTGTGAAATGTGTTTTGTGTGAACCGCGATGGTTTATGAATATATGCTAATGGTAAAATATTGGAGGTGCTACCCTCAAACAATCAAATGTTGTGCTTTCACCTTTTTGAAATCTGACAACGCTGTGATATTGCCAAGAAGCAGAGCTTTTGATGACTATGCCACACTTGTATATTGATGAATGTTATGCCCCACCACTCCCTAAGTAGTTAAACAATTTTGTATATAATGTTTACATATCCGACATTACTCATATCAAATGTATACACTGTACTCTAAACCATCTACTGAATCTTGCCTATGCCGTTCGGCCATCGACTCAAATCTCTAGCCCCTTTAATAATTATAATCAGATGAAATAAATGTATCGCTAGCCACTTTAAACGATGCCATTTATATAATGTTTACATATCCTACATTACTCATCTCATATGTGTATACTGTACTCCATACCATCTACTGCATCTTGCCTACGCCGATCAGCCATCGCTCATCCATATATTTATATGTACATACTCGTATTCATTCCTTTACTCTTGTGTATAAGGTAGTTGTTGTGAATTTGTTAGATTACTTGTTAGATACTACTGCATGGTCGGAACTAGAAGCACAAGCATTTCGCTACACTCGCATTAACATCTGCTAACCATTTGTATGTGACAAATACAATTTGATTTGTTTTGATTTGTTGAAAATCTGTTGTCAATTTGTTTGCATTAAAATAGCATTGTAACTGGTCAAACACCATTTTTTCCAAAAGTTAACCAAGGGTTGATAACAGACTGATTGGTCAGCTATTTGAGCCAGAAAAAGGGGGCTTTACTATTCTTGGGTAGCAGAATGACTTTTGCTTCCCTCCAGGACTGAGGGCACACACTTTCTAGTAGGCTTAGACAGAATATATGGTAAATAAAAGTGACAATATTGTCCGCTATTATCCTCAGTCATTTTTGCAGACCCCATTGGCTTGTCATTTGTAATAGACATCATACATTTACTTCTTCCACACACACGGAATTCAAAATTACAATGCTTGTCTTTCATAATTTGGTCAGTTTTACTTGTATGTGTAGTTTCAGCGTTTGTTGCTGGCATGTCATCCCTAAGTTTGCTAGTCTTGCCAATGAAAAAAATATTAGAGTAATTGGCAATATATCAGTGGGTTATGTGATGAATGAACCATCTGATTCAATTAATGATTGAGTGGAGTGTGCCTTTTTGCCCACAATTTCATTTAACTTCTTAGGGAGCAGCGCATGAGGTTTACCGTTTTGGAGAGCCTGGCGTGCCCAAAGTAAAATGCCTCCCATTCAGGCCCAGAAAATAGGATATGCACATATTTGGTACCATTGGATAGGAAACACCCAGAATTTTCTAAAAGTGTTAACCATTTATCTGTGAGTAAAACAGAACGGATATGGCAGGCGAAACCCCGAGGAATTTCTGTCCTGGAAAAAGTGGTTTTGACAGAGTGCCTCATTTGGAACCCGTCCCTTATGAAAATGCCCTTATAAGGGCATATGAATGCAGTACCGATCGCTTCCTCTGGATGTCAACAGTCTCGAGACAGTGTTCAGTTTTGTTTTGGATGCTTTAGAGCAGAGAAGAAGAGGAAAACAGGAAGTGTCCCCTTCAATGTCAACAGAAGAGATCGCGCGCGCTCCCGAAAAGGCGCGCTCTGTGTTTTTTTCCGTCTTTATCGCTCAGTTTATATTCCGGTTGAATTATTATAGTAAATATACGTAAAAGTGTTCCTAAGGATACATTTAAAACTATGTTTGATTGTTCTTGGACAAGTTTATAGGTATAAGATGAACGAGTTCTATTCACGTTTCAATGGAGTAGTGGAGGCTGTAGTTTCTGATTATAACGCGCGAACCATCCACCTGATTTATGGATAAAATAAATTACTTTTTCTAACAAACGAACCATGGATTGTCTTCGTTGGACACTTAGGAAGACCTCAGCAGAAGTTCTTCAACAGGTAATTGATTTGTTTTCGCTGTGAAATGTGTTATGTGTGAACCGGGAAGGCTAATGAATTCATGGCTATGGGAAAAATATGTGAGGTGCTACCCCTCAAACAATCAAGTGTGCTGCTTTCGCCGTAAAGCCTTTTTGAAATCTGACAACGCTGTGATATTGCCAAGAAACAGAGCTTTTGATGAGTATGAAACACTTGTATATGGGTGGATGTTTAATAATTCAACTTTTGGATTTTGAATTTGGCGCCTTGCATTTCACCTGGTAGTGTCGGGATTGGGGCGCTAGCGCACCACTGATCCCTAAGAAGTTGGTGCTCCAAATCTTTTTACTGTCATTCTTTATGTCATTTATCTTTGTTTCATAGTAGAGTTTCATCTTCTGTTATTCAAGTTAATCACATGGTTTCTCAATTTGCAGTTCGTTTTCCAGCAGCTAGACTTATTTGCTAATCCTTTTGCCTCATCCTTCTCAACCATACAATTGTTCAATTCCTCATCAATCCACAGGAATTTAACATTTAGCATTTCTTAATGGATACATGTTTATTAGTAACTGGAATAAGCAATTTCATAATTGTGTCAAGTGCAGAGTCTGGATGCTTATCATTACACACCACAGACCAACAAATACTTCTTCACAAAAGCAACATAGGAATCACTACTAAACTTATTGTATGACCTCTTATATTAGATCCAGCATTTGGAACTTTGGTTTTCCTAAATATGGGTACAATATGGTGATGATACTGCTTTATTGCAAACTTCTGCAACATTTTTAAAGATGTGATTAATACATGTTGATGATTGAATTCCTGTGCTGTTTGTAACTATCCTGCTATGTTGATTGAACCAGGTTGCAGGGACTAGTTACATTTTGAAGCTTTTTCTTGAGTGGGCATCTTGATGAAAGCTAGTCAGTGCATTCAGAAAGTATTCAGACCTCTTGACTTTTTCCAAATTGTGTTACGTTACAGCCTTATTCTAAAATGAATAAAGTAGAAAAAAAATCTCAATTTCCGTCTGAATGACGTGCCCAAAGTAAACTGCCTGTTGCTCAGGCCCTGAAGCCAGGATGTGCATATAATTGGTACCATTGGAAAGAAAACACTTTGAAGTTTGTAGAAATGTTAAAATAATATAGGAGAATATAACACAAAATATATGGTAGGAGAAAATCCAATGAAAAAACACCAGAATTCTTTTGAGAGAGACCATCCTCTTAGAAAGGCAAGTAAAAGGTCGTATTTAAAATTAGCTCCCTGGATTCCTATGGCTTCCACAGGGTGTCAGCAGTCTATGTTCAAGGCTTCAGGCTTGTAACTTTAAAAACAAATAAGAAATATCAGTTTCAGTACAGGGACGCAGTCTAGGAAATTAGTGTTTTCACGTGCGATGAAGAGGAGACGCACCTGCTAATATCGTTTTCCTATTGAACATACTTCTTTCCGTATGAAATATTATAGTTTGATTACATTTTAGGGTATCTGAGGAGTCAATAGAAATGTATTTTGACATGTTTTAACAAAGTTTAGTAGTAGATTTTTGGATTCCTTTCTCTGCATGTTGTTACTCAAATCGATGGCGCCAACTAAATATACTTTTTGGGATATAAAGAAGGATTTTATCTTACAAAACTACACTACATGTTATAGCTGAGACCCTTTGGATGACAAATCAGAGGAAGATTTTCAAAAATTAAGGGAATATTTAATCGCTATTTGTGAATTTATGAAACTTGTGCCTGTGGAAGAATATGTGGGGCGCCGTCCTCAAACAATCGCATGGCGTGCTTTCACTGTAAGGCTTACTGTAAATTGGACAGTGCAGTTCAATTAACAAGAATTTAAGCTTTCAATCGATATGACACTTGTATGTACATAAATGTTTAATATCTATAATTTGTATGATTATTTATTTGAATTGCACACCCTTCAGTTTCACCGGAAGTTGTCCCAATAGCGGGACGCCTAGCCCAACAGCCTAATAGAAATAGGATTTATTTTATTATGCCTACTTACAATTGCAACTGGTCAAAAATGTAGCATCCTACATAAAACAATAACTTAAAGGTAAAACGTCTGCACTTTAAACAATGTAACTAATAATTAAAAGCGCACATTTGTGAATCCCAAACTCTAAAAGTAATTGAAAAGGTAGACACAAATTATGTGGGACATTGTGGTTACAATAAAGAATGTAGCCCATCATGCAAATGGTTCCTATTAGCAGGACACTATATTTTTCATACTGTTGTGAAAATCCCTCAACTTGCAAGTACTCTAAAGTGCTACATTTCTAACTCAAAACAGCAGTACAGTATTTCTTCATCAACATCTTTATGCTTTCGTTAAATAAAATAAAATAACGAGAAAAAATACATTCAATTGCGGATGTTTATATTAACTACATTTTAGTCACACTTCCACCCAGCTCCACGACCACAGGTAAAACCTTGCTGAAATGATCAATGATGTATTGTTGTATTTTCAATTTCTCTATCTAAAACATCTTGATGGCCTTGACCAGTTCATCTTTGCCTGTCGGCTTGGCAGAGTTATGGATTAATGTTTTCAGTTGATGCCAAACAAGTTAGATCGGGTTTAAATCAGGAGACGTAAATATTTTTTGATTTACTGTAGGCCTACCGAAGGTGTTGTAGGTATTTGATTTATTTATTTGTAACCTTTATTTTACTACATAAAGGTCTACTTACTCTGCTGGTGTCTTTACCCAGTTTATGCCCTCATTTGCAATGCATACCCGGGCAGCAGTGTGTTATGGGTCATTGTCTGCATTTGGAGAAGAAAAAAATACATTTAGCCTAACTGCCAAATGTAGGTACAATAATAGAAGTATACATGTAAATACCTTGAAACACCTCTCTGACATGGGGTCCAGCATATCTCTTGATGATTTCTTCTTCAAAGAAATCTCGAGCAATGATACCTGAAAAGGGAGGCAAGAGTGAATTATTGTGGAACACATAACAGTCCGTGAGGTGTAGGCTACAATTTGTTATGTACCTTTTGCTTTGTAAATAGCCAAACTTACCATCAAAAATCAAATATGGGCCTGGTCCCTGGCGAGAAATTGGGACTCGGCTTGCTTGATCTTCTACCTTTTTTTCTGTAGCAATTTCGTGCCGTGATGCCAGCAGATTACAGATTGCCTTTGCCGATCACTCATCATCCTCATGAATATAAGCAAGTTATGTCTGCTAAATAATCTAGTTAGGTTTCTTGAGAAATAAATAATTATAATTAACAAACTGTCTTCATTTACAAATTAGTGAGAATGTCTCACCCCATGTTCAAGAGGTGCCTTTTTCTCGCTCACTCCCAAAAAGTGTTACTTTTTAAACATAGCGATTTATTATTATTAATTTACAATTATAGAAAAGCCCCTTGGGATCTGTGAGAATATCTAACGGAAAATGCCCCTTAGATATTAATTTAGAGTCCTCCAATCCTCTAAATGTAATTATTGGTGGAGAGTCACATCATTGATAAAAATATTTTCCAATATACTGTAGGCCTTCCATAGGCTAAATGAGTTTCAATAGTGTTGAGTAATGTTCTGTTAAAATGGTATAGGTCTTATGTATTTAAGAGCATATTGAAGTTAGAAGCCTACAACTACTTTTAGCACCGTTTCACGCTGCTATAAGGCAAGCATGGGGACTGGTCTTGTCACGTCCAGGCCAGAGTTTTAGGCTGGCGTGTTTAGGTTTCGTTTTTGGTGAAGGGTTTTTGAGTTCTAGGTGTTCTATCTCTAATTGGGAACCATATATATGTTTGGGGTTTTCATTAGGAGTTTGTGTGTTATTGTTTTGAGTTATTGTTTCATTTGTTCGTTGGTGTAAGTCTATGTTATATGTTACGCTCTTCGTTCTGTTTATTGTTTTGCCCAGTTACGTGAGTTACGTTTCGTAAATAAAGCATGTATACTGGATGCCTCGCTGCGCCTTGGTCTGTCCGTTCCGAAGATCGTGACAGGTCTTGATTAAAATCAATCCCATATACTTTGTTTTTACAACAAACAAAAAGTATCTCTGGTACTGCTAATTCGGGAATACTATCATGGTTCTCAAATATGCCAACAAACATGAGCAATGGACATTAGACCGGCGGAAAAATGTCCTTTGGTCTGATGAGTCCAAATTTTTGATTTTTGGTTCCAACCGCCATGTCTTTGTGAGACACAGAGTAAGTGACTGGATGATCTCCACATGTGTGGGTTTCACCGTGAAGTATGGAGAGGGATTTGTGATGGTGTGGGTGTGCTTTGCTGGTGACACTGTCTGTGATTTATTCATGATTCAAGGCAAACTTAACCTGCATGGCTACCACAGCATTCTGCAGCAATATGCCATCCACCTGGTTTTGTGGGACTATTATTTGTTTTTCAACAGGACAATGACCCAACACAACTCCAGGCCATGTAAGGGCTTTTTAACCAAGAAGGAGAGTGATGGAGTGCTGCATCAGATGGCCTGGACTCCACAATCACCTGACCTCAACCCAATTGAGATGGTTTGGGATGAGTTAGACCACAGAGTTAAGGAAAAGCAGCCAACAAGTGCTCAGCATATGTAGGAACTCCTTCAAGACTGTCAGAAAAGCATTCCAGGTGACGCTGGTTGAGAGAATACCAATAGTGTGCAAAGCTGTCATCAAGGCAAAGGGTGGCTATTTTGAAGAATCTCCAATATAAAATATACTTTGATTTGTTGAACACTTTTTGGTTACTACTTGATTCCATATGTGTAGTTTCATAGATTTGATGTCTTCACTATTATTCTACAATGTAGAAAATAGTTAAAATAAAAAAAAACCTTGAATGAGGAGTTATGTCCAAACTTTTGACAGGTACTGTGTATTCTTTTAAATACCTTATTTACATAAGTATTCAGACCCTTTGCTATGAGACAGGTGCATCCTATTTCCGTTGATCATCCTTGAGATGGTTCAACAACTTGATTGGAGTCCACCTGTAGTAAATGCAATTGATTGGACGTGATTTGGAAAGGCACACACCTGTCTATTTACGGTCCCACAGTTCACAGTGCATGTCAGATTAAAAATCAAGCCATGAGGTCTTAGGAATTGTCCGTAGAGTTCCGTGACCGGATTGTGTCGAGGCACAGATCTGGTCAAGGGTACCAAAAACTGTCTGCAGCATTAAAGGTCCCCAAGAACACTGTGGCCACCATCATTCTTAAATGGAAGAAGTCTGGAACCACCAAGACTCTTCCTAGAGCTGGCTGTCCTGCAAAACTGAGCAATCGGGGGAGAAGGGTATTGGTCAGGGAGGTAACCAAGTACTCGATGGTCACTCTGACAGAGCTCCAGAGTTATTCTGTGGAGATTGGAGAATCTTCCAGAAGAACAACCATCTCTGCAGCACTCCACCAATCAGGTGTTTATGGTAGAGTGGCCAGACGGAAGCCACTCCTCAGTTAAAGGCACATGACAGCCCACTCTGGTTTGATGAAATCAATATTAAACTTTTTGGCCTGAATGCCAAGCATCACATCTGGAGGAAACCTTGCACCATCTCTATCGTGAAGCATGCTGTGGGGATGTTTTTCAGCGGCAGGGACTGGGAGACTAGTCAGGATCAAGTGAAAGATGAACGGAGCAATTGATGAAAACATTCTCCAGAGAGCTCAGGACCTCAGACTGGGGCGAATGCTCAACTTTCAACAGGAGAACAACTGTAAGCACACAGCCAAAACAACGCAGGAGTGGCTTCAGGACAAGTCTCTGAAGGTCCTTGAGTGTCCCAGCCAGAGCCCGGACTTGAACTCGATCGAACATCTCTAGAGAGAACTGAAAATAGCTGTGCAGCGATGCTCCCCATCCAACCTGAGAGCTTGAAGGGATCTGCAGAGAAGAACTGGAGAAACTCCCCAAATACTGGTGTGCCAAGCTTGTAAATTCTAAAAAACTGTTTTTGCTTTGTCATTATGAGGTACTGTGGGTAGATTGATGAGGGGAATCAACTATTTAATTCATTGTAAAATAAGGCTGTAATGTAACAACATTTTTAAAAAGTAAAGGCGTCTGAAATATTTCTGAATGCACTGTAAATCACCAAGAACATATACGTCTGTTGATATCACATACATTATCAAGCATTTCACACGTTATCCAGATACTGACTTTTAGCACTTTTTGGTCTATAGCAGCTTCCCACCAGAAGGGGCTTTAGGTGAGGCTTTACAGGAATGTGGTTCTGAACATAAACGGCAACACCTCCACCTTTGACATTTCTGTCGATGTTATAACCATGTATCGCTACTACTGTATCATCAAAGGTATTATCTAAGTGAGTTTCAGAGATTGTCAGAATTTGAATGTTATCTGTTAGTAGAAAATTATTGATTTCATGAACCTTGTTGCTTAAGCTACATATGTTAATGTGGACTATTTTTAACACTTTCTGGGATGCTTGATTGTTTTCACTGCTTTACTGGAAAGCTTAGCAGAAGTAGACATGCTCATGTTATTTATGTTATTGCAGGGTGAGCTGCACATAGTTGGTTTCCTATTTGGGCACATTGCCTCAGTGCTAACAGTATAACTTTGGTTCATAGTCACATGATTATTGCATACCTCGCTACTATAGCCTATTTATTGCCTACCTCCCCACGCCATTTGCACACACTGTATATAGACTTTCTTTTTCTTTCTGCTGTGTTATTGAATGTGCGCTTGTTTATTCCATGTGTAACTGTGTTGTTGTTTGTGTCGCACTGCTTTGCTTTATCTTGGCCAGGTCGCAGTTGTAAATGAGAACTTGTTCTCAACTTGCCTACCTGGTTAAATAAAGGTGAAATAAATAAAAAAATACAATAGCTGTAGAATCAGCAGAGTCATTCAGGGCATTTAGGGGACATACATGAGGTTACTTACATTGTGTCTTCCAATGCCCCAGGAATAATGTACATTTGCTGAAGCATTATGGCAACTCAGCGACACAATGGTAGGGATTAACTGAGCTGGGTCATTGATAAGTCATTATCTCAACCCAGCCTTACAATGCTGTTAAAGGATCCAGGGACACAAAGGATATGGGTGAATCCCATCCTCCTTTTAAAATTAGCTTTGTTTCCAGAAGGTATCAACATTGTCAATAAATGTTACATCCACAGATCTGCAATAGTCTCCTAGCCGGTTATGGAGGGCTAAAAGTCTGCTGAAACATTAAATGCCACGATTTAGGGAGGACAACTGTTGGTGTCAAGCAGAGAAGCAATCAGTTCTTTAAAATCCATCTTCAGCTGTTCTGAGCTGCCCTTCATAATATCATTGACTCCCACATGAACAATGAGAGATGCAGGTTTAAAATGTTTGGAAAAAGCTTATTGATGTCCTGTACTCGTGCTCCTGCATAGCACAACGTTTTTGCTCCAGGGACTGAGGTATTTCTCACCATTGAACTGCCCAATACAATGGCCAGAGTTTTTTATTATCCAATATACAGCAGACCTGAGATATCTATAGTTTTAACTATGCTTTGTCGAATGTAACAATTTTTCCGGGGGAACAAATAGTTACTTTGGAGGTGACAACAACTATTTGAATACAGATCCCCAAAAATTACTACTTTGCAAAACTGTTGGAATTACAGATCTCAGAAAGTAGCTTAATGATTTCTTTAAATATTTGAATATGGATCTCAAGGAAGTGACAACTTTTCTAAACTATTTGAATATAGTTCTCAGAAAGTAACTTAATTGTTTTTAAATATATAAATACAGATCTCATGAAGTGACAACTTATCTGAAACAATTGGATTGGCAATCTTCAGCTAATGGTTGGGCTGTATCTGGAACTGCATGTAGAAGATAGAAACAGAATGAATAGAGAACACAGAATCTCCTATACTATTCCAATCTATCTGACTGTCTACAGAATACATTTCCAGCTGAACATTTTGTAAATGTCCATTCTCCTGAATATCCATTGCCCCAGGTGTACATAATCAAGTGAAACCAATTTACCAACGATATTTTGTAGAAATAAGTTGTGACACTCAACTACTGTATGATTCTTTCAACATGTCACTGAAAAGGTAAAAAACTGCAATTAATTTGATGATACCTGAAAATACTGCAGAGTATTTCAAAGCCATTTGCAAACAGCAAGTTGGATGCTTAGCAAAAACAAAGTCAAACCTCTTTGTCCATCTGAGGGTAAATTATTTTTTTCAAACACATACTATACCATCTTTAAAGGCCAGTTTACTCAGTATACAAACTAACATGATGTTCCACCTACCTGGGCTGTAGTTGATTCAGTAATGGCCGTTTTGGGAAATGTAGTTTCCTTTCGACATTTAAAATAAATGTTGTGTGTTTCTCTAAATGCATACTACCATGTTCCGAGGACGCTAATAGGAGCATGCGAGAGTCGGAGTATGACTCCAAATCAAAGTATGCGAAATGGTGAACGGAGGACAATTTTTGAATGCGTACTACATTTGTAAATATTTTGAAACATGCTTCCTCGGAAAGGATGCAAAGAAATATGATGCAACCACATAAAAAAGTACACAACATTTATTGAAATCAATGGTGGCCATTATTTGAGCTGAAGCGAGAGAAAATACCCTGAATGAAATGTTAGCTATTCACATCTCATATATTGCCTCACTACAATATTTTCTCTTGTTACGTTAATTAATAAATAGATGCTGTGTTAATTTTTGCATGTTTACCTGCCTATGTACCTTATATCGCAAGCCCATAATAACTCAATAGGACTAGCCAGATAGCCACGAAGAATTGTTAGCTAGCTACCCATGAAGAACTGACATCTATATTGCTTAACATTAGTTTTGGGTCATTTTTGCCTGTTAAACTACTTGGTTAACTTCAATGCATTCGGAAAGTATTCAGACCCCTTGACTTTTTCCACATTTTGTTACGTTACAGTCTTATTATGAAATGTATTAAAATGTTTTTTTCCTTCATCAATCAACACACAAAACCCCACAATGACAAAGCAAAAACTGTTTTCGGGAAATATTTGTAAATTCATAAAAAAAAAATAGAAAATGAACTCTGTCAGAGTGTCCATCGGGTTCTTGGTCACGCCCCTGACCAAGAGCCTTCTGCCCCGATTGCTCAGTTTGGCTGGGCGACCAGCTCTAAGAAGAATCTTGGCAGTTCCAAACTTCTTCCATTTAAGAATGATGGAGGCCACTGTGTTCTTGGTGACCTTCAAAGAAATGTTTTGGTACCCTTCCACAGACCTGAGCTCAATTTCGAGTCTCATAGCAAACAGTCTGAATATTTATGTCAATAAATCAAATCAAATTTTATTTGTCACATACACATAGTTAGCAGATGTTAATGCGAGTGTAGCGAAATGCTTGTGCTTCTAGTTCCGACCATGCAGTAGTATCTAACAAGTAATCTAACAATTTCACAACAACTACCTTATACACACAAGAGTAAAGGAATTAATACTAGTATGTACATATAAATACATGGATGAGCGATGGCCGAATGGCTTAGGCAAGATGCAGTAGATGGTATAGAGTACAGTATATACATATGAGATGAGTAATGTAGGATATGTAAACATTATATAAAGTGGCATTGTTTAAAGTGGCTAGTGATACATTTATTACATCCAATTTTTTATTATTAAAGTGGCTAGAGATTTGAGTCAGTATGTTGGCAGACGCCACTCAATGTTAGTGATGGCTGTTTAACAGTCTGATGGCCTTGAGATAGAAGCTGTTTTTCAGTCTCTCGGTACCAGCTTTGATGCACCTGTACTGACCTCGCCTTCTGGATGATAGCGGGGTGAACATGCAGTGGCTCGGGTGGTTGTTGTCCTTGATGATCTTTTTGGCCTTCCTGTCACATTGGGTGGTGTAGGTGTCCTGGAGGGCAGGTAGTTTACCCCCGGTGTTATGTTGTGCAGACCTCACTACCCTCTGGAGAGCCTTACGGTTGTGGGCGGAGCAGTTGCTGTACCAAGAGGTGATACAGCCCGACAGGATGCTCTCGAATGTGCGTCTGTAAAAGTTTGAGTGTTTTTGGTGACAAGCCACATTTCTTCAGCCTCCTGAGGTTGAAGAAGCGCTGTTGCGCCTTCTTCACCACGCTATCTGTTTGGGTGGACCATTTCAGTTTGTTCGTGATGTGTAACTTAAAACTTTCCACCTTCTCCGCTACTGTCCCATCGATGTGGATAGGGGGGGTGCTCCCTCTGCTGTTTCCTGAAGTCCACGATCATCTCCTTTGTTTTGTTGACATTGAGTGAGAGGTTATTTTTCGTATTGTGGTCTGCGACAGGGCTGTGATTGTGGTCTGCGACAGGGCTGGTTTTCTTTTTGTAGTCCGTGATTGACTGTAGACCCTGCCACATACCTCTCGTGTCTGAGCCGTTGAATTGCGACTCTACTTTGTCTCTATACTGACGCTTAGCTTGTTTGATTGCCTTGCAGAGGGAATAGCTACACTGTTTGTATACGGTCATGTTTCCGGTCGCCTTGCCCTGATTAAAAGCAATAGTTCGCTTTCAGTTTGCGAGAATGCTGCCATCAATCTATGGTTTCTGGTTGGGGAAGGTCTTAATAGGGTACACTTGGGAAGATTAACTTCTGGGACGCATACAAAGCCATCTCCCGCCCACCTTTCGGAAAAGCTGACCACGAATCCATTTTGTGTTCCGCATAGCATCGAACAATAACATTGATTAATACGCTGATTCTGTGAGCGAGTTTATTAACAAGTGCATAGGGATGTGAAACCAAAAATTTTATTAAATGTAACCATGGTTCAACTTTTAGGAAACCTTCTGGTAAAGTAATGAAATACGAAGAAAACTTGCTGAGAATGTTCCAAAGCCAAACAACTATCCTGTACCATTCACAAAAAGTTGTGGGAAGTTTGTATGCAAAATAACCAAAGGACAACCATGCTCTCACCAAGCTCTAAGAAACTTATGGTTCTCAGAACTTTATGTGGTAGCTGGGCGATGATGAATTTCTTATTCACTTATGTAATAACTCCAATATTATGCAACTGGCAAAGTCCTATATATCACCAATGTTGCTATTGTAATAATCACAAAGTTACTATACATATATGAGAACTTGATGTCTTGTTACTGTATTACCTTATGTCTCTCTCGTTATGAAAATGTATTTGCTGCGGTAAAATAGTTCTACTCTAATACGGAGGTGATACCATGTCCCTCATGTATTAATTATAGGCTATATTAAGATTCATATCTAAGAGCTCTCCAAACCATGTTATCATATACTTAGACTAATTCAACTTACTGTTGTTGTTTTTGGTTCTTCGTCTAATATTTGACAGCCATAAAATAAATAATGTTTTGGTTTTCAAATGACTTGCATATATTCAAATAACTTTAAATATTATCTGGTTTTCTGATAGGTATTCAAAATACTTTCAAATATGATTTGTTTTTCTGAGAACTTTGAATACGAAAGAAAATAGTTGCTTTTATGTTTCAACTCTACATAAACCATATTTGACTACTTTGAGTATCTGAAAAGCTGATATTTTCTATTTTCTGGCCAGCTCTGATATACAGTCACACATTACAAATAAACTATATTGTTTAGTTTAACCCTAATAATTGCCAGATTACTAGGAAGGTGGTTAGTTATGTACTACTTATGACTCAGTTGTTTCTAGATATCAGAAAAGGCTATAAGTAATAGCTGTTATTTGTACCTACGGTGAGGGAAAAAAGTATTTGATCCCCTGCTGATTTTGTACGTTTGCCCACTGACAAAGAAATGATCAGTCTATATTTTTTATGGTAAGTTTATTTGAACAGTGAGAGACAGAATAACAACAACAAAAAATCCAGAAAAACGCATGTGAAAAATGTTATAAATTGATTTGCATTTTAATAAGTATTTGACCCCTCTGCAAAACATGACTTAGTACTTGGTGGCAAAACCCTTGTTGGCAATCACAGAGGTCAGACGTTTCTTGTAGTTGGCCACCAGGTTTGCACACATCTCAGGAGGGATTTTGTCCCACTCCTCTTTGCAGATCTTCTCCAAGTCATTAAGGTTTCGAGGCTGATGTTTGGCAACACGAACCTTCAGCTCCCTCCACAGAGGGATTAAGGTCTGGAGACTGGCTAGGCCACTCCAAGACCTTAATGTGCTTCTTCTTGAGCCACTCCTTTGTTGTCTTGGCCGTGTGTTTTGGGTCATTCTAATGCTGGAATACCCATCCACGACGCATTTTCAATGCCCTGGCTGAGGGAAGGAGGTTCTCACCCAAGATTTGACGGTACATGGCCCTGTCCATCGTACTTTGATGCGATGAAGTTGTCCTGTCCCCTTAGCAGAAAAACACCCCCAAAGCATAATGTTTCCACCTCCATGTTTGACGCTGGGGATGGTGTTCTTGGGGTCATAGGCAGCATTCCTCCTCCTCCAAACACGGCGAGTTGAGTTGATGCCAAAGAGCTCCATTTTGGTTTCATCTGACCACAACACTTTCACCCAGTTGTCCTCTGAATCATTCAGATGTTCATTGGCAATCTTCAGATGGCTATGTATATGTGCTTTCTTGAGCAGGGGGACCTTGCGGGCGCTGCAGGATTTCAGTCCTTCACGGCGTAGTGTGTTACCAATTGTTTTCTTGGTGACTATGGTCCCAGCTGCCTTGAGATCATTGACAAGATCCTCCCGTGTAGTTCTGGGCTGATTCCTCACCGTTCTCATGATCATTGCAACTCCACGAGGTGAGATCTTGCATGGAGCCCCAGGCCGAGGGAGATTGACAGTTCTTTTGTGTTTCTTCCATTTGCGAATAATCACACCAACTGTTGTCACCTTCTCACCAAGCTGCTTGGCGAGGATCTTGTAGACCATTCCTGCTCTTTGGTCTTGGCCATGGTGGAGAGTTTGGAATCTGATTGATTGATTGCTTCTGTGGACAGGTGTCTTTTATACAGGTAACAAGCAGAGATTAGGAGCACTCCCTTTAAGAGTGTGCTCCTAATCTCAGCTCGTTACATGTATAAAAGACACCTGGGAGCCAGAAATCTTTCTGATTGAGAGGGGGGTCAAATACTTATTTCCCTCATTAAAATGCAGATCAATTTATAGCGTTTTTCTCTAGATTTTTTTGTTGTTATTCTGTCTCTCACTGTTCAAATAAACCTACCATTAAAATGATAGACTGATAATTTCTTTGTCAGTGGGTAAACGTACAAAATCAGCAGGGGATCAAATACTTTTTTCCCTCACTGTGTATAACTTTGGTTGTCCTCTGTAATAATAATTTAGTATTTCCACTGCAATGTAAAATATATGGTACTTAATCTGAACACATTATGAAAAATATGACTGCTGAAACGTATAAAATCAACTTTAATATCAAAGTAAAAATTACGTAAATAGCAGACTGTAAAATGAAGAAATGTGAACAATATTAACACAATTACATCCTTAACATAACTTGATTTACCTTGACAATATCAGGCTTAATTAAAATTTGTAGTCTATAAAACAATAAAAACTTTTAAAAATAGATAGTAATGATGAGACAGCTCACCTCTCACCATTACCAACAACAAGGAAAGTTAGCATGTATTGGGGTTTATGATATTTGACCCTCTCATCATTATTCACGGTTCATTCAGGATTATCTGTAATCATGGTACAATCCAGAGTAATGTAGACATGTTTAGAACATATTCCATTCTTGTTTAAAGTGACTCCAAAATGAAACAATATATTATTTAACATTCTATTGGGTACAAAATTATCTGAAACGCAACCAAAACAAACTGCAAATGCATTCAATAAGTTTGTAGAGTCACAAGCTTGATGTAGTCATTGCGTGCTAGGAATATGGGACCAAAAACTAAACTCTTTACTACTTTATTTATAAAATCTTTAGGGGTGTCAATTTTGACCCCTACCATTTTGAGAAAAACACAAAATGTCTTTCTGTGAGCAAATTGTATTAGTATTAATGAATATAATTTCCCAATTGTTTGGTGCATACAATACAGTAGCTCAGTATTTGAAATATTTATGTTATACAGTCATTATGTAAGGACAGACGCTGGGAGACGAGAAGCAAGTACAGGGAGTGAACATTTAATAAATAACGGACATGAAACAAAACACGGACAGCGTCTGGACAGGGGAAACAAAACAACATTAATGCTGACACAGGGATCAAACTGAGGAACAGACAGATAAAGAGGGGGCAATCAACAAAGTGCTGATGCGCGTAATGATGGTGACAGGTGTACGTAATGATGTGGCAGCCTGGTGTCCTCGAGGCGTGACACATTATTACTCAGCTCTATGAAGGTTGTCAATAATTTCAGACCCCCTATATCCCTCGAAAGGCTTTGCACAATAGTACATAGTATACATCCTATTTCAGGAAATGGCAGTGTAACTCTGAATATCTGCTAACCTTTTAGGGTGTTATTATTACCCACAAAGGAATAGGTACATGCACAAATGTTATCTTACATATTTTAAATCAGTACTGTGTGAGAGTTATAGAAATGCTAATAGGGGCTTTTCATGTATCAACAAATGTCAGCTTTTCATTCACAAAGAGGACTAGACAAAGAGCTAAAGCTACAATGTAGAATGATGAATTACACCAAAAATCCTCTTTCCCTGCTCTCAGCCACAGAGCATAGTCATGTAGTACATTGCTTTTAACTAGATTTCAGTATCTCAATGAAGAAAGTGGATGGTACAGTACTGCCACAATGTATCTTGCTAGGCTTTTGAGGTTGGCACAAACACAAACTTTTGGTACAAGCTTTTGAGGTTACTTTTGGGGTTGCATTAGAACTAGCAAGCTTTATCTGAGTAAAGAGGAAACATATAGCCCTCTGCAACAAACTGAATATCAAAGTCATAGCTCCCATGAGGGTAATGTATTCACATCTCCAATCCC
This sequence comes from Brachymystax lenok tsinlingensis, assembly GCA_030435695.1. NCBI lineage: Eukaryota > Metazoa > Chordata > Actinopteri > Salmoniformes > Salmonidae > Brachymystax > Brachymystax lenok. The sequence continues at coordinate 7,784,165 of CM059818.1, read as the reverse complement.
AGGATTAAAAAACTGTAAAAATGTTTCCCATTGACCTCTCATAGATATCCCTGGGGGATGGTTAAAATGCTATGGTATTTGGTCACAGATGGGTAGAAACTCTTATTGGGCAGCCTCATATAGGCCAGTCATGAATACACAGTAAATATTTTTCAGCTTCTACCATAAAACGCTGTTTTAATACCAAGGTGCAGGGTTTTCTCAAATTATCTAGCATTGAAAAACTCTAGCCTAAACAAAATATACACCAATGTGGCCTGTATAATTCAGTGTTTTTAATCACGATTTACAATGCTATCAGAAAGCATTCAGACACCTTGACTTTTTCCACATTTTGATATGTTACAGCTTTTTTCTAAAATGGATTAAACAGTTTTTTCCCCCTCATCAATCTACACACAAAACCCCAAAACGAAAATAAAAAAACTGGTTTATAGACATTTTTGCAAAAAAAAAACTCTTTACTCAGTACGTTGTTGAAATACCTTTACAGCGATTACAGCCTCAAGTCTTCTTGGGTATGATGCTACAAGTTTGTTACACCTGTATTTGGGGAGTTTCTCCCATTCTTCTCTGCAAATCCTCTCAAGCTCTGTCAGGTTGGATGGGGAGTGTTGCTGCGCAGCTATTTTCAACTGGTCCAAATTGTGAATGGCTTTAGCCCAAACATCTGAAGGTAGAACACAGACATCAGAACAGGCATCAGAACACAGCAGATTGCTACCGAGGAATATTGCTTTATAAAGCCTTCTCTATGCAAATCCTCTGATGTAAGATCAAAGGGGAACAGAGCCCCTTGCAAAAAAAATTGGGATTTGAAACAACACAATTAAATGGACAAGAATCCTGTGTTACCGTATTGGTATATAAGGTTTCAACTTTGGCTTAACTGTGAATTTGTGGATCACATGAGCATGCCTGTGCGAACAAAGAGACTTTAAGACCGTATAAATATGAATGTGTTGGGCAAAAGGTTAATTGCTTCTGACCTCAGTGAAAACGAGGCCGCTATTGTGTGAATCATCAGAGGCATATATGTATGCAAAGTACACTGAGAGCGAGAAGGTACTGGGTTAAAAGTCATGATACTGAACATTTGATCATTTTGCATTTAGTTATGTATTTTTTCGTATCCTTATGCATTTTAATTTATTTAATTAAATATTTTAATGAGTACAGACTTATCTGTGTGAATATACCCTCTCTTTGAAACAGCCTAAAACTTTGATATACTTTTACATATCGGATTTAACTTTCGAGGTTAACATTGAGAATGTGACACTTACATTGGCTTGCATGGCATACCACAGAAACACACATTGTACAAGTTAAAAGGATAATAAAAAGTCATGTAAGGACATGGTCCTAATGTGTCAGATCCTTGGTTGCCCTAAACACATCACGGAAACATGATGGTGGAAATATCATCTCTGTTTTCATCTGAAAGCATCTCCTCCCGGCCATGGAGTAGCGACGGTTGCGCATTGAGAAGACTCTACTGTTCGGGCCCTCTCATCTCTCCTTCTATGACAGCCTTCGATCTAGCTAATGAAAAGTCTGAGGCTAAGGGGAGAAGCACCCTGAGCATAAACACATTGCATAATAGGCGCTTTCTTCAAATGCTAACAGCCTCTGAAAAGGTCTTACCATTTCAGAGATTTGATGCGCATAAGCAAATTTTGCAGAAGGAAAACAACTTTTCATCTTCACATTGAGACATACCAAGACGGCAGTGTTTTTCACTCTGGCTCTCAACTCCAACTGAGGATTTTGTGTCTGACCACTTCCCTGTTGGATGGTCATAGGGCTATTTTCTCGCCTTCGGTCATCATCTTTGATCCTCAAAACGCTGTGCTGTGGGCATGCAGTGTTCTCTTTCAGAAGACAATGGGGGAGAAAAGAACAAGCAAAAAAGGAAAGCAGATATGCCTAATTGAATGGCAATCCGCAGTTGCTACATCTATTTTTGGATATATACTTGTTGAGAATATAACTTATAAATGCTTAATGAGCTTAGTTCAACTGTTATACCCCATCAGATCCCCAAATATAAGCTTGTTTTACTCTGTTTACTTTTACAATCTTTACAAACAAACACTGTATAGCCTCAAAATATGCTTAAAACTATCATTTTGATATGTTGGATGGTCAGTCCTTGCATCAATACCCATGAGTTTAAGAGTGGTTAGATTTCTTCAGGCCCATCCCTCAGGGTTTTTGTTCTTCCAAAACAGAGGTGTCTTTTTGGACACATGTTATATAACATGTTTCTTTTCTCATAACTCTGAATTGTTTGCTCAGTGACTGGTGGAGAAAACAACACGCAGAAAGTGAAGCTACTGTAGATGTGCCTCATTAAAAATATGGAAATTGACATTTTACAATTGAAATCCGAATGGTGCCTACTAGGATAGTTATGTGAAGTTGGAGTTAATTCTGGAGTAAAATGTGCATGTCTTATTGAATACATGTTCAGACTTTTCTCATAACTCTGCCTTCATTGCTCAGTTGACAGGGAACCATTCTTGTTGGCAGTGGTTCCTTCTCGCCTGACAGGCCAGGTTTTGTATAATTATAACATGCTGACAATACAGCTTTACTTGCTGATAATGATCTCTAAAATGGGTGGTTATTCATCGGTAGTGTTTTAGACCTATAAACTTGCATGTTTCAATATCCCTACTTGAAATTATTTGTAACTTTTAGAAAAAAGAAAGAAATAGAAATAAATAAATAAACTTTATTAAGAAATTAAGAAGAAATCATAAAAAGTTCAATAATTACAAGTGGCAAAGAATACCAAGCAATCTGAGAACTTTACTTGGACAATGTCCTACAAAAATATTCAAAGAAATTCTTTGATCAACAAATATTTTTTCTAAGAAAATGTTTTAAATTAAATATCCTTGGATTATTTCCACTAAAATGTTGTTCACAACATTGGTAAAAAACGACCACATAACATTCCCCTAAGTTTCCCATGAGGTTGCTAGTGAATGTAATATCACAATGTTCCATGCGGCTGGCACCTACAACCGTACCCTGTTCAAAGGCACTTAAATAATGTGTCTTGCCCATTCACCCTCTGAATGGCACACATACACAATACATGTCTCAATTGTCTCAAAGCTTAAAAATCCTTCTTTACCCTGTCTCCTCCCCTTCATCTACACTGATTGAAGTGGATTTAACAAGTGACATCAATAATGGATGATAGCTGTTATCTGGATTCACCTGGTCAGTATTTTGTACACTCAGTGTATAGTTGTAGTGTATTTTACGACATTAATGTTCCAATAACATTTCCTGAACATACTTCAGCAATAAATGTTGGAGCAGTAGAAGTCGTTCGGAAAAATATTCCTGGAATATTCAGCTAATGTTGGAGATATTACTACTTACACTTACAACAACAAACAAGAAACATTCCTGTGAGACTTATAAAGTTACAGATGTGACGGATCTTAATTGTATCACCCTGTTGCTGGAGAACTATCCAGCAATGCAGGAAATGTTAAACTTCTAGTTTATTTCAGGTTTAAAAAAAGTATTCTGAAGTTTGTAATTTCCACTTTTAAATTTCAGACTTGATTTTCTCTTACGAAAAATGTATCAACCCCTACAAAAATGTCCCTTAATTATAGTCCACATAATAATGAATATATTCCTGTTGCTGTGAAACTGTCCTTGGCTTGTTACATAAAGGCAGTTAACGTTGGATTGAACGAGTGACCTAAGCATCTTGAGCGTTGTATGATCATCTGTGCCAGGCTACCAGTATCTACCAGTATCTCATAAAAAGCCACCAAACAAAAAACACCCAGTCAGCAGCAGTCCTTTGGGCAAAAACAGCACGTTGATAAGTGAGGTCGAAGGAGAATGACAAGAATCGTGAAAGCTGACAGGTGGGCCACAAACAGGCAAATAACGGCGCAGTCAACAGTGGTGTGCAGAATGGCATCTCAGAACGCAAAACATGCCAGTCCTTGTCACGGATGAGCTATTGCAGCAGACGACCACTCGTATCAGCTAAAAACAAGAAGAAGCAGCTCCAGTGGGCACGCAACCACCTATACTGGACAATTGAGGAGTGAAAAAACATCTCCTGGTCCAACGAATCCTGGTTCCTGAGTGTATATTTCCACAATATGAGGGTGGCATAATACTGTGAAAGTGTGAAGTTATGACAATACCGTTTTAGTGTAAGACCTGAAATTTCAGCCTGTTTTGGTGGGATGGAGTTTTGGCCTGCCTGGTGACATCACCAGGTGGTAAATTAGTTAATGGACCAATAAGAAAGATGATATTGAGATAAAAATGGCTGTTTCGGACCGTTAACAGGATTTCTGAAATTAAGTTTGTAGGGAATATAGAAGTATAATCTACCCACCTCTACAGTGTATAAAGACGATTGGTAGAGTAAGAAATAATAGAGGCTACGGCTACTTATTTTTCATGATTTAGTCATCCTCACTTTGCAAAGACAAAGACCACAGCCAGGAAGTAAAAAAAAAAGATGTGAACAGCTTTATATTTGTCTTAGTCCTGTACCAGTGGTGCAGTGGATTCATTCCTGGAATAACACACATTATGTAGGAACATGGAAATAACATTCTAAGAACATTGAGGGAATGTTTTGTGAATTGTAAGAATGTCATCACAAATGGACATAGATCTTCTAATGTTCCTGCGATGTTCCCAAAATCCTAATGACATGTTTTGGAGACGTATAAATAACAGAAAAATAAAATGTTTTGTGAACATTTTTGCAACATTAGGGGAATGTTTTGTGCACCCGAATACAATACATTTTATAAATGTTAGTACAACTAGATGTATTTTGTGTTTTTGGAACCTATCTCTTGTAATTTCCCCACATGTTGCTCTCACAACACAATGAAATGTTAAAAAACATATGTTCTTTTAACATTCTGGACAGATCATAGTAAAGCTTTTCTCATCCTAATAGGGCGATACCATGCCAACAGGAGTGGAAAATATTTTTGGTATCTCAGATTGTTCTGGCAATTCTCACATTATAAACTTAATTTGGAGTAAGGATGTTTGAAATGCTTTTTACATTTGTATCACAATTTTTTGTGTGAAAATCATGATGAAACTGGACATTTTAGGCCCTTTATAGACCTTAAGATCTGTAAACAGTACATGATACAGACAACATACTGGTGTCACTACACTCCCTATAGCATGCTCTAAAATATAGAGTATGTCTTGAATCTGAAATAAATAGTACCAGACAAAAAGATTTGACATATGTACTAATTTAAGGGTTTTTATTTATTTTTACTATTTTCTACATTGTAGAATAATAGTGAAGATATCAACATTTTTATATAACACATATGGAATCATGTATTAACCAAAAAAGTGTTAAACAAATAAAGACATATTTTAGATTTTAGATTCTTCAAAGTAGCCACCCTTGATGACAGCTTTGCACACGCTTAGCATTCTCTCAACCAGCTTCACCTGGAATGCTTTTCCAACAATCTTGAAGGAGTTCCCACATATGCTGAGCACTTATTGGCTGCTTTTTGGCTGATTTTCTGCCTTGATGACAGCCTTGCACACTCGTGGCATCAGAATCATTAGTTTGTAGCCCAAACAGTCCGGACGCTATAAACAGTTGGCACATCAACGGTACAGACTTTAGACGAGTCCCCTGACACTTGTGGGGGGTGCCAAACTGAGACCACCATCGTGTTCGTAACAGCCAACCTCTTAGATATTTCTTAACCCTTTCATGCGTGATTTCCAAATATCTCTAACGGTCGCCCCAGCATGAGTTTTTTTATGCCCGTGATGATGTTATGACGTTCTCTCCATTCTAGAATGTGATTGTTATTTAACAATACATTTAATCCGCACTGCCCTCAAAACAAGGAATTGAACCTGTTTTTATTTATAGGCTGTTTCAACTTCAAATGATTTTCTAACAAGTTTTTATTTTCTAAGAACAGTTTGAATTGAGGTGTGTTCCGCCTCCTCATTCATTCACATAAAAATAGTCATTTTTATTTTTGCGGACAATTACATTTTTGGGACATTTCTGACCCGGACAAAATTCCCCAAGCACTTCCTAATTGTTTGTGCAGTTCAAGTCTGCAGACATTTTCTCATCTCTCGTCTGAACAGGTTCTGCACAGGTTCACATTTTCCATCTTTTGCCCGCATCGCAGTCATTGTTGTTTTCGTTACTAATAATAACTTTGGAAATGTGTGCGTTTCTATCAAAGTGCCTTGTCGTGTTATGTCGTTTCTATTGTAGCTCACTGTATTTATGGAGCATAATATATTTGTGTATATTCCTTAAAACCGCGGACACGTGAGGTAACGTTACTCATTTCTTAACCTTTATGGTGTTATATTCAATCTTGCTTAGGTAGCTAGCTACATTCTTCTATCAGCTCTGTAAAACAATGCTAGTTGCGTCAGAGAAGTATTAGCTTATGTTGTATTTTGAAGCTACCCAGGCCTTATACCTCCCAAGTGGCGCAGCGGTCTATGGCACTGCATCTCAGTGCTAGAGGCATCACTACAGACACCCTGGTTCGAATCCAGGTTGTATCACAACCGGCTGTGATTGGGAGTCCCATAGGGCGGCACACAATTGGCCCAATTTTGTCAATGCAATATACTATTTTTATAGCAGTGTTTTATTATGTTACTTTTTTGTAATATTGTTTTATTTCTATATCCTGATATTGTATTCTAATGAATAAGTCCTCTTTATTCTGTACTTTCAGAAACCACGAACAGTATTTGCCAATATCATAACTGGAACTGGACATCTTTCGAGCTGAAGATTGAGGCCAGCTTTTGTATGCTAGCGTACACTCCTTAACAGTTTTACTGGATGAAAATACAGCAAGAAAACACATAGGCCAATATGTAATAGTCGTCAATTTTATTGCAATATTGGTGGTGGTTGGTTCAACAACAACTTGTTTTACTAGAGGAAAAGAAACTGAATATGCATAACCCATATTTAATATTCATGCAGTGACTGAACAACAACTGCATTTCCACCCCCACCTCTAAAGCCATAGTATCATGGCAGGTCACCTGTCAAGTCACCTGTCAGGTCAGTCACTTATTGCTGCAGATGTGCTCAATAGTGCTTGAGCATATGATACTCCTCAAAGCATGGTGAAACACATAGAGGTGTATCACAAGCTAAACACATGTATTTTGTCAACTTCCTCTGCTTACTTCTCCTGGTGCCAGACAGGCAGACTTTGCAGTGCCTCCGTGTGTGGTTACCTTGAGCAGCAGTTTGAGGGACTTTGCAGTTAGCGGTTTGCTGGGTAGTTTGTGGAATTTGCACCTCTTCTTTCCGCCAGCTGGAGATGGTTTGACTGTGGTGGGTGATTACACCAAACACAAGATGTATGAAATTGACCCAATTCGTCATTTAAATGTTTTTTCTGTCTGCCTCTGAAAAGGTCTCTGATAATTTCAAAGCCTTCCAAGTCAAGTACCACAGGTCTCAAAGCAGCTGCAAGAGTTAAGAGTGAAAAGTAGGGAAAGTGTGTAAACTAAAGCCTTAATTGCCAAATCAGTCTAGCTGTCACTCTGTGGAGCAAACCATCGGAGAAAAGCCACCCAACTTTTAATTACATTCTCAAGTTGCTAATATCCCTTTTAGCCCATGGTTGCTCTGTGCTTAATCTATGAAAAACAGTGGGAAGGAGGGAGACAATGACAGAGATGTTGACTTAGCTGAGTTTGTTCCGTCACTTGATATGTTATGATTGATCAAAATCAATCTTCCATTTTCCAGAGCTCATATCATGTCATCTGTCATGAAAATGTATTACGTTAATGGTGGTTAAGGTTGCTGTATTAGGTTAATGTTGGCGTCTGGGTTCAAGAGTTTTGACCATACATACTGCACAAACACTGAAATGAGAATAGAGAGCAACCTATGTTGCGCTAACAAACATAGCATTCTGGTGTGTGGAGGAGTGATATGCATGAAATGACTTAAAAATGTAGGCGTGCCATCTTTGAGCATGTCTGTTATTGTGTCGCAGATTTCTCATGATCTATAAACTACGTGTGACAATAAGTACGTAATAATTCCATATCCTCATAGAAATAGTTGAAATCATTCATTTTATATTTGGCATCTAAAGCATGCAGGCAGACCACAAATGGATGCAAATGACTGCCAATTGGGAGCGAGGTATTTTAATTCAAATATTGTAGTTACCTGGTATATTTATGTTGAGTGTTATGTTTACCAATAGATGGCAGTATTACTAAATATTTGGAGATATATATATAAAAATATTTTGGGGGATTACCCATTTCCCGGTTGCAGGGATTGGGTCACTTAGTTGGGTTGTTTTCTTTAAAAAGAGCAAGGTTGGGTTGTTGTTGCTGGGTTATTGATGTTGGGTTATTGAGATATCCAGAATATCAAACTGATCTGGCAAGCTAGTGAATGAGGACTGTTGCATCTGTAGCAAGCATTGGTAACAAGTTTACCAGTGGCGCTGAGTGGAATTACTTTTTGACTGACAAATGGGCAAGGTATTGTGGCTGACCGAAAACTGTGAGTAAAAAGCCAATGTTACTAATTATCCATTCAGGTTAAATAGACCTAGCTATCATAATTACTGCACATATTATTTCAGTCATTGACAATTTTAGATAATGTTAGCTAGCAAGCTAGCTAGGAAACAACCCCATGCATGCTAGCTCGAGCATTAGCTAGCTAGCTACTTAGCTAACATTAGCTATTTATCTGAGAGAGAATTTGATAATAAAATCATATTCTCTAATTTAATCCCCACTTCATTCTGACTCTTGGGCACAATTCACCATCATGAATGGGCAGGCTCTGGAGCAGACAACATTATGTTTAGTTGTTTTACATAAATTCATGTTGAACATTGATACCTCAGCTTTAATTGTTTGTCACTGTTTTTCATACTTTTAATCCTACCCCGTGATGACACAGAGGAGCATTTTTAGGACTTTTCTTCTCGTCTTTTTAACCACAGATCATAAAACCGCACGTTTTCACATACGTAGACACTGGTATGGTGCTGGAGATAAGGAATATGAGGTTGAAAAGTGGTGGAATTGCCCTTTAAAATTACATATGGCCAATAATGACAAATTGTATGTAAAATACCAAAAGTTTATTTTGATCTACTGATTTCAGCTACAAATTAAGACATGCAGTAGATAAACAAATAAACACACAAATAAATAATAAACATTTTGTATCTAGAAATTACCTCCTACTGGCTAAATAAATATCAATAACAATATTTCCCAGAATTAAAGTAAGAAATAACCCATTGTTGAGCTGAATCTCATGTGTTAAAGAACTACACTTCCCAGAGTGCAGCAGCAGCAAACCGGCTGCTTGTCACCTGATCAGTCAGTTTCACTGATTTGGAGCACCTGTGAAAACCTGGAGGTCCTCACTCATTTAGGGAAACAAACTTCAGAGAGAAGACGCTCCAAGTTCACTCGTAGGTTCAGTCCAGAGACGCCAATGGTCAGTGAAATGTTTTATTTACTTTCATGGGGATTGAAATGCTGTTTAATATGTTTGAGCTATGTTAACTGCTGTGCAGATTGGTTAAGGAACACATTGAAGCATTGTCTTCATTGCTTTTGTGTTAAATGGGTTTGCTAGAATAATATATTTCATTTTGAGTTGAAAAAATAAGATACAAAAGGATGGTACAAAGTAAAAAATGTAAACATTCTATTAAATGTTAACTTTTACTAACATTTGGAAATTCATGAAATTATCTTTTGCTTTATTGAATGTAAAAGGCTTAAGTGGTTAATTCATTTAAAAATGTTGAATTAAAATGGTAACTTTTGTTCTCTGTCTTTAAAGGTTTACAACCTATTTCACTGAACAGACCAATCAACTGACAAAGCCAAAATAAAAGTGATTGAGTTGGAAAATTGAGTTGTCCTCGCGTCCTTTGGAAGTTGAACAAGAGTAGGACTTGACACCCATTGCTAGGTCATAAATACATGAATAACAATAACCCAGCAAAAGAGTAAAAAGCAATCCACTGCTGGGTCAAAATAACCACCTTTTTGGGTAAATCATGTAACCCAAATCGTTGGTTCGTTCACGTGACCCAACAGTGCTGTGTCAAAATAACCCAGCGCTGGGTTACAGAAATGACCCAAATTGTGTCACTGTTGACGCAGCATTTTTTTGAGTGTATGTATATTTGCCGATGAGAATTATTACATTGAGTTCAGGTGGGCCATCGCTTCAGCAAACAAGGGAAAGGAGGGGTGCTGAACAATTTCACCTTTTATTTCACCTTTATTTAACCAGGTAGGCTAGTTGAGAACAAGTTCTCATTTACAACTGCGACCTGGCCAAGATAAAGCACAGCAGTTCGATACAACAACACAGAGTTAAACATGGAATAAACAAAACATACAGTAGAAAAAGAAAACAAAAAGTGTGTGTGTGTGTGTGTGTGTGTGTGTGTGTGTATATATATATATACAGTGAGTGCAAATGAGGTAAGATAAGGGAGGTAAGGCAATAAATAGGCCAAGTAATTACAATATAGCAATTAACTTCTCAGGGATCACTGGGGCGCTAGCGGGCTGCTCCCGACACTACCAGGTAAAATGTAAGGCGCCAAATTCAAAATCCAAAAGTTGAATTATTAAACATCCACCAATATACAAGTGTTCCATACTCATCAAAAGCTCTGTTTCTTGGCAATATCACAGCGTTGTCAGATTTCAAAAGGCTTTCTGGCGAAAGCAGCACATTTGATTGTTTGAGAGTAGCACCTCACATATTTTTCCCATAGCCATGTATCGATTAGCCATCATGGCACACACAACACATTTCACAGCAAAAACAAATCAATTACCTGTTGAAGAACTTCTGCTGAGGTCATCCTAAGTGTCCAACGAAGACAATCCATGGTTCTTTTGTTAGAAAAAGTAATGTATTTTATCCATAAATCCTCCATTTGGTTTGCCGCGCGTTATAATCCGAAACGACAGCTTCCATTAAGACGTGACGCGAACTCGTTCATCTTATACCTATAAACTTGTCCAAGAACAATCAAACATAGTTTTAAATGTATCCTTAGGAACACTTTTACGTATATTTACTATTATAAATCAACCGGAATATAAACTGATCGATAACGACGGTAAAAAAAGTAACTGCGCGCTGGGTACTGTTTACATGACAGAGTGACTTCCTTGTTTGCTCTTCTTCTCTGGTCTTATTCATCCAAAATGAAAAAAAATACACTCTCGAGACTGTTGACATCTAAAGGAAGCGATGGGTACTGCATTCATATGCCCTTATATGGTCATTTTCATGAGGGAGGGGTGCCCAAATGAGCAATGTGAATTCCTCAGGGTTTCGCCTGCTATATGCATTCTGTTTTACTCACAGACAAATGGTTAACAGTTTTTTCCTATCCAATGGTACCAAATATATGCATATCCTATTTTCTGGGCCTGAATGGGAGGCATTTTACTTTGGGCACGCCAGACTCTCCAAAACCGACCCCTCAGCTGCCACTCCCTAACAAGTTAAACACTGGAATGGTAGATGTGCAGAAGATGAATGTGCAAATAGAGATACTGGGATGCAAAGGAGCAAGATAAATACATAAATACAGTATGGGGATGAGGTAGTTGGGTGGACTATTTACAGAGGGGCTATGTACAGGTGCAGTGATCTGTGAGCTGCTCTGACAGCTAGTGCGGGAGATGGGAGTCTCCAGCTTCAGTGAACAACAATGAAAAGAAATCATGACAAGGGTTTTACAAAGAAAAACTTCCAAAAGGTCTAATTCGAGGTAGAAAGGAGTTGGAGCACTCAAAAAAAAGCAGAGATTAGTTTATTTTAGCTCATGTTAATCTATTGTACAGGATGCGGGCAGACGACTGCCGTTTCAATGTCAAGCTGACGTCTTCCTCAGAGGATTATTACGTTACTATGTGAAAGTTGAATGGACGGAAGAACAGACTGATTGAATTATTAATTTCCTGGATTCTGGTAGCAAAAACTATCGTCAGTGTGAGGGGGAGAAATTTGGAAAATACAGCTTTGGCAACAATAGGCTTGCTACGACCGTTTGATGCAAAACAATCAGGAATGGGAGGATTACTGTGAAGTTATGGAACATTTCTTTGCTGCTGACTAAATAACTGATGCCGCTATGCAGAAATCCACTCATGAGCGTTGTCGGTGCAAAGACATACAGCTTAATGAGAAACCTGTGAAGCACAGATAAGCCAGGTCATTCAAAAATCTAGTTGATCGATGAATAGATCACTTCAACCCGAAACTCAGTGAAATAGTAAGCTTGATTTGAGCAAAAGAAAACCTACCGAATCAGTGGAGGAATATCTGGCTGAGTAGAGAGAACTAGCGCAGGACTGTAACTATGGGAATACGTTATTGCAAATTAATAATGACAGGATACAAATACGCTTGCTATCAGAGCCTAATCTCAAGTTTGAGAATGCATGGAGAATAGAAATGCACTGGACTTGCAGGCGAGGGGCGCAACTGCGTGCCATGGAGTAAAAGAGAGCAGCTCTGAGCACACCGGATTTCAAAGAAGAAAAAGCCGCAGGGCAGCAGCTATTTGTTGCACAAGCACTGAATTCATAAAGTTCATGAAACAAAATGGAATTCACCATGCAATGTCAGCCCATTTCCACCCATCTTCAAATGGATTAGCGGCGCGTGCTACCCAGAGCTTGAAGGAGGGGATGAGGAAGATGCAAGGGGACAGCATTGAAACAAATGTGTCAAGGTTCTTCTTCAGCTACAAGATCAGTCCTCAAGCTAGAACCGGATTCTCACCTGAAGAAATGCTAATGTCAAGAGGTTAAGTTCAAACATGGTTCTCCTTCGGCCAGACCTGAAAGTAAAAATAAGGAAGTTTATATATACCTTAGCCAAATACATTTAAACTCAGTTTTTCACAAATTCTGACATTTAATCCTAGTAAAAGTGCCCTGTCTTAGGTCAGTTAATAAGATCACCACTTTATTTTAACACTGTGAAATGTGAGAATAATAGTAGAGAGAATGATTTATTTCAGCTTTTATTTCTTTCATCACAATCCCAGTGGGTCAGAAGTTTAAAAACGCTCAATTAGTATTTGGTAGCATCGCCTTTAAATTGTTTACCTTGGGTCAAACGTTATGGGTAGCCTTCCACAAGCTTTCCACAATAATTTCGGTGAATTTTGGCCCATTCCTCCTGACGGAGCTGGTGTAACTGAGTCAGGTTTTTTGGCATCCTTGCTCACACACGCTTTTTCAGTTCTGCCCACAAATGTTCTATAAAATTGAGGTCAGGGCTTTATATTGGCTACTCCAATACCTTGACTTTGTTGCCACAACTTCGGAAGTATGCTTGGGGTCATTGTCCATTTGGAAGGCCATTTGCAACAAAGCTTTAACTTCCTGACTGATGTCTTGAGATGTTGCTTCAATATATCCACATAATTTTCCTACCTCATGATGCCATTTATTTTGTGAAGTGCACCAGTCCCTCTTGCAGCAAAACACCCCCACAACATGATGCTGCCACCCCGTGCTTCACGGTTGGGATGGTGTTCTTCGGCTTGCAAGCCTCCCCCTTTCCCTCCAAACATAACAATGGTCATTATGGCCAAACAGTTCTTTTTTTTCTTTCATCAGACCAGAGGACATTTCTCAAAAATGTATGATCTTTGTCCACATGTGCAGTTGCAAACCATAGCCTGGCTTTTTTATGGCGGAGCAGTGGCTTCTTCATTGCTGAGCAGCTTTTCAGGTTATGTCATTATAGGACTCATTTTACTGTGGATAAAGATAATTTTGTACCTGTTTCCTCCAGCATCTTCACAAGGTCTTTTGCTGTTGCTCTGGAATTTTTTGCACTTTTCGCACCAAAGTACGTTCATCTCTAGGAGACAGAACGCTTCTCCTTCCTGAGCGGTATGACAGCTGCGTGGTCCCATGGTGTTTAAACTTGCGTACTATTGTTTGTACAATTGAACGTGGTACCTTCAGGCATTTGGAAATTGCTCCCAAGGATGAACCAGCCTTGTGGTGGTCTCCAATTATTTTCTGAGGTCTTGGCTAATTTCTTTTGACTTTCCCATGATGTCAAGCAAAGAGGCACTGAGTTTGAAGGTAGGCCTTGAAATACATCCACAGGTACACCTCCAATTGATGCAAATTATGTCAATTATCCTATCAGAAGCTTCTTAAGCCATGAGATCATTTCCTGGAATTTTCCAAGCTGTTTAAATGCACAGTCAACTTAGTGTATGTAAACTTCTGACCCACTGGAATTGTGATACATTGAATTATATGTGAAATAATCTGTCTGTACACAATTGTTGGGAAAAATACTTGTGTGATGCACAAAGTAGATGTCCTAACCAACTTGCCAAAACTATAGTCTGTTAACAAGAAATTTGTGGAGTAGTTGAAAAACGAGTTTTAATGACTCCAACCTAAGTGTACCTAAACTTCCGACTTCAACTGTACGTGTCCGGAGTCCTTAATCTAAGAAGTTAAGATACTACACATAGCCTCCCGAGTGGTGCAGTGGTCTAAAGCACTGCATCACAGTGCTTTAGGCGTCACTACAGAAAAGGGATTGCTCCCAGGCTGTGTCGCAGCCAGCCACGACCAGGAGATCTATGATACGGCGCACAATTGGCCCAGCGTCATCCGGGTTAGGGGATGAGTTGGCCGGCCGGGATGTCTTTGTCCCATCGCGCTTTAGCGACTCCTTGTGGTGGGCCGGGCAAATGCAGCTGGTCGGCAGTTTTACGGTGTTTCCTCAAACATTGGTAGTGCGGAAGTAGTGCGGAAGTAGTGCAGAAGTAGTGCGGCTTGCCAGGGTCGTGTTTCAGAGGACGCATGGCTCTCGACCTTTGCCTCTCCCTAGGCCATATGGGTGCAGAGTTGGGAAACACTGTAACTACCAATTGGATATCATCAAAAAGGGGTAAAGAAAAGTAAGATTAATATATTTTGAAAGATACCACACATACTTTGTGTGTATAATGTATGTGGACACCCCTTCTAATTAGTCGATTCGGGCCATTTCAGCCACACACGTTGCTGACAAGTATATAAAATCGAAAAAGCACAGCAATGCAATCTCCATAGACATATATTGGTAGTAGAATGGCCTTACTGAAGAGCTCAGTGACTTTCAACATGGCATTGTCATAGGATGCCACCTTTCCAACAAGTCAGTTTGTCAAATTTCTGCCCTGCTAGAGCTACCCCGGTCAACTGTAAGTGCTGTTATTGTGAAGTTGAAACATCTCGGAGCAACAACGGCTCAGCCACGAAGTGGTAGCCCACACAAGCTCAAAGAATGTGACCGCTGAGTGCAGAAGGGCGTAGTGCATAAAAATCGTCTGTTTTCGGTTGCAACATTCACTACCGAGTTCCAAACTGCCTCTGGAAGCAACTTCAGCACAATACATTTTTGTCAGGAGCTTCATGAAATGTGTTTCCATAGCTGTGCAACCACACACAAGCCTAAGATCACCATGCGCAATGCCAAGTGTCGGCTAGAGTAGTGTAAAGCTCGCCGCCATTGGACTCTGGAGCAATGGAAACGCGTCCTCTGTAGTGATGAATCACGTTTCACTGTCTTGCAGTCCGGGTTTGGAATATGCCAGGAGAACGCAACCTGCCCCAATGCATAGTGCCAACTGTTAAGTTTGGTGGAGGAGGAATAATGGTCTGGGATTCTTTTTTATGGTTTGGCCTAGGCCCCTTAGTTCCAGTGAAGGGAAATCTTAACGCTATAGCATACAATGACATTCTAGGCAATTCTGTGCTTCCAATTGTGTGGCAACAGTTTGGGGAAGGCCCTTTCCTGTTTCAGCATGACTATGCCCCAGTGCACAAAGCAAGGTCCATATGGAAATGGTTTGTCGAGATCATTGTGCAAGAACTTGACTGGCCTGCACAGAGCCCTGACCTCAACCCCATCGAACACCTTTGGGATGAATTGGAACAACTGCGAGCCAGGCCTAATCGCCCAACATCAGTGCCCGACCTCACTAATGCTCTTGAGGCTGAATGTAAGTAAGTCCCCGCGGCAATGTTCCAGCATCTATTGGAAAGCCTTCCCAGAAGAGTGGAGGCTGTTATAGCAGCAAAAGGGCGACCAACTCCATATTAATGCCAATGATTTTGAAATGAGATGTTCCACAAGCAGGTGTCCACATACTTTTGGTCATGTAGTGTATATTTACTTACCACTGAAAAATTCCTCTAAACAGCCTTTGTGTGTTAGTGTGTGTTAGTGTGTTTTTCTCAGTTACTACAAAAATAAAGACAACGACAGTAGCCTATGACAACAAACGTGCATCAACTTGTTTGATGACAAGGCCACACAACTGGTTCACGCCTTAAAGGCCAAAATTCACGCTGCCCTTTCCCTTTAGTTTGGCGGCAAGTGCTTCTGCTGCCAGACTGCATTTCTTGTTCATTAGCGTAGCTCGTTTGCATCCCTGGCTTATGTTTCCTCTCCCAACAGAAGGAGAAACAAATGTTTGGGAGAAAGGCACAGGCGAGACACACTGCTATCTCCAAACAGCAGTCATGGACCACTTGCCCTGGCTCCCCTTCAAAAGCATTAGAGAGCCTATCCGTTTAAGTAATGAAAGCACTAATTGAATATTTAATCACCTAATTAAATTTCCTTTTTCATCAGGGTAGGCGACAACTCTGTGGCACTCGTGCTCTTTCGAGTACCACTTATTTATAGAAGAAGAAAACAAAACAAGATAATGGCGCGTCCAAATATAAGGGAGCCTTGAATGATCAAGAGAAAGAGTGACAGAGGGGGTTTGACAAGTGTCACAGTTTCAGTTGTCTGGGCAGTGACGTGTCTCTGGTGTTTCAACATTCACTCATGGCAAACCAGAGGCTTCATCGGTTTTGGCAGAATTTGTTGCTTAGTCTTCTGGGTAGGCTTTCAATTTATCTGATCATCACAGAAGTTTTAGAATGCAGATACAATGTCTTGGCACACAGAATGTCTGCTTGAGCTGATTGTTTTTATGGAGTGATGGATACAATGATGATATAGCCTACTATTTATGGTCGAACAAGGTCACTGTTTTACCATAATAAAAATGACAGATTTTACATAATATCATTTATTTATTTTTTATTTTTATTTAACCTTTATTTAACTTAACTAAGTCAGTTAAAAACAAATTCTTATTTACAATAACGGCCGAGGAACAGTGGGTTAACTGCCTTGTTCAGGGGTAGAATGACAGTTTTTTACCTTGTCAGCTCGGGGATTCGATCTAGCAACCTTTCGGATACTGGGCCAATGCTCTAACCATTAAAGAAAAACATTTTATACATCAATATCTTGACATAATGTACCAGGAAACTCATTTAAACTCAGATCAGTTACATACAATAGTAATTATATAAAACTTTGCAAGCCAGCATAATATGACTTGCTGCAAACCAGGAGTTTCAGACCACTGTGTTAGGTTAAAACTAGGCTGTCGAAGTATGGTATTGTAAAAATAAATTATGTATTGTCATAAATATTTAAATATTTACGATAAAATATTAACTTTGGCATTCACTTGGTGAAAGCTACAGGACTGAAAGCCATTGAATGCAACAACCATGTCCAGCAAAAGCAAACATTACTCATGGGTGCTACTGGTAAATTCACTCGAAAGGCACCCTGGGAAATAAATATGCTTTACACCATACAGTGTCAAAACAACACCCAACAATTAGTTACTGTAACACACAGGTGTAATTTCCCTAAAACTGAGACAGTATAACAGCATCAGCTCTAAAGTAAGTCCGAATTTTCAACATCCACGGTGTTAGGGACCCAGCGCTCTTGGGGTGTTAGTTCATAAACACTTTGAAAGTGCTAGTTTAACACTATTTCGGTGGGTGCCATATACAGTTGAAGTCGGAGGTTTACATACACCTTAGCCATATACAGTTGAAGTCGGAGGTTTACATACACCTTAGCCAAATACATTTAAACTCTGTTTTTCACAATTCCTGACATTTAATCCTAGTACAAATTCCCTGTCTTAAGTCAGCACTTTATTTGAAGAATTTAAAATGTCAGAATAATAGTAGAGAGAATGATTTATTTCAGCTATTATTTCTTTCATCACATTCCCAGTGGGTCAGAAGTTTAAATACACTCAATTAGTATTTGGTATCGTTGCCTTTAAATTGTTTAACTTGGGTCAAGCTTTTCGGGTAGCCTTCCACAAGCTTCTCACAATAAGTTGGGTGAATTTTGGCCCATTCCTCCTCACAGAGCTGGTGTAACTGAGTCATGTTTGTAGGCCTCCTTGCTCGCACACGCTTTTTCAGTTCTGCCCACAATTTTCTATGGGATTGAGGTCAGGGCTTTGTGATGGAAGTATGCTTGGGGTCATTGTCCACTTGGAAGGCCCATTTGCGACCAAGCTTTAACTTCCTGACTGATGTCTTGAGATGTTGCTTTTTTATGTATTACATTTTTTATTTCACCTTTATTTAACCAGGTAGGCAAGTTGAGAACAAGTTCTAATTTACAACTGCGACCTGGCCAAGATAAAGCAAAGCAGTTCGACACATACAACAACACAGTTACACATGGAGTAAACAAATATACAGTCAATAATACAGTAGAAAAACAAATCTATATACAATGTGTGCGAATGAGGTAAGATAAGGAAGGGAAGGCAATAAATAGGCCATGGTGGCAAAGTAATTACAATATAGCGTTTAAACACTGGAATGGTAGATGTGCAGTAGATACATGTGCAATGTAGAAAGATTGGGGTGCAAAGGAGCAAGATAAATGAATAAATACGGTAGGCGATGAGGTAGTTGGTTGGGATATTTACAGATGGGCTAAATACAGGTGCAGGAGTCTGTGAGCTGCTCTGACAGCTGATGCCTAAAGCTGGTGAGGGAGATAAGTGTCTCCAGTTTCAGAGATTTTTGTAGTTCGTTCCAGTCATTGGCAGAAGAGAACTGGAATTAAAGTCGGCCAAAGGAGGAATTGGCTTTGGGGGTGACCAGTGAGATAGACCTGCTGGAGCGCGTGCTATGGGTGGGTGCTGCTATGGTGACTAGCGAGCTGAGATAAGGCAGGGCTTTACCTAGTAGGGACTTGTAGATGACCTGGAGCCAGTGGGTTTGGCGACGAGTGTGAAGCGAGGGCCAGCCAACGAGAGCGTACAGGTCGCAGTTGTGGGTAGTATATGGGGCTTTGGTGACAAAACGGATGGCACTGTGATAGACTGCATTCAATTTGTTGAGTAGAGTATTGGAGGCTATTTTGTAAATGACATCGCCGAAGTCGAGGATCGGTAGGATGGTCAGTTTTACGAGGGTATGTTTGGCAGCAAGAGTGAAGGATGCTTTGTTGCGAAATATTTTGGATTGGAGATGTTTGATGTGAGTCTGGAAAGAGAGTTTACAGTCTAACCAGACACCTAGGTATTTGTAGTTGTCCACATAATCTAAGACAGAATGCTGGACAGGCGGGCAGGTGCGGGCAGCGATCAGTTGAAGAGCATGCATTTAGTTTTACTTGCATTTAAGAGCAGTTGGAGGCCACGGAAGGAAAGTTGTGTGGCATTGAAGCTCGTCTGGAGGGTAGTTAACACAGTGACCAAAGAAGGGCCAGAAGTATACAGAATGGTGTCGTCTGCGTAGAGGTGGATCAGAGACTCACAAGCAGCAAGAGCGACATCATTGATGCATACAGAGAAGAGGGTCGGCCCAAGAATTGAACCCTGTGGCACCCCAATAGAGACTGCCAGAGGCCCGGACAACAGACCCTCCGATTTGACACACTGAACTCTATCGGAGAAGTAGTTGATGAACCAGGCGAGGCAATCATTTGAGAAACCAAGGCTGTCGAGTCTGCCGATAAGGATGTGGTGATTGACAGAGTCGAATGCCTTGGCCAGATCAATGAATACGGATGCACAGTAATGTCTCTTATCGATGGCGGGTTATGATATCGTTTAGGACCTCCCATGACCAGCTCTGAAACCAGATTGCATAGCGGAGAAGGTACGGTGGGATTCGAAATGGTCGGTAATCTGTTTAACTTGGCTTTCAAAGAAAGGCAGGGTAGGATAGATATAGGTATGTAGCAGTTTGGGTCAAGAGTGTCTCCCCTTTGAAGAGGGGGATGACCGCCGCTGCTTTCCAGTCTTTGGGAATCTCAGACGACACGAAAGAGAGGTTGAACAGGCTAGTATTAGGGGTTGGAACAATTTCGGCAGATCATTTTAGTTAGAAAGGGTCCAGATTGTCTAGCCCGGCTGATTTGTAGGGAGCCAGATTTTGCAGCTCTTTCAGAACATCAGCTAACTGGATTTGGGAG
Source organism: Brachymystax lenok tsinlingensis (assembly GCA_030435695.1). Classification (NCBI taxonomy): domain Eukaryota; kingdom Metazoa; phylum Chordata; class Actinopteri; order Salmoniformes; family Salmonidae; genus Brachymystax; species Brachymystax lenok. Next base: position 7,763,743 of record CM059818.1, on the reverse strand, counting down.
AAGGAGAAATTGGGAGGCTTGGGCGAGTAGCTGAGGGGGGGTGCAGGGCTGTTGACCGGGGTAGGGGTAGCCAGGTGGAAAGCATGGCCAGCCATAGAAAAATGCTTAATGAAATTCTCAATTATTGTGGATTTATCAGTGGTGACAGCGTTTCCTATCCTCAGTGCAGTAGGCAACTGGGAGGAGGTGCTCTTATTCTCCATGGACTTTACAGTGTCCCAGAACTTTTTTGAGTTTGTGTCACAGGAAGCAATTTTCTGCTTGAAAAAGCTAGCCTTGGCTTTCCTAACTGCCTGTGTATATTGGTTCCTGACTTCCCTGAAAAGTTGCATATCACGGGGGCTGTGCAATGCTAATGCAGAATGCCACAGGATGTTTTTGTGCTGGTCAAGGGCAGTCAGGTCTGGAGAGAACCAAGGGCTATATCTGATCCTGGTTCTACATTTATTGAATGGGGCATGCTTATTTAAGACGGGGAGGAAGGCACTTTTAAAGAATAACCAGGCATCTTCTACTGACGGGATGAGGTCAATATCCTTCCAGGATACCTGGGCCAGGTCGATTAGAAAGGCCTGCTCGCTGAAGTGTTTTAGGGAACGTTTGACAGTAATGAGGGGAGGTCATTTGACCGCAGACCCATTACGGATGCAGGCAATGAGGCAGTGATTGCAGAGGTGTATTTAGAGGGCAAGTTAGTTAGGATGATATCTATGAGGGTGCCCGTGTTTACAGCTTTGGGGTTGTACCTAGTAGGTTCATTGATGATTTGTGTGAGGTTGAGGGCATCAAGCTTAGATTGTAGGACGGCCGGGGTGTTAAGCATGTCCCAGTTTAGGTCACCTAGCAGCACGAGCTCTGAAGATAGATGGGGGGCGATCAGTTCACATATGGTGTCCAGAGCACAGCTGGGGGCAGAGGGTGGTCTATAGCAAGCGGCAACGATGAGAGACTTGTTTCTAGAAAGGTTGATTTTTAAAAGTAAAAGTTCAAATTGTTTGGGTACAGACCTGGATAGTAAGACAGAACTCTGCAGGCTATTTCTGCAGTAGATTGCAACACTGCCCTTTTTGGCCGTTCTATCTTGTCTGAAAATGTTGTAATTAGAGATGGAGATTTCAGGGTTTTTGGTGGTCGTCCTAAGCCAGGATTCAGACCCGGCTAGGACATCCGGGTTGGCAGAGTGTGCTAAAGCAGTGAATAAAACAAACTTAGGGAGGAGGCTTCTAATGATAACATGCATGAAACCAAGGCTTTTACGGTTGCATAATTCAACAAATGAGAGCGCCTGGGGAATAGGAGTGGAGCTAGGCACTGCAGGGCTTGGATTAACCTCCACATCACCAGAGGAACAGAGGAGGAGTAGGATAAGGGTACGGCTAAAGGCTATAAGGACTGGTCGTCTAGGACGTCCTGAACAGAGAGTAAAAAGAACAGGTTTCAGGTGGCAATAAAATAGATTCAAGGCATAATGTACAGACAAAGGTATGGTAGGATGTGAATACAGTGGAGGTAAACCTAGGCATTGAGTGATGATGAAAGAGATATTGTCTCTAGAAACATTTAAACCAGGTTGTGTCATCGCATGTGTGGGTGGTGGAACTGAAGGGTTAGATAAGGTATATAGAGCAGGGCTAGAGGCTCTACAGTGAAATAAGACTATAAACACTAACCAGAACAGCAATGGACAAGGCATATTGACATTGAGGAGAGGCATGCTTAGCCAAGTGATCATCAGGGTCCAGTGAGTAGTGAGGCTGGTTGGGGACACGGCGATTCAGACAGCTAGCCGGGCCCGGGGTAGCAAGCTAGCAGGCTAGCAGAAGACGGAGGAAGTCTGTTTATAGCCTACTCGTCCATTTCCGTCGGTAGACCAGTCGTGATGGATTAGTGAGGTTCCGTGTGGTAAAGGGGACCAGTCCAATTGGCAAAATAGGTATAGTGGCCCAAGAAATTGTCCGATGGACCAATTTAGCTAGCAGCCGAAATGCTCTAGACAGCTAACGTTAGCGGGCCGCAGTTAGCTGATGGGCATTCAGAATACGTCGCGACCGAGGGCTGGTTGAATAACCCCCTTGGGCAGATAACGTCGGTAGTCCAATCGTGAAGGCCCTGCTTCAATATATCCACATAATTTTCCTACATCATGATGCCATTTATTTTGTAAAGTGCACCAGTCCCTCTTGCAGCAAAGCACTCCCACAACATGATGCTGCCACCCCCGTGCTTCACAGTTGGGATGGTGTACTTTGGCTTGCAAGCCTAAAGTCTTTTTCCTCCATGCATAACGATGGTCATTATGGCCAAACAGTTATATTTTTCTTTCATCAGAACAGAGGACATTCCTTCAAAAAGTATGATATATGTCGATATAGGACTCGTTTTACTGTGGATATAGATAATCTTGTACCTGTTTCCTCCAGCATCATCACACGGTCCTGTTGTTCTGTGATTGATTTGCACTTTTCGCACCAAAGTACATTCATCTCTAGGAGACAGAACGCATCTCCTTCCTGAGCGGTGTGATGGCTGCGTGGTCCTATGGTGTTTAAACTTGCGTACTATTGTTTGTACAGATGAATGTGGTACCTTCAGGTGTTTGGATACAGGGAATTATAAGTGAAATAATCTGTCTGTAAACAATTGTTGGAAAAATTACTTGTCATGCACAAAGTAGATGTCCTAACCGACTTGCCAAAACTATAGTTTGTTAACAAGAAATGTGGGAGTGGTTGAAAAACTAGTTTTAATGACTCCAACCTAAGTCTATGTAAACTTCCGACTTCAACTGAAATTACTAAGAAAGAGTTCAATTTAACACTGTGGGCTTTAAAATTCTGATCGCAAATTTGCAGTGTTTAAGCTGCAGTGCTTAAACAAAAAATGTGCAGACTGAAGTTCTGTCTAGAGAAGAAAATGTTTGCTGTTAACATGAATTCAATATAGTTCAGCCAGCCCTTGGGATGGCTATATTTAATTCAGATAGGGTGATACAGTATGGTACACATACATGTTTTGCATGGTGCATCCTATATCTTTACACCTCTCTTAGGGTGGCATAGGCAGTATACTGCTATAGACACTATATCCTGGTTCTCATGCAATGCTAGTAATTATAACAAAACCATTAATTAGTTCTTGGGGACTAAACCGAAGTTTGCTGCACAATTCTAGCAACTGATTTCCCCCAAAAGAGGTCTAATTGAACATAACATTCATCGCCAGCACACAGGGATACATGTTTTATGTAAGGAATGCCTGAATTAAATATTCCATTGCACAAGCCAGAGGAAAGATAACATTTCAATTAAATATCCAATCTGGCCTAATATCTATGAAATGTGAAATATATGCAATCTGAAAGGTGCTGTTTAGCCTGATATCGTATTGCAATTTTTCTATCTCTCCTGAGCGGTTGTGGAGAAACAAAAGTTGTCAGTGGTTGAAAGCGATGGGATATGTCACAGTCAGGGGAAATGAATCAATTATTTTTCCCGGCAGTTCTATTTGACAGGCTATTAATCTGCTGAACATGCACACGTGCTCATTAGATAAGCATGAGGTTGGAGTCTCTTTCAATCAGCACCCTAACAGTGCCGGTTAAATAGTAAGACCTTGATTGTTAAAACTGGAGATGGGCTCACAACATGGGCCTCGGCCCCAACATTGGTCACTGGACTGCAGGATATGGCCTTTGTACTGTAGAATAGGAGCTCCCCTCTGTTTAGTATCTTCCTATCACATCCTCAGCTCCCACAGAGCAGAGCTTAATCTTCTCTTCCTGGGCCTTTTATATGTAAAGGTCAGTCAGAGAACAATGACTGCTTAATTTTTGTCATTTGAACATTAGTCTGGAAGGGAAAACAGTACTGTATAGGGAAATTGCTACTCTGTACTTGAACAGTATAATGAAGCTGCCATAGTCACTGCTGCATGTTCGCCACTATCTGGGACACTTCTGCAGCATATAATGCTACGCTGAACACCAGGATAGAGTAATTCTTTCTGTTTCAGCTGAGAAAGACTTGTCTGTTCCTCTGGCGTAACACCTATGGCAGTGGCAAAGGCTATATTTTTAGCATGCATTAGTGATGGTGGGAGAGCACAGACATGGAAAGTGGCAGGTTGTGAGTGCAGAGTGCCTGCAGATCACTCGTGTGTCTAATTGAACACAGTCCAGATGGGGCGGTGGGAGAAGGGGAGAGTCTAGGGATGTCACCCACATGCCTGTTAAGGTGGCACTTGCCTGCGTAGATGGGTCACTGTGGATGCTGCACTACCATGTTAAGAGCCTGAGACAACACACACTTAACCAACAAACATGCTCTTGATGAAGTATTAAGATTGACAAAAAACAAATAAAACGATGCCAATGGTGCCAATATACATCCCAGAAAATGTTTGTTTTGCACAATGTCAATACTTGGCAACTGGCCTCTGATATTTTTGTTTTTGTTATTATCAAAGCTTATACACACCCTTTCCTGATATTGGTTCAATTAGTTACCTAAATGCACCAAACTTACATTTATTGTGCTAATTCTGATCAATAATTTGCTTTAAGGTAATCTACATTTGTTTTTATTTATTTTCTTTAACTAATTAGTGGGATTCATTGGTTTGTCAGTGTGCATGTTTTCAGAGACCATCAGTTTACGTTCATCCATGATAAGTTATAAATCATCGCCATTTGACCATCTCCGATCTTCAAAGATTAATATTTCATATCAATTACCTCCATCAGGCTGCTTTTTCATTTTCCTAATTGGCTATAGTTTTATTTCATGCCTTACACCTATAGATACAATCTACAGTCCCTAGTGAAAGTCTAAGGACCCCTTGCACTGTTTTCACATTTTGCTGCCTTTAAATGTAAAAAGGGATTCAAATGTATAGACATTTTCTAAACTAATGAAAAAGAAAACTGAAGATCTCTTGATTGCGAATGTCTTCACACTCCAGAGAATACTTGGTGGAAGAACCTTTGGCAGCAATTACAGCTGAATGAGATTTTAACAACTTTGCACAACTCAGGGCAACATACAGTCAGGTCAAAAAGTATTGTCACCCTTGATAAAGATGAGTAAAAACGACTGTATAAAATAAATAATACAAATACGGAGCTATGTTGTATGGAACACTCAACTCCTCTTGGAAAGCCATTCTGGTATGTCTATGGCAATAACATTTGTGTAATAATTTTTACCTGGGCTTTGCTCCTTTCATACTTAGTTTGACCCTAACACTAGCCTACTGGGCAAATAAATGAAAATAACAATTTGGCTTACAGCGATCACAACCTATATTTTAGTAGTAATGAAACTACTTTTGGTTCCGAATGGTCACAAGAAAAGGAGGGCTCCCCACCTCCCAATTAAATGAACCCCTGGCTATCAGATTACAACAAGGCCAAGTTCAAATGCCGACATCAAATTCAAAGAAATCGGCACACTGTCTAAAGAGCTGACCGGCAAAGCAAATGGCTCTGTCTCTGCCCTCTACTTTCTAAAAGTGACAGAAAAGTTGCACAGGCTGACAGCTCCTCTCCGAGCAATGACCCTCATGGTCCTAAAGCCTGCCAGAACGCTGAAGATATAAAAATAACAAAAAATGTTTTAAGTGTTTCCAGCATTTGTAACTTGAGTCTGATAATTATCTGTACAAAGCAGTTAATCTGATAATACTTGTGGAATATAAAAATACTTGCTTGATATGTTTTCCAGTTTCTTGAAATACTTGCAAATGCAACTTATTTCTATGTGAAAACTTAAACCGTCTCTTCTTTACTTATCCATTTCAGTAGACACTTTCATCCAGAGCAGTTTACAGTAGTGAGCGCATACATTTTCATACTAGTCCCCTGTGGGAATAGAACCCACAATCCTATCATTGCAAGCGCCATGCTCTACGAACTGAGCCACATGATCATAAACCACTTGACGTCTCAATGTACTCAATTACTGTATTGTGCATTGTTTTTCTTCATGGTGATTGAAAGTCCTCAGGTACAAACCTAGATGACCGGCCTATGTACATTTACATTTAGTGTTTTGTAATGACGGTAAATTTATACTGCGTAAAAGTGGTCGTAAGTATTTAATAAGTAATGTCAACAAGTAACTACTAGCAGGTCACAGACAATAACAGATGCCTCGATGTCTTTCAAAAAATATCAAACACAGGGATTCTCGTCTCAACCACTGAGATCGACATTAACAACAACCTCAGCAGCCTCTGTCCCTGGAGATCCAAAAATACAAGGAGTGGGGTGATTTGCTCCGAGATGCTTTGTTTCTGGTGAATAGCCATCTAAAGTATGAGGATGCGTCGACACAGAAACAGTCACTGACATGCCTTTTTCCTCCGTATAGGAATTGCAACCTTTGGCCAAATCAAGACATGTTATTGAAGTCAGCGAATGTGACAAGGGATGTCCTATAAACGGAGGCAAAGGGTAGCAGGCAAACTGCAACAGATGGATGTCTGCCTGGTGTCTGTCATGTCTGAAGTAATGATCTAAGACCACAGGAAAGACAAAGAGAACACGTTGTTGACACAACTGTTATGCAACCTTCGAGAGACTGTCAGAAACCTTGCTAATTGTAATTAATTGGCTTTGCAGTCATACAGTGCCTTCAGAAAGTATTCACACCCCTTGACTTTTTCAATATTTTGTTGTGTTACAAAGTTTGAATAAAATGTATTTAATTGCATTTTTCTTTATTAACGATCTAGACAAAGTAGTTGGTAATGTCAAAGTAGTTGTAATGAATTCATGAAGTATAAAACACTAATAGTATCAGTATCAGTCAAGGGTTTTTCTTTATTATTACTATATTCTACATTGTAGAATTATAGTGAAGATATCAAAACTATGAAATAACACACATGGAATCATGTAGTAACCAAACAAGTGTTAAACAATTCAAAATATATTTATATTTAAAATTCTTCAAAGTAGTCACCCGTTGCCTTGATGACAGCTTTGCACACTCTTGGTATTCTCTCAACCAGCTTCATGAGGTAGTCAAATGGAATGCATTTCAATTAATGCATTTGAGCCAAACAGTTGTGTTGTGACAAGGTAGGGGTGGTATACAGAAGATAGACCTATTTGGTAAAATACCAAGTCCATATTATGGCAGGAACAGCTCAAATAAGCAAAGAGAAATGACAGTCCATCATTCCTTTAAGAATATCAAGAACTTTGAAAGTTTTTTCAAGTGCATTCGCAAAAACCATCAAGCGCTTTCATGAGGACCGCCAAAGGAAACGAAGACCCAGAGTTACCTCTGCTGCAGAGGATAAGTTCATTAGAGTAAACCAGCCTCAGAAATTGCAGCCCAAATAAATTAGTTCAAGTAAAAGACACATCTCCACATCAACTGTTCAGAGGAGACTGCGTGAATCAGGCCTTCATTGTCGAATTGCCGCAAAGAAACCACTAGATTAGTATTGTGGAGTAAGTACAATGTTGTTGATCCATCCCCAGTTTTCTCCTATTATAGCCATTTAAACTCTGTAACGGGTTTTAACCTCACCATTGTCATCATGGTAAAATCCCTGGGCGGTTTCCTTCCTCTCCGGCAAACTGAGCTAGGAAGGACGCCTGTATCTTTCTACTGACTGGGTGCATTGATACACTATCCCAAGTTTAATTAATAACTTCACCATGCACCATGAGATATTCAAAGTCTGCTTTTTTGTTGTTGTACTCATCTACCAATAGGTGCCCTTATTTGCGAGACATTGGAAAACCTCCATGGTCTTTGTGCTTGAATCTGTGTTTGAAATTCCCTGCTCGACTGAGGGACCTTACAGATACTTGTATGTGTGGGGTACAGAGATGATGTAATCATTCAAAAATCATGTTAAACACTATTATTGTACACAGAGTGAGTCCATGCAATGTATTATTGTCAGAGGAAAGCCCAAAGAATTGTCAAAGACTCCAGTCACACAAGCCATAGATTGTTTTCTCTGCTACCGCAAGGCAAGAGGTACATGAGCGCCAAGTCTAGGACCAAAAGGCACCTTAACAGCTTCTACCCCCAAGCCATAAGACTGCTGAACAATTAATCAAATGGCCACCAGATTATTTACATTGACACCCTCTGTCCATTTCTTTTTTACACTGCTGCTACTCGCTGTTTATTATCTATGCATAGTCACTTCACCCCTACCTACATGTATGTACAAATTACCTTGACTAACCTGTAGCCCCGCACATTGACTCGGTACCGGTACCCCCTGTAAATAGCCTCATTATTGTGACTATTTTTTACTTTAGTTTATTTAGTAAATATTTTCTGAACTTTCTTGAATTGCACTGTTGGAAAAGGGCTTGTAAGTAAGCAATTCACGGTAAGGTCTACACATGTTGTATTCGGAGCAGGTGATAAATACATGTTGATTTGATTTGATTATGTGCCTTGTTAAGCACATTTCTACTCCTGAACGCATTTAGGCTTGCCATAAGAAAGGGGCTGAATACTTAATTACTCAATAAATTTCAACTTTTTAAAAGCTGATTTAAATATTTTATTAATTTGTAAAAATTTCGAAAAACATAATTCAACTTTGACATTATGAGATATGGTGTGTCGTCCAATAACAAAAATCTCAATTTAATCCATTTGATACTCAGGATGTAACACAACAAAATGTGGAAAAAGTCAAGCAATGTCAATACTTTCTGAAGGCACTGTAAATGTATTTTCCAACATGCTGAAATAAGGTGACGAAACCTCACTCATCCGGTTCAATCCAAGTCTAAAGCAGCACAACTTCAGAAATGTTCCAATTGAGAACACTGGTGTTTGTTTAACTGTGAGTGTGCATTGAGTCTGCATTTTTGTTGTTTGTGACGTAAGTGTTGCAAACACCCTCTAGCCTCCCTTGAGAACCCTGATGTTGAATGCACTGCCTGTGTGTTTACAGTTCTCTCTGGCACATGACCGTTGTGTGGGAGAGAATGGTATCCCTCGAGCAGTTCAAGCTATATTGTATGTTCTGTATGGGGTGTTATTTGTTAACACAACTTACATTTCCTTGTATCACGCTTACCTTAAGTTGTTTATGTGAAGTATATTTGAGCATCAACTATACTTGAGGCTCTCACCATTGACTACTACAGGTTGCATGGTTACTGATGCTGCATGTATCACGCAATACCTTGAGTTGACATTCTCTCAGGCGCACTTAGATGACAATGCCTTCATTGCAAAAAAATGTGAGCGAGGGTGGCATGAGGGGCACTCACTTCCCGCTGGGCACAAACGTAATGTCAAAATCTAGTTTTGATATACATTTGATTGAGTTGTCAACTAACGTGAATTCAATGTAAAACCAACAGAAATGGGCCTCCCGAGTTGCGCAGCAGTCTAAGGCAGTGGATCGCAGTGCTTGAGACGTCACTACAGACCCGGGTTTGATCCTGGGCTTTGTCACAGCCGTCCGTGACTGGGAGACCCATGAGGCGGCACACAATTGGCCCAGCGTCGGTTGGGTTAGGGGAGGGTTTGGCCGGCCAGGTTGTCCTATATTTATATATACAGTGGGGAAAAAAAGTATTTAGTCAGCCACCAATTGTGCAAGTTCTCTCACTTAAAAAAGATGAGAGAGGCCTGTAATTTTCATCATAGGTACACTTCAACTATGACAGACAAAATGAGGAAAATAAATCCAGAAAATCACATTGTAGAATTTTTAATGAATTTATTTGCAAATTATGGTGGAAAATAAGTATTTGGTCACATACAAACAAGCAAGATTTCTGGCTCTCACAGACCTGTAACTTCTTCTTTAAGAGGCTCCTCTGTCCTCCACTCATTACCTGTATTAATGGCACCTGTTTGAACTTGTTATCAGTATAAAAGACACCTGTCCACAACCTCAAACAGTCACACTCCAAACTCCACTATGGCTAAGACCAAAGAGCTGTCAAAGGACACCAGAAACCAAATTGTAGACCTGCACCAGGTTGGGAAGACTGAATCTGCAATAGGTAAGCAGCTTGGTTTGAAGAAATCAACTGTGGGAGCAATTATTAGGAAATGGAAGACATACAAGACCACTGATAATCTTCCTTGATCTGGGGCTCCACGCAAGATCTCACCCGTGGGTCAAAATGATCACAAGAACGGTGAGCAAAAATCCCAGAACCACATGGGGTGACCTAGTGAATGACCTGCAGAGAGCTGGGACCAAAGTAACAAAGCCTACCATCAGTAACACACTACGCCGCCAGGGACTCAAATCCTGCAGTGCCAGACGTGTCCCCCTGCTTAAGCCAGTACATGTTCAGGCCTGTCTGAAGTTTGCTAGAGAGCATTTGGAGGATCCAGATCAGGATTGGGAGAATGTCAGATGAAACCAAAATATAACTTTTTGGTAAAACCTCAACTCGTCGTGTTTGGAGGACAAAGAATGCTGAGTTGCATCCAAAGAACACCATACCTACTGTGAAGCATGGGGGTGGAAACATCATGCTTTGGGGCTGTTTTTCTGCAAAGGGACCAGGACGACTGATCCGTGTAAAGGAAAGAATGAATGGGGCCATGTATCGTGAGATTTTGAGTGAAAACCTCCTTCCATCAGCAAGGGCATTGAAGATGAAACGTGGCTGGGTCTTTCAGCATGACAATGATCCCAAACACACCGCCTGGCAACGAAGGAGTGGCTTAGAAGAAGCATTTCAAGGTCCTGGAGTGGCCTAGCCAGTCTCCAGAACTCAACCCCATAGAAAATCTTTGAAAGTCCGTGTTGCCCAGCGACAGCCCCAAAACATCACTGCTCTAGAGGAGATCTGCATGGAGGAATGGGCCAAAATACCAGCAACAGTGTGTGAAAACCTTGTGAAGACTTACAGAAAACGTTTGACCTCTGTCATTGCCAACAAAGGGTATATAACAAAGTATTGAGATAAACTTTTGTTATTGACCAAATACTTATTTTCCACCATAATTTGCAAATAAATTCATAAAAAATCCTACAATGTGATTTTCTGGATTTTCTTTTCTCATTTTGTCTGTCATAGTTGAAGTGTACCTATGATGAAAATTACAGGCCTCTCTCATCTTTTTAAGTGAGAGAACTTGCACAATTGGTGGCTGACTAAATACTTTTTTTCCCCACTGTACATATATAATAAAACAGACATTTTGACCATCTAATTGGATTTAGGGTAACAGTTGGGTGAAAAAAAGACAACATTCAGAAATCCATTAATGTCGATTACTTTTTGCAAAACAGTTTTCCATGTTCATCCAACGTCATCACATATATTTTTTGTTGTTGAAATGATCTGGAAACAACAGTGATTTCACCAGTTTGTGCTCAGTGGGTTACTTGCTGCAGGGGACTGATATTGGGGGACTGGACTGGGAGAGTACTTCAGAAGTCACTATGCCCCTGGATTTTCTGCCCAGACATCCCTCTAGCTCGGGGAGGGGGGGGGTTATCAAAGGGTTCTCATACCCATCAAAACCAGTCCTCTCCAAAAACACTCTGCAAAGGAGTCAATCCTTTCCATTCCCATTGTCCACAAAGCTTAACACGCCTGTCAAGGCTGGCAGTGATGGCTAGAGTGAGGATTGTTGCTATGGCACCGGCCTAGGAACTTGCTGTGTCCTATGGGACGAAGAGCAGCCTTCCTGTTTTACCATGCATTAGGATTTTCTCACCTCTCTCTCCCACTAAGAATACCTTGGCAAAGTAACATGGGTGTGGGTCTGCGGGTCATTTCACTGAATTTGCTTGGTGTGAGCCACCGTGTTTGAGATGTTTGTGAAAAGCGATTTGCTACATTTATAGAAGCTCAATGACAATGAAAGTGGGTTCGCACACAAAGTACCCTTACAAAAATGTACTATGTTACTACCATTGTACTTTCATTTATACTATGGTATTATTATTTGACTTTAACGTATACCATGGTATAGTCTGAAACATGTAATTGCTTTTGGCTTTGAAGTATGATGGTACTGCTGTGGTACAGCCATTGTGCCTAAATAATTCCATGGTATCGATGTGGATCATAGAAATACCATGGTTTTAACCTGCATAACACATTCTACCATGGTAACAGACAATTATGGTAATTGGTATAAAAAATTATCATACGGTACAATGGCAGTATATTGCATTAAATAAATAAACCCACCAATGTCAAAAGAGGTTGGTTGGTATTATATTGATGCTGTTATATACCGTTATGGGCAAGTCAGAGGAAAAGGGAAATTGTTGCTGTCAAAAATGGGTCATTCTTTCTGTATTAGTAGTACCGTTTTTTGCTCATGTTTGGGTTTTTGCTCATGTTTGGGTTGACTGTGTTGCCAACCAAAAATGCGGCAGAATGTGAGATATATGGTAGCCTAATCTTTTTTTATATTTGATTTACAGTCAATGGGTGTGGTTCATGTTTCGGCTCGCAGAGGGAGCCTCTCGTCTAGTGGTTGCTTCACGTGCTCTCGCTTTACAGTGGCTCTCGTGCTAGCCTGCCTAGTCTCACTGACTCAGTTGAATGAGAGATACAAATCAAATTGTATTTGTCACGTGCCGAATACAACGGGTCTAGACTTAACCGTTAAATCTTTGCTTACGATCACTTCCCAACGATGCAGAGTAAAAAAAATATGAATACACAACAATGGAGCTATATACAGGGGGTACCAGTACCAGATCAATGTGCAGGTGTATGAGGTATTTGACTAGGCATCAGGATAGATAATAATAAGAGTAAAATAAAGAACAGCGGCTGACTATGATGTGTGTGTGTGTGTGTGTGTGTGTGTCTGTGTAGGTCCCCACAAGAATAGTAAGCTAACAAAAATGTGACCAACTGGGGATATTTTTTTAGTCCCCTTAAGGTCAAATGCTATTTCTAGGGGGTTTAGGGTTAAGTTTAGGGTTAGGGTTAGGGGTTAGGGAAAATAGGATTTTGAATGGGACTGAATTTTCTGTCCCAACAAGGTTAGTTACACAAGACTGTTGGTGGGTGTGTGTGTGCATGCTCATGAAGGAGGTGTTTAGGCCATGGACCCTAGGTTACTGATGAGCTTGGAGTAGACTATGCTGTTGAACGCTGAGCTGTAGTCTATGAACAGCATTCTCACAGTTTTTTCCCGTCTTGTCCAGGTGGGAGAGGGCAGTGTGAAGTGCAATTGAGATTGTGTCATCTGTGAATCTGTTGGGGTGGTATGCGAATTGGAGTGGGTCCATGGTGCCTGGGATGATGAAGTTGATGTGTGTCATGACCAGCCTTTCAAAGCACTTTATAATTACAGACTTGAGTGCTCCAGGGAAATTGTCATTTAGGCAGGTTACCCTAAAGGCCAAGTCCAGTGGTGGTCAGTTTGAAACATGTTGAGATTACAGACTGGGACAAGGAGAGATTGAAAATTGCCAACTGGTCTGTGCATGCTTTGAAAACGCACCTCGGTATTCCGTCTGGCCTGGCGACCTTGCGAGTGTTAACCTGTTTAAAAGCTTTACTGACATCCACCATGGAGAGCGAGATCACTGGGCATCTCACGGCTGGGTTTCCCTTTGTAATCCGTTATCGTCTGCAAGCCCTGCCACATACGACGAACGTTGAAACAGGTGTAATAGGATTCCACCTTCCTCCTATATTGTTCTTTTACATGTCTCGTCGGAGGTCGTATCGGGCCTTCTTCTATGCACCTGTCCCGTTTCTTGTATGCAGTAGCTCTAGCCTTTAGCACAGCGTGGATATTGCCTGTAATCCATGGTTTTTTGTTTGGATATTATCGTATAGTCACTGTGGGGACAACTTCATCTATGCACTTATTGATGAAGTCCATGACTGATGTGGTAAACTACTCAATGCTATCTGAAGAATCCCGGAACATATACCAACCAGTCTGTACTAGCAAAGCAGTCTTGTAGCCTTGCGTCTGCTTCATCGGACCACTTCCGTATTGAGCTCATCACTGCTACTTCCTGTTCAAGCTTTTGTTTGTAAACAAGAAGAAGGAGAATAAAGTCAAGGTCAGATTTTCTGAAAGGAGGATGAGGGAGGGCCTTTTTAAGCATTTCTGTGGGTTGAATAAAAGAGGACCAGAATTTAAGAGTCCCTAGCGCACAGGAGACGTGTTGGTAAAAGTGAGGTTGAACGGTTATAAGTCTCCCCAGGTTAAAGCCCACCAGAAACTCTGCCTCTGGGTGAGCGGTTTCTTGTTTGGTTATAGCCCCATACAGTTTGTGGAGTTCAAAAGTGGTGTTGGCTTGTGGAGGGATGTGTACAGCCGTGATGAGATGAGAACTCTCTAGGTAGATTAAAGGGTCTGCAGCTTACCATGAGGTATTCTATATCAGGTGAGCAAATGCTTGAGATTTCCTTCACACATCGGAATCAGTGCAACAGTTGTTGTTTATGAAGAGACACACCCCCTTCGGACTTGCCCGAGGCCGCCTTTGTCCGATAGTGCTGCTACAAGGAGAAACCACTGAGTCCTATGTACAGAGTCATCCAGCCACGTCTCTACAAGGCATACAATATTGCAGCTTTTCAAGTCTCTCTAATAGGAAACTCTCAAACGAAGCTCATCCATCTTATTACTCGAGTGACCTTAGCTTCACAGTGAGTGAATTATAAAGCATAGGATATGAAATAGCAAGTTAAGCAGTGTAATGTTGTAATTATTGTTGTTATTTTTTTCATGACATTTTGAAAGTTTTATATATTTACAAAGTCTGTCGGCTAACGTTAGCTCCAGTCAAGCTAGCCTGTTGTAGTCATGAGGACTCCAAGGAATGTTCACACAGAGTGTAAACTAAGGGAAACATTGTAACTTGCTGTTGTTAGGGATATGTTGAGAATGACATGATGCAAATATATTTATGAGATAAGATGACAATGAATACCTTTTTACAATTCGTTTTTTATTATGTTGGCTATTTAGAATTGTATAAGAGTAGCCTTGTTAGTTGAATGAGAAAGAGACAATTGAAAACTGTAACTATACTTGAAAAAACTGAAAACTGTAAGATAAATGTACTATTTTAAATCTTCATGGTGTCAGAATCTCTTCATTCTTTTCACCATTACCATACCCTATCCAGGTCCCAAGGTTTAAGAGGGTACACTACATTACTAGATCATGTGTGTTGGGGGTTTTCACTATGAGCTAAATGGGTTTAAAACTACTTAGGGAGTGGTGGGGCGCTAGCTACCCGGTGAAATGCAAGGCGCCAAATTCAAAATCCAAGAGTTTAATTATTAAACATTCATCAATATACAAGTGTTGCATAGTCATCAATATACAAGTGTTGCATAGTTGTCTGATTCAAAAAGGCTTTACGGCGAAAGCACTACATTTGATTGTTTGAGGGTAGCACCTCCAATATTTACCATTAGCATAAATTCATAAACCATCGCGGTTCACACAAAACACATTTCATAGCGAAAACAAATCCCTTACCTTTTGAAGAACTTCTGCTGAGGGCTTCCCAAGTGTCCAACGAAGACATCCAATGGTTCTTTTGTTAGAAAAAGTCATTTATTATATCCATAAATCTCCGCTTGGTTGGCGCATTATGTTCATAAAATACAGCGTCCACTCGCCCATTGAACCGTGAAGAGAACTCGTTCAACCTATACCTATACACTTGTCCAAGAACAATTAAACATCATTGATAATGTATCCTTAGGAGCACTTTTATTTATATTTACTATAATATTTCAACCGGATTATAAACTGGGCGATAGGAAAGGAAAAAACCACAGAACGCGTGCGAGCCCGTGAGCGCATCCTCTTCTGTTTACATCCGATGACCACTTCGAAATTCTTCTTCTATTACCATCCAGAGCAACTAAACATCATCAAACACTGTCTAGAGACTGTTGACATCCAGTGGAAGCAACAGGTACTGCAATCTTACTCCCATATATGGTCATTTTCAATAGGGTGGGGTTCAAAATGAGGCAATGTGTCAAATACACTTTTTCCAGGACAGAAATTCCTCGGGTTTCCGCCTGCTATATTCGTTTTGTTATACTCACAGACAATATTTTAACACTCTTAGAAACTTCAGAGTGTTTCCTATCCAATAGTACTAATTATGTGCATATAATACATTATAAACAACTACCATACTTTCATATTTCAATATATGCCCTAGTACAAAACTTGCATTTGAACCAGGACCATGGTATTTTCCTGCCATGGTAGTGATCCAAACAAACAATAGTACCATGGTATTGTTTTCATTGTACTACCATGGTACCTTTTTGTAAGTGTAGACACTCAAAAGCCCTCTTTATTGCTGTCCAACAGAGTCAACCACAAACTAGAATAAATCCCCACACCAGGTCTTGATGTCTACTAGTTAAAAGTACATACTGTAGTTGGGTAACAGAGCTTAAAGGTGGGTATTAATAAAAGGAATAGCTCCTATCTTTCCTACCTTATTAGATGCCCTGGTTCGGTAGAACAACACACTCTCTTAAAAAATCCGCAGGAGCAGCAGACCCTTTTCTTTTCGCAAACACTGGCAGGCCTCTAAGTGAGGAGAAAAAACAATGAATGGCACTCTCCTGTGTGGTGTATTTCTTCCTTTAATTGGTGAGGCCCCTCTCCGAGCTCTCAGCAGTCCAGGGGAGAATCGTGGCACATCCAGAGGGGCATAATTACCTGCAAATCTGTGCGATCCTGCTATCATGGTATTGTTGTGGTTTATGGGTGATATTTGTTATCGGATGGCATCGTAGACCGAGACCTCATTAACACCTCTCACCTCTGCAGAGAAAAAGTGAGCAAAGAGAGGATATACACAAACAAGGAGGCTGGAGGGTCTGAGCTTTTCTTTTCCACTTAAGTACACACGGGGGAGCTGCTTTATTTGGCCCTGCCAGGATTGCATCTCAAAATTCAACACAATTAGTGATCATAGAATTGATGCATTTACTTTCATGTTTGCGGTACTTTTGTATGTGTTTTATGCTCTGTAAAATAGATTATCATACACAGTGGGATGGCTAGTCATCAAATTTCAGTAACATTTCAATTAACCACCTCTGTCATGAATGAAGAATGCATTTATGAGCATATTATGCATTCATACAGGCTGTCATAAGAAGCCAAGCACTGCTGTGATTTATCATATATTTTACAGCGCTCTTAATCACCTGTGTGTAATTTATTATGAGTACAGTTACTGTATATCCCCATTGCATTGATAGTATACCATTTATGAATGGTTACTACAGCATGTCTTATAATACACTAAGAGGTTAGGTGTCATTGTAATGCATTATAATTTACAAAAATGTTTAATAGAAAATACTCTCAAATTCTCTCCTCAAAAAGTTGTATACACCATTTCACAACTAACTTTGATGATGATTAAAAGACACCAGGGAAACTCGAGTCCAGTTTTGTTTCACATTATCACACACATTGCTCAGTGTCTTACCGTATATTAAACAAACAAGTGTCGTCTCTCAGTGCTTGCCCGCTCATTAAATGGGAAGCTAAACTGGTCTGACAACCTCTGAGATGTCAAGGGTTACAGCAGAAGTGGGATGGTTCCAAAGATATAACAAAGTATAGTGTTAAAGCAATTAGTTTTACATCACACTCCAGGGGAATTGAATACTTGTCAGCAGCAGGTCCATTGGTTGCAATTAGTGTCGCATCACTACATGCTTGCCATACATTTTTAATAAACTTGGAGTAAACATTGCATCAGTGTACCTTGCCAAAGCTTGTTGCAGTGGTGTTGGGCGTATGTTCATTACAGGGATGGTAAGCGCATCAAAGCATTTCACTAGTGTTACAGTCATTCACCCTTTACATTAAAGGTGTTGGAACTTTTTAATTAAATAATCCTGCAGTGAGTTTTACAACCCCTTTCAAACATGCTACCCAACTTTGATGCAATTCTATGCAGACTTTGAGCATATTAAACCAATGAATTATTAAAGAAGATTGACTGTTTTGCATTGATGTGAGACATTATTTCACTAATAATCATCCTCATTCTGGGTTTTATGTACAGGAGCTTTACAATATCTTAAACGGGCTATCTTGTAACTTTTCTGTGTGAAGGTGGTGACTATATGAGATTATTTAAACTGAACCTGCAGAATTCCAAACTCCTTTAGGATTGAGTGCCGGCCCTCCCATCTACTTAAAACGCTGTGGTTATTTTGGGCAACATAGCGCGTTGTGAGGGCTGTTATGCAGTGGCTGATACAAATGGGAGATTTGGTACTTTTTTGACCTCCACTGATTCCATCTCATTGATATCGGAGTCCTTTGTGTACAGCCAGCTGAAGGACACGGTGGGAGGGCTTAGAGGAACATTGATCTGTTATAAATTGCAGTCAGAGCTCACTGGACAATGTGTGGTCTTCCAGGATGGGATCCTCAAAAGAGACAAAAGATCACATTCCCTAATATTTGATTAGGTATACATTTTCTGAGGTGACCCCAAGCCCTTCCTATGAAGGCTACATTTTCCATGGTAGGTTTGTAATGGACATCAACTCCCAATGTATTTATGTTTTCACTAGTTTTCATCCAAAGTGTTACTCCTTTAGGAAAGGAGAGTGACTGTACACAATGGCTACTTACTGTAAATGTATTCAATAGTTTTCCTGACCTGCTACATTGTATATCAGTTAAAGGTAATATTTTGAGTACTTTGGGGGTAAATCAAGACTTGCTGTACTAATTCCTGAGAGTTCAACCTCAGGCCACAAGCTTCCTATTTGAAATTTATAATCCACCCCGTCCTCTC
Source organism: Brachymystax lenok tsinlingensis (assembly GCA_030435695.1). Classification (NCBI taxonomy): domain Eukaryota; kingdom Metazoa; phylum Chordata; class Actinopteri; order Salmoniformes; family Salmonidae; genus Brachymystax; species Brachymystax lenok. Next base: position 7,744,981 of record CM059818.1, on the reverse strand, counting down.
CATTTATAAAAATAATTTCAAAGACTAGGAGGATTTTTAAATGTCATGTCATTTAATTTCTTAAACGTACATTTCTTTAATCCAGATTAAATATGATTTAATAAATAGTCCAATGCAAGGAGGAAGACTAGCCTCAACTGACTTGGTTGGGGTGTTTGGACAAAACAAATTGAAGTGCTTTGGTTTTTGTAGTTTGGGGAGGTCACGACAAAGAAACCTTTACCAAGCACTTGATGGAAGATAACATGCCATCTCTTTAAAAATACCATCCAGCGCATGATAACAGATCCAGTGAAATAAGGTTAACCAGGAGAGCATTGTTGTTGGCAGAATAGTAAGAGGCCCAAGAATGGAGAAAGCAATCTATTATTAAAAATTGGTGATTCTGTTTTTTGCGCCGGTCTGAAAAGCAAAAATGGTGCCCTTCAACATCTCCTAAACTTTGCTGTGAGTTTACCATCTTTATATTTCAGTTACAATTATATTCTAGGCTTGTTCTTATATCTACCTTTTCAGTACACAACAACCATGCACAACATTGTTTACCTGAGCCAATGTCTTCTCTGCTCTAGGCAAAAATGTGGAACTGTCACGGAGAATTGACTAAACGGAGGCTGAGGCAGGTTTGACGGGCCTGAGGTTGGTACCACTATGGATCAGGGTGTCCTAACTGTGCTCGAGGCATGATAGGTGTGACCTTGCAGCTCTTCCAGGGGGATAGGGCACCTGGGCCATCTCCTTTTGAGTTCTCTTCTAAGCAACAATATGGTCATACTCCATGGTCAGACTTAAGTGCTTACATTTGGACTACACCAGGAAATTACTCAAGTAGTCAAATATTAATGATGATCATTGCTGTCAGTCCAAAGCAGTCACCAGTCTAGGGTTTGATTGTGTCCTCGGAATATATTGTAGTTTGCTAATACCTTGCAACCCTGACTACTGTGTGAATCGGACAATTCTGTGGACACAACAAAGCTATCCTGACGCACCATCGTAAACAGTATCAAATCAAAATCAAATCAAATTTTATTAGTCACATACACATGGTTAGCAGATGTTAATGCGAGTGTAGCGATATGCTTGTGCTTATGGTTCCGACAGTAGGCAAACAAGGGATGTCACAACAATTACTTCTTTGTTAACATTGCTTTAATTAGGTGTTGTACTGCAAAGCCATTCCCTCCTCATGTCACACATTCATTAGTTGTTAATGTGGTCTTTGTGGTCTCTGCGGTCTCCACAGAGTTGGGAAGGACTGCCTTTAGTACCTTTGCAACGTATTTATGGAACAAACTGCAGATCCAACTTAAGTTAGACACTGGTGTCCCTTGCCCATTTCAAAAATGTTATGGAGGATCAATATGATGTTGTCTGTGATTGTTTCTGTTGAATTGTGTCTTTGTTTTTTTATGTTTTGAAATGTTCTTGTCTGTATGCCTAGAACTGTACATGTCAACATGTTTTCACAGGGCACAGGCGTAAAAGAGATCCAGGTCTGTCTGTTTTCCCTGTTAAAATAAAGATTTAAAAAAATTAATGAGTAATGAGGATATGTCCAGCAAGGTTCAGCGAAACTATTAGCTGTATGGAACTATATGTATGAAACTTTTGATCCTGCTGTGCTACTGGCACTTTGCATTATTGTTTAGACAGACACAGAAATATTCCATAATGTATTTACATTATAATAACCTGCCCAATAATTACTTTGATATCAATTCACATTTAAGTATTAGAAACAGGGCCTCCTGAGTGGCACAGTGGTCTAAGGCAATGCATTGCAGTGCTTGAGGTGTCACTACAGACCTGGGTTCGATCCCAGGCTGTGCCTTAACCGGGAGTCCCATAGGGCGGTGCACAATTGTTCTAGCGTCGTCCAGGTTTTGCCCAGGGGGCTCATTGTGCTCTAGCAACTCCTTGTGGTGGGCCAGAAGCCTGTGTGCTGACTTCACTTGTCAGTTGAACAGTGTTTCCTCCAACACATTGGTGCAGCTGGATTCCAGGTTAACTTGTTAGGGAGTGGCAGCTGAGGGGTTGGTTTTGGAGAGCCTGGCATGCCCAAAGTAAAATGCCTCCCATTCAGGCCCAGAAAATAGGATATGCATATATTTGGTACCATTGGATAGGAAACACTCTGTATTTTCCAAAACTGTTAACCATTTGTCTGTGAGTAAAACAGAACGCATATAGCAGGCGAAACCCCCGAGGAATTTCTGTCCTGGAAAAAGTGATTTTGACACATTGCTCATTTGGGCACCCCTCCCTCATGAAAATGACCATATAAGGGCATATGAATGCAGTACCCATCACTTCCTTATGATGTCAACAGTCTCGAGACAGTGTCTTTTTTTCATTTTGGATGAATAACACCAGAGAAGAAGAGCAAACAAGGAAGTCACTCTGTCATGAAAACAGTGCCCAGCGCGCGCGCACGAGAAGTCACGCAGTGTCTTTTTTACCGTCTTTATCGATCAGTTTATATTCCGGCTGATTTATAATAGTAAATTTACGTAAAAGTGTTCCTAAGGATACATTTAAAACTATGTTTGATTGTTCTTGGACAAGTTTATAGGTACAGTGGGGCAAAAAAAGTATTTAGTCAGCCACCAATTGTGCAAGTTCTCCAACTTAAAAAGATGAGAGAGGCCTGTAATTTTCATCATAGGTACACTTCAACTATGACAGACGAAATGAGAAAAAGAAATCCAGAAAATCACATTGTAGGATTTTTAATTTATTTATTTGCAAATTATGGTGGAAAATAAGTATTTGGTCAATAACAAAAGTTTATCTCAATACTTTGTTATATACCCTTTGTTGGCAATGACAGAGGTCAAACGTTTTCTGTAAGTCTTCACAAGGTTTTCACACACTGTTGCTGGTATTTTGGCTCATTCCTCCATGCAGATCTCCTCTAGAGCAGTGATGTTTTGGGGCTGTCGCTGGGCAACACGGACTTTCAACTCCCTCCAAAGATTTTCTATGGGGTTGAGATCTGGAGACTGGCTAGGCCACTCCAGGACCTTGAAATGCTTCTTCTGAAAGCCACTCCTTCGTTGCCCGGGCGGTGTGTTTGGGATCATTGTCATGCTGAAAGACCCAGCCATGTTTCATCTTCAATGCCCTTGCTGATGGAAGGAGGTTTTCACTCAAAATCTCACGATACATGGCCCCATTCATTCTTTCCTTTACACGGATCAGTCGTCCTGGTCCCTTTGCAGAAAAACAGCCCCAAAGCATGATGTTTCCACCCCCATGCTTCACAGTAGGTATGGTGTTCTTTGGATGCAACTCAGCATTCTTTGTCCTCCAAACACGACGAGTTGAGTTTTTACCAAAAAGTTCTATTTTGGTTTCATCTGACCATATGACATTCTCCCAATCCTCATCTGGATCATCCAAATGCTCTCTAGCAAACTTCAGACGGGCCTGAACATGTACTGGCTTAAGCAGGGGGACACGTCTGGCACTGCAGGATTTGAGTCCCTGGCGGCGTAGTGTGTTACTGATGGTAGGCTTTGTTACTTAGGTCCCAGCTGTCTGCAGGTCATTCACTAGGTCCCCCCGTGTGGTTCTGGGATTTTTGCTCACCGTTCTTGTGATCATTTTTACCCCACGGGGTGAGATCTTGCGTGGAGCCCCAGATCGAGGAAGATTATCAGTGGTCTTGTATGTCTTCCATTTCCTAATATTTGCTCCCACAGATGATTTCTTCAAACCAAGCTGCTTACCTATTGCAGATTCAGTCTTCCCAACCTGGTGCAGGTCTACAATTTTGTTTCTGGTGTCCTTTGACAGCTCTTTGGTCTTGGCCATAGTGGAGTTTGGAGTGTGACTGTTTGAGGTTGTGGACAGGTGTCTTTTATACTGATAACAAGTTCAAACAGGTGCCATTAATACAGGTAACGAGTGGAGGACAGAGGAGCCTCTTAATTAAAGAAGAAGTTACAGGTCTGTGAGAGACAGAAATCTTGCTTGTTTGTATGTGACCAAATACTTATTTTCCACCATAATTTGCAAATAAATTCATTAAAAATCCTACAATGTGATTTTCTGGATTTTTCTTCCTCATTTTGTCTGTCATAGTTGAAGTGTACCTATGATGAAAATTACAGGCCTCTCTCATCTTTTTAAGTGAGAGAACTTGCACAATTGGTGGCTGACTAAATACTTTTTTGCCCCACTGTATAAGATGAATGAGTTCGCGTCACGTTTTAATGGAGTAGTGGAAGCTGTCGTTTCTGATTATAACGCATGAACCAAATGGAGGATTTATGGATAAAATACATTACTTTTTCTAACAAAAGATCCATGGATTGTCTTCGTTGGACACTTAGGATGACCTCAGCAGAAGTTCTTCAACAGGTAATTGATTTGTTTTCGCTGTGAAATGTGTTATGTGTGTGCCATGATGGCTAATCGATACATGGCTATGGGTAAAATATGTGAGATGCTACCCTCAAACAATGAAATGTGCTGCTTTCGCCGTAAAGCCTTTTTGAAATCTGACAACGCTGTGATATTGCCAAGAAACAGAGCTTTTGATGAGTATGGAACACTTGTATATTGGTGGATGTTTAATAATTCAACTTTTGGATTTTGAATTTGGCGCCTTACATTTTACCTGGTAGTGTCGGGAGCAGCCCGCTAGCGCCCCACTGATCCCTGAGAAGTTAACACTCTTGGAAACTTCAGAGTGTTTCCTATCCAATAGTACTAATTACGTGCATATCCTATTTTCTGGGCCTGAGTGGGAGGCATTTTACTGGCACGCCAGACTCTCCAAAACCGTCACCTCGGGAGCCGCTCCCTAAGAAGTTAAATACACTCAATTAGTTTTTGGTAGCATTGCCTTTAAATTGTTTAACTTGGGTCAAACGTTTTGGGTAGCCTTCCACAAGCTTCCCACAATAAGTTGGGTGAATTTTGGCCTATTCCTCCTGACAGAGCTGGTGTAACTGAGTCAGGTTTGTAGGCCTCCATGATAGCACACGCTTTTTCAGTTCTGCCCACAAATGTTCTATAGGATTGAGGTCAGGGCTTTGTGATGGTCACTCTAATACCTTGGCTTTGTTGTCCTTAAGCCATTTTGCCACAACGTCGGAAGTATGCTTGGGGTCATTGTCCATTTGGAAGGCCCCTTTGCGACCAAGCTTTAACTTCCTGACTGTTGTCTTGAGATGTTGCTTCAATATATCCACATCATTTTCCTACCTCATGAGGCCATTTATTTTGTGAAGTGCACCAGTTCCTTGTGCAGCAAAGCACCCCCACAACATGATGCTGCCACCCCTGTGCTTCACGGTTGGGATGGTGTTCTTCGGCTTGCATGCTTCCCTCTTTTTTCTCCAAACACAAAGATGGTCATTATGGCCAAACAGATATATATATATTTTTTTTTTTAATCTTTATTTTAACAGGGAAAACAGACTGAGACCTGGATCTCTTTTACGGCTGTGCCCTGTGTAAACATGTTGACATGTACAGTTCTAGGCATACAGACAAGAACATTTCAAAACAAAGACACAATTCAACAGAAACAATCACAGACAACATCATATTGATCCTCCATAATATTTTTGAAATGGGCAAGGGACACCCATTTCAACTTAAGTTGGATCTGCAGTTTGTTCCATAAATAAGGTGCAAAGGAACTAAAAGCAGTCCTTCCTAACTCTGTGGAGACCGCAGGAGTCTCTAATGTAATCCACATCTGTGATCTGGTCATAAAATTAGTATATCTAGTTGAAATTAATGATGATATAGTTTTAAAAGAAGTGCTTTATAAATAAACAAAAGAGCATGTTGCTCTCGCCTCACAGATAGAGAGGCCCAACCCACATGTTGATATAGGATACAGTGAGTTTTGTAACTATCACATGTGATAAACCTGAGTGCACAATGGTAAATAGAATCCAGTGGTTTTAATGTGTTTGCCGATGCATGCATATAAATAATATCACCATAATCTAAAACGGACATAAAAGTAGCCTGCACAATTTGTTTTCTATTTACGGAGGTCAGACAAGTCCTGTTTCTTTAAAGGAACCCTATCTTGAATTTGAGCTTTTTTCCCAATTCAGTAACATGTTTTTTTAAAAGAGAGCCTATCATCTAACCATACCCCTAAATATTTATATGCAGAGACCTGTTTGATTTGAGTACCATCCAAGCTAGTGATTACAAAAGTGTTTCTAACTGACAGTTTAGACCTAGAAAAAAACATGACATTTGTTTTCTTAGCGTTTAAAACAAGTTTAAGCTGTAAAAGAGACTCCTGTAATATCCTAAAATCAGACTCCAACTGCATTAAAGCTATTATATATTTTTCTTTCATCAGACCAGAGGATATTTCTCCAACATGTACAATCTTTGTCCCCATGTGCAGTTTCAAACCGTAGTCTGGATTTTTTATGGCGGTTTTTGAGCAGTGGCTTCTTCATTGCTGAGCAGCCTTTCAGGTTATGTCGATATAGGACTTGTTTTACTGTGGGTATAGATAGTTTTGTACCTGTTTCCTCCAGCATCTTCACAACGTCCTTTGCTGTTGTTCTGGTATTGATTTGCACTTTTTGCAACAAAAGTACGTTCATCGCTAGGAGACAGAACGCATCTCCTTCCTGAGCGGTATGACGGCTGCGTGGTCCCATGGTGTTTATACTTGCCTATTATTGTTTGTACAGATGAACGTGGTACCTTCAGGCGTTTGGAAATTGCTTCCAAGGATGAACCAGACTTGTGGAGGTCTACAATTTATTTTCTGAGGTCTTGGCTGATTGCTTGACATCATGGGAAAATCAAAGTAAAGAGGCACTGGGTTTGAAGGTAGGCTTTGAAATATATCCACAGGTACACCTCCAATTGACTCAAATTATGTCAATTAGCCCATCAGAAGCTTCTAAAGCCTTGACATCATTTTCTGGAATTGTCCAAGTTGTTTAATAAACTATAGTTTTGGCATGACACAAGTAATTTTTCCCCAAATAATTTACAGACAGTTTATTTCACTTATAATTCACTGTATCACAATTCCAGTGGGTCAGAAGGTTACATACACTAAGTTGACTGTGCTTTTAACAAGAAATGTGTTATTTGAAAAACAAGTTTTAATGACTCCAACCTACGTGATGTCAACGTCTGACTTCAACTGTATATCTAATTACTTTGATATCCTTTCATCTTTAAAGTGCTTGAAACAAACTGAAGGAAAATATGTAAAATGAGACTGCTTAAAATCTTTGACTATAAAGAAAACATAAAAGTAGTTCAGCCAGTGTATTGCACGCACTGGTGTAACAGTGATAAAAAAGAATGGCATGTCTTCAAAACAGATCCCTCCTGTGCTTTACTATCTTTAATTAAAAATGTATCAAAGCAGTTGAAAGTCACTTACTATCAGTTTAGATATGTGACAGGGCTGAGAGGAAATGGTTTATGCATTGTCAGATTCAGAATTGTTTGAAGTTACACATCCAAACAGTTCCTAACATAGTTGAGAAGCTAAGAAGAAAAGCATAGCAATTGCTTGAATATCACAACGTGTTGCCTAGTTTTGGCTCTGCAGACATTTGTTCTCTGTTGTGTTTGTCATTGGAATCTTTTTAAAAACTGGAATCTGTTTGTTTACTGACCATGTTTCAATATAACCTCTGAGTATAAACATTAACCCTCCATGTACATTACAGTAGTCTTGGCAGAAATAAACTTAGAAGCTCTCTTGTTTCTCTACCCTCTCATTAGTGGCACACACACACATAGTCTTATACAGATAACCTTGTCGAGACACACAATTCAGTCCCATTCAAAATCGTATTTGCTCTAACCTCTAACCCTAACCCGTACTCTTACCCTAACTCTAACCTTAACCCTAACATTAACCCTAACAATAATCCTAGCTCCTAGCCCTGATCGTAATTTTAACCCTAACACTCATTTTAACCTTAACCCTAAACCCCCTACAAAAAGCATTTGTAACCGACCGGCTCAAATCAGTCTCATGTATCAACATTTGAAATTGTTTTTTTTACATTAGATAAAAGTAAAGACTCAGAGCTACAAAATGTTATATCATACACTGCATTTGATGAACTTGTAAACTCCCTATTGAGAAAATGGCCTTTGAATGTTTTTGGTACTACTACTAGAGAGCCCTTCTTTGTCTACACCCATTCAGCACTGTTCACACCCTCTTAAGCTTTAGCCCCACCAATCTCTTTATTATGGGTTGATCCAAGCATTCTGAACTAACAACAGCAGTCAAGCACCCCTGTAAAGACCTTTATTATAAAGAGTTTCAAAATAGCTATTGATAACAAATGTGTATATTGTGGTTGTGACACAGAGACACTTGGCCATTTATTTTGGGAATGTTCTTATGTCAGAAGATTTTGGAGTGAGTTAGAATCTTTTAATTTAAAAGAAACTACTATTAAATCCTGTTAGGGAGCGGCAGTGTTCGGAGGTTTTTTCCTTTTCTATCGACCAGGTTATTATCATCGTTTATATACATATTAGGGTACCTGAGGATCTATTAGAAATGTTGTTTGAGTTGTTTGGACAAAGTTTAAAGGTAACTTTTTTACGTTTTCTATGTCTTTTAATTGAACGAGTGGAACGGTTGATTTCTGAACAAATCGCGCCAACCAAACTGAGCTTTTGGGACATAAAGAGGGACTTTATCAAACAAAATGACAATTTATTGTGTAGCTGGGACCCTGGAATGCCATCAGAGGAAGATCTTCAAAGGTTAGCGATTTATTTTATCAGTATTTCTGAGATTTGTTACACCCGTGCTGGTTATGTTATTATGCTAATGCAGGAAGTATGCGGGGCGCTGTCCTCAGACAATCAAATGCTATGCTTTCGCCGTAAAGCCTTTTTGAAATCTGACAACGCTGTGAGATTACCAAGATTCTAAGCTTTTGAAAAGTGTACAACACTATTGGCGCTCTGCATTTTTCCGGATGTTGTCGTAGGTGGGTCGCTAGCGCCCCACTGATCCCTAAGAAGTTTTAACCTTTTCACACGTACCAACACACTGGTGTGATCATTCTACAGTGGTCCCTGTAGGGTATGATCAAACCGGTGTGATTAGAACGCTTATTTAGAACGCTTATTTAGAACGGCCAGTTTCAAATGACACACCAATCAACATTTGAGCTGGCCACACTGTTTTTGCACAAACACAGTCCTTACAAAGTTATGTCCAGAATGTGAGAAATGTTTTTTTGGATGCAATGTTCAGACATTCACAGAAGTATCTACAGCATAACACAATCATCCAAACCCAAAAATTTAGGCTACATTTGTCCTAGTGCTAACTGAGGAAAGGTTGACGTACACAAGCGGTCATATTTTTATCTCTCGGCTGACATAAACTACAATATGCTAATAGCACTTACTATTATAATTAATCACATCACGGGTGAGCTCACCATTGATCTAAATAATTGAGTAAAACACTTTCTAGAAATCTAAAGTAATCCGAGGATGCGTAGTTTCTGCGCACCGCCATGCTTTTTTCTCTCACAGAAACCAAAGATAATAAGAGAAGACAAGATGAGTTTGGTCTGTTTATAGCTTGCATGTTGAAGTTGGTGTGTTGTCTACCACCATTCACATCCCACCATTCACTTCCGAAAGTTCTCAAGAGTGAACACTTAAGCACCTCATTTTGTTATAACATCTTTGGTCTGACAGACGATTATGTTACACCCAGAATGCATTGTATGTCAACAAACATGGCTCCACACTTAGCTGGAATTAGCTTAGCTCATCATAATCAGTACAACCTTCAAAAAAGTATTTTACACACATAATATGTGCCCATTACAATCTACGCAAGAATCGTAATGCATGAGCTGTCAATAGTACTTGAAAACGTGAATAAAACAGTAAATATATAAATAATTACCACACAAAAGAAATTCTGATAGTGATTTATTGATACAAGTGGCGCGTGCTGGCAGTTAATCACGTAACCTTTCACTCCGAGCCATTCAGTGTTGTTGTTTATGTATGTTTATGTATGTAGTTAGTGAGATAAGGTGTAGCATTAGCAATGTCTTTCAAAAGGAGACAACTCACAAATGCAGAAATTCTAGATATTTTTTAAATGTATTAGTATTTAAGTCAGGAATCAGATTCTGACAGTGAGAAGCTGCCCCCCAACCTTGTGGCCATTGAGAACCCTGAATCTGAGGACTCCTTGTCCACTGACGAAGTCCCAGGTTGCTTTGAAGATGCTGGTGGTGATGGAGGCAGACCGACAGTGGATAAAGTACAGGAGTTCTGTGGTAGCTGGAAGGCCGCCGGCTATTTCACCCCTCCTGGCCCTGCTGTTTGCTTTGAGTCCCAGTCTGGAGTGCAACGCCCCTTACCATTTCCATCTGAGGCAGAGTGATTCAAGTTGTTTCTGATAGAGGAGCTGGTGGGAGACATAGTAGAGGAGACCAATCGCTATGCCTTGGAGCTACAGGAGAAGAGAGAGCCAGGAGTGAGGGGGAAACTCGCTAAATGGGTGACAACCACAATTAGTGAAATGTATACATTCCTGGTGACAGTCCTTCTCATGGGGATAGTAAAGAACTCCCTAAGAGAACAGGTTTGGAGTCAAGTTCTTTGTCATGTACGACGTGAAGACAGGATTTGTCCAGGACATTATAGTTTACACAGGGTCCACCACTGACATCCAACATTATGAGGGGCTTGGGGTGTCCGGGTCTGTGGTGATGACCATGATGGCTCCTTATTTCAGCAAGGGATACACTTTGTATTTGGACAATTTTTACAGCAGTCCCACACTCATCCAGCATTTGCTCTCCAACAGCACATGGGCCTGTGGCACAGTCAGGTCGAACAGGAAGGTGATGCCGGCATTCAGATGCAGGAAGATAAAGAGAGGGGAGGTGGAGTTCAAGGAGAACGGTCAACAGCTGGCAGTAAAGTGGCATGACAAAAGAGACGTGTCCTCTCCACTGTCCATAAAGCAACCATGTCGGCCACAGTGAAGGTGGACCCCCTGACAGGAGAGAGAAAAATCAAGCCAGTCTGTGTGCTTGACTATAACCTCAAAATGGGGGCAGTGGATAAGGCGGACATGATAAACAGCTTTGTGGAATGCACAAGAAAAACAACCAAGTGGCATAAGAAGATATTTTTCCATCTAATCAACACTTTTGTTCTCACTGGCCACATAGTTCACCACCAACTAACAGGTGAGATGATAACTGAACATGATATTTTTTGTAATTGGACACACAGTTCACACACAGAAACTATTATAATGTAATAAGGCACTTACTTTTATAGAAACACAGTCTGGATTTGAACCAGGGTGTCTGTAGTGACATCTCTAGCACTGAGATGATGTGCCTTAGACCGCTGCGCCACTTGGGTCAGGGTAGCTTCAAAGTACAACACAGGCTAATACTTCTCTGATGCAATTCGCATGTTTTTACAGAGCTAATGGAAGAATGTAGCTAGCTACATAAGCACAATTGAATATAACACCATAAAGGTTATGAAATGAGTAACGTTACCTCTCGTGTCCGTGGTTATAAGGAATATACACAAATATATTATGCTCCATACATACAGTGAGCTACAGTAGAAACGACGTATAGAAACTACTATAACGTAATAAGGCACTTTGATAGAAACGCACACATTTCCAAAGTTATTATTGGTAATGAAAACAACAATGACTGTGATGCGGGCAACAGACAGAAAATGTGAACCTGTGCAGATCCTGTTCTGACAGGAGATGCACAAATGTCTGCAGACTTGAATTGCTTGGGGAATTTTGTCCGGGTCAGAAATGTCAACAACAAAAAAAGCTGTCCGCAAAAGTAAAAAGGAATACTTTTATGTGAGTGAATGAGGAGGCGGAACACACCTCAATTCAAACTGTTCTTAGAAAATAAAAACTTGTTAGAAAATCATTTGAAATTGACAAGTTGAAAACAGCCTATAAATAAAAACAGTCTGCGTGCCTTGGTTTGAGGGCATTGCGGATTAAATGTACTGTTGCGTATCAATCACATTCTGGAATGGAGAGAACATTCTAACATCACGTGCATAAAAAACTCACGCTGGGGCGACCGTTAGAGATATTTGGAACTCAAGTATGAAAAGGTTAATGTTAATTTGAAAGACTATGATATTATGTTTTATTTTTATACAAATTAAATGGACCTTGATTACATTTTCATTGTTAATTTGTTTATTTTTCATGGCATATAATTTATTTGTAAAATAAAGTGGGCGTAGAACAAACCCTTCTTCACATTGTGTAATTTAAATATTATTTTGAAATTATCAGTAAGTGGAAAAACAAAAAAGCAATACATACCATAAAACTTTTTGACACATTGAAAATATACATCGATATGTAATACCCTGTCTGTTTTTGTACTCTTGTTTGTATATTTCAGTTTTTGTATTTGTTTTTTTCATTAATAATTTTTTAAAAGCGCCCAAGCTAACTTGCTAGCTACTTCCAGACACAAATGAGACAACAGCTCACTGAACATTACTGCAACTGTGCTGTCAGATTGTCCATTCATAAATTCAGAGCGTTTCGGCACTCTGGATGCTCTAGCTGATGAGTAGGGCTGATCCGAACGTTCTGACCTCAAGCACCCAAGCTAACATTGGCTAGCTTGCTAGCTACTTCCAGACACGTAATGAGAGAACACCCCACTCTGACCATTTTACTCACCCTAGCAGAGCTGGTTAGGCTGTTTCATGTTATCCAGAGCGTTGGTGACTGAAACTGTGCTGCTGGCAACAATTTAATGATGCTTTTTTGCCAACGACTACTGACACCGGACATATTCAACGGGTGTTGAGGGTTTGTAAATTCATCAGTTATTCTGCGCTCTGGCAAACTCAGATGAGAGTGCTCTGAAATCGGAGTAGATGACCAGACTGAATTTACGACCACACCCGAAATGGTTACTTGCATAGTATTTTGTTAAGACATGTAGCTTGCTAGCAAACTAGCTAAACAATTAACCATAATCACAACTCATGCCGTTATACCCTGCATGAATCTACAGATAGCTAACCAGCGTCTATCAACAGTTGTCGCAGTGACATTCTATTGAAATGGAAACTTGCAGCTAGCTTGCTAGCTGAACAATGAACCATAATCCCAAATCATGCCAATACTACCCTGCATGAATCTGCAGGTAGCTATCCAACCAGGTTCAATGTTAGCTAGCCAAGCAATGGCTCTGAGATTCAAATAAAAAGATAATACACCTAACGTTAGCTAGCTAACAGACACTTTAACTCTTAAGGAGCGGCAGCAGAGGTGACGGTTTTGGAGAGTCTGGCATGCCCAAAGTGAAATGCCTGCCACTCAGGCCCAGAAAATAGGATATGCACATAATTAGTACTATTGGATAGGAAACACTCTGAAGTTTCTAAAAGTGTTAAAATAATGTATGCGAGCACGAAAATCCATCCAGATTTTTTTTGTAATTGCAGTTCCCTGCAAATGCCCTGTCTTAGGTCAGTTAGGATCACCACTTCATTTTAAGAATGTGAAATGTCAGAATAATAGTAGAGAGAATGATTTATATCAGCTTTTATTTATTTCATCATATTCCCAGTGGGTCAGAAGTTTACATACACTCAATTAGTATTTGGTAGCATTGCCTTTAACTTCTTAGGGAGTGGCAGCTGAGGTAGGAAACACTCTGAAGTGTCTAAAACAGTTAAAATAATGTATGTGAGTATAACAGAACTGATATAGCAGGCGAAAACCAGAGGAAAATCCATTCAGATTTCTTTTGTAAATGCAGTTTTTTTTTGTAAATGACCTTCTCCAGGCTGTCTATTCATTTGTATTTTAACTAGGACTGAGACTGCAGTACTTAGGGCTTCCACTAGATGTCAACAGTGTTTATACCGAGTCTGGAAGCTGTAGCAGTAAGCAGAACGGATAGGAAGAGGAAGTAGTCAGGGGACCAATTTTGTTTACTACATTTGACGGGCGCGAGATTTTGAATGCGCACCACTTTATTTCCCTTTCCTATTGTTCACGTTATTGTCCGGTTTAAATATTACAGTAAATATACAAATAAGGATACCTAAGGATACATTAAAAATGTTTGATTTGTTTGTTTATAGGTATAATATGAATGCGTTCTCTTCATGGTTCAATGGGCGACTCAACGGTGGATTTTCTGATCATAACGCGCCAACCAAACTGAGATTTATGGATATAATAAAGGACTTTTTCTAACAAAACCATTGGATGTCTTTGTTGGACACTTGGGAAGGCCTCAGCAGAAGTTCTTCGAAAGGTAAGTGATATTTTTTAGCTCTTATATGGGTTTTGTGTGACCGCGCTGGATATGAATTCATGCTAATGTGGAAAATATGTGGTGTGGGGTGCTATCCTCAAACAACCAAATGTTGTGCTTTCGCCGTAAAGCCTTTTTGAAATCTGACAACACTGTAAAATATTGCCAAGAAGCAGAGCTTTTGATGACTATGCAACACTTGTATATTGATGAATGTTTAATAATTCAACTTTTGGATTTTGAATTTGGCGCCTTACATTTCACCGGATAGTGTCGGGAGTGGCCCGCTAGCGCGCCACTACTCCCTAAGTAGTTATTAACTTGAAATTCAACCACTTTCTTACAAGTACATCATAGATCGTCTCCTGTCGCGGATACCATGGTTGCCCTTAGATTTAAGATGTAATGTCCTTAGACATCATACTCAAATTCCACTGAAGAGCAACGCAGTTTTACTACGCAATATATTTTTTAAAAAGCCGCTTTAGATTACCAACACATACTGACCAGCTCAAATAGACAGAAGCATGCTATATGGCAGACCAATCCAAACTCATCTCTCAGCATGTCCAGCCCACTCATTATCTCAGCCAATGATGGCTAGCAGGAAGGTTTGCTGACTTTTTCTGTGGCTAAACCAACTAGACTCATAATTTAACCATTTTATTTGTATTTACCGATGGTATACGTTGTTATTAAGGCACATGAAAGTTCACATTTTTGAGTAAGCATTTCTGCCAAAAAAGCATTTTGATAATTATTTTTTTTATATTCAAACGGCTCTCCTGTGAAGAGTAGTAGTGACCCGTGACATATGCCTAGTTTCCTGAAATGGGTCACATTTGACCTTGTGGTGACTAACTAACACACACACACACACACACACACACACACACACACACACACACACACACACACACACACACACACACACACACACACACACACACACACACACACACAGGAAGACTGCAAATATGGTGTTTCAGCACGCCTTGGGGTCATTGGGAATGGAGTTGGTTCTTCTGGTTGGGTGGCGTTACACAACTAAAAATGTATTATTATCTCAGTCTACCATATCCAGGGAAAGGCCTTCATTGAAAAACACAGAGTGCAGCAAAGCATGGCTCATATTATCCTTCACACCATTTGCCATGACACTTAATCAATAGCCGTTGAGACAATTATTATATTAATACCACCTGTTGCTATAGCAATAAATAGGGGGGTGTTGCAGAACAATCTGGAGCGTACAAATCCACAGAACGTTATTCGTGACCTACCTCTGAGACCTGTTATTCAGTACTGTAGATCCAAATGTAAGATTTTTGAGACCCATCTTTCTAGGATGTTATTAGCTGTTGTTATTAGCTCATGGGTCATTACATTTTGGTAGGGAAGCATTTTTTCCTGAGGCACCCTACTGGCTATGTTTTCCTTCTATTTACTACCTGCAATTAGCCTCCTATTTTAAAGTGTTCACTGATGTCTGACTAATGGCATGTATCTATCACACCCCAGAAAGCAAGGGAGGTGCTTTCAATTCAGGAATTAAGGCATCATATATTTACAAATGATATGCAAGTCATCTAAGCACTGTTTTCTCATCAGTATGACCCCCCAATGACATGTAATGGGACATGATATTGTATCAACCCTTGTCTAGGTAAGCTAGTTATGATCTCCCCCAAGTTGGTTAACACTATGGGGGCAGTGGTGAGCAAGTTTGCCTACGATCTAGGAGACCTGGGTTTGTTGCATATGATGTCGATATGACATGTAGAATATATTAACCATGGAAATTGCACTAGTCATTTAATATTGTCATTGTCTGAGGAGCCTTAATTGTCTGTGAAGTCTGCTATTTACCTGGATGGTGGCTCCAACCACTGGTAATGGAGAATTCCCCCAGCTCAGCTGTCCACACCTGCACCCACTGGTATGGCTGAGCTGCATGACATAACCTGAGGATGCCTTGTCAGTCTAGACTGTGAGGTAGTAGAGGCTTGCCTGTGAATCAACCCCTGATTTGGATCACACAACTTACCCCGTGTGCAACCGACCCAGCCAAAACTCTAAAGCCAGATGCAAACTATACTTATCCCTCTGTACAAACAATTACAATACTGTCAGACTACTTTTCTTTGTTGCTTTGGAGGCAAAACACACTGGTGCTAACATACCCTTACTACATAATAATATCTCTGAAGACATATTGTATGGAATGTTTCCATAACATTTCCAATTAAATAGATGAGCTGAGTGTGCAGATGCAAAATGGCGGTTGTACATATTGGTGGTGAACGAGGTTGTCATGTATTTATTTATTTGTTCATCATTAGTTTGCAAGTAGACCTCCTACTATTGGATGAGTCTCTCCGTGGCTTATTGAGAAGTAATAAAGTCAGGGATGTCTTTTTTCACGTTACGTCTCCAGATAGAACAATAACTTATCGAAAACACAACCTACAGTGATGTGAGCAAACACTGTTATGCTTGGGGGGAAAAATGACTTGTCATACCTTATCTCTCTGATTACACTCTATAGATACTTTGGATGACTGTGATTTCCACAGTCAGACCCTAATTATACAATCATGCTGCCAAAGTCAGTCCCCTGCCTGCCTCCATAGCTAAACAGTGTGACTTGGCCTATATAATAGCTAAGCCTCATTAGACACAGGCTCTGCCTGAAACCTGCGAGTGGCCGGGGAACACAGATTTCTTCTGGTGACAACCAGACAACAAATTCCCACCAACGGGACTGAATAATTAGACACCCCACATTCCACAGCAGTGGATATAAATATATAAAAACCATATTAGCAGCAGTCAGTCTTTTTGAGGGATTCAATACGCATGGCAGACACTGCACCAAATACCGTAGTTTCAGACTCCTAATTACCCTTACACTTCTGAAGACTCTAACCACTCAACATTTGGTTTCTCCACCAACTGCAGGATAAGGGAAACGGGGGATGTTAACAACACTCGGTGGAGACTAAAGATCCTGAATGACAAAGTGTCCAGCCTGAGATATGCCATTAAGGAATCCTGACACACAACTGTACTCACCTCCATATACATCCCCTAAACTACTGGGTGCTAATTTTCCCATCAAATCAAATAGTACATCTAATGAAACACAAATGTAAAAAATAAGTGTACAAGATTAAAAAAAGACACACATTATTATTAATAATAAATCAGTGGAATTTTGTTTTTCAAAAAGAAATACAACAAAAAATTACAAATGAAAAGCTGAAATGTCTTTGTTATAGCAAGCCTAAATAATTTCAGAAGTAAAAATCAGTTTAACAAGTCACATAAGTTGCATGTGCAATTAACATGATGTTTGAATGACTACTTCATCTCTGTACCCCACACATATAATTATATGTAAGGTCCTTCAGTCAAACAGTGAATTTCAAACATAAATTCAACCACAAAGACCAGAAAGATTTTCCAATGCCTCACAAAGAAGGGCACCTATTGGTAGATTGGTCAACAACAAAAAAAAGTAGACATTGAATATCTGTTTGAGCACGGTGAAGTTATTAAATACACTATAAGATGGTTCATCAATACACCCAGTTGCTACAAATATACAGGCGTCCTTCCAAACTCAGTTGCCAGAGAGGAAGGAAACCAATTGGGGATTTTGAATTTTGAAAAGAATATTGGGCAGAAATTGCACAATCCAGGTTTGGAAAGCTCTTGTAGGCTACTCAAGGCTTAAAGTTATATTTGTCAGTCCGACACACTCCTTTGTTTGTTTTGTTTGACAAAAGCTTTGTTGCTAGTAATCAGGGTGTGTTTTACCCTCTCGGTCAGGTTGGTCTGAAGGCTGTGGTCAGTTTGGCAACTACACCCCAGTAGGTACAGAGCTCTTTGTAGATTCCTGAGATAAACTGCAGACCTCAGTCAGAGAGAATATGATCCGGAATTCCGAACGGCAGTTTTCTGGCATGTCTGCCAATGTCTGGTTTGTACCTCTGGCAGACATCATACTGCTGTACAAACTTCTTGGTATCCACCCACATGCTTGGCCAGTACACCCCCTGTTATCTTCGGTAGGTTTAAAAGATTCCAAGATGGCCACTCATGGGGTTGTCATGACGAGCTTGGATCATGTGATCAGTAAATGTAGAGGAGATGTAAACACAGTAATGGGTGCTGTGTTCTCCTCTTGGAGTTATTCTATTATTCTATACCCTTTATCCTGAACAATGCTGAACTTTGCACTGAAGCTACTTTCAGACAGATTTCTTGTGGATCTTCATGATGGTGGTTTCACTCTGCTGTGCTCTCCACAGACTCTCATAATCCAGAGGGAAAGAGTCATCTTGAACCTTGGCGGTGGTGTAAATGCTGCACAATGAAGGACAGACAGATGCAACCTCTGTAATCCGAGAGAGGGCAACTGGTAAACATGATGAAGTCCAACCTCTTACGGCTGTTGGTCTTGCCTGTTAACATAACCCAATTCAGTGCAGTGTGGTAGCAGCTCCATTTCTCTAGAGCCCAGACCACAGTGAGGCACTCCCATTCAGTCGTTAAATAATTAAATGTTTGACTTGCATAGGCAATAACCTCTTCTGCTCCAGGTCCTGTTTGTTGTGCGTCTGTGTACACCATGAAATGAGCATTCAGGCTGGAGGAGTAATGAGACTGTGTTTCAAATGTGCTCTGGCATGCAAGACTCCACCCCCTTCTTATTTAGGTGGTTGAGTGGTTCAGCAACATTTGAAAAGTCATGCACAAACCTATGGTACCATCCAGGTTGGACAGCTTTCAGGGAGATGGGAACTTGGAACTTCTGCACCGCTGCAACTTGGCTGGATCTGCATGGATACCTTCTGCATTGACCACCTGACCAAGGAACTTGAGCTCAGTCAAGCAGAAATTACACTTCTTGAAGTTCAGGGTGAAACCAGCTGCCTTTAGTCCGTCAAACATGGACTGTATGTCTTGCAGAGACAGAGGAGGAGAAAATTATTATGTCATCCAGGTACACAAGACAATTCTTTCCCCTCAGGTCTCCCAGGACAGTCTCCTTTAGAAGGCTGCTGGAACATTCTTCAAACCTAAAGGCATGACATAGAAGGAGAACAAACCAGCAGGGGTGGAGACGACATTCCTGTCGTGGCTGACGGGATCCATTGGCATCTGCCAATAGCCACTGTTCAGATTCAGATTACTAAAGATGGTGGCTCCGGCCAGAGATTCCAGTATGTCAATGATGTTCGGTAGAGGGTAGGCATTTTTTTCTGAAATGGCATTCGCCTTCCTGTAGTCCACACAAAATCAATATCCACCATCTTTCTTTGGAATTAAGAAAACTGGAGAAGCCCATACGGAAAAGGAAGGCTCCACAAAGCCATTTGCCAACATGATCTCGAGCTGTTCATTGAGAATCGTCAATTTGGCGGGGCACGGCCTGTAGAGACGCTGCTTATTGGGGACTTGTTGCCGGGAGTATATTTTGTGTCTAAAGACTGTTGTTAAGCCGGGTGTAATAGTACAGACTTTACCAACAAAATGCATCATATGGGGATGAGTTTGTCACCTCTACTCCTGCTCCTCCCCTCCGGCATTCAACGTCGCCGGTTTACTAACCACCGATTCATTACACGCACCTGTGCTTCATCATTAAGCACACCATTACCTCCCCTTTATCTGGCACTCCCTTAGGTTCCTTCCCAAAGCAGTATTGTTTCTGTTGTTCATCTACTCTTATGTTGTATCGTTCTATGGTATTTGTTATATTAAACTTACCATCTGCACCTGCTTCTCGACTCCCAGTGTTTACGTTGCAGAATAATGCATCTCAAAATAGAAACAGCAGGAAATCAGAACATCTCCCAGACGGTCGACGAGCAGGGATACCTGCGACCAGCTGGCACAACTGGGGACGGCTATGGAAGAGGTTCTTCGCGGTGTTCAATGTCTCGAACATACCCGAGAGGTGTTGCTTTCAACCAGCGGAGTCTACCACCAGTCGACCCAGCGGGTCAGCACACCAGCCCATTCAGCAACCTGCCCTGGTCAACAATGCCCATTTGTCCCTCGAGGATAAATATGACGGCACCCCATCTAAATGCCGTGGCTTCGTACTACAGTGCTCCCTCTACTTTGCACACCAAATGGGAGCCCCTACCACTGAGAGGTTCAATGTTGCCATGGTTATTTCTCTGCTGATTGGGCAGGTGTTGGAATGGGCCACGGCCTTCTGGGAGAGAGGAGAGGAGGAGCTGGATTCATATTAGGGGTTCCTGGCTCGGTTTAGAGGCATCTTCGATCATCCACCAGATGGCAGAGAGGTGGGTGAGCGCCTACAACTATGGCAGGAGGACCGGACGGCTGCCGTGTATGCAGCATCCAGCCGATGGAATGAGCCAGCGCTTCGTATGCTTTCAAAAGAGGACTGCGCGAGGAGGTTCAGACGGAACGCCTGTCGAGACAACAACCTCTCCTTGGACACACTCATTGCGATTGACATTCGTCTGGATAACCTTCTTCGGGAGCATCGGCACTCTCATCGCTTCTCTGCCTCGCTCAGTGAACACTTTGGATCAGAGCTTAACCCTATGGATGTAGGGGTCACACGCCTCCCAGCGGCGGAGTGACGCAGACGGAAACAGCTGGGGCTCTGTCTCTTTTGTGGTCAAGGAGGGCACCAGTTCCATAGGTGTCCGGTATGTCCTAACTCGTCATCCACGAGAGCAGAGGGACGGTCACATGATTTTCCACCTCCTGGGGCAGGTGTGAGTATCCCCTCTTCATCACTTTCTGCCAAACACTTTTTGGTGTCGATTGCACTTGTTCACTGTCCCTCGTGTACTGTTTCTAAAGCATTAATGGATTTCGGTGCCGCAAGGAAATTTATGGACCAGACCCTTGTCTCCTCTCTCAAGCACACCTCATACCTGCTCTCCTGTCTTTACCCTGTTCAAGCCCTTGATAATCGGCCGTAAGGTTCCGGGACCATCCCACACATTACCAAACCAGTGCAACAGCTCACAAGATCATCCTCTGCTTCCCTTGGTTTTAACGCAAAACCCCAACATCCAAATGTTGAGGATGAAAATCATAGACTGGGCACCCGAGTGCCGGAGGACCTGCTTCCCCGTCCCCTGGAATTTCATGTCGGTTGAGAGTAGTGTGGTTGCCCTTCAGCCCGTCAGTGTTCCAGGGATTCGTCAACGACGTGTTCAAATCAAATCAAATCAAATTTTATTTGTCACATACACATGTTTAGCAGAGGTTAATGCGAGTGTAGCGAAATGCTTGTGCTTCTAGTTCCGACCATGCAGTAGTATCTAACAAGTAATCTAACAAATTCACAACAAATACCTTATACACACAAGAGTAACGGAATGAATACGAGTATGTACATATAAATATATGGATGAGTGAGGCAGGATGCAGAAGATGGTATGGAGTACAGTATATACACATATATATGATATTGAGTAATGTAGGATATGTAACATTATATAAATGGCATTGTTTAAAGTGGCTAGTGATACATTATTTCATCGTTCATGGTTTAGAGTACAGTGTATACATTTGATATAAGTATGTCGTAAGTAAACATTATATACAAAATTGTTTAAAGTGGCTAGTGATACATTGTTACATCCACTTCCTATGTTTAAAGTGGCTAGAGATTTAAGTCAGTATGTTTGCAGCAGCCACTCAATGTTAGTCTGATGGCCTTGAGGTAGAAGCTGTTTTTCAGTCTCTCGGTCCCAGCTTTGATGCACCTGTACTGACCTCGCCTTCTGGATGATAGAGGGCTGAACAGGCAGTGGCTCGGGTGGTTGTTGTCCTTGATGATCTTTTTGGCCTTCCTGTGACATCGGGTGGTGTAGGTGTCCTGAAGGTCAGGTAGTTTACCCCTGGTGATGCGTTGTGCAGTCCTCACTACCCTCTGGAGAGCCTTACGGTTGTGGGTGGAGCAGTTGCCGTACCAGGCGGTGATACAGCCCGACAGGATGCTCTCGATTGTGCATCTGTAGAAGTTTGTGAGTGATTTTGGTGACAAGCCAAATTTCTTCAGCCTCCTGAGGTTGAAGAGGCGCTGTTGCGCCTTCTTCACCACGCTGTCTGTGTGGGTGGACCAATTCAGTTTGTCCGTGATGTGTACGCCGAGGAACTTAAAACTTTCCACCTTCTCCACTACTGTCCCCCTCGATGTGGATAGGGGGGGTGCTCCCTCTCCTGTTTCCTGAAGTCCACGATCATCTCCTTTGTTTTGTTGACATTGAGTGAGAGGTTATTTTCCTGACACCACACTCCGAGGGCCCTCACCTCCTCCCTGTAAGCCGTCTCGTCGTTGTTGGTAATCAAGCCTACCACTGTAGTGTCGTCAGCAAACTTGATGATTGAGTTGGATGCGTGCTTGGCCACGCAGTCATGGGTAAACAGGGAGTACAGGAGAGGGCTGAGAACGCACCCTTGTGGGGCCCCAGTGTTGAGGATCAGCGGGGTGGAGATGTTGTTTCCTACCCTCACCACCTGGGGCCGGCCCGTCAGGAAGTCCAGGACCCAGTTGCACAGGGCTGGGTCGAGACCCAGGGTCTCGAGCTTAATGACGAGCTTGGAGGGAACTATGGTGTTAAATGCTGAGCTGTAGTCGATGAACAGCATTCTTACATAAGTATTCCTCTTGTCCAGGTGGGTTAGGGCAGTATGCAGTGTGATTGCGATTGCGTCGTCTGTGGATCTATTGGGACGGTAAGCAAATTGGAGTGGGTCCAGGGTGTCTGGCAGGACGGAGGTGATATGATCCTTGACTAATCTCTCAAAGCATTTCATGATGACGGAAGTGAGTGCTACGGGGCGATAGTCATTTAGCTCAGTTACCTTAGCTTTCTTGGGAACAGGAACAATGGTGGCCCTCTTGAAGCCCGCAGGTTTTGGTAGCAGGCCGTGTCGGTGGCACTGTATTGTCCTCAAAGCGAGCAAAGAAGTTGTTTAGTTTGTCTGGGAGCAGGACATCATGGTCCGCAACGGGGCTGGTTTTCTTTTTGTAGTCCGTGATTGACTGTAGACCCTGCCACATTCCTCTTGTGTCTGAGCCGTTGAATTGTGACTCTACTTTGTCTCTATATTGACGCTTAGCTTGTTTGATTGCCTTGCGGAGGGAATAGCTACACTGTTTGTATTCAGTCATGTTTCTGGTAGCCTTACCCTGGTTAAAAGCAGTGGTTCGCGCTTTCAGTTTTGCGCGAATGCTGCCATCAATCCACGGTTATTGGTTGGGGAAGGTTTTAATATTTGCTATGGGTACAACATCACCAATGCACTTGCTAATAAACTCGCTCACCGAATCAGCATATACATCAATGTTGTTGTCAGATGCTGTCCGGAACATATCCCAGTCCACGTGCTCGAAGCAATCTTGCAGCATGGAATCAGATTGGTCGGACCAGCGTTGAACAGACCTGAGAACGGGCGTTTCCTGTTTTAGTTTCTGTTTGTAGGTTGGGAGCAACAAAATGGAGTCATGGTCAGACTTGCCGAAAGGAGGGCGGAGAATAGCGTTGTATGCATCACGGAAGTTGGAATAACAATAACAATGATCCAGGATTTTACCAGCCCGGGTGGCACATTCGATATGCTGGTAAAATTTCTGAAGCCTTGTTTTCAAATTAGCCTTATTAAAATCCCCAGCCAGAATAAATGCACCCTCAGGATATGTGGTTTCCAGTTTACCTAGAGTGAAATGAATTTCTTTCAGTGCCGTCGATGTATCAGCTTGAGGGGGATGTACACGGCTGTGATTATAATCGAGGAGAATTCTCTTGGTAGGTAATGCGGTCTGCATTTGATTGTAAGGAATTCTATGTCAGGTGAACAAAAGGACTTGAGTTCCTGTATGTTGTTATGATCACACCACGTCTCGTTAATCATAAGGCATACACCCCCGCCCTTCTTCTTACCAGAGAGATGTTTGTTTCTGTCGGCGCGATGCGTGGAGAAACCAGGTGGCTGTACCGACTCCGATAACGTGTCCTGAGTGAGCCATGTTTCTGTGAAGCAAAGAACGTTGCAGTCTCGGATGTCTCTCTGAAAGGCAACCCTCGATCGGATTTCGTCTACTTTGTTGTCAAGAGACTGTACGTTGGCGATTAAAATACTCGGGAGAGGTACACGATGCGCCCGTCGACGTAGCTTGACCAAAAGACCGGCGCGTTTCCCTCTTCTCCGGAGCCGCCGTTGTTTTGAGTCGGCGGGTGCTATCCAGTCTATTGTCCTGGCTGGGGTAACAAACAGAGAATCCTCTTTGGGAAAGTCGTATTCCTGGTCGTAATGTTGGTAAGTTGACGTTGCTCTTATATCCAATAGTTCCTCCCGGTTGTATGTAATAAAACTTAATATTTCCCGGGGTAACAATGTAAGAAGTAATACATAAAAAAACAAAATACTGCATAGTTTCCTGAGAACTTGAAGCGAGGCTGCCATCTCTGTCGGCGCCGGAAGTAAATGGGATATGCTCGGGCACCAGGTGGTCGTGTATATCGATGACATCCTGGTCTATTCGGCAACATTGGAGGGTCACATCGCTCACGTCCAAGTAGTCCTGGAACGCCTCCTGGCTAACCATCTTTTTGCCAAGAGTGAGAAGTACAAGTTTCATCAAGAGGCTGTCTCCTTTCTTGGCAACCAAATCAGCCCACAATGAGTGAAGATGAACATCAAGAAGATAGACGTGGTCAGGTCACTGCCAGTCCCAACCACCATTAACTTCCCTTTATCTGGCACTCCTTTAGGTTCCTTCCCAAGGCAGTATTGTTTCTGTTGTTCATGTCTAGATTCTACGCCTACGATGTATCATTTCATGGTATTTGTTATATTAAACTTAACACCTGCACCTGCTTCTCGACTGTCAGTGAATACGTTACAGATTTCTATATTTTGAAAGTTACAAATCTTGAAAACTTGATCGCTGAAGAGGTAAACATTTAACATTTAGCATGTCAACAGTAGACTAACGAAACATAATTTGTCTTTAAGGCCTTCACTCTCCACTTCCTTACAGTCAGGAAAACCAGGAGTTGTTGAGGACAATCAGGTGAGGTGTCCGAAGGCTTCATGGATGACGTTTTTAATTTATTTGATTGGATGTATTAGGATCTCCATTAACTGACTCCAATGGAGACAGCTAGTCTTACTGGGGTCCGACACATAACGAAAAATACAGTACAGACAAAATACTTTACAATTTACACACATTTTACAACATTAACATGTAGTGTGTGTTGTGCATCTATCAGTTACACATACATGCCAGTACATATACACAAGAATTAGGTCACATGGGGGAGAGGCGTTGTGTCATGAGGTGTTACTTTATTTGTTTTTAGAAACCATGTTTGCTGTTCACTTGCGCTACAGTATATAAGATGGCTCTGTAGAATACCTTACCCTTGAATTTGTTCTGGACCTTGTGTCGGTGTTGAGGCCGACCCAACCGAATGCAAGCCACCACGCCTGTCTTGACTGTCTGTCTTCTGTCCTTTCTGACCTTTTTATGCATCCTGACTCTGGCTATAGAGAGGGCGTGAACCTGGAGAATGTTGGCTTTTACACCTCCAGCACATCACTGGACTTTTATCTTGGTTCTTATGCACAAACTGTTGAGATGGTTTAGCCCCAGGAAAGTTGTTGGCATACTGGGATGAAGGTAGAATATAAAACATGAGCTGGCGCACACCCAGAAACCTGGGTAAACCAGGTTATGTAGACAAAGTGAAATTAGTGCAACCAATGACAATAGTGAGGGGTGTGTCATAATGATTATGTTAATTGGAATGAATTCAGTGAAACTATTAAAAAACAATAGTTTATGGCATATTAGATATATTAGGCTAATACTATCATATGGAAACATAATTGAATATTGTCCATAATATTAGCATCAACATACGTTATGGTTTGTTTCAATTTCACATATTTAATTGTTTCCTATTTCATTCCATGTTTGTTACATGTAATATTTTGGTTCAACCTTAATGCATAATAAGCATCATCAACAGGGGGAACATATTAGGTGTACGCTAATAAGCTTTAGAAAGAATTGATCAATTTATAAGACTTGTTCATCAAAGAAAGAATTGTTCATAAGATGGGCCTGAGATCAAAGTCAATATTCAGACCACTAGGGGTCAATGTTTTTAGATAGGATATCCATTAAGCCTCCCTTTGTAGTGGTAGGATCTCGATGTTACCTCCTCTCCATGGTAGAGCAACATGCTCAATGCCTGTGTATTTGAGGGAGGAGATTGGATGGTTAGCTTCAACAAAGTGAGCTTCTACTGGATAGTCAATGTTCTTACACCTAAATGAGCTGCGGTGTTCCGCTATGCGTTGTTTTAAATGTCTTATCGTTTGTCCTATGTAGGCTTTCCCACATGAACAGGTGATGAGAGAGATTACTCCCTTGGTCTTGCATGAGATAACACCTCTAACAGGGATTTTCCTACCTGTATGTGGGTGTCTGAAGAAGGACGTTTTTATACTGCTATTGCACTGTGCGCATGAGCCACATTTGTAGTTCCTATTTGGAATGGGTGTCTGAGTGGGCTCAGGGGGCATGTCAGATCTCACCCAGATCTCACCAAGCTCCAAAATTGCGACCACGCTTAAATACCACCAGTAGGGGTTCTTTGAAGTGGTGTGCGATTTTTTGTTGTCTGATTGCAGAATATGCCAGTGCTTTTTCAGGATTGCTTTCATTTTCTCTGAACACTTGGTGCACTTGGTGTAAAAGACGGTTGCGTTGTTTTTCTTCTTTTGTCAAGTTTTTAGTAATTTCTATCTTGGTTTTTGAGATATTTTCATCATTGCAGCATCAAGAGTTTTGACCTTGTAGCCTCTCATTTTGAATGTATCCGTCTGGTGCCCACAGATTGAATTTGAGGTATTCAGAGCTCTCGTTTTGTAGAGTTTGGAAATCATTTAGTGCTGACTTCCTTCCCAGAGCACAAAGACATCATCTGTGTATCTTTTCCGTAGGATGATTTTAGAAAGTAGGGAGTGTGTCTCTGTTTTGTAAAGGAGTGCTTCCTCAAATTGTCCCACATACAGGTTTGCATAGTTGGGGGAAAAGGGGGAGCCCATGGCTACACCCCGAATTTGAAGGAAAAAGTCTGACTCAAAAACTAAGTAGTTATTGGATAATACCAGTTCAGTAAGTTGGAAGAGGCATTCATTGGATGGAGCAAGGGTAGTGTCTCTCTGCTGAAGGAAGTGTTTCAGCGCCTGCAAGCCTCCAGTGTGTGGGATGTTAGTGTACAAGCTCTCCACATCAAAAGTGGCCAGCAGGGTGCCCTCTGGTATCCTTCCTAAGCCCACTAACAATGAGATCATGTGACTAGTGTCTTTGACATAAGATGGGAGATTCTCAGCCACCGGTTTAATGTGGTAATACACAAACGTAGAAATGTTGGATGTCAGTGTCGATTGCTGCTATAATGGACCTACCTGGAGGAGGAAACATTTGTTTGTGTCATTTAGCGATTGTATATAAAGATGGTATCTTAGGAAATGTCACACAGAAATTCAACTTATTTTTTGTTGATTTGTCCTACTTCCAAACAGCTTTCCACTGTGGATGAAATATTATGCTGGAATTCTAGGGTAGGGTCATAATTCAGTTTGCGATAGAAGTCATCTTTCGATAGTTGTCGATTACATTAATTCACATAGTCAGATTTGTTTTGTATACAAATTCCTCCTCTGTCACATTTTTTTATAATAACCGAAGGATCTGACTAAGTCTTTAAGAGCCATTATCTCGTCTCTACTCAGGTTATCATAGGATTTGTGCTTCTGTTTGTCTTTCAGTAGGTCACCTACATAATTTTCAACAATCCTACAGAAGGTTTCTATGGATGCATTGCGTTTGGAGGGAGGTAAAAATTAACTTTTTGCTCTAAATGTGGTTCTCTCAGAGTTTTCAGGTATCTCAGCTGGGCTGATGGCTCCATCTCCTCCTTGACTCACAGTAGGACAGGTAAGTCTATTGATTAGCGTGGTAGACCTATGTATAAATCTCACTGAGGATGACATTTCAAGTGGAGTCACTATCAAAGAACTCATGCAATCTCAGATTACGGAAAAACTTGAATAGATCTATCTGGAGGTCATAGTCAGGGTCTTACTTGATAACTATAAGACATTTACAGTGAGGGAAAAAAGTATTTGATCCCCTGCTGATTTTGTAAGTTTGCCCACTGACAAAGAAATTATCAGTATATAATTTTAATGGTAGGTTTATTTTAACAGTGAGAGACAGAATAACAACAGAAAAATCCAGAAAAACGCATGTGAAAATTTTTATAAAATGATTTGCATTTTATTGAGGGAAAAAAGTATTTGACCCCCTCTCAATCAGAAATATTTCTGGCTCCCAGGTGTCTTTTATACAGGTAACGAGCTGAGATTAGGAGCAAACTCTTAAAGGGAGTGCTCCTAATCTCAGTTTGTTACCTGTATAAAAGACACATGTCCACAGAAGCAATCAATCAATCAATCAGATTCCAAACTCTCCACCATGGCCAAGACCAAAGAGCTCTCCAAAGATGTCAGGGACAAGATTGTAGACCTACACCAGGCTGGAATGGTCTACAAGACCATCGCCAAGCAGCTTGGTGAGAAGGTGACAACAGTTGGTGCGATTATTCGCAAATGGAAGAAACACAACAGAAATGTCAATCTCCCTCGGCCTGGGGCTCCATTTAAGATCTCCTCGTGGAGTCGCAATAATTGCAATAATCATGAGAACGGTGAGGAATCAGCCCAGAACTACACAGGAGGAACTTGTCAATGATCTCAAGGCAGCTGGGACCATAGTCACCAAGAAAACAATTGGTAACACACTACGCCGTGAAGGACTGAAATCCTGCAGCGCCCGCAAGGTCCCCCTGCTCAAGAAAGCACATATACATGCCCGTCTGAAGTTTGCCAATGAACATCTGAATGATTCAGAGGACAACTGGGTGAAAGTGTTGTGGTCAGATGAGACCAAAATGGAGCTCTTTGGCATCAACTCAACTCGCCGTGTTTGGAGGAGGAGGAATGCTGCCTATGACCCCAAAAACACCATCCCACCGTCAAACATGGAGGTGGAAACATTATGCTTTGGGGGTGTTTTTCTGCTAAGGGGACAGGACAACTTCACCGCATCAAAGGGACGATGGACAGGGCCATGTACCGTCAAATCTTGGGTGAGAACCTCCTTCCCTCAGCCAGGGCATTGAAAATGGGTCATGGATGGGTATTCCAGCATGACAATGACCCAAAACACACAGCCAAGGCAACAAAGGAGTGGCTCAAGAAGAAGCACATTAAGGTCCTGGAGTGGCCTAGCCAGTCTCCAGACCTTAATCCCATAGAACGTCTGTGGAGGGAGCTGAAGGTTCGAGTTGCCAAACGTCAGCCTCGAAACCTTAATGACTTGGAGAAGATCTGCAAAGAGGAGTGGGACAAAATCCCTCCTGAGATGTGTGCAAACCTGGTGGCCAACTACAAGAAACGTCTGACCTCTGTGATTGCCAACAAGGGTTTGCCACCAAGTACTAAGTCATGTTTTGCAGAGGGGTCAAATACTTATTTCCCTCATTAAAATGCAAATCAATTTATAACATTTTTCACATTCGTTTTTCTGGATTATTTTTGTTGTTATTCTGTCTCTCACTGTTCAAATAAACCTACCATTAAAATTATAGACTGATAATTTCTTGTGAGTGGGCAAACATACAAAGTCAGCAGGGGATCAAATACTATTTCCCTCACTGTAGCTCCTGTTGGATTGAGGGCCCGTCTTGGATCTCAATTGGTAGGTGTTGCGAGGGGGTAGTGGATTTCTTCTTCCCCTGACGTATGTGCCAAACCCTCTTACATGCTGGGGGTGTTGTCCTCGACTTTGTCCCCAGTGTCACAGCCCTCTGTTGTAGAAAAAGCACTCACCGTTGGAAGCAGTCTGTGGAGAGTTAGTGCTGTCTGTGGATAGTTGGTCTGAGGAACCCTGTCTGTCATCGGCTTCTCTGTCATTTTTGTGGTTTCTTTTGCTCAGGATCTCGCCAGAGGTATATTAGTCCATTGTTTTTTTCTTCCAAATCAAGTTTATACTTCTTCGTTTTCCTCTCCTTCAGTTCGGTCGTAATCTTAGTCTGAAGGTCAGCGTTACTCTTAATGAGATCATCCAGTTTGATAGGGTCATTTACACTTTTAGAAACTTCAGAGTGTTTCCTGTCCAATGGTACTAAATATGTGCATATCCTATTTTCTGGGCCTGAGTGGCAGGCATTTTACTTTGGGCACGCCAGACTCTCCAAAACCGTCACCTCTGCTGCTGCTCCCTAAGAAGTTAAGCTCATCTCGTAGAGTTTGCTGTGAATTTTCAACTGAGGTTGCGATCTCGGTAACATCCTTTTTAAATTGTTCAATGATCAGAGTCATCAGGTCAAATTAACATGTATTAACTATAGCACACCATCGTTCACAAAACTCTCTTCAGTGCTTTGGCCAAGTGAAGGCTCTTTTTGCCAACGTAGCCCGCGTGGGATAACTCCATTTTGAACATAGTCACGAAGTGACGATGTGCAGGTGTGTTCTAGTTTTCTTGAATGAACAGTCTTGGAATTCTTTAAAAAGATTTCCTCAAGTGCCTTCTGGCCGATCAAATAGAGACTCTGGGATGAAGGAACAGGGCTTTGAGTTTGGTGGTGCTCCCAGTCCTTGCCAAACTAGGTCCCAAGACACACCAGATCCTCCACATTCTGCACACGTTTGCTAAGTTGGGTGGTAAGGCGAGGATCAGTGTTCTTTAAAATGAGTTTCACCATTTCCTCCTGTTCAGTAATGTTGGCCTTCAATCTCTTATATAGAACTCGATAGGAGAAGGCAAAATCCTGTATTGGCTCTGCTTCACCCTCATCCTCAAAGTTCTCTGAGAGGAAGGCTAAGGAGAATAGTTTCTTAAACTCTTCCCAGGTTGTCAATCTCAGTCAAAAATATATATTTTCCTAATCTTTCTTATGTATCTCAGATATAGGACAGACACTTCAAAACAAACTTCCTTTTGATAATTTTTTCTATATGTTTTACCATGTATTAATCCGTTATTCAACCCATTTCTATGAGCTTATATCAGGAAGGCCACATTCATTGTTTCATCAAATATATATCTATATTTTTTATGTACCTAAAGAGGTCCTAAACTTCAAAATCTCATTCAAAATAGCTAAATGATCCTTAGCATGACCATAAAAAAGCCATATGTTAGGTTAGTTAAGTTGAAATAAAAGATACCAGAAATGTTCCATACGCACAAAAAGCGTATTATTTACATCCCTGTTAGTGAGAATTTCTCATTTGACAAGATAATCCATCCCCCTGACAGGTGTGGCATATCAAGAAGCTGAATAAACTACATGATCATTTTGTAGGTAAGGCCACTCTAAACTGTGCAGTTTTGTCACACAACACACTGCCACAGATGTCTTAAGTTTTGAGGGAGTGTGGAATTGGCATGCTGACTGCAGGAATGTCCTCCAGAACTGTTGCCAGATAATTTAATGTTAATTTCTCTACTAATAAGCCGCCTCCAACGTTGTTTAACTTCTTTGGGAGCAGCGCACGAGGTGACCGTTTTGGAGAGCCTGGCGTGCCCAAAGTAAAATGCCTCCCATTCAGGCCCAGAAAATAGGATATGCACATATTTAGTACCATTGGATAGGAAACACTCTGAATTTTCTAAAAGTGATAACATTTTGTCTGTGCGTATAACAGAACGGATATGGCAGGCAAAAACCCGAGGAATTTCTGTCCTGGAAAAAGTGGTTTTGACAGATTGCCTCATTTAGAACCCCTCCCTTATGAAAATGCCCATATAAGGGCATATGAATGCAGTACCTATTGCTTCCTCTGGATGTCAACAGTCTCGAGAAAGTGTTCTGATTCTTTTTAGATGCTTTTAGAGCAGAGAAGAAGACGAATAAGGAAGTGTCCACGCAGATGTCAATACAAAAAGAATCAGAACACTTTCTCGAGACTGTGGACATCCAGAGGAAGCAATAGGTACTGCATTCATATGCCCTTATATGGGGAGGCCAGTTCCCAGTCATAAGCACTATCTGCAATGAGTCCATGGACATTCACATGACTCTCTCCTAACACACGTTACTATTTTTTTTTTATCCTGCTGCTCAGACACTTTACCTCTGATTGTATGCATATACAGTTGAAGTCGGAAGTTTACGTACACTAAGGTTGGAGTCATTTAAATTCATTTTTCAACCACTCCACAAATGTCTTGTTAACAAACTATAGTTTTGGCAAGTCGGTTAGGAAATCTACTTTGTGCATGACACAAGTAATTCTTTCAACAATTGTTTACAGACAGATTATTTCACTTATAATTCACTGTATCACAATTCCAGTGGGTCAGACATTTATATACACTAAGTTGACTGCGCCTTTAAACATCTTGGAAAATTCCAGAAAATTATGTCATACCGCTCAGGAAGGAGACATGTTCTGCAAATCAATCCCAGAACAACAGCAAAGGACCTTGTGAAGATGATGGAGGAAACAGGTACATAAGTATCTATATCCACAGTAAAACGAGTCCTATATCAACATAACCTGAAAGGCCGCTCAGCAAGGAAGAAGCCACTGCTCCAAAACCCCAATAAAAAAGCCAGACTACGGTTTGCAACTGCACATGGGGAAAAATATCATTTTTTGGAAAAATGTCCTCTGGTCTGATGAAACAAAATGAGAACTGTTTGGCCATCATTATGTTTGGAGGAAAAAGGTCGAGGCTTGCAAGTCGAAGAACACTATCCCAACCGTGAAGCACGGGCGTGGCAGCATCATGTTGTGGGGGTGCTTTGCTGCAGGAGGGACTGGTGCACTTCACAAAATAGATGGCATCATGAGGAAGGAAAATCATGTGGATATATTGAAGCAACATCTCAAGACATCAGTCTGGAAGTTAGAGCTTGATCGCAAATGGGTCTTCCAAATAGACAATGACCCCAAGCATATTTCCAAAGTTGTTGCAAATTGGCTTAAGGATAACAAAGTCAAGGTATTGGAGTGGCCATCACAAAGGCCAGAGCTCAATTCTATAGAACATTTGTGGGCAGAACTGAAAAAGCGTATGCGATCAAGGAGGACTACAAACCGGACTCAGTGACACCAGCTCTCTCAGGAGGAATTGGCCAAAATTCACCCAACTTATTGTGTGGAGCTTGTGGAAGGCTACCTGAAATGTTTGACCCTAGGTAAAACAATTTAAAGGCAATGCTACCAAATACTAATTGAGTGTATGTAAACTTCTGACCCACTGGGAATATGATGAAATAAATAAAAGCTGAAATAAATCATTCTCTCTACTATTATTCTGACATATCACATTCTTAAAATAAAGTGGTGATCCTAACTGACCTAATACAGGGAATTTTTACTAGGATTAAATGTCAGGAATTGTGAAAACTAAGTTTAAATGTATTTGGCTAAGGTGTATGTAATCTTCCGACTTCAACTGTAACTACCTCATCACCAGTATCACTGATATTGTTATTGACATTGTTCTTGTACATACTCTATATTATTGTGTTCTTTCTCTACTGGCATTGAAACTTGTTATTTTTTTCTTTATATTGACACTATCTATTTTAGATATTGCTACTATGCAGGCAACTATTTTGCTGTACCGTTTACACCTTCTGTAGAGACCCATCCAGTTAGCAAGATGTGGCTGGGGGTTATAGCATTTCTATCACATGACCCATCAATTTAGACAATTGTGTCTGTGTAAGAGTCATCTAATATTTATAAAATATTTTCATCTGGAGTCTTTCTGTTTACCTGGAATTTTTCCTTATTTTAGCCTAATACTTTTAACAATGTTTGTCTTCTTTACTACACTACTTACTGTTTTAGCACATGACCTCATATGTGAATCATTAAAGAGATGGGATGGGTGGGGCTGGCTTAAGAGAGTGTGAACAATGATGAATGGGTGTAGACAAAGAGGAGCTCTCCAGTAGGTGATCCAAAAATTCAAGGGTCCTTTTCTCAAAAGTGGGGTTATAAGTTTATCATCCTTCAAAGCAGAATTACTTTCCCATTGTTCCTCAAATGCAGTGTATGATAACGTTAATCATAAATACTACAGTTCTTCAGAGGGAATACTTGCATATGGTGTGTTGGGGGTGGGGTGGGGGTGGAGATGCAGTGAGGTGTTCGGAGTCACTTTGATACAAGGGAAAATTGTTGTTATGGATCTCTTGAGTCATCAACTTCTTTGTATCCAATATACTGTCCATCGTGTCAGGGATAAATTGCATGAATGGCCCCAACAACACACGTAGGCAAGGGGATTTGGAGTCCTGTGCCTAGCTTATCCCCACATAGAACAAAAATAATCTGTAGGCCAGCAAGTGGTATTGTCTGTAAAAGAATGACAAAAACACTAGGCAACTGTATAGTTTGGGTATGGCAAACACAGCTAGCTAGCTCAACATGGCTGGCTTGGCTTGTTTTGGTACTAGCAAGCACTTTTATGGCTAAGCCTGAATCGATCACAGAATTATATTGTACTGAACAACACTGCCTATTGTGAAAAGAGACCTTATATTGATAGTGAGCTAGCGACAGCAAAACAATTTACTCATTTGTCATTTGCCCTCTTGGTGGTTCTGAAGTACGTCCCCAGCACACCTCTATCTATATGTGTGTTGAATCTTTGATGGTCTGCAGTGACCCTCTCCATTAAGAACTGTCCACAATCGAATTCATTGCAGCACAGACATTCCTCCTTCTGTCGGCATGGCTGGACAGCCCCCGCATGTGCACCACCAGTCAGTCTGGCCGTGGCTCCACATCACTGCTTCCTAGTCTGCCAATTCTTATTCTCACTGTCTCAACTCCTCTTCAGTGTATGAATAGGGCAGTATGTAAAACAATATTGAAAACATCCAGCTCTTCTTGGAAAGAGGAATCATCAGATGCAGCCATTGTAATTATGTAGCCATCTCGGATAGATACTGCACAGTAGTAACATACACTATATATACAGAAGTATGTGGACACTCCTTCAAATTAGTGGATTAGACTATTTCAGCCACACCCGTTTCTGACAGGTGTATAAAGTCGTTCACACAGACATGCAATCTCCAAAGACAAACATTGGCAGTCGAATGGCTTTACTGAAAAGCTCATTGGCATTCAAATTGCCACCTTTTCAACAAATCAGTTTGTCAAATTTCTGCCCTACTAGAGCTGCCCAGGGCAACTTTAAGTGATGTTATTGTGAAGTTGAAACGTCTAGGAGCAACAACGGCTCAGCCGCGATGTAGTAGGCCACACAAGCTCACAGAACGGGACCACTGAGTGCTGAAGCACGTAGCGTATAACAATTGTCTGTCCTCGGTTGCAACACTCACTCCTGAGTTCCAAACTACCTCTGGAAGCAACGTCAGCACAATAGCTGTTCGTCGGGAGAATCCATGGCCGAGTAGCCGCACACAAGCCTAAGATCACCATGCACAAAGCCAAGCGTAGGCTGGAGTGGTGTAAAGTTTGTCGCCATTGGACTCTGGAGTTGTGGAAACGCATTCTCTGGAGTGATAAATCACGCTTCATCTGTCAGTCTGACATACGAGAACGCTACCTACCTGAATGCATAGTGCCAACTCTAAAGTTTGGTGTTGGAGGAATAATGTTCTGGGGCTGTTTTTCACGGTTCTGTGCTTCCAAACTTGTGGCAGCAGTTTGGGGAAGGCCCTTTCCTGTTTCATTATTACAATTCCGCCGTGCACAAAGTGAGGTCCATACGGAAATGGTTTGTCAAGATCGTTGTGTAAGAACTTGACTGGCCTGCACATAGCCATGACCTCAAACCCATCGAACACCTTTGGGATGAATCTAAACACTGACTGTGAGCCATGCCTAATCGCCCAACATCAGTGCCCGACCTCACGAATGCTCTTGTGGCTGAATGGAAGCAAGTCTCCGCAGCAATGTTCCAAAATCTAGTGTAAAGCCTTCTTAGAAGAGTGAAGGCTGTTATAGCAGTAAAGGCGGGACCAACTCCATATTTATGCCCATGATTTTGGAATGAGATGTTCGATGAGCAGGTGTCCACATACTGTCATGCTGTAGTCTTTACAAAGCCAGGGAAAATGAGTCAAAGTAAATATCCTGCAATGTCTTGACAGATAGGAATGGCTCTGTTGAACAAGGACAACCATATCCACTCAATGCTTGCGTGAACGTGCAATCGGCAAAACAGAAAAGCCACAATAATTGCTACAATACATGACTCTAATAATTTTTAAATTACAGCAGGCTCAATCAACCAATGGTGTCATTGGTTGAACTCTCCCGGTGCGAAAATTCTATAACCCCGCCATGGTGCATAATTATGTTTGAAACACCTCTCATCACTCACTGGAAAAACACCCCAAATAGTGTCTAGCAGTGAAGTTTCCCTTTAATGGCAGAGCCAGTGGCAGAGGTAAGTACTGAGGGAAGTGCAGGGTGTTGGTCCAGAAGGGAAAAGCACTGCATTACCTCCTGGCCTAGCTCCATTTGAAGGTCTGTGGCCTTCTGTGCTTTGTCTATCTCATTAGATGTCTCCTTTTGAGATTGTGCAATCATAAATCACATTTCCCCTTTAACGTCTTCATGTCATCCATAACATCTTTCAGCTGAGAACACATTTCTACACAACAGAGGTTGACTCCTCTGCTCTTGGTTTTGTCAAACTGTTAATGGTGTGTGTCAATTGTTGTTCCATTTGTCCAGTGAGCTCTAAGACACCTCCCCCACTCTGTCTGGGCAGGGTAGCAGGAAGAGGACAGGGGGAGGGTAATGGTGGAGAGGTTATAGGTGAGCCAAAATCCTGGGGATAAGGTACGATGCTCTCCAACTCCATTACACTCTTACTTGGAAGCTCTCCTCATCAGTGCAATACACATTTATCAACAAATACACAATATCAAGAAATGTATACAAAAACACTAGTAATACAGATTATTAAAAAGAAGACTAATGTTTGAAAATATATACACATAATAATAATATACAGTATAGAATATGAAATGTGCTAGAAATGGTTGAGCACCTTATATACAGTTGAAGTCTGCATACACCTTAGCCAGACATTTAAACTGAGTTTTTCACAATTCCTGACATTTAATCCTATAAAAAATTCCCTGTCTTAGGTCAGTTTGTCACAACTTCCGTCGAATTTGGTCCCTCTTCTTATTTGGGCGGCGTTCGGCTGTCGACGTCACTGGCCTTCTAGCCATCGCCGATCCTTTTTTATTTTATCCATTGGTTTTGTCTTGTCTTCCATCACACCTGGTTCCAATTCCCTCAATTACATGTTGTGTATTTAACCCTCTGGTTTCCCCATGTCCTTGTCCGTAATTGTTTATTGTAAGTGCATGTGCACGTGTGTTTTGGTGCGCGTTGGGTTTTGTACACAATTTTGCTCGTTTCATTTTATGCCGTGGGTTTTGTTTATTAAACTGCTCCGGCTATTACCAAGTTCTGCTTTCCTGCGTTGTTCTGGGATTGATATGCATTTTTAGCACCAAGTACATTCATCTCTAGGAGACAGAACGCGTCTCCTTCCTGAGTGGTATGACAGCTACGTGGTCCAATGGTGTTTATACTTGTGTACTACAGAAGCAGGTGTGAAGACAGTGAGTGAAAATAGTCTCTAAAGTGCAAGTTATTGTCTGTGGTCTTTTGTACAATCATGATATTCTGGGTAGGGCTTCGGTGAACGTGGGCAGTTGCTCCGGTTTCCTTTTGAGAGTGCTTTTCATCCCCATAAGCGTGAATGGCTCTTCTTCTCCAGGCTGATGACACAATCAGGTCCTCAACTCAGAGGCATGCCAGCGTGGGGTGGTCACTAAAATAGATTGGGGTCTTCTGGATCCGTCTTCACATCAGACATCATGTCTTCAGTTGTCCCTTCAAATCTCTGCGTCTTTTCAGCAGAGAGTTATTTTAGGCAACTGGCCAAAGCCTGTGAAATTAGCAGAGACAATAAGTTATTCTGCGGTCTTGAACACTGGAACCTGAAAGTTAAAAAACACACTAAAATCAGTGGAACAAGTGTCACGATCTTCTAGCGGGACAGACCAAGATGCAGCACGGTTTCCAGTGTACATACTTTTATTAACATAACTGGCAAAACAATGCAAAGATCATAACTCCGGCGTGGCTCAACTAAAGCACGCACACACACAAATTAACATGAAAATCCAATGTTAAATTAAACAATGACCCACAACCCCAGTAATGAAAAGAACAAACATATATATGGTTCCCAATTAGAGGTAACGACAATCAGCTGCCTCTAATTGGGAACCATCAAACCAACATAGAAATATAACACCTAGAACACAACACCCTTCTAACCAAAACTCAAACTAAACCCCAGCCTGCTAAACCAGGCCTGGACGTTACAACAAGCTAAGATGAGACAGATGCTGGATGAAAAAGAGCTCCTTCGTCTCAGGAAACAGGAGGACCACTGAAAACTAATAAAATACGCAAATATATGTCAAAATAGCCTCACAAAAGAATACATTATCTAGGATATATTATCTAGGATAATCGAGCATAGATATAATTTAAATACATCACTGATACTTACTTAGATCATGTGAACAAACATGTAATACACACTCAGTATATGTATGATTTCATTTCTGATGGGATCAACCAGTGCTCACAATCAAGACTGAGTCCCTCATGCCACGTGTGTGTGTGTGTGTGTGTGTGTGTGTCTGCTTGTATGATTGGAGCTGCTTCATAGCAAAGTAAAATTCTCCTCCTGGCCATGAAAGTGGCCAAGCCAATGTGAATACATTAGTCAGAGCACTGATGTGGATTTATGCATCACTTTGATGTGTTTTTGTTTGTGACTCACTGTCCCTGACACTGGTGTTATAGCTCGGACTGTCTTAAATGCACACTGAGTAGACAGCAGTCACCCGGGGTTGATAACACCAAGAGAAAAGCTGCCGTTGGAAAATATTTGTAACGAGCAGTCAGAGCTCTGTATCTCATCTCCCTAAACCAGTTTTGGTTTGACAATTATGTTGTAGGAAATGTGCAAAGCAACCATCAATGACTAGTGTGAAACAGAACATGTCATTTTGTCAATAACAGTTCTATGATCTGATATCCTAAATACATTAGATCAAATATGAAGCAGCTGTGCGTATTACATTCAAAATATTATGTTAAATCTATGGGAATTACAAATGTGACTTCAGCTAAATGCTGGTGCCTCCAGTGATTGTCGTTATCATATGAAGTTCCAAGAAAAAACAATAATTGCTCTAGCATGAATATTGTAATAGTTATACAAGTGTAAAATGTTGCATTAGGTGCCTGGTTATAGGAGTCTGGCCTAGTGGTAGTGCTGCCGGCTCCGGGCCACACATACCTGCTGGTGAAGGAGTTAAGAATCCCGCCTCTATCTCCCTCTCTACCGGTCTCCCTCTACCTTCTGTCTGTTGCTGTTCATAAAAAATCAAATTCAAAAAAACATAAAGTACACTGAGTGCACAAAACATTAAGAACACCATCCTAGAATTTAGTTCCGTCAGAACAGCCTCAATTAGTCGGGTCATGAACTCTACAAGTTGTCGAAAGCATTCCACAGGGAGGCTGGTATCACGACTCAGGATATGACCCACATGCAGACACAGGAGGCAGATTATTATATTAAATATTCTGAGAATCGAACTAAGGGACAGGCAAAAGGCAGGTTGAGGGCAGGCAGAAGTTCGTAAACCAGGTCAGAAGCAGGCAGGTACAGGACAGCAGGCTCAGGGTCAGGACAGGCAGAAAGGTCAGTACCGGTAAGACTAGAAAACAAAAACTTGAGAACAGGAGAAACAGGAAACACGCTGGTAAGACCTGACAAATCATGACAAACTGGCAACAGACAAACAGAAAACATAGGTATAAATAGACAATGGGGAAAATGGGAGACACAGGGCTGTGAGAGAGACGTTTAAACTTATTAGGGACGCTAGCGTCCCACCTACAACAACATCCTGTGAAATGCAGAGCGCCAAATTTATATGACAAAAATAAATGGTTGTTTTGTTCGATAAAGTCCCTCTTTATATCCCAAAAACTCCGTTTAGTTGGCGTGTTTTGTTCAGCAATCCACCTGTTCAAAAGGTGTTCAAACATGCAGACAAATAAATCCCAAAAGTACCGGTAAAGTTCGTTGAAACAATTCAAACAAGAATTCTAATCAATCCTCAGGTACCCTAATATGTAAATTAACTTCTTAGGGAGCGGTGGGGCGCTCCCGACACTACCAGGTGAAATGCAAGGCGCCAAATTCAAAATCCAAAAGTTGAATTATTAAACATGCATCAATATACAAGTGTTGCATAGTCATCAAAAGCTCTGCTTCTTGGCAATATCACAGCATTGTCAGATTTCAAAAAGGCTTTCACGGCGAAAGCATCACATTTGATTGTTTGAGGATAGCACCTAACATATTTTTCCATTACCATGAATTCATAAGCCATCTTGGTTCACACATAACACATTTCACAGCGAAAACAAATCAATTACCTTTTGAAGAACTTCTGCTGAGGGCTTCCCAAGTGTCCAACGAAGACAATCCATGGTTCTTTTGTTAGAAAAAGTAATGTATTATATCCATAAATCTCAGTTTGGTTGGCGCTGTCACGTTTCTCTTCTGAAGGGACAGACCAAGACGCAGCGATGTAGCCAGAATACATGATTTAATAATAACACGGGAACAAGACGGAACAAAATAATAACCGGAGAACGTAACGATGAACATAACTGACGAGACAAACACAGCTATGAACATACAATAACCCACGAACCCAGAGTGAAACCTACTAACCTAAATATGGTTCCCAATTAGAGACAACGACACACAGCTGCCTCTAATTGGGAACCATTACCCAACATAGAAATACGACACCTAGAACAAACAAACCCTACACCAAGACAAAACCAAAACGCTCCAGCCTGTAAACTCGGGCCTGGGCGTTACAGGCGCGTTATAATGAGAAAATAGAGCGTTGACTCCTCCATTGAAACGTGAAGAGAACTCGTTCAACTTATACCTATAAACTTGTCCAAGAACAATCAAACATAATTGTAAATGTATCCTTAGGAACACTTATGTATAAATAGTATAATATTTCAACCGGAATATAAACTGGGCGATAAGAAAGGAAAAAAACAAAGAACGCGCCAGCCGGGAGCACGCATTTACTTGTATTGACAACTGCTTGGACACTTCCTTATTCCTCTTCTTCTCTGCTCTAAAAGCATCTAAAAAGAATCAGAACACTTTCTCGAGACTGTTGACATCCAGAGGAAGCGATAGGTACTGCATTCATATGCCCTTATAAGGGCATTTTCATAAGGGAGGGGCTCTAAATGAGGCAACCACTTTTTACAGGACAGAAATTCCTCGGGGTTTCGCCTGCCATATCCGTTCTGTTATACTCACAGACAAAATGTTAACACTTTTAGAAAATGTTTCCTATCCAATGGTACTAAATATGTGCATTTTCTGGGCCTGAATGGGAGGCATTTTACTTTGGACACGCCAGGGTCCCCAAAACGTTCACCTCGTGCGCTGCTCCCAAAGAAGTTAAAAAGTTCCTAGGCGTGCACATCACTGAGGACCTGAAATGGTCCCTCCACACCGACAATAAGATGAAGAAGGCGCAACAGCACCTTTACAATTCG
The DNA here is from genome assembly GCA_030435695.1 of Brachymystax lenok tsinlingensis. Taxonomy (NCBI): domain Eukaryota; kingdom Metazoa; phylum Chordata; class Actinopteri; order Salmoniformes; family Salmonidae; genus Brachymystax; species Brachymystax lenok. The sequence continues at coordinate 7,702,853 of CM059818.1, read as the reverse complement.
GTGCGGTCAGCCCAACACATCCCGGGGGGAACACTGCCTGCCCTCCAGGACATCTACAGTTCCCGCTGTCACAGGAAGGCCAAGAAGATCATCAAGGACCTCAGATACCCAAGCCATGGCCTGTTCACCCTGCTACCATCTAGCAGGCAGATACAGTACAGGTGCATGAAAGCTGGGACTGAGATACTGAAAAACAGCTTCTATCTCCAGCCATCAGACTGTTGAACAGTCATTACTAGCTGGTCTCCGCCTTGTACCCTGCCCTGCACCTTAGACACTGTCACTAGCCGGCTTCCACCCGGTACTCTACCCTACACTTTCGAGATTGCTGCCCCATGCTCTTAGAAAAAAAGGGGTCAAAAGAGTTCTTTGGCTCGCCCCAAAGGCGAACCCTTTCTGTTTCTAGGTAGAAATCTTTTGGGATCCATGTAGAAAACTCTGGGGAAAGTGTTCTACATGGAACACAATAGGGTTTTACCTGGAACCAAAAGGGTTCTTCAAGGGTTATCCTATGGGGACAGCAGAATAACAATTTTAGGTTCTAGATAGCACCTTTTTTTCTAAGAGTGTATGCACAGAGTCATTGAACACTGATCACTTTAATAATATTTACATAATGTTTATTGCTCTGAAATTGTTTCTGTAGTAAATATAAGATTTCCCTGCAACATTATTCAGTTGAAATGTTCTCAACATAACTCATCCATATAACTACTGATGTACATACCTTTTTCCTGCATTGTCCATAATGTCTATACACACCATGTATTTATATTCTGACATTGCTAATTGTGATATTGCTCGTTCTGATATTTCTTAATTTCTTGTTCTTCTTTTCTTCTGAAATTATTTGTGTATTAGTATTGTACTTTTAGACATTTACTGTACTGCTGGAGCTAGAAAAACACAAGCATTTTGCTGCACCTGCTTTAAAATCTGCTAATCTATGTACACGATAAATACACTTTGATTTGATTTATATCCTACTCTATCATCCATCCCCCTACCCTCATTGACTAGCTGCTCATCTTCTGACTCTGTGTCTCCTTTTGACCTTGGCCAAAGAGGTTCACTCTGGATAGTGTATAATACCCTCTGTAATAGAAATCTTAGCCGTGATGTGGCTTTCAATTGAAATGGATCTGCATTTCAGTGCCATTTATACATTGCATGCTTGGCAAGAAGTGTCACTCACAGCCCTCAATCCATTTATAATGCTGACAGACCATTGTTATGAACACAGCACAACGGACCGTAATGAGGTTGACTAATCGATACACTCCAGTTACACCACTTGACAATTTACCAGGAGATAACATTGTCGATGGTGGCATTTGAATACCTTAATGCCTCCTTTAGGTTTGAATCCTAATTTAATTTCCATAACGTTTTGCTGTGCCGTATTGCAAGATTGCATGATAGAGGTGTGGAAATCAGAGTTATGTCGGTTGCAATAACAGTCATATCTTGTTATTTCATGTGGCCAAGCATCTAATCATGATTCTGATGTGTCTGCTGTACTCCAGGAAAACAACAAGACACATCAAGAAATATGCCCAGGTTATGTTCAAGGTTATATATTCCAGGAAATATGTCACGGTTAGTGTCATGCCCAGTCAATTAGCATGAAGTCTCTTGATTACAGATCACCACAGAGCAAATGCATTAATGGTGATGTATTACATTATCAATGCATGTTAAACACAATATACAGTACATAATACAGTGAGTCTTATCTAAAAGCACTATTTGCAGAATCATGGCCACTCTGTGTCCCCAAATGGCACCCTATTCCCTATATAGTGCACCACTTTTGACCAAAGGCATATGTGACATGGTCAAAAGTAGGATGCCATTTGGGACACATACTTTGTTCGACATTGTCATTGAGTCTCCCTCTTCTTGTGTAACGCCCGAGGAGAAAGAGAACTGTTAACTGTCACCTTTTTATGGGATGTAATTAGCTGTCTCAGCCAGGGTTAGATTTATGGCTGGCCACAGTAATGAATTACCCCAGTTGGAAAAAGATGTAGGCTTCAGCTAAGATTTAGGGTACAGATATAGGATCTTAATTTGAGCCAGTTTGCTACAGCAGGAAAACAATCCTTCAGCAAAAGAAAATGTGAAATATGATGTGGATTATAATTAATGGACATTTTTGTTGGTGTTTTTCAAAGTGAAAATTACGAACATTAGAAGAAGAAGAAGTTGTATTTATATAGCGCCTTTCCATAGCTCAAGGTCGCTTTACATTGCACATTACAATACATTCAGAACACCCACACATACATCGCAGTCACATAGAATACACACTACCCAAAATGCATGTCAAACAGATATGTCTTCAACTGGATCTTGAATGCACCCACGGATGAGGTATTGCGTAGTGTAAGAGGTAGTGAATTCCATAATTGAGGAGCATTAACACCAAATGACCTCCCACCTACAGTGGATAACCGGAAACGAGGGACGGTCAACAAACCAAGTTCAGCTGATCTAAGGGACCGAGCAGGGCGGTAGAAGCCTTTTTAAAACTCAAATATACTACAAGTTTGCATTTCCTGTATTGATGGGAAATTCTTAGCAACAAAAGAGTGATCAAATACATATTTGCAATGGCGATTTTTTTATATCTCTCTTTTTCACTCGGGAAACAATTCACACATTACTCCAGAGAGAGTTCATGTGAATGTTATAGAAGCTATTGTTTTCTTCCAACCTCAAAGTCACTATTTTTTCCAATGTCAGGTCACCTGTGACTGTTAATATTCTTTCTTTTTGGGGAAACATTTCCCCTGGATAGATTTTTGCATTGGGTCTGCAAGGGTGGAATAAACATCATTTAGATCCAGAGTAAAAGCCTCGTGGGGATGCAAGCAGTTATGCCGGTTGGACAAAATTAGATCTTTATAAATGGTGACCAAGTGAATTAACTTTGAACACACATACTTCTGAAATAGTTGAAATAGTGTACAATAAGGAACCACACCTGCTTAGAATTACACCTAAACATTTATTCAGACATCCATGATGGCTCTATTTCCAGCTGGTTCTACGGCGGCACAAGTGCCAAACGCACGTTAGTACGCAATTTCAGCATGTAAAAACTGCCGTTTTGCGTTTTCCACCCCATGTGCCAGGTTCAGCAATTTAAATGTCTAATATCAGATTGCTTGTACTGAGGTGGGAGGGGTGGCAATATTTGAGATGTGTCCTTGAAAACAAGGGCAAAACTGACAATTTCATGCAGGGAATTTCAAGAAATCTAATATTAAGGAAGTCTTGAGGTTTTGCTCGCCTGAGGTAGAGGATCTCACGATAAACTGTAGACCACACTATTTACCAAGAAAGTTTCCATCACTATTTTTCGTAGCTGTGTATTTACCACCACAAACCGATGCTAGCACTAAAAAAGCACTCAACGAGCCATAAGCAAACAAGAAAATGTTCAGGCGGAGCCCCTAGTTACCCGGGGACTTTAATGCAGGAAAACATAAATCAGTTTGACCTCATTTCTACCAGCATGTTAAATGTGCACCCAGAGGGAAAAGAACTCTAGAGCACCTTTACTCCACACACAGAGACGCATACAAAGCTCGCTCTTGCCCTCCATTTGGCAGATATGACCATAAGTCTTCCTGATTCCTGCTTACAAGCAAAAACTAAAGCAGGAAGTACCAGTGACTCGCTCAATAAGGAAGTGGTCAGATGACGCAGATGCTAAGCTACAGGACAGTTTTGCTAGCACAGACTGGAATATGTTTTGGAATTCTTCCGATGGCATTGAGGGGTACACCACATCAGACACTGGCTTCATCAATAAGTGCTTCGATGACGTCGTCATGGTGCCCTCAAAGCTCATCACTAAGCTAAGGACCCTGGGACTAAACATCTCCCTCTGCAACTGGGTTGCAGAGGGAGACTTCCTGACGGGCCGCCCACAGGTGGTAGGTAACTACACATCTGCCACGCTGATCCTCAACACAGGGGCCCCTCATGACTGCATGGCCAAGCACGACTCCAACACCATCATTAAGTTTGCTGACAACACAACAGTGGTAGGCCTGATCACCGACAACGATGAGACAGCCTATAGGGAAAGGTCAGAGACTTGTAGCGTCATTCCCAAGAAGACTTGAGGCTGTAATCACTGCCAAAGGTGCTTCAACAAAGTATTGAGTAAAGGGTCTGAATACTTATGTAAATGTTATAATTCAGTTTTCTATTTTTAATTACATTTACAAACATTTCAAAAAAACTATTTTTGTTTTGTCATTATGGGGTAATTTGTGTACATTGATGAGGGGAAAAAACGGTTTAATTGATTTTAGATGAAGGCTGTAACGTAACAAAATAAAAACATTTGTTTTAAAGAATTTAACTGGGAGCTGGGCCCTTACTATCTTTAGCTATGTTACCGTGGCCTTTGCTTTCACTGCCTTTTTTTCCAGTTGCAAGTTTTGGAACATTTATTACAGCAACATAGCACTATGCTTACTCACTTCTTTGTACCCTGCCAGGCTGGTCCCAAGTGTCTGTGGTTGAACTGCAGAAACAGAGGAAGAGCTCATGTTACTTTTCAAAATGTCACCAAAAAAGTAAAAGCATGTTTTAGTCTCTATTAACCTAACTACCTTTTGAACAGAATCCTACTTATGGTGTCTTGAATCTTTTCAGTCATAAACATTTGTTCAAACGGGAACACGATAAAATGCATTGAACACGTACTTTTCTTTTATGGGAGAATTTGCTTTTGTCCAACATGACAATGCAATGGCGGTCACCAACACACATCTGGCCCTGGTGTTTGCCTTTGTCAATCACTTGTAAGTAAAAACAAACATGATACATTTCCATAGCTATTAAAAACCTTAATTAACAACAATAATACAACATTGGTACATTTCAGGGACAATCCAGGCTACACAATAACAGGTGAAGAAAAATGCAAACAGAAAAGAAAATGCAGGACACAGTGATGTAACAAACATTAAGAGACATGACATCTAGCAATTCTGTTGACTTTTTATGTTTCACAAATTTAAAAGATGTATAAAATATTTTTTTTAAATCACAAAATACATTTTCCCACTCCATTTGCATTTATGAATTGGCCAAGAGAATAAATGTTCATACAAGAGTTGACATCGGAACCACTAGCATAATCATGTAATATCATAAAAGGTAAACATTGGTAAATGTGGATATTTTATACATAACCATTCATGAATTTCAAGCCAAAGTTTACTAGCATCAATTATTTAGGATTCAATAGAGTATTGTATTTCCCTATAGGACATAGGCTATATCAATGCAGCACTCACTGTATCTACACTTACCCTGGTAGCCATGATACCATATCTACACTACACAGTGAGTGCTGCATTGATATAGCCTGTCCTATAGGGAAATACATTACTCTATTGAATCCTAAATAATTTATACTAGTAAACTTTGGCTTGAAATATATGTTATCATGGCTACCAGGGTAACTGTAGATATTTTACAACATAAATAGGAGAAATATATTAAATAAATTGAGTAATATTGATAACACTGTACTTCTAAAAAGCCATTCTGGTGAGTGTCTTGCTGCTGTATGCAATGCGATCCTCCATAATGTCTGTTTGCCTCAACCACAGTCCTTGAGAAATCATTCAACAGGAATAGCAAGCTTGTTACCTTTGTTGACTTCACTCAATTCTCAAAACATTCTAAGATCATATGTGACTGGTTTCAGGAAACTAGGCTTATGTCGCGGGTCACTAATTCACAGGAGAGTCATTTGAAAGTAAACTAAATTTTTTTATCAAAATGCGTTTTTTGGTGGAAATGCCTTCTGGAATGTGAACTTTCATGTGCCTTAATAACAAACGTGCATGCCATCTGTTAATATGTTAAATTACGAGCCTAGTTGGTTTAGCCACAGAAAAAGTCAGCAACTTTCCTGCTAGCCATGATTTGCTGAAATAATGAGTGTGCTGAACATGCCGAGAGATGAGTTCAGATTCGTCTGCCATATAGCACACTTCTGTCTATTTGAGCTGGTCAGTCTGTGTAAGTAATTCTGTCTAACACAGCTTTTTTATAGATATTAACTCAGCAAAAAAAGAAACGTCCTATCACTGTCAACTGCGTTTATTTTCAGCAAACTTAACATGTGTAAATATTTGAATGAACACAACAAGATTCAACAACTGAGACGTGTAACTTTCTCACTCATCATTATTCACGATTCATTAAGGATTATCCGTAATCATGGTAGCATCCACATTTACTTAGAAGTGTTTAGAAACATATTATATTCTTACTTACAATAAATGTGACTCCAAAATGACACAATACCATTCATTTCTATTGTGCACAAAATAATCTGAAACACAACCAAAACAGCAATTGCATCCAAACATTTCACAATTCAAAGTCACAAGCTTGATGTGCATGCAACATTTCCCAGGACATCTTATATGTGCAGAAAGCTTAAATTCTTAGCTAAAATTTATAAAAAACAGTTATAGCTTTGTCATTATGGGGAATTGTGTTAAGATTGACGAACAAAAAAAATCTATTTAATCAATTTTTGAAAAAGGCTGTAATGTAACAAAATGTGGAAAAAGTCAAGGGGTCTGAATAATTTCAGAATGCTGTGTACGTAACGTTTGAAGGATGCCACAATTAGGATCTCCAGGTGTGGCACATATGACTGAGCTGCTCCTTGTCTGCCGCTGTGTTGTGATTTTTTGTTGCCTCGTTGAAGATTAGGGAAACATAATCCAATCCGTTCTCATCCTCCCTGACCATGAAGAAATTGACTTTCAGGTCTCTCAGGCCCTTTCTACAAACTCTAACAAGTTGAAGAAGATGAACTTCTAGGAATAACATTGACGGTCAGTTATAATTTTCAAATTAAATTGACAAATTTACTTTGAAGATGGGGAGAGGTAATTTACATTACACAAAAGTATGTGGACACCTGCTAGCCGAACAGCTCATTCAAATCATTAATATGGAGTTGGTCCCCACTTTGCTGCTATATCAGCCTCCACCTTTCTGGGAAGGCTTTCCACTAGATGTTGGAACATTGCTGAGGGGACATGCTTCCATTAAGCCACAAGAGCATTAGTGAGGTCGGGCACTGATGTTGGGCAATTAGGCCTGGCTCGAAGTCAGTGTTCCAATACATCCCAAATCTGTTCGATGGGGTTGAGGTCAGGGCTCTGTGCAGGCCAGTCAAGTTCTTCCACATCTCGACAAATGATTTCTGTATGGACCTTGCTTTGTGCACGGGGGCATTGTCATGCTGAAACGGAAAAGGGCCTTTCCCAAACTGTTGCCACAAACTTGGAAGCACAGGATTGTCTATGTCATTGTATGCTGTAGTGTTAAGTTTTCCCTTCACTGGAACTAAGGGCACGAGCCAGAATCATTTAAAACAGCCCCAGACCATTATTCCTTCTCCACCAAACTTTACAGTTGGCACTATGCAATCGGGCAGGTAGCATTCTCCTGGCATCCGCCAGATTGTAAACCATGATTAATCACTACAGAGTACCCGTTTCCACTGCTCCAGAGTCCAATGGCGGTGAGCTTCACACCATTCCAGCCAACGCTTGGCATTGCACATGGTGATCTTAGGCTTGTGTGCGGATGCTCGGCCATGGAAACCCATTTCATGAAGCTTCAGATTAACAGTTATTGTGCTGACGTTGTTCCAGAGGCAGTTTAGAACTCGGTATTGAGTGCTGCAACCGAGGACAGACAAATTATACGCGCTACTTGTGTGGCTTACTACTTTGCGGCTGAGCCGTTGTTGCTCCTAGACGCTTCCACTTCACAATAACAGCACTTACGTGGTAGCTCTAGCAGGGCAGAAATTTGACAAACTGACTTGTTGGAAAGGTGACATCCTATGATGGTGCCACGTTGAAAATCACTGAGCTCTTCATTAAGGCCATTCTTCTGCCAATGTTTGTCTATAGATATTATATGGCGGTGTGCTCGATTTTATACACCTGTCAGCAATGGTGTGGCTGAAATAGCCGAATCCACTAATTTGAAGGGGTGTCGACATACTTTTGTATATATATAGTGTATGTGTTAAGTGTTTTTTACACAAAGATGAAGTATTTCTATTGACCCACCCCCCCACCTTTGTTTTTTCACTGTTGCTACTCACTGTTTATTATCTATGCATAGTTACTTTACCCTTACCTACATGTACAAATTATTAAGCACAGTGACCAATTTTATATACCTCATAATTGTTGTTTTATTGTGTTAATAATTATTTTTATTTTTTTTACTTTTTTTAGTAAATATTTTTCTTAACTCTATTTTCTTAAAACTGCATTGTTGGTTAAGGGCTTGTAGTAAGTAAGCATTTCACCTGTTGTATTCGGCACATGAGACAAATACATATACATATTTTTTTATTTTAACTACATGCATGATAATCTTTAATGGTTTAGAGTTGAGGAGAAATTGATTACTTCTCTTTTAATATTTTTAAGAAACATTTGTGTGTTGAAAATGCCTATCCACTTGTATAATCTATTTGCATACACTTCAGACAGACATACATACCCCACCATACATGCCACTATGGGTTTCTTCATGGTACCCAACCAAAAAACAGATTTAATTAATCGCTCAGTTAAGTTTAGAACCATATCATCGTGAATGCTTTGCCACCAGAGGTTACTCAGGCAAAAAGCAAGTTTATCTTTATAAAACTGATAAAAAAAACATAAAAATCAAATAGCCTATAAACCAGAGTTACACTGTTAGCACTGAGGCGGTGTGCAATAGTAGGAAGACCACTTTATGCAGCTCACCGTGCTCCAATGTAAATAGCATGAGTGAGTCTACCTCTACCTCTGATAAGCTTCCCAGTAAAGCATTAAAAACAATGAAGCAACCCAGAAAAGTGCTAAAACTAGCCCATATTAACATATGTAGCCTAAGAAACAAGGTCCACGAAGTCAATAACTTGCTTGTAACAGATGACATTCATATTCTGACTATCTCTGAAACTCACTTAGATAATACCTTTGATGTTGCGGTCTATATTCAGAACCACATTCCTGTACAGCTTAGAGACAGTCTAATGTTAAATACTGTTGAAGTAATATGGCTACAGGTTCATCTGTCTTGTGGGAAGCTGCTATAGACCACCACGTGATATCAGTCAGTATCTGGATAATATGTGTGAAATGCTTGATAATGTATGTGATATCAACAGAGAATAATATTTTCTGGATGATTTAACTTAGGGAGCGGCAGGTGAGGTGACGGTTTTGGAGTCTGGCGTGCCCAAAGCAAAATGCCTGCCACTCAGGCTCAGAAAATAGGATATGCACATAATTAGTACTTTTGGATAGAAACACTCTGAAGTTTCTAAAAGTCTTAACATAATGTCTGTGAGTATAACAGAACTCATTTAGCAGGCAAAAACCTGAGAAAAAAACATCCGGAAATCAGTTTCTGGTGACCTTTGGCTCTGTTAGACACACTCCCTATTGAATCCATTTGTTACCAGGACTGGGACTGCAGTACCTATGGCTTCCACTAGATGTCAGCAGTCTATATACAAAGACTCAGAGAGATTGGAGTAAACACAATGAATAGGTACAGGAAATGGCATGGGGACCTGAAATGTCAAAAAGTTTCTCGGGTGCGAGTCTGGCTGGAGCGCTCCACATTATTTTACTTATATAAGGTATAGATGACCATCCGAGTGAAATAGTATCACTAATATTCATAAAAGGATAGCTAAGGATGCATTTTAACTGGTATTTGACTTGTTTAGGAAAAGTTTATAGGTATATTTGAATGCGTTCTCTTCACGTTTCAATGGGCGATTCGAAGGTGGATTTTCTGATCATAATGCACCAACCAAACAGAGATTTATGGATATAATGAATGACTTTTTCTAACAAAAGAACCATGGATGTCTTCGTTGGACACTTGGGAAGCCCTCAGCAGAAGTTCTTCAAAAGGTAAGGGATTTGTTTTCGCTGTGAAATTTGTTTTGTGTGAACCGCGATGGTTTATGAATTTATGCTAATGCAGAAATATTGGAGGTGCTACCCTCAAACAATCAAATGTTGTGCTTTCGCCGTAAAGCCTTTTTGAAATCTGACAATGCTGTGATATTGCCAAGAAGCAGAGCTTTTGATGACTATGCAACACTTTTATATTGATGAATGTTAGCGCCCCACTGCTCCCTAAGTAGTTTTAAATATTGACTGGCTTAGGAAAACCAAAGTTCCAAAGGCTGGGCCTAATTTAGTGCTGAAGAGGTCATACAATACGTTTTGTAGTCATTCATATGTTGATGATGTAAAGAATATTTTCTGGTCTGTGGTGTGTAATGAGGAGCAACCAGACGCTGCACTTTACATATTTATGAAAGTACTTATTCCAGTTACTAATAAGCACACCCCATTAAGAAAATTTAAAAATTCTATGGTTGAGAGGGATGAGGCAAAAGGTATGGCAATTAAGTCTGGCAGCCCATCTGATTGGCAAACATACTGCAAATTTAAGAAATCATGTGACTAAACTAAATAAAAATGAACTACACTATGAAACAAAGATATATTATATAAAGAATGATAGAAAAAAGTTTTGGGGCACCTTAATAACTTCTTCAGGCTAGGGTCCTTTTTTCTGAATTTCTGCCTGACTGACGTGCCTAAAGTAAATTGCCTGTTACTCAGGCCCAGAAGCCAGTATATGCATATATTTGGTACCATTGGATAGAAAACACTGCGTTTGTAGAAATGTTAAAATAATGTATGAGGCTATAACACAATAGATATGGTAGGAGAAAATCCAAAGAAAAAACAACTGGAAATTTTGTTTTTTGGAGAGGCCATGCTCTTACATTAGAACCTAAATCCAGCTCCCAGATTACATTTTCTATGGCTTCCACTAGGTGTCAACAGTCTTTGTTCAAGGTTTCAGGCTTGTTTTGTCCCAAACGAGGAAGAGCCAACCAAACGGAGATTTATGGATATAATAAATGACTTTTTCTAACAAAAGAACCATTGGATATCTTCGTTGGACATTTGGGAAGCCCTCAGCAGAAGTTCTTCAAAAGGTAAGAGATTTGTTTTCGCTGTGAAATGTGTTTTGTGTGAACCGCGATGGTTTATGAATTTATGCTAATGGTCACATATTTGAAGGTGCTACCCTTAAACAATCAAACGTAGTGCTATCGCCGTAAAGCCTTTTTGAAATCTGACAATGCTGTGATATTGCCAAGAAGCAGAGCTTTTGATGACTATGCAACACTTGTATATTGATGAATGTTTAATAATTCAACTTTGGATTTTGAATTTGTCGCCTTGCATTTCACCGGGTAGCGCCCCACCACTCCCTAAGTAGTTAATGGAAGCCTATCAAATATAATCCAGTTAGAATCAGGAATTCCCCAGGGTAGCTGTTTAGGCCCCTTGCTTTTTTACTAACGACATGCCACTGACTTTGAGTAAAGCCAGAGTTTCTATGTATGCAGATGACTCAACACTAAACACTTCAGCTACTACAGCGACTGAAACGACTGCAACACTCAACAAAGAGCTGCAGTTAGTTTCCGAGTGGGTGGCAAGGAATAAGTTAGCCCTAAATATTTCTAAAACTAAAAGCATTGTGTTTGGAACAACACGCACAAAACCCTAAACCTCAACTAAATCTTGTAATAAATAATGTGGAAATTGAGAGAGTTGAGAAGACTAAACTGCTTGGAGTAACACTAGATTGTAAACCGTCATAGTCAAAACATATTGATGCAGTAGTAGCTAAGATGGGGAGAAGTCTGTCTATAAAATTAAGTGATGCTCTGCCTTCTTAACAACACTGTCAACAAGGCAGGTCCTACAGGCCCTAGTTTTTCCGCACCTTGACTACTGTTCAGTCCTGTGGTCAGGTGCAAAAAAGGACTCAGGAAAATTGCAATTGGCTCAGAACAGGGCAGCACGGCTGGCCCTTGGATGTACACAGAGAGCTAATATTAATTAATTAATGAATCTCTCCTGGCTGAAAGTGGAGGAGAGATTGACTTCATCACTACTTTTATTTATGAGCGGTATTGACATGTTGAACGCACCGAGCTGTCTGTCTAAACTACTCGGACACCCATGCATACCCCACAAGACATGCCACAAGAGGTCTCTTCACAGTCCCCAAGTCCAGAACAGACTATGAGAGGCACACGGTTCTACATAGAGCCATGACTACATGGAACTCTATTCCATTTAACTGATGCAAGCAGTAAAATATGACTTAAAAAACTGATAAAAAACATCTTATGGAACAGCGGGGATTGTGAAGCAACACACACATTGGCACACACACACACACACACACACACACACACACACACACACACACACACACACACACACACACACACACACAATAACATACGCACTATACATACACGTGGATTTAGTACTGTAGATATGTGGTAGTGGTGGAGTAGGGGCCTGAGGGCACACAGTGTGTTGTGAAATCTGTGAATGTATTGTAATGTTTTAAAATTGTGTAAACTGCCTTCATTTAACTGGAACCCAGGAAGAGTAGCTGCTGCTTTGGCAGATACAAATACAAATAGAACTGTATAATAATATGTACTGTATATATGAATAGTGTGTAAATTGTATTTTTGTTGTTTCTTGTTGTCTTTCTAATGTATAACTCTTATTAAAAATATATATTTTTGAATTTGATGTAATATCTTGTGTTGTTCTTGTCTATAACTACTCTGTACTGCATGCATGTGATGGATGCCTCACTTAGGATCTCCAGGTGTGTCATACATGACTGACCTGCTCCTTTGTTGCCTTGTTGAAGAGTAGGAACACATAATCCAATCCGTTTTCATCCTCCCTGACCATGAAGGAATTGAGTTTCTGTTCTCTCAGGCCCTCTCTACCAACTCTAACAAGTTGAAGAAGCTGAACCCTTAGGAGTAACATTGGATGATCAGTTATCATGGTCAAGTCATATTGACAAAGTTGTTGTGAAGATAGGGAGAGGTATGTCTGTTGTAAAAAGATGATTTGTGTTTTTGACACAAAGATCAACTGTACTAGTAGTTCTGGTCTTGTCCCATCTTATTGACTATCCGGTAATATGGTCAAGTGCAGCAAAGAAAGACATAGCAAAGCTTCAGCTGGCTCAAAACAAAGCAGCATGCCTTGCCCTTAACTGCACGTACAGAACTAACATCATCAACATGCATGACAGTCTTACATGGTGGAGGGTTGAGGAAAAATGGACTACTTCCCTTTCTAGTTTTAACCTCTTAGCGCGCCGATCCCTTTAGCGGGATCGTTTTCAGAGCAAACATAACGCGCCAAATTCAAAATACATATTCGTAATACATATTCGTAATATTTAACCGATATACAAGTGTTGCATAGTGTTGCATAGCCATCAAAAGCTCTGCTTCTTGGCAATATCACTGCGTTGTCAGATTTTAAAAAGGCTTTACGGCGAAAGCACTACATTTGATTGTTTGAGGCTAGTACCTCACATATTTTCCACATTAGCATAAATTCATATCCAGCTCGGTTCTCAAAATATCCATATCACAGCTAATATAAATCGCTTACCTTTCAAATAACTTCTTCTGAGGTCTTCCCAAGTGTCCAAACAAGATAATCCATGGTTCTTTTGTTAGAAAAAGTAAATAATTATATCCATAAATATCCGTTGTTTTTGGCACGTTACGTTCAGCTACTCCACCAAGCATTGTCAGTCTACTCGCCCGTTTTACAGTGAAGGGATCGCGTTCAAATTATACCTCTCATCTTTTCACAAACAAATCAAATATCATTAATAATGCATCCTTATGTATTCTTTTATGAATAATAGCGATCATATTTTACAAGAACGGTAAGTGAAACGTTAAAAGGCGAAAAAGAAAGTTGGTCGCGCATGGGCGCGTTCACGTTCGTGAACGTGCACGCCTGTTTACCTATTTTCCCTACCCGTAGTAATTCTCTCTCTCTAAGGATCTGGTCAGAGCTTTTTCCTCCATACCCTTTCCAGAGACTGTTGACATCTAGTGGAAGCCATAAGTACTGCAACCTCGGTCCTATTCCCCATAGAAAATATTACATGGGCTTCAAAATGAGAGGAGAGCCAAAGAAAAATAAATTCCGGACAGAAATTTCTCTGGTTTTTGCCTGCTAAATCTGTTCTGGAATAGCCACAGACTATATCTTAATGGTTTTATAAACTTCAGAGTGTTTCCTATCCAATAGTACTAAATATGTAAATATCCTAGTTTCTGGCCATGAGTGGTAGGCATTTAACTTTGGGCACGTCAGACAGGCGAAAATTCGGAAAATGGGACCCTAGCTGGAAGAGGTTAAGAACATTTATGTGTTGGAAATGCCTTAGCACTTGTATAATCTATTTGCATACACTTCAAACAGACATACCCCACCAGACATGTCACTATGGGTTTATTCATGGTACGCAACCCAAAAACAGATTGAATGCATGACTCATTTATGTATAGAGCCATGTCATCGTGGAATGTTTTGCCACCAGAGGTTACTCAGGCAAAAAGCAAGTTTAGCTTGAAGAAATAAGCTAAACTTGTCATGTCTCTCCTCTTTCTAAAGATCTAATTTAACTGCACTGTATATAAGAATATGTATACTAAAGAAAAATATAAATGCAACATGCAACAATTTCAATGATTTTCCTGAGTTACAGTTCATATAAGGAAATCAGTTAATTAAAAATATTTTTTTAGGCCCTAATCTATGGATTTCACATAACTGGGCAGGGGTGCTTAGGCCGACCAACTTGGGAGCCAGGCCTACCTGCTCGGGAGCCAGTCCCAGCCAATCAGAATTTGTTTTTTCCCCACAACAGGGCTTTATTACAGAAATAAATAATCCTCTGTTTCATCAGCTGTCCGGGTGGCTGGTCTCAGACGATCCTGCAGGTGAATAAGCCAGATGTGGAGGTCCTGGGCTGGTGTGGTTACATGTAGAGGCCTGGTTGGACGTACTGCCAACTTCTCTAAAATGATGTTGGATAAATTAACATTCAATTCTCTGGCAACAGCTCGGGTGGACATTCCGGCAGTCAGCATGCCAATTTTGTAATTTCATGCATTTGTATGTTTATGTGGACCACACGAAGAGTTGCTGCTGCATGTGCAGTAGCTAATAGGGATCCTAATAAACTCAACTCAACTCTGCCTCGCCAGCAGCTGGATGGCTAGCCACACTTTGCACACCAGACCTGTGGCTGTGATTGGAGAGAGCACAGGTGAGGCATTTAGCTTCTGCAGGTCCACTGGGGAAATGGCAGGATGATGTTACCTGTGCTTTTGTTTATGACTGTATGTTTTCAGCATGGATGTGAAAACATTGTTTGATGTTTTTAAGTTCTTGTTCACTATAATATTGATTGTATGTCGACGTCCCAGTGTCCCAATGCTGCCTGCATAGTGCTCAGCATAAACCTGCGGAGGGTTTCATTTATTTTATTTTCTGCCAATTTAAAGTCAACACAGAGTGGACAGCCCAGTCACTGAAAACTGTCAAGGTCCAACTGGTGACATTTTTTGTATTGCCCTCCTTCTTGTCACTTTCAAAAACTTAAAACATTGGCAAGTTCGCTAATTGTAAAATATTACTGATAGGCTGTAATTGATTAATCTAACAGTAAATTAAAGGTCCTAAAACTTTTCCAATGGTAGGCTTACTATCACTCACCGTGCACCTCGCGCGCTCTGCATCTCAAAGACGAACCAGAAACTTTGGTTTTTAAATCGCTCATAATTGAGATTTGAGAAATAATATTTAGACCCCTAGAAAGCTGATACCCTCCTCACTTCAACTAACAACAGCATACCAGTTTTTAAAGTGTTTTACCCGCGATTACATTTTGAAAGAACACATTTTCTCTCCCTCTAAATAGAGTGCCCAGCTGGAGGGAGAGAGAGTATGAGTGAGCCACAGCAGGCAGCCTGGCGAAATGGGCACTGTCAGGGGCAAGGCAGGCACTTTCATGGCAGAAATTAATGCACTTTACCTTAGGTTTGTTTGATCAAATAATGGTTTTAGCCACCCAAAAATAAGACGTTTTGAGTGAGGAGACCAGCTAGAATATGTAAGTCACAATGATGTGACCAATTAAAAATGTAAATCGCACAGCCAAGAATGCTAACCTCTGCTGTTATTGTAATAACGCATCATTATTCACGATTCATTCAGGATTATCCGTAATCATGGTAGCATTCATGTTAATGTAGAAGTATTTGAAATGTATTCTATTCTTATTTACAATAAAAGTGACTCCAACATGACACAATACATTATTTACCATTCATTTCTATTGGGCACAAAATGATCTGATTTACAACCAAAACAAACAGCAAATGCATCCAACAAATTTGTAGTCACAAGCTTGATGTAGTCATTGCATACTATGAATATGAGACCAAATACTTACATGTTTTACTATTTTAATACACATAAGTGAATTTGCCCAAATACTTTTGGTCCCCTAAAATGGGGGGACTATGTACAAAAAGTGCTGTAATTTCTTAACGGTTCACCCGATATGGATGAAAATACATTTAAATGAAAGCTGACAGCCTGCACTTTAATCTCAGACACAGTATCATTTTAAATCCAAAGTGCTGGAGCCAAAAATATATAATAACATCACTGTCCCAAAACTTTTGGAGCTCAATGTATGTTCAATCACTATGACCTTGACCTTTCGTCAGTATTCCAAAATTAAATCAAATAAAATTTTATTGGTCACATACACATGGTTAGCAGATGTTAATGTGTAGCGAAATGCTTGTGCTTCTAGTTCCGACCATGCAGTAGTATCTAACAAGTAATCTAAAAATTTCACAACAACTACCTTATACACACAGTGTAAAGAAATGAATACGAGTATGTACATATAAATATATGGATGAGCGATCTCTGACCGGCTGGGGCAAGATGCAGTAGATGGTATAGAGTAAAGTATATACATATGAGATGAGTAATGTAGGATATGTAAACATGATATACAAAATTGTTTAAACTACTTAGGGAGTGGTGGGGCGCTAGCCTGAGTGGGAGGCATTTTACTTTGGGCATGCCAGACTCTCCAAAACCGTCACCTCGAGAGCTGCTCCCTAAGAAGTTAATGTGGCTACTGATACATTTGTTACATCCAATTTTCTATTATTTAAAGTTGCTAGAGATTTAAGTCACTATGTTTGCAGCAGCCACTCAATGTTAGTGATGGCTGTTTAACAGTCTGATGGCCTTGAGATAGAAGCTGTTTTTCAGTCTCTCGGTCCCAGCTTTGATGCACCAGTACTGACCTCGCCTTCTGGATGATAGCGGGGTGAACAGGCAGTGGCTCGGGTGGTTGTTGTCCTTGATGATCTTTTTGACCTTCCTGTGACAACGGGTGGTGTAGGTGTCCTGGAGGGCAGGTAGTTTACCCCCCGTGATGCGTTGTGCAGTCCTCACTACCCTCTGGAGAGCCTTACGGTTGTGGGCGGAGCAGTTGCCTTACCAGGCGGTGATACAGCTCGACAGGATGCATCTGTAGAAGTTTGTGAGTGTTTTTGATGACAAGCCGAATTTCTTGCGCCTTCTTCACCACGCTGTCTGTGTGGGTGGACCATTTCAGTTTGTCCGTGATGTGTACGTCGAGGAACTTCAAGCTTTCCACCTTCTCCACTACTGTCCCGTTGATGTGGATGGGGGGGGGGGGTGCTCCCTCTGCTGTTGTCTGAAGTCCACGATCATCTCCTTAGTTTTGTTGACGTTGAGTGACACCACACTCCGAGGGTCCGCACCTCCTTCCTGTGGCCGTCTCGTTGTTGTTGGTAATCAAGCCTACCACTATAGTGTCGTCAGCAAACTTGATGATTGTGTTGGAGGCGTGCTTGGCCACGCAGTCATGGGTGACCCAGTTGCACAGGGCTGGGTTGAGACCTAGGGTCTCGAGCTTAATGACGAGTTTGGAAAGTACTATGGTGTTAAATGCTGAGCTGTAGTCGATGAACAGCATTCTTACATAGGTATTCCTCTTGTCCAGATGGGTTAGGGCAGTGTGCAGTGTGATTGCGATTGCGTCGTCTGTGGACCTATTGGGACGGTAAGCAAATTGGAGTGGGTCTAAGCTGTCAGGTAGGATGGAGGTGATATGATCCTTGACTAGTCTCGCAAAGCACTTCATGATGACGGAGTGAGTGCTACAGGGCAATAGTCATTTAGTTACCTTAGCTTTCTTGGGAACAGGAACAATGTTGGCCCTCTTGAAGCATGTGGGAACAGCAGACTGGGATGAGGATTAATTAAATATGTCCATAAACACACCAGCCAGCTGGTCTGCGCATGCTCTGAGGACACGGCCAGGGATGCCATCTGGGCCGGCAGCCTTGCGAGGGTTAACACGCTTAAATGTTTTACTCACGTTGGCTGTGGTGAAGGTAACCCCGCAGGTTTTGGTAGTGGGCCGTGTCTGTGGCACTGTATTGTCCTCATAGCGAGCAAAGAAGTTGTTTAGTTTGTCTGGGAGCAGGACATCGTGGTCTGCGACAGGGCTGGTTTTCATTTTGTAGTCCATGATTGACTGTAGACCATGCCACATTCCTCTCGTGTCTGCGCCGTTGAATTGTGACTCTACTTTGTCTCTATACTGACGCTTAGCTTGTTTGATTGCCTTTCGGAGGGAATAGCTACACTGTTTGTATTCAGTCATGTTTCCGGTCGCCTTACCCCTGGTTAAAAGCAGTGGCGCTTTCAGTTTTGCGCGAATGCTGCCATCAATCCACGGTTTCTGGTTGGAGAAGGTTTTAATAGTTGCTATGGGTACAACATCACCGATGCACTTGCTAATAAACTCGCTCACCGAATCAGGGTATACATTAAATCCAGCAGCCCAAATTGCATTTTCTGAGATATTTTTTTTTTTTTTTATCTCAGCATCTACTCAAGTAATTTTTATTATGATTGGCTCAAATATGTAAAATGATATGGCCTTGGACCCACTGAGGTATTGTATAATTGGTGACCGGAAGTTGAAAATTGTCTCTCTCTCTCATATGGGTTGCCGACCCCTGGTTTAGAAGATATAACTGAGGGAGCAAAGGGCTGAAATCACCGGCTAAATCTTTGACATTTAAATTCCTATTTACTCTGTTCCATCTGACTGCGCAATCCACTGTCTCATCAGCTCAGCCAGGCAATTTATAAAATTGATCTCCACTATAAAAGCATCTAGACATGATCTCACATTTCTTTTAGACTAACATTTAGTGTAAAGTTTGTTTAAACCTTGCTGTCTGTCTCTCTGACATTTGCAACATTGTTTCAATATTCAAATTCGATTCCAGCTGTCCCATAGCAATGAATGTGTCTGCAGTCGGGATGAGACAGACAGCCAGGCAGCTTTTCTCATCCAGTCGAAATCATGAATCATTATTATTTTTATGGATACATACAAAGAACTATCAATAGAAAACAGGTAAAATGAAACGAAGTGCAGCTAGTTTGCATTTTTCCAGCTTTAGTTTGAATTGATTGTGTTATTCAGCTCCTCTGAAAAACAGTGTCCTGACAAGAGAGCACATTCTTTATGCCAGGTGAAATTGTGCATCATTAGCTCATTGTTATGAATGATCCAAATAAATGTCACTGCAAAACAGCTTAAACAAATGGAAATTCAGCAGCTTTTCTGTTATTCTGGCTGCACTGTTTGATGTGACTGTAAGTTAGCCATAGCTGGCTAGCTTGCAAGCAAGGGATAAGAACATTGCCAGCCGGCATGGCAATAGAACAATAAGAACCAATGACTGGGTTGCGTCCATTGATAAAGAACAAAAAGACTTAACGACTGTGACGCGTCTTTGGCAACTGAACCTATAAAACGAACGATCAGCCGGCTTGGGTAGCAACCCTAGATTTGTGTCGGGACTATATATTGTGGAAGGATGAATTGGTATGAATAAATTCATCAAAATAATGTTTTAATTAAAATATGTACATTTTTATTTTAATATGTTGTTAACCCTTTGAATAAAAGTAATAATGCCCTCAAAGCCGGTATTTGGCTCGACTTCGTCTTGGGCCTAACAACACCTGTGCCAACATATCCTCCAAACACCGGCTTCTCAAGTATTATCACTTAAATAGACATGGTCCCCCTGGTGAGGCAACAACCATCTCAGTTAGTTCACGTGACAGACAGGAATTTATAGACACAATTAAAATATTCCTTATCAATCATGAACATCCAATTCTCATGGGAAGCTTCAATTGCTGGAGAACACTGAATCCAGCAAATATCTAATCGAGGATCAACCATCCATCAATTCTTAAGTAAGAAGTATCCTCACTGCATAATGCTGAATAGTTTTGTTGATATATTTCAATGTTAAACAAATTACTTTAATCCTTAACATTATAATTAAAATGGCTGCTGTAGTTGTGGCTATTTCCAACGATGCAAAAACGGATGTCAAGAAAAAGAGACCTAGAGCAAGGTTGTGGGTCGAAATGCCCCAAAGCAGACTTTTTTACCTGTTTTTATCATGGAGAGAGAAATCCTGACAAAGGAGGAGGCCATAGCCAACCACATTAAGGAGGAGGAGCTCTACTACAGTCTCATACAGGAAATTCATCCAAACCACTTGAGGTCAGTACAGAGAGTACATGCACTCTGGCATATATATATTCTCAGTAAGGAAGCAAGGGCAAAGCTTCTGATCAGAGGAATAACAGTCAGAGGAAAACATGTTGTGTTCAAAGAGAATAATCCGTTCAGTTTGAAGTCGCACATGGCTGACCACAACTCAGTTCAAGTTACAATTAAAAACTACCTGAATCAGCAGATGATAGTGTTGTGACTGAGTTTCTGGCTAAATCTGGATGTAAGGTGGTGGGGAGAGTGATGAGGCGCATCATAAGATACAAGGGTCAACTTACAAACTGCTCCAATGGAGATCGTTTTGTATATGTTGAGGCAGCACGGTCTGTAAAGATGGGCCATCACTGGATAAAAGTGTTTTATGATGGACAAGGTCCTGCGCGTAGACAGGACTGGCTGACACAATCCCACGTTAGAGGGGGTCACGAGATGGTAGAGTACAGTCCTACTGCACTGAACAACAAAAGGTGCATAGAGGAAACTTTTTCACACTATGTACAGGACAACAATCCTGTTCCCATAAGTAGGGCAGACGTATCACATATCTCAGCGAAATGACTGAACGTGAGTCTGAGGTTGATGAGGATAATTCCTCGGCTCCCAAGGACGAAGACTGGAGTTGATGAAACATTGGAGTTGGTACCTGGTGAGCCTGAGTCTGCAACAGTGACCTCTCATTCCAAGAAAAAGAAGAAGAAGAGAAGAAATGCTAAAAATTAAGCTGGGAAAGTGGCTACTGAGACCAGTGACAATCATAACCCAACAGAAAACCTTGAGATTTATAAGGGACCCCGAAGATGGTGCAACTCTACAAAAGATGGCAGCCAAACATCAATGCTGGCCTTCATTCAAAGCCCGCGCTACGTCTCTCCCTCCGCATCGACTCTACGACTGCTCTATTGACCTTCTTGCAGGCACTACACCATCCCGGGGGCGGCGTTACTCCCTGTCAGGTCCGGAGACCAAGGCTATGGAGGAGTACATTGAAAACTCTCGTGCTGCAGGGAGGATTCGTCCATTGGCCTCTCCCACCGGCACAGGGTTCTTCTTTGTGGAGAAGAAGGACAAAACCTTGCACCCGTGTATCGACTACAGCGGCCTAAATTACATCGTGGTTAAAAACTGTTACCCTCTACCGCTCATCTCCTCTGCTTTCGACCCTCTTCAGGGAGCGACCATATTCTCTAAGTTAGACTTTCGGAATGCCTACCATCTGGTTCGGATATGGGAGGGAGATGAGTGCAAAACAGCCTTTACCTACTTAGGGAGCAGTGGGGCACTAGCTCCCGACACTACCCGGTGAAATGTAAGGTGCCAAATTCAAAATCCAAAAGATGAATTATTAAACATTCATCAATATACAAGTGTTGCATAGTCATCAAAAGCTCTGATTCTTGGCAATATCACAGCGTTGTCAGATTTCAAAAAGGCTTTACGGCGAAAGCACAACATTTTATTGTTTGAGGATAGCCCCTCTCATATTTCCTGCATTAGCATAAATCCATAACCAAAGCGGGTCTCATAAAACGCATAAAATCGCTAATATAAAATCCCTTACCTTTCGAAGAACTTCTGCTGAGGGCTTCCCAAGTGTCCAACGAAGACATCCAATGGTTATTTTGTTAGAAAAATGTATTATATCCATAAATCTCAGGTTGGTTTGGCGCATTATGTTCATAAAATACAGCGTCCACTCGCCCATTGAACCGTGAAGAGAACACGTTCAACCTATACACTTGTCCTAGAACAATCAAACATCATTGATAATGTATCCTTAGGAACACTTTTATGTATATTTACTATAATATTTCAACCGGATTATAAACTGGACGATAGGAAAGGAAAAAACCACAGCGGCGCGCGAGCCCGTGAACGCGCCTCCTCTTCTGTTTACATCCAGTGACTAGTTCGAAATTCTTCTTCTATTACCATCCAGAGCAACCTAACATCACCAAACACTGTCTAGAGACTGTTGACATCCAGTGGAAGCAATAGGTACTGCAATCTTACTCCCATATATGGCTGTTTTCAATAGGGGAGGGGTTCAAAATGAGTCAATGTGTCAAAAACACTTTTTCCAGGACAGAAATTCCTCAGGTTTTTGCCTGCTAAATCAGTTCTGTTATACTCACAGACAATATTTTAACATTCTTAGAAACTTCAGAGTGTTTCCTATCCAATAGTACTAATTATGTGCATATCCTAGTTTCTGGGCCTGAGTGGCAGGCCTTTTACTTTGGGCACGCCAGACTCTCCAAAACCGACACAGCTGCCACTCCTTAATAACACTGCTAGCGGGCACTATGAGTACTTGGTTATGCCATTTGGACTGATCAACGCTCCAACGGTGTTACAGGCCCTAGTCAACGATGTGCTCCGGGACATGCTGAACCGGTTTGTGTTTGTCTACTTCAATGACACCCTTGTCTTTTCCGGTTCAGCTCATGAACACGTCTTCCATGTCCGACAAGTCCTTCAGCATCTCCTGGAGAACCAGCTTTTCGTTAAAGTGGAGAAGTGTGAATTACATCGCTCCACCATCTCCTTTCTAGGATATGTCAATGCTGCAGTACATATACAGCATTCAGAGTGCAGCTGCAACGTTTCCTGGGGTTCGCTAATTTCTACCGCCGCTTCATCCGGGGTTATAACATCCTGGCTTCCCCCCTCTCAGCACTCACCTCTCCCAAGGTTCCCTTCACGTGGTCTCCAGCAGCTGACCAGGCATTCTCGGACCTCAAACGTTGATTCACTATAGACTCCATCTTAATCCATCCGGACCTGTCCCGTCAGTTTGTGGTGGAGGTCGACGCCTCGGATGTCGGAGTGGGGGCTGTCCTGTCCCAGCGTTCTGCCCAGGACCAAAATCTGCACCCCTGTGATTTCCTTTCCCATCGTCAGCATCCTCCCTGCTGAGAGGAACTATGATGTGCAAAATCGAGAACTCCTCGCCGTCAAGATGGAGTTGGAGGAGTGGAGGCATTGGTTGGAGGGGGCGGAATACCCATTCTTAGTGTTGACTGACCATAAGAAGCTAGAATATCTCCGCACCGCCAAGCGCCTCAACTCTAGGCAGGCTCGTTGGGCACAGTTATTCACTCGTTTCAATTTCACCCGAGGGGGGTCCGGCTAAATGGATGTTTGTCCCGGACTCTGCCCGTTCCCCGGTTCTGGAATGGGCACATTCCTCAAGACTGACCTGCCATCCAGGCTCCTGTCAAACCCTGGCTTTCATCCGACTACACATTTGGTGGCCTTCCATGGTGCCGGATGTCTCTGCATTCGTTGCCGCATGCACTGTGTGTGCACAAAATAAGACTCCGCGGCAAGGTTCGGCTGGCCTTCTTCAACCACTCTCTGTTCCTCACCATCCTGGTCCCATATATCCCTGGAATGTGTTACTGGGCTTCCCCCTCAGACAGAAACACTACTATCCTGATGGTGGTGGATAGGTTTTCTAAAGCCGCCCTTTTTATTTCCCTTCCCGAGTTACCCTCAGCCATGGAGACAGCTCAGTTCATGGTGCAGCACGTCTTCCGAATCTATGAACTTCCAGTCGACATGGTCTCCGATCGTGGACCCCAGTTCTCGGCCCGGTTCTGGAAGGTGTTCTGCACCCTCATTGGGTCGTCAGCCAGCCTGTCCTCTGGATTCCACCCCCAATCTAAAGGCCAGTTGGGGCGAACCAATCAGGACCTGGAGACGGCCCTTCATTGCCTCGTCTCTGCCAGCCCCACCACCTGGAGCCAGCAACTTGTGTGGTTGGAATACGCCCGTTAGACCCTTCTCTGCTCGGCCACTGGTCTCTCACTCTTCTATTGTTCCTTGGGATATCAGCCCCCGCTCTTCCATGAGAAAGAAGAAGAAGAAGTCAGCATACCCTCTGCCCAGATGTTTATCTGCCGCTGTCACCATACCTGGAAGAGAGCCCGGGCCGCTCTTTTGAAGACCACATCCAGGTATTGGCAACAAGCGGATCGCCACCGGACCTGCTCCCTGCTATCGGCTTGGGCAGAGGGTATGGCTGTCCACTCAAGACCTTCCCCTCCGGGTGGTCCCGTAAACTGCCCTTTCCCCATCTTTAAAATCCTTAGCCCCTCTGCTGTTCATCTTCTATTGCCCCGCATCCTCCGTATCCATCCTACATTTCATGTGTCCAAGATAAAACCTGTGTCTCACTGTCCTTTGTCTTCTGTTTCTGCCCTGACCCCGAGCCTGCCTGGCGTCCTGTACCTGCCTGACTCTGACCTGATTACGAACCTCTGCGTGCCCTGACCCCAAGCCTGCCTGCCATCCTGTACCTGCCTGACTCTGACCTGACTACGAACCTCTGCCTGTCCTCAACCTCCCCTTCGCCCCGTGTTATATAAATTATTCAGAACTGTACTATCCGCCCCCTGTGTCTGCATCTGGATCATATCCTGAGTTGTGATAAAAGTATATATTTTTGTACTTTTAGTACATCAAACCAAATGGTCATGTTTTGAATGTTCATTCAACATTTAAAGCATACTGAATATACCTGACTTGTAATGTTATTTTATTTCCACCCTGATCATAGGCGTAAGCCTCCCAGGAGTACTCCGAATTGACCAAAATTCTTTCACAAAACATAGCATACCCTTTATTAACTTTTAACAATTCAACCCCTGGATATAGCTATTGACAACTGCAAAAAAACAACATTGCTGCCTTGAATTTAGCTGGTTCTACGCTCAGTGGGTGAAAGTTCTGGGAGACAACTTTCTGGACTAACATGCCATGCTGACTCTCTCACTCTGAAAATGAATTAGATGAGGAAATCTGTGACTTGGGCTATCACGAAACCTAGTTGGTTAGCTTTACCTGCAGATTCATACTGCATTATTTCATGCATAGTGGCTATTGCTATACTGTATGCCATGGGTTGGGATTACGGGTTATTACGGGTTATTAATCCAGTGTTATGGATATTACATTGCACGCAAAAGCACAACTTTAATGTCTCACAGAATGGACAAAAAAATATATAAATGAAACTTTTGATGTGTGTGTATACAGTAAACCTTGGAAGGAGTGTATACCCAAAAAAGTGGACTTGTACATATTGACATGTTGGAGAAATAAAGCAAATAAAGAGCTTTATGGATGATACATGAGATGGAAAAGCTTTTGGGGGAGACTGAACAGCTAAAGTCTGTACGTTTGTAAGTCTTAGGTCAAAACTTGGATTGCCATTTCAAAGGAAAGGCTTGCTTGAACACAAAACAATAATTTTTAAAAGATTGTCATTTCTGTTACTACTTTAGAGGGTAAAAGTAACCGTTATGCATGTTACACCCTCCGTTATGAATGTTACAGTTTGAAACATACATTCAACTCTTTAAGATTTCTTGATCAAAATCTATCATATCATCTATCATAACACATTTGCTTTCCTTTGCATTGTTTTTAAAATGTCAGCAGAAAGTATATTACCTAAGGATTGCATAATTACAGGAAGCTTGAGTGGTATAGAATCCATGCAAAACACCCTTATAGGTAATTTTTTTCCTCTATAAAATAAAACATTATCTTTACCAGTTGAATTTAGAGACAACGATAATGTAACAAAATATGCAAATGGACAACATTTGCCTATACTGCCAATCCAAGTCAATATATTTTGGTGGGCTTTCATTTGAAAAACACTCTCCGGAATATTCACAGATTATATTCATATAATAAACAGTACTGCCATGTATGAGAAATGCATTATAATTTCCTAGAGAATCTTAGCTAGAACACATAGTTTACAAGATATCAACAATTGCTTCCTGGCTGAGGAATATATCTCAGAACAAGTACACAAAATATGGTTAATATACAAGCTGTCGAAGGAAAGATATATTCATCACATCCACAACTGCTATGGGTGTTACGGATGTCATAATGCTGTAAAAGGACACTGACAATGGGAAGAGAAAATTATTATAGACCATATACAACCTTGATGAAAGTTAGCTTTACGGAGGAAGTTGCAATATGATCCGATGTAATGTGCATGTTTGAAAGCTTTTCCTAAAACTGTTATAAATGTAACATTACCTGTCCCAGTCACCCCCCTATCTTTACAAGAATGTAGAACACAAAACTCAAGACATTTCAATTTGGTTGGTATTGCTTCATTAACATCTCAACTAAGTTGTGAGTGGAAAACCCTTTATAAAAGCCATGAAATATGATTGACTGAAAAGCACTGAGACTTGGCATCCTACTTCGCAAAGGTCAAAATCCGTGCAATTTCCTACTTGTCACAAGAACCGCCAAGACGGTCAATCTGACGAATTTGTTCCATGTTTTAGCGTTCTATTTTTAAACCCACAACAAAAAAGAAATATGATTTAAAATATTGTCTTAAAGTCTTATTTGAGTATTTACAGTCTACAGTGCATTAGGAAAGTATTCAGACCCTTTGACTTTTTTCACATTTTGTTACTTTACAGCCTTATTTTAAAATGGAATAAATTGTTTTTCCTCCCTCAATCGACACACAATACCCCATAATGACAAAGCAAAAACAGATTTTTATAAACGTTTGCAAACGTATAATTTCTCCTATTCTTCTCTGCAGATCCCCTTGGGTTGTGCCGTGGCGGAGATCTTTGTGGGCTATACTCGGCCTTGTCTCAGGATGGTAAGTTGGTGGTTGGAGATATCCCTCCAGTGGTGTGGGGGCTGTGCTTCGGCAGAGTAGGTGGGGTTATATCCTGCCTGTGTGGCCCTGTCCGGGGGTATCGTCGGACGGGGTCACAGTGTCTCCTGACCCCTCCTGTCTCAGCCTCCAGTATTTATGCTGCAGTAGTTTATGTGTCAGGTGGCTAGGGTCAGTCTGTTATATCTGGAGTATCCAGTGTCCTGTGTGAATTTAAGCAAGCTCTCTCTAATTCTCTCTCTCTCTTTTCCTCTCTTTCTTTCTCTCTCTCGGAGGACCTGAGCCTTAGGACCATTCCTCAGGACTACCTGGCCTGATGATTCCTTGCTGTCCCCAGTCCAACTGGCCGTGCTGCTGCTCCAGTTTCAACTGTTCTGCCTGCGGCTATGGAACCCTGACCTGTTCACCAGACATGCTACCTGTCCCAGACCTGCTGTTTTCAACTCTCTAGAGACAGCAGGAGCGGTAGAGTACTCTGAATGATCGGCTATGAAAAGCCAACTGACATTTACTCCTGAGGTGCTGACCTGTTGCACCCTCGACAACCCCTGTGATTATTATTATTTGACCCTGTTGGTCATCTATGAACATTTTAAAATCTTGGCCATGTTCTGTTATAATCTGCACCCGGCACAGCCAGAAGAGGACTGGCTACCCCTCACAGCCTGGTCCCTCTCTAGGTTTCTTTCTAGGTTCTGGCCTTTCTAGGGAGTTTTTCCTAACCACCGTGCTTTTACACATGCATTGCTTGCTGTTTGGGGTTTTAGGCTGGGTTTCTGTACAGCACTCTGTGACATCAGCTGATGTAAGAAGGGCTTTATAAATACATTTGATTGACATGTTTTACCATGTAAGGTACAAAACAAAATTGTAAAACATCCTTCTTGGTCCGTGTGCTGGGATTTAAGGGAAAAGGAAGTATTTTTTTTCATCAGGATGCCTAACCCTCTGCTGTTACTACAGTAGGTGAAAGTGTAGGCCTCTCCAGCCCAGCTCTTCTTTAAATATTCAATGCATCTTTTTTTAAGTGTAACTCTTGCAGGAAAACCACTTCTGCTGACAATCTCTTTAAATGTTCAAGAAGCTTATGATTTTTTTCCATCATGAAGCCTGTGCACATTCCATGTAATAAGATGAATTTTGTTGGCATTTATTTGTATAGAATAAATGTTAACATTGTCGTTTCCGTCTGTCATTGAAGAACCAGATAAAACGTATTAGCAGATGTGTCATATGAGGGAGCTGGACGTCCCATGGAAATGGATCAGTCAAATGAATACATAGTTATTGTATACATTACATGTATAGAATCTGTGAACAAGTAGGCTGAGCAAACATTTAATGAGAACTCACAAAAAACATAAAGAAAAGTTAAAAGTTATATTCTTCAAGAATTATTGGGTACATGTCATTCATTTATTAGTCCCGAAAATGCTACATCTGCTCCTGCCACACCCTCTAGTTCTCATCCTGTGTCTCCCTAAACTGCCGCCACACCCCCAGTGCTCTCTCCCTCTCTGTGTTTGTCCTCTCCACTACAGTTCTGCCCACTCTGACTTTGGCCCCTGTCTCCAGTCCCACGTCTCGTCAGTCCTGCTACTCTGTCCTGGACCCCCCACTCCACTTCGTCCTTGGATTCCTCTCCGGACCTGCTAACCCATTCCCAACTACCCTCGCTCCAGCCTCAGCCTTCGCACCTGGCTTCTTGCATTCCGCCCGAGCTTCCCCTGGCCTGCACCCCAGTTTCAATAAATACCACCTTGGTTACCTCATCCCAGTCTCCTCGTCTAAGTCTGCTCTTCGGTTCACCTGTTCCACTCCGCGTGACAGCACAATCTGGCCAAGATATGAACCCAGCAGACTCAGATCCTCTCCACCAAACTCTCGCCAGCCAAGGCGCCCAGCTCAAGCAATATGATTAAGCCCTGAAAAGCCTTCTGGAGCACGTCAACGAGTTTTCACGGAGCCTTTCGGACCTGCAGGGCCGATCGCAACCAGCCCCTAGTCCTTCTCCTCCGCCCTGTGAGCCATTTGTTCCGGCCCCTGAGCGTTACGATGGCAACCTCGGAGCTTGCAAGGCCTTTTTGGTAAAATATTCACTAGTATACGAGCAACAGCCCTATGCTTATGCTAGCGAACAGGCCAAGATTTCATTCCTGATCGGCAGCCTCCGTGGAGCAGCGCTCTCATGGGCCACGGCGGTATGGGAGAGACAGTCCCCCATCTGCTCCTCCTACTCCAGCTTCAAGGAGGAGATAAGGAGAGTCTTCGACCACCCTGTCTGCGGTAGGGAAGCCACTTAACGACTCCTGTCCCTCCTTCAAGGCTCCCATAGTGTCGCTGAGATGGCGATCGAGTTTCGCACCCGCGCCACTGAGAGCGGCTGGAATGAGGAGGCCCTTCAGGGAGCATTTCAGCAAGCACTCACTGAGACCATCAAGGATGAGTTGGTGTCCAGGGAGGAGCTCATCTCCCTCACGATCCGCATCAACAACTGTCTCCGTGAGCGTCGGCAGGAAAGGGCAGGTAGGGTTGCATGTCCCATCACTACATCTGCTTCCTCTTCTGAGTCTGCTCTTGGGTTCACCTGTTCCGCTCAGCGTGACAAAAATGCATGTAGCAACTGTTGATTGCCACTTTAACAAGGGCCCCAGGACCAGTGGAAGCAAAATAGCTCCATAACATCAAAGATCCACCACCCTATTTGACCGTAGGTATGAGGTACTTTTCTGCATATGCTTCTGTTTTTCAACACCAAACCCACATCTGATGTGTGTGGCCAAAGAGCTCTATTTTCATGTCATAAAAATAGATGACATGAAAATATAAACATTTAGCCAAAAATCTAGTTGCACCCAATAACCCCAAGTACTAATCAAATTCCACCAAGAAATCAACATTTTGCAATTACCATTTTAGTCAGCAAGACCAAGAAAAGGATTGTGGACTACAGGAAACAGGGGGAGGAGTGGACAGGGTTCCTTGGGGTCAACATCACTAAGGACTAAACAGCACAGTCTTGAAGAAGGCACGACAGCATCTCTACCCCCTCAGGAGACTGAAGAGATTTGGTATGGCCCATTATTCTATGATATTATATGCTGTTCTTTTCCACCTGTTGCAAAGTAAATCACTGCATTGTGCCATGGCTTTGCACTTTTGTTCAGGACGAAGTTCAGGGACCCTGTTATTACAAGCATTACTCACTGTTATCCAATGGACTGGATTTGTGAATTCTAAAGATCTATAGCTCAACAACCAGCTTCCGTAATCTGCATGGATTACAGAAACACAATGCAGGACACACAAATGCACATGCACTGCATTGTGGGAAATGTGTTTTCTATGAAGGAGTCGATGGACATCAAAAGGCTCATATTTATTGGCTCCCCTATACCGGTGTTTCTCAAACCATCCCTAGGATTCTCTAGGTTGTGCACATTTTAGTTTTGGTTCATCCCAGTCATAGCGTACCTGTTTTAACTAGTAGCGGGTTCATATCCTACTTCCAGATATACCACGACTTTGCTTGAAAACAGCGCGCCTCACAGTCAAAAAATCACCTGAAACATATTGCTTAATCATATCTTTTTCAGCTCTTCACACTTCTCTGCAGCAAAATGCATTAAGGCAGCAACACCTAAATGAGCATGATACCTCTGACTGTCAGTCACCCACTGAGTAACATCTGTAACACGCGGCTACTGAGTACAATATGTACCAGATGACCACACAGAATGGCTCCCTTTCCCTCTTCATACGAGGTACAGTACCATTATTGCACCTGCAACACAGTATAATTCACCACCACGTCTGAGAGAAGGAGTAGGTGAGGTCGTCAAAGGATAGCAATATTGTGGGGGAGGCTTCACAGACAAGATGTCCTCCCAGCACAATGACAGGCTCTCCTCTTTGGATCAATGCCACATGTTGACACCAGCACAGCATGGGACAAAATTACAACGCTGAAGTCCCCGTTATTTGCCTTGTCTCTAGACACTCACTAACCCTGACAAAATATGGCTTGTCTGTTATTAAATTGTTATGACAATGGAAGTAATTGGAAAACAGTTATGGGGATATTTAGCAGGAAACAGTCACAAAAACCAGGAGAGGGGAAAAACATATAATAAAGCAACCATGACTATTGAGTCTGTACGGCTTCTAAATAAAGTATTGAACTGTAAGTGGAAGTGGGGAGAAGTTTTGTTAAGGCTGTGACAATTTGTCAATTTTTCCCATTCAGCAAATGTAATTGTTACAATGAAGTTTATTGGTTCAGGGGAGGGGTGGGTGGGGGGGATCTTGTGAGGCTGACTGTGTGATATCAGCTTAGACCTCCCTGTGAATGTGTATCCTTTTATTTCTAAGTGTTAGAGTATTCTTTCACTTGAGTCCCAGGGGGCTCTGCTTTGAAAAGTCAGCCACATATTCTGTTCTCCTCCTTTTATGAGCTTAACAGAGACAGCTGTTGTCGTTTTGTTTTGCATACAGACCCTTTAATTATTCAGTCTCCTTGTTGGAATTTTTTTAGTTGCTCACACACACCTTACTATATTTTAAGGATAGAAACATTACATTAAAAATTAACTCCCCCTCTCCTGGCAAAACAAACTAATCAAATGTGGTTTCCTAGTTCGTGGAGCGTTTTTTACTTTAAGTGGTTTGATCGAGAAATGACTTGCTTCAATAGGTGTACTATTACTGTAGTCTTCTGTCATTGAGGAACATTTTGCAGATAATGGCACATGAAATGTCTGGTTCGTCATTATTATTTACACGTTACACATGTTTTACATCGCTCTTGTGGCGTAATCAATAATTATCTCTAGCTTTCTCTTTTTAATTGGCGTAATTAGTAGCTCTGGGTTCTAGAAGCCTGTAGTAATGGGGATTTGAAAACAACACTAAAGCAACCGTTTCCCATTCCATGACGACCTCCTTCAACCTCTTAGTTTAGGACTGATTTAATTAGCCTTCCTGAGCTGAAGAACCGATAATATATTTTATTAGCATGTGGAATTATATGAATCACAGTTCAGTTGTACTGAGTTTGCTCATGGTTGGTGTAGTTACAGCTCGTGTGAAGATAGAGCCCAGATTGTGAAGATAGAGCCCAGATTCAGCTCAGCCTCTGATCCTGTCGGGCCTGTGAAAGCCTGCTTAGAAACTGGTTCACCTTGGTTGACCCCGGAGTTCATTACAGACAGGGTTTGATTAGGGAGTTAAGTGCACTGGGTCGCATTGCGTGCCGTCCGAATGATCCGGCATGTATTGCTGCTGCTTTCATTCCAAACTTTCTAGATTAATTGGCCTTGATGAGCTGGGGGAGGAATACTAATCGAGATCAGAGATCTCCTTGTGGCTACGTGTGTAAATTCTGTGACATTATATCACCTTTGATTTTGCAAGTGAAAGGACGTAAGTTGAAATCTATATATGGAAATACATGTTTCTTTCCCTCTTATGTCATCCAGATATCAGTTTTCGAGGCAACACAGGTTGAAGAGGCGATCATTTGCTCCCCAAACTTTTTGCCAAGAAAGAGTGCCAGCTCACCCCTGTGCTCCTGTTCTTGATGCCTTTGCAAAAAATTGTTGCCTTGCAGGCTTTCTTCCAAAAGATTGCTTTGCGTCTCTGTTGTGTGGGACGCATTGTGGCTTGAGGACTTCATTTCATTTCTGGCCCTTGTGCTGCCTGTGGATTTGTAAATAATGACAATATACTGCTTTAAAAGGGAATCTTTTGTGGATGTGTGGATAAACATGAGTCTAACTGATGCACTTGATGCAATCTCAAGCTGTAGTATTGGGAACATGTTTTCTATATTTTAAATATTACCGTTGTTTTTGGTCAAATTGCTGCAATTACTAGTTTGTAAATGAAGACACCAGCATTACTAGACTGGGTTCAATTTAATTGTAGCCTAAGATTTAAATAGATGTGATGAAATATTATGCAGAGTGAAAAACTCAAATCAAATCAAATTTTATTTGTCACATACACATGGTTAGCAGATGTTAATGCGAGTGTAGCAAAATGCTTGTGCTTCTAGTTCCGACCATGCAGTAGTATCTAACAAGTAATCTAACAAATTTACAACAACTACCTTATACACACAGTGTAAAGAAATGAATACGAGTATGTACATATAAATATATGGATGAGCAATGGCTGACCGGCGTAGGCAAGATGCAGTAGATGGTATAGAGTACAGTATATACATATGAGATGAGTAATGTAGGATATGTAAACATTATATAAATGGCATTGTTTAAAGTGGCTAGTGATACATTTATTTCATCCAATTTATTTCATCCAATTTTGTATTATTAAAGTGGCTAGATATTTGAGTCAATGGCCGAACGGCATAGGCAAGATTCAGTAGATGGTATAGAGTACAGTGTATACATTTGATATGAGTAATGTTGGATATGTAAAAATTATATACAAAATTGTTTAAAGTGGCTAGTAATACATTTGTTACATCCAATTTTCTATTATTTAAAGTGGCTAGAGATTTAAGTCAGTATGTTGGCAGCAGCCACTCAATGTTAGTCTGATGGCCTTGAGGTAGGAGCTGTTTTTCAGTCTATTGGTCCCAGCATTGATGCACCTGTACTGACCTCGCCTTCTGGATGATAGCAGGGTGAACAGGCAGTGGCTCAGGTGGTTGTTGTCCTTGATGATCTTTTTGGCCTTCCTGTGACATCGGGTGGTGTAGGTGTCCTGGAGGGCAGGTAGTTTACCCTCGGTGATGCGTTGTGCAGTCCTCACTACCCTCTGGAGAGCCTTACGGTTGTGGGTAGAGCAGCTGCAGTACCAGGCGGTGATCCAGCCTGACAGGATGCTCTCGATTGTGCATCTGTAGAAGTTTGTGAGTGTTTTTGGTGACAAGCCGAATTTCTTCAGCCTCTTGAGGTTGAAGAGGCGCTGTTGCGCCATCTTCACCACGTTGTCTGTGTGGGTGGACCATTTCAGTTTGTCCGTGATGTGTACGCCGAGGAACTTCAAACTTTCCACCTTCTCCACTACTGTCTCGTCGATGTGGATAGGAGGTGCTGTTTCCTGCTGTTTCCTGAAGTCCACAATCATCTCCTTAGTTTTGTTGACGTTGAGTGAGAGGGCCCTCACCTCCTCCCTGTAGGCCGTCTCGTCGTTGTTGGTAATCAAGCCTACCACTGTAGTGTTGTCAGCAAACTTGATGATTGAGTTGGAGGCATGCTTGGCCACGCAGTCATGGGTGAACAGGGAGTACATGAGAGGGCTGAGAACGCACCCTTGTGGGGCCCCAGTGTTGAGGATCAGCGGGGTGGAGATGTTTTTTCCTACCCTCACCACCTGGGGCCGGCCCGTCAGGAAGTCCAGGACCCAGTTGCACAGGGCTGGGTTGAGACCTATGGTCTCAAGCTTAATGATGAGCTTGGAGGGTACTATGGTGCTAAATGCTGAGCTGTAGTCGATGAACAGCATTCTTACATAGGTATTCCTCTTGTCCAGATGGGTTTGGGCAGTATGCAGTGTGATAGCGATTGCGTCGTCTGTGGACCTATTGGGACGGTAAGCAAATTGGAGTGGTTCCAGGGTGTCTGGCAGGATGGAGGTGATATGATCCTAGACTAGACTCTCAAAGCACTTCATGATGACGGAAGTGAGTGCTACGGGGCGATAGTCATTTAGCTCAGTTACCTTAGCTTTCTTGGGAACAGGAACAATGGTGGCCCTTTGAAGCATGTGGGAACAGCAGACTGGGATAGGGACTGATTGAATATGTCCGTGAACACACCAGCCAGCTGGTCTGCGCATGCTCTGAGGACACGGCCAGGGATGCCATCTGGGCCGGCAGCCTTGCGAGGGTTAAAACATTTAAATGTTTTACTCACGTTGGCTGTGGTGAAGATGAGCCCGCAGGTTTTGGTAGAGGGCTGTGTTGGTGACACTGTATTGTCCTCAAAGCGAGCAAAGAAGTTGTTTAGTTTGTCTGGGAGCAGGACAGCGTGGTCCACGACGGGGCTGGTTTTCTTTTTGTAGTCCGTGATTGACTGTAGACCCTGCCACATTCCTCTCGTGTCTGAGGCATTGAATTGTGACTCTACTTTGTCTCTATATTCACGCTTAGCTTGTTTGATTGCCTTGCCATAGGAATAGCTACACTGTTTGTATTCAGTCATGTTTCCGGTCGCCTTACCCTGGTTAAAAGCAGTGGTTCATGCTTTCAGTTTTGCGCGAATACTGCCATCAATCCACGGTGTCTGGTTGGGGAAGGTTTTAATAGTTGCTTTGGGTACAACATCACCGATGCACTTGCTAATAAACTCGCTCACCGAATCAGCGTATACATCAATGTTGTTGTCTGATGCTATCCGGAACATATCCCAGTCCACGTGCTCGAAGCAATCTTGCAGCGTGGAATCAGATTGGTCGGACCAGCGTTGAACAGACCTGAGAACGGGCGTTTCCTGTTTTAGTTTCTGTTTGTAGGCTGGGAGCAACAAAATGGAGTCATGGTCAGACTTGCCGAAAGGAGGGCGGAGAATAGCCTTGTATGCATCACGGGAATTAGAATAACAATGATCCAGGATTTTACCAGCCCTGGTGGCATATTCGATATGCTGATAAAATTTAGTGAGCCTTGTTTTCAGATTAGCCTTATTAAAGTCCCCAGCCACAACTGGAAGGTTGACTATTATGTGAAGCAAAAAGTTCCGCTTTTTTTGACCACTCCACTCCAATGTCTTGTTAATTAACAAACTATAGTTTTGGCAAGTCGGTTAGGACATCTACATTGTGCATGACACAAGTCATTTTTCCAACAATTGTTTACAGACAGATTATTTCACTTATTATTCACTGTATCACAATTCCAGTGGGTCAGAGTTTTACATACACTAAGTTGACTGTGCCTTTAAACAGCTTGGAAAAGTCCAGAAAATGATGTCATGGTTTTAGAGGCTTCTGATAGGCTAATTGACATCATTTGAGTCATTTAGAGGTGTACCTGTGGATGTATTTCAAGGCCTACCTTCAAACTCAACGCCTCTTTGCTTGACATCATGGTAAAATCAAAATAAATCAGCCAAGACCTCTGGTTCATCCTTGGGAGCAATTTCCAAACGCATGAAGGTACCACGTTCATCTGTACAAACAATAGTACGCAAGTATAAACACCATGGGACCACGCAGCCGTCATACCGCTCAGGAAGGAGACGCGTTCTGTCTCCTAGAGATGAACGTACTTTGGTGCGAAAAGTGCAAATCAATCCCAGAACAACAGCAAAGGACCCTGTGAAGACGCTGGAGGAAACAGGTGCAAAAGTATCTATATCCACAGTAAAACAAGTCCTATATCGACATAACGTGAAAGGCCGCTCATTAAGGAAGAAGCCACTGCTCCAAAACCGCCATAAAAAAGACAGACTACGGTTTGCAACTGCACATGGGGACAAAAAATGTACTTTTTGGAGAAATGTCCTCTGCTCTGATGAAACAAAAATAGAACTGGTTGGCCATAATGACCATCGTTATGTTTGGAGGAAAAAGGGGGAGGTTTGCAAGCCGAAGAACACCATCCGAACCGTGAAGCACGTGGGTGGCAGCATCATGTTGTGGGGGTGCTTTTCTGCAGGAGGGACCGGTGCACTTCACAAAATAAATGGCATCATGAGGGGGGGAAATTATGTGGATATATTGAAGCAACATCTCAAGACATCAGTCAGGAAGTTAAAGCTTGGTCGCCAATGGGTCTTTAAAAATTTACAATGACCCCAAGCATACTTCCAAAGTTGTGGCAAAAGGGCTTAAGGACAGCAATGTCAAGGTATTGGAGTGGCCATCACAAAGCCCTGACCTCAATCCCATAGAAAATGTGTGGGCAGAACTGAAAAATCGTGTGCGAGCAAGGAGGCGTACAAACCTGATTCAGATGCACCAGCTCTGTCAGGAGGAATGGTTCAAAATTCACCCAACTTATCGTGGGAAGCTTGTGGAAGGCTACCCGAAACGTTTGATCCAAGTTAAATAATTTAAAGGCAATGCTACCAAATACTAATTGAGTGTATGTAAACTTCTGACCCACTGGGAATGTGATGAAAGAAATAAAAGCTGAAATAAATCATTCTCTCTGTTATTATTCTAACGTTTCACATTCTTAAAATAAAGCGGTGATCCTGACTGACCTAAGACAGGGAATCTTTACGAGGATTAAATGTCAGGAATTGTGAAAAACTGAGTTTAAATGTATTTGGCTAAGGTTTATGTAAAATACCACTTCAACTGTACATCAAAAATATAGATTTTGTTCAAATAAAGTGGACTTCAAATTTAACAATGTGTTGATAAACATTAAAGCATTATAAAGTCTTGGTGTCTGTCCATTGTCTACTACACATCTTAATTAGGAATTCATCATAATTGACTTTTAACATCTTAATGTAATGAGTGTCAAGGCACTAAAATGTTTCGTATTAAAGGAGCAATCACTTTGAGTTTACTGTTTGTGATGGTATTAGCCAACCATCTAGTTCATATGCCAAATCCACTCACCAGCTCTTGGTCATGTCCTAATTATACAGCATATAAGTGGTTTTCATGATCCTTCAAGTGTATTATTTTTATGGATGCGCTATTCATATTTGTGGAGACACATGCTGTGCTAAATTGCTTTCCTGCTGTTTAGACATGCAACAATTCTACACTCTTAAAAAAAAAAAAGGGATATATTGCTTGCTTCATTTATGGCACTACCCCCCATGACAACAGGACAGCACCCTTGCACCATTGAGACCAAAAGTCCAGCAAGACAGCTATGCTGTAGTGGCACAAAGAATAGCGCACCATGCTGCAGCCGAGATAAACCAGATAAAGCATAATCTGAAAATAATCCATGAATTCCTTCCTGTTATTATCAGAAATAGAATAATTTGAAATACAACCTAATATCATTGTGTTCAGTTTTAGATAAGCTACCCTGGAAAGAGTTACAATTAGATCATATAAATATCTGTAGCCTCAAAAATAAAGTTAATGAGATTTCCTAATCTTAATAATAATGATATATATATAAAAAAGAAATTGTCACGCCCTGACCTGTATGAGCCTGTTTATGTCTCTTTTTGGTTTGGTCAGGGTGTGATTTGGGGTGGGCATTCTAGGTTCTAGTTTTTCTATTTCTTTGTTGTTGGCCGGGTATGGCTCTCAATCAGGGACAGCTGTCCATCGTTGTCTCTGATTGGGAGCCATACTTTAGTAGCCCTATTTCCCTCCTTTCCTTGTGGGAAGTTGACTTTGCTTTTGTAGGTGGTTATGCGCCACACAGTGATTAACCAATCTCTGTTTTTGTTGGTTTGTTTCTGTGAGTTAACCTAAATAAACATGTTTAACTCAACCCGGCACGCTGCGCCTTGGTCTGTTCATGGAGATCGTGACAGAAATAGCCATTCTGGTTAAGTGTGCCTTGAATTCTAAATAAATCACAGACAGTGTCACCAGCATAGCACTCCCACACCATAACACCACCTCCTCCGTGCTTTACGGTGGGAAATACACATGCGGAGATCATCCATTCACCCACATTGCGTATCACAAAGACAAGGAGATTAGAACCAAAAATCTAAAATTTGGACTCCAAACCAAATGACAAATTTCCACCAGTCTAATGTCCATTGCTTGTGTTTCCTGGCCCAAGCAAGTCTCTTCTTATTATTGGTGTCCTTTAGTAGTGGTTTCTTTGCAGCAATTCGACCATGAAAGCCTGATTCACACAGTCTCCTCTGAACGGTTGATGTTGAGATGTTTCTGTTACTTGAACTCTGTGAAGCATTTATTTGGGCCACTTTTTGATAGAAACTCTAATGAACTTATCCCCTGCAGCAGAGGTAACTCTGGGTCTTACTTTCCTGTGGCGGTCCTCATGAGAGACAGTTTCATCATAGTGCTTGATGGTTTTTGCAACTGCACTTGAAGAAATTAACATTTTCCGGTTTGACTGACCTTCATGTCTTAAAGTAATGATAGACTTGTTTCTCTTTGCCTTTTTGATCTGTTCTTGCTATAATATGGACTTGGTCTTTTGCCAAATCAGGCTATCTTCTGCACCCCCCCTTGTCACAACACAACTGATTGGCTCAAATGCATTAAGAAGGTAAGAAATTAACTTTTAAGAAGGCACACCTGTTCATTTAAATGCATTCTAGATGACTACCTCATGAAGCTGGTTGAGAGAATGCGAAGAGTGTGCAAAGCTGTCATCAAGGCAAACGGTTGTTATTTGAAGAATCTCAAATATATATTTTGATTTGTTTAATACTTTTTTGGTTACTACATGCTTCCATAAGTGTTATTTCAGTGTTGATGTCTTCACTATTATTCTACAATGTAGAAAATATAAAAATTAAGAAAAACCCTTGAATGAGTAGGTGTGGCCAAACCTATCCCTTCCATCCCTCCCTAATTGGAGTGAACTAATGGACAACAACAGTTAGGCTTCTGCTTCCAGCTTATACATACTATATTTATTTTTTCAGACACAGTATATTTTAGAATAGTTATCTTTCCCATCTGTCTCTGAACACCAGTTTTGATTTCTATTTGCCATATATTTTTTCAATTATGGTGTGATGTTTCACAAAAGTTCTGAACCTTTCTATTCTCAAAGATTCTACATAGCAAAAATGTTTGTTTTTCATTTACAATAAGAGTATTATTGATCGATGGCTATTACTTTTTAAATCACCCAGCAGAGCTATATGCAGAGGGGGACATAACTTGTCAGGGGGTCTGGGGGTCCTCCCATTTTTGGGGGCATCTAAACAACATTTCCTGCATTTCTACACAATCTAATATGACCCATGGCCCTTCTAGTCATCTCTATTTAGAACAACAAAAAGTAATCAAAAATGCCCACAGTCATCAGGCTAGGTAAACGATTATTATTAAAAAAAATGTTTAACCTTTATTTACCCATGAAAAGCCCAATGAGACCCAGAGTCTCTTTTTCAAGGGAGACCTGGCCAAGAAGGCAGCAATAATCAATGCAATACATAATTAAAACATACAACATGATCCAGCCTACTTTCTTCTAGTCAGTTGTACAACTGAATGCCTTCAAATGAAATTTGTCTTCTGCATTTAACCCAACCCCTCTGAATCAGAGAGGTGCGGTAGGCTGCCTAAATCAACATCCACGTCTTCGGTGCACAGGGAACAGTGGGTTAACAGGCTTGCTCAAGGGTAGAATGTCCGATTTTTATCTCGTCAGCTCAGGGATTCGATCCAGCAATCTTTCGGTTACTGGCCCAATGCGCTAACCACTAGGCTACCTGCCACTTCATTTTAAGAAACATTTGCGTGTTGAAAATGCCTATCCACTTGTATAATTTATTTGCAAAAACTTCAGACATACATACCCTAACAGACACGCCACTTTGGGTTTCTTCACTGTACCCAAACCAAAAACAGATTTAATGCATCGCTCAGTTATGTATAGAGCCATGTCATTGTGGAACGCTCTGCCACCAGAGGTTTCTCAGCGCCTCTCCTCTTTTTAAAGATGTAATTTAACTGTACAAAGTATATATATGAATATGATTATGTATGAATAGTGTGTAAATGTTGTCTCTTGGTGTCTTTCCAATACATAACGCTTGTTTGTTAATATATATATATATATATATATATATATTGTTATAGATAAACAATTTTAAATATTTGTCTATAACTGTTCTGTACTGTCATGCATTTGAATGATTTATGTGGACCACAGGAAGAGTAGTTGCTGAATGTGTATTAGCTAATGGGGATCCTAATAAACTAAACCAGGAAAAGTTCTAAATGGAACCCTTTTGTAGGGTTCTTTGATCAGAACCCCAGGGGTTATTTTTCATTGAACCAAAATTGGTTCCATATAGAACCCTTGGGTTCCATATAGTGTTCTTTATGGAACCAATTACGGTTCTATATAGATCCTGTAAGGGTGCCATACAAGATGCAAGCATACAACCCTTTTCGATTCTATCCAGAAACTTTTTTTCTAAGAGTGTACTTAGTTAATGTGGCACCGTGAAAGGCATGAGTGTAGGGGTAGCTGAAGAACACCTGCTTCAGCACCATGGAAAGCACCGGGTGTCTCAGTGCCCTGAACAGCACCACTCCCACCAGCACCACGGACCGCATTACATTTAGCCCCATGGATCGTATCATGTGTTTCAGCACCATAGCGCCCTGAGTTTCAGTGCCATGGACAGTGCCACTCACCTAAGCACCAGGGACAGCACTACATGTCTCCCTATGGGCTGTACCATACGCTAAAAGCACCATGGACAGCACCATATTTACCCCCTGGATTTTGGCACTCTTTTCAGAACCATGGACAGGACCATATGCTTCGGCACCTTGGACAGTATCTCTCGCTTCAGCACAATGTGCATCGCCATACACTTCGGCATCATGGGCAGCACCACTCACTTCACCACTGTAGACAGCTGCACTCACTTCAGCGCCATGCTGGCCTAGGACAGTGCCACAGCTCTGCTCACTCAACACACTCATGTAGAATCACTAATAAACACAACTGCCAGGCAGTCCCAGTAAATGTAATTTTGGCTGGAATTTAAATGGCATCATATCAAATATTTGTGTACCTCATCAAACCAGAACGTTCTCGCCCAACGACCTATGGTATAGTTGAAAAAAAGCACAGGTTTAGCTAAATATCATGCACAATTGTTTCAATGTCTTTTTCAAATAATCTTGTAATTAACATCATATACTGAGTTAAAAATAAGAAATCTACTAGAATCCAATGGATGAAATGTTTTCTAAATTAAATGGACTAATTTCCTGTCCACACACCTGTATTCTTGTTCGAATGCAGAACTGCCACTTACTCTTGTTAGCTTCACAATGGGAGTATGATGAACCACCATTGAGGTCATAAGCACCTTCATTAGTATGTTAGGGGGCATCGAGGAGCTCCTGCATAGAAGTGAGTGGGAGTCTCCTGTTGGTATATATCTGCTTTAAGTATATTGTTCTCTGACCCACTGAATGTCTGCTTAATAAAACCTCTGATTCACCCGTGATGCAAGCCTAAGGGATCACCCCTTGTTTTTTTGTCTGCGTCTAATTAGTCACATATTAGAAATGCAGTGAGAAAAAATCTAATTAAGAACCGCCTGACTCAATTTGCTTGCGGAAAGTTCAGTAATCGAGTGGGGAGAGAGCGGAGGCGAAACACAGGGGAGGAGAGGAGAATGCCGAGAGAGATGAGAAGCCTAATCTTATCCATCCATCTCTCCGTGTCCCCCAATTAATGACTCTTGCTCGGCAGACAGGAGATGGACAGGCAGACCTGGGAAGCTTGCACAACCTGCAACATTTATCGATGGTGCGTCTCGGTATATGTTCCTGACACTAATCACAACCCAATGAGGGATTCCAGCATAGTTTTCAGCATTTATAAATGCATAAGCAATTTCGCCTGGATTCTGAGGAGGCATCTGTTCGGCAATTAAGCCTTTTATCTTTGCACAAATTTTACTTAATACCTGTTGTGATGTTGTCAGACACTGTCCAACTGGATAACAATCAAAATTGCATTTGCTTTGGGATATCATAATGTGTACATAGCTTAATTAACCAATGACTGGTATAATTAAGGCTGTTTGAATATGTCCTATGTCACTCTCTGATTTAAATGATTTATTGATCTATGTGGTAGTTAATTCAATGCAATCTCAAAATGAAGGAGGGTGACAATAGCATAGGGAATTTTCAAAATTTCCCCAAAATGTGGATGTGTTTTTAATCATGGATGTTAACAGTGGATCTTTGTTGATAACAGAATTAGACCAATGCCATATTATAACATTTAAACATTTCATTGATTTTTTTTAAACTAGGCAAGTCAGTTAAGAACAAATTCTTATTTACAATGACCGCCTAGGAACAGTGGGTTAACTGCTTTGTTCAGGGGCAGAACAACAGATTTTTGCCTTGTCAGCTCGGCAATTCGATCTAGCAACCGTTCGGTTACTGGCCCAACGCTCTAACCACTAGGCTACCTGCCGCCCCCATAAAACATAAAACCCAGTTACCACTTAATGATTGACTGCTAAAGAGCCATGAGTAACATACTGTACTTGTTGATCACTTTGTTTGATAATAATTTGATCATGTATGGCTTTTACGAGTTCCAACGGACATCAATGCTTCATTATGAAAGATATTTTCCACAACCATCTTTCCCATGTGAGCGAGAAAGATAGTCCATAGATGGACCATAAACAAATGGGTAACAGCTGGACCGCATTGTTTTGAAGGTCACTCGATTGACCTCTAACGGACCACTAAAGAAATCCCCAAGGCGCCAGTGAATGGGTTTCATTTTCTGTGACAGTTATTTATTTAAAAAGGCTATGAATTAGCTGGAATCATCTGGCTAACCTGAGATTAAATACTCTGGGACGAAGTGCAGAATAACAATGTTTGGCAGCTATAGGAAAATCACAATGGAACACGTGCAATTTTGGATAAGGCAATACTGTACTTTCAATATCAATGGATTAAAAAACAAATTGGTATAAATTTGGCATTTTCAAAAGGATTTTATTTCATAGAAATCACTATGAGTAAACTATATGTGACTCATTGATTAATAATATACTAAATAAGGGAGAAATTAGTGAGCACTACGTGAGCACTAGTCAAAAAAGTGTGATTTTAGATTCTGGTTTATCACAAGTCCTTAACTTCACCAAATGGTTGTACCATGAATTACAGAAATATTGCCACATGTTTTTATTTCAGCTTTTATGTCTGGACTGGAAATGTAGAACTCCAACTTTCTAGTAACATGACCCTACACTGCACTCCTCTCACTGGGAGGCAGTGACATTTTGGTGGGGAAGTGCTATTGCTTGCTC
Source organism: Brachymystax lenok tsinlingensis (assembly GCA_030435695.1). Taxonomy (NCBI): domain Eukaryota; kingdom Metazoa; phylum Chordata; class Actinopteri; order Salmoniformes; family Salmonidae; genus Brachymystax; species Brachymystax lenok. Next base: position 7,658,558 of record CM059818.1, on the reverse strand, counting down.
AAAAGGCAGCACAGATTAGGATGCCCTTACAAAAAAAACGGTGAAAAATCACGTAGGGGACACATGTACAGTTGAAGTTGGAAGTTTACATACACTTAGGTTGTAGTCATTAAAACTTGTTTTTCAACCACTCCACACATTTCTTGTTAACTTCTTAGGGAGTGGCAGCTGAGGTGTCGGTTTTGGAGAGTCTGGCGTGCCCAAAGTAAAAGGCCTGCCACTCAGGCCCAGAAACTTGGATATGCACATAATTAGAACAATTGGATAGGAAACACTCAAGTTTCTAAGATTGTTAAAATATTGTCTGTGAGTATAACAGAACTGATATAGCAGGCGAAAACCCGAAGAATTTCTGTCCTGGAAAAAGTGTTTTTGACACATTTTGAACCCCTCCATATTGAAAACAGCCATATATGGGAGTAAGATTGCAGTACCTATTGCTTCCACTGGATGTCAACAGTATCTAGACAGTGTTTGGTGATGTTAGGTTGCTCTGGATGGTAATAGAAGAAGAATTTCGAACTAGTCACTGGATGTAAACAGAAGAGGAGGTGCGTTCACGGGCTCGCGCCCGCTGTGGTTTTTTCCTTTCCTATCATCCAGTTTATAATCCGGTTGAAATATTATAGTAAATAAAAGTGTTCCCAAGGATACATTATCAATGATGTTTGATTGTTCTTGGACAAGTGTATAGGTATAGGTTGAATGTGTTCTCTTCACGGTTCAATGGGCAGTGGACACTGTATTTTATGATCATAACGTGCCAACCAACCTGAGATTTATGGGTATAATAAACTTTTTCTAACAAAAGAACCATTGGATGTCTTCGTTGGACACTTGGGAAGCGCTTCGAAAGGTAAGGGATTATATATTAGCGATAAAATATGAGAGGGGCTATCCTCAAACAATCAAATGTTGTGCTTTCACCGTAAAGCCTTTTTGAAATCTGACAACGTTGTGATATTGCCAAGAATCAGAGCTTTAGATGACTATGCAACACTTGTATATTGATGAATGTTTAATAATTCAACTTTTGGATTTTGAATTTGGTGCCTTACATTTCACCTTGTAGTGTCGGGAGTGGGGCGCTAGTTTTGCCAAGTCAGTTAGGACATCTACTTTGTGCATGACACAAGTAATTTTTCAAAACGTCACTCCTTTACCTATGTGTGTTCTGGCTCTGGCCCAACCCTTCGGTTTCTGGGACCAATCAGAACGGTTAGAATGTTTTTCCATTCTATAAATTGACGGGGACGTACTCGGATGCGGACTCATTGTGGAGAAGAAACTAACTTCCATGGGCGTAGCGTCTGGCCAGAGCAAGGAAAGCACGGGAGAAGTCAATTTCTTAGACCAAGAGGGCCAACATTTGGTTTCTTTTCAAATGTGTAATTATTATCAGTTTGTCTCAATCTCAGAAAAATTGACTGTTCAATTCAAAATAGGGCTATCAAGTTAATCGCAGAATTCTGATTGGGCTTTAATACTTTAAAAAAATACGTATTGGTTTTAGATCACAACAGAATCACAACAAAATGTACACTACATGACCAACAGCATCTGGACACCTGGTTGTCGAACATCACATTCCAAAATCATTCACATTAATATGGATTTGGTCCACCCTTTGCTGCTATAACAGCCTCCACTCTTCTAAGAAGACTTTCCACTAGATGTTGGAACATTGCTGCAGGGACTTGCTTCCATTCAGCCACAAGAGCATTAGTGTGGTCGGGCACTGATGTTGGGCGATTAGGCCTGGCTCGCAGTCGGCATTCCTAGGTGTTCGGGGTTAAGGTCAAGGCTCTGCATAGGCCAGTCAAGTTCTTCCACACCGATCATAGCAAACCATTTCTGTATGGGCCTTGCTTTGTGCACAGGGGCATTGTCATGCTCAAACAGGAAAGGGCCTTCCCCACAGAATTGTCTAGAAGCACAGAATTGTCTAGAATGTCATTGTATGCTGTAGCATTAAGATTTCCCTTCACTGGAACTATGGGGCCTAGCCCGGACCATGAAAAACAGCCCCAGACCATTATTTATCCTCCGCCAAACTTTACAGTTGGCAATATGCATTGGGGTTTCTCCTGGCAGCCACCAACCCAGATTCGTCCGTCGGACTGCCAGATGGTGAAGCGTGATTCATCACTCCAGAGAACACGTTGCCACTGCTCCAGGCAGATGGTAGACAGTGTGTATGGCGTCTTGTGGGCGAATGGTTGCTGATGTCAACGTTGTGAACAGATTGCCCCATGGTGGTTGTGGGGTTATGGTATGGGCAGGCATAAGCTATGGACAATGAACGCAATTGGGTTTTATCGATGGCAATTTGAATGCACAGAGATACCTTGATGAGATCATGCATACACACACTTGCACTTCTACACTCGCATACATGCACAAACATACACACATGTCCACCGACACCTGTCCATTTAAAACAAGTACAATTTATCTCCTGTTAGGGCCTATAAGTGTTGAACAATATAATGCAATTTTAAACAAATATACACTAATAATTATCCTACTTCAGATAGTCATTTGGTTTCTTATTCTATTTCCATACTGTAGATTTCATTAATTGCTTATTTGTGGTGCCAGTGGTTTGAGCCAGTTTGTATTAATCTGTTGAAGTGCTGTTATTCTCAGAATTCTGAAGAGGTATTCGAGGACCAGTGCAAGAGACGCACTCCCCACGATTATGTGTTCTGGATTCAGAGAAACTGAGCGTTCAAGCATATTATCCAAAACTTTGTACTTTGGTCTAGAACTGATTGAGGACTAGGCAGGAATATAATGTGTGGGTGTGGTTATCCCTGCTCTCCCCACAGCTATGCCAGCAACTTGGTGTGATGCCACGGTTGTATATTGATTGTATTATAAGAGTTAGGAAAAATCTTGACTGAATTTTACAAGAGTATCCCTCTAGAGTAGAGAGTTGGTTGTCTTTGACGTGTTTCTAAATATGTCCTCTCAGTCCTCTTGGGTTATTACTATTTGCAGCTCATCTTCCCAATTAGTTACCGCTCATCTTTTGTTTATCCTTTGATAATTATGTATATGTACCCCAGCACATTCTTGGCATTTACCTTGTTATATGTCTTTACTATATATGTAATTAAAGGATGTACAGTGCATTAGGATCTTATTCAGAGAACTTGACTTATTCTAAAATGGATTACATCGTTTTTTCCCCCTCAATCTACACACAATACCCCATAATGACAAAGCAAAAACAGTTTTTATTGATATTTTAGCAAATGTATATTAAAGAAAAAACAGAAATATCACATTTATATACTCTAGGTATTCAGACACTTTACCCAATACTTTGTTGAAGCACCTTTGGCTTCTCTTAATATGACGCTACAAGCTTGGCACACCTGTATTTGGGGAATTTCTCCAATTATTCTCTGTAGATCCTCTCAAGCTCAGTCAGGTTGGATGGGGAGTGTCACTGCACAGCTATTGTCAGGTTTCTCAAGAGATGTTCGATCAGGCCGAGCTCAGGGATATTCAGAGACCCGAAGCCACTTCTGCGTTGTCTTCTGGTTTCCTCCAGAATTACGCTTGGCATTCAGGCCAAAGAGTACAGTCTTGGTTTCATCAGATCAGATAATCTTGTTGCTCATGGTCTGAGAGTCTTTAGGGGCCGTTGGCAAACTCATAGCAGGCTGTCATGTGCGTTTTACTGAGGAGTGGCTTCCGTCTGGCAATTGTACCATAAAGGCCTGATTGGTGGAGTGCTGCAGAGATGGCTGTCCTCTGGAAGGTTCGCCCATCTCCACAGAGGAACTATAGAGCTCTGTCAGTGACCATCGGGTTCTTGGTCACCTCCCTGACCTGACCTCCAAACTTCTTCCATTTAAGAATGATAGAGGTCATTGTGTTCTTGGGGACCTTCAATGCTGCATACCTTTTTTGGTACCCTTCCCCAGATCTGTGCCTCGACACAATCTTGTCTCTGCACTCTATGGACAATTCCTTCAACCTCATGGCTTTGATTTTGCTCTGACATGCACGGTCAACTGTTAGACCTTATATAGAGAGGTGTGTGCCTTTCCAAATCATGTCCAATCAATTTATTTAACCAAAGTTGGACTCCAATTAAGTTGTAGAAACATCTCAAGGATGATCAATTGAAACAGGATGCACCTGAGACTCATTGCAAAGGGTCTAAATACTTATGTAGATAAGGTATTTCTGTTTTCTAAAAACCTGTTTTGCTTTGTCATTATGCGGTATTGTGTGTAGATTGCTGAGGATTTTTTTATTTAATCCATTTTAGAATAAGGCTGTAATGTTATAAAATGTGGAGAAAGTCAAGGGGTCTGAATATTTTTTGAAGGCACTGTGTATATATTAATACAAACTAGCTAAAAAATGAGTGCATATTATCACAAATTATGCAATGGATTATGATACGTTATTTTATTTTTTTTAAGTGGAAGTGCAAAAATATTTTCTCCATGCTCAGAAGTTCAAGCGGACACAAGGCAATTCCAAATTAAATGAAAAATTGTTTGGTCACATTCACGTGTTTAGCAGATGTTACCTAAGGCGTAGCGAAATGCTTGTGTTTCTAGCTCCAACAGTGCAGTAGTATCGAACAAGTAATATCTAACAATTTCACAACAATACACACAAATCTAAACTAAAGGAATCGAATTAAGAATATACACTGCTCAAAAAAATAAAGGGAACACTAAAATAACACATCATAGATCTGAATGAATGAAATAATCTTAAATACTTTTTTCTTTACATAGTTGAATGTGCTGACAACAAAATCACACAAAAATCATAAATGGAAATCAAATTTATCAACCCATGGAGGTCTGGATTTGGAGTCACACTCAAAATTAAAGTGGAAAACCACACTACAGCCTGATCCAACTTTGATGTAATGTCCTTAAAACAAGTCAAAATGAGGCTCAGTAGTGTGTGTGGCCTCCACGTGCCTGAATGACCTCCCTACAACGCCTGGGCATGCTCCTGATGAGGTGGCGGATGGTCTCCTGAGGGATCTCCTCCCAGACCTGGACTAAAGCATCCGCCAACTCCTGGACAGTCTGTGGTGCAACGTGGCGTTGGTGGATGGAGCGAGACATGATGTCCCAGATGTGCTCAATTGGATTCAGGTCTGGGGAACGGGCGGGCCAGTCCTTAGCATCAATGCCTTCCTCTTGCAGGAACTGCTGACACACTCCAGCCACATGAGGTCTAGCATTGTCTTGCATTAGGAGGAACCCAGGGCCAACCGCACCAGCATATGGTCTCACAAGGGGTCTGAGGATCTCATCTCGGTACCTATTGGCAGTCAGGCTACCTCTGGCGAGCACATGGAGGGCTGTGCGGCCCCCCAAAGAAATGCCACCCCACACCATGACTGACACACCGCCAAACCGGTCATGCTGGAGGATGTTGCAGGCAGCAGAACGTTCTCCACGGCGTCTCCAGACTCTGTCACGTCTGTCACATGCTCAGTGTGAACCTGCTTTCATCTGTGAAGAGCACAGGGCGCCAGTGGCGTGACCAAAAGTGACCAAAACATCAGCCAGGAAGCATAGGAACTGAGAAGTGGTCTGTGGTCACCACCTTCAGAACCACTCCTTTATTGAGGGTGTCTTGCTAATTGCCTATAATTTCCACCTGTTGTCTATTCCATTTGCACAACAGCATGTGAAATTTATTGTCAATCAGTGTTGCTTCCTAAGTGGACAGTTTGATTTCACAGAAGTGTGATTGACTTGGAGTTACATTGTGTTGTATAAGTGTTCCCTTTATTTTTTTGAGCAGTGTATAAATATTTGGACGAGCAATGTCAGAACTACTTAGGGAGCAGTGGGGCGCTAGCTCCCGACACTACCTGGTGAAATGTAAGACGCCAAATTCAAAATGCAAAAGTTGAATTATTAAACATTCATCAATATACAAGTGTTTCATAGTCATCAAAAGCTCTGCTTCTTGGCAATATCGCAGCATTGTCAGATTTCAAAAAGGCTTTACGGCGAAAGCACAACATTTGATTGTTTGAGGGTAGCACCTTCACTATTTTTCCATTAGCATGAATTCATTAGCCTTCACGGTTCACACAAAACACATTTCACAGCGAAAACAAATCAATTACCTGTTGAAGAACTTCTGCTGATGGCTTCCCAAGTGTCCAACGAAGACAATCCATGGTTCTTTTGTTAGAAAAAGTTGTGTATTATATCCATAAATCTCTGTTTGGTTCTCGCGTTATCAGAAACTACAGCCTCCACTCGTCCATTGAAACATGAAGAGAACTCGTTCAACCTATACCTATAAACTTGTCCAAGAACAATCCTTAGAAACACTTTTCTGTATAAATGGTATATTTCAACCGGAATATAAAGTGGACGATAAGAAAGGAAAGAACCAAAGTCACCATTATTAGTCAGTTGTACAACCGAATGCCTTAAACTGAAATGTGTCTTCCACATTTAACCCAACCCCTCTGAATCAGAGAGGTGCGGGGGGCTGCCTTAATCAACATCCACGTCTTCGGCGCCCAGGGAACAGTGGGTTAACTGCCTTGTTCAGGGGCAGAACGACAGATTTTTACCTTGTTAGCTCGAGGATTCGAACTTGCAACCCTCCGGTTACAAGTCCAATGCTATAACCACTAGGCTACCACAGAGCGTGCCTGGCGGGAGCGCGCGTCCTCTTCTATTGACATCTGTGGGGGCACTTCCTTATTTCTCTTCTTCTCTGCTCTAAAAGCATCTAAAGAAAATCTGAACACTGTCTCGAGACTGTTGACATCCAGAGGAAGCAATAGGTACTGCATTCATATGCCCTTATAAGGGCATTTTCATAAGGGAGCGGTTCCAAATGAGCAATGTGTCAAAACCACTTTTTCAAGGACAGAAATTCCTCTGGGTTTCACCTGCCATATCTGTTCTGTTTTACTCACAGACAAATGGTTAACACTTTTAGAAAATTCAGAGTGTTTTTCTATCCAATGGTACTAAATATGTGCATATCCTATTTTCTGGGCCTGAATGGGAAACATTTTACTTTGGGCACGCCAGGGTCTCCAAAACGGTCACCTCGTGCGCTGCTCCCTAAGAAGATAAAGTCATAGGCCTAACTCCTTACAAAGTGAGGAGTAGGATTATTTACGGTACTGTTTGAAGAGTTAGGGTTTCAGATGATTTCAAAAGATGGGCAGGGATTTTGCTGTTGTAGTTTCCAGGGGAAGCTGGTTCCATTATTGGGGCGCCAGGACAGAGAAGAGCTTGAACTGGGGGTGGAAGGGACAAGAGACCTGAGGTGGCAGAACGGAGTGCTTGTGTGGGGGTGTAGGGTTTGGGGCAGTTCCTCTTGCTGTTCTGTAGAAAAGTACCATGGTCTTGTAGTGGATGCGAGCTTTGACTGGAAGCCAGTGGAGTATGCGGAGGAGCAGGGTGACATGAGAAAACTTTAAAGCCAGGCAGGCCACAGCATTCTGGATAAATTGCAGGGGTTTAATGGCACAAGTAGGGAGGCCAACCAACAGCGAGTTGCAGTAGTCCAGATAGGAGGACAAGTGCCTGGATTAGGACCTGCGCAAATTCCTGTGTGAGGTAGGGTCGTACTTTACGGATGTTGTAGAGCACGAACCTGCAGGAGGGGGTCACTGCTTTGATGTTTACAGAGAATGACAGGGTGTTGTCCAGGGTCACGCCAAGGTTCTTTGTACTCAGAGAGCGACACTGGAGTTGCCAACCGTGATGGAGAGGTCTGTGAGCGGGAAAGACTTCCCCAGGAGGAAGAGCAATTCCGTCTTGTCAAGGTTGAGCTTGAGGTGGTGGGCCCGAGATCCAAGTTGAGATACCTGCCAGGCACGTAGAGATGTGTGTCGCCACCTGGGTGTCAGAAGGGGGTAAGGAGGAAAGTTGTTGAATGTCATCCTCATACTGTAGCAATGATAGGAGAGACCATGTGAGGATATGACGGAGCCAAGTGAGGCCTGCCACTCAGGCCCAGAAACTAGGATATGCAAATAATTAGTACTATTGGATAGGAAACACTGAAGTTTCTAAGAGTGTTAAAATATTGTCTGTGTGTATAACAGAACTGATATAGCAGGCGAAAACCAGAGAAAAATCTATCCGGAAATCACTTTCGGGTGACCTATTGCTCTGTTTGACACACTCCCTATTGAATCCATTTGTAACCAGGACTGAGACTGCAGTACCTATGGCTTCCACTAGATGTCAACAGTCTATATACAAAGACTCAGGGAGATTGGAGTAAACAGAACGAATAGGTACAGGAAATGGCCAAGGTAGCTCAGATGTCAACAAGTTTTCTCGGGCGCGAGTCTGGCTGCACGCCCCACTTTATTTGACTTATATAAGGTATAGGTGACCATCCAAGTGAACTATTATCGCTAATATTCATAAAAGGATAGCTAAGGATGCATTTTAACTGGTATTTGATTTGTTTAGGGAAAGTTTATAGGTATATTTGAACGCGTTGTCTTCACGTTTCAATGGGCGATTCGACATTGGATTTTCTGAACATAACGCGCCAACCAAATGGAGATTTATAGATATAATAAATGACTTTTTCTAACAAAAGAACCATTGGATGTCTTCGTTGGACACTTGGGAAGCCCTCAGCAGAAGTTCTTCAAAAGGTAAGGGATTTGTTTTCGCTGTGAAATGTGTTGTGTGTGAACCGCGATGGTTTATGAATTTATGCTAATGCAGGAATATTGGAGGTGCTACCCTCAAACAATCAAATGTTGTGCTTTCGCCGTGAATCCTTTTTGAAATCTGACAATATTGCCTGTGATATTGCCAAGAAGCAGAGCTTTTGATGACTATGCAACACTTGTATATTGATGAATGTTTAACTTCTTCGGGAGCGTCAGCTGAGTTTTCGGTTTTGGAGAGTCTGGCGTGCCCAAAGTAAAATGCCTGCCACTCAGGCCCAGAAAGTAGGATATGCATAATCTTGGTATCATTTGAAAGGAAACACTCTGAAGTTTGTGGAAATGTGAATTGAATGTAGGAGAATAAAACACAATACATCTGGTAGAAGAAAATACAAAGGAAAGAACATTCGTTTTTCTGTTTTTATTGCTGCTGCATCATCTTTGACAAGAACAAGAAACACTTTCAGTTATGATGCTGGGGATAATTTTGATGGAGAACAGAAGAGGGCAACAGTGTGTGTGCAAAGTTTCAGACTGATAACTTCAGGAATGAGTGAGCTACATGACATTTGCCATGAGGTCACCCAGGTGTCCCACACAAGTTGCCCAAATGTACCCAAGTGGCCGAATTAGTAAAGTGATACATTTTGAATTAAATAACTATATACAGCATACAAAAAACTATTCTAACACACCAAAAAAAAAAAAAAACTTTACAGACGTTCTCTGTCCTCTACACAATGTTTTGCTGCTTATGCCATATCAAAGAGCAGTCCCTCTCTGGTGTGAAGCATAGGGTCACCGAACAAGTGGAGCAGGTCACAGGTGATTTCCTGTGACAAACACAGCGACGCCTCCCTACTGTGCCCTTTCTGCCAGGAGGCAAATTCATGTCCGCAGAAATGAATGAGAGCAAGTGGACACCACTGGTGGCAGGAGCAGAGGTAGAGGGGACAGAAGGTGATGGAGTGGGATTGCTGTAACTCCTGGAGAAGCTGCTCCCTGAAGGCTAGCTGTGACATGGGGGCTTGTCCACAGCTCTTAGCCATTTCCCCTGTGGAGGATGAACCCATTCACCACAGCAATGTCAATGAAATGATAAAACAATGTCTTGTACCATTTCATGGTCTTGTGAAGAACATTGTAGTATCCTATCAGCGCGTCTGACAGGTCCACACCTCCCATGTTCTTATTGTAGTCCTTGACAGCCGCTGGAATGGGGACATTTTTGGTGGTCCACGCCCCACTAACGCTCTTCACACGTCTGACGACGTGATCGCCACTGAAGGCTTTGTGGATGGTCGTGCACATGACCACCTCTCTGGTATCCATCCACTTTACAAAGAGCAGGCCATCTTCACGAATCCATCTCATGGCACCCCGATCAGCCCGCTTAGGCATGTCGTTCACTTTCGTTTTGGGAAAGCCCACTCTGTTGGGACGAATGGTGCCACAAGCCCACACATCGAGCTTTCTCAGGTCAGTGAACAGGGTCGGGCTTGTGTAAAAATTGTCCAAACAGTTTGTATCCCTTCCCCAGCAGTTGGAAATCTAATAACTCCATAACGGAGTCATAGCTTAGTCCCTTACCGGTCGCAAAACTGCTTTTCCCCTCATAAACAAAAAATTGCATGTGTAAGCACACACAGAATCAGCCAAAACAAACAGTTTGTAACCCCACTTTGTGGGTTTGTTACGCATGTATTGTTTTAGGCCAATTCTGGCCTTTGAGGCTACCATCCTCTCATCTATGGACAAGTTCTGAGCGGGCTGAAAATAGGTCTTGCAGGCCTCCACCATGCTGGTGTAGAGAGGTTTGATTTTGCAGAGCTTATCAAACCTTGCTGTGCCTCTCTTCTTCTCATTCTCCTCATCAACTTGTGGGTCACTCATATGAAGCGCCCGGGAGATAGCCAGAAACCTGGTTGAAGACATGACAGCAGTGGGGAAAGGCAGTTGATAGACAGGTGACCTTTTCCAGTAGGCCTTCAAGTTCTTCAACTTCACCAGCCCCATGAAAATGACCAGTGAAAGGTAGCAGAAAAGGTCTTCGATGGAAATGGGTTTCCATGCGTCCCTCTTTCCTGCATGCTTCTTTTTCCCCATACTTGTTTGTGTTGGACACCAGGGAATCAACAACAGACGAGCTGAAAAAAAGCTGAAAAGGTCAATGGGGCTGTACTTTGCAGTCATGTCCAGCTGAGGTCCTGGCTGCCTTTTTGGTCTGAATGTTGGTGGAATTGGTTCCACATCAACATCGAGCACAGTGTGCCAACGCCCCTCTGCCTCTCTGTCTGCAGGTTTCACACCTCCCCTCCTCCGCTTCTTTGTTGCTGTCTTCACACCTCTAGATGGCTGGGCAGGTGTGGAGCCGGAAACAGCAGGGGTCCGTCTTGATGGACCAGCTTCAGTGGGGGATGGACACCTTGACAATGGAGGTTCCCAATCAGAGTCACTGGCACTGTGAAACAAAAAAATGTCAATTTAAAATCCAACAACTCCAAAATAGAATCATAGCTTACAAAACTTTTTTTATGGGCCTCAAACACATGTGTAATAAACTAACCAAATTCAGTTACATTCTCAGCCAAAGCAAAATGTTTATCTGTTTACTGTAGTTCCATGGATCTTACACGTGTTTGAGGCCCATAAAAAAAGTTTTGTAATAAACTAACCAAATTCGGTTACAAACTACAATAAACAGATACAGAATCAGCCAAAGCAAAATGTTTGTGACCCCCATTTTTCTGGTTCGTTACAAATGTATTGTTTGAGGCAAAGATAAAAGTTCAGTAAGATTACTGTAAGAACTAAAATAAACAGATACATACACACACACACACACACACGCACACACACACGATGTATAGCCAATGTTTACTTTACACATTTCATTACTGATTATATTGCAAATGAAATATGAAAGTAATAATATTTCATACGAATAATTTCAAACAACGGCATGATAAGTACTTACCAGTCCAGAACGGCATCTTTCCCATCTAGAAACATGTCTTCAGCCTGTGAATCAAAGCTATGGTCACTAGAAGACCCCTCGTCCTGTGCCAAATCAGTCTCGCTTTCGCGGTCAATTTCGTCAATAATTTTGGTCAAATCCGTATATTTAGACTTGGTTTTAGATTTTCCTGCCATAATTTCTCTAAAAATTGCTGAAAACAGCTGTTTCCAGGTAGATTTTCAATGGCAAAAAGGACCGTCCCTTACGCTCACATTTTCTTATAAAGCTGTCCCTCCCGAATACAACCATTACGTATTTCCATTTACCTCAGCTCATTGGTTATCTCCCAAGCTAGATTTCAAGATGATCAGTGGTCATTTGTCAAAAATATAGTCAATCAACCAAAGGCCGCTCATATCATTGGTGCGTAATGGTGTCATTGATAGGTGTCTTCAAATCGGGCTCCTTCGGTCAATACGTCCCACACAAAGAAACAGCATGTACGGTTGTGTTACTAACAACCAGAGGATTGCAAAAAAAACTACCTTGACTGTGTGTAATTACGTCGAATGTTCAGTTGACAGTCGAATGAGATGGAATTCACGACACAAGCGGTTCACAAAATGTTTCAAGTTAGGCTATAAAAATAGATTTTATCAAACGAAACAACCATTATTTGCGTAACTGGGACCCCTGGGACTGCAAAAAGAGGAAAATCTTTGAAGGTAAGTGATTTATTTGATCACTATTTGTTATTGTGTGAAGCCTGGCCTGGTTTTGAAAAGTGTTTTACTCTGGGCGCTGTCCTCAGATAATCGCATTGGGGGGCTTTCGCCGTAAAGCCTATTTGAAATATGACAATGCGGTTGGATTAACAAGAAGTTTATCTTTTAAACTATGTAAGGCACTTGTATTTCCTTGAATGTTTACTTATTCAATTTTATACTTTTATACTCGTTTTTACCGGATATTGTCGCAGCAATCCCTGAGGAGAAGTTAATAATTCAACTTTTGGATTTTGAATTTGGTGCCTTGCATTTCACCGGGTAGTGTCGGGAGTGCCCCACCACTCCATAAGTAGTTAAAAGTAGACTAGTCAAGGATGCATCATGTGATATACAGGTAACTGCCAAAATAAAGGAAACACCAAGTGTCTTAATAGCGTTGATCCACCACGAGCCACCAGAGCAGCTTCAATGCACCTTGGCATAGACTCTACAATGTGACACAAAGGTGCATTGAAGCTGTTCTGGTGGCTCGTGGTGGCTCAAGAGAAAAGTTACTTCCTCACTCCCCTTGGATAAACTTCTTCTACTCCTATATTTTTCAAGGTAAACGCATGAAACCTTGTCTAAAGACTGTTGACATCTAGTGAAAACCATAGGTACTGCAACCTGGGAGCTGGATTTCAGCATTTCCTATAGCAATTCAATGGAAAAAGAGGCAGCTCACAGAATCACATTTTCTCAGATGGATTTTCCTCTGATTTTTGCCTGCCAGATCAGTTCTGTTATACTCAGACATTATTTAACAGATTTAGAAACGTCATAGTGTTTCCTATCCAGTACTACTAATTATGTGCATATCCTAGATTCTGGGCCTGAGTACCAGTTATTTTACTTTGGGCACGCCAGACTCTCCAAAGCTCCGAACACTGCTGCTGCTCCCTAACTAGTTTTAATAGGAACAGTGCTGTGGGTAACTCTACCAATGGAGCGGCCATCCAGCGAACTAGCGTCCACTGGAACAGAGAGGAGTTGAGTGGGGATACCTACTTCAGAAACTAGGGTAGCGTCCATAAAACTCCTCCGCCCCAGAGTCAATGAGCACCCAGAGGGACTTAGACTGGTCTCCCCACAGGATTATCACGAAAAAAGGAGTGTGGTTGATGGGAATTAGAGGATTCCCAGTCTGGCTTACCAGAGTGTGCCCAAGACCAGACCTCCTCTCACTCTTGCATTCCCGTAGACGCCCATCAATCCTAAGAGTAAGGGCGATAAGGGAATTGAGGCCCAAGCTGCTAGCTAGTCTTTTATTTCCTCTGAGAGTCCGTGAAGGAAGGTATCGAATAGGGACTCTGGATTCCAGGTACTCTCGGCGGCCAACGTGTGAAAATCTATTGCGTAGACTGCCACACTTCAAGAGTCTTGAAGTAACTCAAGTAGTTTTCATGCCGCCTCTCTCGCAGATACCGGAGAATCGAACACCTTCCTCACTTCTGCCATGAAATCTTCCAGATGATGACAATTGGCAGATTGTTGCTCCCAAACTGCCGTAGCCCAGGAGAGCGCCCTTCCCGACATTAGCATAATAATACACGCTATCTTCGACCGGTCCGAGAGGAACGAAGATGGCTGTAGCTCAAAAATAAGTGAGCATTGAGAAATAAAATGTGTGCTGATGACAAAACTGAGTCAGGTGCAGGAGAGTTGAGATGCGTGGAAACCAACGTATTTAATAAACCACCAGTACAAAACAAAGTACAAAGGTGTAGGCAAAATACTGTCCACGATAAATATAAACTCGGGCACATTAACAAAACACCAGGAATAAACATAGACGTCAAAAACACACAGACTGAAACAAACGAAAATAATCACTCACAAGGACAAGAAGGAAAACAGAGGAATAAATACACGCAGACTAATGAGGGGGAATGAACAACAGGTGTGAACAAAAACAAGGCAAAACCAATGGATAACGAAAAAGGAGCGGTGATGACTAGTAAACCGGTGACGTCGACCGCCGAACATCGCCCGAACATGGAGAGGGGCCGACTTCGGCGGAATTCGTGACTTAATATCCCGGCAGGTTCCAGGATCCGCAGAATATCGCTCCGGAGAAGGTAAGCAGGGTTCTCGGGGAGCCGGGGTAGGCTGTACAAACCCACCACTGATAGTAGACAGGTTACTGGGTGGTTGGGAGGTATCAGAGGTGGCAGGCTGCCTATGAGCTAACTCACTGATTTGCTCCATAACAGACAAATGGTCAAAACCAGTTCAGAGTCCAGGAGGTACAGTGTGGCAGGCAGGCTTGAGGTCAGGCCAGGCAGAATGGTCAGGCAAGCAGGTACAGAGTCCAGAAAACAGGCAAGGGTCAAAACCGGGAGGACTAGCAAAAGATAATAGAAAAGTTAGTTGCACGGGAAAACACGCTGGTTGACTTGGAACATACAAGACGAACTGGCACAGACAATAATTAAACCTGTGTTTTCTGTCTAAGGCTAGGCTAGGACAACTTCCGGTGAAACTGGAGAGCACGCAATTCAAATAAATAATCATAAAAATTATGGATATTAAACATTTAGGTACATACAAGTGTCTTATATCGGTTGAAAGCTTAAATTCTTGTTAATCTAACTGCACTGTCCGATTTACAGTGGGCTTTACAGCAAAACCATGCCATGCGATTATTTGAGGACGGCGCCCCACAAAATATTTTTCCTCTGGCACAGGTTTCATAAATTCACAAATAGCGATTAAATATTCACTTACTTTTTGAAAATCTTCCCCTGATTTGTCATCCAAAGGGTCCCAGCTATAACATGTAGTGTCATTTTGTTAGATAAAATCCTTCTTTATTTCCCAAAAAGTCTGTTTAGTTGGCGCCATCAATTTGAGTAATCCACTCGTTCAACATGCCAAGATAGGAATCCGAAAATCTACCCCTAAACTTTGTTTCAAGAAGTCAAAATACAATTTAATCTGTTTTCTTTCCAATGGTACCAATTATATGCATATCCTGGTTTCAGGGCCTGAGCAACAGGCAGTTTACTTTGGGCATGTCATTCAGGTCGGAAATTGAGAAAAAAGGACCCTTGCCTGAAGAAGTTAAATACCCAGGGGATAATGGGGAGATGGGTGACACCTGGAGGGGGTGGAGACAAGCACAAGGACAGGTGAAACAGATCAGGGTGTGACACTAGCAAGTAGTTAACTTGGTAAACAAACAAAGTGACTTGCTAGTTTTCAGTAGCTAACCAAACCATCAGTCATCCTAGCTTGCTATGAAAATCAAATTATTGGGACTCTGGGCTGAGATAAAGTACGAGATGGACGTGTGTGTATGAGTATGTGCATTCTCAAGGCACCCTCAAAACAAGTGCACTAATCTCTATATGGATACGTTTTACTGCAATTCATAATCTTACCTTTGATTTGGAAAATACAAGACTTACATTCAGTATAGGAAAGCACAAGAGTTGGAGTCTTAGTGTAGCAGATGGTAGTGTATCTTGGCTTTTGTGTGTTGGAGATTACACATTTATTGGAAAAGTTAGACTGCAGATGGTGCATTTTGTGAGGTTGCAATATTTAGTGTATTCACCTCCTAGTTAGCCTGAATTGCATGATTTCACACTTGATTTATTCAAATTGTGAAATACAAACTTCAATTATATCAGTGGCTCAGTGCTGAGTGGTTAAACTGGACTCAAGCATTGCATTGTCAGTTTCAAAAATAGCTTGACCTGTTTGGTTTGCTCATATTTCCTGAGCCATTATACTTTATGGGAAAACAATGTTTTGCAACAAAATACATCAGAAATATGGGTCCACACAAAGCAATGATGCCACCTTGCATGGCAATTCTGACAGAAACAAACACCTTCTCCTGCTCCTATAGAAATGTGACCCCCATCTTAGTCTATAGAGTCTCCATTTCTTTGTTTATTCCTGCTTGAATTAATTGCTGTCATACTCTGCCAACACTTTTTTCCTCTCCGACTCCATGTGACAGACTCTTTTCTCCCAGAGGCTCTCACGTGGCCATGATAAATTATCTTAATGCTGTGCAAATATTAATCACACTGTCACCACAGCTGAGCAGCGAAGCAGTTTAGTACTGCAACCAGCCACACAGCCTCATTTATCAAACCCTGGAGCTTTTTCAACGCTATAACCCATCTCCTAAACACAAGCTGTTCCCACCCAGTCCTAATGCCAGAGCCAGCCCCTCAACAGCTTTCTGAATAGCACCAGCTGGCTTAGGCCTCATGTTGAATGTATGCTAAGGGTGGCATGTAAGCATCACTGTCATCTACCTGACCTACGACCTACACACAAACTGTAATTAGTATGCTATTAGTGTGTCTAAAGAGTGATTACATGATTATCGATATTACATTTTTCCATTAGTTTTTTTTTGCAGAGAAATGGGCTCCATTCAATTGAAAAAAGTAAGTAGGTTTCTGAGATAAGACTACAACCAGATTCAGAAAGTCAGAAAATCTTGGTTGCAACAGTATAAAATCAGGTTAACAGAATAAAAAAACTGTGCTAATACAAATATTGGTGCAATTGTGCTCTAGGAAAATAACTTTCAAAGAAGGTTGGGCCACTGGAGTTCAGAGAAGTCATAACCTTTGTGATAGTGGAAGACTCAGCCCTGGAATTCTTGACCTTAAAAACCCACACCTGTAGAAATCCACTTTTTTGAGCTAAAAGACTGTGGCCAGAGCTTACCCATGATATTGCAAAACGATTTAAGTCAATGTCATCATTTTAGTCAAAGCATGATATATTTGGGCTTAAAGTGACAAATCTGAACTGCCCACTTTGTGCAAATCTGTCTGAATGCGTTGTCTTTTCCAATGATATGACATATAAATTAATATCAGACTACGTTTCGTTTCAGGGCTGGGTTTTATTTGAGTGTTAACACTGACCAACATGGCGCTGTTAATTAATCAGAATCAGCTGCAAAGTTATTCCTCTTCGCGACTGAGATGAGCCAAATCAGAGGCTGCTGCCCTACATACATAGACTTGAAATCACTACCCACTTTAATAATGGAACACTAGTCACTTTATTAACGTTTACAGTTCATATTTTGCATTACTCATCTCATATATACACTACCGGTCAAAGGTTTTAGAACACCTACTCATTCAAGAGTTTTTCTTAATTTTTACTATTTTCTACATTGAAAATTAATAGTGAAGACATCAAAACTATTGAATAACACATATGGAATCATGTAGTAACCAAACAAGTGTTAAACAAATCAAAATATATTTTATATTTGAGATTCTTCAAAGTAGCCCCCCTTTTCCTTGATGACAGCTTTGCACGCCCTTGGCTTTCTCTCAACCTGCTTCACCTGGAATGCTTTTCCAACAGTCCGTTCAAGAACACCGTGTCTTACAAAGACATGGCGGTTGGAACCAAAAATCTCAAATTTGGACTCTAGACCAAAGGACAATTCACAAAGTCACCTCTGAACAGGTATTTTTGAGACGTGTCTGTTACTTGAACTCTGTGAAGCATTTATTTGGGCTGCAATTTCTGAGGCTGGTTACTCTAATGAACTTATCCTCTGCAGCAGAGGTAACCCTGGGTCTTCCTTTCCTGTGGCGGTCCTCATGAGAGCCAGTTTCATCATAGCCCTTGATGGTTTTTGCGACAGCACTTGAAGAAACTTCAAAGTTCTTGAAATGTTCCGTATTGACTGACCTTCATTGTTTAATGATTTTGAGCCATTTTGAGTGTTGTGACAAGGTAGTGGTGGTATACAGAAGAGAGCCAAATTTGGAAAAAGACCATGTCCATATTATGGCAAGAACAGCTAAAATATGCAAATAGAAATGACAGTCCATCATGACATTAACCTTAGGGATGGGCGCATGAGGTGACCGTTTTGGAGAGCCTGGCGTGCCCAAAGTAAAATGCCTCCCATTCAGGCCTAGAAAATAGGATATGCACATATTTTGTACCATTGGATAGGAAACACTCTGAATGTTCTAAAACCGTTAACCATTTGTCTGTGAGTAAAACAGAACGGATATGGCAGGCGAAACCCCAAGGAATTTCTGTCCTGGAAAAAGTGGTTTTCACAG
The DNA here is from genome assembly GCA_030435695.1 of Brachymystax lenok tsinlingensis. Classification (NCBI taxonomy): domain Eukaryota; kingdom Metazoa; phylum Chordata; class Actinopteri; order Salmoniformes; family Salmonidae; genus Brachymystax; species Brachymystax lenok. Next base: position 7,640,093 of record CM059818.1, on the reverse strand, counting down.
AGTGCCTCATTTGGAACCCCTCCCTCATGAAAATGCCCATATAAGGGCATATGAATGCAGTACCGATCGCTTCCTCTGGATGTCAACAGTCTCGAGACAGCGTTCATTTTGGTTTTGGATGCATTAGAGCAGAGAATAAGAGGAAACCAGGAAGTGTCCCGTTTATGTCAACAGAAGGGAACGCGCGCTCCCGACAAAGCGCGCTTTGTGTTTTTTACCGTCTTTTACCGCTCAGTTTATAGTCCAGTTGATTTATAATACTAAATATACGTAAAAGTGTTCCTAAGGATACATTTAAAACTATGTTTGATTGTTCTTGGACAAGTTTATAGGTATAAGATGAACGAGTTCTCGTCACGTTTCAATGGAGTAGGGGAAGCTGTCGTTTCTGATTATAACGCGCGAACCAAATGGAGATTTATGGATAAAATACATTACTTTTTCTAACAAAAGAACCATGGATTGTCTTCGTTGGACACTTAGGAAGACCTCAGCAGAAGTTCTTCAACAGGTAATTGATTTGTTTTCGCTGTGAAATGTGTTATGTGTGTGCCGTGATGGCTAATGAATTCATGGCTATGGGAAAAATATGTGAGGTGCTACCCTCAAACAATCAAATGTGCTGCTTTCGCCGTAAAGCCTTTTTGAAATCTGACAACGCTGTAATATTGCCAAGAAACAGAGCTTTTGATGAGTATGGAACACTTGTATATTGGTGGATGTTTAATAATTCAACTTTTGGATTTTGAATTTGGCGCCTTGCATTTCACCTGGTAGTGTCGGGATTGGGGCGCTAGCGCACCACCAATCCCCAAGAAGTTAAAGAGTATGTATTACAAGAAGTTAGTTGGTGCACTGCTGCTAGATTTCAGTGCTGCTTTTGATGTATTTGATCATGAACTGTTACTAGCTTTCCATCTATCCTGGTTGGAAAGCCATCTCTTTATTAATAGTGTGAGGGCTCTTGAATGCAGGTCTTCTGGAATCAATCGCAGGAAACAGAGTAAGGCAAAACTCCTTTAAGAAAGGACACGAAAATACTACCCAAGTAGTCATACACCTGCTCACTCAACACGGAGCCACAATACAGGAAACAATCACGGACAAAACCCAGGGGGAACAGAGGAATTAAATAACACATACAATTAGGGTAATGTAAACCAGGTGTGAAATGAGACAAGACAAACAGAAAATGAGAAATGGATCGGTGGTGGCTAGAACTCCGGTGACGTCGACCGCCGGTAGCTGCTCGAACCAGGAGAGGGACCGACTTCTATGGAAGTCGTGACAGTACCCCCTCACGCATGGCTCCAGCAGCACGCCAACACCGGTCTCGGGACGAGACCGAAGGATCCAGGATGTCCTCCACCCGCTCCCAGCTTCTCTCCTCTGGACCGTACCCCTCCCACTCCATGAGGTACTGAAGGCCCCTTGCCTGACGCCTTGAGTCCATGATAGCTCAAACTGCACACGCCGGGGCCCGCTCGATGTCCAGAGGGGGCAGAGGGACCTCCAGAACCTCAGGACCCTGGAGCGGACCAGCCACCACCGGCTTGAGGAGAGACACATGGAACGAGGGGTTAATATGGTAATCTGGGGGAAGCTGTAACCTATAACAAACATCGTTGAGTCTCCTCAGGACTTTGAAAGGCCCCACAAACTGCGGCCCCAGCTTCCGGCAGGGCAGGCGGGGGAGAAGGTTTCGGGTCGAGAGCCAGACCCGGCCTCATTGCGGTGGCGGTCGGCGCTCACCTTCTGCCGCCTCACAGCTCGTTGCAGGTGCACGTTGGCAGCTTCCCAGATCTCCTCCGAGCACCTAAACCATTCGTCCACCGCAGGAGCCTCGGTCTGGCTCTGATGCTACGGTGCCAGAACCGGCTGATACCCTAGCACACATTGAAATGGGGACAGGTTAGTAGAGGAGTGGTGGAGTGAGTTCTGGGCCATCTCTGCCCAGGGAATGAACACCGCCCACTCCCCCGGGCCGGTCCTGGCAATACGACCTCAGAAACCTACCCACATCTGGGTTGACTCGTTCCACCTGCCCGTTGCTCTAGGGTTGAAACCCTGAGGTAAGGCTGACAGAGACCCCCAGATGCTCCATGAACGCCTACCACACCCTAGACGTGAACTGGGGACCCAAATCAGACACTATGTCCTCAGGCACCACGTAGTGCCGGAAGACGTGGGTGAACAGAGGCTCCGCGGTCTGTAGAGCTTTAGGGAGACCGTGCAAAGGAAGGAGGTGACAGGATCCACAACAACCAGGATCGTCGTTTTTCCTTGTGACGGTAGAAGATCCGTCACGAAATCCACCGACAGGTGTGACCACGGCCTCTGTGGAACGGGTAGGGGTTGTAATTTCCCTCTGGGCCTTGTACTGAGCGCACACCGAGCAGGAGGAAACATAAACCCTCACATCCTTAGCTAAGGTGGGCCACCAGTATTTCTCACTAAGACAGCCCACTGTCCGGCCGATGCCTGGATGACCAGAGGAGGTTGATGTGTGAGCCCAAACGATCAGATGGTCACGGACAGCGGATGGAACGTACATACGCCCAGCGGGACAGTTATGGGGAGTGGGCTCTGTACGCACCGCCCGCTTGATATCCACGTTCAGCTCCCATACCAACGGTGCCACCAGGCAAGAGGCAGGAAGTATGGGAGTGGGATCGATGGACCGCTCCTCTGTGTCATACAACTGGGACAGTGCGTCTGCCTTCACATTCTGGGAACCTGGTCTGAAGGATAGCGTAAAATCAAAACATGTGAAAAACATGGCCCACCTTGCCTGACGAGGGTTCTGTCTCCTCGCCGCCCGGATGTACTCCAGATTACGGTGGTCAGTCCAGATGAGAAAATGGTGTTTAGCCCCCTCAAGCAAATGCCTCCACGCCTTCAGAGCCTTCACGACAGCCAACAGCTCCCTGTCTCCCACGTCATAGTTTCGCTCCACCGGGCTGAGTTTCTTAGAAAAAAAAGCACAGGGGCAGAGTTTTGGTGGCGTACCCGAGCGCTGAGACAGCACAGCTCCTATCCCAGCCTCGGACGCGTCCACCTCAACTATAAATGCCAGAGAGGGATCCGGATGAGCCAGCACGGGGGCCGAGGTAAACAGAGCCTTCAGGTGACCAAAAGCCCTGTCCGCCTCAGCTGACCAAGGCTGTCGCACCGGTCCCCCCTTCAGCAGTGAGGTAATGGGAGCTGCTACCTGCCCGAAGCCCCGGATAAACCTCCGGTAGTAGTTGTCAAACCCTAAGAACCGCTGCACCTCCTTTACCGTGGTTGGAGTTGGCCGATTACTCACGGCGGAAATGCGGTCACTCTCCATCTCCACCCCGGACGTGGAAATGCGATATCCTAGGAAAGAGATGGACGGTTGGAAGAACAGACACTTCTCAGCCTTGACGTACAGGTCATGTTCCAACAGTCGACCAAGCACCCTGCGCACCAGAGACACATGCTCGGCGCGTGTAGCGGAGTATATCAATATGTCGTCGATATACACCACTACACCCTGCCCGAGCAGGTCCCTGAAGATCTCGTCTACAAAGGATTGGAAGACTGATGGAGCATTCTTCAACCTGTACGGCATGACGAGATACTCATAGTGCCCTGAGGTGGTACTAAATGCTGTCTTCCATTCGTCTTCCTCGCAGATACGCACCAGATTGTAAGCGCTCCTGAGATCCAGTTTTGTGAAGAAGCGCGCCCCGTGTATTGAGAGGCAGCGGGTAGCTGTACCTCACAGTGATCTGATTGATACCTCGATAGTCAATACTCGGGCGCAGACCTCCATCCTTCTTCTTCACAAAAAAAGAAACTCGAGGAGGCAGGTGAAGTGGAGGGCTGAATGTATCCCAGAGATTCGGCAACATATGTCTCCTTAGCTGCCGTCTCCTCCTGTGACAGAGGATACACATGACTCCTGGGAAGTGCTGCGTCTACCAGGAGATTTATCGCACAATCCCCTCGTCGATGGGGTGGTAATTGAGTCACCCTCTTCTTACAGAAGGCGAGAGCCAAATCGGCATATTCTGAGGGGATGTGCACGGTGGAGACCTGGTCTGGACTCTCCACCGTAGTTGCACCGATGGAAACACCTACACACCTTCCCTAGCACCCTCGTGACCACCCCTTGAGAGCCCTCTGTTGCCACGAAATATTGGGGTCATGATAGGCCAACCAGGGTTTGCCCAGCACCACGGGAAACGCAGGCGAATCAATAAGGAAAAGACTGATACGCTCCTCCATGACTCCCCTGCGTCACCATACTTAGTGGAGCTGTGGCCTCCCTAATCAGCCCTGACCCTAAGGGTTGACTATCTAGGGCATGCACAGGGAAAGGAACATCAAGAGACACAATGGGGATCCCTAACCTACGGGCAAAAGTACGGTCAATAAAATTCCCAGCTGCGCCTGAATCTACTAGCGCCTTATGCTGGGAATGCAGGGAACACTCAGTAAACTCTACCAACAAAAACATGTGAGCAACAGGGAGCTTTGGGTGAGTTTGGTGCTTACTCACCTGGGGTGACACAACAGTGCTCTGCCTGCTTCCTCGACTCCCTGAAGAACCCCCCCAACACCGGCCAGCAGTGTGTCCTCTGCGGCCACAGCTGGTGCAGAGAATGGCTCCTCCTCCGGTCCCCCTGAGCGCAGCACCTCCCAGTTCCATAGGGGTTGGAGCGGAGATGCTGGAGGATGGAATTAACAGGCCCCATCCGGACAGCCGCGGGTAGCCAGCAGGTTATCCAGTCAAATGGACATGTCCACCAGTTGGTCCAGAGTGAGTGTTGTGTCCCTGCAGGCCAGCTCCCGACAGACGTCCTCCCCGCAGACTGCCCTGGAAATCGTTGATCAGGGCCCGCTTATTCCATCCCATGCCCGCGGCCAGGGTACGGAAGTCCAGGGTGAAATCCTGCGCGCTCCTTGTCCCTTGTCTTAAGTGGAAAAGGTGTTCACCCGCCAATCTCCCCTCCGGTGGGTGGTCGAAAACCACCCGGAAACGTCATCCTCTCCCCATACGGCGTTGGCCCACTCCAGAGCTTTCCCAGATAAACAGGAGACGAGGGCAGAAACGCTCTCACATCCCGAAGGAGCCGGGTGGACGGTCGCCAGGTAGAGCTCCAGCTGGAGCAAGAACCCCTGGCAGCCGTCTCATCATACTCCCTCGGGAGCTAGAGCCCAATCCCACTGGGACCAGATGAAGGAGGGGTAACCAGTGGGGTAGGTGGTGGTGAAGGTAGAGGTGCTGGCAGTCCTCCTCTCTCGAATCGCTCCAGGGTCAGCAGCACGCGATCCATGGCTGAGCCGAGATGTGGTTGCGTGCTGCTGGACGCGCTCCTCTACATGAAGAGGAGGGCTGTGTTCTCCTGATGATTCCATTTAACTTCTTACGGAGTGGTGGGGCGCACACTCCCAACACTACCCGGTGAAATGCAAGGCGCCAAATTCAAAATCCAAAAGTTGAATTATTAAACATTCATCAATATACAAGTGTTGCATAGTCATCAAAAGCTCTGCTTCTTGGCAATATCACAGCATTGTCAGAATTCAAAAAGGCTTTACGGCGAAAGCACCACATTTGATTGTTTGAGGGTAGCACCTAACATTTTTCCCATTACCATAAATTCATAAGCCTCCATGGTTTACAGAAAACACATTTCACAGCGAAAACAAATCAATTACCTTTTGAAGAACTTCTGCTGAGGGCTTTCCATGTGTCTAACGAAGACAATCCATGGCTCTTTTGTTAGAAAAAGTAATGTATTATATCCATAAATCTCAGTTTGGTTGGCGCGTTATGATAAGAAAATACAGCCTCCAATTGTCCATTGAAACGTGAAGAAAACTCGTTCAACTTATACCTATAAACTGGTCCAAGAACAATCAAACAATTTTAAATGTATCCTTAGGAACACTTATGTATAAATAGCATAATATTTCAACCGGAAAATAAACTGGGCGATAAGAAAGGAAAAAAACAAAGAACGCGCCAGCCGGGAGCGTGCATTTACTTCTATTGACATCTGTGAGGACACTTCCTTATTCGTCTTCTCTGCTCTAAAAACATCTAAAAAGAATCAGAACACTTTCTAGAGACTGTTGACATCCAGAGGAAGCAATAGGTACTGCATTCATATGCCCTTATATGGGCATTTTCATAAGGGAGGGGTTCTAAATGAGGCAATGTGTCAAAACCACTTTTTCCAGGACAGAAATTCCTCGGGTTTTTGCCTGCCATATCCGTTCTGTTATACTCACAGACGAAATGTTAACACTTTTAGAAAATTCAGAGTGTTTCCTTTCCAATGGTACTAAATATGTGCATATCCTATTTTCTTGGCCTGAATGGGAGGCATTTTACTTTGGGCATGCCAGGCTCTCCAAAACGGTCAGAAGTTAAAAGGTCCGTGATTCTGTGAGGGCTCTTGAATGCAGGTCTCCGGAATCAATCGCAGGAAACAGAGTAAGGCCAAACTCCTTTAATAAAGGACACAAAAATACTAGTCATACACCTGCTCACTCAACACAGAGCCACAATACAGGAAACAATCACGGACAAAACCCAGGGGGGAACAGAGGAATTAAATAACACATACAATTAGGGTAATGTTAACCAGGTGTGAAATGAGACAAGACAAACAGAAAATGAGAAATGGATTTCAGCGGAAGTCAAGACAAATAGCAGCTTTTCAAACAGTAAAGATATACACTGTGGTGTTCCTCAAGGAAGCTGCCGATTGCCACTTCTCTACTCTATCTTTACTAATTATTTACCTTCAGTAATGATCAAAGCAAGAGCGGTAATGTATGGTGATGACTACAATGTATAACACAGCTTCAGAATGTAATGAGCTAACAGAAGTAATTGTCACGATCTTCATAATGGACAGACCAAGACGCAGCGATGCTTCCAGTATACATATTTAATATGAACGTACCGGGTAAACAACAAACAGAAAGTAACGAAGATCGTGAAAGTGAACGTAACTAAAACACAAAGACAAGCTATGCTCAAACAATAACCCACGAACCTAGAGTGAAAACTACAAACATATATATGGTTACCAATTAGAGACAACGACACACAGCTGCCTCTAATTGGGAACCATACCTCAACATAGATCTATGACACCTAGAACTGACAAACCCTACACCAAAACGAAACCAAAACGCTCCAGCCTGTCATCTCAGGCCTGGGCGTTACAGTAATGAACAAATTGGTGTTGAACATTTCTAAACTAAATGAATTGTATTTGGTTCAAGACATATGCTTGCTGATGATTCCCAATTGAATTTGTCGATGAATAGAATGCATGTAGAGCAAGTGAAAAAAACTAAACTACTAGGCGTCATGTTGACCACAGCTTAATCATGTTTAGAACACATAGATACTATTGTTATTAAGATGTGTAAGGGAATTGCTGTTACAATAAAATGTGCAGAGTATGTAACATCTAGCACTCTGAATCAGGTGATTAAATCCCTGGTCCTATCACACTTAGAGTACTGCCCAGTTATATCGTCACCTGCTGCAAAGAAAGATATAAAAAAGCTTAAAATTCACAAAAAACAGAGCTGACAGATTAGCTCTATCCGTATGAACAATATCCAATTGCATCAATCTCTCATGGCTTCATGTTGAAAATTAATTACTATCCAGTCTTCTGATTTTCATTAGGAAAATTATATATATTTTTTAAACACAGTATTTTTCAGGCCAGTTAGTACATACTAGCAACATGCATAACCACCAAACCAGACAGGTACAATCAAGGCATCTAAGACAACCCAAGCCAGGGACAAGTTGCCTTAAATCTATATTTTTAAATAGAGCCATAGCTGAATGGAACTCTTTACCAATCCATATTTCTCAGGCAAAAAGTAAATCAACCTTTAAGAACATCTAATGCGATAGACCATATGACTGGACAGGAAATAGAAGGCATCAACTCAATTTTAAATGTGTTTTCTGTCAGGAATTGTCTGTATTGTCTACATGTTAATGTTTGTAAAGTCTTAATTTGAAATTGTTTGTAATGTCTTATTATTTGGTGTTGGTCCCCCGGAAGATTAGCTATTGTTACGGCGTTAGCTAATGGGGATCCTAATAAAAATGCACTAATTCACTAATTGTCATTGTTGCTACCTATCTGGCCATCCAGAATCACTATTCAATCTCGCACCCCTCCAGCCCTATATAAGGGACCCCTGTCCATCTAAAAGTTTTCATAGTCTTATCCTATCAATCACAATGCCCAGAAGACAAAGAGCATCCACCAGCTGCCCTGTTTGCAGGAGAGGAGGCCACAGGAGGCAGCAAAACAGACCGGGTAACCTACCTGACCTAACCACCCCCTCCCACTTCTCCCTCCCTCCAGACCCCTGGTAGTGTAGAGATGTTTAAGTCTGCTTAACTAAAACTGTTGTGATTTTAACTTTTTATTAGGCCTATTGGATGGTTTATAAGAGTTTTAGGCACTTGTAGAGTTAATAACCTATAGATAAGTACTGTAGATAATAATAGCCTAATATGTCAGGGATATATATACTATTAAAACATTCAATCATTGTATCTGTCCCTAAGAAATAAAAATAAAAACATTTAAACAGTGTATGTATTTAACCATTGTGTTGTCTTAAGGTAAAAAAACGACCCACCGCTATGTTTAACAGCAGAGAACCCCCTAAATAATATTTTTTCAAATTGACATTTTATGACTTTTCCCAGTGACCCCAACATTAGAAAAACTGAAACATCGCCTTTGTTCATATTTCCATGAAAGCTGTACACAACCAGGGTTCAAAGATTGTCTTACGGTCATTTTTGACCCGGCAGTTATAAAATAATTTACACACCACAACAACCACAAAGACACACACACACACACAATGAGGAATTGAGATTGTGTGCTACTGAAACTAAAACTTTATTGTGCATGTGCAGCATCTCCCCTCCACGACCCCACACATGACTCAAGTTCACAGACAAAATAAACAAAATTTCAGACAAAATAAACAGTTCTTTAAAGCATTGTTTACTAATGGGGAATGCAGTCAGAGTTTATAAAGGTGCTGCAGATGACAGTCCCCCCATTTCTGTCTTTTCTGAAGCTATGAGTGCACGTTTCAGTGCCCAACAGGTCGTAGATCAGATTTTTTTCAGATGTCCAAGAGGAATAAGAGAAAAATGATTTAGAAGAAGAGCAGGCATCTGAAGAAGAAGATGGGGAAGAATACAACCCAGAGCACGATGCATCATCTTCAGATGAAGAAGAAATCCCCCAAGCTGAAAGAGAGACATTTTTGTCAAAGAACAGCAAAATAACATGGACCATGGCAGGATGGCATAAGGATGACCCCAAGGCCCACAAGACATGCAGTTGTCCACGCCCAGGATATTGCCTCAACATTCTACATGGTCATCACACCGGCCATTGAAAAAATTATCCTGGAGATGACAAATTTGTAGGGTTTCCTTAAATATGGAGACAACTGGAAAAGGATGGATGAGATTGACCTGCGTGCCTACATAGGGCTGCTGATCTTAGCGGGTGTGTATTGGTCCCGAGGCGAGGCTACATGTAGTCTCTGGGATGCAGAGAGTGGAATGGCGATATTCCGTGCCACGATGACACTGAAAGTCTTTCACACTTTCTCAAGAATGCTACGATTTGATAATCGAGAGTCAAGACCTGCAAAATGTGTAAGAGACAAACTAGCGGACATAAGAGAGGTCTGGGAGAACTTTTTATTTCACCTTAATTTAACCAGGTAGGCAAGTTGAGAACAAGTTCTCATTTACAACTGCGACCTGACCAAGATAAAGCAAAGCAGTTCGACACATACAACAACACAGAGTTACACATGGAGTAAACAAACATACAGTCAATAATACAGTAGAAATTCCAATCTATATACAGTGTGTGCAAATGAGGTAAGATCTGGAAGATAAGGCAAAAAATAGGCCATGGTGGCAAAGTAATTACAATATAGCAATTAAACACTGGAATGGTAGATGTGCAGTAGATGAATGTGCAAAGTAAAAATACTGGGGTGCAAAGGAGCAAGATAAATAAATAAATACGATAGGGGAAGAGGTAGTTGGTTGGGCTATTTACAGATGGGCTATGTACAGGTGCAGTGATCTGTGAGCTGCTCTGACTGCTGCAGCATGAGTGAAGGATGCTTTGTTGCGAAATAGGAAGCCAATTCTAGACTTAATTTTGGATTGGAGATGTTTGATGTGAGTCTGGAAGGAGAGTTTACAGTCTAACCAGACACCTAGGTGTTTGTAGTTGTCCACATAATCTAAGTCAGAACCGTCCAGAGTAGTGATGCTGGACGGGCGGACAGGTCCGGGCAGCGATCGGTTGAAGAGCATGCATTTAATATTACATGCATTTAAGAGCAGTTGTATGCCACGGAAGGAGAGTTGTATGGCATTGAAGCTTGTCTGGAGGGTAGTTATCACAGTGTCCAAAGAAGGGCCAGAAGTATACAGAATGGCGTCGTCTGCGTAGAAGTGGATCAGAGACTCACCAGCAGCAAAAGCGACATCATTGATGTATACAGGGAAGAGAGTCGGGCCAAGAATTGAACCCTGTGGCACCCCAAAAGAGACTGCCCGGACAACAGGCCCTCCAATTTGACACACTGAACTCTATCAGAGAAGTAGTTGATGAACCAGGCGAGGCAATCATGTGAGAAACCAAGAATGTTGAGTCTGCCGATAAGGATGTGGTAATTTACAGAGTCGAAAGCATTGGCCAGTTCAAGGAATATGGCTGCACAGTAATGTCTCTTATCGATGGCGGTTATGATATCGTTTAGGACCTTGAGCATGGCTGAGGTGCACCCATGACCAGCTCTGAAACCAGATTGCATAGCGAAAAAGGTACGATGGGATTCGAAATGGTCGGTAATCTGTTTACTTGGCTTTCGAAGACCTTAGAAAGGCAGGGTAGGATAGATATAGGTCTGTAGCAGTTTGGGTCAAGAGTGTCTCCCCCTTTGAAGAGGGGGATGACCGCAGCTGCTTTCCAGTCTTTGGGAATCTCAGACAACACGAAAAGAGAGATTGAAAAGGCTTGTAATAGTGGTTGCTGCAATTTCGGCAGATAATTTTAGAAAGGAAGGGTCTAGATTGTCTAGCCCAGCTGATTTGTAGGGGTCCAGATTTTGCAGCTCTTTCAGAACATCAGCTAACTGGATTTGTGAGAAGGAGAAATGGGGGAGGCTTGGGCGAGTTGCTGTGGGGGGTGCAGGGCTGTTGATCGGGGTAGGAGTAGCCAAATGGAAAGCATGGCCAGCCATAGAAAAATCCTTATTGAAATTCTCAATTATTGTGGATTTATCGGTGGTAACAGAGTACCCTATCCTCAGTTCAGTGGGCAGCTGGGAGGAGGTGCTCTTATTCTCCATGGACTTTACAGTGTCCCAGAACTTTTTTGAGTTTGTGCAAGAGGAAGCAAATTTCTGCTTGAAAAAGCTAGCCTTGGCTTTCCTAACTGCCTGTGTGCCTTGTGCTGGTCAAGGGCAGTCAGGTCTGGAGAGAACCAAGGGCTATATCTGTTCCTGGTTCAACATTTATTGAATGTGACATGCTTATTTAAGATGGTGAGGAAGGCACTTTTAAACAATAACCAGGCATCCTCTACTGACGGGATGAGGTCAATATCCTTCCAGGATTACAGGGGCCAGGTCGATTATAAAGGCCTGCTCGCTGAAGTGTTTTAGGGGAGCGTTTGACAGTGATGAGGGGAGGTTGTTTGACCGCAGGTTAGGATGATGTCTATGAGGGTGCCCGTGTTTATGGCTTTGGGGTTGTACCTGGTAGGATCATTGATAATTTGTGTGATGTTGAGGGCATCAAGCTTAGATTGTAGAATGGCCGGGGTGTTAACTTCTTAAGGAGCAGCAAGGTGTGCTGGGGCGTACACGCCCCCACTCCCGACACTAAATCCAAAAGTTGAATTATTAAACCGCGCATCAATATACAAGTGTTTCATAGTCATCAAAAGTTCTGCTTCTTGGCAATATCACAGCGTTGTCAGATTTCAAAAAGCCTTTACGGCGAAATCACCACATTTGATCGTTTGAGGATAGCACCTAACATATTTTTCCATTAGGATGAATTCAGAAGCCTTCACAGTTCACAGAAAACACATTTCACAGTGAAAACAAATCAATTACTTTTTGAAGAACTTCTGCTGAGGGCTTCCCAAGTGTCCAACGAGAACAATCCATGGTTCTTTTGTTAGAAAAAGTAATGTATTATATCCATAAATCTCTGTTTGGTTGGCGCGTTATAATGAGAAAATAGAGCGTTGACTCCTCCATTGAAACGTGAAGAGAACTCGTTCAACTTATACCTATAAACTTGTCCAAGAACAATCAAACATAATTTTAAATGTATCCTTAGAAACACTTTTATGTATAAATAGTATAATATTTCAACCGGAATATAAACTGGGCGATAAGAAAGGAAAAAAACAAAGAACGCGCCAGCCGGGAGCGCACATTTACTTCTATTGACATCTGCGTGGACACTTCCTTATTCGTCTTCTTCTCTGCTCTAAAAGCATCTAAAAAGAATCAGAACACTTTCTCGAGACTGTTGACATCCAGAGGAAGCAATAGGTACTGCATTCATATGCCCTTATATGGGCATTTTCATAAGGGAGGGGTTCCAAATGAGGCAATGTGTCAAAACCACTTTTTCCAGGACAGAAATTCCTCGGGTTTTCGCCTGCCATATCCGTTCTGTTATACTCACAGACAAAATGTTAACACTTTTAGTGTTCAGAGTGTTTCCTATCTAATGGTACTAAATATGTGCATATCCTATTTTCTGGGCCTGAATGGGAGGCATTTTACTTTGGGCACGCCAGGGTCTCCAAAACCGTCACCTCGTGCGCTGCTCCCTAAGTAGTTAACAAAAGTAGACTAGTCAAGGATGCATCATGTGATAAACAGGTAACTACCAAAATAAAGGAAACAGTAAGTGTCTTAATAGCGTTGAGCCACCAGAACAGCTTCAATGCACCTTGGCATAGATTCTACATTGTGACACAAAGGTGCATTGAAGCTGTTCTGGTGGTTGGTGGTGGCTCAAGAGAAAAGTTACTTCCTCACTCCCCTTGGATAAACTTCTTCTACTCCTATATTTTTCAAGGTAAACGCATGAAACCTTGTCTAAAGACTGTTGACATCTAGTGAAAACCATAGGTACTGCAACATGGGAGCTGGATTTCAGCATTTCCTATAGCAATTCAATGGAAAAAGAGGCAGCTCACAGATTCACATTTTCTCGGATGGATTTTCCTCTGGTTTTTGCCTGCCATATCAATTCTGTTATACTCAGACATCATTTAACAGTTTTAGAAACTGCATAGTGTTTCCTATCCAGTACTACTAATTATGTGCATATCCTAGTTTCTGGGCCTGAGTACTAGTTATTTTACTTTGGGCACGCCAGACTCTCCAAAGCTCCGAACACTGCTGCTGCTCCCTAACTAGTTTTAATAGGAACAGTGCTGTGGGTAACTCTACCAATGGAGCGGCCATCCAGCGAACTAGCGTCCACTGGAACAGAGAGGAGTTGAATGGGGATACCTACTTCAGAAACTAGGGTAGCGTCCATAAAACTCTCATCCGCCCCAGAGTCAATGAGCACCCAGAGGGACTTAGACTGGTCTCCCCACAGCAGTATCACGAAAAAAGGAGTGTGGTTGATTAGAATTAGAGGATTCCCAGTCTGGCTTACCAGAGTGCCTGTACCTACTAACGAAATAGGTCTCTTAACCGGGCAAGTGGCTATATAATGTCCCGCATTACCACAGTACAGACAACTGTTGGAACTTGGTCTATGTGAACGTTCCCTAGGCAAAAATCTAGCAAGGTTCCGGTGTATCTGACTCACCCGTCACCGATGATTCGAGGGAACTCGGGTGGCTTCGCGTCTTTTCGGAAATAAAGCCTTCGGGGACTTCCGGATTCCTTTGTAGATGAACGAGCAGCAGCGGATGAACGAGTGTGCCCAAGACCAGACCTCCTCTCACTCTTGCGTTCCCGTAGACGCCCATCATTCCTAAGAGTAAGGGCGATAAGGGAATTGAGGCCCAAGCTGCTAGCTAGTCTTTTATTTCCTCTGAGAGTCCGTGAAGGATGGTATCGAATAGGGACTCTGGATTCCAGGTACTCTCGGCGGCCAAAGTGTGAAAATCTATTGCGTAGTCTGCCACACTACAAGAGTTATTGATTGCTTCTGTGGACAGGTGTCTTTTATACAGGTAACAAACTGAGATTAGGAGCACTCCCTTTAATCTCAGCTCGTTACCTGTATAAAAGACACCTGGGAGCCAGAAATCTTTTTGATTGAGAGGGGGTCAAATACTTATTTCCCTCATTAAAATGCAAATCAATTTATAACATTTTTCACATGCGTTTTTCTGGATTTTTTGTTGTTGTTATTCTGTCTTTCACTGTTCAAATAAACCTACCATTAAAATTATAGACTGATCATTTCTTTGTCAGTGGGCAAACTTACAAAATCAGCAGGGGATCAAATACTTTTTTCCCTCACTGTACATAAAAGTGTTCCTAAGGATACATTATCAATTATGTTTTATTGTTCTTGGACAAGTGTATAGGTATAGGTTGAACGCGTTCTCTTTACGGTTCAATGGGCGAGTGGACGCTGTATTTTATGAACATAACGCGCCAACCAAACGGAGATTTATGGATATAATAAATGACTTTTTCTAACAAAAGAACCATTGGATGTCTTCGTTGGACACTTGGGAAACCCTCAGCAGAAGTTCTTCAAAAGGTAAGAGATTTATTTTAGCTCTGATATGGGTTTTGTGTGACCCGCGCTGGATATGAATGTATGCTAATGTGGAAAATAGGAGAGGTGCTATCCTCAAACAATCAAATGTTGTGCTTTCGCCTTAAAGCATTTTTGAAATCTGACAATACTGTGATATTGCCAAGAATCAGAGCTTTTGATGACTATGCAACACTTGTATATTGATGAATGTTTAATAATTCAACTTTTGGATTTTGAATTTGGCGCCTTACATTTCACTGGGTAGTGTCGGGTCTACTCCCTAAGTAGTTAAACAATTTAAAGGCAATGCTACCAAATACTAATTGAGTGTATGTAAACTTCTGACCCACTGAGAATGTGATGAAAGAAATACAAGGTGGTGAAGATAGGAAACAACACCTCCACTTTACTGATCCTCAAAACAGGGGCCCCACAAGGGTGCATGCTCAGTCCCCTCCTGTACTCCCTGTTCACCCATGACTGTGTGGCCACGCAATCCTCCAACTCAATCATCAAGTTTGCAGACGACCCAACAGTTGTAGGCCTGATTACCAACAATGACGAGACAGCTTACAGGGAGGAGGTGAGGGCCCTGGGAGAGTGGTGCCAGGATAATTACCTCTCACTCAACGTCAACAAATCAAAGGAGCTGATCGTGGACTTCAGGAAACAGCAGAGGGAGCACGCCCCTATCCACATCGACGGGAGCACAGTGGAGAAGGTGGAAAGTTAAGTTCCTCAGTGTACACATCACTGACGATCTGAAATGGTCCACGCACACAGACAGTGTGGTGAGGAAACCTCAGGAGGTTGAAGAAATCTGGCTTGGCCCCTAAAACCTTCAAACATTTACAGATGCAGAATTGAGTGCATCCTGTCGGACTGTATCACCACCTGGTACGGCAACTGCACCACCCGCAATCGCAGGGCTCTCTCAGAGGGTGGTGCGATCTGCCCAATGCATCACTGGGGACAATCGACTTGCCTTCAGGGACACCTACAGCACCCAATGTCACAGGAAGGCCAAAAAGATCATCAAGGACATCAACCACCCGAGTCACGGCCTGTTCACCCCGCTATCATCCAGAAGGCAAGGTCAGTACAGGTGCATCATAGTCACACACCTCATGTAGCCTAGCCCATTGGCCTATGCAGTGCCTTTGGAAAGTATTTAGACCCCTTTAGTTTTTCCACGTTTTATTACGTTACAGCCTTATTCTAAAATGGTTTAAATATAAAACAAATTCTCAGCAATCTACACACAATACCCCATAATGACAAAGCAGAAACAGTTTTTTTAATTATTTTTGCTAATATATAAAATTAAAAACATAAATAACTTATTTATTAAGTATTCAGACCCTTTGCTATGAGACTCAACATTGAGCTCAGGTGCATCCTGTTTCCATTGATCATCCTTGAGAATTTTATACAACTTGATTGGAGTCGACCTGTGGTAAATTCAATTGATTGGACATGATTTGGAAAGGCACACACCTGTCTATCTAAGGTCCCACAGTTGACAATGCATGTCAGAGCAATAACCAGGCCATGAGGTCAAAGGAATTGTCTGTAGAGCTCCGAGACAGGATTGTGTCGAGGCACAGATCTGGGGAAGGGTACCAACAGTTTTTTGCAGCATTGAAGGTCCCAAAGAACACACATCATTCTTAAATGGAAGAAGTTTGGAACCACCTAGACTCTTCCTAGAGCTGGCCACCTGGCCAAACTAAGCCTTCTGGAAAGATGGGCCATGGTCAGGAAGGTCAGGGAGCTCTGACAGAGCTCTGAAGTTCCTCTGTGGAGATGGGAGAACCTTCCAGAAGGACAACCATCTCTGCAGAACTACACTAATCAGGTCTTTATGATAGAGTGGCCAGACGGAAGCCACTCCTCAGTAAAAGGCACATGACAACCCACTTGGAGTTTGCCAAAGGGCACCTAAAAGACTCTCAGACCATGAGAAACAAGATTCTCTGGTCAGTTGAAACCAACATTGAACTCTTTGCCCTGAATGGCTAGCGTCACATCTGGAGCAAATCTGACACGATCCCTACGGATAATCATGGTGGTGGCAGCATCATGCTGTGGGGATGTTTTTCATCCTCAGGGACTCATCAAGGATCATCAGGGACTGGGAAACCGACAATACCCCCGGACAGGGCCAAACAGGCAGGATATAACCCCACCCACTCTGCCGAAGCACTTTATAAACACCACTATCTGGGATATCTCCAACCACCAACTTACCATCCAGAGTGTAGCCCACAAAGATCTCCGCCACGGCACAACCTAAGGGGGGGCGCCAACCCGGACAGGAAGCGCCAACCCGGACAGGAAGATCATGTCAGTGACTCAACCCACTCAAGCGACCCCCCAGGGACGGCAAGGAAGAATTCCCAGACTTTGTATATAGACTGTTGACATCTAGTGGAAGCCATAGGTACTGCAGTCTCCTACAAAGTTGTATGCAATAGGCACAATGGAGAAGATGCTCATTTACAAAAAAAACTGCAAATCCGGATGGATTTTCCTCAGGTGTTTGCCTGCTATATCAGTTCTGTTCTCACATACATTATTTTAACACTCTTAGAAACTTCTGAGTTTTTCCTGTCCAATAGTACTAATTATGTGCATATCATATTTTCTAGCCTGAGTGGCATGCATTTTACTAAGGGCACGCCAGACTCTCCAAAACCATCACCTATTCAGCCGCTCCCTAAGAAGTTAATCAAACAAGGTTTATTACAAACAAATACAAGAACATGTTTCAGCATAATACAATGCACTAAATACAAGATAAAGATTTTTCACTAACGGCTGTTGATGCCGAATAGGCTTTCGACTGTCTTGAATAGCCTTTCTACTGAAAACTTTGTAACCCTTCAACTTTCCAGCAGATATAATTCAATTCATATTATATAAATATCCTAAAGCAAAAATATACACAAATAATACATTATCTGAAGAAATTGCTTTAGAAAGGGGCACGAGACATGGATGTTCTCTCTCTCCCCTCCTGTTTGCACATGCAATTGAACCGCTTGCAGAAAGAATTAGACAGAACCCAAACGTAATAGGTATCAGTATAGGTAAACATGAATATAAACAAAATGTATTCACTGATGATCTCCTGATACACCTAACTAATGTTAGGGGCGGCAGGTAGCCTAGTGGTTAGAGTGTTGGACTTGTAACCGGAGGGTTGCAAGTTCGAATCCCCGAGCACAAGGAAAAAATCTGTTCTGCGCCTGAATAAGGCAGTTAACCCACTGTTCCCTGGGCGCCGAAGACGTGGATGTCGATTAAGGCAGCCACCCGCACCTCTCTGATTCAGAGGGGCTGGGTTAAACGCGGAAGACACATTTTGGTTGAAGGCATTCAGTTGTACAACTGACTAATAATGCTGACTTTATTATCTTTATTAAATAATCAATGCCCCCCTTGTTAAAAATATTTTCTGGAAACTCTACAATCTCAGGATCTAAAAGTAATGATGAAAGAATTGAAATATAATATAAAATATAATATCTCATAATATCTTATCTACATTAATCCTTTAAGTGGACCAAACAATAGTAAATACTTAGGATACTGAATAACAAACAACAAATATTGTATATAAAGATTTGATCCCATTACTCAACTACATGGAATCAGATCTAATTAAATGGAACCATCATAAATCGTATAGGTAAAATAAATCTCTTTAGAATGGCATTGCTATCAAAGTTTTTATGTTTATTTCGGTAATACCAAATACTCCCTACCAAAGACATTTTATTTAAGTATACTCGGCCATAACATACTTTATATGGACAAATAAAACTCATTGAATAAATAGGAAAGTTAAGTCCGAAGGTTGTTTTTAACTACTTACGGAGTGGTGGGGCACTAGCCGGTGAAATGTGAGGCACCAAATTCAAAATCCAAAAGTTGAATTATTAAACATTCATCAATATACAAGTGTTTCATAGTCATCAAAAGCTCTGATTCACAGCGTTGTCAGATTTCAAAAAGGCTTTACGGCGAAAGCACAACATTTGATTGTTTGAGGGTAGCACCTCTAATATTTAAAACTTCTGCTGAGGGCCTCCCAAGTGTCCAATGAAGAAAAGTCATTTATCATATGAATCTCCGTTTGGTTGGCGCGTTATGATCATAAAATCCACCGTTGAGTCGCCCATTGAACTGTGAAGAGAACGCGTTCAACCTATACCTATACTCTTGTCCAAGAACAATCGAACATCATTGATAATGTATCCTTAGGAACACTTTTATGTATATTTACTATAATATTTCAACCGGATTATAAACTGGACAATAGGAACGGAAAAAACCACAGCGCGCTCGAGCCCGTGAACGCGCATCCTCTTCTGTTTACATTCGATGACTAGTTCGAAATTCTTCTTCTATTACCATCCAGAGCAACCTAACATCACCAAACACTGTCTAGAGACTGTTGACATCCAGTGGAAGCAATAGGTACTTCAATCTTACAACCATATATAGCTGTTTTCAATAGGGAGGGGTTCAAAATGAGTGTGTCAGGACAGAAATTCCTTGGGTTTTCACCTGCTATATCAGTTCTGTTATACTCACAGACAATATCTTAACACTCTTAGAAACATCAGAGTGTTTCCTATCCAATTGTACTAATTATGTGCATATCCTAGTTTCTGGGCCTGAGTGGGAGACATTTTACTTTGGGCACGCCAGACTCTCCAAAACCGTCACCTCGGGAGCCGCTCCCTAAGAAGTTAACTAACCTCCAGATGAGCTTCAATGCCATACAACTCTCCTTCCGTGGCCTCCAACTGCTCTTAAATGCAAGTAAAACTAACTGTTTAATAATTCAACTTTTGGATTTTGAATTTGGCGCCTTGCATTTCACCGGGTAGTGTCAGGAGTGTGGCGCATGCCCAAAGTAAACTGCCTGTTACTCAGGCCCAGAAGCTAGTATATGAACATAATTAGTAGTATTGGGTAGAAAACAATCTGAGGTTTCTAAAACTGTTAAAATAATGTCTGTGGGTATAACAGAACTGATATGGCATGCGAAAACCCGAGGGAAATCCATCCGAGAAAATGTGATTCTGTGAGCTGGCTCATTTTCCATTGAGTTGCTATTGGAAATGATTAAATCCAGCTCCCAGGTTGCAGTACCTATGGCTTCCACTAGATGTAAACAGTTTTTAGACAAGGTTTCATGTGTTTACCTTGAAAAATGAGGGAGTAGAAGAAGTTTATCCAAGTGGAGTGAGGAACTATCTTTTGGGTTTGACGGCTCATTGTCCATTTGGAAGACCCCAAGCTTTAACTTCCTGACTGACGTCTTGAGAAGTTGTTTCAATTTTTGATGCCGTCTATTTTGTGAAGTGCACCAGTCCCTCCTGCAGCAACGCACCCCCACAACATGATGCTGCCTCCTCCATGCTTCACGGTTGGGATGGTGTCTTCAGCTTGCAATACTCTCTCTTTTTCCTTTGAACAAAACAATGGTCATTATGGCCAAACAGTTCTATCAGACCAGAGGACATTTCTCCAAAAAGTACGATCTTTGTCCCCATGTGCAGTTGCTAACCGTAGCCTGGATTTTCTATGGCGATCTTAGAGCAATGGCTTCTTCCTTGCTGAGCGGCCTTTCAGGTTTTGTCGATATAGGACTTGTTTTACTGTGGAGATTCTTTTGTACCTGTTTCCTCCAGCATCCTCCAGGTCCTTTGCTTTTGTTCTGGGATTGATTTGCACTTTTCGCACCAAAGTACGTTAATCTTTAGGAGATGTCTCCTTCCTGAGTGGTACGACGGCTGCGTGGTCCCATGGTGATACTTGCGTACTATTGTTTGTACAGATGAACGTGGTACCTTCAGGCGTTTGACATTTTATCCCCAGTATGAACCAGACTACTGTGGTCTTGGCTGATTTTCCCATGATGTCAAGCAAAGTGGAACTGAGTTTGAAGGTAGGCCTTGAAATACATCCACAGGTACACCTCCAATTTACTCAAATGATGTAAATTAGCCTATCAGAAGCTTCTAAAGCCATTACATCATTTTCTGGACTTTTCCAAGCTCGCACAGTCAACTTAGTGTTTGTAAACTTCTGACCCACTGGAATTGTTATACAGTGAATTATAAGTGAAATAATCTGTCTGTAAACAATTGTTGGAAAAAGTACTTGTGTCATGCACAAAGTAGATGTCCTAGCTGACTTGCCAAAACTATAGTTTGTTAACTACTTAGGGAGTGGTGGGGCGCTAGCGACACTACCCGGTGAAATGCAAGGCGCCAAATTCAAAAGTTGAATTTTTAAACATTCATCAATATACAAGTGTTGCAAAGTCATCAAAAGCTCTGCTTCTTGGCAATATCACAGTGTTGTCATATTTCAAAAAGGCTTTACGGCGAAAGCACTACATTGTTTGAGGGTAGCACCTCCAATATTTTACCATTAGCATAAGTTCATAAACCATCGCGGTTCACACAAAACACATTTCGCAGCAAAAACAAATCCCTTACCTTTTGAAGAACTTCTGCTGAGGGCTTCCCAAGTGTCCAACGACGACAATCCATGGTTCTTTTGTTAGAAAAAGTCATTTATTATATCCATAAATCTCAGTTTGGTTGGTGCGTTATGATGAGAAAATACAGCGTCCACTCGCCCATTGAACCGTGAAGAAAACTCGTTCAACCTATACCTATACACTTGTCCAAGAACAATCAAACATCATTGATAATGTATCCTTAGGAACACTTTTATGTATATTTAATATAATACTGTACCCTCGTCAACTGTACCCTCTTAAAACTGACCATCCTACCAATTCTTGACTTCGGCGATTTCATTTACAAAATAGCCTCCAACACTCTACTCAGAAAATTGGATGCAGTCTATCAGAGTGCCATCTGTTTTGTCACCAAATCCCAATATACTAACCACCACTGCGGCCTGTATGCTCTAGTTGGCTGGCCCTCGTTTCATATTCGTTGCCAAACCCACTGGCTTATATATATTTTTTTATTGTGTTATTGACTGTACGTTTGATTATTCCATGTGTAACTCTGTTGTGGTTTGTGTCGCACTACTTTGCTTTGTCTAAGGCCAGGTCGCAGTTGTAAATGAGAACTTGTTCTCAACTGGCCTACCTGGTTAAATAAAGGTAAAATAAAATGATCCATGATATGACCATCTTAAAACAATTCCATATGTTAGCTTCAGGTTTTATTATTTGTGAACATTTCTGATAAAATTCCACTTTGATATTGTGGGGTATTGTGTGTAGATCAATTGCACAAAATTGTTATGCCAATGTAAATGCTTTCTTTGTGTCATCATAAGATTTGCTGTGGAGGGAACATAATTTAGTGGTGAGTGCACACAGTCTTCCAATTAGGCTCAAATAACTGTTTGTTCTTTCCCTGGCTGAGGAAGACACACTCAGGAACTCATGCTTGATTTACACTGGACAATACATGTAGTTCAGAGGGGCTGTTCACAACAATGTCCATGAAACTTACAACTGCTCGTGGGAATGATGCAGCCTCCATCCCCTCGTCCAGTACATAAGTAAGAGCAGACTTAGCGGTCCAGTGAGGCAGACATTGATGCCTTAGGTGAAAATCCCTGCTGAGCACTTCAACATCTCTGGAGGGATTAATGGGCCACCGTCTGAATTCTGACTACCACATCCCCTCTTTCAGTAAAGCCTCTATAGAAGAAAGAGCAAAGTAATTGGAGTGAAAGTTATGACAGAATCTGTGTGCATCCCAGGTAATGCCTTGACAATTATAGGAATAAATAAGGACAGCACGCTATGTTGAGATGACAAGGTATGTGCATTGCATATACTGGAAAATCCCAAACAAGTATCATGAGAAGAAATGGACTAGGTGGTATGACGACACAGGGACTAAGATCGAAAATCGAAATGAATTGCACTGCAGAAAAAAGACGATGATTTCGAATATTGCCCTTCATTACAGACGTAGGCCAAAACAGGTTTCAATTAGTGGAATTCCAGACTGATAACGTGAAGTGAAACAGCAAATACTCCAGAAGTCAAATGCACTCACCACCTCTAAAAATGCAGTGAGGCACTTTTCATGCTCTTTGTGTCCCGCTCCCCTTCCCTCCATCCCATCCTTCATGCCTTTATACCGCAGGGCAAATGTGCTCTCGAACCTTTGTTTTTCTTGGCTCTCTTTGAAACACTGTATGTGCCTTTTTCAAGACCTCTCCATGTTTGTATATGGTGAATGGAAAGTCTGGTACCAATGCAATACAAAGTCACACCAGCATTACATGTTAACATTCACAAAAATGCTGCTATTTTAAGATATTAAAGATATAAATACATTTACCCTGCATTGAATCAAATAACTGGCATCTCAAAAATATAATAAAGTCAAATCAATGTTTTTCCATTAAAAATTAAAGCAAAATGAATAGTAGTTCTGACTTCTTTCTGGCACCTATATAGGCACCGGTCTCCAACCGAGTATGACACTGCTGGCAACCTCTCCATCTGTCAGCGAGCAGCTAGCCAGACTATTCCAGCGATTTCACCATCCTTTTCTCTCAACACCATAACCCTGCAGACATGCACCGGCCATACCTCTCCCTCTCAGCCTCTATCTCCCCAGTCCCTGTGTCCTCTTCTGTCCTTTGGATCCTGAGTGCTCTTTGATACTCTCGCTGGCGACATGTTGTGTACCCAATTAGCATATGGCCACGGATTACTACATTGAAGGGCCTCATCGCAGGACCGTGGGTGTGGAAACTGTAGGGGACACTCTTAATTGATTCTGAGCACTTTCTTCCCAAATCAAGTTATCATCTAATACCTTCTAAAAATTATGGAAGCAGGAAGCAATGACAGTAATTACATTGAGGTCCATTCTTTTATTCAGAAAAATCGAATGACGACCGAATGGCAAGTACAGGGTCTCTCTTAACCTCTTGTGTAAGATGTTTTTTTTTCTAAGAAGCATGCCCTTTAGTACAACGTGTGTGAGTGTGGAGTTGTACATACATTTATATTCCTTACAAATAAATACATTTTTCATTCTGATTGAGCAATGTTTTGCTCAATATTTGGTTAATTGTTACTGAATGTTTAAATGCCCACTCCAGAAGAAATACACTTTTTGAAAGACGATGGACAGAGCTTACCAAGGTTGTTGCAAAACAATTTAAGTAAATAAGTAATCGTTTTAGTTAAAGTATGATATATTTGGGCTTGAAGTGACAAATCCAAACTGCCCACTTTGGGCAAATCTGTGTGAATGCGTTACCGTTTCCTATGAATTATTTTCAGCCTAGGTTTTGTTTCAGGGTTGGATTTTATTTGAATGCTACCACCCACCAGCATGGCATTTTTTATTGATCAGAAGCAGCTGCAAAATTATTCCTCTTCGCAACTGGGATGGGCCAAACAGCCTTGTGTCCACTTGGCTGCCTGAGCCATGGAGAAAATTAAAATGTTTGCACATCCACTTTTTTTACCAAAAATTATCATAGGCTAGGCATATGTCGCGCATCACTACTTCACTGGACAGGCATTTATTACATTATTATTTTATCAAAATGCATTTTTTGCAGAAATGCCTTTTGGAACTTTCATATGCCTTAATAACAACACTTCATGATGACGGAAGTGAGTGCTACGGGGCGATAGTCATTTCTCTCAGTTACCTTAGATT
This sequence comes from Brachymystax lenok tsinlingensis, assembly GCA_030435695.1. Taxonomy (NCBI): domain Eukaryota; kingdom Metazoa; phylum Chordata; class Actinopteri; order Salmoniformes; family Salmonidae; genus Brachymystax; species Brachymystax lenok. The sequence goes on along the minus strand of CM059818.1, from coordinate 7,615,550 downwards.
TCATCGGGAACAGGAACAATGGTGGCCCTCTTGAAGCATGTGGGAACAGCAGACTGGGATAGGGACTGATTGAATATGTCCGTAAACACACCAGCCAGCTGGTCAGTGCATGCTCTGAGGACACGGCCAGGGATGCCATCTGGGCCGGAAGCCTTGCGAGGGTTAACACGTGACGGAGAGCCCGCAGGCTTTGGGAGCGGGCCCTGTCGGTGGCACTGTATTGTCCTCAAAGCGAGCAAAGAAGTTGTTTAGTTTGTCTGGGAGCAGGACAGCATGGTCCGGGACGGGGATGGTTTTCTTTTTGTAGTCCATGATTGACTGTAGACCCTGCCACATTCCTCTCGTGTCTGGGCCATTGAATTGTGACTCTACTTTGCCTCTATATTGACGCTTAGCTTGTTTGATTGCCTTGCGGAGGGAATAGTTACACTGTTTGTATTCAGTCATGTTTCCGGTCGCCTTACCCTGGTTAAAAGCAGTGGTTCGCTCTTTCAGTTTTGCCCGAATGCTGCCATCAATCCACGGTTTCTGGTTGGGGAAGGTTTTAATAGTTGCTTTGGGTACAACATCACCGATGCACTTGCTAATAAACTCGCTCACCGAATCAGCGTATACATCAATGTTGTTGTCTGATGCTATCTGGAACATATCCCAGTCCACGTGCTCGAAGCAATCTTGCAGCGTGGGATCAGATTGTTCGGACCAGCGTTGAACAGACCTGAGAAAGGGCATTTCCAGTTTCAGTTTCTGTCTGTAGGCTGGGAGCAACAAAATGGAGTCATGGTCAGACTTGCTGAAAGGAGGGCGGAGAAATGCCTTGTGTGCATCACGGAAATTAGAATAACAATGATCCAGGATTTTACCAGCCCGGGTGGCACATTCGATATGCTGATAAAATTTAGGGAGCCTTGTTTTCAGATTAGCCTTATTAAAGTCCCCAGCCACAATAAATGCAGCCTCAGGATATGTGGTTTCCAGTTTACATAGAGTCCAATTAATTTATTCCAATGCCGTCGTTCCAATGCTGTCAGCTTGAGGGGGGATATACACGGCTGTGATTATAATCGAGGAAAATTCTCTTGGTAGATAATGCGGTCGGCATTTGATTGTAAGGAAATCTATGTCAGGTGAACAAAAAAACTTGAGCTCCTGTATGTTGTTATGATCACACCACGACTCGTTAATCATAAGACACACACACACGCCCTTCTTCTTACCAGATAGATGTTTGTTTCTGTCGGCGCGATGCGTGGAGAAACAATGTGGCTGCACCGACTCTGATAACGTGTCCAGTGAGCCATGTTTCCGTGAAGCAAAGAACGTTGCAGTCGCTGATGTCTCTCTGGAATGCAACTCTTGCTCACATTTTGTCTACCTTGTTGTCCAGAGACTGGACATTGGCAAGTAAAATACTCGGGAGAGGGGCGCGATGTGCCCGTCTACGTAGCCTGACCAGAAGACCGCCGCGTTTCCCCCTTGTTTTGAGTTTCTTCGGGAAAGTTGTATTCCTGGTCGTAATGTTGGTAAGTTGACGTTGCTCTTATATCCAATAGTTCCTCCCGGGAGAATGTAATAAAACTTTATATTTTCCGGGGTAACAATGTAAGAAGCAATCCATCAAAAAAAAAAATACTGCATAGCTTCCTGAGAACGTGAAGCGAGGCGGCCATCTCTGTTGGCGCCGGAAGTCATTAATGGAGTGACTGTTGTATAAAAGCTAGCTAGCTAACATTGAACCTAGTTGGTTATCTTTAGCTACTTGCAGATTCATGCATTGTGGCTAGCTATGACAATCAGTATGGGTTGGGATTATGATTTCTTGTTTATTTTGCTACAAGTGTCATGCACGTGTGTGTAGCTGGTGCGTGAGAGTCAGGCGCAGGAGAGCAGAAATGAGTGAGCGAAAGCACTTTACTGTGGCACAGTAACAGTCACTGAACGCAATTGCGTCACAACAACAATTGCCTACAGAAAACAAGTGCGGCAGCACAAAACACAAAAACCAACAAGTCCAGCGCAAACCAGCCGGAACGTGCCACTGACAATAAACAATTACACACACAGACATGGGGGAAACTAGAGGGTTAAATACATGACAAGTAATGAGGGAATGACAGCCAGGTGTGTGGGGAAACAAGACAAAACAAATGGAAAATGAAAGGTGGATCGGTGATGGCTAGAAGACCGGTGACGTCGACCGCCGAACACCGCCCGAACAAGGCATCGGCATCGAAATTAATTTCTTCCAAAATGAACAATCATCGAAGCTCTGCAGATTTTGTTGTGAGGATACAAAGTCAATAGACCATTTATTTTGGCATTGCCCTCAGGTAGCCTGTTTCTGGTCTCAGGTTCAGGAATGGCTGAAAATCATTACATTGATCTAAATTTGACCCTAGAAATAGTACTGTTGGGAGATCTGGAGAGACCGGGTCAGTCAATTACTAATGCATGTACACATGCATATACACACACTCTCATTTAAATGCACACATGCCAATACACAGACACACACACATGTAAATACTGCAATACATGCACTCAAACATATTCAGTTGGCCTTGCTGTTATGATTGTTGTTGTCCTTGATGTATTTTGTTTTTTGCATTGTTGTTTTCTGTTTTCCTTTGTCTTTCTCTTTTGTTCATTTTTTGGTTGTTGATGCATTTGTTGGGGGGGGGTCTTGGGGTTGGGGAATGTAATAATTATTTTATCATTAAAAATAGTGCAATGTAAATAGTGCAATACATGCACTCAAACATATTCAGTTGGCCTTGCTGTTCTTGGATGGTTGAGGGGCAGCTCTTGGTGAACTGTGGGGGGGATCTTGTAGGGCTGGTGGGAACTTGTGCCGATGGCTGATGGTCCCTGTTTTTGACCTTGTGGGAGATCTGTTAACGTGCCCTTGAGCAGGGCGTTGACCCTGGTTGCTTCTGTGTGTCTCTCTGGATGTGAGTCTGTTAGATGACTAATGTAATGTAGTTATTGAGCGACTTCACTGCAAGTATATTGTTTGTTTTAAATATTAATTATAACATTATTTTTATAATTATTTTTATTTTTTTTACTCTTGTTTGCAACTGTTGGACTAATGATGACACCCTATATCAGCTAGATGCAGGCAAGATGTCTGTCTCAAATTTGACTCTCATAGGCTAGGTTGTAGCAACCTCATGATGGGTATAGGGAAAAATCAAGTATCATATTGTAGCCTAAACCTATCACTGTTATATTGAACTGGGTGAATGGAATATGAATGAGAGTCATCATATATACTGTAATGGAAATAAGGCCATCACGGCACTGACCGCATTTGGATATATATGACCATGTTAGAATTGCGTGTTATGATTTTGAAAACCCCTTCCCACGGTCACCCCAATATGAATGGTTTTGACCACTGGTGTAATGTTAGCTAGAATCCAAAAGTCAGATACTGAAAAGGCACCCGCAAAAGAAAATTCAAGGAACTTATAGTTAGTTACTTGTCATTCACGGCGTGCATGATCATTTATTTTTTATTTTATTTAACCTTTATTTAACTAGGCAAGTCAGCTAAGAACATATTCTTATTTACAATGACGGCCTAGCAAAAGGCCTCCTGTAGGGAAGGGGGGCTGGGATTTAAAAAAAATATATTGTATGTGTGTGTGTGTGTATATATATATATACACACACAGTGGGGAAAAAAAGTATTTAGTCAGCCACCAATTGTGCAAGTTCTCCAACTTAAAAAGATGAGAGAGGCCTGTAATTTTCATCATAGGTACCCTTCAACTATGACAGACGAAATGAGAAAAAGAAATCCAGAAAATCACATTGTAGGATTTTTTTATTTATTTATTTGCAGATTATGGTGGAACATAAGTATTTGGTCAATAACAAAAGTTTATCTCAATACTTTGTTATATACCCTTTGTTGGCAATGACAGAGGTAAAACGTTTTCTGTATTTCTTCACAAGGTTTTCACACACTGTTGCTGGTATTTTGGCCCATTCCTCCATGCAGATCTCCTCTAGAGCAGTGATGTTTTGGGGCTGTCGCTGGGCAACACGGACTTTCAACTCCCTCCAAAGATTTTCTATGGGGTTGAGATCTGGAGACTGGCTAGGCCACTCCAGGACCTTGAAATGCTTCTTACGAAGCCACTCCTTCGTTGCCCGGGCGGTGTGTTTGGGATCATTGTCATGCTGAAAGACCCAGCCACGTTTCATCTTCAATGCCCTTGCTGATGGAAGAAGGTTTTCACTCAAAATCTCACGATACATGGCCCCATTCATTCTTTCCTTTACACGGATCAGTCGTCCAGGTCCCTTTGCAGAAAAACAGCCCCAAAGCATGATGTTTCCACCCCCATGCTTCACAGTAGGTATGGTGTTCTTTGGATGCAACTCAGCATTCTTTGTCCTCCAAACACGACGAGTTGAGTTTTTACCAAAAAGTTCTATTTTGGTTTCATCTGACCATATGACATTCTCCCAATCCTCATCTTGATCATCCAAATGTTCTCTAGCAAACATCAGATGGGCCTGAACATGTAGTGGCTTAAGCAGGGGGACACGTCTGGCACTGCAGGATTTGAGTCCCTGGCGGCGTAGTGTGTTACTGATGGTAGGCTTTGTTACTTTGGTCCCAGCTCTCTGCAGGTCATTCACTAGGTCCCCCCGTGTGGTTCTGGGATTTTTGCTCACCGTTCTTGTGATCATTTTGACCCCACGGGGTGAGATCTTGCGTGGAGCCCCAGATCAAGGAAGATTATCAGTGGTCTTGTATGTCTTCCATTTCCTAATCATTGCTCCCACAGTTGATTTCTTCAAACCAAGCTGCTTACCTATTGCAGATTCAGTCTTCCCAAACTGGTGCAGGTCTACAATTTTGTTTCTGGTGTCCTTTGACAGCTCTTGGGCTTGGCCATAGTGGAGTTTGGAGTGTGACTGTTTGAGGTTGTGGACAGGTGTCTTTTATACTGATAACAAGTTCAAACAGGTGCCATTAATACAGGTAACGAGTGGAGGACAGAGGAGCCTCTTAAAGAAGAAGTTACAGGTCTGTGAGAGCCAGAAATCTTGCTTGTTTGTATGTGACCAAATACTTATTTTCCACCATAATTTGCAAATAAATTCATTAAAAATCCTACAATGTGATTTTCTGGATTTTTTTCCCTCATTTTGTCTGTCATAGTTGAAGTGTACCTATGATGAAAATTACAGGCCTCTCTCATCTTTTTAAGTGAGAGAACTTGCACAATTGGTGGCTGACTAAATACTTTTTTGCCCCACTGTATATATTTTCTTGCCCTGTTGTCTGTGCCCAGTAATGTTTGTACCATGTTTTATGCGGCTACCATTTGTTGTCATGTTGTGTTGCTACCATGCTGTGTTGTCATGTGTTGCTTCATTGCTATGCTGTTGTCTTAGGTCTTTCTTTATGTAGTGTTGTGTTGTCTCTCTTGTCGTGATGTGTGTTTTGTCCTATATTTATATAAACTGTATACGCAAAACAGCCACAATTGTCAGTAAGAGTGTCCATGATTGAGTCTTTGAATGAAGAGATTGAGATAAAACTGTCCAGCTTGAGTGTTTGTTGTAGCTCGTTCCAGTCGCTAGCTGCAGTGAACGGAAAAGACGAGCGACCCAGGGATGTGTGTGCTTTGGGGACCTTTAACAGAATGTGACTTGCAGAACAGGTGTTGTATATGGAGGATGAGAGTTGCAGTAGATATCTCAGATAGGGGGGAGTGAGGCCTAAGAGTGTTTAATAAATAAGCATCAACCAGTGGGTCTTGCGACAGTTTACAGAGGAGTATAGAGTGCAGTGATGTGTCCTATAAGGAGCATTGGTTGCAAATCTGATGGACGAATGGTAAAGCACATCTAGCCGCTCGAGAGCACCCTTACCTGCCAATCTATGCATGATGTCTCTGTAATCTAGCATGGGTAGGATGGTCATCTGAATCAGGGTTAGTGTGGCAGCTGGGGTGAAAGGAGTGATTTATAGATGTAACTTTAGCCTGCAGCTTTGATATGTGCTGAAAGAAGGACAGTGCACGGTCTAGCCATACTTCCAAGTACTTGTAAGAGGTGACTGACTACCTCAAGATCCAAACCCTTAGAGGTAGTCACCTGTGGGGAGAAGGGCATTCTTCTTACCAAACCACATGACATTTGCTTTGGAGGTATTCAGAACAAGGTTAAGGGTAGAGAAAGCTTGTTGGACACTAAGAAAGCTTTGTTGTAGAGCATTTAACACAAAATCCGGGGAGGGGCCAGATGAGTATAAATGGATGAGAGAGCTTCCTACTGCCTGAGCTATGTTGTTGATGTACATTGAGAAGATTGTGGGGCCTAGGATCGAGCCTTGGGGTACTCCCTTGGTGACAGGCAGTGGCTGAGACAGCAGATGTTCTGACTATATACACTGCACTCTGAGTGAGGTAGTTAGCAAACCAGGCCAAATACTCCTCAGAGACACCGATACTCCTTAGCCGGCCCACAAGAATGGAATGGTCTACCGTATATCAAAAGCTTTGGCCAAGTCAATAAAATAGCAGCACAGTATTGTTTAAAACCAAGAGCAACGGTGAGATCATTGAGGATCTTTAAGGTTGCATTGACACATCCATAACCTGAGCGGAAACCAGATTGCATACCCAAGAGAATAATATATAGACAGCCAGTCAATTGATTATTGACAAGTTTTTCCAACAGATGTTTTTTAGGGTTCAAGTTTCAGGTGCTCTTTTAGCACCTTGGACTCAGTGACTTGATTGAACTCTGGGAGTTGGACACAGGAGAGCTGAATATACATTGTGAGACAAAAATGAACAAAATAAATCATCACAGCAAAGGAATGTATACTGAACAAAACAATAAACAACATGAAAAGTGTTGGTCCCATGTTTCATGAGCTGAAATAAAAGACCCCAGCAATGTTCCATACTTACAAAAACGTTATTTCTCTCAAATTGTGTGCACACATTTGTTTACATCCCTGTTAGTATGCATTTCTCCTTTGCCAAGATCATCCATCTGACAGGTGTGGCATATCAAGAAGCTGATGAAATAGCATGCACCTTGTGCTGGGGACAATAAAAGGCCACTCTAAAATGTGCAGTTTTGTCACACAACACAATGCCACAGATGTCTCAAGTTGAGGGAGCTTGCAATTATCTTGCTGACTGCAGGAATTTCTCTACCATAAGCTGCCTCCATCGTCGTTTTAGAGAATTTGGCAGTATGTCCAACCAGCCTCACAAACGCAGACTACTTCTTCACCTGCGGGATCGTCTGAGACCAGCCACCCGGACAGCTGATGAAACTGTGGATTTGCACAACCAAAGAAACTGCACAAACTGTCAGAAATCGTCACAGGGAAGCTCATCCGCGGGCTCGTCATCCTCACCAGGGTCTTGACCTGACTGTAGTTTGGTGTCGTAACCGGACTTCAGTGGGCAAATGCTCACCCTCGATTGCCACTGGCATGCTGGTGTGTTCTTTACGGATAAATCCCGGTTTCAACTGTACCAGGCAGATGGCAGTCGTGTGGGCAAGCGTTTTCCTGATGTCAACATTGTGAACAGAGTGCCCCTTGGTGGAGGTGGAGTTTTGGTATGGGCAGACATATGCTATGAACAATGAACACAATAGCATTGTCACCTATTGAGCATGTTTGGGTTGTTCTGGATCAACGCATTTGACAGCGTATTCCAGTTCCCGCCAATTTCCAGCAACTTCGCAAAGCCACTGAAGAGGAGTGGTACAACATTCCACTGGCCACAATCAACATCCTAATCAACTCTATGCGAAGGAGATGTGTCGCGCTGCATGAGGAAAATGGTGGTCACACCAGATACTGACAGGTAGTATTCTGTCATGCCCCAAACATTTTTAAAGGTATCTCTAATCATCAAATCAAAATTTTATAAAGCCCTTCTTACATCAGCTAATGTCACAGAGTGCTGTACAGAAACCCAGCCTAAAACTGTCTGTGACCAACAGATGCCTATGGGTATTCCCAGTCATGTGAAATCCATAGATTAGGGCCTCATTTATTTATTTACATTTACTGATTTCCTTATATGAATTTTAACTCAGTAAAATCTTTGAAAATGTTGCATTGTGGTATCTTTTGAGACCAGTAGAGGTCTGGAAAAATGTTGAGATTTAAGTAAGGTGTGTGAACCTGTTCCAGCATGTCCTTAGGCTTTCTTAATCATTAATGTATGCCTGATCTTTTGGTTTAAGTTGTTTCTAAGGTTAGCACAGGGGAACAGGACAATTGCTTGGCACAACATCATCTTTGAATTAGGAACTAGGCATCAGTTTAACTTCACCTCAGATTGCACCTCACAGAGTTCAAGTAACAGACATCTCAACATCAAATGTTCAGAGCAGATTGCGTGAATCAGGCCTTCATGGTCGAATTACTGCAAATAAACCACTACTAAAGGACACCAATAAGAAGAACAGACTTGATTGGGCCAAGAAACACAAGCAATGGACTGGTGGAAATCTGTCCTTTGGTCTGATGAGTCCAAATTTGAGACTTTTGATTCCAACCGCCGTGTCTTTGTGAGACGCAGAGTAGGTGAACGGATGATCTCCATATGTGTGGTTCCCACCGTGAAGCATGGAGGAGGAGGTGTGATGGTGCTTTGCTGGTGACACTGTCAGTGATTTATTTGTATTTTTTATTTAACTAGGCAAGTCAGTTAAGAACAAATCCTTATTTACAATGACAGCCTAGGAACAGTGGATTGACTGCCTAGTTCAGGAGCAGAATTACATATTTTTACCTTGTCAGCTCGGGGACTCGATCAAGCAACCTTTTGGTTACTGGTCTGACACTCGAACCACTAGGCTACCTGCCGCCCCATTTATTTAGAATTCAAGGCACACTTAACCAGCATGGCTACCACGATATGCCATCCCATCTGGTTTGAGCTTAGTGGTACTATCATTTGTTTTTCAACAGGACAATGACCCAACACACCTCCAGGCTGAGCTCAGTATATTTGGGAACTCCCTCAAGACTGTTGGAAAAGCATTCAAGGTGAAGCAGGTTGAGAGAAGGCCAAGAAAGTGCAAAGCTGTCATCATGGCAAAAGGGTGGATGCTTTGAAGAATCTAAAATCAAAAATATACGCTACCTTTCAAAAGTTTGGTGTCAAAAGAAATGTCCTTGTTTTTTATAAAGGCCAGTATCCCGGTGTTGCCTCTTCACTGTTGACGTTGAGACTGGTGTTTTGCGGGTACTATTTAATGAAGCTGCCAGTTGAGGACTAGACACTCTAATGTACTTGACCTCTTGCGCAGTGGTGCACCGTGGCCTCCCACTCCTCTTTCTATCCTGGTTAGAACCAGTTTGTGTATTTTGATTTGTTAAGGGTCCGCACCTTTTTTTAAAGATTTCCGCCTAAAATGACATACCCACATCTAACTGCCTGTAACTCAGGCCCTGAAGCAAGGACATGCATATTCCTGGTATCGTTGGAAAGGAAACACTTTGAAGTTTGTGGAAATGTGGAAGGATTGTAGGACAATATAACACAATAGATCTGGTAAAAGATAATACAAAGAAAAAAACAACCGTTCTTTTGTATTTTGTTTGTACCATCATCTTTGAAATGCAAGAGAAAGGCCATCATTTATTATTCCAGCCCAGCTGAAATTTATATTTTGGCCACTTGATGGCATCAGTGTATGTGCAAATCTTTAGACTGATCCAATGAACCATTGCATTTCTGTTCAAAATGTTTTATCAAGACTGCCAAAATGTGCCTAATTTGTTTATTAATAACTTTTCATGTTCAAAACTGTGCACTCTTCTCATACAATAGCATGGTATTCTTTCACTGTAACAGCTACTGGAAATTGGACAGTGCAGTTAGATTAACAGCATCTTAAGCTTTCTGCAAATATTAGATATGTCTATCTCCTGGGATATGTTATTGTTACTTACAACCTCATGCTAATCGCATTAGCCTACGTTAGCTCAACCATCCCGTGGACGGGACACCGATCCCGAAGAAGTTTTAACACTTTTCTCGTTACTACATGATTCCCTACGTGTTATTTAATAGTTTTGATGTCTTCACTATTATTCTAAAATGTAGAAGAAAAAAATACATAAAAAAAGATACCTTGAATGAGTAGGTGCGTCCAAACCTTTGACTGGTAAAGTATATGAACAATCTGAACTTGGTTGTGAAAAAAATAACAATATTGAACTTTGATAGCCCCCTCCATGATCTATCAGCAGCCATCTAGAAGGCCTCTCACCCATTTGTGATAAACTACAGACTAAAGTACAATACGTGATGGATGATGTTATCAAGTCTAACTACCACAGAGCTATATACACTCCACCCTGTGAATATGTCATCTTGTCAAGACATAGAGACCTCTTGCTCATAGTGTTTCTGAAAAGATGAAGGACATAGTGTACAGTCGGTCTATCAAAAGGATCTCAAGTAATGTACATACATTGTCATTAAGTTCCTTTTTTACATAATTTTACATAATAATACATTAAAAACATTTAGTCAGTATCTCTAACTGCTTAATTATGGTTGACATGTAAGGACAAATGATGGAAAAGCACTGTCTTTGTAGTAAATAATGTTCTCTTCATGTTGGAGAGGAGAGCATGGTGATTACATGTATCATACTGCACTTATTTCCCTTGAAAGCCACTTAAATGATGATGATAATGATGATGATAATGATGACTGATGACAGCTGTGAGAACCTCTGTTGAGTGAATAATAAAGCCAAGCGTTGTAGTGGCGTGACCAAAAGTGGTAAGACACTGGTCCCTGGCAGGGCATTTATAAAGTGTTCACAAATGCATCAGATAAAACACTCAAGTAGCATTAAAGAGATATGAATGTTTTTAAAAGAGATGTCAGAATTGAACCTTCCAAGGGAAGGGCACGAAAGAGAGCTCTTGAAGTGAATGTGCGAGAGCAACAGAGCACTGCACTTGAAAGTTTGAGAATGTTAGATGATTTTTTTTTTTTTAAATGTCCTAAGCTGATACAAATCAGTGAGGGGCATCACACTTCATTTCCACATCTAAAGGAAACAGATTATGTCTCCAAACAGGTTTGTCAGGCACTTATCTTTGTTAAATGCCACCACAAATTATTGGTAGCACTTATTTATCATGTGCCTGACCGTAGAGAAAAGTAATATTAATATTTATGAGGGGGAAAATATTTCCAAAATTATATAATTCATATAGTAAGTCAGAGTTTTCTGGTTGAGTTTTAGCATTAGTGATTTGAAACAGACTAATAACAATTCAGTCAAGTAGTTTACTAACAATTCAGTCAAGTAGTTATAGAAAAGTAAGAAAACAACCACATTTAGCTCCAGCATGGAACATGCCTAGACCCATTATCTTGCTGGGATAAAGATAATCAACTTAATATATCTTGATAGTTTGAGAATGATTGCTGATCAGAAAGATGCAAAGTCAAACAGACATGTCACAATAACTCATTTTTCCAATGGTTGGATTTAATAAGGTATAGTTTTCCCCTGAAAGACACAATGATCACACAATGTAACAAAGAGTGATGCACATCTAGGACATAATCCTGGGCATTGTATTGATAGTATTCATCTTAATAATTCAGATAGAAAATAACCATAGTATTGATTGTCTGATGATTGTGAGCTCACTGTCAAACAAGATAGCACACAAATGCTCCCCCGTTTTTAAATATGTTGCACTGAGTCCTCAATAGAGTCTATTGCATGCATGGCATTGCCAAAGCAATGGGCATTTTATCTCTCTGGAGGCTTAGAGGGCTGGAGCATGAATGTCTGTCTGAATTAATGACCATCCTTTCAAATGAAAACTGGAGCAGTGGAATAATTTAAACCCACACCATATTGCACAAAGCTATCCTCTGGTCTACCTGGTGAGCAATGCTTCGACTCCAACTACCTAAGGTGTCTTTGTATTCTTAGGACCCTTTTTAAGTGCTCGGGCCGTCCATCACAGAACTATTCTAACAGTCTCTTTCTCCAGAATAATAAGATCAATTTTTCTCAGCCGCCTGTGAAGTGTTCACTTAAATTATTCATTAAGAATTCAGTCAATCTTTCTGGGAAGTTGTCAGACATCTCATTAAAGCCATGTGTTTGACATTCAGTGAGAAACAATAGGAGGACAGAAATCAATATGTCAATGTTGCCAAAAGGACATGGCAACTCTGATGTTTGCATGTCATGTTCTGTGTTCTAAGACGCTGGGTCAACCTGTTCCCTCAATAAAGTTGTTCCCAGTTAAAAGTTCACGCCAAAGTTAGGTGAAGTGAAGTGTGGTTTGTAAAAAACAACATTTTGTTCAGGTAATTACATACAGACAACTCATCAATACAAATGGTTTAAAGCCATAATGTAACAATATAAAAAAAAGGCCTATTTCCCTGTATGATTGACCAGGGACATGGAGAACCTATCATAGATCAAGTTACTGCAGCCAGAACAGTCCTACAGTATTACCCATCATTCTCATTAAAGGCATTTAATGTTACCCTTGTTCACAGTAAGTGCTTCTCTAGGTATATTTCCAGTTCTATTCACTATTCCAAAATTATACATAGATTTTCACAGATTTATCAAAAGCGATTTTACCAGTTTATCTCCTTGACAGTTGGCCTTCCCACGCATAATGCGTTTAGCCTCTCTCAGGTCGAAACCTTGCTCTCATTTTTATTCATGAATCTTAATTTATTTAGATAAATGCTTGGAAAATAATGTTCCACCTGTTTACATCACATTAGCTGTCTGTTATGAACCCATTCAAAAACAAACTGTGGGTGGAGCCAACCAAATTGTTGAATACTGCCACCTACTATGGAAATCACATAACGTGAATAATGGTGAATAAAAGTTAATATAATGGAATATTCACATTTGCCAATATTATTGGAAATTCAAGACATTACAAATTACTGGAGACACCTAGCAGTTCTGGCGACAATGTTGCGTTTCCTAACGAAGAGCAGTGAGGCAGTAATTCACTGTAAATAAGTGAATTGCTTTGCCCCCCAGTTAGCCAATATACTTAACAAGCCATTTTATGTTGTTTACAGTTAGGTAGCAACTGTTCCTACAGTCTTTTGCTAGGTACTGTAGTGTTGCCCTTTCAATAAAATGTCTCCAAAAATGACATGTTATTCAGTTGTGTTTACATTTGACCGATTGTGACACAATCCACTTTCCAAGATTACATAATCATACTGGTGAGAGTTGGAAGTATAGGCCATCTAACAACAAATGTTCCCAAAACATGCCTTTAAGTGTCTCATTAGGTCATTATCTGATGTTTTCATAGGAATGTTCCAGTCATATGCAAGGACTGTTTCCAAGAGACCATTCTCTTAATGTCAGACAGAACTTTCCTAGAACGTAGTTACCATGTTCTCAGAATATTCAATATTAATGTTGTAGACACGTTCCATTGGAACATTGCAAGAATATTCCAGTGTCCAGTTTTCTGAGGGTTAGGAGAATATTTAATCAACGTCACACAAAACATACACAGAATATGAATACAATGTTCTCCAAATATAAAATATTTATGTTCTATACACATTTCTTCCTGCTACGCCAACATGTCTGTGTCCATTATCATTACATCATCACGGTTGGTTTCAATTTTTTATTAGTACTCTGTTTTAATGTTACTCCTTAATCCTTGTGGAGGCAGGTAGCCTAGCATTTAGAGTGTTTTGCCAGAAGCCGAAAGGTTGCTGGTTCAATTACCCGAGCCAATAAAGTGAAGAATCTGTAGATGTGCCCTTGAGCATAGAACTTAACTCTAATTTGCTGCAGGGGTGCCGTACCACTATAGCTGACCCTGTTAAACAACACATTTCACTGCACCAATCCGGTGTATGTAACAATAAAATATATGTATATTGACTATGATGAAGAAAATAATTTTTCTTGAGTGTAATTTTAACAGAGCTGTATCAATACAGGTGAAATTAGTCATTGACACATGGTGGCGTGACAGGAAGATTGGAATGCTGTGAACCAAGAGTTTGTGAGTTCAAATCCCAGGTGAGGACATGTTGTACGAGAATAACTGTATAAATAAACATACACAATGCAATTGTGTGTGTCAAATATATACGCTGAATAAATATTTAAGCTATATAACCACTGTGTGTGTAGGTGTCCCTAACCTTACCAACAGACAAAGACCTGTGAATGGATCAGTGGTTCACTAATCAGGGCCTCAATGGACTTGGCAAAAGTAACAAGGGGTGATATGTAATAAAATGTTTTCTTTTGGTAGACAAAAACCTCCAATGGACCATGACAGAATGTCCTATTTTTTAAACATCCTTGGACACAGGAATGTTCTTGCAACTTTCCCATGAAACGTGTCTAGAACATTCATATATTTTATTCTGAGAACATAGTCACCATGTTGTGTGTATGTTTGGTGTGATGTTGATGGAATATTCTGCTAACCCTCAGAAAACTTGACACATTAATATTTTTTGCGACGTCCAATGAAAAGTGTCTAGAACATTAGTATTGGATATTCTGAGAATATAGTATCTACGTTCTGGGTAACTAACGCAGAACATTACAGGTAACAATACAAAAAATATTCTCCCCCTAGAATTGTTAGCTGGGGGGCTCTGGCTAGCTGCCATGGTAAAATGTTGTGAATGTTTTTTATAGGGCAGCTGTAACCAATATCTCCAATCTAGTCTCTTGATTGGATTTCAAGTTAGCTTACTCCTGACTCCATTTAGCTTTAGGAGAAGTCATTAGCTTAGGGGTTCACATACCTTTTATTGCTACTGTAGCTCAACATGTAAACAATGTGTGAGTTTAGATATTCTCTGCTTCAGATGACAGATGCCCTTAAGGCCAGTAGTGCCATCATACTGTAGGCCTATGGCTGCATTGCTGATGCAAGCCATGCGATAAAGCTTCAAAATTTATTCACATAGCTGATATACTGAGAGAGTGACAATCAAATAAATCAGATTGAAGATCTTACAACTAGACAAAAACGAAATTTTAATTTGAAAATACAACACAGAAACACAGACAGAGACAGAACCACCATCCCCTCTTTGTTGCAGGATTGTGATATGTGATTAATCAACATTGACACTAGTTCAATTTAAATAATAGTTTAAACACTTCGTAGACGCAACACTTCATAGGCTTGTTACGAAAGCATCATTTCAGGTTAACAAAAAACAACTCAACACCAGTGGTTGGCTAACCTTGCTCCACTGATCACTTATCTACTGGGTGAGCAGACTTCTATTCCAGCCCAACACACTTGATTATCAACTCATTAGATTTGATAAATTGAATCATGTGTGTTATTGCTGGGCTGAAACAGAACCCTGCACACCCAGCAGACATCCAGCAGGGTTGGCCAGCTCCAATTCTGATAGGTTTACATATTGTGTGTGATGTTTAACTGTATTTTTGTATACAACATTTACTAACATAGATAAGCCTACACATATAACCCATGGCACATAGGATATACCCTTAGCCTTTTTGGACCTCTCTTCATCTGCAAACAGCCTTTCACAGCTTTCTATCTGAGAAACAGGCTTCATTATATTCAAATTAGACACCACGGAATATTATGTTGCTATTACAAGTCGGAAGTTTACATACATCTTTAACTCGGGTAGCCTTCCACAAGCTTCCCACAATATGTTTTTGGCACATTCCTCCTGACAGAGTTGGTGTAACTGACTCAGGTATGTAGGCCTCCTTGCTCTCACACGCTTTTTCAGTTCTGCCCACAAATGTTCTATGGGATTGAGGTCAGGGCTTTGTGATGTCCACTCCAAAACTTTGACTTTGTTGTCCTCAAGCCATTTTGCCACAACTTTGGAAGTATGCTTGGGGTCATTGTGAATTTGGAAGACTCATTTACAACCAAGCTTTAATTCTTAGGGAGCGGCTCCCGAGGTGACGGTTTTGGAGAGTCTGGCGAGCCCAAAGTAATATGCCTCCCACTCAGGCCCAGAACATAGGATATGCACATAATTAGTACTATTGGATAGGAAACACTGAAGTTTCTATTTTGCCATTTTGCCACATCTTTGGAAGTATGCTTGGGGTCATTGTCCATTTGGAAGACTCATTTACAACCAAGCTTTAATTCTTAGGGAGCGGCTCCCGAGGTGACGGTTTTGGAGAGTCTGGCGAGCCCAAAGTAATATGCCTCCCACTCAGGCCCAGAACATAGGATATGCACATAATTAGTACTATTGGATAGGAAACACTGAAGTTTCTAAGAGGGTTAAAATATTGTCTGTGAGTATAACAGAACTGATATAACAGGCGAAAACCAGAGGCATTTCTGTCATGGAAAAAGTGGTTTTGACACATTGCCTCCTTTTGAACCCCTCCCTATTGAAAACAGACATATATATGAGTAAGATTGCAGTACCTATTGCTTCCACTGGATGTCAACAGCCTCTAGACAGTGTTTGATGATGTTTAGTTGCTTTGGATGGTAATAGAAGAAGAATTTCGAAGTGGTCATCGGATGTAAACAGAAGAGGATGCGCGTTCACGGGCTCGAGCGCCGCTGTGGTTTTTTCCTTTCCTATCGTCCAGTTTATAATCCGGTTGAAATATTATAGTAAATATACATAAAAGTGTTCCTAAGGATACATTATCAATGATGTTTGATTGTTCTTGTACAAGTGTATAGGAATAGGTTGAATGCGTTCTCTTCACAGTTCAATGGGCGAGTGGACGCTGTATTTTATGATCATAACGCGCCAACCAAACAGAGATTTATGATATAATAAATGACTTGTTCTAGCAAAAGAACCATTAGATGTCTTTGTTGGACACTTGGGAAGCCCTCAGCAGAAGTTTTCAAAATGTAAGGGATTTGTTTTCGCTGTGAAATGTGTTTTGTGTGAACCACGATGGTTTATGAATTTATGCTAATGGAAAAAATATTGGAGGTGCAACCCTCAAACAATCAAATGTGCTGCTTTCGCCGTAAAGCCTTTTTGAAATCTGACAACGCTGTGATATTGCCAAGAAGCAGAGCTTTTGATGACTATGCAAAACTTGTATATTGATGAATGTTTAATTTCAACTTTTGGATTTTGAATTTGGCGCCTTGCATTTCACCGGGTAGCGCCCCACCACTCCCTAAGTAGTTAACTTCCTGACTCACGTCTTAAGATGTTGCTTCAATATATCCACATCATTTTCCTACCTCATGATGCCATCTATTTTCTGAAGTGCAAAAGTCCCTTCTGCAGCAAAGCACCCCCACAACATGATGCTGCCACCCCCATGCTTCACGGTTGGGATGGTTTTCTTCGGCTTGCAAGCCTCCCCCTTTTCCCTCCAAACATAACAATGGTCATTATGGCTAAAGAGTTCTATTTTTCTTTCATCAGACCAGAGGACATTTCTCCAAAAAGTAAGATCTTTGTCCGCATGTGCAGTTGCAAACCGTAGTCTTGGTTTTTTTAATGGCGGTTTTGGAGCAGTGGCTTCTGCCTTGCTGGGTGACCTTTCAGGTTTTGTCGATATGGGACTTGTTTTACTGTGGATATGGAAATGTTTGTACCTGTTTTCTCCAGCATCTTCACATGGTCCTTTGCTGTTGTTCTGGGATTGATTTGCACTTCTCGTAGTAGCCTAGCTAATAATAGTGACACAACGGCCGGTTGCACGTCTTACGTCTTCGTGAAGGAATTATGTCATAGCAATGAGAGCAACGTATCGATTATAATATGACATTGAAGGAAATATGTTTCAACTAGTAAACAATAGTAAACCTAGACTATGGACTTGCCAGCAATCGGTCATGACTCATGCCACATAAGCTTGGGAAAGTGCACATACACTGTAAAGCGAAACAGGCTACAGTAACGTAATAATACATCCATGAATGTAACACAGTAGCCTGTGTGACACAGCACAGGCAATGACAAAGATCATTAGCGCCATTAGTACCCGCATTACAAGTTACTACAACAATATACAACTCTGGGAAAAATGAAGAGCCTACTCCAAATTAAGAGACTTTTTTTACAGAGCTGTATTAATGTAGCCTACTGATACACTAATGATAGTGCGTATGATAATAGAGTATTTTCTTTGCAAAGGTGGAGAAGGAAGCAGCAGCAGCACTAGAGCTTCAGGTGCTCCTGCAGAACTGGAGATGGAGGTCAGTTCAAAGTCAGACTCAGAGCAGGAACAACTTAAGAGCACAAACCTAAACATGTAGGCTACAATTTTATTCATGAGATTATCAGTAGGACTGTAATCGGGGGGCCTACAATCAATGACTGCACAAGTAATACAAGTTTAAGTTTAGGTTATTTACAATGTTAATCTCATTCTGCAGAGCAACCAGATGTGCTGAGAGAGAGGTTCAGAGCCTAGTACAGGGAAAATAGAAAGGGACAGCGAAAGCACTCCATTTGATTATTTTGCCCTTCCTCTGTCCAAGGATTATGATATATTTTTTCAGTACCACCCAAAGCAAACCCCTCAAAGAGTCATTCCCAATGTATTCAATACCAAAGATGGCACAAACAGAAAATTGCTGACATACAATGAAGTAACTCAGTCCTTGTTCTGCTCAGTATGTCTTGCATTCGCAAAACCTTCAGCCAGTGATTGTGCATTTGTCAAATGAGGGATGCAAGCCTGGAAACATGCCCATCAGAGAGTACAGGAGCATGAGAGAAGCAAGACCCATAAAGAAAGTGCAGAAGCCTTTTTCCTCAGAGCCATTAAAGCAGACATCCGTACCCCTCTGAGTGATAAGCAAATGTCAGTTCAACAAGACCAGGTCAGAAAGAGGAGGCAGGTCATGGAACATGTGATTCATGTTTTTATTTTACCAGGCAAGTCAGTTAATAACAAATTCTTATTTACAATGATGGCCCAGGAACAATGGGTTAAACAAATTGAATGCAATTCTAACAAATACTAATTGAGTGTATGTAAACTTCTGACCCACTGGGAATGTGCTGAAAGTAATAAAAGCTGAAATAAATAATTTTCTCTACTATTATTCGGACATTTCACATTCTTAAAATAAAGTGGAGATCCTAACTGACCTAAGACAGGGATTTTTACGAGGATTAAATATTAGGAATTGTGAAAAACTGAGTTTAAATCTATTTGGCTGAGGTGTATGTAAACTTCCGACTTCAACTGTACATCAAGCCGTCTGTGTCTCCTGTCCTCAATGGTTTCCACCCATAGCTTCATGCGCTTGTAAGAATCTCGAACGAACACTGCAATGTCATTCAGTAGTGAGAAAAGGGATTCACTTGCCACAACAACCCTAGTGGTGTCAGTTAGCACAAGGTTGAGGACATGTGAGTAACACCATATGTGTACATGTGTACTTTGGAGGTTAGGTGACTCTCCTGTGAGCAATGCAGAGAAGCCCCTGTATTGTCCCTGCATATTAGCTGCTCTGTCTGTTGCATTACCAACACACTGTTTGATATCTATGTCCTTCTCAAGGGTCTGTTTCACAAGGTCCAGAAAGTACTGTCCAGTCGATGTCTCACAGTCAATGACCGCAATGAGTCTCTCATGGACAACATCAGTGACATATCGCAGAACTACTGCACACTGGTCTTTGGATGTTAAATCCTGTGTTGTTTCCATTTGTATTGAGAACATCCCTGCTTTTCTCACTTCAACAACAATTGTATGCTGACTTAAATTACTAAAATAAATCACTTACCTTTCGAAGAACTTCTGCTGAGGGCTTCCCAAGTGTCCAAACAAGAGAATCCATGGTTCTTTTCTTAGAAAAAGTAATTTATTATATCCATAAATCTCTGTTTGGTTGGCCGCGTTATGTTCAGAATATCCACCGTCGAGTCGCCCGTTGTACAGTGAAGAGAAAGCGTTCAAATTATACCTATCAACTTTGCCCAAACAAATCAAACATAATTTATAATGCATCCTTAGGTATCCTTTTATGAATATTAACGATTATATTTTACACGGATGATATCCTAAACGATATAAAAGGAAAATAAAGTGGGGCACGCTCACGGTCTCGTGCCCAGGAAAAGTTATTGACATCCGTGGTCCCTTCACCATTTCTTCTTCTGTTCGGTTCTGTTCAATGATAAAGCTTTCAAACACTGTCTAAAGACTGTTGACATCTAGTGGAAGCCATAGGTACTGCAATCTGGGAGCTATTTAACATGGATTTCAATAGGAAGCCTATCAAACTGAGGAAATGTCACAAAAAAAAAAGTCTGGACAGACATTCCTCGAGTTGTCGCCTGCTATATCAGTTTTGTTATACTCACAGACATTATTTTAACAGTTTTAGAAACTTCAGAGTGTTTCATATCCAATAGTACTAATTATGTGCATATCCTAGTTTCTGGGCCTGAGTGGCAGGCATTTTTCTTTGGGCATGCCAGACTCTCCAAAACCATCACCACTGCTGATGATGCCCAAAGAGTTAAAGGCACAGTCAACTTAGTGTATGTAAACTTCTGACCCACTGGAATTGTGATACAGTGAATTATAAGTTAAATAATCTGTCTGTAAACAATTTTTGGAAAAATTACTTGTGTCATGCTCAAAGTAGATTTCCTAACCAACTTTCCTAAACTATAGTTTGTTGACAAGAAATTTGTGGAGTGGTTGAAAAACGAGTTTTAATGACTCGAACCTAAGTGTATGTAAACTTCTGACTTCAACTGTAATTGGTGAAACATGCTGATAGGCCAAAGACGAAGCCTTACGGAAAGTATTTGGAAGCTTTGCAAAGCCTGACCGTGCACTTTACATGGATGTGGTCATCACTATGGAAATAATTAAAAAGGATGTGGCCATAAAACCTGCCATCCGAAGCAAGGCCCAATGGTACAAGGATGCTCTCCTTAAGTATGAAACCATACTTACAGCTGAGGTTTTTCTCAGGGTTTTTGAGCAGACGTCCCCTCTCTCTAACTACTTGCAAACAAGTGGCATGGATATTGTAACAGCACAGCACTTGGTGATGAGGATAACCTGAGAAAGTGTGCCCAAAACTTTGAGGGTGTGAAGAGGGCAGCAGACTACTGCCCATTTGGAAGACCCATGGACGTCTGCCCAATGGCATTCTGGAGGAGCAGCAGGACCGTGATGTTGAAGCTCAGACTGCTCTCCCAGAGAAGTGAACAGATCATTGCACCTGTACATAGCCCACCTGTAAATAGCCCATCCAACTACCTCATCCCCATCTTCTTTTTTTTTCTCCTTTGCACCCGGTATCTCTACTTGCACATTCATCTTCTGCACATCTATCACTCCAGTGTTTAATTGTAATTAATTCGCCACTATAGGCCTTACCTCCCTAATCTTACCTAATTTGCACACACTGTATATAGACTTTTCTATTGTGTTATTGACTGTACGTTTGTTTATTCCATGTGTAACTCTGAGTTGTTTTTTGTGTCGCACTGCTTTGCTTTAACTTGGCCAGGTCGCAGTTGTAAATGAGAACTTGTTCTTAACTGGCCTACCTGGTTAAATAAAGGTTAAAGAAAAAAGAAAAAGAAAAAAAAGAAGAGAAAACCAGGTGAGTTGGCAGAAGACGAGCCCATTGCTAATGCAGACATGAATTACAAAACACTGTTGTTGAAAGTATTCACCGCCGTTATGCAGCAAATGCAGATGTGCAGATGTCTCCTGCAGGAATCCGAAGCATTTTCCTGAGATCAGAGGAAAGGGCCTTCCAAAGACATCCATGAAGGAGCTCAGCAAATGCTTCCTGGAATTTGATGAACATGCCACTGTTGAGGCATTGCAGGCTGAACTGATCAGCCTTGCACAACAGTGGGAAAGAATGAAACAGTCAGCATTGGAGGAGTACAACACCACCGCCAGTGATGTGTCAGGGGAAGGCTTTGAGGATCCTGATGAAAGTGTGGAGTTGGTAAGCAGAGGTTGTTCCACATGTAAAAACTGCCCAATATGCTGCTATCTTCTCCTGTCTCAGTACAATCTGCTCACGGATGCGTATCACATCATTGGTTTGGGCTACAAGTTCCTCCTCACCCTATCCATCACTCAGGTGGCTTGTGAGACCTTCTTCACCCTAAAATTTGTGAAGGACCACCTAAGAACCTCCCTCACTCAAGAGAACCTTGAAGCGTTCCTTTTGATGGCAACAGAGAAGGAGATTCTTATGGGACTTGACAAAGATGACATCATTGACAAGATGGCAGAGAGCAGTGAGTTACTGCGCCGCCTACTGGTTTACTAGTGGTAATTACTTACTGGTTACTCTGAAGTAGCTTTGCTATGACTCTTCTTTAACACACTGACAAGGGTGAAAGAAAATTTGCTGTGAGCTTTTGTACAGAGGCATGTTTTTTGGACTTTTGTATTATACTTGCAGTTATGTATCCAATATTCAATTTCATTGACTCAGTGTGTAGATGTGCATATTTTTGTGCTGTTTGCTTTATGGACACCAGTGAGTGAACATTGTAATAAAAAAATCATTGTAGAGGAGTGCTTTTTCGACTTTTGTATGATACTTACTTACATTGTTGTAGCTTATGTTCAAGTTCAGTGAATGTGTGTGTGTGAAGTTTTTTTATACTTTTGATAGGCTTGATGCTTGAATATGAAGATAATCATTTGAACATTTGAGCTAACTCTGTATGTCTCATTCTCTTTTTAAAAGTGTAGGCTAATTGTTGTGTGTCTAGCCTTGTATATTTGTATGCGCTATGATTGGTGTATTCCTAGTGAGTTTTTGAGGGTGCACCAAAAGCCATAGCATACCTTGAAAACTCAGTGTTCAGATAGGCTACTTGTTGGTCAGTCCCAAATGTTGTATTTTGTAGTGTGGATAACTTTCTTCTCGATGAACATAGTGGCCAAATTTATAACTAATTTGTTACCCATTACATCCACAAATAGGGTTAGCCTACAAAATTAGCGGTCTGGTGGTTTGCGTGAACAGGGTGGCCTGGGATGGAGTCAAATACCCGGCCTGAATTATTGTTTCAGTCCGCCCGTGCTCTCTCCCTTTACTGACAGCTGGAGCGATTTTACCTTCTTCCATGTCTGTTATTTACAAATGCATCTGGAGACAGTTTTTAATGTTTAATTATTACGTCAAGATAACTAGCTATTAGGAAGTTATCTAGCTGATGACATTTAGCTAAACAGTGTGTAAAGTTAGCTGGCTAGCTAGCTAGCAGCTTAGTTGAGTTAGCCTACAAAGTGACCTAAGTTAGCTAGCTAGCTAACAATACATAGTTCTTTAGCATTTTAAACATGCATTTATTTACCTGAATAAGTTCTCCCACTGCCTCCATTTTTGGGGTCCTCATAAAGATAATATTTTTGGTGGTAGCAAAGCGCAGCCATGTGGAAGAATGGAGACAAGGAAAAAAAGTATGTTTGTCTCAAGAGAGGTTTAGAATGTGTTGTGACATTTGACTTTATCAGTGTAATCCACTTTCAATTTCAATAAATATAAATCTCAGACTGTCGGCCACACTTGATAATTTGAAACTAGCACTTGAAACTAGCATAGACAACAATTACCCGGACGGGAAACGCACATAACACACAGCCCCCTTCTAAGGGAGTGTGGGGGTGGGTGCTTGCCGCTTGGAGCCACCGGACCATTCAAACTGTTTTTGCAATACAAAATTCTCCAGACCTCCAAGGGAAGTGGTAAAATTACGTCATTTTGTAGGTATGGAAACGAGAGACTATGTTCCAACTGACAGGTAGCACATTGTGCTACCTCCACCATTACTTATACTTAATTGTTAATGACCGAGAAGCCTGTGTTTGGAGGATATAGTGGCATGGGTATTGTTAGGCCGAGCAACCAGGAAATCGGTTAGCAACCTTGTACACTGTTCGCCCAGTTTCAGTTTATGTGGGAAATAGATTTTCATTAACAAAAAATATTATTTTTACACCTGTTTGAAACTGGTGGACAAAAACAAAAGTTAATTTCGGGTTTTGGTCTACCAGATTCAAACAGCAATTTTGGTCCACCAGTTTCAAACAGCTGTTAAAAAAATATTTTTTTATATTGGAAAGATATTTCATAGCGTTTAGATGGTAAAATGATTGCCTGCACTATTCAGTGCTTGCTTTCTCACATACTGTAAACTGAAATTAAGCGATCAGTGTAGAATTCTAACCACCAGGAAATGAACAATTGCCACTAGGTAACAAAGCCACAAAGTCAGAACAGCTTTCCCAGTTTGACAACAGATGCCACTACGGTGGGAGAAATAAATAGGCAAATATCATAGCCAATCACAACACTGTTGTTTTCAGAATCAACACAATATTAGAAATATGTAATGTATTTAACTTATAGCAATTAAGAGATACTTTTGTCCAGTAGTCTCCATTCAATTGGGGTGGCAGGGTAGCCTACTAGTTAGAGCGTTGGACTAGTAACCGAAAGGTTGCAAGTTAAATTCCCAGAGCTAACAAGGTACAAATCTGTTGTTCTGCCCCTGAACAGGCAGTTAAACCCAGTGTTTCTAGGCTGTCATTGAAAATAAGAATTTGTTCTTAACTGACTTGCCTAGTAAAATAAAGGTACAAAAAACATTCATTTGAAAAAAATGTTGACCTCTAGAAACAGTAACCTCAACATTCACAGTTCAGTACCTGTATTTTGATGTCCTCACTTTACCTGTATCATCTTGTGCATGTGTCAGATGTGGGAGTATGTTTGTGCGTGTGTGTAATATGTGTAAATGCATGCCCTCCTGTGATAAATGTGGTAGTGAGCAGCAAATGCAATGGTAACGTCCCGGATGCACAAAAGGAGTTTTTCTTGTGAATCCTCCCTGAATATGTAATTTTAGTTGCTCTAAATATAGACTTGACGGTCCTCCCTTAAGAGGCTCTCCGACAGGCACAGTCAATGATTCGACAATGAAGAGAAATTTCAACATATCAGCCTCCTCTCTATGCACAAACCCTATTTTAAAATGTATGCCAGTGAGGGAGATTATGATGACTCTTATGGACCACATTCTGTTTATTTGTTGCTTGCCTTTTAGTGCTATCAGTAGTCACATCTCTTTCACTTTCACATCAACTAGTTTTTAACTACAGCATCACTAATGGACCTTACTGGTATTGAGAAATCGCTATGAATTGAGAGTGTCTTGACTAGCTGCATCACTGCTTGTTTCGGCTACTGCAAGGCTCTACAGAGGGTGGTGAGTACAGCCCAGTACATTACTGGGGCCGAGCTCCCTGCCATCCAGGAACTCTATGCCAGTCGGTGTCAGAGGAAGGCCACAATTATCATACACTCCAGCCACCCAAGCCATAAACTGTTCTCTCTGCAACCGCACAGCAAGAGATACCGGTGCACCAAGTCTTGAACCAACAGGAGCCTGAACAGCTTCTAACCCCAAGCCATAAAACTGCTAAGCAAGACTTCTAAATAGCTAATCAAATGGCTACCTACTGCTGCTACTGTCTATTATCTATCCTGTTGCCTAGTCACTTTAACACTACCTATATGAACATAGCTACCTCAATTACCTTGGACAGGAAACAGTGAGACACATCAACTCGGTACTGGTACTCCCTGTATATAAACATTTTATTTTTGATCATAATTCTTGTTACTCACTGTGTATTTATTCCTCATGTCAATATTTCTATAACATTTTTATCTTTAACTCTGCATTGTTGAAAAATGACTTGTAAGTAAGCATTTCAATGTTAGTCTACACCTGTTGTTTACGAAGCATGTGGCAAATAAAATGTGATTTGATAGCAAAGATGTCATTTGTTGACATCACATCATTTGGAGACACTTATCACTAATGCTAAACTGAGAACTTAACCGTTCATTTCACTGTTCCATTTTGCTCATCTCCAGCATATCACGTTTCTACATTGCTAGATGGAGACACATCACATTCCTAGCATTTTATTAATCCTATTTAAGCCCTTTATCTGAAGACATACATACGTACATGCTTTACGATATCCTAAAGCACAAAAAAAGTGAGGATAGTATATCCACTCCAAGGCAAAACCCAAGACTTGGCAACAAAACTCAACACTGCATCATTTCATAATTTGTTTTGTAGTGTTTGTGGTTGCCATGCTCTGTCTGCTGTATGTCGATAGACCTCACGGGGCCCCGGTACTCCCACTGTGATTATGTGTGTGGGTCCCTGTGGCGGACCGTCAGGTCATTAGAGCAGGATGGCAGCCTTGCGGAGAGATTGGCCTGCTCCCTGGCCATGCCATGCCTGCTTGGCTCGCTCAATAACAGCCTCCCTCTCTCTGCCTGTCTGTTCCGCTGCTGGATCATGTCCAGTAACCACCTAGACTCCCATGTGGACAGAACCACCTCCACCCTTCTATCTCCCAATGACCTTGTTCTGTGAAGCTTCCCAGGGTAGTGGGAGGTAGGTGGTGCTATAGGGAGAGAAAACACAATGCCTGAGGAACAAAATATTAATTTCCTGTGATTTTTCTAGAGAGCTTTTGGGCGACTTCCGATGCGGATAGTATGGAATATTGTCACAAATGGAATATAATATGCTTCTTCATGTCCTGGATGCTCAACGATAATAACTTGATTTAGATTCCTTCTAAGCTGCTCCTAACTTTAATTTGGCACTTGAGAAACTGAGAACTATGAAGAGCAAGCCATCACAGAGATAGACGTGCAAAAAGAGGCAAATGAATAGGAAAAGCCAAGCGAGAGCTGTAATTTTGAGGTACGGTGACAGTCGGGCGTTTGTTGACTGTGCATGCACATACAGTTCTGGACAAATATATTGGCACCCTTGCACTTTTCTCAAATGTATAAAATACTTTTAATCACAACTTGTTATAGGATCTTCAACATTTCAGAATTTTTTTTTTTGTAAATTGAAGTTGTAAAAAAATATTTAGAAAGTAAAGAGAAATGGCATGGACAGAATTATTGGCACCATGGAGTTAGTACTTGTTTGCACAGCCTTTGTCCAAGATAACTGCAGAAAAACACTTGTTGTATTCATCATTGAGCTTGCTGCACCTTTCTACTGGAAGTTTGGCCCACTTTTCAGCAGCAAACTGTTATTAGGCCCACATAGTACAGCAGTGCCTGCCACATGAAAGACATTTATCTTCATTACATTACATACTATACTAAAGCAACAATAATTAATACCATAGATTATGACAGGCAGCAAACTTACCTAATGTGCTTCAAAGCCGAATGCCGGTGCCTGTCTAATTGTTCAGCTCCCCTATCTATTTCCATTGTCCATTCAATGTGCATACTCATTCATGTCCCTCCACAGCGGTCCTCTCTGTGGCGCAAACACGGCCCACGGGCAGATTGTGCCTTCTCTCCCCCATTAATCTACATATTTGAGCGATGCGAGATGGCCAGGGGTACGCGCTCTGGGGCTGATAGTGGAGCCTTAATGTATCACCGCAATACAATCAGCGACTCTGCGCCAGAGAAGCAATAACAAGGAAAAAGGTTGGCACTCCCTTACCCGTTGTCAGGACCTGGGTTTGTTTATATGCAACTGTGGTTAAGGTTGTGTACTGAATTTGCAAATTAACTGAATGTCCTAAGAATATGTAATGCAGAATCTTTGGGTACTTGGTACATGGTAATACTTCATTTTGATTGTGAAAGTTTTGAATTTCCATGCCACACGACTGATGTATCAGATTTCATCTTTAATTGTCTGGATAAATCTTTCAGGATTCTCCCTCTAGCTACACACACATTTCTAAATTTAGGATACAGCCCATTGTAATCGCTATTATGAATATACCGGCTTGGGGTGGTACCACAATAAAACAGTGATTGCCTAAACTTCTACAGTGGTCTCTCTGGGCTTGTACACTCTTAGCATTTTTTTATTCTATTCAGAACCTAAAAGAGTTCTTCGGCTGCCCCCATAGGAGAACCATTTGAAGAACCCGTTTGGTTCCAGGTAGAACCCTTTTGGGTTCCATGTAGAACTCTTTCTACAGAGGATTCTATACAGAATCTCAAAAAAATTACCTGGATTAAAAAAAGGTTTCTTCAAAGGGTACAGCTGAAGAACCCTTTTGGAACCTTTTTTTTAAGAGTGTAAGTGGCTAGAGGGCCTCTCTAACTGTAAATATTGCCGTACGATATTTCCAGGAAATGAAACGGGTGAATAAAATATCACAACGATAAGAAATTATGTAAGATACAATTACCATGGTTCACAATGCACAGCTTGAGGCCAGTCTAATATGCCTAGCTGCAGAGCCAATAAAACTGTGTGCTTGTGTGGGAGAGCCTGCCTCTGCCTGTCTCTAGAGAGCCTAAGTGCCAAGGAACACACTGTGTTGTTCATTGATTAGCAGTGATAGGGGGTGGAAATTCCTATGCTACTGCTAGCTGATGGGCATACACCTGAGATGTGTGCAAAAGAGCGACTGAAGTTAGTAATTCAATTTTCCAATTGTATTTGATGATGTTTATAATCTACCGGTTAAATGCAGTAATTCAGATTTGAGTGAATAAAGCTTTTAATCTCGCTCCAATATTTTTTTTATTGTGTGTTCTACTAGGAAAGAAGCCCTGAAATATGGCCAACTACTAGCAGTCTTTATTGTTTTGACTATATACAGTAGTTTAAGTATAACATATTGGAGCTATGGGCAACAGTTTGAAAACAAAATAGTAAACATTGCTTACATTTGATTAAATCCGTCATAAAGTCATAAAAAATAACCAAACATACATATCTGTAGCATCCAAACAGTTTGGGTTCCACACTAATATAACCCCTCTGTGGACAGCTGAGATTCTCACGAGCGCAATGGTGTTTTTCCTCCACAAGCCTCACAAAACTTGGCTGAAGGTCAGTTAAAACAATGAATCGAATTATACTGCATATGAAGATAGTTTCCAGCCTAAAATAAGGGGATAAATACATGTAAAACACTAATTCAAAGTTTCTTGATCTTTCTTATATCTCTCTGATATAGGAGAGACACTTCAGAACAAAGGTCCTTCAGATTTTTGGGGGGACTACCTGTTGTTCCATGTAGTGAATCTGTTATTCAATGTGTTTCTATTGGCTAATAGCTGTAATGCCAAATTCAATTTTCTTTGACACCTTCAAATTCAAAATCAAATAGCTACAGTGAGGGAAAAAAGTATTTGATCCCCTGCTGATTTTGTACGTTTGCCCACTGACAAAGAAATGATCAGTCTATAATTTTAATGGTAGGTTTATTTGAACAGTGAGAGACAGAATAACAACAAAACAAAACAGAATAACGCATGTGAAACATGTTATAAATGGATTTGCATTTTAATGAGGAAAATAAGTATTTGACCCCTCTGCAAAACATGACTTAGTACTTGGTGGCAAAACCCTTGTTGCCAATCACAGAGGTCAGACGTTTCTTGTAGTTGGCCACCAGGTTTGCACACATCTCAGGAGGGATTTTGTCCCACTCCTCTTTGCAGATCTTCTCCAAGTCATTAAGGTTTCGAGGCTGACGTTTGGCAACTCTAACCTTCAGCTCCCTCCACAGATTTTCTATGGGATTAAGGTCTGGAGACTGGCTAGGCCACTCCGGGACCTTAATGTGCTTCTTCTTGAGCCACTCCTTTGTTGCCTTGGCCGTGTGTTTTGGGTCATTGTCATGCTGGAATACCCATCCACGACCCATTTCCAATGCCCTGGCTGAGGGAAGGAGGTTCTCACCCAAGATTTGACGGTACATGGCCCCGTCCATCGTCCTTTTGATGCAGTGAAGTTGTCCTGTCCCCTTAGCAGAAAAACACCAAAAAGCATAACGTTTCCACCTCCATGTTTGACGGTGGGGATGGTGTTCTTGGGGTCATAGGCAGCATTCCTCCTCCTCCAAACACGGTGAGTTGAGTTGATGCCAAAGAGCTCCATTTCTAATCTGACCACAACACTTTCACCCAGTTGTCCTCTGAATCATTCAGATGTTCATTGGCAAACTTCAGACGGGCATGTATATGTGCTTTCTTGAGCAGGGGGACCTTGCGCTGCAGGATTTCAGTCCTTCACGGCATAGTGTGTTACCAATTGTTTTCTTGGTGACTATGGTCCCAGCTGCCTTGAGATCATTGACAAGATCCTCCCGTGTAGTTCTGGGCTGATTCCTCACCGTTCTCATGATCATTGCAACTCCACGAGGTGAGATCTTGCATGGAGCCCCAGGCAGAGGGAGATTGACAGTTCTTTTGTGTTTCTTCCATTTGCGAATAATCGCACCAACTGCTGTCACCTTCTCACCAAGCTGCTTGGCGATGGTCTAGTAGTCCATTCCAGCCTGGTGTAGGTCTACAATCTTGTCCCTGACATCCTTGGAGAGCTCTTTGGTCTTGGCCATGGTGGAGAGTTTGGAATCTGATTGATTGACTGCTTCTGTGGACAGGTGTCTTTTATACAGGTAACAAGCTGAGATTAGGACCACTCCCTTTAAGAGTGTGCTCCTAATCTCAGCTCGTTATAAAAGTATAAAAGACTTGCATATAAAATGTTGTAGGCCTACATTTAGGTGTACACATCCATGTCATATAGTCCATGTAATATAACCTATGCAATTTGACTATTAGGCCACAGCAGTGCATGTCTACAAGGCTGAAGAAAGACGTAGCTCCTTATTAAATTAAATCTTAATCTTCAGTTTCAAGGTGTTGGCTGCACTTCACTTCTCAACACACTAAAACAATAACTGTAATTCTGCATTTCAAAAGGTAGGAAAAATCTCATGTGGGATTTGAACACTTGTCAAAATCTGCAACAAATATAAAGTGCTAGGCATTCTACACAATAAGCTATATGACAAGTCAGTCAAATGTATGTGATTTAGTTGTTTTGATTATCAGAATGTGCAATTGGACTTCTGTTAAGTGCGCTTTCATGAACAAGTATTGGATCACGTCCAACTAAGTAGACGATTTGAATTTGCTGATACAGAATTTGAACTGGGTATAATCCCTTCCAGCTGTGCAGGTTCGCAAAGGGCTAAATGTACCAGGTTATCTAATGGGAACAGTTAAGATGTAGCGTTTTATCACCGTCAACTACGTCAGCGATTTTCATTGGCTGATGAGCGTTTTGAGAAGGAGGTCCAGGTCAAATTTGAACTTTTTCTAATGTTCACAAGTATAGCCCTAGGAACAGTTTGGAATCAATTACAATACAATTCCCAAATGCACCAGTGTTGACGTGTTTAGAGAAAAGCATTGACTCCTTGATGAATGGATTTTATGAATTTAGTTTGAATTAAATGCAACACACCCTGTATCCTAAAAGAGAAAACATTTATTTGACCCTTTGTCCAGTTGATTCACTAGTTAGTGAACATACTGTACTGATGAAAGTGTACCAAGACTAGTTGGTAGTAATACAAATGTATACATTGGGGCAGTCAAACTGGTTTAAGACAGGTAGCTTGCTCAGAACTGCCACCACTTACAATTTAGCTTATCCAAAATGCAGTGGAACACAACCAAGATTAGACAGGACTTCACTTCCAATTGGGGCTGGTCACAAAAACAGGCCTTGCGGACACGACAGGTATCTCTGCTAATCCAAAAGTTGAAAACAAAACTGCCTGCAAATGAGACAGTTCAGTTAATTGACATTCAAATTCAAACCTGTGTCCTAATGCCTTTATACAGCAACTTAAAATCACTGAAACACTGAAGCTGAGGGACATACAGAACACAACACCTGCATGAGCTGTGCATATTTCCTCTAGAAACAATCTCAATATGTAGGACCTTAGACTCTTGATGAATATAAAAAATAACCACAATCAGTAAAAACTGTCTAGAACTAAATAAAAAAGCCTGCCCACCTCACCTTTTCTTCCAATGATATTTCTGGAACGTGGTTTCCGTTATCCCACCCATGAAACCTTTCCTTCATCCAGTAAAAATCTGTTGCCAATGATGTTATGAAATATAATAAAGAACTACTGTATCATGCCTCTACCTATCACTACTAATGTGTAGATTGTTCATATATTACAATAATTAAGTTGTAATTAAGTGGAAGTGTAACTATTGAGGTACTCTCAGGAGGTGTAGTATTTAACTAGGTATTACTTTCAGTCCATTCATTAATTGGGTTTCAAGCACTGCATATGCATGAAACCCCCCTTGGGCTTAGACGTGTGGGCCCACTCACTTTCTCTGCCTCCATGTGTAGCAGTAAATCAACCAAATCAAATCAAAGTTTATTGGTCGCGCACACAGATGTTATGGCAGGTGAAGGGAAATTCTTATTTTACTAGCTCCTAACGCAGTAAAATGTCAAACCGATACACAAATAATAAAAATAATATAAAAACATGCTAAGTAAAATAAATAGTATGTGGCACAGATGGCGAATTCATAAATGTTCTAAGCTTCTTTGTAGTTTTTTTTTTTATGTATCCCCACATCAGCGTGAAGTACATCACACATTTCTCACCAACTATTGTGGTTAACTATCTAATGTAGATGAGTTGGCAATGCTACAGACCAAATTATGCTTTCTTCTTTTAGAAAAGTTGCCCAGACAATGTAATGAATGTATTAACAATTAACACTTTATATGAAGGGTATATATATACCACAACGCTGTGTACTACTCCCTTCACAGAACAGCGCAAACTGGCTCTAACCAGAATAGAAAGAGGAGTGGGAGGCCCCAGTGCACAACTGAGCAAGAGGACAAGTACAGTAGAGTGTCTACTTTGAGAAACAGACCCCTCACAAGTCCACAACTGGCAGCTTCATTAAATAGTACCCACAAAACACCAGTCTCAATGTCAACAGTGAAGATGCGACTCAGGGATGCTGGCCTTCTAAGCAGAGTTGCAAAGAAAAAGCCATATTTCAGACTGGCCAATACAAATAAAAGTTTAAGAAAGGGCAAAAGAACACAGACAGTGGACAGAGGAACTCTGCCTAGAAGGCCAGCATCCTGGAGTCGCCACTTCACTGTTGACGTTGAGACTGATGTTTTGCGGGTACTATTACCTTATACTACTATATGAAGATGCCAGTAATTGGTTGCACCAGATCGTTTGTCATTTTCAGAATTTTTAACTCTTTAGGCATCATCAGCAGTGGTGATGGTTTTGGAGAGTCTGGCATGCCCAAAGTAAAATGCACATAATTAGTACCTTTGAATAGGAAACACTCTGAAGTTTCCAAAACTGTTAAAATAATGTCTGTGAGTATAACAGAACTGATATAGCAAGCAAAGACCAGAGGAATTTCTGTCCTGATTTTTTTCTTTTTTACATTTCCTCAGTTTGATAGGCTTCCTATTAAAATCCATGTAAAATAGCTCCCAGATTGCAGTACCTATGGCTTCCACTAGATGTCAACAGTCTTTAGACATAGTTTCAAGGCTTTATCATTGAACAGAACCGAATAGAAGAAGAAATAGTGAAGGGGCCACGGATGTCAATAACCTTTCCTGGGCGCGAGACCATGAGCGCCCCCCTCTTTATTTTCCTTTTATATCGTTTAGGATATCATTCGTGTAAAATATAATTGTTAATATTCATAAAAGGATATCTAAGGATGCATTATAAATGATGTTTGATTTGTTTGGGCAAAGTTGATAGGTGTAATTTGAACGCTTTCTCTTCACTGTACAACGGGAGACTCAACTGTGGATTTTCTGAACATTTTCTGAACGCGCCAACCAAACAGAGATTTATGGATATAATAAATGACTTTTTCTAAGAAGATAACCATGGATTCTCTTGTTTGGACACTTGGGAAGCCCTCAGCAGAAGTTCTTTGAAAGGTAAGTGATTTATTTTAGCTCTTATATGGGTTTTGTGTGACCCGCGCTGGATATGAATTTATGCTAATGCATAAATATGAGAGGTGCTATCCTCAAACAATCAAATGTTGTGCTTTCACCGTAAAGCCTTTTTGAAATCTGACAACGCTGTGATATTTCCAAGAATCAGAGCTTTTGATGACTATGCAACACTTGTATATTGATGAATGCTTAATAATTCAACTTTTGGATTTTGAATTTGGCGCCTTACATTTCTCCGGGTAGTGTCGGGATTGGGGCGCTAGCGATCCTTAAGCAGACGAATCCTTTGTCCATTAGTGTTTGGGACTGGAATGTCTATATGGGTCTTGTGGAGAATCAACCTTAGAACTGTAACATGCAATAAATGGACTTTGGGACATTATATTTCATCAGCCAAAATGGTGGTAACAATGATAGATGGAATATGAAAAAGAATGTAGATTTCTGTGATGTCATTAAAAGTCAAATGACAACGTTATAATGAATACATTGTAGCTTCAAGAGTTTTCACAATTTGTAAATAATGTTTACAAACTGTGCGTGGTGTAGAAAATATCCAGATCAAAGAGAATGTTTTTGTAACGATGAACTGTGATTCTAGTTGTCTAAACGAGATCATAGTAAATTCTAATACCTTGCCTTGTAACTAGCTACACCCCAGGGAACCCAGAGAGCGTGTCATAAAGACGGGAACGCCCCTTTCTACCCTGGGGTATAAAACATATGAGTAAGAATTTACATAGCAGACTAAGTTTACCACGCGCTGCAACCGAGGTTTACGACTAGTCGTGACCCCAAAACACAACACGAGGAAGAGGACAAAGGAACCTCTTAAAAACAATGCTACTATATCTAAGAAGGTTGTCAACACGTCTGATTAGCCTGCTAAGAAGACCACCCTCACAGAACGAGTGCAAGGAAACAGACAACCAAGTGCACTGTACAACGGGTGACTCGACGGTGGATTTTCTGAACATAACACGCCAAACCAAACTGAGATTTATGGATATAATAAATTACTTTTTCTAACAAAAGAACCATTGGATGTCTTCGTTGGACACTTGGGAAGTTCTTTGAAAGGTAAGTGATATTTTTTAGTTCTTATATGGGTTTTGTGTGACCCGTGCTGGATCTGAATTTATGCTAATGTGGAAAATATATGAGGTGCTATCCTCAAACAATCAAATGTTGTGCTTTCACCGTAAAGCGAAAGCACAACATTTGACAACGCTGTGATATTGCCAAGCAGCAGAGCTTTTGATGACTATGCAACACTTGTATATTGATGAATGTTTAATAATTAAACTTTTGGATTTTGAATTTGGCGGCTAACATTTCACCGGGTAGTGTCGGGAGTGGCCCGCTAGCGCACGGCTACTCCCTAAGTAGTTAAGCTTTCAACCGATATGACACTTGTATGTACATAAATGTTTAATATCCATCATTTTTATGATTATTTATTTGAATTGCGCGTCCTCCAGTTTCACCGGATGTTGTCCCGCTAGAGGGACACCTAGCTATGTTGGAAGACCAGCCTTCGTGGTAAAAACAGGCTTAAAGCATTCATTCACTATTGAAAATGAAAACTAGACCGAATTAGTAGCGGCGAGCATTACGCACGCCTATATTTCGTGAGCATCTTTTTCTGCAATTTTAGAGAGTAAAATATGGCTACTAAAACTGGAAAAGCTAATCAAAATCCAGGTATACAGATTTAAACGAGATTATATTAGATATTGACCGGGAAAGTGATACAGAAACAGTACAGGACGAGTCATTGAGCGAACATAGCTTTGATTCACAGAAGGAGGACATGTTTTTATTCAGAGAAGACATCATGTTGGACTGGTAAGTGAAATACGTTTGTCCTTCTCATGCTAATGCCTTCGTTTGAAATGACTAATATCAAATATTATTCATTTGAGATATTTTTATAATTCTTTCTTTGATTGCTATATATAAAAGATATGTAATCCCTTATGAAATGTGTATGAATAACGAAAAAAGTCTAAATACATACACATTGGCTATACATATATATATATTTATTTATTATATAGAGGGAACATAATCACTACTGTGAACTGTGTTGACCAGTGGTAAATAAGGAGAACGGGTGGGGTGAGTGGAATATTATCAAGGGCATGGTCTCTTTGGTGCTGTTCCATTCACTCCATTCCATTTTTATATAAAATAGCCATTAGAGGCTGTTGAGGGGAGGGCGGCCCACAATAATGGAGTAAAATGGAATAGCACCAAACAGACAATGCTTGATACCATTCCCCTCACCCTACTTGTTCTCCTTATTTACCACTGGTAAACACACTTCACCATAGTGATTATGTTCCCTCTACTCTATATAATAGATGTCTGTGTATTTTACATGTTGATACAGGGCTCATCCGTAAAAGTATTCTTACAGATTTTTTTTCTTACACAGTGCCAGGGACTCTGATGAACAATGAGAGCCCCCAATGTCAAGGTGTCCATCCCCCACTAATTCAGACTTTGAAGCTGGTTCATCCAGTCGGACCCCTGCTGTCTCTGGCTCCACACCTACCCCCGCCCGGCCATCTAGAGGTGTGAAGAGACTAGCAAAGAAGCAGAGGAGGGGAAGTGCAAAAGCTACAACCAAAGAGACAGAGGCTAGAAGATGGAAGTGGAACCACTTCCACCAACATTTAGACCGAAAAGGCAGCCAGGACCTCATCTGGACATGACTGCAAACTACAGACCCCTTCATCTTTTCCAGATGTTTTTCTCTTTGTTAGTTCTTGGTTTCCTGGTGTCTAACACCAACAAGTATGGGGCTAAGAAACAAGAAGGAAAGAAAGAGGCCTGGAAGCCCATTTCCATCCAAGACCTGTACTGTTATATTTCAATGGTCATTTACATGGGGCTTGTGAAGTTGAAAAACATTGACTACTGGAGAACATTAACACTCTACCAACTGCCTTTCCCTACCACTGTCATGTATTCTAAAAGGTTTCTGACTATCGCTGCATGTCAGTGACCCACAAGCTGACGACGACAATGACAAGAAGAGGCACAGCAAGCTTTGATAGGCTCTGCAAAATCAAACCTCTCCACCCCAGCATTGTTGAGGCCTGCAAGACCCATTTTCAGCCTGCCCAGAACCTGTCTATAGATGAGAGGATGGTAGCCTCAAAGGCTAGAATTGGTCTCAAACAATATAAATGCCTAACAAGCCAACAAAATGGGGTTACAAACTGTTTGTTTTGGCCGATTCTGTGTGTGCATACACTTGTTATTTTTTTGTTTATGAGAGGAAATCCATCTTCGCCACCGGTAAGGGACTTAGTTATGATTCCGTTATGGAATTATTGGATTTTGCACTGCTGGGGACAGGCTACAAACTGTTTGTGGACAACTTTTACACAAGCCCTACCCTGTTTACAGACCTGAGGAAGCTGAATGTGTGTGCTTGCGGTACCATTCGTCCCAACAGAGTGGGTTTTCCCAAAACAAAAGTGAACGACATGCCTAAGAGGGCTGATAGGGGTACCATGTGATGGATTCGTATAGATGACCTGCTCTTTGTAAAGTGGATGGATACCAGAGAGGTCATGTTCACCACTATCCACAAATCCTACAGTGCCGATCACGTCGTCAGGCGTGTAAAGGACGCAAATGGGGCATGGACCACTAAAAATGTCCCCATTCCAGCTGCTGTTAAGGACTACAACAAGAACATGGGAGGTGTGGACCTGTCAGACGCGCTGATAGGCTACTACAATGTTCTCCACAAGACAATGAAATGGTACAAGACTTGTTCTATCACTTCAACGACATTGCTGTGGTAAATGCATTCATCCTCCAGAAGGAAAAAGAGCTATGGACAGACCCCCATGACACAGCTAGCCTTCAGAGAGCTGCTCATCCGGGAGCTTGCTGACTACGGCACAAAGTCAACTGCAGCACCTTCTGTCCCCTCTACCTCTGCCGCCTCTACTCCTGCCACCAGTGGTGTTCACATGCCCAAATTCATAACTGCAAACATGAATGTGCCTCAGGGCCAAAAGGGCACAGCTGGGAGGCGTCATTGTGCTCTGTGTCACAAGAAATCTCCCATCACCTGCACTACTTGTTCTGTTACCCTCTGCTTTACAGCAGAAAGAGACTGCTATGGGACTTGGCATCAGCAGCACAATATTGTGTAAAGGACTGAGGGTCTTCCAAATACTGTAATTCTAAAGTGTGTAAATCGTTTTTTTTTAATTAGTTTTCTTTTACTTTTTGGGGGTTTGTGGTGTGTTCACAACACTGATATTAGATCACTGTGGGCTGATAACTTGGCCCTTATCTTAAATATTTAACTTCTGTGTTTGGAGACATTGGATCAGCATTCTTGTCACATCTCACATTAGTACCTTTCATGTAGGGAAGCTAATGATCCATCATTTATGACATTCCTGGGAGTGTGTAAATTTGTATTTTTTATTAGCATAGCGTTTTTGTATGTTCTATATAGTTATTTTCTTGAAACTGTAACAATTTACCAATTCGGCCACTTGGGTACATTTGGGCAACTAGTGTGGGACACCTGGGTGACTTCATACTAAATGTAGCTCGCTCATTCTTGAAGTTATCCGTCTGAAGCTTTGCACATTAAATTACCTCCAGCATCCTATCTAAATCTGTGGCTGTTCTTGCTCATGTCAAAGATGATGAAACAAAAATAAAAATAGAAAACATATGTTTCTTTGTTTGTATCATCTTTTACCAGATCTATTGTGTTATGTTCTCCTACATTAATATCACATTTCCACAAACTTCAAAGTGTTTCCGTTCAAATGATATCAAGAATATGCATATCCTTGCATCCAGTCCTGAGCTACAGGCAGTTAGATTTGGGTATGTCATTTTAGGCGGAAATTGAAAGGAAGGGCCTGATCCTTAAGAGGTTTTGAATAGGTCACAACATATTGGTGCCCCTGTAAGGAATCTAAGATAAAACAAGGCCTCACTGTTGAATTCAGTCCATAGGAATTGTGTAGCAAGATACTTATACACCAATAGCTATAGGCAGGTTTATTGTTGAGAGTGGCGTGTGTGTGCTTTTCTTTTCTTTTTCACTCAGATACAAGTGGAGAGAGATTGCCTCGTGTGTAGTATATCTGACGAAAATCAGCGTGTAGGGAATTTACTGAATGCTATGAGCTATGGCATACAGTGCCTTGCAAAAGTATTCATCCCCCTTGGCGGTTTTTCTATTTTGTTGAATTACAACCTGTATTTTAATCTAACTGCACTGTCCAATTTACAGTAGCTATTACAGTGAAATAATACCATGCTATTGTTTGAGGAGAGTGCACAGTTTTGAACATGAAAAGTTATTAATAAACAAATTAGGCATATTTGGGCAGTCTTGATACAACATTTTGAACAGAAATGCAATGGTTAATTTGATCAGTCTAAAATGTTGCACATGCACTGCTGCCATCTAGTGGCCGAAATCTAAATTGCAGCTGGGCTGGAATAATACATTATGGCCTTTCTCTTGCATTTCAAAGATGATTGTACAAAAAAAATACAAAAGAATGGTTGGTTCTTTCTTTTTATTATTTTTTTACCAGATCTGTTGTGTTATATTCTCCTACATTCCTTTCACATTTAAACAAACTTCAAAGTGTTTCCTTTCAAATGGTACCAAGAATATGCATATCCTTGCTTCAGGGCCTGAGTTAAAGGCCATTAGATTTGGGTATGTCATTTCAGGCGAATATTGAAAAAAAGGGGCAGATCCTTAAGAGGTTAACTGACTCAAATGATGTCAATTAGCCTATCAGAATCTTCTAAAGCCATGACATCATTGTCTGGAATTTTCCAAGCTGTTTAATGTTACAGTCAACTTAGTGTATGTAAACTTCTGACCCACTGGAATTGTGATACAATTAATTCTAAGTGAAATAATCTGTCTGTAAACAATTGTTGGAAAAATTACTTGTGTCATGCACAAAGTAGATGTCCTAACCGACTTGCCAAAACTATAGTTTGTTATCGAGAAATTTGTGGAGAGGTTGAAAAACCAGTTTTATTGACTTCAACCTAAGTGTATGTAAACTTCCGACTTCAACTGTATATACAGCTGTTCTGAAAGGCCCCAGAGTCTGCAACACCACTACGCAAGGCACACCACCAAGCAAGCAGCACCATGAAGACCAAGGAGCTCCCCAAACAGGTCAGGGACAATGTTGTGGAGAAACATAGATCAGGGTTGGGTTATAAAAAAGAACCCAACCCAAAACCCTAACTTTACATAAATTGAAGTTATCAGGTTTGTTGCCACCCATTCCCCCTCTAATAAGTGAACCCTCACCCACGGAAAGATTGATGGCTGACCTCAGCAGCGATGCAAATTCCAACTAAGCCGAGGGGCTGAGACTGTTAGATTTTGATACAATAAGCGATAGAACTGCAGAAATTGCGACTGACGCTCTCCAAAATGGACCATCAGGCGCAGGCATTGTGAAGGTTCTCTCCAGAATAGCCCTAAACTATGCCCACCAGCAGAAATGGACAGTGGTGCAATACCTCAGTGCCCAGCAGAGGCACGTCCAGGAAGCTGTGGAGATGAACGTACAGGTGAGAGAACCATGAAGTTGACGATAAAAGCCGACAAAGACAAGCAACTGCTAGCCGAGGAACTGCGTTTGAGAACAGATCAATTGAAAGATCTGGCTAACACGTATGACAAAGAACGTGAACTTACTCTTGACCAAGTCCGTATTTTACAGGAACAACTCGTTTTAACCAAAAATAAATACGATGAAGTCCACGCAAAACAGGGGCGAGCAACTTGATGCCTTGCAAACAGTTTTGAATGAAACCACTGAAAGCAATAATTTTCTATTCCAAAAGCTGCAGACCAAAGGCGATCAGTTAATGAACACAATGACGAAGTTGGATGACAGAACAGCGGAACTCCTTGTCGCTGATTTAAACAGGGAATTTTTACTAGGATTAAATGTCAGGAATTGTGAAAAACTGAGTTAAAATGTATTTGGCAAAGCTGTATGTGAACTTCTGACTTCAACTGTACATACATAGATGTAAATATATATATATTTATATATGTACACTTAAAAAATATATAATTGTTCCTTTTTCACCTTCCAACCCTACCAATGTTTCCCTAGTTGGAATAAACTAGTGAACAACAACGCTTAGGCGTCTACTTCCAGTTTATACATACTATGCTCAGCAAAAAAAGATAAGTCCCCTTTTCAGGACCCTGTCTTTCAAAGATAATTTGTAAAAATCCAAATATCTTCACAGATCTTCATTGTAAAGGGTTTAAACACTGTTTCCCATGCTTGTTCTATGAACCACAAACAATTAATGAACATGCACCTTTGGAACGGTTGTTAAGCGTATGTGATGCAGCTCACTTTCCCAGAATCTTTTGTGCCCTATAGGCAATATCAAATCCACTAAAATAACTTAAGAAATAGCTTAAATTGATGGAATGATGATCACATTTTTTGATGGTACTTCGACTCACGTTGGTTGAGCTTCCTCCACGTCTTTCCATTATCAAAATGTATTTAGACACTACAGTCTAATCATATTTAAATTAATTCCATATTCTTAACTGCCACGTGATTCACCGCCCACGTAGGCAGCCAACTCTATTTCAATGAGAACACACATAATAGGCACACTTTAAATCTCACTCCTAACTAGGAGAGGTAGGCTAATGAAGTTGAAGTTGAAGCAATGTGTGAATAATGTGAAAAAGATGTGCTTTTAGTACAATAGGTAGGCTAACACATACAAAGCAGAAAGAGGACCATTTCAAATAATCTGTGGGACAACAAAAATATTTTCATCCCAAAGTTGTCTTTCTGACTGCCTGCTCCCGCCGACAGCATGAAAAATGCCAACCACGCTGCGATGATCTCTGTTGGGACCTGCAGGTCCTGCAGGCATCCCGTGGGAATGCAGCCTTCTAGTACAGTCAGTGCACAACACTATGCTCCTCATGTCTTAGCTCTGTCAGATGGGGACAGTGGTCCCAGCAGGGTCAGACAGACAGGGATGACCAGTCTATAGAGCTCAGG
Organism: Brachymystax lenok tsinlingensis; assembly: GCA_030435695.1. NCBI lineage: Eukaryota > Metazoa > Chordata > Actinopteri > Salmoniformes > Salmonidae > Brachymystax > Brachymystax lenok. Next base: position 7,573,615 of record CM059818.1, on the reverse strand, counting down.
TGAAATTTGCAGTATATTAACAATGTCAGTAAATGTTACAAAGTACCATCTTGAATAGATGGGTAGACTTACAGTAGCTACAGGACAGCAGATTAAGCTTGAAGCTACAGTCTGGGATCTGGGAATAATGGTCATTGCAATTATTGAACCATTGATTTTATAATGTATAAATGTACACCAAGGTCATTGTTTGTCATGCCTCAATTTATGAGGATCAGATGGTAAAAGGGGTTTTATCAGGGTCATGCAGCCATGGAAGACCAGTCTGTGACAGGTGAGGTGAATTTTCGCAAATACAACACTTTATTCTCTCCGTGCAGCAAACACTGGACAAGCCAGATGCTACTGTATTTTAAGGCAGCCTGACAAACCTCAAGTTGATTCCAAACTGTATCAATGTTTGATCAATCAGACTTTTGCTGATGATACAAAACATGTAAAACAAAAATGTGAGGCAGACCTGGTAGAAGATATTGATAAATTGATACAGATATGTTTGAACGCCCATTCATGTTCATATCATCTCAGACATAAATTACAGAATTTTAAGAACATCCATAGAACATACTATATGCCAGTGAAACTGAATTACACGCACTCAGAAATGTCATTCCTTTGCTGGAAATGAAAAACACAAAAGGGGACATATGTGCATGAAGTGGCTTGCGAAAGTATTCACGCCCTTTGTCATTTTTCCTATTTTGTTGCCTTACAACCTGGAATAAAAATTTATTTTTTGGAGGTTTGTATCATTTGATTTACACAATACGCCTACCACTTTGAAGATGCAAAATATTGTGAAACAAACAAGAAATAAGACAACAAAACGGAACTTGAGAGTGAATAACTATCCCCCCCTAAACGTCAATACTTTGTAGAGCCACCTTTTGCAGGAATTGCAGCTGCAAGTCTCTTGGGGTATGTCTCTATGAGCTTGGCACATCTAACCACTGGGATTTTTGCCCATTCTTCAAGGAAAAACTGCTCCAGCTCCTTCAAGTTGGATGGGTTCCGCTGGTGTACAGCAATCTTTAAGTCGGACCACAGATTCTCAATTGGATTGAGGTCTGGGCTTTGGCTAGGCCCTTCCAAGACATTGAAATGTTTCCCCTTAAACCACTCGAGTGTTGCTATAGCAGTATGCTTAGGGTCATTGTCCTGCTGGAAGGTGAACCTCCGTCGCAGTCTCAAATATCTGGAAGACCGACAGGTTTCCCTCAAGAATTTCCCTGAATTTAGCGCCATCCATCATTCCTTCAATTCTGACCAGTTTCCCAGTCCCTGCTGATGAAAAATATCCCCACAGCATGATGATGCCACCACCATGCTTCACTGTGGGGATGGTGTTCTCGGGGTGATGAGAGGTGTTGGGTTTGCGCCCAACACCTCATAGCGTTTTCCTTGATGGCCAAAAAGCTACATTTTAGTCTTATCTGATCAGAGTTCCTTCTTCCATATGTTTGGGGAGTCTCCCACATGTCTTTTGTTTGTAAATCTTTTCTTTAACTTCTTGGGGATTGCTGGGGCGCTAGCGCTCCAATCCCGACACTACCAGGTGAAATGCAAGGCGCATTTCAAAATCCAAAAGTTGAATTATTAAACATCCACCAAGGAGCGGCAGCAGAGGTGACGGTGACGAGAGTCTGGCATGCCCAAAGTAAAATGCCTGCCACTCAGGCCCAGAAAATAGGATATGCACATAATTAGTACTATTGGATAGGAAACACTCCGAAGTTTCTAAAAGTGTTAAAAAAATGTATGTGAGTAACACAGAACTGATATAGCAGGCGAAAACCCAAGGAAAATCCATCCGGATTTGCAGTTTTTTTTGTACATGACTTTTTTCTCCAGGCTGCCTATTGATTTATACATTAACTAGGACTGAGACTGCAGTACTTATGGCTTCCACTAGATGTCAACAGTCTTCATACAGTGTCTGGAGGCTCTAGCACTAAGCAGAACAGATAGGAAGAGGAAGTAGTGAAGGGACCACATTTGTCAATAACGTTTCACGGGAGCGAGATTGTGAGCGCGCGCTCCACATTATTTCCCTTTCCTATCGTTCACGTTATCGTCCAGTTGAAATATTACAGTAAATATATACATAAAAAGGTACCTAAGGATACATTAAAAATAAAGTTTTGATTTTTTTGGAGAAAGTGTATAGGTATAATTTGAACGTGATCTCTTCACGGTTCAATGGGCGACTCGACGGTGGATTTTATGATCATAACGCGCCAACCAAACTGAGATTTATGGATATAATAAATGACTTTTTCTAACAAAAGAACCATTGGATATCTTTGTTGGACACTTGGGAAGCCCTCAGCAGAAGTCTTCGAAAGGTAAGTGATTTATTTTAGCTCTTATATGGGTTTTGTGTGACCCGCGCTGGATATGAATTTATGCTATCTTCAAACAATCAAATGTTGTGCTTTCGCAGTAAAGCCTTTACACAAAGGCTTTACTGCGAAAGCCTTTACGCAAAGCCACTACACAACTCAACACTAAACAATACATGAATTGCACTATAAGTGACAAACAGTGCCCACAATCTGTTAGGTCCCACATAAAGCTCTCTCAGCAACAGCAGTCCCAAAATCTTACCCCTGCTACACCTGGCTATCAGCGGAGCCTTGTCGGTGAGCGAAACAGTTCAATCAGCCTCATTTACTGCCTTTAGAAAAACCTAGCTGATATGGCTGACTTGCTTAAACAAATGTGGTTTCTAATGACAATTGAGATGTACAAACTATGGCATAAGGGGACAAGCAGATAAGAGGCATTCCATAATTTTGATTAAGACATTAATGAGCGAGCTAGGACGGACGTAATCAATATAACTATTTGTTTGGCACTTTTGAAATGTACAGGGAACATGGGCCGTTCTTACAGTGCTCTCCCTGTTCACCAAGTCAGAACCGTAGGATAAATAAAGGGGGCATATAAGCAGACAATGAAAGCTCTTATAAAATGTGATGATTATATTTCTCTATAACAGGTTATAGGTTACATCTGCACCACCAAGTCAGAACATTAGGCAAAATTAAGAGGGGTAAATAGACCACATTATTAGGGTGAGGCATATGTGCTACTAACAGCTTACTACACAACATACACTTAGTATTACTTTCTTAGCTACAGTATACATATCTCCCTGGCATATTACATAATTTATTCAGCAGTGTACAATACTTTTTCTCAACTTTTTGTGCTGTGCTCACTGAACAGGAAGGTGGCACGACGGTCCTTCGTGGGCAAATTTTGTCATAAGTCTGGCATTTTCTGGATTTATAGTGCTTTCAAGACAACTAGGAACTCGTAAAAAAAACAAGGTTGAATCCTGATGATATCATTGATCTTCAGGTCGTAGCTATAGAAAGAGGCCTCATCTACAATTCTGAGTTGGATGACTGTTCAAAACGTATTTCCCAGTTGGAGCTCGTTTTTTTCCGGAATTCCGAAACTAATCATGCTTCATTGACAGCATGGCAAATGTTGAATGTTTATCATTTTAAACTTGGAAAAGAGACCCTTAATCCCAGATTTGGAACCTCACTGTCACTGATTCCTTCCAAGCCACTCGTTGTTGAATTTGCGATTTCCAACTTGTTGTGTAATGCTTATGTCCAATGGCCGATGAGCACCTATATGTTTTATCTATATTTTCTATTCATTACTTCTCTTCATATTACAAGGAATAAAAAGGATTTGTCAGTAGATTGTCGACTTTATTCATGATGATGACAGGTAGCTAAAATATTGAAAGTATGATTTTGAGTCCAATCAAAGCTACTGTAGATGTAACGTGATTTGACGTCATTTTATCTGTGTCCAATGACCTTGAGCCTTCTTGGATGGGCACTCCTAATGTAATTCTATGGCAGCACCCAAGGATTTTCAATGTCTCCCCTTATACTTGGCGGTGATGTAGTGTCCCCATGAGTGACAGAACACTGAGCCAGTCATGGCGCAACACTCCGTATTTTCTGCTGGCTTGCCCCACCACCAAAGAAAGCACTGAGCTAGATACACCTGCATTTTGGAGCTGCCTTACTCAAGAAAACAAAAAATTGACTGTTTGTATGTGGCTTTATTAACTCAATTATATATATTTTTTTACATTGTTTGCAAACTGGTACGTGACACGTAACATGAAAAACAGGCAAGGCCATGCTAAAAATGTGGGGCTCAAAACAGGTGGGGCAGAGCTGAATGACAGTTCGCCAATGGTTAGGAGAGAGTTACATTTTTGATTAGACTAGTGGGGTTGGACATGCAGACAGCTCGGGATGGCTGGTCAGTCCGACTGAAATTTTATGTCTTAATAAAGACAATCAAAAGTCTTTGTTGTTCATTTGTTCGGCTATTGGTTAAAGGTGCAACAGATTATTTATTATTGAATGACCTTTGATATAGTTCAGTCTTATTAATCACTTAAATATATTTAATAATGATCTTGATGACAGTAAGCGTTTTTGCTTACTTTTTGTTCTAAATAGAGACTGCATTTTGGATTGTGTAAAAATGCAGGAACTGAACTTTGGAGGACCTCCAGACCCCCATCCAGGTTATGTCCACCCCACTTCTAAAACAAAAGTGGCGCCCCTGAAATGAATTATAAGCATCATTGGATAAATGGTTCTCTGGTCTCAAGAACCTAAGTCATGCATAAAAATACAATTGAGTATTCCTTTAGTATATGTATACCCAAGTTGCGGAGGGATAGTTGTTGGATGGGAAAACAATATGTTACAACCAAATTGGGGAAACAGTTATTTTCAGCGTGACACCAAGAGTTTCATTGTATTATCTAAGCCTTTGAGTGGGTATAATTATTTAAAGTTAATATGTTAGACATTTGAAGAAATTCATTAGCTAACAACAGAGTTCATTTTAAGGGAATATCAGCACAATTGGAGATTATTGAGAGGTAGATGTGCTTTTCCTCTGAAATTTTGGGAGATGGTGGTGGACATTGGCATCTGATTGCTCTCAGTATATAGCTCAATAATCAGCCTGAGGAACAGATTGTTAACTTGCATTTTTGTCAACTCATCATTTCCGGTGCCCAAAAGATTTTGGCTGATCATAGCACTGTTGGCAGACATGCCCCAGCCAATTTGTCAAACTTTGTCATACAAGATCCAATTATTTATAGCAGACTAACTATACGAAAAGAAGGAGAGTGACATTTTCTTTCCACAAAACAGACCTTCTATATCACAGTCTCCTAAAATACCATACTATTTGAAATCCAAAAACGAGTTTGGAATAATACAGCTTGCGATTACATCACTTTTGATAGTTGCAGGACAATTCACGCTCCAAATACTGTGGTGTCAAATTAGGTACAGTGCCTTCAGAAAGTATTCATACCCCTTGAATTATTCCACATTTTGTTGTGCTACAGCTTGAATTCAAAATGGATTAAATAAAACAAATGCTCACCCATCTACACAAAATACCCCATAATGAAAACTGTAAAACATGTTTGTAGAAATATTTTCAAATTTATTGAAAAAGAAATACAAATATCTAATTTACATAAGTATTCACACCACTTCGAATCACCATTGGCAAGGATTACAGCTGTGAGTATTTCTGTGTAAGTCTCTAAGAGCTTTCCGCACCTGGATTGTGCAACATTTGTCCTTTACTCATTGAAAAATTCTTTAAGCTCTGAAAATTTGGTTGTTGATCATTGCTAGACAACCATGTTCAGGTCTTGCCATAGATTTTCAAATAGATTTTAGTCAAAACCATAACTGGCCTGTCAAGAACATTCACTGTCTTATTGGTAAGCAACTCCAGTGTATATTTGGCCTTGTGTTTTTTCCTGCTAAAAGGTGCAGTAATCTCCCAGTGTCTGGTGGAAAGCAGAATGAACCTGATTTTCAACTAGGATTTTTCCTGTGCTGAGCTCCATTCCATTTATTTTTTATCCTGAAAAACTCTGCAGTCCTAAACTATTACAAGCATGCCCATAACATGATGCAAGACACCACTATGCTTGAAAATGTGATCACATGCTTTTTATCAAATAATTAACTATGTTTATAATTAATTACGCGATTAAATGAATCAGGTAACTATTAACTCAGTAACCTGGGGAATCACGGGAAAAGTTTGTTTAATGAGTTACCGTTTCCCGATTTTATCTCAAAAGAAAATCAGAATATCGATTTCATAGCAATCACTAATTAATTAATTTCCTCAACAGTCTCGTTCTGAATGTTGTATAATTCATAAATCTGCACAAACCCGGGTCTCGCTAATCAATTCGTACCACACAAATGTTGTTGTTTATTTGTTAACTAACAAGCTAAATGATAACATAAGATACACATACACAAACAGTCTACGTTATTGGTTAGAACTTTTTACAATGGCAACAGGTCCCTAGCGGACCAACACAATATGACATGTGTCACACAAGATGGAGATTTAAAGAAAGAGAGAGAGAAAGTGCACAAGAGAAAAGGACAGTTGGATACACTTGTAAACTATGCTTAGTTTAGCTCTAACACTTTGCACCGAACTGCCACTCTTATGGGGCAGAAATATAATGCATGTATTTATGTGTGGGTATAATTATTTAAAGTTAATATTTTAGACATTTGAATAAATTCATTAGCTAACAACAGAGTTCATTTTAAGGGAATATCAGCACAATTGGTGATATTTGAGAGGTAGATGCGCGTTTCCTCAGAAATGTTTGAAGATTTCACAATGCCCTTTCTCTTGGTTGTCTGTTTCCTTGCACTCGTTCTGTGAAGGTGGTCTTCTTAGGAGGCTAATCAGCCGTGACAACGCTCCCATCTTGGGTAGGAGAGCCGTGTAGACAACTGATGATTTGAAGAGAATAACCGGTTGGTCCTTCTTGAATTCATTTTCTTAGACACAGTAGCATTGATTGTAAAGAGGTTCCTTTGGCATCTTCCTTGCGTTGGGTTTGGGGGTCACAACTAGTCGTAAACTCCGACTGCAGCGTCTGGTAAACCTAGTCTGTTATGTAAATTCTTAACTCACATGTTTTATACCCCAGGGTAGAAAGGGGCGTTCCCGTCTTTATGACACATTCTCTGGGTTCCCTGGCGCGTAGCTAGTTACAAGGCAAGGTTTTCGAAGTTACTATGATCTCGTTCAGACAACTAGAATCACAGTTCATCATTACAAAAACATTCTCTTTGATGTGGATATTTTCTACACAACGCACAGTATGTAAACATTGTACATATTGTGAAAACTCTTCAAGTTACAATGTTTTCATTATATCGTCGTCATTACACTTTTAATGACATCAAAAAAATCGCCATTCATTTTCAAATTCCATCTATCATTGTTACCACCATTTTGGCTGATGAACTAAACAGCAAAAAAAGAAAAGTCCCTTTTTCAGGACCCTGTCTTTCAAAGATAATTCGTAAAAATCCAAATAACTTCACAGATCTTCATTGTAAAGGGTTTAACTTCTTTGGGAGCAGCGCACGAGGTGACCGTTTTGGAGAGCCTGGCGTGCCCAAAGTAAAATGCCTCCCATTCAGGCCCAGAAAATAGGATATGCACATATTTAGTACCATTGGATAGGAAACACTCTAAATTTTCTAAAAGTGTTAACATTCTGTCTGTGCGTATAACAGAACGGATAAGGCAGGCGAAAACCCGAGCAATTTCTGTTCTGGAAAAAGTGGTATTGACAGATTGCCTCATCTAGAACCCCTCCCTTATGAAAATGCCCATATAAGGGCATATGAATGCAGTACCTATCGCTTCCTCTGGATGTCAACAGTCTCGAGAAAGTGTTCTGATTCTTTTTAGATGCTTTTAGAGCAGAGAAGAAGACGAATAAGGAAGTGTACATGCAGATGTCAATACAAGTAAATGCGCACTCCCGGCTGGCACGTTCTTTGTTTTTTTCCTTTCTTATCGCCCAGTTTATATTCCGGTTGAAATATTATACTATTTATACATAAAAGTGTTCCTAAGGATACATTTACAATTATGTTTGATTGTTCTTGGACAAGTTTATAGGTATAAGTTGAACGAGTTCTCTTCACGTTTCAATGGAGGAGTCAACGCTCTATTTTCTCATTATAACGCGCCAACCAAACGGAGATTTATGGATATAATACATTACTTTTTCTAACAAAAGAAACATGGATTGTCTTCGTTGGACACTTGGGAAGCCCTCAGCAGAAGTTCTTCAAAAGGTAATTGATTTGTTTTTGCTGTGAAATGTGTTATGTGTGAACCGTGATGGCTTATGAATTCATGGTAATGGAAAAATATGTTAGGTGCTACCCTCAAACAATCAAATGTGGTACTTTCGCCGTAAAGCCTTTTTGAAATCTGACAACGCTGTGATATTGCCAAGAAGCAGAGCTTTTGATGACTGTGAAACACTTGTATATTGATGCATGTTTAATAATTCAACTTTTGGATTTTGAATTTGGCTAGCGCCCCACCGCTCCCTAAGAAGTTAAAGAGGCCTTTCTAATGACTCTGAAATACACCAAATGAAAGATGCCCAGGGTCCCTGCTCATCTTCGTGAACGTGCCTTAGGCATGCTGCAAGGAGGCATGAAGACAGGGCAGTAAATTGGAATGTCTGTACTGTGAGACGCCTAAGAACGAGCTACAGGGAGACAGGACGGACAGCTGATCGTCCTCACAGTGGCAGACCACGTGTAACAACACCTGCACAGAATCGGTACATCCGAACATCACACCTGCGGGACAGGTACAGGATGGCAACAACAACTGCCCGAGTTACACCAAGAATGCACAATCCCTCCATCAGTGCTCAGACTGTCCGCAATAGGCTAAGAGAGGCTGGACTGAGGGATTGTAGGCCTGTTGTAAGGCAGGTCCTCACCAGACATCACCGGGCAACAACGTCGCCTATGGGCACAAACCCACCGTCGCTGGTCCAGACAGGACTGGCCAAAAGTGCTCCTCACTGATGAGTCGCGGTTTTGTCTCACCAGGGGGATGGTCGGATTCACATCTATAGTCGAAGGAATGAGCGTTACACCGAGGCCTGTACTCTGGAGCGGGATCGATTTCGAGGTGGAGGGTCCATCATACTCTCGGTCGGTTTGTCACAGCATCATCGGACTGAGCTTGTTGTAATTGCAGGCAATCTCAACACTGTGCTTTACAGGGAAGACATCCTCTTCCCTCATGTGGTACCCTTCCTGCAGGCTCATCCTGACATGACCCTCCAGCATGACAATGCCACCAGCCGTACTGCTCGTTCTGTGCGTGATTTTCCGCAAGACAGGAATATCAGTGTTCTGCCATGGCCAGCGACGAGCCCGGATCTCAATCCCATTGAGCATGTCTGGGACCTGTTGGATCGGAGGGTGAGGGATAGGGCCATTCCCCCCAGAAAGGTCCAGGAACTTGCAGGTGACTTGGTGGAAGAGTGGAGTAATATCTCACAGCAAGAACTGGCATATCTGGAGCAGTCCATGAGGAGGAGATGCACTGCAGTATTTAATGCAGCTGGTGCGCCTGTGTACATAGCAGGTGCACACGCCTAGGGAAATAAGACTCATGGTAACAGTCAGGAAACTGTCCGACACCATCGAAGAGCTGGTGACAGACAAATCTTTTGGCTTGTAGTCAATCGGGTCAACTAAAAGTGCCTCATCCAGTACGCTAAGGTCAACAGTCGTTGATCCCTCGTACTGGATTTGGTTTTGAATGACTCGTGGTAACTCAAGGGAACGCTTAGCAAAAGCGTCAGGCATTTCAATCTCTGTGTCTATCCTGTCGTCGGGAAGTTGGTATAGAGCGAGGTCGTCTATGTGGATAATCACCCCCGCAGGTACCTTAACAAAAACAGTCTGGTTGGGGAGGTTCAGTTGGGGGGTTGAGTTATGATGTTTGTATGTCAAAATGGCGGATACGAACGGGGTGTTAAAACTACTTAGGGAGCAGTGGGGCGCTAGCGTAAGGCGCTAAATTCAAAATCCAAAAGTTGAATTATTAAACTTCATCAATATACAAGTGTTTGCATAGTCATCAAAAGCTCTGATTCTTGGCAATATCACAGCGTTGTCAGATTTCAAAAAGGCTTTACGGTGAAAGCACAACATTTGATTGTTTGAGGATAACCCCTCTCATATTTTATGCATTAGCATGAATCCATAACCAAAGCGGGTCTCATAAAACGCATAAAATAGCTAATATAAAATCCATTACCTTTCGAAGAACTTCTGCTGAGGGCTTCCCAAGTGTGCAAGAAGATATCCAATGGTCTTTTGTTAGAAAAAAGTCATTTATTATATCCATAAATCTCCGTTTGGTTGGCGCGTTATGATCATAAAATATAGCGTCCACTCGCCCATTGAACCGCGAAGAGAACGCGTTCAACCTATACCTATACACTTGTCCATGAACAATCAAACATCATTGATAATGTATCCTTAGGAACACTTTTATGTATATTTACTATAATATTTCAACCGGATTATAAACTGGACGATAGGAAAGGAAAAAAACCACAGCTGCCATGAGCCCGTGAACACGCATCCTCTTCTGTTTACATCCGATGACCAGTTCGAAATTCTTCTTCTATTACCATCCAGAGCAACTATAACATCACCAAACACTGTCTAGAGACTGTTGACATCCAGTGGAAGCAATAGGTACTGCAATCTTACTCCCAGAAATGGCTGTTTTCAATAGGGAGGCGTTCAAAATGAGGCAATGTGTCAAAAACACTTTTTCCAGGACAGAAATTCCTCTGGTTTTCGCCTGCTATATCCGTTCTGTTATACTCACAGACATTATGTTAACACTTTTAGAAACGTCAGAGTGTTTCCTATCCAATAGTACTAATTATGTGCATATCCTATTTTCTGGGCCTGAGTGGGAGGCATTTTACTTTGGGCAAGCCTGACTCTCCAAAATCGTCACCTCGGGAGCCGCTCCCTAAGAAGTTAATGCACTCCAGAGCACTAGCCTCTACCTCAATGGTAAGTAAATCATCCGTGTCTGTAGATTAATATGTTTTACTTTTTTTGGGTCGGGTTAAAGTTATTTTGTGAGGTGGTCGGATCTCTCCATGATGAAGTACGTTGTTCCTCCATAGCGTAAAGCTGTTGGTACTTGTCGATTTCCCTCAGGATCTCCATAGTATCCAGATTGGCTCTTTAATGCAACCAGTTGTTTTATGAAAAGATAACAATGAATCTTTCCCACGACGACGACAGGTGTCTGTAGTACAGCCAGCTAGCACTCGCAATCCACGCAAAAAAAAAGGAAACAAACTTGCAGTCCCAGCTGTAAAGGCTAACCGCGTCGTGGAATCCTTAGCAACACAACTTTAATTCTGATTAAAATAGTTTTATTGAAAATGTTTTAATACAAACAACAAACCGAGTGTAGACAGTATAATGTTCTGTTGTGCGCTCTGATGACGTATCTGATGATGTAGACGCATAACAACTGGGGCTCTGTATGTACAGTGGTCATGGAGGGCACAGACTCCAGCGGTGTCCGGCACATCTGAATCCGGGATCTACTAGAACAGAGGGACAGTCACATGATCTGCCATCCCCTGGGCCAGGAGTGAGTATTCCATATTTTTTGGTGTCCATCTCGTTGGTTGACTGTCCCTCATGTCCTGTGTCAACAGCGTTAGTGGATTCCGGGTACCACAGGGAATTTTATGGATCAGACCCTTTCCGCCTCTGTCAATATTTTCTTCATACCCGCTCTCCTCTCATTTTCTGGTGCAAGGCCTCAATTGTCGGCCATTAGGATCCAGAACCATTACACACCGTTCAACCGTTCACCCTCACAGTGGAGTCCATTCATCAGGAGAGTACCCCTTCTTCGTCACCAGTGCACCAGTTCACAAGATCATTCTCGGGCCTCCCTTGGCTTCAACGTCATAACCCCACCATTTCATGGCTGAGGAAGAGAATCACATACTGGTCACCTGAATGCCAGAGGACCTGCTTCCCTGTTCCCTGTGGTTCCACGTCAGTTGAGAGTCCTTTGGTTGCCCTTCAGCCAAACATCCCGGAGGTATACCAGGATCTGAGGGAAGTATTCTCCAAGACCCGCGCAACTTGTCTCCCTCCTCATCGCCCCTGGGACTGTGCCATCGACATGCTTGCTGATGCAACACCTCCGCGCAGATGCATCTACCCTCTGTCTGTGGCTGAGACCCAGGCCATGGAGGATTACATTCAGGAGGCGCTCCAACAGGGGTTCATCTGCATGTCTAATGGTTTCTTCTTCGTGGCGAAGAAGGATGGATGATTACACCCTTGCATTGAATACAGAGGACTCAAGGAAGTTACCAAGGGGTATCGGTACCCCCTCCCGTTGGTGCAGTCTGCCATCGAGCAGCTCTGCAGGGCCCGGTTCTTCACCAAACTGGACCTGCGGAGTGCCTACAATCTCATCCACATCCGGGAGGGGGATGATTGGAAGACGGTTTTCAGCACAATGTCTGGTCACTGCGAATACTTGGTGATGCCCTTTGGCTTAGCCAATGCTCCGTCAGTGTTCCAGGCATTCGTCAATGAGGTGTTCAGGGACACCAGGTGATCGTACACATTGATGGCTTCTTGATCTACTCGGTTAATCTGGAGGATCACATCACACATTTGAGCAGTCCTGGAAAGCCTCCTGACCCATCACCTGTTCGTCATGGCTAAGAAGTGTCAATTCCATCAGAGGGAGGTCTACTTCTCAGGTTACCAAATCAGCACGCAGGGAGTGAAGATGGACAACAATAAAGTAAATGCAGTCAGGTCATGGCCAGTCCCAACCAATATTAAAGAGTTACAACAGTTTTGGGGATTTGCCAACATCTACTATCGTTTCAACTGGAATTTCAGCTCTGTAGCCACTCCTCTCACCTCTCTCCTTAAGGGAGGCCCCATAGGTTGGTATGGGGTCCAGCAGCCGACGAGGCCTTCCGTCTTCTCAAGGGACATTTCACCTTCGCCCCAGTGCTGAAACATCCAGATCCCACGATATCCTTTGTGGTTAAGGTGGACGCTTCCGAGGTAGGCGTAGTGGCAGTTTTGTCTCAATGACAGTGGAACCCACTGAAGTTGTACCCATGCGGTTTATTATACGAAACCGTCCCCTGCTGAGAGGAACTACGACATCGGCGATCGGGAGCTCTTGGCGTTGAAGTTGGCATTAGAGGAGTACATGCGGGAAAGCGAGGAGGCTGAATCCGTGCAAAGCATGGTGGGCCCTTTTCTTCACAAGTTTTAACTTCACGCTAACGTATCGCTCAGGCTCAAAGAACACCAAGGCCGATGCCTTGTCCTGCCTCTACAATTCGGGAGACGGCCTTGTCCTGAATGAGCCTATGATCTAATCCGAGTCATAGCTCCTGTGGACTGTGACGTAGATGTGGAGATCCGCCATGCTCGGGAGAGGGAGCCCGCAACCCTGAACTGTCCTCCCTGGCGCCACCTACGTTCCCACAGGGATAAGGGATCGCTGCTGACCAGGGCACACACAGCTGTCATTGCTGGACATCCAAGTATTTCTCGCACCATCCACTCCATCGCTAAGAAGTACTGGTGGTCCACCTTGGCGCAGGATGTATGTCACTCGTTATGTCAACTCCTGTTCAGTATATGCCCAAACCAGGTCTCCCCGGGAATGCTCCAGCAGGGAAGATACTACCGCTTCCCTTGCCTCAGCGACCCTTGAAACTTGATATGTTAATAACACAACAACAACTTGATAGCAGTAGCTAACTATTGTAGCTAACTAGCCAGCTAGCCTTGGTAGTTAGCAAGCAAAGCTAAAGAGATTACAAATGGGTTAGTATAACAAGAAGTAGATTTCTAAATATTAGCTAGCTGGCAAGCATTTGAGGTCAGCAAACATGTTTCCCACACATTATAATGAAAAGGTGCCTCTCGGTCCCAAAACATTGTGCTGATGACGTCGCCCACTGTATTTGCTTTCTGTCATTGTTCCACCTGTCACCAGAGGGCAGCAGAGACCATCCTAGAGACAATTATGACACTCAGGTGTGTTCTATTACTCATGATTTCCCTGTTAAAAGAGGTGTGTTTTCTGTTGTGCTTTGCAGAAGCTTGAATTGTTTACCGTGTGCGGTCGTTTCCTGAGTGAGTTTTAGACGTAGTGTTGTTTTTTCAAGTGTACTGTGACCCTGTGGCTACCGTTTCTTGGTAAAGTATTATGTTTATCCTTAACTTCTTAGGGAGCGGTTCCCGAGGTGACGGTTTTGGAGAGTCTGGCGTGCCCAAAGTAAAATGCCTCCCACTCAGGCCCAGAAAATAGGATATGCACATAATTAGTACTATTGGATAGGACACACTCTGAAGTTTCTAAAAGTGTTAACATAATGTCTGTGAGTGTAACAGAACAGAAATAGCAGGCGAAAAATCTATCTGGAATTACTGTTTTTTGTCACATTGGCTCTGTGTGACAGTCTCCCTATTGAGTTCTATGGCAAGCAGCTCCGAGATTTCAGTACCTATGGCTTCCACTAGATGTCACCAGTTTATATATAAAGCCTCAGAGAGATTGGAGGAAGCAGGAAGAATAGGTACAGGAAATGGCCAAGGTAGCTCAGATGTCAACAAGTTTTCTCGTGCGCTAGTCTGGCTTTAACCACTTATTCCTTGTCTGGTCTCTTCTCTGCACCTGGGTCCAACCTCACCACATCACAGCAAGCTTCTGCCTAAACATGGACCCAGCTGTCACAAGGTAGGAGTAAAGGGTGCGGAGTCAAGCGCAGAGAGCAGAGGATAAGGAAAATCATCTTTTAATTCGGTGCGTAATATATTATAACACCAAAACAAAATAGGCGCACTAAAACAAAAGGCGGCCCAAACAGGACACCGAACAAGCAAGTTACATACAACAACCGAACATCCACCAACAAACAGAGAACAAGCCCGCACAAAAGGAGGCGGGCCTAACCGGCTTAAATAGCCCTAACCAAAAAAAACACAAACAAGGAACAGGTGCAACCAATAAGGAATAAACAACGGAAAGGAAATGGGGATCGGTGGCAGCTAATAGGCCGGTGACGACAACCGCCGAACAACGCCCGAACAGGCAGAGGAGCCACCTTCGGTGGGAGTCGTGACACCGGCAGAGATCAACCAGATTAAGAATGTTGTAACCCACCAAGGAGCACTTCTGGGGCGGCAGCAAAAACAACTCTCCCAAATATCAGAGACCCTCTGAGCACTTACCGACTTCCTCCAATCACAGTCCAACCTCAACCCAGGAGGAGTCAATGCCAAAGTCTCATCGCCCAGTGCTACAGGCGTCGCCGTAATTCCGCCAGGGAACCTGCACCGAGAGCCCAAGATCCCAGCGCCCGAGTGGTATGACGGCCACCCAGGAGGATGCAAGGGGTTCCTCACTCAGTGTTCTCTGGTGTTCGAGCTACAGTCCTGTCATTCCACACCATGATCGCCCACATCATTTCTCTACTTTCTCTATTTTCATCAGTCACTGAAACAATTACAACTACTCAGTGCACATTTTCAACAGCTGCACTCTTCTTGAAGTGTCACCAGAGACAGTATTTATGACTTTTTTGTCAAATTAAAGAAGCCGTGCCAAATATTACGAGTGTTAATTATAAAGCTGCTTTTAGTTTGAGTGAAAGCAGCAACAGCAGATCCTACCCTACTTCAAAACAAAGGGGATAAAAGTATTACCCTGCAATGAAATTTAATTCAGTCACACAAAAGCTCTAAGAACTACAGCTCTTTTGTTTAATGATTCAATTAAGTTTGCATATGGAACAATCCAATAGCGATGGAAAGCCAAGCTCACAACAGGGGAAGACGAGAGAATTCAGGGAAGATTAAAAACTGCATTGATAAAGTTGTGGGTCCTAAATCCTCTAGTCTCTGTATTGTTGACTCTTTTGGCACATCGCAGCGCTGAAGTCTGCAGTCTGAACTCTTTCGGCATCTTGAAATGGAAGACAGCGCTTGGAAATGTGTGTGCTCAGAGTATGTTTCATCTACTTCCCTGTTGTGATGCTAGCCT
Organism: Brachymystax lenok tsinlingensis; assembly: GCA_030435695.1. Lineage (NCBI taxonomy): Eukaryota > Metazoa > Chordata > Actinopteri > Salmoniformes > Salmonidae > Brachymystax > Brachymystax lenok. The sequence goes on along the minus strand of CM059818.1, from coordinate 7,557,580 downwards.
TTCTCTAGATGTTTTATTCTGCTGAGAGAGGTACTGTTGCTTTGTGTTGAAGACAGTTACAATATCCTGCCATTGGATTGGTTGTGATTGTGGGTTTAAGAGAATTTAATTGGAAAAAAGTGAAGCCAGAGGGCGACTTACTTGGCCTATCCTAACTTGGTCCTCTTGTGCCCACTTAAAATAAGCATTCTACTCCATTTCCAGAGTGTCTTGTAACATCAGTGAATTAATCAGTCCTTTGACTCCTCTCTACAATACCACCAGCATATGCATATGCTATTTCACCCATACAAGAGTTTTGGGGAGTATCCTGACCGGGAATTGAACCCAGACAGGTCCTTTGTCAGTCCAAGCTTTGGACTGACACATTGTTGCACATTGTTGTGAACCGTTCAGATATAAATATACAGTATTATGTAGAACAGACATGTTTCTCTGACATGTAGAGTAAGGAATCATGTCTCTATTAATATCATTTCTATCTGCAACATTCAGCATGCTGCACCCTCCTGAACACAAGGGTAACTATCGTGTACAGAACCCATAGCTGAAAACAAACCTACAGCATATCCAGCAGTTCATTCAATGTAAACCTTTTACTGATACTGATGGTATTTCTCATCTCATTATCAGAGCTGATTATAATTAACCTCTCAGGGATTGCTGGGGCGCTAGCGCCCCAATCCCGACACTACCAGGTGAAATGTAAGGCGCCAAATTCAAAATCCAAAAGTTGAATTATTAAACATCCACCAATATACAAGTGTTCCATACTCATCAAAGCTCTGTTTCTTGGCAATATCACAGCTTTGTCAGATTTCAAAAAGGCTTTACGGCGAAAGCAGCACATTTCATTGTTTGAGGGTAGCACCTCACATATTTTTCCCATAGCCATGAATCGATTAGCCATCACTGCACACACATAACACATTTCACAGCGAAAACAAATCAATTACCTGTTGAAGAACTTCTGCTGAGGTCATCCTAAGTGTCCAACGAAGACAATCCATGGTTCTTTTGTTAGAAAAAGTAATGTATTTTATCCATAAATCTCCATTTGGTTTGCGCGTTATAATCAGAAACGACAGCCTCCACTCCTCCATTGAAACGTGACGCAAACTCGTTCATCTTATACCTATAAACTTGTCTAAGAACAATCAAACATAGTTTTAAATGTATCCTTAGGGAACACTTTTACGTATATTTACTATTATAAATCAACCGGAATATAAACTGATCGATAAAGACGCCAGGCTCTCCAAAACCGACCCCTCAGCTGCCACTCCCTAACAAGTTAAGACATTTTGTCAAGAATGAAAATGTAGCTCATCATGAAGCCAAATTATATTGCATTCAGATAAACGTGGTCTCCAGCATGACAAACTAAATACATCACAACCTTTGCATTTCTCCTTTTAAGAGGGAAAACAATACCCGCATGAAAAAGTACTTCTGAATTACTTATTAGCTAGCATGACAAAAACAGAGGCTACAGCTACAACAGAGGCTACAGAGTTTACATAGATATATTTAGCCTAGCAAACAGCTAGGCTAAATGCAAGACCGTTTTGGTTAGCAATCTTTTTGATGTGGTAAAATGTTATATAAACGTCTAAACAGCGATTCATGAAAAATAAAGGAAAGATAAACTTACAGATGGTGCCATCATAAGGGATATGAAAGACAGGATGATTATCTGAATGCAATATAATTTGGCTTCATGATGAGCTACATTTTCATTCTTTACTGAATAAGATGATTAACAGTAGCTAGCTAACAACAAACAACTACTTTTTTTGTCTTCTTCTGCGGTCGCGAAAAGCAAGTGTAGGAAAGTCTGGCTGTAATGACGTGACTACTTATTTACTACCAACATCAAATAGTAAAATCTCTACCTGATTACTATTGAAATGCTTGTGCAGTAAAGCTGTAGTGTTTTGACTGCTTGTTTACTATCAAAATCAAATAGTTCAAATCCCTGCCTGGTTACTGCTGGAAACACTTCTGTATTCCTACTGAACATTACAAAACTCTACTTGTGTATCTTGAGTAGTGCATAAACTACATATTCACTACACAATCTCTACGAGCCTCTACATAGTCACTACTGCAAGAATAGGTTTCATGTAGTAATTCAGTAGTATTTTTTCATGAGGGTATGAAAGGGAAAACACATTCTATGTTTAACATTTGTATAACAATCTCTGCCCTTTCTGTGACATTTAATGTTGCCAATTAACACAATCACTGACAAAACAAAATACAAACAAATATGCCAAAACATGTGGTAACGTTTTGCCCGGGTTCAACCTTTTGGTGACATTCCTTAGTTCTAGTAACCCATTGATCTTTACTGAATAATTAGCTTCATGGAAACACTTTAAAAAGAATTTCTCAGGAATCAAATATCACCCTTTTAATACACATAGTACCTATACTTTTTTTCTCTCCCCAGTATAAAGGTTAATCAAAGCAATGGCTTTTCTGTTTGTGTTGGAGTACCACACATCACTCCCTTGGACCATCAGTGGAAGTATATCAGATCACTTACTTAAACTTCCAGATATGTTTTTTGACCATGCCTATTCAGAACACTTTCTTGGACCCTCAGATAACTATTTTGGACCTTCCATAACTCTTTTACGTTCTCCCAGATCACTGTTTTAAGACACACAGATGCAACTCAATCTACTAAGAAAATAACATACCTCGCCCTAACTGCAGCAACAGAGATAGGATTGATTTCAAATTACATGTGCTGGGTCATGATGGTCCCCAGGTTACAAAAACCGCTCCTATGATCCCCCAATTAATTCACTTCCTGAGATCGCAGGACACTCCCTGAGTTTCAGAGGATGGAACACAGTGTTTTTGTGAGAGTGATGGGGAGGGGGTATAGAGAGAGAGAGAGCAAGAGAATGTGGGAGGGGGAGAGAGAGAAGAGGGATAAATGGAGAGGTGGGATTAAAGAATAGATAGAGAGACATAAAGAGGGAGGAAGAGCGAGAAATCAGACAGACATGAATGAACTGATTTGTGTAAATGAAAGTGAAACTTAACAAACAAACGGAAATCAAAATGCGTAGCGCACACAGCACATACAACAATACATTCAATAACCCATGAAACAGGTGGGGGAGAGGACAAACTAAGTATGGTCCCCAATTAGAGGTAACAACAATCAGCTGCATCTAATTGGGAACCATCCAAAACCAAAACAAAGAAATAATAACATATAACAAAAACCTCCCTGGTCACGTCCTGACCAAAACACCATAGAGAAGCCAGAGGGCTATCTATGGCCAGGACGTACCCCTCTCGGGGGTTCGGGTGGGCATTTTGGTGTCGGCTCCGGTCCCAGACGTACCGGGCTGAGAAGGCGCACTGGAGGCCCGGTGCGTGGAGCCGGGCATTGGAGTCACCGGACTGATGACTCGCACCTTAGTGGGCGTGTGGGGAGCCGGCACAGGAGTCACCGGACTGAGAGGGCGCACTGCAGGTCTGGTGCGAGGAGCCGGCACACGTCTCACTGGACTGATGACTCGCACCTCAGGGCGCGTGCAGGGAGCCGGCACAGGATTCACCGGACTGAGGAGGTGCACTGGACTCCGGGTGAGTGGAGCCGGCGTAGGTCTCACCTGACTGATTTCACGCACCTTGGGCGAGTGCGGGGAGCTGGCACTGGACCTACCGGGCTGGGGAGGCGCACGAGAATCCGGGTGCATGGAGCCGGCGTAGGTCTCACCGGACTGATTTCACGCACCTCAGGGCGAGTGCAGGGAGCTGGCAGAGGACACACCTGGCTGGGCAGATGATCCTCCAGGCGCCTGCGCTGCAGCTCCTTCCTTGCCTTTACCTCTCTCCTGTATTCTTCCTTGAACCCCTCTATGTTCCTCCATTCGGGCTCTCTCCTCTCCTCGACCGAAAGCCCCATGTGCCCCCCTAAAAAGAATCTTGGGACTGCTGTGGCCGTGATTCCCTCTTCCTTGGCGACTCCCGCCAAGGAAGGATCTCGCTATGGCCCATTATCTCCTCCCAGGTCCAGAATACCTTCTCCTCCTGCGCCTGGGCACGCTGCTTGGTCCTTTGGTGGTGGGTGATTCTGCCACGATCTTCAATAAAGGTAGACCAAGGCGCAGCGTGCGTAGAGTTCCACATGTTTTAATGCAAAATGGAACATCCAAAACAACAAGAAATAACAGACCGTAACATTAGTTTAGCACACACAGGTACTTACACGACACACAGTACAATCACCCACCACCCAGGTGGGGGGAGTGAACAAACCATATAGGATTCCCAATTAGAGGCAACAAACAACAGCTGCCTCTAATTGGGAACCACACAAAACCAAAACATAGAAAACACTAGAAACCCCTAGTCACGCCCTGACCTAACACACCATAGAGAACCCAGAGGGCTCTCTATGGCCAGGGCGTGACACCCCCATTGAATGCAATGTACTCATTTAGGCAGCATGTCTCTGATGCCCATCTCTTGGCGTCAATATTTTGACACTAATCGTCACCTTATTGAATGTCCATGTATATCCCTAGGCTTCAATCGTGTGATTGAAATCTCCCCCCCCCATTGAATTCAATGTATTCATATAAGGGTCATGTTTCTTGATGCCTACCTTTTTGCAAAATCGTACCAGATTAATGCTTATCAATGATATTATGTTGGGTCGTTATGAGATCCCTCAAAGGTCATCTTTAGTCCATTTTATTCCCAGAGCCTCGGCTCAGATCGATTGTGGAAATAAAAGTAATTCACAATGAAGCAGGTATTACCATGGCCACTGCACTCACTTTGTAATATTGGCATTTCTCTCCTCCCCTTTAATTTGTGCCAGGACAGAAGAGTTCATTCGAAGAACAAAGTTGTAAATAATAATAACCTATCTGCTGATGATCTGACACTTAATTAAAAGGCGTCATTGCGGCAAATTCATTGGCCTTTAATTCCAATGGCAGTCTCATTACCCCTTAAAATAGGTGAGTGGGAGACAGAAGTTTTGGTGGAGTCTGTTTGGTTTCAGAGGAAAGCCGGTAAAGGGTGATAATGCTCTTTTAGAATGATGCCTTAGCGCTGACTTTGCCTCTGTTGTGCCTCATTATACAAACCTAATATAGCGTTTAGTCTTCTTTATAATGTCAGAGCTCATATTTTCAGTGCCGCACAATTAAACATCTAAATCACAAAACAAGGAACAAATTGCCTGAATGAAATTGACACAAACGTTTGTTTGAATCACAGAGGATTGTTTACATTGCAGACATAATGTTGCAATACATACAGTACCAGTCAAAAGCTAAGACACACTAACTCATTCAAGGGTTTTTCTTTATTTTTACTATTTTCTACATTGTAGAAAAATAGTGAAGACAAACTATGAAATAACACGTATGGAATGATGTAGAAACCAAAAAAGTGTTAAACAAATTAAAAAATATATACAGTGAGGGAAAAAAGTATTTTATCCCCTGTTGATTTTGTACGTTTGCCCACTGACAAAGAAATGATCAGTCTATAATTTTAATGGTAGGTTTATTTGAACAGTGAGAGACAGAATTACAACAATAAAATCCAGAAAAACACATGTGAAAAATGTTATGAATTGATTTGCATTTTAATGAGGGAAATAAGTATTTGACCCCCTGTCAAACAGAAAGATTTCTGGCTCCCAGGTGTCTTTTATACAGGTAACGAGCTGAGATTAGAAGCACACTCTTAAAGACACCTGTCCACAGAAGCAATCAATCAATCACATTCCAAACTCTCCACCATGGCCAAGACCAAAGAGCTCTCCAAGGATGTCAGGGACAAGAGTGTAGACCTACACAAGGCTGGAATGGGCTACAAGACCATTGCCAATCAGCTTGGTGAGAAGGTGACAATAGTTGGTGCAATTATTCGCAAATGGGAGAAACACAAAAGAACTGTCAATCTCCCTCGGCCTGGGGCTCCATGCAAGATCTCACCTCGTGAAGTTGCAATGATCATGAGAACGGTGAGGAATCAGCCCAGAACTACACGGGAGGATCTTCTCAATGATCTCAAGGCAGCTAGGACCATAGTCACCAAGAAAACAATTGGTAACACACTACGCCGTGAAGGACTGAAATCCTGCAGCGCCCGCAATGTCCCCCTGCTCAAGAAAGCACATATACATGCCCGTCTGAAGTTTGCCAATGAACATCTGAATGATTCAGAGGACAACTGGGTGAAAGTGTTGTGGTCAGATGAGACCAAAATGGAGCACTTTGGCATCAACTCAACTCGCTGTGTTTGGAGGAGGAGGAATGCTGCCTATGACCCCAAGAACACCATCCCCACCATCAAACATGGAGGTGGAAACATTATGCTTTGGGGGTGTTTTTCTGCTAAGGGGACAGGACAACTTCATTGAATCAAAAGGGACAATGGATGGGGCCATGTACCATCAAATCTTTGGTGAGAACCTCCTTCCCTCAGCCAGGGCATTGAAAATGGGTCGTGGATGGGTATTCCAGCATGACATTGACCCAAAACACACGGCTAAGGGAACAAAGGAGTGGCTCAAGAAGAAGCACATTAACTTCTTAGGGAGCGGTTCCCGAGGTGACGGTTTTGTAGAGTCTGGCGTGCCCAAAGTAAAATGTCTCCCACTCAGGCCCAGAAACTAGAAGAACTAGAATAACTTCTGCTGAGGGCTTCCCAAGTGTCCAACGAAGACATCCAATGGTTCTTTTGTTAGAAAAAGTCATTTATTATATCCATAAATCTTTGTTTGGTTGGTGCGTTATGTTCAGAAAATCCAACGTCGAATCGCCCATTGAAACGTGAAGAGAACGCGTTCAAATATACCTAAACTTTTCCTAAACAAATAAAATACCAGTTAAAATGCATCCTTAGCTATCCTTTTATGAATATTAGCGATAATATTTCACTCGGATGGTCACCTATACCTTATATAAGTAAAATAAAGTGGAAGCGCGCCAATAGACTCGCGCCCAAGAAAACTTGTTGACATTTCAGGTCCCCATGCCATTTCCTGTACCTATTCGTTGTGTTTACTCCAATCTCTCTGAGTCTTTGTATATAGACTGCTGGAAGTCATAGGTACTGCAGTCTCAGTCTTGGTAACAAATGGATTCAATAGGGAGTGTGTCTAACAGAGCCAAAGGTCACCAGAAACTGATTTCCGGATGTTTTTTTCTCTGGTTTTTGTCTGCTAAATGAGTTATGTTAACACTTTTAGAACCTTCAGAGTGTTTCCTATCCAATAGTACTAATTATGTGCATATCCTATTTTCTGAGCCTGAGTGGCAGGCATTTTGCTTTGGGCACGCCAGACTCTCCAAAAATGTCACCTCATTTGCCGCTCCCCTAAGAAGTTAATGCGTTTGAGTCAATCAGCTGTGTTGTGACAAGGTAGTGATGGTATACAGAAGATAGCCCTATTTGGTAAAAGACTAAGTCCATATTATGGCAAGTACAGCTAAAATAAGATGAAAGAAATGACAGTCCATAATTAATTAAAGACATGAAGGTCAGTCAATCAGGAACATTTCAAGAACTTGGAAAGTTTATTCAAGTGTAGTCGCAAAAACCATCAAGCGCTATGTTGAAACTGGCTCTCATGAGGACCGCCACAGGAAAGGAACACCCAGATTTACCTCTGCTTCAGTGGAAAAATTCCTTAGAGTTAACTGCAACTCAGATTGCAACCACAAAAAAATGCTACAAAGTTCAAGTAACAGACACATCTCAACATCAACTGTTCAAAGGAGACTGCGTTAAATCAGGCCTTCATGGTCAAATTGCTGCAAAGAAACCATTACTAAAGGACACCAATAAGAAGAGACTTGCTTGGGCCAAGAAACACGAGCAATGGACATTAGACCAGTGGAAATCCAAATTTAAGATTATTTTTGGTTCCAATTGTTGTGTCTTTTTGAGATGCAGAGTAAGTGAACGGATGATCTCCACATGTGTGGTTCCTACTATTAAGCATGGAGGAAGCGGAGGTGTGATGGTGTGGGGGTGCTATGCAGGTGACACTGTGATTTATTTAGAATTGAAGGCGCACTTAACCAGCATGGCTACCACAGCATTCTGCAGCGATACGCCATCCCATCTGGTTTGCGCTTAGTGGGATTATCATTTGTTTTTCAACAGGACAATGACCCAACACACATCCAGGCTGTGTAAGGGATATTTGACCAAGAAGGAGAGTTATGGAGTGCTGCATCAGATGACCTTGCCTCCACAATCACCCGACATCAACCAAATTGAGATGATTTGGAATGATTTGAAAGAAAAGCAGCCGAGTGAAAGAAAAGCAGCCAATGTGGGAACTTTTTCAAGACTGTTGGAAAAGCATTCCAGGTGAAGCTGGTTGAGAGAATGCCAAGAATGTATAACGCTGTCATCAAGGCAAAAGGTGGCTTTTTGAAGAATCTGAAATCCCAAAAAATATTTGATTTGTTTAACACTTTTTTGGTTACTGCATGATTTCATAGATTATGTCTTCACTATTATTCTACAATGTAGAAAATAGTAAAAATAATGAAAATCACTTTAATTAGTATGTGTGTCCAAACCTTTGACTGGTACTTTATATCTGCTATTTGTTTTTCCCATGTTGAAGAATTTCATATTTAAATGTGAGCCTGACATGGATAGGAATGGTTCTATACCTTGCCTCTATCAACACATCCATCAACTGAGCTCTCCTGAGCAGTCTCATTAGAGACAACATGTAAGATGGTTCCATAAGATATTCTACATCTATATATCTAGGCCGGGATTCATTCAAATGTGCATTGTGCAGTATGTTGACTCCGCAGCTGCTACATTTGTTTTTGGACTTGTAATTTAATTAGATATACCGACTGATTCGTGAAAAATATAACTTAGAAATGAGTTTAACTTTCGTATGCCATCAGAACGCAAAATATAAGCTTGTTTTACTCCAATGATTGTAAACAACAAATGTAATCAAACACTATATAGCTTCAAAACATGTTGTTATCATGGATGATAATTCCTTGTGTGCATTCAAGTCTATGAAAATGCTAACATTTCTCCAGCCCCATCCTTCAGCTTTTTACCAAAACAGTGATGGGGTGTCCGCTGTGTTATTGTTTCAACTATGGATTTGCCCTATAAAGGCAATTTCCCTGACATACAGTATGAGTCAAGGGTAGTGCACTTGATGACAATGCACCTTTGATTGGACCCCGGCAATAGTTGATGATTCCTCCTATGTGTATGACCCACCCAACAAGTAAACAAAATGAAGGTTTCTAAATCACTCCAAAACACAAAATAAATCAACCAAAACCCTTCAATGGCTTCTGACTCACCATTTAGGAAGCAATTATTATGTTCATTGCCACTGAGGTTTGAAACAAAATGTGAACGTCTAAAATTAAGAATACAGGAGCTATTGCCCTGCCGCCCTTTTGAGAATTAGTCTCAAAAACCTGAATCTAGGCAACACAGTGGACTCTTTTGCAAAATGCACTTATTAAAAATAACCTCCATGATTGCTATCTTGCTGCTAGCTACTATTTTGTGTTTTATTCAAGCGGATAAAGTAGTGACATAGGCAAGATTCCTTGGGTAGATGAAAGTGTCAAGCAAGCAGGTCTCCAAAGAGATGATGAAATGCAAAATGTGTGTAGCACTTATTGTCACAGCACTTAGCTGTCAGACAAAAAACACATGTAGGAAGTTTGGTCTGGAATATCAGTAAAGGGTCAGCTTACCAGCAGTCAGATGCACTGAAATCTTTTTTTGTTGAAATATTATTTCTAGCTAACACTTTCACATTTGATCAGCCTAATCTCTTGTGTTATTATTTTTTTCACTTCCAGACATTCCAGACAATCATTTTACATTTTTTCCCAGGATTTAGAAATTATATAAATCACTATAAATACCAAAAAGGTAATCCAGAGCATTTGAAAGGGCATGGAAGTTATGAGGAGGACGAGCCTGGCCCCCTGAGACCCCCATAGGCCCCAATATATGCCGGGCCTGCAATGCACAGTAATTTTAAAGAACTGTTCCTCCAAACATATTATGTTATTCCACCACAAACTACTACTGTACATCAATGAGGTTCAAAAATCTGCTTCATTATTTTAGATGCATTTGTTGTAGTACAAATGTGACCCACAACTCACTTAGCCTCTTTCAGTCGCATTCTGTACCGCTCATGGTTTCTAAAGCCATTACTAATTGATGTTAATATGTGAACATTTGGACCGCATCAAGAGTTTCTGCCATTTTTACCCACTCTGAAGCAGTAGTAGACAAGTAGTCCCCATGGGATTCCACTTATAAAATGGTGGAGGGATATTAGTAGGCTGTTTTCTAGCATATGTCACATTACCTCAAATGTCTTTCATTGAACTTTCACCAGAGGACTATTTCCTTTCCTGATTTATCTTGGGAGTTATAATGGGATTTTTACTGTCTATTTCTGACAATGGAGTGATGCCATACCCACTTAAAAGGTGAAGAGAGCCCCCAGAAGGAAACTGATGTATGTGATGCAGAATATAATTGAGATGGGTTTTGACTGACACATTTATTATTGAGTTGATATGCCCCCAACAAGTAAACAGACATAGCACATTCTTTGTGTTTGTGCATTATTGTTTCACATGGGTGATGTGAGTAAATCATGTTATAAACTAAACTCAGCAAAAAAAGAAACGTTGCTTTTTCAGGACCCTGTCTTTCAAAGATGATACGAAAACATCCAAATAACTTCACAGATCTTCATTGTAAAGGGTTTAAACACTGTTTCCCATGCTTGTTCAATGAACCACAAACAATAAATGAACACACACCTGTGGAACGGTCGTTAAGACACTAACAGCTTACAGACGGTAGGCAATTAAGGTCACAGTTATGAAAACTTAGGACACTAAAGATGCCTTTCTACTGAATCTGAAAAACTCCAAAAGAAAGATGCCCAGGGTCCCTGCTCATCTGCGTGAATGTGCCTTAGGCATGCTGCAAGGAGGCATGAGGACTGCAGATGTGACCAGGGCAATAAATTGCAATGTCCGTACTGTGAGACGCCTAAGACTGCGATACAGGGAGACAGGACAGACAGCTGATCGGATCGGTACATCCGAACATCACACCTGCGGGACAGGTACAGGATGGCAACAACAACTGCCCGAGTTACACCAGGAACGCACAATCCTTCCATCAGTGCTCAGACTGTCCGCAATACGCTGAGAGAGGCTGGACTGAGGGCTTGTAGGCCTGTTGTAAGGCAGGTCCTCACCAGACATCACCGGCAACAATGTTGTCTATGGCCACAAACCCACCATCGCTGGACAAGACAGGACTGGCAAAAAGTGCTCTTCACTGACGAGTCACGGTATTGTCTCACCAGGGGTGATGGTCGGATTCGCGTTTATCGTCAAAGGAATGAGCTTTATACCGAGGCCTGTACTCTGGAGCGGGATCGATTTGGAGGTGGAGGGTCCGTCATGGTCTGGGGTGGTATGTCACAGCATCATCGGACTAAGCTTGTTGTAATTGGAGGCAATCTCAACACTGTGCATTACATGGAAGACATCCTCCTCCCTCATGTGATAACCTTCCTGCAGGCTCATCCTGACATGACCCTCCAGCATGACAATGCCACCAGCCATACTGCTCGTTCTGTGCGTGATTTCCTGCAATACAGGAATATCAGTGTTCTGCCATGGCCAACGAAGAGCCCGGATCTCAATCCCATTGAGCACGTCTGGGACCTGTTGGATCGGAGGGTGAGGGCTAAGGCCATTCCCCCACAGAAATGTAGTTTACTGCAGTATTTATAGTTTATAGTATATGTTGATCATCATGACCTGCTTACATTTGTACTCTCATTTCTGTTATAGACAGGCTTCTATAGAAAACTTTCAGAAGGGACATAGATAGGATTAGCGAACTCACAAACAAACCCTAAAAGTCTACTAAAAAAGGCTTCACTGATCACTTGTGAACTTGGCATTAACAAAAATGAGCTCAGTGGGGAATCGGAGATTCCCTGTTTTGTGATCTGTTACCTACCTCAACACCCTGGGTTTCATTAAATAGGCCTTAGCGAAAAAAAGAAACATTGCACATTTAATTAAACTGACACATTTGGTGATGTTCCAGTTCATTGGCACAAAACCTGTGTCAGATCCCAATTCGTTTGTTGTCTGTGGCTTGCATTGCACAAGTGGTGGTCGCCTAAATTCACTGTGGTAGGCAAGGGGTAATATAGGCTAGCATATGAATGGTGGATTAATAGCCCAGCCTATGAATTAACTTCTAGTTTATACATCTCTGTCATCACTAATCCCCTCTTGTGCAATTCATGCATCTCCCAAAAGTAGTAATAAAGTTTGGTCACTTATTTTGAGAAATTGTAATATACATTTTTGGAAAGAAGCACCTTGCTTTTGCTTGCTGTACTTAAAATAGGCTACAACATTCACAATAAACTGGCAGGAAAGTTTGAATGGCGATAGCTTCTATGGTGTGATATGATCACATTGGCTGGTAGTAAAAATGCTTACAATCAAATTTGTGAATTAAGTTAGGACATTTTCCTATCAGTCTAATTTGCATAAACATTGAGATTGGAGGATAGCTGTGAGGGTTATCATATAATTAATGATAGACTGTTCCTATTTGAAGATTTCCAAAAGGCCAATCTCTTTTGCATGACAAGGAGTGGAATGTTTGCTAAAGAGACTGGCATTCAGGCTATAGGTAGGTAGAACTGGGGGGTCTGAACGGATAGTTCAGAGCTTCTGCTCCCTTCAGGTAACACAATATATGGTGTATACTTGGCATATAGGTTTCTCACTTATGGGTGGCACAAATTGCGATATGGAGGAGGGAAATGGGCAGTGTATATACAAATTAAATACGGTGTTTTAGCAAACTGTAGTTTTTTTGAGGACATTACTGTAGTATTGACTATGTTCTACAGTATAGAAAACATTCTATAAGTAAGAACTACACATGATCGAGGGATACTACAGTGTGTGGTATAGTATTCTACAGTGAACTACAGTTTACTATAGAATTCTATTGTAAGTACTGTAGTACTCTAAAGTAAACTGTAGTATTTTTTTCATGTGGGAATTTACACCTGTGTGTTGTCTGCATAGCAGTTGGATTGGACACTGTGCTGTCGGAAGATCTGGCCAAGTGGGAGCATGTAGAGAAAAAAGAGCATACTGTATGTCCTAACACCGACCCTTGTGGGACACCACAGGTTATAGTAGACTCCTCTGATCTTGCCTCACCAAGGGTGATGTACAGCTTGCAGTTAGAGAGGTAGGAGGTGAACCAGTTTATGTCAGTCCCACAGATCTGAGGGAATTTGAGGCACTGTAATAGCTGGGTTGGGGAGGGATTAAGGGATTACAAGAAAACAGTAACTAATGCGTTACGTTACCAGCAAAAATATTGTAATCAGATTGCAGATACTTTTGAAAAACTAGATGATTACTTCGAGGATTACTTTTAAATTCAGAAAGGATGTTTGTGAAAAAAAGTATTTGACACCTCTGTTTTCTCAATGACATTCAAATCAGCATTGAAAAAAGGAGCAAGTTTAAATTTGCTCCACCTGAGCGAGTCTGACCACAAGTCAGAGACCACTATGATGACACACCAAATATTTTTGATGGATCGTGGAAAAGAGCAGGAATAGGCTTTTGTAGGCTACAGTCCAAGCTATGTCTTCCAATGTGTGACTGCTGTCGGCATTCAAAGATTATCCAACTTGAAAAAATGCTTGGAGGTAGGGATGACAGCAGTGGTGTAGTCTATGGTGATACGGATATCACTTATTATTGATATCTACATTGTGCATTGATGTGAATCACACTGCTGCTCTCTCATTTAGCTATTTGCGCTTTACAGATTGTGATTGTTGTGGATGGCTGTTCACAAATCTAAATGTGTATTTGAACCCAATAATGGATGAATTTGATATGTTTAAGCTGCCTATCAATCATTGTTTTTGAAACCAGTGGACAGCCAGTGAAAAATGTGCTCTTGCAACAGTTGCATAGTGCGGATCCCAGCCTATGGAATAAAAGTGGTGCTTTTATTGCTCAATTTAATTCATGCTGATAAAAAAAATCCATAGGCCTAATGGACCCATGCTAAAACTCACACACTTTTGATAGACTTAAAGGGGCAATCTGCAGTTGCTACATCAATTTTTGGACTTATAAATATACATATATATACATTGATTCTTGAAGAATAGAACTTAATAAATGCCTCATGAGCTTAGTTCAACTGTCACACTCCATGAGAACACAAAATATAAGCTTGTTTTTTTCTCCAATGTTTGTAAACATTGTAAACGTAAACAAACACGTAAAGCCTCATAACATGGTTAACTTCTTAGGGAGCGGCTCCCGAGGTGACGGTTTTGGAGAGTCTGGCATGCCCAAAGTAAAATGCATGCCACTCAGGCCCAGAAAATAGGATATGCACACAATTAGTACTATTGGATAGGAAACACTCTGAAGTTTCTAAGAGTGTTAAAATAATGTATGTGAGTATAACAGAAGTGATATAGCAGGCGAAAACCCAAGGAAAATCAATCCGGATTTGCATTTTTTTTGGTAAATGAGCATCTTCTCCATTGTGCCTATTGCATACAATCTTATGTAGGACTGAGACTGCAGTACCTATGGCTTCCACTAGATGTCAGCAGTCAACAGTCAAAGACTGGGAATTCTAAGGAGGATACCAAAAGGATACATAAAAAATGATGTTTGATTTGTTTGTAGAAAATGTATAGGTATAATTTGAACGTGTTCTCTTCACGGTTCAATGGGCGACTCAACGGTAGCGCCCCACTGCTCCCTAAGTAGTTTTAAAACAATAATTTTTATATCAGAGATGGTCAGTCCTTGCATCCATAGCTCTAGTAATCTGAGAGGGGTTACATTTCTCCAATCCCATCCCTCTGCTTTTTACCAAAACAGAGGCGGGGTACCCATTTTGTTATTGTTTCATCTGTGGATTTTCATTTAAACAGCTGCATATTATCAAGATATCAGTGTCACCAACAAAAAGGTCAACAATAGGCCTATAGCAAATGCAGCATATGGCATTCATTTTTCGCATGTAAATAGCACTTTTCAGTATGCCATTCCATGAGCGGAGCATTTATTTGTCAACTTGAATCAATGAGCCTAATCAGTCCTCCATGACACAAAATCATAAACAACAGAGTAAGACTGGCTAATAAGTCCTTAGTTTTGGAGTTATGCTCAGGTAAAACAATTTGGCCAATCTATACTTCCAGATTTCCAAGTCCTATTCTTGAAGATCAAGGGGTATAACATTTATTGTAATGACTGGAATTCTGATAGACTTTGGTTTTTAATGTAAAGATATAATTTAATGGTATTATTGCATGTAGTAGAAAGCAATGGGTTAGAAGAAGATTACATAACCAATCCATGAAGTAACATTTAACTAGGCAAGTCAGTTAAGAACAAATTCGATTTACAATGACGGCCTACCCCAGCCCAACCCGGACGATGCTGGGCCAATTGTGCGCCACCCAATGGGACTCTCAATCATGTCTGGTTGTGATATAGCCTGGAATCTAACCAGGGTCTGTAGTGTCGCCTCTAGTACTGAGATGCAGTGCCTTAAACCACTGCACCACTCAGGAGTAGATGTCGTTCAATTGGTAACATACATTTTTGTCTTCTTCTACTGCCTCTTAATTGGAAAGTAAAAGTAACTGAATGGAATCAGATTACATTACTGAGTTTGGGTAATCCAAAAATTACATTACTGATTACAATTTTGGAAAGGTACAGTTGCTAGTGAAAGTATTCACCCCCCTTGGCATTTTTATTATTTTGTTGCCTTACAACCCGGAATGAAAAATTATTTTTTGGAGGTTTGTATTATTTGATTTACACAACATGTCTACCACTTTGAAGATGCAAAATATATTTTATTGTGAAACAAACAAGAAATAAGACAACCCCCAAAGTCAATACTTTGTTAGAGACAACTTTTGCAGGAATTACAGCTGAAAGTCTCTTGGGGTATGTCCCTATAAGCTTGGCACATCTAGCCACTGTGATTTTTGCCCATTCTTCAAGGCAAAACTTATCCAGCTCCTTCAAGTTGGATGGGTTCTGCTGGTGTACAGCAATCTTTAAGTCATACCACAGATTCTCAATTGGATTGAGGTCTGGGCTTTGACTAGGCCATTCCAAGACATTTAAATGTTTCCCCTTAAAACTTCTTCGGGATCGATGTCCCTTCCACGGGACGGTTGAGCTAGCGTAGGCTAATGCGATTAGCATGAAGTCGTAAATAACAAGAACATTTCCCAGGACATAGACATATCTGATATTAGCAGAAAGCTTAAATTCTTGGTAATCTAACTGCACTTTCCAATTTACAGTAGCTATTACAGTGAAATAATACCATGCGATTGTTTGAGGAGAGTGCACAATTTTGAACATAAAAAGTTATTAATAAACAAATGAGGCATATTTGGTCTAGATACAAAATGTTGAACAGAAATGCAATGGTTCATTGGATCAGTCTAAAACGTTGCACATACACATACTATTGGCCAAAATGCACCATCCATAATTCCTTCAATTCTGACCAGTTTCCCAGTCCCTGCCGATGAAAAGCATCCCCACAGCATGATGCTGCCACCATCATGCTTCACTATAGAGATGTTGTTCTAGGGAGGATTAGATGTTGGGTTTACTCCAAACATTTTCCTTGATGGGCAAAAAGCTCAATTTTAGTCTCATCTGACCAGAGTACCTTATTCCATATGTTTGGGGAGTCTCCCACATGCCTTTTGGCGAACACCAAACGTGTTTGCTTTGTTTTTTTCTTTAAGCAATGGCTTTTTTCTGGCCATTCTTCCATAAAGCCCAGCTTTGTGGAGTGTACGGCTTAAAGTTGTCCTATGGACAGATACTCCAATCTCCGCTGTGGAGCTTTGCAGCTCCTTCAGGGTTATCTTTGGTCTCTTTGTTGCCGCTCTGATTAATGCCCTCCTTGCCTGGTCCGTGGGATTTGGTGGGTGGCCCTCTCTTGGCAGGTTTGTTGTGGTGCCATATTCTTACAATTTTTTAATAATGGATTTAACGGTGCTCCGTGGGATTTTCTAAGTTTCAGATCTTTTTTTATAACCCAACCCTGGTCGGTACTGCACAACGTTTGCTCCTTGGTCTTCATGGTGGTGCTTGCTTGGTGGTGGCCATTGTTTAGTGGCCTTTCAGAACAGGTGCATCTATACTGAGATCATGTGACAGATCATGTGACACTTAGATTGCACACAGGAGGACTTTATTTAATGAATTATATGACTTCTGGAGGTAATTGGTTGCAGCAGATCTTATTTAGGGGATTCATAGCATAGTCACGCACCACTTTTCAGTTTTACATTTTTTGAAACAAGTAATTTTTTTCATTTCACTTCACCAATTTGGACTATTTTGTGTATGTCCATTACATGAAATCCAAATAAAAATCTATTTAAATTACAGGTTGTAATGCAACAAAATAGGAAAAACGCCAAAGGGGATAAATACTTTTAAAAGGCTCTGTAACTAGTAACTGTAACGGATTACATTTTTAAAGTAACCTACCCAACCCTGTGCAATAGAATGGTGTGATCTACTGTGTTAAAATCAGGACTGAGGTCAAGAAGAATCAGGATGGTGGGGGATCCCGTATCTGCAGCAATGAACAGGTCATTCAAAACCATCACTGTGCATGGGCCTAAAGCCAGACTGGAGAGCCTCCTAAAGCTGGTTAGAGCTGAGGTGTGAGTGAAGCTGAGTTGCCACTATCTTCTCCAGGACTTTAAGATGAAAATGGGAGGTTGGAAATAAGCCTGTAATTTGAAAGGATTTTGAACAGTGACGGTACCTGCCCAATGTGGAGGGACTTGTTGAACAGGTTGGTTAGAAACTGAATGAGAGCAGCTGAGGATGTCTTGAACAGTGATGTAGGAATAGGCTTGGGGGGGGGCACTATTAATATATATTTTTTGCTAACAAACAGCAGGTGAGACCAGAAAAAAATCCTACAATGTGATTTTCTGGATTTCTTTTTCTCATTTCGTCTAAGTGCATGTTTAGTTTTTTTCCCTGGCACTACACAGCTAATTAAAGTAAAATAAGCTTGATGTTGAGTTTGTTATTTGAATCAGTTATGGTTGAGATTGGGGTTGGAGGATACAATCTTTTGACGCAAGGTGTTGATTTTAACTTTTAACTCAGCATTTCGGTTGCATTGTTCGATAGTTGCTTTGGGAGGGCCAGAATCTGTTGAGTGGAGGAGACGACTGATGGTGGAAAACAAGGTCCTGGGATTTCATCGGCTATTGTCTATCATGGCAGAGTATAAGGTGGAGCGGGCTGCTTTTAGTGCTTTGAAATAACATGTCTGGTGGTCATTATAGGCCAGTTAGGCCAGAACCTTTCCACTTTTAAGACCAAGAATCTGACCAAGAATCAAATATGTGCATGTTTACCCTCCAGTTCTTTCTGGAGATTGTTGGAGACCTACTTGGAGACCTACTGTCCTGTAGGTTTTCAGTCCAATCCCCAACTCAACATACCTGATTCAGTTAATTAAGGTCTTAGTGAGACGCAAATGTTGTCTTTACCAGGCTGTATCACATCCGGACGTGATTGGGAGTCCCATAGGGCAACGCACAATTGGCCCAGCGTCGTCAGGGTTTGGCCTATATGAATCCTACTTATCTCCTGAAGATTTCACGTTTCCTTTCTTACTGTGCCACCAAATGTTTGCATAATACTGGTAAAGTTGCCAGGTTGTTAGAATGGCTGCACAATATGGGTAAAAAAAACAAATAGTGATTTGTCTTGCGATATAGATATGAACTGTTGGAATCGCAGAAATGATGGGGCCATACTTGTGAACATCGGCAACCATTTAAATTTAAACTGTTTCTACGGCTCAAAATGCATACAAGCCAATTCAAATTGTTGATTTACTTGCACGGGATACAACTCTAAATTGTAGCTGGTCAATGTTAGTCCTATGCTAATCTCACCAGGGGGCAGTGATTATATCCTGCAACAAATTCTTCATCACCCTATGAAAAATCTTTATATCCACCAACCAATAAGTCAACCTTGGCTGCTAGAGTGATATTTTAAACCTTCAAATTCAAGGCTTAGTTTTGTTCCATTGGTCTATAATAAAATGTTGTTTGCCAATATTGCATTGATGCATCCTTCACTAGGCTAGAAAACATTTTAACATTTTTACATACAGTGGGGCAAAAAAGTATTTAGTCAGCCACCAATTGTGCAAGTTCTCTCACTTAAAAAGATGAGAGAGGCCTGTAATTTTCATCATAGGTACACTTCAACTATGACAGACAAAATGAGGAAAAAAAAATCCAGAAAATCACATTGTAGGATTTTTAATGAATTTATTTGCAAATTATGGTGGAAAATAAGTATTTGGTCACATACAAACAAGCAAGATTTCTGGCTCTCACAGACCTGTAACTTCTTCTTTAAGAGGCTCCTCTGTCCTCCACTCGTTACCTGTATTAATGGCACCTGTTTGAACTTGTTATCAGTATAAAAGACACCTGTCCACAACCTCAAACAGTCACACTCCAAACTCCACTATGGCCAAGACCAAAAAGCTGTCAAAGGACACCAGAAACAAAATTGTAGACCTGCACCAGGTTGGGAAGACTGAATCTGCAATAGGTAAGCAGCTTGGTTTGAAGAAATCAACTGTGGGAGCAATGATTAGGAAATGGAAGACATACAAGACCACTGATAATCTTCCTCGATCTGGGGCTCCACGCAAGATCTCACCCCGTGGGGTCAAAATGATCACAAGAACGGTGAGCAAAATTCCCAGAACCACACGGGGGGACCTAGTGAATGACCTGCAGAGAGCTGGGACCAAAGTAACAAAGCCTACCATCAGTAACACACTACGCCGCCAGGGACTCAAATCCTGCAGTGCCAGACGTGTCCCCCTGCTTAAGCCAGTACATGTTCAGGCCCGTCTGAAGTTTGCTAGAGAGCATTTGGAGATCTGCATGGAGGAATGGGCCAAAATACCAGCAACAGTGTGTGAAAACCTTGTGAAGACTTACAGAAAACGTTTGACCTCTGTCACTGCCAACAAAGGGTATATAACAAAGTATTGAGATAAACTTTTGTTATTGACCAAATACTTATTTTCCACCATAATTTGCAAATAAATAAATTAAAAATCCTACAATGTGATTTTCTGGATTTCTTTTACTCATTTCGTCTGTCATAGTTGAAGTGTACCTATGATGAAAATTACAAACCTCTCTCATCTTAAGTTGGAGAACTTGCACAATTGGTGGCTGACTAAATACTTTTTTGCCCCACTGTATATGACACATTTTTGTTTGCTTTTATAGAAGAAAGAGATAAATGAGGTCCTGACAACGCTGTGATATTGCCAAGAAGCAGAGCTTTTGATGACTATGCAACACTTGTATATTGATGAATGTTTAATAATTCAACTTTTGGATTTTGAATTTGGCGCCTTGCATTTCACCGGGTAGTGTCGGGAGCTAGCGCCCCAAGACTCCCTAAGTAGTTAATCCTTGGGAGAAATTTTCAAACGCCTGAAGTTACCACGTTCATCGGTATAAACAATAGTACGCAAGTGTAAACACCATGGGACCACACAGCCGTCATACCGCTCAGGAAGGAGACGCGTTCTGTCTCCTAGAGATGAACTTACTTTGGTGCAAAAGTGAAAATCAATCCTAGAACAACAGCAAAGGACCTTGTGAAGATGCTGGAGGAAACAGGTACAAAATTGTCTATATCCACAGTAAAACGAGTCCTATATCGACATAACCTGAAAGGCCATTTAGCAAGGAAGAAGCCACTGCTCCAAAATCGCCATAAAAAAATTCCAGACTATGGTTTGCAACTGCACATGGGGACAAATATTGTACTTTTTGGAGAAATGTCCTCTGGTCTGATGAAACAAAAATAAAACTGTTTGGCCATAATGACCATCGTTATGTTTGGAGGAAAAATGTGGAGGTTTGCAAGCCGAAGAACACCATCCCAACTGTGAAGCACGGGGGTGGCAGTATCGTGTTGTGGGGGTGCTTTGCTGCAGGAGGGACTGGTCTAAAGACATCCATCAGAAAGTTAAAGCTTGGTCGCAAATGGATCTTCCAAATGGACATTGACCCTAAACATACTTCCAAAGTTGTGGCAAAATGGCTTAAGGACAACAAAGGCAAGGTATTGGAGTGGCCATCGCAAAGCCCTGACCTCAATCCACATAAATTTCTGGGCAGAACTGAAAAAACATGTGCGAGCAAGGATCCTACAAACTTGATTCAGTTGCACAAGCTCTGTCAGGAGGAATGGACCAAAATTCACCCAACGTATTGTGGGAAGCTTGTGGAAGGCTACCCGAAACGTTTAACCCAAGTTAAACAATTTAATGGCAATGCTGCCAAATACTAATTGAGTGTATGTAAACTTCTGACCAACTGGGAATGTGATGAAAGAAATAAAAGCTGAAATAAATCATTCTCTCTACTATTATTCTGACATTTCACATTCGTAAAATGAAGTGGTGATCCTAAATGACCTAATACAGGGAATTTTTACTAGGATTAAATGTCAGAAATTGTGAAACTGAGTTTAAATGTCTTTGGCTAAGGTGTTGTCACGATCTTCAAGAGGGACGGACCGAGACGCAGCGATGCTTCCAGTATACATATTTATTTCTTACACGTAACTGGGAAAAAAATGAACAGAACAAACGAAGATCTTAACGACGAACATAACATTGATAAACACGTACGCTATGAATAAACAAACACCCACAAAACCTTAGTGAAAACTACAAACATATATATGGTTCCCAATTAGAGGTAACGACACTCAGCTGCCTCTAATTGGGAACCATTAACCCAACATAGAAAACAACAACCTAGAACAGAAAAAACCCTACACCAAAACCGAAACTAAACTCGCCAGCCTGTCAACTCAGGCCTGGACGTGACAGTACCCCCCCCCCCAAAGGCGCGGACTCCGACCGCGCATAAAGTCCATTGGGGGGGTCTTCGGGTGGGTCTCTTTTGTCCAAGGTGGCAGCTCCGGTGCTGGCCGTGCTGGGCCGAGGTCACGCACCAGAGGCCCTGGGCTAGTAGCCGGAACAGTTCGTGCTAGACTCACGAAGCGCACAGGGGACCTGGTGCATGAAGCAGGCTGTGCTGGACTAGCGATGCGCTCAGGGGACCTGGTGTGGGGAGTAGGAGCAGGCTGTGCTGGACTCGCGATGCGCACAGGGGACCTGGTGCGGGGAGCAGGAACAGGCTGAGCTGGACTCGCGATGTGCACAGGGGACCTGGTGCGAGGAGCAGGAACAGGCTGTGCTGGACTCGCGATGCGCTCAGGGGACCTGGTGCGGGGAGCAGGAACAGGCTGAGCTGGACTCGCGATGTGCACAGGGGACCTGGTGCGGGGAGTAGGAGCAGGCTGTGCTGGACTCGCGATGCGCTCAGGGGACCTGGTGCGGGGAGCAGGAACAGGCTGTGCTGGACTCGCGATGCGCTCAGGGGACCTGGTGCGGGGAGCAGGAACAGGCTGTGCTGGACTCGCGATGTGCACAGGGGATCTGGTGCGAGTAGCAGGAACAGGCTGTGCTGGACTCACAATGCACACAGGAACTCTGGTGCGGGGAGCAGGAACGGGCCGTATTGGAATCTCTATGCGCACTGGGACTCTGGTGCGGGGAGCAGGAACGGGCCATATTGAACTCTCTATGCGCACTGGGACTCTGGTGCGGGGAGCAGGAACGGGCCGTATTGGACTCTCTATGCGCACTGGGACTCTGGAGCGTGGAACAGGGACTGGACGTACTGGGCTCTCTATGCGTACAGGGGACCTGGTGCGCGGGCGACACCCTTCTCCCGGCTGTTCACTCACCCTCGCCTCACAGATGGTGGGAGCTGGAATGTCACGCACCTGGCTGTGGGCGCGAACCGGAGACACCGTATGCAGAGCCGGCGCAGGATATCTCGGTCCAAGAAGGTGCACTGGAGATTTAGCGTGCAGAGCCGGCACCACTCTACCAGGCAGCACACTCACCCTAGCCTGACAGATGAGTGGAGCTGGAATGTCGCGCACCGGGCTGTGGACACGCACCGGAGACACTGCACGCAGAACCGGTGCAGGATATCCTGGTCCAAGAAGGTGCACGGGAGACTTTGCGCGCAGAGCCGGCACCACTCTTCCAGGCTGCACACTCTCCCTAGCCTGACAGATGAGTGGAGCTGGAATGTCGCGCACCGGCCTATGAATGCGCACTAGAGACACCGTGTGCAATACTGCATAGCACGGCGTCTTACCAGTGCGACGCTCCCTCCAACGCTCCCTCTAAAGAGCACGAGGAGTTGGCTCAGGAGTCCACCCTGAACCGGCCAAACTCCCCGTGCTGCCGGGCTTTCTAGCCAGGCGTGTTCCAGCATATCTCTCCTTATCGGGTGTCCATGCTCCGTATTTCTCCTCGTATTATCGCCGCTCCGCCGCCGCTGCTTCCAGCTCCTCCTTAGGGCGGCGATACTCCCCAGGCTGGGTCCAGGGTCCCTCTCTAAAAAAATCCTCCTCCCAGGTCCAGAACTCCCGGTTCTCTCGCTGCTTGGTCCTTTGTTGGTGGGTTATTCTGTCACGATCTTCAAGAGGGACGGACCGAGACGCAGCGATGCTTCCAGTATACATATTTATTTCTTACACGTAACTGGGAAAATAATGAACAAAACAAACGAAGATCGTAACGACGAACATAACATAGATAATTAGGGATGGGTGGTGCGCTAGCGCCCCAATCCCGACACTACCAGGTGAAATGCAAGACAAAATCCAAAAGTTGAATTATCAAAAATGCACCAATATACAAGTGTTTCATACTCATCAAAAGCTCTGCTTCTTGGCAATATCACAGCATTGTCGGATTTCAAAAAGGCTTTACGGCGAAAGCACTACATTTGATTGTTTGAGGGTAGCACCTTCAATATTTTCCATAACCATGAAATCTTTAGCCAGCGCGGTCGATAGAAAAGGCATTTCACAGGGAAAACCTGTGCCTTACCTTTTGTAGAACTTCTGCAGAGGGCTTCCTAAGTGTCCAACGAAGACAATCCATGGGTATTTGGTTAGAAAAAGTAATTTATTATATCCTTAAATCTCAGTTTGGTTGGCACCTTGTGTTCAGAAAATCCAACGTGAAGTGAACGCGTTCATTTAAACCTATACACTTTACCTCAACAAAGCAAAAACCAATTAAAATGCAACCTTAGCTTATCTTTTATGAATAAAAGTGATAATCTTTCACTTGGATGGTCACCTAAACGTTATATAAGTCAAATAAAGTGGACCGCTCAGCCAAGCGTGCGCCCAAAAACGTGCAACTGAAAAATAGCTCCCCTGACTAAAACCACTGCCGATTGAACACAATGGTTCCGATTTCCATTAAACTTTACCTATACACTGCTGACATCCAGTGGAAGCAATAGGTACTACATTCAGTGTCCTGATATAAATACTTTTCAATAGGCAGTCTCTCTAAGTGAGCCATAAACCACCAGAATGAAATTTCCGGATGGAATTTTCTCTGGTTTTTGCCTGCTAAATGAGTTCTATTACACTCACAGACAAAATGTTAACACTTTTGGAAACCTCAGAGTGTTTCCTATCCAATAGTACTAATTATGTGCCTATCCTATTTTCTGAGCCTGAGTGGAAAGCATTTTACTTTAGGCACGCCAGACTCCCTAAAACCGACCCCTCAGCTGCTCATCCCCAACAAGATAAACACTTACGCTATGAATAAACAAACACCCACAAAACCCTAGTGAAAACTACAAACATATATATGGTTCCCAATTAGAGGTAACGACACTCAGCTGCCTCTAATTGGGAACCATTAACCCAACATAGAAAACAACAACCTAGAACAGAAAAAACCCTACACCAAAACCGAAACTAAACTCGCCAGCCTGCCAACTCAGGCCTGGACGTGACAGGTGTATGTAAACTTCCAACTTCAACTGTGTATATATATATATATATATATATATGTCACATGCTTTGTAAACAGTAGGTGTGGACTGACAGTAAAATTCTTACTTAAGGGCCCTTCCCAACAATCCAGAGAGAAAGTAAATAGAGAAATAAAATAAAAGTATAACACATATTAATAAAAGTAATAATAGATACAGGATGAGTAACAATAACTTGGCTATATACAAGGGTACCAGTACTGAGTCGATGTGCAGGGGTACGAGGTAGTTGAGGTATATATGTACATATAGTAACTATGAATAAAGTGATAGATAGTAAACAGTAGCAGCAGCATATGTGGTGAGTCAAAAAAGTTAGTGCAAAAAGGGTCAATGCAGATGGTCTGGTTAGCTATTTGGTTAACTATTGAATTAACTATTTATCAGTCTCATGGCTTGAGGGTAGAAGCTGTTCATGGTACTGTTGATTCCAGACTTGATGCATCGGTACTGCAACATGCTGATCTATACCACCACTGATTGTAACCTGTATTAGAGCAAACGTTCGCTTTGCATAAGCTAATGCATTTAACTAAATGGCATTTAGGTAGACAGCTAGCTAGTTAGTAATTAGCATTATGTTAGGCACTTGCCAGCTTCCTTAACTCGCGTTTTGCAAAGAGCAAAATACCAAATTGTTATTTTTGAACTACTCTTTTTACTGACTCGTGAGTCATGATTCGTTTTTGAGAGTGAATCGTCCATTTGTGTAGTTTGTTTGACCTGCTGGATTTATACACGCTCCTCCGGCTCAGTGCCTCCAGAGACATGCTCCGACCAACAACTGGCTGTCATATATGCACGCAGGAAAATAGATCATGCGGCACACAGCACAGAGAAGAAAAATCTATGTTTAGAACTGATAATTGATCGTGTGGTTCAATAGTTAATTCAATTACTTGATTATTGAATATTGTGATGGACACATTTTAAAGACCCACAACTTATATAGCCTCTGCTCAACAAACTCGAACTTGAAAACAAATCGTTGGGGGGGGATGCAGTTTGCGAATGATATTGTGCTTATCACCCACAAGGCAGTCAAGCAAAATCCATTCTGGCCAAGAGTTGTTCATAATATAGTCTGGTTGTGGACACAACTAGACCTCGTTTCAAATGTTTCAAGAAATAATATTATTTGTATGCCTAGCAATCAACTTATGTGACCGACCGTATTGATTAGGTCTTATAAAGCAACATTTGAAATTTTGTTTTTTTACAATGGATAAAAGTAGAGACTCAGAACAAAAAAATTGTATACCATACACAACAGTTGAGGAACAATGGGTAAGTAATTCTGCTTTGAAAGTTGATAAACCTTTAACCCCACTTTTGAGAAAATGGCCCTTAAATGTTTTAGAACACCTACTGGAGAACTGTTCTTTGTTTACACCCATTCAGCATCATTCACACCCTCTTAAGCCTTAGCCCCACCCATCTTTTTAAGGATTCACATGTGAAGCCATGTGCTAAACAGTGAGTATGGTAGTGTACTAAACAAACAAAGATTTCAAGACTAAAGGATGATTTATACTATGTCTATTGACATGTCTGTATACAGTCGTCACAGTGATATCATGAACATTCTATTGTAGTCTGACATCAAGCTTGTCATTGTCATTATGAAAAAGTAGTAACCCAAAAATGACATAAGCAGCCTGGTGGTCCAAAATAGAATAACTGGTGCATTTTAAATCCAATAAACCCATCTGTTTAAAAATGCATTTAATATACAGTGTCTTCGGAAAGTATTCAGAAACCCTTGACTTTTTGCACATTTTGTTACATTACAGCCTTGTTCTAAAATGGATTTTAAAAATAATCCACAACAATCTACACACAATATCCCATAGTGCCAAAGTGAAAACAGATTTATAGAAATGTTTGTACATTTATTAAAAATAAATACAGAAATACATTATTTACATAAATATTCAGACCCTTTGCTATGAGACTCGAAATTGAGCTCAGGTGCATCCTGTTTCTATTGATCATCCTTGAGATGTTTCTACTTCTTGATTGGAGTCCACCTGTGGTAAATTCAATTGATTGGACATGATTTGGAAAGGCACATACCTGTCTATATAAGGTTCTACAGTTGACAGTGCATGTTAGAGCAAAAACCAAACCATGAGGTCGAAGGAATTGTCCGTAGTGCTCCCAGACAGGATTGTGCCGTGGTACAGTTCTGGGGAAGGGTAGCAATACAATTATTCAGCATTGAAGGTTCCAAAAAACACAGTGGCCTCCATCATTCTTAAATGGAAAAAGTTTGGAACCACCAAGACTCTTCCTATAGCTGGCTGCCTGGCCAAACTGAGAAATCAAGAGAGATTGGCCTTGGTCAGGGAGGTTACCAAGAACCCGATGGTCCTCCTGACAGAGCTCTAGAGTTCCTCTGTGGAGATGGGATAACCTCCCAGAAGGACAACCATCTCTGCAGCGCTCCACCAATCAGGCCTTTATGGTAGTGTGGCCAAACGGAAGCCACTCAGTAAAAGGCACATGACAGCCCACTTAAAGTTTGCCAAAAGACACCTAAAGAATCTCTGGTCTGATGAAACCAAGATTGAACCATTTGGCCTGAATGCCAAGTGTCACATCTAGAGGAAACCTGGCACCATCCCTACGGTGAAGCATGGTGGTGGCAGCATCATGCCGTTGGAATATTTTTCAAAGGCAGGGACTGGGAGACTAGTCAGGATCGAGTTAAAGGTAGACGGAGCAAAGTACAATGAGATCCTTGATGTAAACCTGCCCCTGAGTGCTCAGGACCTCAGACTGGGGTGAAGGTTCAACTTACAACAGGACAACGACCCTAAGCACACAGCCAAGACAACGCAGGAGTGGCTTCAGGACAAGTCTATGAATGTCCTTGAGTGGGCCAGCCAGAGCCCGGACTTGAACCCGATCGAACACAAAAAAATAGCTGTGCTGCAATGCTCCCCATCCAACCTGACAGAGCTTGAGAGGATCTGCAGAGAAGAATGGGAGAAACTCCCCAAATGCAGGTGTGCCAAGTTTGTAGCATCATACCCAAGAAGACTTGAGGCTGCAATCGCTGTCAAAGGTGCTTCAACAAAGTACTGAGTAAAGGGTCTGAATACTTAAAGTACCAGTCAAAAGTTTGGACACACCTACTAATTCAAGGGTTTTCTTTTATTTAATATTTTCTACATTGTAGAATAATAGCGAAGACTTCAAAACTACCAAATTAAGGAAACATGTAGTAACCAAAAATGGGTAAAACATATATATTTTATATGCATGTTTTTCATTTTTAATAAATTAGCAAAAACGTCAGTTTTGAGTTGTGTCATTATGGGGTATTGTCTGTAGATTGATGAGAGGAAAAACAATGTAATACATTTTAGCATAAGACTGTAACGTAACAAAATGTGGAAAAAGTCAAGGGGTCTGAATACATTCTAAAGGCACTGCATTTCAATCTAGCAAACCCGGCAACTAAAAGCAACTTTCTAAACAATGTTTTGGTTTGTTTCTACCTTGTTAGCTAGCTGGCTAACTTTCAGGTCAAATAATGACCATATCATATAGCTGACAACATCTTAACTTTTGCTAATTTGCTAAAGTGTATTTGTCACATGCACAAGATACAGAAGGTGTAAAATGTATATGAAATGTTTACTTGCATAGTGGAGTCTTTTGTTTAGACATGTAGCTAGCTAGCAAAACAATTAACCATAATCCCAACTCATAAGATTACTACCCTGCATTAATCTACAGGTAGTTAAAGCTAACCAACTAAATTCAATGTTAGCTAAGCTAGCTGACATTAGGCTATAACTAGCAACGCAAATGGCTTTGAGATACAAATAATATTACTGCACAGATCATATACGTAACGTTGCTAGCGAAATCAAATTTAGTTTGTCACATACACTGAATACAGCAGTTGTAGACCTTACTGTGAAATGCTTACTAACAAGCCCTTAACTCTATTTCTTGACCTGCAGTTTGGTTAAGAAAATATTTACTAAAGAAACGAAAGTATTTTTTTTAAATAACAAGAAAATAACATAACAATAAGGCTAAATACAGGGGGTACCGGTACCGTGTCAATGTGCAGGGGTACAGGTTAGTCAACGTAATTTGTAATTTGGGGGCATCAATGTAAATAGTCTGGGTGTCCATTTGATTTATTGATCAGCAGTCTAATGGCTTGGGGGTATAAGCTGTTAATAAGGAGCCTTTTGGTCCTAGACTTGGTGCTCCGGTACCGCTTGTCGTGCGGTAGCAGAGAGAGCAGTCTATGACTTGGATGACTGGACAAATTTTTGGGCCTTCCTCTGACACGGCCTAGTATATAGGTTTTGGATGTCAGGATTCTTGGCCCCAAGAATCCTGTACGCACTACCCTCTGTTGCGCCATACGGTCAGATGCCGAGCAGTTGCCATACCAGGCTGTGATGCAACTGTTCAGGATGCTCTTGACGGTGCAGCTGTAGAACTTTTTGAGGATCTGGGGACCCATGACAAAGCTTTTCAGTCTCCTGATGAGGAAAAGGTGTTAACGTGCCCTCTTCACAACTGTCTTGGTGTGTTTGGACCATAATAGTTTGTTGGTGATGTGGACACCAAAGAACTTGAAACTCTCGACCCACTCCACTTCGCCTTGTCGATGTTAATGGGGGCCTTTTGGCCACACAGTCGTGGGTGAACAGGGAGTACAGGAGGGGACTAAGCACGCACCCAGGGTTGAGGATCAGTGTGACAGATGTGTTGTTGCCTACCCTTTCCACCTGGGGGCAGCCCGTCAGGAAGTCCAGGATCCAGTTGCAGAGAGAGGTGTTTACTCCCAGGGTCCTTAGCTTAGTGATGAGCTTTGTGGGCACTATGGTATTGAATGCTGGGCTGTAGTCAATGAACAGCATTCTCACATAGGTGTTCCTTTTGTCCAGGTGGGAAAGGGCAGTGTGCAGTGTGATTGAGATTGCGTCATCTGTGGATCTGTTGAGGTGGTATGCGAAATGGAGTGGGTCTGGTGTTTCCAGCATGATGGTGTTTATGTGAGCCATGATCAGCCTTTCATATCACTTCATGGCTACCGACGTAATCATTCAGGCAGGTTACATGATGTGTGAATCTGTATACACACATCAAGTATAGTATTGAGATATGTGCACACTAACGTTAGCTAGCTAGCTAACAGTACAGTTTAACTTGCAATGAAGACGGCTTTCTGACAAAATTAGAAATATATAATATCGGAAAATGTAGCTAGCATTCTTACCTGTATATATAGATGAACGCTTCTCCCTCTCTGTCACAGATGCCCTTAGTTTGAAGATGTAATCCGGAGACAGGAGTTTTATACAAATGTCTGTGTTTTCTTTTCTGACAGGGTTGGTCCAACAAAGCCAAAGCCCCTGGATGGAAGTGCATAATATACAAGGATTTTATCAAAGCTACTAATGAGAACCTTGATGACCTCATACCTAGCTGGTGGGAATTCCGGTGCAGTACCCCACCAAGCTAGTGGCAGTGCTGGCAAAACTGGATGCAGTAACCCATGGGGGGAAGGGTCAGACTCGGTCAATCAGAGAGGAGGCAAATTATTGTGGCCCTGGCGGCACAGAATGATCAAATGATCTGACTGCACAGAGGTACCTGGGTGGAATGGGGATGGAACAACTGTGGAACAACTGTGAGTGTGTATGTTCTTTGACATAGACTGACCAGGTGAATGCAGGTGAAAGCTATGATCCCTTATTGATGTTACTTTTTAAATACACTTTAATCAGTGTTTATCAAGGGGGGGGAGACAGGTTAAAGAAGGATTGTTGAGACAATTGAGACATGGATTGTGTATGTGTGCCATTCAGAAGGTGAATGGGCAAGATAAAATATTGAAGTGCCTTTGAACAGGTTATGGTTGTAGGTGTTGGGGTTTTCAATTTCAACAGTTTCCCATGTGTATCAATAATTGTCCACCACCCAAAAGACATCAAGCCAACTTGACACAACTGTGGGAAGCTTTGGAGTCATAATAGGCCATCATCCCTGTGGAATGCTTTCGACACCTTGTAGAGTCCATGCCCCGACGAATAGAGTCTGTTCTGAGGGCAAACGGGGGTGCAACTCAACTTTAGGAAGTTCCTAATGTTTGGTATACTCAGTGTGTGTGTGCACGTGTGCACTTGTGTATGTGTGTTTGTAGGGTATAGGTGTTTGTGTGGGATGGGTAGGGTGTGTGTGTATGCATCCCACATCTGTTTCTATGGGGTGATGATGTTAGGGACACTATAGGATGGGTCACAAGCTGTAAAATAACATGAATAACAACTGCTTGCAATTTTTTTTTTCTACTGCCAGTCCTTGAAGGATCGGACCCTTTTTTTCAATTTTCACCTAAAACTAACTGCTTGTAGCTCAGGACCAGAAGCAAAGGCATGCATATTCTTACAGGAGGCACCGGTAAGGAAGCACTTTGAAGATTGTGGAAATGTGAAATGAATGTTGCATTTTTTTTTTTTTTATCAGCTTTGAAACAATATATGATTTAGCAATCTAGGCTCAATTTAGATTTTGACCACTAGATGGCTGCAATGTATGTGCAAAGTTTTAGACTGATCCAATGAACCATTGCATTTCTGTTCAAAACGTTGAATCAAGACTGCCCAAATGTGCACTCTCCTCAAACAATAGCATGGCATTCTGTCACTGTAATAGCTACTGTAAATTGGACAGTGCAGTTAGATTAACAAGAATTTCAGTTTTCTGCCTATATCAGATATGTCTATGTCCTGGGACATGTTCTTGTTACTTAAAATGTCATGCTAATCATATTAGCGCACGTTAGCTCAATCGTGCGCTAATATGATTTCTACCGATCCCGTAGAGATTAACAATCCTTTGAAGGAGTTGCCTGCATTATTACACATTTTATTTGTCCATTGTGGGAATGAATTAAGATATGCATTATCTTTTTTAATAACTATACTTAACAAAAATATTAACTCAACATGCAAGAATTTCATTGAGTTACAGTTCATATGAGGAAATCAGTCAATTTAAAGAAATGAATTAGGCCCTAATCTATGGATTTCACATGACTGGGAATACAGAGATGCATCTGCTGGTCAAAGAAAAAAATAAATAAATGGGCCTCACACTGGGACTCAGGATCTCATCACGCTATTTTTGTGCATTCACATTGCCATCGATAAAATTCAATTGTGTTCATTGTCCTTAGCTTATGACTGCCCATACCATAACCCCACCGCCATCATGGGGCAGTCTGTTCACAACGCTGACATCAGCAAATTGCTTGCCCACCCAACTCCATACAATTGGTCTGTGGTTGTAAGGCCGGTTGGACGTACTGCCAAATTTTAAAAAATTATATTGGAGGTGGCTTTGGTAGAAAAATGTACATTAAATTCTCTGGCAACAGCTTTGGTGGACACTCCCACAAAACTTGAGACATCTGTGGCATTGTGTTGTGTGACAAACTGCACATTTTAGAGTGGCCTTTATTGTCCCTAGCGCAAGGTGATCATGCTGTTTAGTCAGCTTGTTGATATACCGCACCTGTTAGATGGGTGGGTTATCTTGTCAAAGGAGAAATGCTCACTAACAGGGATGAAAACAAATGTGTTACTTTTTTTTTGAGAAATAAGGTTTTTGTGCCTATGAAAAATGTCTGGGATCTTTTATTTCAGCTCATGAAAATGGGACTAACACTTTACATGTTGCGTTTATATTTTTGTTATTACAACTTAGGCTGAAGCGTTACAAATGCGGTTGGCTGTTAATCTGGTTCTGTTCTGTAGGTGGCACTTTTTTTTCACTTTTCAAAGGATTGGTCTCAATCTCTATAAAGCCTAGTCACAGGGAATGACAACCCCCTGGGATGGTGGAAGGTTTTAGCGGGTGGAATAATTGGAGGTTTACTCAGTCGCAGCTACAGAATGCCTAACAGTGCGTATAGCTATATGGACCATCAATCATCATCTTACATTTTAATAGTAAGTTTACAAACATATATTATGGTAAGTATAATAGAAACGTGTATCTCATTATGGTAAATGGTGAAATAATTATAGCTAGTTATAATTGTGATGCCTTAGCAGATAATATGAAAAGACAGTCTTTACCTGGCTGAAATATAATTCATATATCTATTGTTTACAGGAAACTCATTCTACATTTTTAGATGAAGTTACGTGTAAAAAGGAATAGGGGGTCGATATACAGTACACTTCTCCCATGGGCTGTCGTGGATTTTATCTAAGGGAAGAGTGACTGCAGATTTTTTCAAACAACACTTTATTATAATATTTGCAAAAATGAAACAAATCAACCATCACCAAGAATGGCTCAGAGTTGAAAGCTTAACAAACATAGCCGGGGTCTCTGCTTTTATAGAGACAATACATACAACCCCTTTCGGTATATGTGGCAGTCAGAAGATAGTGTGTAAAAGGTAATTCATTGTCTGAGCAGACTTAAGACAGCCCGAGGGCTCAACCGTCTAACTGCATTAACACTATAATGTGCTCCTTCTGAAAGTTTCCATACATGTGACTTTCTGTAGATAGTAAACCCACGGGATGTCACATGCTGCAGCCGCACCCAAGCGGACCTTAGCTATACGCCCAGTCTAATGACTAAGTCCCACAAAGACAAGTTTGTATCAGGTTAGAAAAAACACTAGCATATAACAAGAGACAATTATTTAAACAGTAAAACAAGGGATAGCATGACTAATTATGTAATTTTCCACGATAGGGCAAAAAAAAGAAACTCAAAACAGGGTGATGATATTAATGAACAATAATTTTCATCCAAATGTGCAAACTGTCTAAACAGATCCGCAAGGAATGCTGTTGGACCATAAACAGATTTGTTTAATTCATCTAAATGGTCCAAATAACGATGAGCCATGCTACTTTGAAAATACAGTACCAGTCAAAAGTTTGGACACACCTACTCATTCAAGGGTTGTTCTTTATTTTTACTACACTGCTCAAAAAAATAAAGGGAACACTTAAACAACACAATGTAACTCCAAGTCAATCACACTTCTGTGAAATCAAACTGTCCACTTAGGAAGCAACACTGATTGACAATAAATTTCACATGCTGTTGTGCAAATGGAATAGACAACAGGTGGAAATTATAGGCAATTAGCAAGACACCCCCAATAAAAGAGTGGTTCTGAAGGTGGTGACCACAGACCACTTCTCAGTTCCTATGCTTCCTGGCTGATGTTTTGGTCACTTTTGAATGCTGGCGGTGCTTTCACTCTAGTGGTAGCATGAGACGGAGTCTACAACCCACACAAGTGGCTCAGGTAGTGCAGCTCATCCAGGATGGCACATCAATGCGAGCTGTGGCAAGAAGGTGACAGACGTGACAGAGTCTGGAGACGCCGTGGAGAACGTTCTGCTGCCTGCAACATCCTCCAGCATGACCGGTTTGGCGGTGGGTCAGTCATGGTGTGGGGTGGCATTTCTTTGGGGGCCGCACAGCCCTCCATGTGCTCGCCAGAGGTAGCCTGACTGCCATTAGGTACCGAGATGAGATCCTCAGACCCCTTGTGAGACCATATGCTGGTGCGGTTGGCCCTGGGTTCCTCCTAATGCAAGACAATGCTAGACCTCATGTGGCTGGAGTGTGTCAGCAGTTCCTGCAAGAGGAAGGCATTGATGCTAAGGACTGGCCCGCCCGTTCCCCAGACCTGAATCCAATTGAGCACATCTGGGACATCATGTCTCGCTCCATCCACCAACGCCACGTTGCACCACAGACTGTCCAGGAGTTGGCGGATGCTTTAGTCCATCTCTGGGAGGAGATCCCTCAGGAGACCATCCGCCACCTCATCAGGAGCATACCCAGGCGTTGTAGGGAGGTCATTCAGGCACGTGGATGCCACACACACTACTGAGCCTCATTTTGACTTGTTTTAAGGACATTACATCAAAGTTGGATCAGCCTGTAGTGTGGTTTTCCACTTTAATTTTGAGTGTGACTCCAAATCCAGACCTCCATGGGTTGATAAATTTGATATCCATAGATAATTTTTGTGTGATTTTGTTGTCAGCACATTCAACTATGTAAAGAAAAAAGTATTTAATAAGATTATTTCATTCATTCAGATCTATGATGCGTTATTTTAGTGTTCCCTTTATTTTTTTGAGCAGTGTATTTTCTTCATTGTAGAATAATAGTGACGACATCAAAACTATGAAATAACACATAGGGAATCATGTAATAACCAAAAAAGTGTTAAACAAATAAAACAGATTTGATGACAGATTTGCACACTCTTGACATTCTCTCAACCAGCTTCATGAGGTAGTCACCTGGAATGCATTTCAATTAACAGGTGTGCCTTGTTAAAAGTTGATTTGTGGAATTTCTTTCCTTCTTAATTTATTTGAGCCAATCAGTTGTGTTGTGACAAGGTAGGGGTGGTATACAGTAGATAGCCCTATTTGGTAAAAGAACAAGTCCATATTATATGCCCAAATTGTCAGACTCCGGTTACCCAAGTTACAGACTGTTTTCTCTGATACCACACAGGAAAGTGGTACCGGAGAGCCAAGTCTAGGACCAAAAGGCTCCTCAACAGCTTCTACCCCCAAGCCATAAGACTGCTGAACAATTCATAAAATCTCCACCGGACAATTTACATTGATCCCCCTCCCTTTTGTACACTGCTAACACTCTCTGTTTGTTTGTTACCTATGCTTAGTCACTTCGCCCCCACCTACATGTACAGATTACCTCAACTAGCCTGTACCCCCGCATACTTTTTTATTTTATTTTATTTCACCTTTATTTAACCAGGTAGGCCAGTTGAGAACAAGTTATCATTTACAACTGAGACCTGGCCAAGATAAAGCAAAGCAGTGCAACACAAACAACAGCACAGAGTTACACACACTGACTCTGTACCGGTGCCTCCTGTATATAGCCTCATTATTGTTATTCTTATTGTGTTACTTTTTATTATAACTTTTTATTTTAGTCTACTTGGTAAATATTCTCTTCCTCTTGAACTGCACTGTTGGTTCTACAGAGGGTTCTACATGGAATCCAAAATGGTTCTACCTGGAATCAAAAAGGGTTCTCCTGTGGCAAAAAAGATAGATACTGATATTGTCCGAGGAGACTATCATCAGGGTCTTCAATAGTTAACTCAGCCACAAATTCCTAAACCAAGCCTATTTCAAAATTTCACTGGACCCTTTAAGGTGCTGTCTAGCACCTTAAAGGGTTCTTCGGCTGTCTTAAAATCAGATTTTAAACCAAACATTAACCTTAACCACACTACTAACCTTATCCGTAATCCTAAACTTAAATGAAGCATATTTTTGTTTTCATTCGTTTTTACGATAGCCAATTTTGACTTTGTGGCTGTGTTATCTAGTGGAAACCCATCGTCAGACGTAAAGCTGCCTAACTAACTGGCTAGCTGAGTAAATGTTAGCCGATGGAAATAGCAGTAAAGCCTTGTCCACACTGCATACCTTAATGCTCAAATCAGTTTTGTTTTGCTTAAATCTTAATGCTTAAATCAGTTCCGTTTTACTACTGACTGTCCAAACAGCAAGTTACAAATCGGACTTGTGTGTATTCACACAGACGTAATTTGCTGACATGTCTACGCTAGTTGTCATAGTAACGCTGGGTGTGTGCGCAATGGTGTAGGCTGATTGGTGATGGTGCTTCCTATCACTCAGAAGTTATGTAGCAAGCTAAGACGTTTCCCAGTTGCTTTGAATGTTCTAAATAATAGTGTAAGAAGACTTTTAAAGCCTCAAAGGATAAGCTGATCCAACTTTCAAAACGAGTCCTTTTTGGCTAGCCACAGCAGTCAATTAGCTAGCTAAGTAGCTGTTTAGCTTTCTAGCACATTCACTAATTTGTTTGTAAACAATTAACAAGCTACTAAATGTTATTGTCAACAGAGTAGCTAGCAAGCAACATGATATACCAAATAACAGTCTAAAAACCCCTTGAGGGAAAATATATAAGATTTGACATTTCAGACATAAAAGATGGCCAGGAATCAGATTTGTATCACATTTAACGTGGCTTGAAATATCTGATTCCATGTGCTTTTTGTCTATTCAGACTGCAGTAAAAAGACCAGATTTGAATCAGATATGCAAAATGTTTTATTTGAGTCACTTCAACCTGCCATTGTGAACAAGGCTTAAGAAGCTCCAAACAGCTGAATAAAGAGTCACATTTTTTGTGTGTGGATTCTTCAAAATAAGAGTACATATTTGCCTGTAAACTCTGTAAATTAATAATGAAGGCAAGGAAGATTATTGACATATTTTATGCTAGTTATCAAACACACAGATTTCTAAAATACATTGTGACATATGTTATGATTTTTGTATTTAAGTATAAATGGTTAATCATATTTGTGTGTACTCCTATCATATATTGAACCATTCACAATCATCTATACCTTGTGTCGCAGTCAAAAAGTGTTTGTGTGTATGTATGTGGGTGGGGGGGTGGGGTGCATTCTGCTCAGTTGCACCTATGGTATCCAAGCATACAGATATTACACAGCTATTGCTTTTATTGGGGCCCTTATCTCTGGAAAGTCTGTCAGAATCTCACTCCAATATAAGTGAAGAACATACTGTGCATATACAGTAGCACTATTCACAAGTATCAGTACATTTTGTCGCAGTAAAATGGGTGTCACCATTACATTGGTGTCCCTCTAGCGAGTGTGAGCTGTCTGAGGATAACAGTGTTTCTTCCATGCCTATTGTTGGCCCAACCAGTGACTCTCTGAACACATCGTCATGTGTCACTCAAAAAGTAGTATTACCCGTCGTGCCACAAAAACCACAGCTCTTGAAGAGAAAGGGAAACAACTACTTCTAGGTCTCAGAGTGGGTGACATCACTGCTACTGCCCTGCTAGACATTTCACAAACACACACATGAAACCACCAAAAATGAGTACTGTTGGGGGTACTTGAGGACTGGAGTTGGGAAACACTGGTCTAGAAGATGTACTTCAGCTTTATTTGAAGTCATTTCAATGTTCTATGCGTAACAGATCTGTCATAGATTCCATTAGGTTTCCTGAGGAATTCATCCAATGTGGTGGGCGAAAAAACCAACAAAGATGCTATGCCCACATCCATTACAAAATAGTCAGCTTCTCGGGAGGTAGATAAATTGGTCCGTAGAGAAAATTCAGAAATCAAAGTGTCATACAGCTTCAAAAGTAATTTGCGCCCTGTCAACCAGCTATTATCGACCCACAATTTGTTTGCTGCTGTTTGTATGACTCAGGTTCGCCCACGGCCAACTTCGACAGCTATTCAGCTTTACTGCAAGGAAGGATGGCATATGTGACCTCCTGCCACTTTCATTAACATTTTATACACCACTGTATGAAAGTTGGAAACTGTCATCGTGCATTAGGAAAAAGGGAAGATGCCTGCTGCACTCT
Organism: Brachymystax lenok tsinlingensis; assembly: GCA_030435695.1. Lineage (NCBI taxonomy): Eukaryota > Metazoa > Chordata > Actinopteri > Salmoniformes > Salmonidae > Brachymystax > Brachymystax lenok. The sequence goes on along the minus strand of CM059818.1, from coordinate 7,518,972 downwards.
TTAAGCTCTCAAAGGTCCAATGTATTGTGAACTGTACAGAGAATACAATAACCTTGGTCTTTGTCTACAATGCTAACCAGCATAAACAGCAGGCTCCTATATGTTTCTTGTCAATGTGATGAGCACAAATGTGTGTGCATGTGCACTTAACTAACTTTTCACTGTCAATTATAAACTCAACAGCAATAATGTCTGTTCTGTTACAGCCCCTTCACTAAAATTAACGTTAGACACATAATTGTGAATTCCCCCTGAGTTGGGTTGAGTGTTAAATTTGGCTAAATGCATTTCCAAAACTTTGGATGTCAATTTGCTCATAGGGATGTAAAACCTTTCATGAAGAAAAGAGACATATTGTACAAAAAACAGACTACACTGACAAAATACAAGATGCTTAATCCAGTATGGACAGTTTTGCCTGACCAACCACGAGAGTAGGGAAGCACGTCAACAGTGTTTTGCCTGGGAGGATAGCCATCAGAGTGCCACTGCATCCCACCTTGGTTGCTCTGCTGTACACTGAGTCAGAGCCACGTGGTAGCACACTAATGGAGTAACACTGACGGGAGCCGTATTTGAACTTGTCATTGTGTCATTGGGGCGGCTGGGTTATCGAAAGTGGCTTTTAAAAAAGGGACAGCTAATGCACCATGCCAAAGGGGGTTTGCCTCTGAGGGCTTAGAGCGGGGTGTGTGTATGTGTTTGTCTGCCTGTGTCTGTGTTTATGTGAATGACAGAAAAGGGGTATGTACTGTATCTTTAGTTGAGTGTCTTTAGGTGTGTGTGTATTTTTGCTTTTACTATCCTTGTGGGGACAATTCGGACAAGTGGGAACATTTTGACGGCCCACAAAAGGAAAAAGGCTATTTTAGGGTTATGGGTTAGGTTTAGCAGTTATGGTTAGACTTAGTGATTTGGGGTTAAGGTTAGGGTTAGGTTTTAGGGAAAACAGGATTTTGAATGGAATCAATTGTTTTGTCCCCACAAGGATAGTAAAACAAACGTGTGTGTGTGTGTGTAGGACATGGAGATGTCTGAAACTTACTCCTCAGCCTTAAGTATCCCGCTTGCGTCGCCTCATTAACTAGCTTTTGAGGTGCCGCGATCGGCTAAAATGCTTGAAGGAGGCCGGTCAAGTGTGTTTGTGAGGCAGAGGTCCCAAGTTCGCAGCAGGTATGGGCCAAATCGGGAGAAGTGGTACTCGATAATCACGCAGCGTGACGTCCTTAACGTGTATTTCGGATGATGCCCACAGAGGGATAATCTAGATGGGCTCCAGGTTTGCGGCTCAATGCATCTCTTTTGAGTCACGCCACACATTTCATCCTCACAGCCTCCCAATAGCTATGTATCCAAATGAATAGTTGCCTTATCCTTGACCGGTTCCATAAGCCCCTGCTACTCAGTAGGAAAATGTGTTAGCTAAGCTAAAAGTTTTGCATCACCTCACTAAAAAATACATGTAGGTGTAACATAAGCATTTGAGCATAGGCAGTTCCTGTCAGCATATTGAAGCTTAGGCAGTGTTGATGTACACTATTTTATATAAAACACTTTGCCAACCACTGGACTGTGACAGATAATGTATTTCTGTGCATTGTATGACAGTATCCCAGTTTAGGACGTTTCAGATAAATTCTTGTGCATTTTGTTTTTTGCACAAACCTCATTCTATAGCCCTTTGTTTGAGGCAAGCTGTTTACATTCCTGTCGAAGTACAAATGTGGTGTGTCATGGGAACCTTATGCAATGAGTCATTCCTTAATCACAATATCATTTTTTAGAACAGCGCCAGTATTTGTTTAGGATGTGAAAAATCTGTCTTTGTTTAGGTTGTGCACATCACACTCTTTTTCTTCTTTAATAACTGACCACCAAGTTAGCACTATCAAACAGTTTGATAGCCATCTTCTTAACATGATATGAACTACAGAAGACTCCAAATATGAACAATAAGCAATTAACCTATCCTTACACCCCACAGGCAGTATTTGCAAATAGCCTACAAATACTTCTCATTGTTTGAATGTTACATTTTACCATAACACTTAGTCCTGTCAAGAGAACTGTCTGAGAAAAGATAAAACAGGCTTATTCTTAAAGGCAACCCTCACTTTAGTCCTTACAGTGATGACTGAAGGTTAGCTGCTGAATGGAACTGCCATGATAATTGACATTTAGCGATGAAATGCCTCACACGCTGAATGCTAAACCGAGAACTAATTACTGCCTATCCGAGTGTCAATAGCGTCATCTGCTGTGATCTAAATGTCAGTTTTACATTGGAATGTTGGAGGGATATCTGCCAAGTACCTCTGGCTATCAAATCAAATCAAAGTTTATTTGTCACGTGCGCGGACAGGTGTAGTCCTTACAGTGAAATGCTTACTTACAGGCTCTAACCAACAGTGCAAAAAAGGTTTTTGGTGAACAATAGGTAAGTAAAGAAATAAAAACAACAGAAAAAAGAGTGAAAATAACAGTAGCGAGGCTATATACAGTAGCAAGGCTATAACAGTAGCGAGGCTACATACAGGCGCCGGGTTAGTCGGGCTGATTGAGGTAGTATGTACATGTAGATATGATTAAAGCAACTATGCATATATGATGAACAGAGAATATCAGTAGCGTAAAGAGGGGTTGGCGGGTGTTGGGTGGCGGGACACAATGCAGATAGCCCGGTTAGCCAATGTGCAGGGGCACTGGTTGGTCGGGCCAATTGAGGTAGTATGTACATGAATGTATTCGTTCAAGTGACTATGCATATATGATGAAGAGAGAGTAGCAGCAGCGGGGGCACACAATGCAAATAGTCCGGGTAGCCATTTGATTACCTGTTCAGGAGTCTTATGGCTTGGAGGTAAAAACTGTTGAGAAGCCTTTTTGTCCTAGACTTGGCACTCCGGTACCGCTTGCCATGCGGTAGTAGAGAGAACAGTCTATGACTAGGGCGGCTGGGGTCTTTGACAATTTTTAGGGCCTTCCTCTGGCACCGCCTGGTGTAGAGGTCCTGGATGGCAGGCAGCTTAGCCCCAGTTATGTACACACTACCCTCTGTAGTGCCTTGAGGTCGGAGGCCGAGCAATTGCCGTCCCAGGCAGTGATGCAACCAGTCAGGATGCTCTCGATGTTGCAGCTGTAGAACCTTTTGAGGATCTGAGGACCCATGCCAAATATTTTTAGTTTCCTGAGTGGGAATAGGCTTTGTCGTGCCCTCTTCACGACTGTCTTGGTGTGTTTGGAACATTCTAGTTTGTTGGTGATGTGGACACCAAGGAACTTGAAGCTCTCAACCTGCTCCACTGCAGCCCCGCCGATGAGAATGGGGGCGTGCTCGGTCCGCCTTTTCCTGTAGTCCACAATCATCTCCTTAGTCTTGGTTACGTTGAGGGAGAGGTTGTTATTCTGGCACCACCTGGCCAGGTCTCTGATTTCCTCCCTATAGGCTGTCTCGTCGTTGTCGGTGATCAGGCCTACCACTGTTGTGTCGTCTGCAAACTTAATGGTGTTGGAGTCATGCCTGGCCATGCAAACGTGGGTGAACAAGGAGTACAGGAGGGGACTTAGCATGCACCCTTGGGGGGCTCCAGTGTTGAGGATCAGTGTGACAGATGTGTTGTTACCTACCCTAACCACTTGGGGGCGGCCCGCCAGGAAGTCCAGGATCCAGTTGCAGAGGGAGGTGTTTAGTCCCAGGATCCTTGGGTTAGTGATGAGCTTTGAGGGTACTATGGTGTTGAACGCTGAGCTCTAGTCAATGAATAGCATTCTCACATAGGTGTTCCTTTTGTCCAGGTGGGAAAGGGCAGTGTGGAGTGCAATAGAGATTGCGTCATCTGTGGATCTGTTTGGGCGGTATGCAAATTGGAGTGGGTCTAGGGTTTCTCGGATAATGGTGCTGATGTGAGCCATTACCAGTCTTTCAAAGCACTTCATGGCTATGGACATGAGTGCTACGGGTCTGTAGTCATTTAGACAGGTTGCCTTCGTGTTCTTGGGCACAGGGACTATGGTGGTCTGCTTGAAACATGTTGGTATTACTGACTTAATCAGGGGCATGTTGAAAATGTCAGTGAAGACACCTACCACTTGGTCAGCACATGCCCGGAGCACATGTCCTGGTAATCCGTCTGGCCCCGCAGCCTTGTGAATGTTGACCTGTTTAAAGGTCTTACTCACGTCGGCTACGGAGAGCGTGATCACACAGTCATCCAGAACAGCTGATGCTCTCATGCATGCCTTAGTGTTGCTTGCCTCGAGGCGATTCAATCTTAGCCCTGTATTGACGCTTTGCCTGTTTGATGGTTCGTCGCAGGGTATTTCTTATAAACTTCCGGGTTAGAGTCCCGCACCTTGAAAGCGGATGCTCTACCCTTTAGCTCAGTGCGAATGTTGCCTGTAATCCATGGCTTCTGGTTGGGGTATGTATGTACAGTCACCGTGGGGACGACGTCCTCGATGCACTTATTGATAAAGTCAGTGACTGATGTGGTGTACTCCTCAATGCCATCGGAAGAATCCTGGAACATATTCCAGTCTGTGATAGTAAAACAGTACTGTAGTTTAGCATCTGCTTCATCTGAGCACTTTTTTATTAATTGAGTCACTGGTGCTTCCTGCTTTAATTTTTGCTTGTAAGCAGGAATCAGGAGGATAGAGTTGTTGTCGGATTTACCAAACGGAGGGCGAGGGAGAGCTTTGTACGTGTCTCTGTGTGTGGAGTACAGGTGATCTAGAATGTTTTTCCCTCTGGTTGCACATTTAACATGTTGATAGAAATTTGGTAGAACTGATTTAAGCTTCCCTGCATTTAAGTCTTCGGCCACTAAGAGTGCCGCCTCTGGGTGAGTGGTTTCCGGTTTGCTTATTTCCTTATACAGCTGACTGAGTGCCAGCATCCGTCTGTGGTGGTAAATAATTAGCCACGAAAAATATAGCTGAAAACTCTCTAGGCAAGTAATGTGACCTGCAATTTATCACAAGATGCTCTATTTCAGGCGAGCAAAATCTAGAGACTTCCTTACACACCCCGTCTTACCGGAGTGTGTGGTCCCTTGCTGGCTACCTACAAACAGCAGTGGGCAGCAGTCTATGATGATAGTCATTTTTGCCAAATTGAGAAAAAAGTGTCTATGAGTGTAGTTCTGCTGCAGCCAGTGGAGTCAAGGATAAACCTCTTATTTACCCTGCCATGTGATGGGCCTTTTTCTGCCACCTGTGAGGCATGAAGTCTTTGTAAAACATTGCAACTCAGTCAAGAAAATTAAGTATCCGAAGAAATGTGTGGCCCTGGCAGGCGTTTCACAGTGGCTTGGCGCTGTGTGATTCTGCCTAATGCTTGTCATATGCATTATTCATGGTGCAGACCAAAACAGGACAGACACTATGGTAGCTGAGGGATTAAAGTGAGAACAGGGGCATGGCAGATAGAGGTCAGCCATGTTAGTGAGTGTGAAACTAAGCAGTCGAGAACACTTTTTTGGTATGTTCAACTTAGCGAAAGGCTAGCCCGTTTTTCTCATGTGGACTAAAGTACATTTAGGAAGGGGTGTTGTAATTGGTAGATATGGTATTGCGCTGGAGTAGAAATAACTATTCCAATGTCCAAATTTGAAAGGTTTAACAAACGTTCACGACATAAGCAAAACTACTGTATGTTTATTACAGATAATCATTTAATCTCTTCCATCACAGATAAGTGGATATCTCCAAATCATCCAATATTATACATTTCAAATCATTAAGTTAAGGTGAGTGGACAGCGCATCAACCAATATGAGGTATTGCCAAGATGGCCCAAAAGGGCAATATACTTAATTCTGAGAAATCAGTAAATGTGGGTTTTTCTACAATGAGATGGATTTGCGCCTCATTCTCTTGAAAGTGAGTGGGTAGGAGTGCTAAACTCAGCTAATCTTGACATTTGGTTTGCTTTTAGGCTGCGATTTAGACAGTAACAAAATTACCATAAACTAGTATCATTTGTCTTAGATGTAGAACAACACAGTTGATAGAATTGACTGTCTTGACAAGTATATGAAACTTAAGGCTTTTTGGTTTATGAAGAGGAGTAGCAAAATTATATATAAAACAGATGTTCACCAAAAATGTACTATCATCTCTTTTGACAATGGATCAAGGACCTTAATCACCATGTATACTGAACAAAAATCTAAACGCAACAAGTAAAGGGTTGGTCCCATGTATAAACAGCTGAAATAAAATATCCCAGAAATGTTACCTACACACAATCGTTCTCTTTACATCCCTGTTTTACATCCCACATTTCTTTACATCCCTGTTAGTGAGCATTTCTCCTTTGCCAAGGTAATCAATCGACCTGACAGGTGTGGCATATCAATAAGCTGATTAAACAGTGTGATCATTACACAGGTCTATCTTGTGCTGGGGACAATTACAGGCCAATCTAAAATGTGCAGTTTTGTCACACAAAGCAATGCCACAGAGTTCTCAAGTTTTGAGGGAGCGTGAAATTGACATGATGACTGCAGAAATCTACACCAAGGTTGTTGCCAGAGAATTGAATGTTAATTTCCATTCCATGAACCGCCTCCAACTCCTTTGAGAGAATTTGGCAGTACATCCAACTGGCCTCACAACGGCAGACCACGTGTAACCATGCCAGCCCAGGACCTCCACATCTGGCTTCTACACCTGCGGGATCGTCTGAGACCAGTCACCCGGACAGCTGATGAAACTGTGAGTTTGCACAACCAAATAATCTCTGCACAAAGTGTCAAAAACCACCTCAGGGAAGCTAATCTGTGTGCTCGTCGTCCTCACCTGGTACTTAATCTGACTGCAGTGTGGCGCCTTAACTGACTTCAGTGGGCAAATGCTCACCTTCGATGGCCGCTTTCACGTTGGAGAAGTGTGCTCTTTACGGATGAATCCAACGGGCAGATGGCAGACAGCCTGTATGGCGGTGTGTGGGCGAGCGGTTTGCTGATGTCAACGTTGTGAACAGAGTGTCCCATGGTGGCGGTGGAGTTATGATATGGGCAGGCATAAGCTACGGACAACAAACACAATTGCATTTTATTGATGGCAATTTGAATGCACAGTGATACTGTGACAAGATCCTGAGGCCCATTGTCGCACCATCACCTCATGTTTCAGCATGATAATGCACAGCCCCATGTTACAAGGATCTGTACATAATTCCTGTAAACTGAAAATGTCTTGTTTCCTCCATGGCCTGTATACTCACCAGACATGTCACACATTGAGCTTGTTTGGGATGCTCTGGATCAACGTGTACGACAGCATGTTCCAGTTCCCACCAATATCCAGCAACTTCACACAACCTGTGAAGAAGAGTGGGACAACATTCCACAGGCCACAATCAACAGCCTGATCAACTCTATGCGATGGAGATGTGGTGCGCTTTTTGAGGCAAATGGTGATCACACCAGACAATGACTGGTTTTCTGATCCATGCCCCTACTATTTTAAGGTACACTATATATACAAAAGTATGTGGACACCCCTTCAAATTAATGGATTCGGCTATTTCAGCCACAATCGTTGCAGACAGGTGTATAAAATCGAGCACACAGCCATGTAATCTCCATAGAGAAACATTGTCAGTAGAATGGCCTTACCTAAGAGCACAGTGATTTTCAACTTGGCACTTGTCATATGATGCCTCCTTTCCAACAAGTCAGTTCGTCAAATTTCTGCCCTGCTAGAGATGCCCCGGGCAGCTGTAAGATTTGTTGTGAAGTGGATACGTCTAGGAGCAACAACACTACCTTCCCCAATGCATAGTGCCGACTGTAAAATTTGGAGGAGTAGGAATGGTATGGGGCTGTTTTTCATGGTTCGGGCTTGGCCCCTTAGTTCCAGTGAACTTTCCTGTTTCAGCATGACAATAACCCTTTGCACAAAGCGAGGTCCACACAAATGGTTTGTCGAGATCGTTGTGGAAACTGGACTGCACAGAGCCCTGACCTTAACCCCAATGAACACTTTTTGGATGTATTGAAATGCCGACTGCAAGCCTGGCCTAATCGCCCAACATCAGTGCCCGATCCTCACTAATGCTCTTGTGGCTGAGTAGAAGCAAGTCCCCACAACAATGTTCCAACATTTAGTGGAAAGCCTTCCCAGAAGAGTGGAGGCTGTTATAGCAGCAAAGGGGGGACCAACTCCATATTGATGCCCATGATTTTTTAATTAGATTTTCGACGAGCAGGTGTCTACAGACGTGACGCTTGGCATTTAGGCCAAAAAGTTCAATCTTGGTTTCTCAGACCAAATAATCTTGTTTCTCATGGTCTGAGAGTCTTTAGGTGCCTTTTGGCAAACTCCAAGCGGGGCGTCATGTGCCTCTTACTGAGGAGTGGCTTCCGTCTGGCAACTCTACCATAAAGACCTGATTGGTGGAGCGCTGAAGAGAGGTTGCCCTTCTGGAAGGTTCTCCCATATCCACAGAGGAACTCTAGAGCTCTGTCAGAGTGACCATCGGATTGTTGGTCACCTCCCTGACCAAGGCCCTTACCCCCCGATTGCTCAGCTCTAGGAAACTTTTCTATTTAAGAATGTTGAAGGCCTCTGTGTTCTTAAGGACGTTTAATGCTGCAGAAATGTTTTGGTACTCTTCTGCAGATCTATGCCTCGACACAATCCTGTCTAGGAGCTCTACGGACAATTCCTTCGACCTCAAGGCTTGGTTTTTGCCCTGACATGCACTGTCAACTGTGGGACCTTTTATAGACCGGTGTGTGCCTTTCCAAACATGTCCAATCAATTGAATTTACCACAGGAGGACTCCAATCAAGTTGTAGAAACATCTCAAGGATGATCAGTGGAAACAGGATGCACCTGAGCTCAATTTCAAGGCTCATAGCAAAGGGTCTGAATATTTCTGTAAATAAGGTATTTCTGTTTTTTTGTTGAAGGAATTAGCAAAAATATCTAAAAATCTGTTTTCACTTTGTTATTATTGGGTATTGTGTGTAGATTGATGAGGATAAGGCTGTAACGTAACAAAATGTGGAAAAATGCAAGGGGTCTGAACACTTCCCGAACGCACTGTATGCCTGTGTGTGTGCGTTCAAATGTCTGTCTCTGTGTGTGTTTTTGTGTACATGCCTGTGTGTGTGGCTTATCTCTCTGGATTTGCAACTTTTTCTAGCATTTGGCTCCAGGATGCCACTATATTAGACTTGAGGAAATGGAAAATGGCTGGGCACACAGGGTAAAGAGCTCTCTTTCACTCAAACTGGCCTCCATGTCACAGCGAGCTCTAAACTGTCAGTCAGCGAAGCAGACAGGCACAAAAATACAAGCTAGACAGGAAGACTAGCCGAGAGGAAACACATCAGACGCACACACGGTGGACTACTCAGCTACATTTAGAGGGGGGGCACAATGCTTTTAAAAAAGGTGAGAATGTTGCTAAACAAGGCCTGGGGTTGAGAGAGAGGGCGCTTACAACATTTTAATAGGATTAGAATCTCTTTCCACACTTGACCAAACTAACACAAAAGAAAGGAGGCCACATTTTCATTCACTATTATAGTGAATTTTGCTCACCTCTTCAAAGAGTGTACCATGTGTACCAAACCATACGAAAGTGGTCAATTTCTGGCAACATCAAAATCCTTTTTGCCGGAAACGTGTAAATATTTCATGCTGTCTGACAAAATATTTTTAACTAGATGTAGACCATTATCATTTCACTGAATTTATTCCATTATCTTGTTAACAAGAACAAATGCCTTTTGAAGCTTTGTTATCTGTTCCAAGAGATAAATATTAGATTACATTAACTGAAAATATAACATTAATCCCATTTCAGAGTATTATATCCACATTTTCAGATTATAATGTGGCTAAAATTCAAATCTTATTTGCTTACAAACCTTTCTTGGCTTCGGGTGGCAATGGAAAGCTATGCTCTCAAGAATATAAATCAGTTTACATAAACATATGCAAATTATTTTCAGGTAAAATATTGGTTTTGATCAGTGACGGGATTAACTCCCCTTTTAAGAGCATTATACTGCCTTCAAATGCTGTCGGCACTTTGGATATATGAGGTTCCGACTGGAAAAAGACACTAACCTCCAAGTCGGAATTAGGCCAACAAGTGGGAAAGTCTGGGAATATTTGAATACCTGTTTACAAGGTGTGAAGATTCATCACTGACCTTTCACCTGTTCAAATCATAAAAATGTGGTAGAACAATGCTGTTTTCGACCATATTAGCAAGCAAGCAAACTTTCTTGTTATCGTCATTAGCTAGCTCATCCAGCTATCTGAAATCTTATAGGATAAAGAGTTTTTCGGACTTCAAAGCACTTCAACACATTCATGTTGAAGACTTCACAACCTCGAAATAAGAAATTCCAAGGAGCAATTGCAGGCCACATTAGTACCAACAATTTATTTACCGGGTTACCCCTGTCTGATTTGAATATGTTGCATGAAAGAGAACAAGTTGAACATTCTGTTGTTCACAGACTGGGACCAGAGGGCCAGAATTATTTTGAAGCAATTTCTTGACATGATGGGCCAACCTTCATGTAGTAATACCAAGTGTGTCAGTTTTGACAACTGGCTAATGTCAGAAATGTCACAAAGTTATATAATTCTCCAGTAGTCTCTTCCAATTTTTCTCATCCGTATGACCATACGCCATTGCCTTTGACATGATTTCAGAGCATACAGCAAATACAAAACAATTAGATAAATTGTTCAGGCTTTTTCCTGTAGGCCAATTTGTCAAACACAAAAATGAAGCAACACATTTTGTGTCAGTGGTTTGCTGATTTTGGAGTTTGAAGTTGGAAGTGACAAAAATACTATACTAGAACTTGCTGTTTGATAACCCTGTTGGGAAAGCTATAACCATTGCAAGCCAGCAAGTCAGGTTACCTTTACCTTACTATGAACCTTATGCCTAATCCCAAATACAATGCTTATACTTCGGTCTCCAAAATGACACAGTACATTTTTTACCATTAATTTCTATTGGGCACAACAGAAACACAACCAAAATAAACAGCAAATGCATTCAACAAGTTTGTAGAGTCACAAGCTTGATGTAATCATTGCGTGCTAGGAATATGGGACTAAATACTAAACTTTTGACAACTTTACACATACAGTATAAGTGAATTTGTCCCAATACTTTTGGTCTCCTAGAATGGGGGGACTAGATATGGATGAAAAAAGCCTCAAATTAAAGCTGATAACCTGCACCTTAACCTCATAGTCATTGTATCATTTCAAGTGCAGGAATACAGAGCCAAAACAACAAAAGATTTGTCATTGTCCCAATACCTTTGAAGTGAAAAGTGCAGAATAGGAAAGTGTAAAAACACAACATGAAAAGGCAATAAACTAATATTATAACAAGATTCAGCATCTGTGGCTGTGGAGGCCTGTTGTGGACCATTGCCCTCCTACCCCTTGATTGGCTGCAATCATCCTCATTGACCCTTTGGGTTGTCTCCAAGCTCATCCTCACAGTCAGCTGTCACACCAAAACGTGCAATACTCATTACCAGTCGCAACAAGGGGTCAATGCCACTCCGGTCTCCCTGAAACATGGGTCATGGCTAATAAAGCAGGCAGAGCAATCTTTGAGGCTGAAATAGAAGTGTTAAATGTCAGGCCTCATTGCTTCAACGCGAGACATATCAGTTAGCACGTCTTCACCTTGTTCTCTAAGAAGACCCCCTCCCCTTCCTCCTCTGATCAGGATTTGTTTCACTCTGTGAACCCAAAAGGGGCAAATGCAGTGGATGAAATTAAACATTAGAGCAGTGCTTTTGACTAATGAGCAACAAAGAGGCCTCGTTTGGCCTTGTGCCTCATTGTCACCTTCTTGTCTTGGATGGTGAATAGCTTCATAATAGTGTGTACACAGAGCTCTAAAGTATGACCAATTTGGTCGCATATGCAACAAAATTTTAAGCTGTGCGACCTGGAGTTTTATTTTGGGAGCAGCATTGTGACTAATAGAAAATCCAATAAAAAATGAATGCCTCCTGCGGCTGCTTGCTTCCACTTCCCGGACCACACACACCAAGCCCCACCCACTGTCACTCATGCAGGCAGCACGCAATTGTTTTCTATAAGGGGTGTATCAGCTTTAATATTGCAGATAGATTGTGGGTTCTGACAATGTAATTGTCTGCATTACTTCCAATCCCCCATAAATACTATACATATAATTCTTTTAAATATATTTTCCTTCTTTATTATTTTTCCCTAACCCTACCACTCATCCCCTAATTGGAGTAAACTAATGGACAACAATACTTAGGTTTTTACTTCCAGATAATACATACTATATACATTTTTTGGACACAGTACATTTTACACTAGTTATTAGATTTTTGTCCCAACCTTCAGATACCCTCAACCCCTCCCATCTATCTCTGAAAACCATCCAGGTTTGATTTCTACTGGAAATATATGTTTCACAAAAGTTCTGAACCTTTTTATTCTCATTGTTTCTACAGATTGCAATTAAAAATAAACATTTTTACTAAGAGTATTATTACATTGTTGGTCAAATGACTATGTCTTTTCAAGTCACCCAGCAGTGCGATCTAATGTTGTGATTTTTCAGCCATTCCTAAACCTGCGACCAAAAACAAGCTACATATGGGCAGTACCAAAACAAGTCATCTAATGATTCTGTCTCTTCGCAGCAAAATCTGCAGAGCTGGAATGGTTGTAATTCCATATAGTGCATTTAGAAAGTATTCATACCCCTTGACTTGTTCCATATTTTGTTGAATATCTTCATAATAGTGTGGACACAGAGCTCTAAAGTATGACCAATTTGGTCGCATATGCGACAAAATATTTTGCTGTGCGAACTGGAGTTTTATTTTGGGAGCAGCAGTGTGACTAAACGAAAATCCAATAAAAAATTTAAGGTGTAACAATTTTTTGCCGCAACACTCTCCTCTAACTGTTCAAACAAGACATGTTGCCTCCCACGGCTGCTTGCTTCCAGTTCCCGGGCCACACTCACCAAGCCCTGCCCCCTGTCACTCAAGCAGGCAGCACACATACTTTTTTAAAATATATATCAGTATATCAGCTTTAATATTGCAGATAGATTGTGGGTTATGACAATGTAATTGTCTGCATTACTTCAAATCCCCCATAAATACTATACGTATATAGTTTTAAAATATATCTTCCGTCTTTATTATTTTCCCCTAACCCTACCACCCCTCCCATAATTGGCGTAAACTAATGGACAAAAATACTAAGGCTTTTACTTCCAGCTTATACATACTATATACATTTTATGGACAAAGTACATTTTACACTAGTTATATTTTTATTTGATTTGTTTTTTGTTCCATCCTTCAGATACACTCAGCCCCTCCCATCTATCTCTGAAAACCATCCAGGTTTGATTTCTACTGGACATGTATGTTTCACAAAAGTTCTGACCCTTTTTATTCTCATAGTTTCTACAGATTGTAATTAAAGCTGAACATTTTTACTAACAGTATTATTACATTATTGGTCAAAACAGGAGACAAAGGGCTGTGAGACATAGGTTTAATCCCAGACACATGAAAAGTGGGATGTATAGGAAGGGTACTGGGTGTCATGACGTTGCCCTGTTGGTGAGGTTTATGACCCCCATAAATACCTTCCCCCTTTTCTCTTTCTACTTTACAGAATGGACTCTTGGAAAGCCCTTTGAGAGAGTATGGTAACATCAAAAGGTTGGGAACGGAACAATATTTAGGTTATCAAACCAGTTGAAATTATCCGTTGGTACTTAAAGAATATGATGTCAGATCAGTTGTCGTCTGAGACATTATTACTGATGTAGGACGACATAAATTGTATCTTGGAAAGTCTACACATTCTAGTTATCAGATTCACATGGAATTGTTGTGTAATTCAAATGTTTAAATATGATACTATCTGTGAAAAGAAGAAATGTAATTTTAGTTTTAAATGAGAGAATTGTTTTCATAAGTAAAATATGCTCACTCAGTGGCCACACCCACGTGAATAGGCATTGGTTGGAAATGATGAACCAACCTCTTTTCTACATTTCTATAAGAGGCCCCGTGACCCAATTCACGTCAGACTAAGACAACCCCAGCATGAGCTGTGGTTGCTAATTGTTGAACAACTACAACCAACCTAACAAAATGAACATTGTGTTCCCGATGACGTGAGGACAGATGTCCAAATGTTTAAAAGGGCTAATTTCAACGTGGAGGTGACAATCGCCACGCTAGAAGGATGACTACACCAGACAGAATGTATCATAAGATTAGTATGGCAACTTGGTTTGAACTTTGAACTCTTTTTCACTAAAGAAGTGATACATCCTAGATGTCGTTTATCAGCAGCAGCTGTAAACGTGCGTGGCCTATGAAAGGAAGGACAATCTCTTCAGAACGACAGGGTACTAACAACGTATCCGCTCTACACATTACGACAGACTACAACGTATCCGCCCATAAATATTCTTCAAAGGACAAGGGAGATCTCTGCTGGGCAACCCAGCCTTGCGTCTTCAACCAATCTATCGAAGCGCAGCTCAGAATAAATATATTTCTTGCATTTTCCTTTTCCGAATGGGCGGTTATTTAGAATGCATAAGATTATGTATTTACGATAGCATAGTTTTAAGGTCCGATAGAGACCCAATCCTTTTGTTCCTCAGTCTTCCCACTCTTTCAATCAAACCCAACCCCCTTTCTTTGTGTAACCAGCCATCATATCGGTATTGTCCGCTAGGAATGTTTTCTTTTATGACATAATTAGTAATCAATGTATGTTCCATCCTGTGTATATGTAATTCTGTGTGATTATTTTGGTATTTAGTAAATAAATAATTAAACCAAATTTTGTATCTTGTTAGCCAGGGTTCGTGAAGACCAAGAATTTTACGATGTTCAGATGAGACTAAATAAGGTGACGATGAATAATTGACTGCAATTGATAGAAATGAATACCAGATCTTTAAGAGTTTATTCGGAAGACAACTGTTTTATAAACATTATTCCATGGTGCTCTGACTTCCTAGTTAATTATATTTACATGATTTGTTTAATCAGGTAATATTAATTACAGAGAATTGATGTGGTAAAATAGCATGTCATATATCATTTAATCCATGGTAAAGACACGACAGGGGCAACAGAAGACAGACAGCAGCGGGGCTAATAATCTTGGAGATGGGGAAAGGGCCAATAAAATGGAGGGGTAGATCCCGAGTGGACAACCATACCCTCTGCCCAAGATGTTAGCGGGCAGCCAGGGTCCGGTGGCAGTCCGCCTGTCGACGATACCTGGAGGTGGTCTTGAGAAGAGCGGTCCGAGCTCTCTTCAGGTACGCCGACAGTGGCGGACAAACATCTAGGCAGAGGGTATGTTGACCTCTTCCTCTTGCTCTGTGAAGTGCGGGGGCTGAGAACCCATGGAACACTCGAAGGGCGAGAGCCCAGTGGCCGAGCAGCAAAGAGTTACTGGCTCCAGGTGGTGGGGTTGGCCGAGACAAGTCACCAAAGAGTCGTCTCCAGGTCCTGATTGGCACGCTCTGACTGGCCGTTGAATTGGGGATGAAACCCGGAGGACAGGCTGGCCGACGACCCAATGAGTGTGCAGAACGCCTTCCAGAACCGGGTCGAGAACTGAGGACCACGGTCGGAAACCATGTCCACCAGAAGTCCATGGATTCGGAAGACCTGCTGCACCATGAGCTGGGCCATGTTCTTGGCAGAAGGTAGCTTGGGGAGGGGATTGAAATGCGCTTTTTATAAAACCTGTCCACCACCGTGAGGATAGTGGTGTTGCCATCAGACGGAGGGAGACCAGTGATGAAGTCCAGGGATATATGTGACCAGGGACGGTGAGGGACAGGAAGAGTTTGAAGGAGGCCAGCCAGAGCGTGCCGAGGAGTCTTGTTTTGAGCACAGACTGTGCAGGCTGCAACGAACGCGGCGACGTCCGGAACCATGGTGAACAAAGGCCAGGGTTCGATGGAAACCAGAGTGCTGACAGGGGGGAAGCCAAGGTGCTGTAATTCCGGATAAAACAGTGATAGAAATTGGAAAATCCTAAGAAACGTTGCAGCTGCACTCTGGATGTGGGTTATGGCCAATCCACCACTGCTCTCACCTTTCCCGGAACGATCTGCACATTCCCAGCAGCGATGATGCCTCAAAGGAAGGAGATGGTGGAGGACTTGTCGTCATGGAGAACATGTTCTAGAGCCGAGCGGTAAAAGACGAGGATGTCATTGAGGTAGACAAACATGAACTGGTTCAACATATCCTGGAGAACGTCATTAACCAGGGCCTGGAACACAGCAGGAGCATTGGTCAACGAAGGGCATCACCAGGTATTCATAGTGTCCGCTAGCAGTGTTGAAGGCTGTCTTCCACTCGTCACCTTCCCGTATCTGTACCAAGTGGTAAGTGTTTCGCAGGTCTAACTTAGAGAAGATAGTGGCCCCCTGGAGCGTCTCGAAAGCCGAGACGATGAGTGGTAGCATGTAGCGGTTCGTAACCGTGATGTCATTGAGGCCCCGGTAGTCTATGCACGGGCACAGGGTTTTGCCGTTCTTCTTCACAAAGAAGATCCCTGCGCCGGCGGGGAGGCAGAAGGATGGATACCCCTGCAGCCTGGGAGTCCTCGATGTATGTCTACATAGACTTGGTCTCCGGACCCGACAGTGAATATAGCTGTCACCGGGGTGGTGAAGTGCCCGGGAGAAGGTCGATTCCCCAGTCAATGGGTCGATGCAGAGGAAGCAAAGCGGCCCGGGCCTTGCTGAAAACCTACCGGAGTTCCTGGTACTCCGTGGGAACTGCTGAGAGGTTCGAGGCTTCTTCCGACTTCAGGAAATCGCCGTGGGAACCTGAGGAGACTTGATAAGCATGAACTGTATAGACTCACAGTGGTTCCCGGACACATGCAGGTGCATAGGAGTAGTATTTTGGGTGACCCTGCCTATAGAGCACCTAGTCCTCTAGTCCTTTAACATCCAGGGGGCTGGAGAGGGGCTGAGTGGGGATGCCCAGCTCAGAAACCAGGGTGGCGTCCATGAAACTCTCGTTGTCCCCAGAGTCAATGACAACACGGGGAGATTTAGGCTGGTCACCCTACAGCAGGATGACATGGAGAGGGGTGTGAGAAAGGGGAGAAAAAACTATTCTCTGTATGGCCCACTAGAGTAAAAGTACCTACTGATGAGCCGGGACTCTTTGAAGGACAGGTAGACACATAATGACTGGCAGTTTCACAATACAAGTCTCTGTAAGCGTTCGGCTGGAGACAGCCTAGCTCTGCCGAGTTGCATCGGCTCCGAAAAGGGCGAGTCGGCAAACCTCTACATTCCCGTAGCCGCCCATCGATCCGGATGGTCAAGGCGATGAGTGAATCGAGATTCGTAGGCATCTCCCAGGCTGCAAGCTCATCCTTAACCTCCTCCGAAATCCATGAAGGAATGTGTCGAACAGGAATTCTGGGTTCCAGGCACTCTCGACAGCCAATGTGTGGAAATCAACCGCATAGTCCGCCACACTGTGAGAGTCTTGGCGAAGCTGAAGTAACTTCCTGGGAAGCCTCTCTGCCGGACAACAAAGAACGAAAACCTTTTTCCCCCTCAGCCACCAACTCCTCCAGGCTGAAACGCCCGGCAGATTGTTGTTCCCACACAGCCGTAGACCAGGCGAGAGCCCTCTCGGACACTAACATTATGAGATGAGCTATCTTCAAGCAGTCTGAGGGGAAGGATGAGGGCTGCAGCTCAAAGATGAGGGAATACTGGTAGAGTAACACCTGACAGGTTCCTGACCCTCCAGCGAAGCATTCCGGAGGAGGAAAGCGGGGTTTTCGGGAAGCCGGGGTGGCCTGGAGAGATGCACTGCTGACAGCTGTATTACTGGGGGGCTGTAAGGCTACTGTTGTGGCCAGCTACCTCACAGATAATCTGTGGAATTGCTCCAACAATGTCTTCAAGGCACAGTCATGGCGTTCTGCCAAGGTCTGGAATCCGTCCAGAAGACCTTGAAGTAACTCCTTGTGTCTCCCAATGGTGGCTCCTTGGGAGGAGATGGCGTTGCAGAGCTGGTCCGAGTCTGCTGGGTCAGTCATAGCCAGTTCGTACTATCAGACATCAGGATAAACCCCAGATGCAGACAGTTCAAAGTAACAAAAGTTTATTACAAAAACAGGGGGCAGGCAAACGATAGGTCAAGGGCAGGCAGAAGTCAGTAATCCAGATCAGAGTCTGAAAGGTACACAACAACAGGCTCAGGGTCAGGGCAGGCAGAATGCCTTTGCCTTGATGACAGCTTTGCAAACTCTTGGCATTCTCTCAACCAGCTTCACCTGCAATGCTTTTCCAACAGTCTTGAAGGAGTTCCCACATATGCTGAACACTTGTTGGCTACTTTTCATTCACTCTGCAGTCCAACTCATCCCAAACCATCTCAATTGGGTTGATGTCGGGTGATTGTGGAGGCAAGGTAATCTGATGCAGCACTCCATCACTTTCCTTTGTGGTCAAATCGACCTTACACAGCCTGGAGGTGTGTTGAGTCATTGTCCTGTTGAAAAACAAATGATAGTCCCACTAAGCGCAAACCAGATGGGATGGCATATCGCTGCAGAATGCTGTGGTTGCCTTGCTGGTTAAGTGTGCCTTGAATTCTAAATAAATCACAGACAGTGTCACCAGCAAAGCACCCCCACACAATCACACCTCCTCCTCCTCCATGCTTCACGATGGGAACCACACATGCAGAGATCATCCATTCACCTTCCATGAGTCTCACAAAGACACTGTTGTTGGGCCCAAAAATCTCAAATTTGAACTCATCAGACCAAAGGACAGTTTTCCAACGGTCTAATGTCCATTGCTTGTGTTTCTTGGCCTAAGCAAGTATTTTCTTCTTATTGGTGTCCTTTAGTAGTGGTTTCTTTGCAACAATTCGACCATGAAAGCCTGTTTCACGTAGTCTCCTCTGAACAGTTTATGTTGAGATGTGTCTGTTACTTGAACTCTGTGAAGCATTTATTTGGGCTGCAATTTCTGAGGCTGGTAACTCTAATGAACGTATCCTCTGCAGCAGAAGTAACTCTGGGTTACCTCACTTGAGCCAGTTTCATCATAAGCACTTGCAGTTTTTGCGACTGCAATTGAAGAAACTTTAAAAGTTCTTGAAATGTTCCGGATTGACTGACCTTCATGTCTTAAAGTAATGATGGACTGTCGTTTATTTTTGCTTATTTTAGCTGTTCTTCCTATAAATCAAAAATCAAATCAAACTTTATTTGTCACATGCGCCAAATACAATGTAATGAAGCACCCTGAGAGTGAGGATCCATTTGCAGTTTTATTACAATCTTGGTCGTACGAACAGGGTCAATCGCCAGCAAACACAACAGCAGGGATAAGGCAAATCGTAATCCAGGTACAGGCATTAGGTCAGGGCAGGCAGCAAGCTTACAAAAATCAGTCCAGTAAAGAATATAGTCCAGGGCAGGCAGCAAGAATCAAAAAGGGAGAACAGTCCAGAGTATAACCACGATATGACAGACACGGGAGAAAACGCTCAGAAATGATCACCAGGGATAACAAGACTTCGCAAGGAGAGAAAGGAGAGAGAGCCTAAATAGTCTATTAATGGGAGACAGGTGCAACGGTGATTGGAACCAGGTATGTGGGAGTGTAGTTCAGGGCTTAATATTCAGGAGAGGGTTCCCTCTGGTGGTGAGCAGGAGGAACCGCGGGAGTCTCGTTTGTTACAGAGCCCCCCCCCTGTGAGCGGCTCCTGACGCGCGAAGAAGCGGCTAACGCCGGGGTCTTCCTCGAGGTCGGGGGGCCGGTTTCTCCGGGTGCGTCCTATGGAACTCAGTCATGAGTGCGGGGTCGAGTATGTCCTCTGCATTAACCCAGGATCGCTCCTCCGGTCCGTACCCCTCCCAATCTACCAGATATTGGAGGAGCCTGCCCCGGCGTCTGGAATCGAGTAGATCTCGAAGCCGATATACCTCCTCGCCGTCCACCAAGATGGGTGGGGGGCCCTGCTCACTGGTCTGCTCCTCCTCCTCCGCTCTCGGACCACCAGCGGGTTTGAGAAGAGATACATGGAAAGTAGGAGAGATACGGTAATTAGCGGGTAATGCCAAACGGAAGGAAACTGGTGTGATTTGTTTGACTATTTGGAAAGGGCCCACATACCTGGGACTGAGTTTCTTGCAGGGGAGTTTGAGGCGTAGGTCTCGAGTGGATAGCCAGACCCATTGACCTGGAGTATATTCGGGGTTGGGGCGGCGGTGGCGATTAGCCTGCAACCTCTGTCTCCTGACTGCATGTAGTAAGTGGGTATGGGCCTGACTCCAGATGTCCTCGCTTCTCTGGAGCCAGTCATTGACAGAGGGTACCTCGGTGGGTTCCCCTGACCAGGGAAACAGGGGAGGTTGGAAGCCCATTACACACTGGAATGGGGTTAAACCGGTGGAGGGTTTCTGGAGTGAGTTCTGTGCATACTCCGCCCACATGAGGAATCGACTCCAGTCTGCTTGGTTCTGATGACAGTAGGATCTGAGAAACCGGGTGATCTCTTGATTGAGGCGTTCTGTTTGACCGTTAGATTGTGGGTGATACCCGGAAGTGAGGCTAATGTTGATGTTGAGTTGTTGGAAGAATGCTGACCATACTCTGGATGTGAATTGGGGCCCTCGGTCCGACACGATGTCCTCTGGCAGGCCATAGAAGCGGAACACCAGGTTGCACATGAGTCCGGCAGTTTCCAATGCTGTAGGCAGTTTGGGGAGTGGAATCAACCGGCAAGCCTTGGAGAAGCGATCTATGACAGTGAGTATTGTGGTATTCCCATTGGACTTGGGGAGATCGGTAATGAAGTCTATGGCGAGATGGGACCATGGTCGGTGGGGAACTGGTAGTGGTTGCAGTAGGCCCGATGGTAGTTGTCTGAGATGTTTATTTGTGTTACAGATGGTGCAGTCGTTAATGAACTTTATTGCGTCTGCCCGCAAGGTTGGCCACCAGAAGCTGTTCTGAAGCAGGTGAACCGTGGCGCGATTCCCGGATGACCGGAGCTGAGTGCGGAGTGAACTTGCTTTAGCACTTTCTGACAGAGGTCCTGAGGTACAAACGTTTTGTTAGGGGGCATTCGGGCGGAGGGTCCTTTGTGAGTTGGCTTGGGTGAGCTCTGTCATGATGTCCCACTGAATCGGGGCCACGATTAACGATTCAGGAAGCAGGGTTTCCTTGGGTTCAGTGGGCGCTATACCGTCGTGTTGGCGTGATAATGCGTCTGCCTTGGTGTTCTTAGAACCGGGACGATAGGTAACAGTGAAGTCAAATCGTGTGAAGAAGAGTGCCCACCTCGCTTGTCTGGGGTTCAGTCTCTTGGCAGACCTCAAGTATTCCAGGTTCTTGTGGTCCATTAGAATCACGAAGGGATGTTTAGCTCCCTCCAGCCAATGACGCCACTCCTCCATAGCTGCTTTCATGGCCAACAGTTCCCGGTTTCCGACGTCGTAGTTCTGCTCGGCTGGACTAAGTTTGCGGGAATAATAGGCGCACGGACAGAGCTTGAGTGGGGATCCGTGCGCTGTGAAAGAATAGCTCCAATGCCCGTATTAGATGCGTCCACCTCAACTGTAAACGGGAGTTCAGGATTAGGGTGGTGGAGGATGGGGCCGATGTAAGCGTGCCTTGAGTTCTGCGAAAGCCTCCTGTGCTGTAGTTGACCAGGTGAGGTGTGATGAGTTTCTTTTAGTCATAGAGGTTAAGGGGCGGCTACCGAGCTGAAATTCCTGATGAAGCGTCGGTAAAGTTAGCAAATCCCAAGAAGCGCTGTAACTCCTTTAAGGTTACTGGCAGGGGCCAGTCTAGAACGGCCTTGACCTTCTTCTCGTCCCATGGCGACTCCCTCCTGGCTGATGATGTAGCCCAAAAAGGATGTGGAAGTCTGGTGAAATTCGCACTTCTCTGCTTTGGCGTATAGCTGGTGATCTATGAGTCGTTGCAATACTGTTCTCACATGTTGCACATGTTCTTCATAGGTGTTGGAATAGATGAGAATGTCATCAATGTACACAATTACCCAGCGATTCAGCATGTCCCGAAAGACGTCATTGATAAATGATTGAAACACGGAGGGACTATTAGACAGCCCGAAAGGCATAACCAGATACTCATAGTGCCCAGTGCTGGTAGAAAAGGCTGTCATCCATTCATCACCGTCCCGGATGCGAATGAGGTTGTAGGCGCTGCGGAGGTCCAGTTTGGAGAAGTACTTGGCTTGGCGGAGTTGTTCTAGCTGGAACCAGCGGTAAAGGATATCGAAACTTGACAGTGATGTCGTTGAGACCCCGGTAGTCAATACAGGGGCGTAAACCACAGTCTTTCTTTTTAACAAAGAAGAAGCCCGCGGCTGCAGGTGATGTCGATGCTCTAATGAACCCCTTCGATAGTTCTTCCTCGATGTAGTTTTTCATGGCTTCTGATTCGGGTTGAGATAGGGGAAAGATTCGGCCCTTGGGTGGCTTTGTACCTGGTAGTAGCTCGATGGCACAGTCGCTTGATCGGTGAGGGGGGTAGTTCCATCGCCTTGGTCTTGCTGAAAGCTTCGATAAGGTCAGAGTATTCAATGGGTAGAGTGGGGAAAAGAGCTGGCTCATCCTTTACCGTAACGGCCTGAATGGAGAGTGAAGGGCTGCCAGTTAAGCAGTTGGAGTGGCATGACGGGTCCCATTTGATGATACGACCCTCTCTCCATGAGATGAGCGGGTTATGTTGCCGTAGCCAGGGAAGCCCAAGGATTACCGGGTTATGGGGTGATGTGATGACGTAGAAGCGAATTACCTCCGTGTGGCGGGTACCGGTCTGTAGTCGAAGGTCCACGGTGGTGTGCAGGACCCTCCCATCGCCGAGAGGTCGTCCATCTAGCGCCTCCACTGCCAACTGAGAGTCACAGGTGATTAATGGAAATTGTTGTTGTTGAGCGAACTCATGAGACATAAAGTTGCCGGCTGCTCCCGGAGTCTAATAGTGCTGATGTGGTTATATGATTGTCCTCTAGAGATAATACAATCGGCACTTTGATACAGGTTGACCACAATAGAGGCAGAGATGTTGACGTATGCGGCGTTCACGTTCCTCCGGAGTCAGGTGAGTATATCCGAGCTGCATGGGTTCGGTTGGAGGCAGAGTCACGGGGCATTGTGTGCTGGTGGGTCCCGTTCTGAGTGGGCGCCGTGATCGAATCAGATTGTCAATCTGTATGGTGAGTTCGATGAATTGATTCAGCGATCTCCTCATCTCGGCAGGCCAGTTCAGACTGTAATTCCAAGCTGAGTCCCTTGCGAAAGAGCAGTTTAAGCGTGCTCTCAACCCAGTCGGTTTGAGCTGCCAGAGTGCGAAATGTCAAGGCATATTCTGCTGCAGTATTTCCGCCCTGGTTCAACGCGAGTAGTCGGTCACCAGCTCTCATGCCTCCCTCCGGTGTTCAAATACTTCCCGGAAGCGTTGAAGAAAGGCACGAGCGATGGAAAAGCCGTGCCATCCTCTCTCCAAACCGCCGTTACCCACTCTAACGCTCTGCCAGTGAGGAGAGAACATACCAGGGAAATCTTGCTAGCGTCAGTGACATACATCGCTGGTTGTTGATCAATGAATAATGAACATTGCAGTAGAAATCCCTTACTCTTAGTGGGGTTACCGTCGAATTTATCAGGGAGAGCCAGACGTGGGTTAACTGTGGGTGCCGGTGGCGGAGAGGTGCCCATACTTGCGTTCGGCTGAGGAGGGGCTGAGTTCGAAGCGACATCTGTAACCTCTGTAGCGTCGGACGAGTTCCTCCGTTACCGTAGTTAGATGGGTTAGCTGCTGTTGATGAACGGCGAGCTGGTTTGCTTGAGTGGAGATCTCCGTGGACATTTGGACCAGAGCTGCTGGATCGTGATGTGGCGAAGTCTTCTGTAATGAAGCACCCTGAGAGTGAGGATCCATTTGCAGTTTTATTACAATCTTGGTAAATGCGAACAGGGTCAATCGCCAGCAAACACAACAGCAGGGATAAGGCAAATCGTAATCCAGGTACAGGCATTAGGTCAGGGCAGGCAGCAAGCTTACAAAAATCAGTCCAGTAAAGAATATAGTCCAGGGCAGGCAGCAAGAATCAAAAAGGGAGAACAGTCCAGAGTATAACCACGATATGACAGACACGGGAGAAAAGCGCTCAGAAATGATCACCAGGGATAACAAGACTTCGCAAGGAGAGAAAGGGAGAGAGAGCCTAAATAGTCTATTAATGGGAGACAGGTGCAACGGTGATTGGAACCAGGTATGTGGGAGTGTAGTTCAGGGCTTAATATTCAGGAGAGGGTTCCCTCTGGTGGTGAGCAGGAGGAACCGCGGGAGTCTCGTTTGTTACATACAACAAGTGTAGATTTTACTGTGAAATGCTTACTTACAAGCCCTTAAAAATAGTACCCGCAAAACACAAGTCTCAATGTCAACAGTGAAGAGGCGACTCCGGGATGCAATACCTCTAGGCAGAGTTCCTATGTCCAGTGTCTGTGTTCTTTTGTCCATCTTAAACTTTTATTTTTATTGGCCAGTCTGAGATATGGCTTTTTCTTTGCAGCTCTGACTAGAAGGCCAGCATCCCGGAGTCGCCTCTTCACTGTTGATGTTGAAACTGGTGTTTTGCGTTTACTATTTAATGAAGCTGCTAGTTGAGGACTTGTTTGGTGTCTGTTTCTCAAACTAGACACTAAAATGTACTTGTGCTCTTGCTCAGTTGTGCACCGGGGCCTCCCACTCCTCTTTCTATTTTGGTTATTCTGCCTTTGACCTGTCATTTGCCTGACTGACCCAGCAGACTCGGACCAGCGCCTCAACGCCCTCTCCTCCCAAGGAGCCACCATTGGAAGGCACGAGGAGTTGCTTCATTGTCTACTGGAAGGGTTCCAGACCTTGGCCAAACGTCACGACCAAGCATTAGTTCCGTGGGTTGTCTACTATGCAGCCTACCATGACGGTAACCTCCCAGCTCCTCAGTAACCCGGCTGTTAGAAAAACGAAAATACATTTTACAGTCGCCTATTTATTGCTTACCTAAAACCTCCATTAATACATTTGAACTCTTTCAATATAGAAACTACATATCCTAATGTAGAATATAAACTAGATATAGGCTGCTGTGGGTGGGGTAGGCTAAATAATTACAACCAAATAGGCTTAATTAAAAGAATAGTGATAAAGGAAACGAAAAATAGGCATAGCATGCCCAGAGCTTGTGGCGGAGCAGTACCAGAGCGAAATTGGAGCTGGAGAGGCTGTCACCATTTTTAAAATTTGCTCGGAATACACTGCTCCTCATTCTCTACATTGGTTTTGATTCTCTACATTGGGTTTGATTCCCACAGGGTGCCAGTACAAAAAAGTATGCACTCAAAACTGTACATTTCTCTGGATAATAGTGTCTGCTAAATGATTAAAATGTAATGCCATCAGAAAACATTGCCAGACATGTGGGGCTGAGAAGTTGAAGCACTGGGACATGTCTTCCCATTCTGAGGGGCAGTCCCCGTGTGTTAGGGCTGTGGCAGCCTTGACATTTTGTCAGCCGGTGATTGTCAAGCAAATAACTGCCGGTCTCACAGTAATTGAACTTAATTAAAATAAACACATTTAGCATCTCCTGGTATTAACACATAGCCTACAAGCAACTGATGCAGACCTTTGGAACCTCTACACTTAAAAAAGTATAATAAATCCATGTAATACAGCCTACACCATCGCAATATATCCATTATGTATTTTAGACAGGTCAAAAGAAAAATGATAAGAAGAAAATGTAGTCTATTTCAGAAGAACAGAATAGCATACTCTGAGATGTCCTTATGCTAGGCCCTAATCTGCCTATGCCAAATGGCTGTGGGCTACACAAGTTAATTTAGCTTATAATTCTGTGGCATTATTTTATATTTTATAGGCTGAAGAATACAACTGAACACAGCTGAATAAAATATAAAATATATTTTCTCCAACAGATTTGAGGAAGTTCGCAAATGTGGCTATTCTCTGTTGAGCGGTTAACTTCTCAGGGATCACTGGGGCGCTAGCGGGCTGCTCCCGACACTACCAGGTAAAATGTAAAGCGCCAAATTCAAAATCCCAAAGTTGAATTATTAAACATCCACCAATATACAAGTGTTCCATACTCATCAAAAGCTCTGTTTCTTGGCAATATCACAGCGTTGTCAGATTTCAAAAAGGCTTTACGGCGAAAGCAGCACATTTCATTGTTTGAGGGTAGCACCTCACATATTTTTCCCATAGCCATGTATCGATTAGCCATCATGGCACACACATAACACATTTCACAGCGAAAACAAATCAATTACCTGTTGAAGAACTTCTGCTGAGGTCATCCTAAGTGTCCAACGAAGACAATCCATGGTTCTTTTGTTAGAAAAAGTAATGTATTTTATCCATAAATCCTCCATTTGGTTCGCGCGTTATAATCAGAAACGACAGCCTCCACTCCTCCATTGAAACGTGACGCAAACTCGTTCATCTTATACCTATAAACTTGTCCAAGAACAATAAAACATAGTTTTAAATGTATCCTTAGGAACACTTTTACTGGTGACGGAGATAAGTGTCTCCAGATTCAGAGATATTGTCATTGGCAGCAGAGAACTGGAAGGAGAGTCGGCCAAAGGAGGAATTGGCTTTGGGGGTGACCAGTGAGATGTAAATGCTGGAGCGCGTGCTACGGGTTGGTGCTGCTATGGTGACCAGCGAGTTGAGATAAGGCGGGACTTTACCTAGCAGGGACTTGTAGATGACCTGGAGCCAGTGGGTATGGCAACGAGTGTAAAGCGAGGGCCAGCCAACGAGAGCGTACAAGTCACAGTGGTGGGTGGTGTATGGGGCTTTGGTAACAAAACGGATGGCACTGTGATAGACTGCATCCAATTTGTTAAGTAGAGTATTGGAGGCTAATTTGTAAGTGACATCACTAAAGTCGAGGATCGGTAGGATGGTCAGTTTTACGAGGGTATGTTTGGCAGCATGAGTGAAGGATGCTTTGTTGCGAAATAGGAAGCCAATTCTAGATTTAATTTTAGATTGGAGATGTTTGATGTGAGTCTGGAAGGAGAGTTTACAGTCTAACCAGACACCTAGATATTTGTAGTTGTCCACATAATCTAAGACAGAACTGTCTAGAGTAGTGATGCTGGACGGGCGGACAGATGAGGGCAGCGATCGGTTGAAGAGCATGCATTTAGTTTTACTTGCGTTTAAGAGCAGTTGGAGGCCATGGAAGGAGAGTTGTATGGCATTGAAGCTCGTCTGGAGGGTAGTTAACACAATGTCCAAAGAGGGGCCAGAAGTATACAGAATGGTGTCGTCTGCGTAGAGGTGGATCAGAGACTCACCTGCAGCAAGAGCGACATCATTGATGTATACAGAGAATAATTGAACCCTGTGGCACCCCCATAGAGAATGCCAGAGGCCCGGACAACAGGCCCTCTGATTTGACACACTGAACTCGGAGAAGTAGTTGGTGAACCATGCGAGGCAATCATTTGAGAAACCAAGGCTGTCGAGTCTGCCAATAAGGATGTGGTGATTGACAGAGTCGAAAGCCTTGGCCAGATCAATGAATACGGCTGCACAGTAATGTCTCTTATTGATGACGGTTATGATGTTGTTTAGGACCTTGAGCGTGGCTGAGGTGCACCCATGACCAGCTCTGAAACTAGATTGCATAGCGGAGAAGGTACGGTGGGATTTGAAATGGTCGGTAATCTGTTTGTTAACTTGGCTTTCAAAGACCTTAGAAAGGCAGGGTAGGATAGATATGGGTCTGTAACAGTTTGGGTCAAGAGTGTCTCCCCCTTTGAAGAGGGGGATGACCACAGCTGCTTTCCAGTCTTTGGGAATCTCAGATGACAGGAAAGAGAGGTTGAACAGGGGTTGCAACAATTTCGGCAGATAATTTTAGAAACAAAGGGTCCAGATTGTCTAGCCCGGCTGATTGTCTAGCCCGGGTCCAGATTTTGCAGCTCTTTCAGAACATCAGCTAACTGGATTTGGGAGAAGGAGAAATGGGGGAGGCTTTGGCGAGTTACTGAGGGGGGTACAGGGCTGTTGACCGGGGTAGGGGTAGCCAGGTGGAAAATGCTTATTGAAATTCTCAATTATTGTGGGTTTATCGGTGGTGACAGCGTTTCCTATCCTCAGTGCAGTGGGCTGGGAGGAGGTGCTCTTATTCTCCATAGACTTTACAGTGTTCCAGAACTTTTTTGAGTTTGTGGTATTGGAAGCAAATTTCTGCTTGAAAAAGCTAGCCTTGGCTTTCCTAACTGCCAGTGTATATTGGTTCCTGACTTCCCTGAAAAATTGCATATCACGGGGGATGTTCGATGATAATGCAGAATGCCACAGGATGTTTTTGTCCTGGTCAAGGGCAGTCAGGTCTGGAGAGAACTAAGGGCTATATCTGTTCCTGGTTATACATTTCTTGAATGGGGCATGCTTATTTAAGATGGTGAGGAAGGCACTTTTAAAGAATAACCAGGCATCCTCTACTGACGGGATGAGGTCAATATCCTTCCAGGACACCCGGGCCAGGTCGATTAGAAAGGCCTGCTCGCTGAAGTGTTTTAGGGAACGTTTAAGCAAGGAGCCTGATGCAACAGATGAGAAAGTTTAGCTTAAAATGTTGATAAACTGTCAGGCTGTTTCTTCACATTATATGCACAGCAGCGCACACACGGCAGTAGGCTACAAGCGTGAATGTTCCATTAGCAGGAAAACACCATTCTCAAAAGTGACCACAAATGCAATAATGCCTGTAATCCTTTTATCATAAAGGTGCATTTTTGCAGTGATAATCGCTATATGTTACAATTCCCACCAAATGGGTTAACTCTATTGGGACGATGCATAGTGTGTCACGCCAGCGACCTGGTTTCACTTTCCTGTCCCGCCTCGTTTTGAAACCGGTTTAATAATACTTTCCAGTTGATATTTTGTATCAACGGCATAAGGACAAACTCAGTGGACAACAGGTAGAGTATGTTCACATTAAGTTTATTCAAAATTCTGCCTTGTAGCCTTGTCTCTGTTTAGTCTTCCGGGATATACACTGAGTTTACAAAACATGCTCTTTCCATGATATAGATTGACCAGGTGAACCAGGTGATTGCTATGACCCCTTATTTATGTCACCTGTTAAATCCACTTCAATCAGTGTAGATGAAGGGAAGCTGACAGGTTAAAGAAGGATTTGTAAGCCTTGAGACAATTGAGACATGGATTGTGTGTGTGCCATTCCGAGGGTGAAGGGGCAAGACAAAAGTGCCTTTGAACGGGATATGGTAGTAGGTACCAGGTGCACCGGTTTGAGTGTGTCAAGAATTGCAACGCTGCTGGATTTTTCGCGCTCAACAGTTTCCATGGTGTATCAAGAATGGTTCACCACCCAAAGGACATCCAGTCAACTTGGAGTCAACATGGGCCAGCATCCCTGTTTAATGCTTTCAACACCTTGTAGAGTCCGTGCCCTGACAAATTGAGTTTGTTCTGAGGGCAAAAGGGGCTGCAACTCAGTATTAGGAAGGTGTTCCTAATGATTTGTACATTCAGTTAGCGACACGTGTGAACTCCATAGCCTAGGGGCTAGGTTTTAGGGGAGCTTTGAATTAAGGTCTATGCCATACTTAAGTCAGACATGTTTTTTCTGTTTGTGACTCGCAGGTTTCTACAACACCTATAGGCTTTATTTCTTCACAGCTGTATTGATGAGTGTTCATCTATGCCCTGGGCCCATACTTTGATGAAATACACACACAATGACCTTTGTCATCTTTTGTTGTTTATCTATGTAGCTATATCTTTATTTAATTACCAACAACCTTATTGTTGTCATTATATCATTATTCTTCAAGGGCTCTACCAGTGACGTCAGTGAAGAGTGTACAAAGGAATCCTCAAGACAGTCAGCACAAGGGTAATTTGATAAACAGTTTCCATACCCCTCCTAGAAACACTGTTGCGGTGAAACACTCACTTTGGTCTTGGAAGAGCAGCCAGGGGCAGAGTGGGCAGATATGAGGAGGATAGGGCTAGGGTGGAGGCTTACCCACCAGAGCATGGTGGAGACACAGGATTGTATTGTTCATGTAGAATGGAAACGGGTAAAAGTGGAATGTAAATGTTGTATGATGCCAAAATTCCCTTTGAATTTAGACCATATGTGCAAATAGAGGTGTTGTCCCAATCTCTGCACTTGCTGTCAACACTCTGAGCACTTTTGCATAGAGACAGGATCTCAGAGACCTGAAAATAGCTGTGCAACAGCGCTCCCCATCCAACCTGACAGAGCTTGAGAGGATCTGCGGAGAAGATTTGGAGCAACTCCCCAAATACACGTGTGCTAAGATTGTAGCGTGATACCCAAGGAGACATTTGCATTTTTTTTAATAAAAATCTCTTTTTACTTTGTCATTATGGGGCATTGTGTGTAGATTGATGAAGGGAAAAAACTATTTAATACATTTTAGAATAAGGCTGTAAAGTAACAAAATGTGGAAAAAGACAAGGGATCTGAATACTTTACGAAGGCACTGTATGTCTCTTCCTCTATTCCTCAAGAATCTACACCAAGGCAGACTTTTCATTTTTTATAGTTAGTCAGGAAAGTATTTGTTCATTTCGTTTTTGGTATACCGTTTACCCTAGGAGTCCAAGGGTTTAAATGTTGTTTTTAGGTTACTCTTGGGTCCAGTTTCCCAGACATTGATTAAGACTAGCCCTGAAAAAAAGCACTGTCAACAGAAATTCTCCATTGAACATGCTTTTTAGTCTAGTACTAGGATTAATCTGTGTCCGGGAAACCGGCCCTTATTGTCTAATGAATTATGTAAAATCTCAGAAGACTCCTGATATGTATCCACTTGTAAAATGGGTAGGGCTAATAAAGCCATTATGATATTTCTTACATGTCATGTCCTCCCATATCTCCATAGGGTTACAGGGGGTACGGCTTAATATTCAATTCAGGACTGGGATAGAGGATAAAGAATACCATACCTACATGGCATGTCATTGAATGTCTATTTAAATTTTTCACACAATCATCACTGAGTATTTAAGACTATCTAAAGTACAACATCTGTTTATGAAAACAGATGAAGGAGAGTTAAAC
The DNA here is from genome assembly GCA_030435695.1 of Brachymystax lenok tsinlingensis. Taxonomy (NCBI): domain Eukaryota; kingdom Metazoa; phylum Chordata; class Actinopteri; order Salmoniformes; family Salmonidae; genus Brachymystax; species Brachymystax lenok. The sequence continues at coordinate 7,487,731 of CM059818.1, read as the reverse complement.
TTGTGAATGTCATCTCTTCCGTGAAAGGATCTAGAAACCACAACTGGTGTGTTGCCATTACAATAAATCAAGTCCAATGTCATGACTGTCTACGAGAATCCAAATAGGTCAGATCAGGTTTGCAACGGACAACTTCAATCAGACCCCCTCTCACCCTAGAAGGGGATTTAAATAACTAGTGGGGGTTAACAACTCACGCCCTGTTGTAAATCAAGTGAGAAGATTCAGGCCCGTGCTCCCAAGATTCACCAAAGGAATGTGCTTTGTTTCATCAGACTTTTCCCCGCTGAAACTCAAACAAATTTAAAAGCTAATTCTACAACAATATTTCTAACATAGAACATGCGGAATGGTCAGAGGCGATCTATAGAACACTACTGTCATTTTGTTTATCACATTTTTTATGACATCACAAAATAATAAAGGAAATACTGTAACTTGGAAAGTATACCCACTATTAAGTTTCCATACTCTGCGTTGTGCAAAGTAATATGAAAAATGTAATATGAAAAATGATAAGTGTTTTTGTTAGGAGAGGGATGTGATTTGAGAAGAGATCATTCTTTTACCTAACTTTTCACAATGATTAGTTACCGCCCAGTGTGAGGTCGGGGAGTGTGCCAGCCTGCCGGAACCGCCCCTTTCGAGCAAACTGTATAAATGAAAAAACAACCGAGGACATGCACTTCAGCACTCTGCGGTCTCGTTCTGTGATCTTGTGTGGCCTACCACTTCGCTGCTTAGCCGTTGTTGCTCCTAGACGTTTCCACTTAAATAACAGCACTTAGAGTTGATCGGGGCAGCTCTAGCAGTGCAGAAATTTGGTGAATTGAGTTGTTGGAAAGGTGGCATTCCACGACATTGAAAGTTACTGAGCTGTTCAGTATGGACATTCTACTGCCAATGTTTGTCTATAGAGATTGCATGGCTGTGTGCTCGATTTTATACACCTGCCAGCAACGGGTGTGGCTGAACTTGCCGAATCCACTCATTTAGAGGGGTGTCCACATACTTTTGTATGTATAGTGTATATCAGAATAAACTATGTGAAGAATACATTATATGAATACACAGTGTGAAAAACAGTTTAAAATAAACAGTCCAGTGTTTAATGTCACAATATACATGAGACAGCAGTGTTGGCTGAGTGTGTGTGTATGTGTGAGTGTATGTGAGTATGTGTGTGTGTGTGTGTGTGTGTGTGTGTGAGTGTATCTGTGAGGACAGGACTTTGTGTCAGATTGCCTAAAGATAGAAGCTGTTATTCAGACTTTTGGTCCCGGCTTTGATGAACCTGTACTTTCTCTGTCTGCTAGATGGTAGCAGAGTGACTAGACCATGACTCGGGTGGCTACTTGATGATCTTCTTGGCCTTCCTTTGACACCAAGGAAGGCCACCGGTAATGCGTAGGGCTGATCGCACCACCCTCTGGAGAGCCATTTGGTTGAGGGCGGAGCAGTTGCTGTACCAGGGGGTGATGCAGCCAGACAGAATGCTCTCAATTTTGCATCTGTAGAAGTTAAGGGTTAAGGGCAATGCCAAATTTCTTCAGCCGCCTGAGGTTGTAAAGGCGCTATTGCGTATTCTTCACCACGGTGTCATGTGGTGAGACCATTTCAGGTCGTCAGTCATGTGTACTCCAAGGAAGTTCAAGCTTTTGACCCTCTCCACTGCGGTCTGGTCGATGTGGATGGGAGCGCGCTCCCTCCTTTCTCTCCTGTAGTCCACGAGGGAGAGGTTATTTTTCTGGCACCACTCTACCAGGGCTCTAATCTCCTCATTGTAGGCTGTCATTGTTGTTGTTGGTAATCAGGCCTACCATTGTCGTGTCATCAGAAAACTTGATGATTGAGTTGGAGTTGTGCGTAACCACACAGTCATGGGTAAACAGGGATAACATGATCGGGCTGAACACATACTCCTGGGGGGGCCCCATGTTGAGAATCAGTGTTGCGGAGGTGTTGTTGCCTGCCCTCACCACCTACGGTCCGCCCATCAGGAAGTCTAGGACACAGTTGCACAGTGAGGGGTTCAGACCCAGGTCCCTGAGCTTAGTGATGAGCTTGGAGAGTGCTATGGTGTTGAAGGCTGAGTTGTCGGGTAAGGTAGAGGTGATATGATCCTATGAACTAGCCTCTCAAAGCACTTTATCATGAAAGAAGTGAGTGCTACAAGGCGATTGTAATTTAGTTCAGTTACCTTTGCTTTCTTGGGTACAGGAACAATGGTGGACATCTTTAATCAAGTGGGGACAACAGAATGGAATGGGGAGAGATTGAATATGTCCGTACACACTTAATCCAACTGCTTTGCACATGCTCTGAGGACGCGGCTTGCGATGCCGTCTAGGATGGCAGCTTTGCGAGGGTTAATATACTTGAATGTCTAACTCACAAGGATTGGAAGCATTCAGTCCTTGTGAGCGGTGGGGGCCCAATTTGGCGGCTCTGTGCTGTTTTCCTCAAAGCAGGCGAAGAAGGTGTTTAGCTTGTCCGGGAGTGAGACGTCGGTGTCTGCAACGTGGCTGGCTTTCACTTTATAATCCGGGATTGTCTGGAGTCCCTGCCACATGTGTCTTGTGTCTGAGCCGTTGAATTGCGACTCCACTCCATGATTGCCTTATGGAGGTCATAGCCGGTCTTTGTACACATCCAAATTCCCAGTCACCTTGCTGTGGTTAAATGCAGCAATTCGCACTTTCAGTTTGGCGCGAATGCTGCCAATCTATCCACATTTTTTGTTCAAATAGTCAGTCAGAACAACATCCTCTATGCACTTCCTGATGAACCCAGTCACCAAGTCAACGTATACGTCAATACTATTCTCAGAGGCGACCCGGAACTTTTCCCATTCCACGAGATCAAAACAGTCTTGAAGCATAGATTCCAATTGGTCGGACCAAATGTTTATTTGCTCTGGATGGTAATAGAAGAAGAATTTCGAACTAGTCATCGGATGTAAACAGAAGAGGAAGCGATGTCACGGGCTCGCGCGCTGTGGTTTTTTCCTTTCCTATCGTCCAGTTTATAATCCGGTTGAAATATAATAGTAAATATACATACAAGTGTTCCTAAGGATACATTATCAATGATGTTTGATTGTTCTTGGACAAGTGTATAGGTATAGGTTGAATGTGTTCTCTTCACGGTTCAATGGGCGAGTGGACGCTGTATTTTATGAACATAACGCGCCAACCAAATGGAGATTTATGGATATAATAAATGACTTTTTCTAACAAAAGAACCATGAATTGTCTTCGTTGGACACTTGGGAAGCCCTCAGCAGAAGTTCTTCAAAAGGTAAGGGATTTGTTTTCGTTGTGAAATGTGCTTTGTGTGATCCGCCATGGTTTATGAATTTATGCTAATGGAAAAAAAAAATATTGGAGGTGCTACCCTCAAACAATCAAATGTTGTGCTTTCGCCGTAAAGCCTTTTTGAAATCTGACAACGCTGTGATATTACCAAGAAGCAAAGCTTTTTATGACTATGCAACACTTGTATATTGATGAATGTTTAATAATTCAACTTTTGTATTTTGAATTTGGCGCCTTGCATTTCACCAAGTAGTGTCGGGAGCGCCCCACCACTCCCTAAGTAGTTCTGCCTATTGGCGGGGAGGAGCAGGATGGAGGCATGGTTTGATTTTCTGAAGGGAGGGCAGGGGAGGGCCTTGTAGCTGTCTCGGAAGAGAGAGTAACAGTGGTGAAGCATGTTATCTCCATATGTAGCACAGGAGATGTGTTGATAGTATTTTGGGAGTGTTTCCCTCAGATTTATTTTATTAATTAAAGCAATAAATGCGGCCTCAGGATATGCGGTTTCCAGTTTGCAATAAGTCCAGTGTATTTCCTTGAGAGCCCTCGCAGTGTAGGCTTGGGGAAGAATATACACGGCAGTGACAATATCAAAAGAAAATTATCTTGGGGGGTTAATGCGGTCGCCATTTGATGGTGAGGTATTCCAGATCGAGAGAACAAAAGAACTTGAGTTCCTGTATGTTACCACAATCACACCATGAGTTATTAATCATGAGACATACCCCTCCACCTCTGTTTTTTCCAGAGAGTTCTTTCTTCCTGTCTGTGCAATGAATTGAGAACCCAACTGGCTGTATGGATGGCGACAATATATTCGGAGAGAGCCACGATTCCATAAAACAGAGTTTGTTAATGTTCCTTATGTCTCTCTGAAAGGTGATCATCACCCTGACATCTTCTACTTTGTTGTCCAGATGCGGTGGATGGTTTGCTGACTAAGACCCCACTTCTTCTACTTCTTCTCCGGCATCTACGTTTTAATGTAACACCCGGGGTGGATGGGGCTGCCTCAGGGAGTCCAAACAAATGATCCAGGTCAGGTAAGTCGAATTTCTTGTCAAAATTCCTGGTCAGTTATTGCCAATCTAATGTCAAAGTTATTTTCGGCTTTAGGTAATAATAATAGAAAGGGTCTGAGCAAATAATGTAAGAAATGACGCCCCCCAAAAATACTGCAAAGTTGGCTACATGTTGGTCGGAGCATGTCTCTGGAGCCGCTGAGTCGGAGGAGCGTGTATCAATCCTGCTATAGGACTCTTTTCGGCCGGCAGGTCAAACGAAATTAACGAGTCCCTCAGGAAAATGAGTCAGTAAAAAGAGTTGTTCATAAAGAACAAATATATAAGATTATATTACAAATTTCTCCACGGAGAGTATCTGAATTCTGCTAGGGCAGGGAGGGCAAGTGGTGATGTCCTGAAGGTGCTGGGTCCTCTCCCTCCACTGCCCCAGGGTGACACGGGAGGATGACAGGAGGGACATCTCTGTAGGGTAATAGTGACCCCCAGTCTATCTGCTCACACACGAACCACACTGTTTAACTACTTACGGAGTGGTCATCAAAAGCTCTGATTCTTGGAAATATCACAGCGTTGTCAGATTTCAAAAAGGCTTTACGGCGAAAGCACAACATTTGATTGTTTGAGGGTAGCACCTCATATATTTTCCACATTAGCATAAATTCATATCCAGCGCGGGTCACACAAAACCCATACAAGAGCTAAAAAATATCACTTACCTTTCGAAGAACTTCTGCTGAGGGCTTCCCAAGTGTCCAACGAAGACATTCAATGGTTCTTTTGTTAGAAAAAGTAATTTATATATCCATAAATCTCTGTTTGGTTGGTGCGTTATGATGAGAAAATACAGCGTCCACTTGCCCATTGAACCGTGAAGAGAACTCGTTCAACCTATACCTATAAACTTGTCCAAGAACAATCAAACATAATTGATAATGTATCCTTAGGAACACTTATGTATATTTAGTATAATATTTCAACCGGAATATAAACTGAGCGATAGGAAAGGAAACCACAGCGCGCGCAAGCCTGTGATCACGCATCCTCTTCTGTTTACTTCTTGTGACCACTTCCTAATTCTTCTTCTATTACCATCCAGAGCAACTAAAGATCATCAAACACTGAGAGATTTCAACAAAGGTAAGATACAACAAAAAACAATTTGCCATAACTACAAGTGCAACTCCTATATGATTGCAATGTTTGCAAACATTGCACCCCATTTACCCAAAGTTATGTCCAGCCAATTCCATGCATGGGTATCAAATCCAGCATTGTCCATGGTTCCGTGAATGATCCATCTGGTGCAGTGTCATTGGGAATGAAGGTGCAACATTCTTCTCCGAACATTATGCAGACTCCACTTTTCTCAGCTAAAAGCCAATCCAAAGCCTGCCTATTCTGCCATGTCATTTTGCTAGTGGCCTGTACCTGTTTCGCTAAAGCTGTTCATGCAGAATCTGTACAGTTAATCAACCTTTGTTGATTGTAGTAAACGTAGTTTATCCATTCTAAGTTTCTGTGAGGTGATTTCCACAGAAATATTGATTAAAATCCTGATTTAATCTCATCTCTTGCTTTGTATTCATTGGGAACTCCTCTAGGTTGTCCTGTTGCATCTAAGTATACTTTTGGATCAGATTCATAAGCTCTCTTTACTCTATGTGTTGCAGTCTGCTCTCGTTGTGATTCAATAATGGTAAGCTGTTGTATTGCTCTAACCAATGCACAAAGTCCTGCCCATTTTCCCGGTAAGACATTCAAAAGTGTATTTTTTTCCCGCACATCCAAAAGCTATCTGCTACGCCTATGTCTTGGTTTTTCAGCATTGAGAAAGATGGACTTACATTAGTTATTCTTCCGCATGACCCTCTCATATACATTTTCAAACTCCTGCAGTTTCTAATACCTAAATGGTGTGACACTTTACCATTGTCTTCCCTTCATCTATCCCATTATCTTTAACTATAGAAGCATTCATATTTTCCTTGTACCACAGTATGTCTATCATTTTGAGGTCCATCTCATTTTGTTTTTATGTCATAAGCAGCACATTCACTTAAGCACACAGCACATTCACTTAATCTTGCCTTTAGTGCTACATAGTGCTATTCTGCATTCTATACTACACCAAGGATTGTAATTCTTTCTCTTATTACATCGATCATTTTTCCATTTTGCACTTTCTTCAAACGTCGCAGGTTCAGGTACTATTAGTAGATCTGTCATAGGAGATTTACTACATAGATACAATTATCCATTCTACGTTTCTGTGCGGTGTACTAAGACCACTGATACCAGCCATTTTGTGTTGCTTTCCTCAATTCTGGGTCAATGTTTAATTCTGTGGTGATTTCTTCATTTTAGCTACCCCATTGAGTAACAGATGTCCAAATTCTTTGTGACAACTCACTTTCTTGTGGTTCTGCCGTTGTCCTAGTTGTTATACTAATACTAGTGGGGGTTGCTTGTGTTATTGTCTTTAATTTGACTGATGTAGCTCTTTTCGGTCTTATCAGGGGCTCTGGGGTAGGGTTAATCTGAATAATTGTTATACTATTCCCCTCTAGCCCTTTCCTCTCATTAATTATTCTTATAACGTATTCCTCCCCTTCTTTTGATTAAAGTCATTCATAATAATTTGCCAATCATTTATTCCTTTATTTGCTTTTAGGTCACATCCTTTTGAATCCCAAATAACTTATCACTGGATGATGGTTCCATCCACATAACGCTATTTCTGGTAAAGGTTTGCTTCCCCTGGTCGTAAAAGACTTCCTGATTTCTGTTCCTGTCATGACTTGGGCTTTTCCAAAGGAGATTCAGAAGAAACCTGTTTTCTTATTCCATTTTTGGCATGCTGTATGGTTGTAGGTGGGTCTGTTACCATTTCTCCTAGGTCTATCACTGTTGCTGTTCAGGATATTCCATCACCTTTCAGCTGTGTTGGTTTCCATTGTCTGTTGAGGAGACCATTTGAGGGCTGAGGAATCAAGGGAAGTCTCCTTTCCCTTCGTCTAGTGGAATTTCTCCATCCCATCGAAAAGGGCTTCCGTCAGAGAAAGAATCGATTGTAGGGAAGTCTCTTTCCCATTCTTCTGGTGGTATTTCTTTGTTCCATTGGAAAGGGCTTCCGTCAGGGGTATCTGCCAGAGTAGGTATATTGTCAGGAGTAACAGGCATGTCATTCCTCCCCATCCCTGGACTCTCTGGTCCTTCAGGAGAGAATATCTGCTGCCTGTTGTTTGCTGCACCTTGGTCTGCTTCCTCCTGACTCTTGCTGGGTGCATCGGCATCCTGGATCCTGTCTGGCGCACCGACATCCTCAACTCACGTTCCCTCCAGACACCCGACTGGTGTATCAGCATCCTCTGCATCTTCATGGCTCGGTAGTTGCCCCCTTCTCCACTCCGGGACTCTGGGCAGAAATACTATCGTTTATTTAGATATTTGACAACCTGAGGATTAATTTGAAACATTGTTTGACTTGTTTGGATGAACTTTACCGGTACTTTTGGGATTTCTTTGTCTGCATGTTGAACGACTGGATCACAGAACTCCATGGCGCCAACTAAACAGACTTTTTGGGATATAACGAAGGACTTTATCGAACAAAACAACCATTCTTTGTGTTCCTGGTACCCTTGAGATTGCAAACAGAGGAAGATCTTCAAAGGTAAGTGATTTATTTTATCGCTATTTCTGATTTTGTAATGCCTCTGCTGGCTTTGAATAATATGTTGGAAGTGGGGCGCTGTCCTCAGACAATCGAATGTTCTGTTTTCGCAATAAAGCCTATTGTAAATAGGACAATGCGGTTTGATTACCAAGATTTTAAGCGTTTGAGTCGTGTACAACACTTGTATCTTCATGAATGTTTAATATTACTGTTTTTGTAATTTGAATTTGGCGCTCTGCATTTCACCGGATGTTGTCGTTGTCATAGTATCCCACCGATAGCTAAGAAGTTAAAGCAAGCGGTAATGCATCTACCCAATTAAGCCCCCGAAGCTGCACAGATTATATTTATCTTAGCTTGAGGGTTCCATTTGCCATTTCAACCATCCCTTGTGACTGGGGATGATAAACACATCCCAGGCTTTGCTTCATTCTTGGCTGGTGTATCAACAGTTTTACAATTCTTTGCACTGATCCATTATCTGAGCTGATTTCTGTAAACCTAGGTATTACTTCTTTGGTCAAAAACGTTATCACTGTTCCTGCTCCCTGAGCTGCTGATGGTATTGATTCTATCCATCTGCTAAATCTGTATATGATAACTAGCATGTACTCTTGCCACGTACTGGTTTTGTCATATCCACATAGTCCATTACAATGTGTCAAAGTGGTCCTTCTGGGACCGGTATGTGGCTTATGGGTGCAGTTATTTCTTTTTGCACACATACTTCACATCTCATCAATACCTCATCAATACCTCATCAGTATCCTTGTTTTTACATTTTCCCTATTTACCTCCCCCCTAGAGCAATGGACACAAGACTATGCGCATCATCAATAACCAAACTCAACAAGGTAGTGGATGCTACTATGGCTCCATCATGGGAACTCCATATCTATGTAGGCCCCACTTTGTTTCCACATAGATTGTTCATTGATTCCAGCATGAGCTTGGATTCGAATCATATTAATAGGAGAAGGTAAGGATACAAGACTGATCATAGGGGCTGTTAATATTGGAACAATATATTTAGATGCCTTTTTTGCTGCTTCATCTGCTGAGTTAATTCCTTGCCAGCAGCATACCACCCTGCATCCCACTGCTGGCTTGCTTCTGAAGCCAAGCAGGGTTGGTCCTGGTCAGTTCCTGGATGGGAGACCAGATGCTGCTGTAAGTGGTGTTGGAGGGCCAGTAGGAGGCACTCTTTCCTCAGGTCCAAAAAAATATCCCAATGCCCCAGGGCAGTGATTGGGGACTTTGCCTTGTGTAGGGTGCTGTCTTTTGGATGGGATGTTAAACGGGTGTCATGACTCACTGAGGTCATTAAAGACCCCATGGCACTTGTCGTAAGAGTAGGGGTGTTAATGCCGGTGTCCTGGCTAAATTCCCAAGCTGTCCCTCATACCATCACGGTCACCTAATCATTCCCAGCTTAAAAATGGCTCATTCATCCCCCTCCTCTCCCCTGTAACTATTCTCCAGGTTGTTGCTGTAAATAAGAATGTGTTCTCAGTCAACTTACCTGGTAAAATAAAGGTAAAAATGTATTTCCTTGCACCACAAAGTAATTTCCTTTTTTATGTGCCTGACATTTTATTATCGCAATTTTTTTGGGATACATCAATGACGTCATCAACTTTACAATTTGTGCGGGATGTTGTACGGTTGTACCATCACTTTTCTTGAATCCTCTCGGTTTCCAAACTGCTCCAAACAAATGACATACTCTGTGTGCGTACGCTGAATCAGTATAGATAGTAACTGTCTTTCCTTTTCCTAGCACACATGCTACAGTCAATGCCTTGAGTTCTGCCAATTGGACTGGTTGAGGACAATACTCACGTTTTTCCTCTATAAATGATTTCCCTTGTTTTCTTACCACTGCAAACCCTGCATGGTTTCCTGTATAGTCTTTATAATAGGAGCCATCTACAAGGTATTCTTCCAAATCAATTACGTCCCTGTCTAGCAATGGTATAGATTCAAGTTCTGGACGCAGTTTATTCGAGATTCTGCTACACAATCTTGAGCTTTCCCTTTAAATTCCAATGGAACTCTTTCAGCTGGATAGGTTAACCTCTTACAGCTAGGGGGCAGAATTCCTAGTTTCCGCCTGTCTGACGTGCCCAAAGTGAACGGGCTGTCACTCAGGCCCAGAAGCTAGGATATGCATATCATTTAGGAGCTTTGTATAGAAAAGACTGAATTTTCCAAAACCGTTAAGATTATGTCTGTGGCTATAACAGAACTGATTTGGCAGGCGAAAACCCGAAGGAAATCCAACCAGAAAAAAAAAATGCTCTTATTTTGAAAAGCTATTGAAAAGCATTGAATCCATCCACCATTTTCCTATTCCTATGGCTTCCTCTATATGGTAACAGTCTACTATTGATGGCTTTGGACTTGTATTTTGAAAAATTAATACGTTTTTTCATGTGAAGGAAAGCGTGCACCGGAAGAAAAATAGTGTTTGGGTGAGTTCTGGGGAGAGCACTCTCGAGGGAATTTGCCTTGTCTATTGAACATAGTTGTTTCTGCGCAAGGTTTTATCGTTTTATACAATCTAAGGATTATATAGAGTCTTTGTTTGACAAAAATAGACAAAGTTTATCGGGAGCAATTTTGACTTTTCTGTCGTCGTTTTGACGGAGGTGTTTCCTGTGGATTTCTGAAAACAATGGCGCCATCTAAACGGCGTTTTTCGGATATAAATATGTACTTTATTAAACAAAACGAATAGCGGTTTTGTAGCTGGGACCCTCCTGGTTGAAAACATCAGAAGATCTTAAAAAGTAGGTGAGTTTTTATATCTTTAATTTGTGATTTTGTGTCGCCAATGCTGGTTGAAAAAGCTATTTTTGTGAGGTGCTTACCTCAGATAATCAAATGTTTTTTTCGCCGTAAAGCCTTTTTAAAATCTGACAACAGATTTAGATTACCAAGACTCTAAGCCGTGTAACCATGTGCAACCCTTGAATTTCCATGAATGTTAAATATTACAAATTCTTATTTTGAATTTGGCTTGCTTTGTTTTTATAAAAAATTATTCCGCTCACGGGATCCGTGCGGCAAGAAGTTAATTTTAACTACTTAGGGAGTGGTGGGGCGCCACTCCCGACACTACCCGGTGAAATTCAAGGCGCCAAATTCAAAATCCAAAAGTTGAATTATTAAACATTCATCAATATACAAGTGTTGCATAGTCATCAAAGCTCTGCTTCTTGGCAATATCACAGCGTTGTCAGATTTCAAAAAGGCTTTACGGCGAAAGCACTACATTTGATTGTTTGAGGGTAGCACCTCCAATATTTTACCATTAGCATAAATTCATAAACCATCACGGTTCACACAAAACACATTTCACAGCGAAAACAAATCTCTTACCTAAACGTTATATAAGTAAAATAAAGTGGGGCGCGCAGCCAGACTCGTGCACGAGAAAACTTGTTGACATCTGAGCTACCTTGGCCATTTCCTGTACCTATTCTTCCTGCTTCCTCCAATCAAGAATTTCCATGACATAAGGGGAATTTTCAGTATCTATATTGTTTTCTCAGAAGAAGTGAGCAGAATCAATATGGGGATAACCATTAGACATATGTAAGTGGAATTAAAGATGAATCCATGTGAGTGTACAGACATGGATCAATATAGAGTTAAAACCTGTTAGGGAGCGGCATCAGTGTTCTGAGTTTTGGAGAGTCTGGTAAAATGCCTGTTACTCAGGCCCAGAAACTAGGATATGCACATAATTAGTAGTATTGGATAGAAAACACTCTGAAGTTCTACAACTGTTAAGTGTGCCTTGAATTCTAAAGAAATCACTGACAGTGTACATGGCTTGTGGTGCCTGTATTGAACATACAACCTATACAACATTTGAGGACCATCGAAAATGTACTTTAGTCAATCAATACAGGCACCACAAGCCACGTACACTGTCAGTGATTTCTTTAGAATTCAAGGCACACTTAACCAGCATGGCTACAATATGATTATGCAATATGATTGTGATTTAGGCCCATATAATAAAAGTAAAATAAACATATTAGACGACATGCTACAATGCGATCTCCTTACCAATGGAAAATGCATCTGTTTTATTATTAGGCCTACATTATTATGTTTTTCTTAACATACCATTATTATAATTCCCATGCATCAAACACCTCCCATTTCCCCCAAATGAACAAGTCTGTTTGCTTGCAATACAATTGATCAACCTTCTAGACGTTGTCGGTACGCATTGTTTGAGATTTGAGGGAGATGTGCACACTTTTGCATCAAGTTCAACATTTATAAATACCAACCTTTGCAGGAAAGCCGGCGTTCGCAAGGTTTAGAGTATTTTTTTGTGTGCACGCACCTTTGATAAATGAGGCCCCTGGTGAGTAACATGTCCAATGTATCAATTACATAGGCAAACAAAATGTAACCTTGAATCTTATATATAAAAATATCACTTCCTGTCTGGATTGGGATTGGACTATGTTATATTCAGTGGTTTGAAATAATCTTTTGTCCACTTCTCACATTTAACAAGAGGAGAAAAATGGCCCTGGTTCCATTGATTCAACAAGGTTACATCTCCAAATTGCTGAATGCAATTTACAATTGTGTGGTCCACTCTTTTCATCAGCAAACTCTCAATGTGAAGTAGGTATTGTTCTCAAGAGTTTTCCAGACAAAGGCTTCATACTTTCCATTGAATGAATAGAAAATCAAATCACGACTCTATTCTTATTTGTCATAGTAGTGTCACATTGTTTGCTTATCATTTCAGTTCCAGATGGGAATACATGTTGTCATGTGTACATTTGACCACCCCCCCCCAAAAAAAATGGGACTTCAATGACATAGTTGCAACCTAGTCAGGAATTAATGAAGTCTCCCATGTTACGTGTCGTAGAACTCCAAAAGCTGTGTATACTCCAAAATTAAAAATGAAACTTGAAACTTTAGAAGTGGCCCTTTATTTCTATTCAGGAGTGAAAGACCTACGACTGCAAAAATAAAAACAGGGAATATATTTTAAGTTGTCTAAGACGAAAGCAGTCATTACAACTGAGGGTTTGACAGTATCGCCTGTGATATCCCACTGTGTACAACTGTGCCTGGCATTTTCATTTGTGCTGTGTCCATTGAAAAAGAGCACATACAGTGCCAAAACTCAACTATAATAGGCCCCAGGATAATGATTACTTTGAATGATGGCATAATGAGGGCTTTATAAATATTCATAGGTCAATGAAGGTAGCAATATTTTGGATTATAAAAAATGTAGGGTCAGAGGTCAGGCTAATGAGAAGGAGTCAAGGGTGGTTGCGGCCTCTGCTGTGAGAATACTGAAGCCAGCTGTCTGTAGCAATAGACTGACTGTTTTCACACCAAGGGGCACACACAAGAAGCACATCTCAAGTTATGAGTCAGTAGGTTGTATTCAGACCCTTTGACTTTTTCTAAAATCTTTTATGTTACAGCCATATTCTAAAATGTATTAAAAAGTTTTTTCCCCTCGTCAATCTACACACAATACCCCATAATGACAAAGCAAAAGCAGGTTTTTAGAAATTTTTGCAAATGTATTAAATATTAACCAAAAAGTCACATTTACATAAGTATTCAGACCCTTTACACAGTACTTTGTTGAAGCACCTTTGGCAGCGATTACAGCCTCGAATCTTCTTGGGTATGATGCTACAAGTTTGGCACACCTGTATTTGGGGAGTTTCTCCCATTCCACTGTAGATCCTCTCAAGCTCTGTCAGGTTGGATGGGGAGCATTTTCAGGTATCTCCACAGATGTCCGGGCTCTGGGCTCTCGCTGGGCAATTCAAGAACATTTAGAGACTTGTCCCAAAGCCACTCTTGCGTTGTCTTGGAATGGGTGCTTAGGGTCATTGTCCTGTTGGAAGGTGAACCTTCGCCCTAGTCTGAGATCCTGAGCTCTCTGGAGCAGGTTTTCATCAAGGATCTCTCTTTACTTTGCTCCGTTCATCTTTTCCTTGATCCTGAATAATTTCCCAGTCCCTTCCGCTGAAAAACATCCCCACAGCATGATGCTGCCACCACCATGCTTCACAGCAGGGATGGTGCCAGGTTTCCTCCAGACGTGACGCTTGGCATTCAGGCCAAAGATCTTGGTTCTCAATCTTGTTTCTCATGGTCTGAGAGTCTTTAGGTGCCTTTTGGCAAAATCCAAGCGGGCTGTCATGTGCCTTTTACTGAGGAGTGGCTACCGTCTGGCCACTTTACAATAAAGGCCTGATTTGGTGCAGTGCTGCAGAGATGGTTGTCCTTCTGGGAGGTTCTCCCATCTCCACAGAGGATCTCTGGAGCTCTGTCAGTGACCATCGGGTTCTTGGTAACCTCCCTGATGAAGGCCCTTCTCCCCCTGTTGCTCAGTTCGGCCGGGCGGCCAGCTCTAGGAAGATTCTGGGTGGTTCCAAACTTCTTAAATTTAAGAATTATGGAGGCCACTGTGTTCTTGGGGACCTTCCATGCTGCAGAAATCTTTTGGTACCTTTCCCCAGATCTGTGCCTCAACGCAATCCTGTCTCGGAGCACTACGGACAATTCCTTTGACCTCATGGCTTGGTTTTTGCTCTGGCATGCGCTGTCAACTGTGGGACCTTATATAGACAGGTGAGTGCATTTTCAAGTCATGTACAGTCAATTGAATTTACCACAGGTGGGCTCCAATCAAGTTGTAGAAACATCTCAACGATGATCAATGGAAAAGGATGCACCTGAGCTCTGGGTCTGAAAATTTGTTTGTCAATAAGTTATTCTATTTGTATTTCTAAAAACCTATTTTCGCTTTGTCATTATGGGGTATTGTGTGTAGATTGCTGAGATTTGTTTTAAACATTTAATACATTTTAGAATAAGGCTGTAACGTAGCAAAATATGGAAAAAATCAAGCGGTCTGAATACTGAATAAGTTCGCTTGTCAAGTTGTTGGCTTTGGTTCCATTGTTTGTCTATAGTGTATTGGGAAAAGAATACTGCTAGAAGGTTGCTACCTCACTTTCATGAACAGGGATGCAAATTGAAGATGAGAAAAGCGTTTGGACGTAAGCCTTCATCAGACTGAGAGATCTGCTAACAAGCCCTAACAAGTCCTTCCTACAGCATTGCACCACTGCTCATCACTAATGTCTTGTGTCTAGTGACCTTGATACATAAGTTGACACAATGCCTCATTTGTTGCTCAAACTACCTCTACCACTTTGCTGTTCAATTAACACTACACCCAATGGTCCGCTACTTCATACATACGGCATGCCACCATGAAGGGCCGAAAATGTTACTTGAACCAGTACAATAGACTAGAAAATGTCATATTGTTTCAATTTAGAAGGATGGGTTAATCCACAGACTAAAGTCAACATTTTGTATCAACTAATGCACTACTAATTGTATTTTTTATCATATATTCATACTGAACATAAGTAATACTAGTAGTCTTGGATGGATTGCTCAGAACTCTTTTCTATCCATTGCTTCTGGCTTGATTGGTTACCGTTCTGGAGGAAGACAAGTGAAGTGGGCAGGGCATTTGAAGAGGTAAGGAAAGCATTTTTATGTTAGATTTTTTAGTTTGTTTTATTTTAACTAGGCAAGTCAGTTAAGAACAAATTCTTATTTACAATAAGGACCTACCCCGGTCCGGACAATGCTGGGCCAATTGTGCGCCGCACTATGGGACTCCCAATCACGACCAGTTGTGATACAGCCTGGAATCAAAGTAGGGTCTGTATTGACCCGTCTAGCACTGAGATGCAGTGCCTTAGACCGCTGGGCCACTCAGGAGCATAAGCTCATAGGTAGGGTAATAGTACGAGGGATACATACAATTATTTGAGTAGCATAGTGTAAAGTATTATTAAAATATGAAGTAAGTATAAACAAGTGTATTTTTTTGTAATACGTGTTCAGTGGATTTAGAATTTTTTTATTATTATATATCATTTTAGTGGGTAGATCATTTTAATTTTGCAGATAGGTTGTGGCTCCCATCAATGTAATTGTCTTCATCCTTTCCAATGACTACCAGTCAAAAGTTTGGACACACCTACTCATTCAAGGGGTTTTCTTTATTTGTACTATTTTCTGCATTATAATAATAGTAGAATAATAGTGAAGGCATCAAAACTACAAAATAACACATATGAAATCAAGTAGTAACCAATAACCAAACTTAAGTGTTAAACAAATACAAATATATTTTAGATTCTTCAAAGTAGCCACCCTTTGCCTTGATGACAGATTTGTACACTCTTGGCATTCTCTCAATCAGCTTCAACTGGAATGCTTTTCCAACAGTCTTGAAGGAGTTCCCACATATGCTGAGCACTTGTTGGCTGCTTTTCTTTAACTCTGTGGTCCAACTCATCGCAAACCATCTCAATTGGGTTGAGGTCGGGTGATTGTGGATTCCAGGTCATCTGATGCAGCCCCCCTTCACTCTCCTTCTTGGTCAAATAGCCTTTACACAGCCTGGAGGTGTGTTGGGTCATTGTCCTGTTGAAAAACAAATGATAGTCCCACTAAACGATAAATCAGATGGGATGGCATATAGCTGCAGGATACTGTGGTAGTAATGCTGGTTAACTACTTAGGGAGTGGTGGGACGCTACTCCCGACACTACCCGGTAAAATGCAAGGCGCCAAATTCAAAATCCAAAAGTTGAATTATTAAACATTCATCAATATACAAGAGATGCATAGTCATCAAAAGCTCTGCTTCTTAGCAATATCAGAGCGTTGTCAGATTTCAAAAAGGCTTTACGGCGAAAGCACAACATTTGATTGTTTGAGGGTAGCACCTCCAAAAATGTTTCATTAGCATGAATTCATAAACCATCACGATTCACACAAAACACATTTCACAGCGAAAACAAATCCCTTACCTTTTGAAGAACTTCTGCTGAGGGCTTCCCAAGTGTCCAAAAAAGACATCCAATGGTTCTTTTGTTAGAAAAAGTCATTTATTAAATCCATAAATCTCCGTTTGGTTGGCGCATTATCTTCATAAAATACAGCGTCCACTCGCCCATTGAACCGTGAAGAGAACGCGTTCAACCTATACACTTGTCCAATAACAATCAAACATCATTGATAATGTATCCTTAGGAACACTTTTATCTATATTTACTATAATATTTCATCCGGATTATAAACTGGATGATAGGAAAGGAAAAAACCACAGCGCGAGCGAGCCCGTGAACGCGCATTCTCTTCTGTTTACATCCGATGACCAGTTCTTCTTCTATTACCATCCAGAGCAACCTAACATCACCAATCACTGTCTAGAGACTGTTGACATCCAGTGGAAGAAATAGGTACTGCTATCTTACTCCCATATATGTCTGTTTTCAAAAACACTTTTTCCAGGACAGAAATTCCTCAGGTTTTCGCCTGCTATATCACTTCCTATCCAATAGTACTAATTATGTGCATATCCTATTTTCCGGCCCTGAGTGGCATGCATTTTACTTTGGGCACGCCAGACTCTCCAAAACCGTCACCTCGGGAGCCGCTCCCTAAGAAGTTAAAGAAACTTTCAAAGTTCTTTACATTTTCCGGATTGGTATCTTAAAGTAAGGATGGACTGTCGTTTCTTTGCTTATTTGACCAGTTCTTGCCATAATATGGACTTGGACTTATTTTACCAAATAGGGCTATCTTCTGTATACCACCCCTAACTCAAACGCAATAAGAAGTAAAGAAATTCCACAAATTAACTTTTAACAAGGCACACCTGTTAATTGAAATGCATTCCAGGTGACTACCTCATGAAGTTGGTTGATCGAATGTCAAGAGTCTGCAAAGCTGTCATCAAGGCAAAGGGTGGCTACTTTGAAGAATCTCAAATTCCAATTTATTTTGAAATGTTCAGTACTTTTTGGTTAGTACATGATTCCATATCTATTACTTCATAGTTTTGATGTCTTATTCTACAATGTAGAAAATAATAAAACATTAAGAAAAACCCTGGAATGAGTAGGTGTGTTCAAATGTTTGACTGGTACTGTATATATAATATATATATTTTTTATATTTTCTTCTATTTTTTTCCCCTAACCCTACCACCCGTCCCCTAATTGGAGTAAACTAGTGGACAACAATACATTGGCTTCTACTTCCAGCTTATACACACTACCCATATTTTATGGGCACCGTATATTTTAGAATAGTTATCTTTTGTTTGTTTTTAGCCCCATCCTTCAGCTCCGCTAAACCCTCCCATCTATCTCTGAACCATCCTGTTTTTCAACTGGGGCCTCCAATATTTTTAATGGACGGTGTCTTTATTTTCATGACTTGGGTCCTGTTTCATGTATAATGAAATCAGACCTTCTTGTTGAGTATTTGATCATAAATAAATGCTATAGGAGGGGTTAAAACATGCTAATAACGGTCATCTGAGTATATCAAAAAAGGTTTGGTATACCTCAACTGGTATAGTTTTCACAAGACTTAAAGGCTTTAATTGCATCAAGACGTTCCTCCTCTTTAATTTGGCCTTCACATGAGCCTTTCTGTACAGCTGTTAATTTTACATTGTTAATAGGAAAAAAATCCATGCAATTACCTTCTGTTTGTGTAGATGGAGGAGACTGAAGCAAAAAAAACATGCTTAAAGCACTCTGCTTCCTTCCTTTTTCAAAATATAGTTTGGTGAATCATGGGTGACTCCATCATTTCTAACAAGTTTCAGTAAATCATTTTTGGTAGCATTTCTATTTTGAAGAAAAAGATATATTTGGTGCATTTTTCCCCATATTCCATCCACTTCGCTGAATTTTTGGTAATATATTACACTGTAATAAATTACACTATTGCAGTTGTTCAATGGCTTGTCTTGTGGTTGCATGGAGGGTTAGGATACAGACCCGGTAGAAGTCTGGGTTGGGGATTGGATTTGAACCCGGTTTAGGGAAAAGGTTTGGGATAGGTAGTGCTCAGTGTGGTGGAGAAAATAGAGTCTTGGTAGTGTATTCTTCTATTATTTTCTTCACTGATTGGTTGTCTTTTGCTATGTTAATGTATCTCTTATATTTTTACGCCCATTTTCTCCCCCATTTCAATCTTGTCTCATCGCTGCAACTGGCTCTGGAGAGGCGAAGGTCAAGTCATGCGTCCTCCGAAACATGACACGCCAAACCGCACTTTGTCTCCTTCTAAACATGACCCGCCAAACCGTGCTTCCTACCCCGGAAGATAGCCACACCAATGTGTCAGAGAAAACACTGTTTAACTGACAACCGAAGTGAGCCTGTGGGCGCCCGGCCCGCCACAAGGAGTTGCTAGAGCGCGATGAGCCAAGTAAGACCCCCCCGACCAAACCCTCCCCTAACCCGGATGACACTGGTACAATTGTGTGCCGCCCTATGAGACTCCCGGTCACGGCCGGTTCTGACACAGCCTGGGATCAAACCCGGGTCTGTTGTGACGGCTCAAGCGCTGTGATGCAGTGCCTTAGACCGCTGCGCCACACGGGAGGCCCTTGTAAATGTATTTCTGTCCCAGCAGGTCCAGGCGCTCATTTATAAAAAAAATTATTAGATTTTGTGAAGGTAGGTGACAGGGATGTATTTAGGGAGAATCTTATTGCTGTGTTCTATATTATTTGTGGCTGGTCCTTCTGTTGTGTTGGTGTGGTTTTCTAAGCTGGGGAGGAGTACTTGAAGTCAGGCCTGATGTAGCTTTGGTATACTTTCATCACAGCTGTTGAAATGTCCACTTTCATCACATCTGCAGGAATGTCCACCAGAGCTGTTGCTAGAGAATTTTATGTTCATTTATTTACCATAAGCCGCCTCAAACGTCGGCGTTTTAGAGAATTTGGCAGTATGTTCAACCGGCATCACAACCGCTGTTTGGCGTCGCGTGGGCGAGCGGTTTGTCGATTGTGAACAGAGTGCCCCATGGTGGCAGTCGGGTTTTGGTATGGGCAGGCTTAAGCTACAGACGAACACAATTGCATTTTATCGATGACAATTTCAATGCACTGAGATACTGTGATAAAATCCTGAGGCCCATTGTCATGCCATTCATCCGCCACCATCACCTCATGTTTCAGCATGATAATGCATGATAATGCACGGCCCCATGTCACAAGGATCTGTACACAATTCCTGGAAGCTGAAAATGTGCCAATTTTTCCATGGCCTGCATACTCACCAGACATGTCACCCATTGAGCATGTTTGGGATACTCTGGATCGATGGGTGTTCCAGTTATCTCCAATATCCTGCAAAAGGAGTGGAACAACATTCCACAGGCCACAATCAACAGCCTGATCAACTCTATGTGAAGGAAATGTGTCATGCTGCATGAGGCAACTGGTTTTCTGATCCATTCCCCTACCTTTTTTTAAAAGGTGATCTGTGAATAGCATTTACATACCTGTACTCCCAGTCATGTGAAATCAATAGACCAGCTGTGAACCCCATAACACAAACACAAACCCATACAAACTCTAGCCAAATTCATGTTTATGCCATGCTTACTGTCAATAGAGTTAGCTTGGCAATGAAATTGGAAATATTTTGGCATCTTACCATCACCACACCTTGTGCAGAGCTGGAGGTAGAAGCACATGCTGGTGGAATCAGATTCTGTAAGACCTAGCTACCACAAAATACACAATAATACACATTTTAACCACCTTGCTAATTTTCTTGATCTCTATTTGGATAGCACTGGCTAGATTAGCACACCTGTCAGTTTGATGGTAGCCAGCTAGCTAGCATTAGTAAACAGGTAGAAAGATTGCTATCGAGCTGAGAACCAACCAACCAATAATAGATTATTTATACACATTCATCATTGCTACCAGCACACAGAGAGTGAGTTAGCTAGCGTTAACCTGGCAATTCTATTTTTTGGGAACAGAGTGTTTTCCAGAGAAGAGTGGAAAAAATGGTTACCATCTACTACCATTTGCTAATGTTAGAACTAACAAACATGTTTACAAGCGATGCGCATCTTTCCTTTTCAAGGTGATTCAATACTTATCGATACGCTCTGATACGATTCAGGAATGATGTGTTTTAGTTTAAAGCGATTTGGTTTGATTAGAGAAAGAATCAATGTGGTTCATTTGTGGCATAAACATACATTTTCCATTCTAAATTTAAATCTGATGCTGATGGAACTCATGAACTGGGCCTCTCTAGCTTTGGGGCTAATGTGTCTCTAACTGATAATGAATGGGCGACATAAACCAAATAGAAACAGATAATTGTGCACAACTTCAAAATTGAATTTCAATTAACTGAATGATGAGGATGAAGAAGGTGATTGAATTTAGAACAATAGTGTAAGAATTGCTATGCCTCTATCCTGCATGCGCGCACACCCTGAAAAATACACTTATTTTTTTGTTTCTACTCGTCAGTATTCAGGGATGCAAACTACTCACCTTTTGGCAAAATTCACCGTTTTGAATCCAAAATAGGTGACCTACGTGATTCGTGTAGATTTGATGAGAAAAGTTTGGGAGGGGAGGGGGGGTTTGGATCACTACTGGCTGTAAGCGAACGAGTGATGCGTGTTTGGAGCAATACTGTCTGAATCCAAGGCTCAGCCAATCGCTTACATAACAACAGAATGCAGCGCAGCAAGCAACTGAAGAGAGAAGAGACAACCAATTTGCTAGTTACAGCATCAGCGCATGCTCTAGAAAGACAGCATAGAGTAGAAGGGCAGCTACAGAAGCGCGTCCCCTGAATGATAACAAAGAGGTAACGTTAGGTGAGAAGCCTGACCACGGAGACGGGGGGTGAGAAGGTGATGAAGCGTACTTCATGAGCTGTAACCGAAAACAACTGGCATCTAGAAAGTTGTTAAGCATTGTTAAGTATCTTGCTAGCTGGATCAAATTCTCCGTTAGTTAGCCAGAGAAATGTTGAGCAACATTAGCCAACTCATTTGATTAATTCATTGAGTTTAAGGTGTGAAAATTAGCTTACCTAATGTTACAACATCAGATGAGCTAACATTAGTAACCTATCCAATTTGCTATAGTATTAACTGGTATACGACTCCTTGCCGTTCAAGTTATATTGCGTTAGTTGCTTACTGGACCCTGGCAATCTGTGTGAAATGTTAACTAGTTAACTAGCTAACGAACTAACCTCTATCTGCTAATTAATGTTTTCCCTCTAAAGCATGTGGTTAATTTTCAGAATGAGAGAATTAGGTGAAAATGAGGCGTTGCTTCTTAAACAAGTGGATTCAGGGATCAAGTGTAGCTGGAGCTGGGCCTGGCTTAAGCTGGATGCCACTATAGAGGTGAAAGGAACACCACAAACTTTCCCTCTTTCTCACTTTTGCTGGCACGTTGTAGAACAGATGTCCACAGGCAGAAAGTGTATAATGTGCAGTGCAGTCAGCCCAAATATATTGATTTTTGTTGTGTTGAACTTGACAGTAACGTGTGTGTGTGTGTGTGTGTGAGGGGGGATTACATTTATTTTACTCAGTGAATGTTATTCTTGCACACATGTAGCCTTGTGCAATTGATCGATGTCTATAGTGGCCACTATAATAGAGCAAAAATAGAATGCCTGTTTGTTTCATTTTATTTCTACATTATGATGTTTTTTCCCCAATTGCAATATTTATGTGTGTGGTTACAAGCATTCTATTATAAAGGCTGTCATGGCTAACTGCAATATTAGTGTATTGTTTTTTTCTCAAGACTTGAATGTCATTTGTAGTAAAGTCTAGGCAACACATAACATTGGATTGCTTTCTTTACATTTTTTAGCTGTGAGTTAGGTTCATATTAACCACTTTATTTTACACACAGAGATTGATAATGTAGATCATATTCTTTGTTGTTTAATTAGTTAAAATCTGCATTTCCGCCTAGCAGGGATTTTTGGCATGTGCAACAACAACAAAAAAGTGTCTATTGAAAAGTATTTATATCAGGACACTGAATGTAGTACCTATTGCTTCCACTGGATGTCAGCAGTGTATAGGTAAAGTTTAATGGAAATCGGAACCATTGTGTTCAATCGGCAGTGGTTTTAGTCAGGGAGCTATTTTTCAGTTGCACGCTTTTTGGGCACGTTTGGCTGAGCGGTCCACTTTATTTGACTTATATAACGTTTAGGTGACCATCCAAGTGAAAGATTATCACTTTTATTCATAAAAGATAAGCTAAGGTTGCATTTTAATTGGTTTTTGTTTTGTTGAGGTAAAGTTTATAGGTTTAAATGAACGCGTTCACTTCACGTTGGATTTTCTGAACACAAGGTGCCAACCAAACTGAGATTTAAGGATATAATAAATTACTTTTTCTAACCAAATACCCATGGATTGTCTTCGTTAAACACTTAGGAAGCCCTCTGCAGAAGTTCTACAAAAGGTAAGGCACAGGTTTTCCCTGTGAAATGCCTTTTCTATCGACCGCGCTGGCTAAAGATTTCATGGTTATGGAAAATATTGAAGGTGCTACCCTCAAACAATCAAATGTAGTGCTTTCGCCGTAAAGCCTTTTTGAAATCCGACAACGCTGTGATATTGCCAAGAAGCAGAGCTTTTGATGAGTATGAAACACTTGTATATTGGTGCATTTTTGATAATTCAACTTTTGGATTTTGTCTTGCATTTCACCTGGTAGTGTCGGGATTGGGGCGCTAGCGCACCACCCATCCCTAATTATCTATGTTATGTTCGTCGTTACGATCTTCGTTTGTTTTGTTCATTATTTTCCCAGTTACGTGTAAGAAATAAATATGTATACTGGAAGCATCGCTGCGTCTTGGTCCGTCCCTCTTGAAGATCATGACAGAATAACCCACCAACAAAGGACCAAGCAGCGAGAGAACCGGGAGTTCTGGACCTGGGAGGAGGATTTTTTTAGAGAGGGACCCTGGACCCAGCCTGGGGAGTATCGCCGCCCTAAGGAGGAGCTGGAAGCAGCGGCGGCGGAGGGGCGATAATACGAGGAGAAATACGGAGCATGGACACCCGATAAGGAGAGATATGCTGGAACACGCCTGGCTAGAAAGCCCGGCAGCACGGGGAGTTTGGCCGGTTCAGGGTGGACTCCTGAGCCAACTCCTCGTGCTCTTTAGAGGGAGCGTTGGAGGGAGCGTCGCACTGGTAAGACGCCGTGCTATGCAGTATTGCACACGGTGTCTCTAGTGCGCATTCATAGGCCGGTGCGCGACATTCCAGCTCCACTCATCTGTCAGGCTAGGGAGAGTGTGCAGCCTGGAAGAGTGGTGCCGGCTCTGCGCACAAAGTCTCCCGTGCACCTTCTTGGACCAGGATATCCTGCACCGGTTCTGCGTGCAGTGTCTCCGGTGCGTGTCCACAGCCCGGTGCGCGACATTCCAGCTCCACTCATCTGTCAGGCTAGGGTGAGTGTGCTGCCTGGTAGAGTGGTGCCGGCTCTGCACGCTAAATCTCCAGTGCACCTTCTTGGACCGAGATATCCTGCGCCGGCTCTGCATACGGTGTCTCCGGTTCGCGCCCACAGCCAGGTGCGTGACATTCCAGCTCCCACCATCTGTGAGGCGAGGGTGAGTGAACAGCCGGGGAGAAGGGTGTCCGCTCCGCGCACCAGGTCCCCTGTACGCATAGAGAGCCCAGTACGTCCAGTCCCTGTTCCACGCTCCAGAGTCCCAGTGCGCATAGAGAGTCCAATACGGCCCGTTCCTGCTCCCCGCACCAGAGTCCCAGTGCGCATAGAGAGTTCAATACGGCCCGTTCCTGCTCCCCGCACCAGAGTCCCAGTGCGCATAGAGATTCCAATACGGCCCGTTCCTGCCCTCACCAGTTTGCATCCCTGAGTATTACTTACTAAAACTGTTGTTATACAAAAGTTTTTATTCTAAGAGAAACAAACATTTTCAATTATATTACATTATATTCTTAAGATATATGTGTTGACTGAATATAAATAAGTGATGTCTGCTAAAAAATAAAGTTGATGGCACGGTCATATAGCCTCGGCACCTACATAAAGCTGATTGACTCACTTATTAAGTACCAACATTCTTTCTGATAGTCTTTAATAAAGAAACGTTTTGGTTATCCTGACCTGGATACCATGTATTATAATAACCCATTTTAGGCTATTAGCAGGACAATAGACTTTTGCCAACACCTCTCTGTATTTTGGTACATTGTGCAAGGCAATTGATCAGCGTTAAAATACACTGCATCGCAGTACAAACTGCGTTGCTACAGATGCTGGTTTGTTACCCATGCCGGCCGTGACCGGGAGACCCATGAGGCGACAGTGGGCTTTCGTTTTCTCTCTAAAAAGATAAATAAATAATTCTAAATAACTAACAGACTTTGTTTACAAATTAGTAAGAATGTCTCACCCCATGTTCAAGAATGGCCTTTTTCCTCGCTCACTTTAGGTTATTTGAAAAATAAATCTCCAAAATATAGTTATTTTTTAAACAAAGCGATTATTATTATTTGTATTATTTTTAATTAATTTAGAATTATATTAAAAGCCTTTAGATATTCTCACAGATCAGATTTGTCATAACGAAAAAAGGCCCCATAGATATTAATTTAGAATCCTCCAATCCTCTAAATCTAATTACAGTGGCTTGCGAAAGTATTCACTCACCTTGGCATTTTTCCTATTTTGTTGCCTTACAACCTGGAATTTAAAGAATTTTTGGGGGGTTTGTGTCATTTGATTTACACAACATGACTACAACTTTGAAGATGCAAAATGTGTTTTATTGTGGAACAAGAAATAAGACAAAAAACTGAAAACTTGAGTGTGCATAACTATTCACAACCCAAAGTCAATACTTTGTTAACTATGTTAAGAGCAGTGGGGCGCTATCACAGCGTTGTCAGATTTCAAAAAGGCTTTACGGCGAAAGCATAACATTTGATTGTTTGAGGATAGCCCTTCTCATATTTTATACATTAGCATAAATCCATAACCAACGCAGGTCTCATAAAACGCATAAAATCGCTAATATAAAATCCCTTACCTTTCGAAGAACTTCTGCTGAGGGCTTCCCAGGTGTCCAACGAAGACATCCAATGGTTCTTTTGTTAGAAAAAGTCATTTATTATATCCATAAATCTCCGTTTGGTTGGCGCGTTATGTTCATAAAATACAGCGTCCACTCACCCATTGAACCGTGAAGAGAACGCGTTCAACCTATACCTATACGCTTGTCAAAGAACAATCAAACATCATTGATAATGTATCCTTAGGAACACTTTTATGTACAGTGAGGGAAAAAAGTATTTGATCCCCTGCTGATTTTGTACGTTTGCCCACTGACAAAGAAATGATCAGTCTATAATTTTAATGGTAGATTTATTTGAACAGTGAGAGACAGAATAACAACAACAAAAATCCAGAAGAACGCATGTGAAAAATGTTATAAATTGATTTAAATTTTTATGAGGGAAATAAGTATTTGACCCCTCTGCAAAACATGACTTAGTACTTGGTGGCAAAACCCTTGTTGGCAATCACAGAGGTCAGACGTTTCTTGTAGTTGGTCACCAGGTTAGCACAAATCTCATGAGGGATTTTGTCCCACTCCTCTTTGCAGATCTTCTCCAAGTCATTAAGGTTTCGAGGCTGACGTTTGGCAACTCAAACCTTCAGCTCCCTCCACATATTTTCTATGGGATTAGGGTCTGGAGACTGGCTAGGCCACTCCAGGACCTTAACTTCTTAGGCAGCGGTGGGGCGCTAGCACTCCCGACACTACCCGGTGAAATGTAAGGCGCCAAATTCAAAATCCAAAAGTTGAATTATTAAACATGCATCAATATACAAGTGTTGCATAGTCATCAAAAGCTCTGCTTCTTGGCAATATCACAGCGTTGTCAGATTTCAAAAAGGCTTTACGGCGAAAGCACCACATTTGATTGTTTGAGGATAGCACCCCACATATTTTTCCTATTACCATAAATTCATAAGCCTTCACGGTTCACACATAACACATTTCACAGCGAAAACAAATCAATTACCTGTTGAAGAACTTCTGCTGAGTGCTTCTCAAGTGTCCAACGAAGACAATCCATGGTTCTTTTGTCAGAAAAAGTAATGTATTATATCCATAAATCTCAGTTTGGTTGGCGCGTTATAATGAGAAAATACAGCGTCGACTCCTCCATTGAAACGTGAAGAGAACTCGTTCAACTTATACCTATAAACTTGTCCAAGAACAATCAAACATAATTGTAAATGTATCCTTAGGAACACTTTTATGTATAAATAGTATAATATTTCAACCGGAATATAAACTGGCCGATAAGAAAGGGAAAAAAAACGTTTTCTTCTATTGACATCTGTGTGGCCACTTCCTTATTCGTCTTTTTCTACAATCTAAAAGCAGCTAAAAAGAATCAAAACACTTTCTTGAGCCTGTCGACATCCAGAGGAAGCAATAGGTACTGCATTCATATTTTTCCAGGACAGAAATTCCTCGGGTTTTTGCCTGCCATATCCGTTCTGTTATACTCACAGACAAAATGTTAACACTTTTAGAAACTTCAGAGTGTTTCCTATCCAATGGTACTCAATATGTGCATATCCTATTTTCTGGGCCTGAGTGGGAGGCATTTTACTTTGGGCATGCTTGCCCTCCAAAACCGTCACCTCGTGCGCTGCTCCCAAAGAAGTTAATGTGCTTCTTCTTGAGCCACTCTTTTGTTGCCTTGGTCGTGTGTTTTGGGTCATTGTCATGCTGGAATACCCATCCACGACCCATTTTCAATGCCCTGGCTGAGGGAAGGAGGTTCTCACCCAAGATTTGATGGTACATGGCCACGTCCATCGTCCCTTTGATGCGGTGAAGTTGTCCTGTCCCCTTAGCAGAAAAACACCCCCAAAGCATAATGTTTCCATCTCCATGTTTGACGGTGGGGATGATGTTCTTGGGGTCATAGGCAGCATTCCTCCTCCTCCAAACACGGTGAGTTGAGTTGATGCCAAAGAGCTCCATTTTGGTCTCATCTGACCACAACACTTTCACCCAGTTGTCCTCTGAATCATTCAGATATTCATTGGCAAACTTCAGAAGGGCATGTATATGTGCTTTCTTGAGCAGGGGGACCTTGCGGGCGCTGCAGGATATCAGTCGTTCACGGCGTATTGTGTTACCAATTGTTTTCTTGGTGACTATGGTACCAGCTGCCTTGAGATCATTGACAAGATCCTCCCGTGTAGTTCTGGGCTGATTCCTCACCGTTCTCATGATCATTGCAACTCCACGAGGTGAGATCTTGCATGGAGCCCCAGGCAGACGGAAATTGACAGTTCTTTTGTGTTTCTTCCATTTGTGTAGGTCTACAATCTTGTCCCTGACATCCTTGGAGCGCTCTTTGGTCTTGGCCATGGTGGAGAGTTTGGAATCTGATTGATTGCTTCTGTGGACAGGTGTCTTTTATACGGGTAACAAACTGAGATTAGGAGAACTCCCTTTAAGAGTGTGCTCCTAATCTCAGCTCGTTACCTGTATAAAAGACACCTGGGAGCCAGAAATCTTTCTGATTGAGAGGGGGTCAAATACTTATTTCCCTCATTAACCCTTTCATGCGTGAGTTCCAAATATCTCTAACGGTCGCCCCAGCTTGAGTTATTTTATGCACGTGATGATGTTATGACATTCTCTCCATAATAGAATGTGATTGTTATTCAACAATACATTTAATCCGCGCTGCCCTCAAAACAAGGATTTTAGCCTGTTTTTATTTATAGGCTGTTTCAACTTCCAATTATTTTCAAAAAAAGTTTCTAAGAGCAGTCTGAATTGAGTTGTGTTCCGCCTCCTCGTTCATTCACATAAAAATAGTTGTTTTTACTTTTTACGGACAATTACATTTTTGGGACATTTCTGACCCGGACAAAATTCCCCAAGCACTTCCTAATTGTTTGTGCAGTTCAAGTCTGCAGACATTTTCTCATCGGAACGATCTGCACACGTGTTCACATTTTCCTTCTTTTGCCATCATCGCAGTCATTGTTGTTCTCGTTACTAATAATAACTTTGGAAATGTGTGCGTTTCTATCAAAGTAAGTGTCATTACGTTGTAATATAGTTTCAGTATGTCGTGTTATGTCGTTTCTATTGTAGCTTAATATATTTGTATATTCCTTATAACCGCGGACACGTGAGGTAACGTTACTCATTTCATAACCGTTATGGTGTTATATTCAATCTTGCTTAGGTAGCTAGCTACATTCTTCTATCAGCTCTGTAAAACAATGCTAGTTGCGTCAGAAAGGTATTAGCTTATGTTGTATTTTGAAGCTACCCTGGCCTTATGCCAAGTGGTGCAGCGGTCTATGGCACTGCATCTCAGTGCTAGGCATCACTACAGACACCCTGGTTCGAATCCAGGTTGTATTAAAACCGGCTGTGATTGGGAGTCCCATAGGGCGGCACACAATTGGCCCAATTTTGTCAATGCAGTATTCTATTTTTATAGCAGTGTTTTATTATGTTACTACTTTGTAATATTGTTTTATTTCTATATCCTGATATTGTATTCGAATTAATAAGTCCTCTTTATTCTATACTATCAAAAACCACACCCAATATCATAACTGGAACTGGACATCTTTCGAGCTGAAGATTGAGGCCAGCCTATGTATGCTGGCGTACACTCCTTAACAGCTTTACTGGATGAAAACACAGCAAGAAAACACATAGGCCAATATGTAATAGTCGTCAATTTTATTGCAGTATTGGTGGTGGTTGGTTCAACAACAACTTGTTTTACTAGAATAAAAAAAACAGAATATGCATAACCCATATTTAATATTCATGCAGTGACTGAAGAACAACTGCACCTCTGAAGGCATAGTATCATGGCAGGTCACCTGTCAGGCCACCTGTCAGGTCAGTCAGTCACTTATTGCTGCAGATGTGCTCAATAGTGCTTGAGCGTATGATACTCCTCAAAGCATGGTGAAACACATAGAGGTGTATCACAAGCTAAACACATGTATTTTGTCAACTTCCTCTGCTTACTTCTCCTGGTGCCAGACAGGCAGACTTTGCAGTGCCTCCGTGTGTGGCTACCTTGAGCAGCAGTTTGAGGGACTTTGCAGGGAAAATGCCATGCAGTGAGGCGTAGGGGATTGTCCGCAGCAGGGCGACCCCCAGTGGATGGGCGTCGAGGGGTGTGGTGCTCCTCCAGCAGCTCTCTCATGAGGTTCTCTCTATACTTTTGGTAGGTAATTACTTTACCTATGAGGGAGTGGGGAGGATGAGGAAAGTTAGAGGATGATGAGGCAGTGGGTAGGTGGGTGAGATATTGTCACTATAATTGCATAATGTATTTGTATGTGAACTGTACATCCAATTGCAAAAATACCTTGTTCAGTAATCATCTCACCTGTTAGTTGGCGGTGAACTATGCTGCTGTTGAGGACAGAGTGTCGATCAGATGGAAAAATATCTTCTTATACCACTTGGTCGTTTTCCGAGCGCATTCCACAAAGCTGTTTATCATGTCCGCCTTATCCACTGCCCCCATTTTGAGATTTTTGTCAAGCACACAGTCTGGTTTGATCTTTCTCTCTCCCGTCAGGTGGTCCACCTTCCCTGTGGCTGACACGGTTGCTGTATGGACAGTGGAGAGTACATGGACGTCTCGTTTGTCATGCCACTTTAATGCCAGCTGTTGACCATTCTCCTTGAACTCCACCTCCCCTCTCTGCATCTTCCTGCAGCCGAATGCCGGCATCCCCATCCTGTTTGACCTGACTGTGCCACAGGCCCCTGTGCTGTTGGAGAGCAGATGCTGGAAGAGTGTGGGACTGCTGTACCAATTGTCCACGTACAAAGTGTGTCCCTTGCCGAGATGAGGAGCCAGCATGGTCATCACCACGGACCCGGACACCCCAAGCCCCTCATAATGTTTGATGTCAGTGGTGGACCCTGTGTAAACTATAATGTCCTGGACAAATCCAGTCTTCACGTCGCACATGACAAAGAACTTGACTCCAAACCTGTGCCTTTTGGAGGGAATATATTGACAGAACGCCAGCCTACCTTTCCATAACATCAGGGGCTCATCAATGCAAAGGTCCTTGTATGGCACAAAGACCTGACCAAATGCTGATGTCAGGCTGATAAGAACATTTCTTATTTTGTGTAACGGGTCACTTAGGATGGCAGTAGCATTGTTGACAAAATGCAGGCATCGCAGCAGAACTAGGAAGCGGTCTTGGGAAAAGAGGGTGGCAAAGAAGGGAGTTGCAAACATAGGATCTGTGCTCCAGTATTCTCTTAGGGAGTTCTTCTTTACTATCCCCATGAGAAGGACTGTAACCAAGAAAGTATACATTTCACTAATTGTGGTTGTCACCCATTTAGCGAGTTTCCCCCTCACTCCTGGCTCTCTCTTCTCCTGTAGCTCCAAGGCATAGCGATTGGTCTCCTCTACTATGTTTCCCACCAGCTCCTTTGTCAGAAACAACTTGAAGCACTCTGCCTCAGTTGGAAATGGCAAGGGGCGTTGCACTCCAGACTGGGACTCATCAAAGCAAACAGCAGGGCCAGGAGGGATGAAATGACTGGCAGCCTTCCAGATACCACAGAACTCCTGTACTTCATCCACTGTTGGTCTGCCTCCATCACCACCAGCATCTTCAAAGGGACCTGCTACTTCGTCAGTGGACAAGGGAACCTCAGATTCAGGGTTCTCAATGGCTACAAGGTTGGGCGGCAGCTCCTCACTGTCACTGTCAGAATCAGATTCCTGACTTTCAGACTCATTGTCAGAATAAAAAAAAATCTCCAGAATTTCCACATTTGTGAGTGGTCTCCTTTTGAAAGACATTGCTAATGCTACAGCTTAGCTCACTAGCTAGATACATAAACAACAACACTGAGTGGCTCAGAGTGGGAGTGAGAGGTTACGTTGAGCACGCAACACTTGTATCAATAAATCACTATCAGAAAATGTTTTGTGTGGTAATTATTTATATATTCACTGTTTTATTCACGTTTTCAATTACAAGTGACAAATCATGCATTCCGATTTCTGCATAGATTGTAATGGGCACATATTCTGTGTATAAAATATTCTAGCTGTGTAGCCATGTTTGTTGACATACAATGCATTCTGGGTGTCACGTAATCGTCTGTTTTACCAAAGATGTTATAGAAAAATGAGGTGAGTAAGGGTTCACTCGTTTTTGAGGACTTCCGGAAATGAACGGTGGGATGTGAACTATGGTAGACGACACATCCCTTCAACGTGCATACTATAAACAGACCAAAGTCATCTTGTCTTCTCTTATTATCTTTGGTTTCTGTGAGGAAAAAGCATGGCTGCGCGCTGAAAGTCGTTTACTTTTGACGTCTTGAAAGTGTTTTAACTAATTATTTCGGTCAATGGTGAACTCACCCGTGATGTGATTAATTATACACAGTAATTGCTATTAACTAATTCATATTGTAGTTTATGTCAGCTGAGAGTTAGAGAATATGACCATTGTTGCGTCAGTCTCTCAGTTAGCGCGAGGACAAATGTAGCCTACATTTTTCCGGTTAGGGTGATTGTGTTATGCTGTAGCTACTTCTGTGAATGTCTGAATGTTGAATCCAAAAATAAACTGTTCACATTCTTTGTAAGGACTGTGTTTGTGTAAATAGTTTCTGAAAAAAGTGTGGCCAGCTCAATTGTTGATTGTTGTCGTTCGAAACTGGCGTTTTAAATAAACATTCTAAATGAACGTTCTAATCACAAGGATGAGATCGTACACTTGAGGGACCACTGTAGAACGATCACAGCTATGAGATGGTACGTGTGAAAGGGTTAAAATACAAATTGATTTATAACATTTTTCACATGCGTTTCTTCTGGATTTTTTTGTTGTTATTCTGTCTCTCACTGTTCAAATAAACCTACAATTAAAATTATAGACTGATCATTTCTTTGTCAGTGGGCAAACGTACAAAATCAGCAGGGGATCAAATACTTTTTTCCCTCACTGTATATTTACTATAATATTTCAACCGGATTATAAACTGGACGATAGGAAAGGAAAAAAACACAGCGCTTCGAGCCCGTGAACGCACCTCCTCTTCTGTTTACATCCTGTGACTAGTTCGAAATTCTTCTTCTATTACCATCCAGAGCAACCTAACATCACCAACCACTGTCTAGAGACTGTTGACATCCAGTGGAAGCAATAGGTACTGCAATCTTACTCCCAGATATGGCTGTTTTCAACAGGGAGGGGTTCAAAATGAGGCAATGTGTCAAAATCACTTTTTCCAGGACGGAAATTCCTTGGGTTTTCGCCTGCTATATCAGTTCTGTTATACTCAGACAATATTTTAACACTCTTAGAAACTTCAATGTGTTTCCTATCCAATAGTACTAATTATGTGCATATCCTAGGTTCTGGGCCTGAATGGCAGGCCTTTTACTTTGGGCACACCAGACTCTCCAAAATCGACACCTCAGCTGCCGCTCTCTAAGAAGTTAAAAAAGCCACATTTTGCAGCAATTACATTTGAAATTCTATTGGGGTATGTCTCTATAAACTTGGCACATCTAGCCACAGAAATTTTTGCCCATTCTTCAAGGAAAAACTGCTCCCGCTCCTTCAGGTTGGATGGATTCTGCTGGTGTACAGCAATCTTTAAGTCATACCACAGATTCTCAATCGGATTGAGGTCTGGGCTACGACCAGGCCATTCCAAGACATTTAAATGTTTCCCCATAAACCACTCAAGTGTTGCTTTAGCAGTATGTTTATGGTCATTGTCCTGCTGGAAGGTGAACCTCCGTCACAGTCTCAAATCTCTGGAAGACTGAAACAGGATTCCCTCAAAAATGTCTATGTATTTAGCGGCATCCATCATTCCTTCAATTCTGACCAGTTCCCAGTCCCTGCCGATGAAAAACATCCCACAGCATGATGCTGCCACCATGGTGGTGTTCTCGGGGTGATGAGAGGTGTTGCGTTTGCGCCAGACATAGCGTTTTCCTTGATGGACGAAAAGCTACATTTTTGTCTCATCTGACCAGAGTACCTTCTTCCATATGTTTGGGGAGTCTCCCACATGCCTTTTGGCAAACATGGCTTTTTTCTGGCCACTCTTCCGTAAAGCCCATCTCTGTTGAGTGTACGGCTTAACTACTTACGGAGTGGTGGGGCGCTAGCAATCTAAGTGTCACATGATCTCAGTATAATCAGAGTTGCAACAAAGAGACCAAAGATAACCCTGAAAGAGCTGCAAAGCTCCACAGCGGAGAACGGAGTATCTGGCCATAGGAACTTTTTAACTAATTACTTGACTTCTGAAGGTAATTGGTTACACCAGATGTTATTTAGGGGCTTCATAGCAAAGGGGTTGAATACATACGCACGCACCACTTTTCAGTTTTAAATTTTTTTAATTTTTTTGAAACAAGTCATTTTTTTCATTTAATTTAATTTCACCAATTTGGGCTATTTTGTGTATGTCCATTACATGAAAAAAAATGTATTTAAATTACAGGTTTTAATGTAACAAAATAAAAAAACGTCAAGGGGGATGAATTCTTTTGCAAGGCACTGTATTGGTGGAGTCACGGCAATACAATTTTTTTTCTATACTGTAGGCCTATACCATAAGCGACACTAGTGCTAAGTAATGTGCTGTTAAAAGTGGTGTAGGTCTTATTTATTTGAAAAGCATTGTGAAGTTAGAAGCAATAGGATTTGAAGCAATATCCTACCTACTATTTTAGCACCATTTCGCGCTGCTCTGAGACAATCAATGAGGTTTTTATTTTCACTGAATCTCCATTTGGGTATTGGTTAGACTATAATTAGGGTATGGAAATGTTATGCTCTTAGTACTGTAGCCTTCTCCCGACCATCACATTGTACAGCACCATATTATCCTAACTGAACCCCTGAGGGCTTCGTTTTACATTTTTCTTGGAATAGAAACACTATAATATTAATCAATTTCATTAAGCTACAATTCTTAAATTCAATCCCATATACTATGTTCTTACAAAAAAAGTTTTTAATTTCTCTAGTATAGCCAATTTTAACGGCTATCAAATTCTTCTCAAAGATGTCCTCTGGTGGTCAATCTAGCACTAACTAGCATTAATGGTAATAATGGCTGACAATTAAATAACGTGCCATAGAATTCTGCGGCAGCCCACAAGGTGTGCTGCAGTATGACGCAACGTTTACAGGATGAACCACTGTACCATCCCACTACCACAATTAGATTTTGGGGGCAGGCAATGTAGCCTGTGTTTTTTGTCCCTCCACTTTGGTTCTGAAATCACTGTCAACCAGTAATTATTATCTTGTCATTTTTTCAGATTAAGTGTTTGAGCTAGTAATGTTTCAATATTCATCATAAAAAAATAGCTGACATAGCCAATGAATATGTGTGACTTGTTTCTGGAAACTAGGCGTATGTCGCATGTCACTACTTCACAGGAGAGGCATTTGAAGGGACTGTTTTTGGTAGAAATGTGAACTTTCATCTGCCTTAAAAACAAGCTTGTATGGCAAATATGAATACAATTGTTAAATTACGAGCCCAGTTGGTTTAGTCACGGAAAAAGTTAGGAACCTTCCTGCTAGCCATGATTGGCTGAGATAATGGATGGG
The DNA here is from genome assembly GCA_030435695.1 of Brachymystax lenok tsinlingensis. Lineage (NCBI taxonomy): Eukaryota > Metazoa > Chordata > Actinopteri > Salmoniformes > Salmonidae > Brachymystax > Brachymystax lenok. The sequence goes on along the minus strand of CM059818.1, from coordinate 7,452,094 downwards.
CTGGACATGCTGAGATATGAGTTTGGATTGGTCTGCTATGTAACACACTTCTGTCTATAACATGAGCTGCTTAGTATGTGTAGGTAATCCTTTCTAAAGCAACTTTTGTGAAAGATCTGGAAGAACTGCACAAGTGTTGCTAAGGCTCTCCACTTTCTGGAGGACCGAGTTTTGAAATCAGTGGAATGCCCTGTGGAGCAGAGTATGATAGCTAAGGAGATGTAAAAAATGCAGCCGTTTGATTGCAAATGCGGAGGAAGCTGGCTCGCAAGCTGGTATGCTAGCTAATGTTACGTGTCTGATCTGTGTAGTAATGTTATTTGTATCTCAGAGCCATTTGCATTGCTAGTTTTAGCCTAATGTTAGCTAGCAAGCTAACATAAACCTAATTAGTTGGTTAGCTTTAGCTACCTGTAGATTCATGCAGGGTAGTAATGTTATGAGTTGGGATTATGGTTCATTGTTTAGCTACATGTCTAAACAAAAGACTCCACTATGCAAGTAACCATTTCACTGTGCTGTTTACACCTTCGAACAAGCTATAAACGAACCAAAAACATTGTTTTAAAGTTGCCTGGTTTGCTAGATTGACATATAGTAAATTCATTTTCAAATGGATGGATTTATTGGTGTTAAAATTCACCAGTTATGCTGTTTTGGACCTCCAGGCTGCTGATGATTTTGGGCAGCTCCATGGTAAGAGAGTGACCGTTTCTGGTGCAAAAACAATGTCCTATCCCAGAGCTGCTCCAGAATGTGCTATGTCTGGAAATGGAAATCGATTCTATCATAGTCCATGTGGGTTTTAATGACATTTTGAAGGGCAGCTCCGAACAGTTAAAACTGGATTTTAAAGAGCTGATTGACTCTCTGCTTGACACTAATAAAAGACTCATCATATCTGGCCCTGTGCCCTCTCTGAATCATGGCATTGAATGCTTTAGCAGGATTATTTATCTTCACAAATGGCTACGTGATTATTGCAGCTCAATGGGTGTAACCTTTGTTGACAACTTCGAAACCTTTTGAAACAAACACGTTTTATAAGGAGGATGGGAACAACCCAAATCATTTTGGTTCCTGGATCCTTTCACATCATTATAAGGCTGCGTTGAGACAATGATTTATCAATTACCCATGCCCAGCTCAGTTAAGCCTGTGTAGTCTTAACATTCTGTATACTCCCCTTGTCCTAAGGGTAAAAAATGACCGCAATCACTAAAGCCCTAAAATAAAGCAGCTTAACTTCTTAGGGAGGAGCGCACGAGGTTACGGTTTTGGAGAGCCTGGCGTGCCCAAAGTAAAATGCCTCCCATTCAGGCCCAGAAAATAGGAAATGCACATATTTTGTACCATTGGATAGGAAACACTCTGCATTTTCTAAAAGTGTTAACATTTTGTCTGTGAGTATCACATAACAGATATGGCAGGTGAAAACCCGAGGAATTTCTGTCCTGGAAAAAGTGGTTTTGACACATTGCCTCATTTGGAACCCCTCCCTTATGAAAATGCCCATATAAGGGCATATGAATGCAGCACCTATTGCTTCCTCTAGCGCCCCACTCCCGACACTACCAGGTGAAATGCAAGGCGCCAAATTCAAAATCCAAAAGTTGAATTATTAAACATGCATCAATATACAAGTGTTTCATACTAATCAAAAGCTCTGTTTCTTCAAATCAACACATCATACACATGGTTAGCAGATGTTAATGCGAGTGTAGCGAAATGCTTGTGCTTCTAGTTCCGACCATGCAGTATTATCTAACAAGTAATCTAACAATTTCACAACAACTACCTTATACACACAAGAGTAAAGGAATGAATACGAGTATGTACATATAAATATATGGATGAATGATGGCTGACCGGCATAGGCAAGATGCAGTAGATGGTATGGAGTACAGTATATAAACATATATATATGAGATGAGTAATGTAGGATATGTCAACATTATATAAATGGCATTGTTTAAAGTGGCTAGTGATACATTATTTCATCCAATTATAATTATTAAAGTGGCTAGAGATTTGGGTCGATGGCCGAACGGCATAGGCAAGATTAAGTAGAAGGTTTAGAGTACAGTGTATACATTTGATATGAGTATGTCGGATACGTAAACATTATATACAAAATTGTTTAAAGTGGCTAGTGATACATTGTTACATCCAATTCCTATGTTTAAAGTGGCTAGAGATTTAAGTCAGTATGTTGGCAGCAGCCACTCAATGTTAGTGATGGCTGTTTAACTTTTCAGGGATCACTGGGGCGCTAGCGGGCTGCTCCCGACACTACCAGGTAAAATGTAAGGCGCCAAATTCAAAATCCAAAAGTTGAATTATTAAACATCCACCAATATACAAGTGTTCCATACTCATCAAAAGCTCTGTTTCTTGGCAATATCACAGCGTTGTCAGATTTCAAAAAGGCTTTATGGCGAAAGCAGCACATTTGATTGTTTGAGAGTAGCACCTCACATATTTTTCCCATAGCCATGTATCGATTAGCCATCATGGCACACACATAACACATTTCACAGCAAAAACAAATCAATTACCTGTTGAAGAACTTCTGCTGAGGTCATCCTAAGTGTCCAACGAAGACAATCCATGGTTCTTTTGTTAGAAAAAGTAATGTATTTTATCCATAAATCCTCCATTTGGTTCGCGTTATAATCAGAAACGACAGCTTCCACTACTCCATTAAAACGTGACGCGAACTCGTTCATCTTATACCTATAAACTTGTCCAAGAACAATCAAACATAGTTTTAAATGTATCCTTAGGAACACTTTTACGTATATTTACTATTATAAATCAGCCGGAATATAAACTGATCGATAACGACGGTAAAAAAGACACTGCGTGACTTCTCGGCGCGCGCTGGGTACTGTTTACATGACAGAGTGACTTCCTTGTTTGCTCTTCTTCTCTGGTCTTATTCATCCAAAATGAAAAAAATACACTGTCTCGAGACTGTTGACATCTAAAGGAAGCGATGGGTACTGCATTCATATGCCCTTGTATGGTCATTTTCATGAGGGAGGGGTGCCCAAATGAGCAACGTGTCAAAACCACTTTTTCCAGGACAGAAATTCCTCGGGGTTTCGCCTGCTATATGCGTTCTGTTTTACTCACAGACAAATGGTTAACAGTTTTGGAAAATTCAGGGTGTTTCCTATCCAATGGTACCAAATATATGCATATCCTATTTTCTGGGCCTGAATGGGAGGCATTTTACTTTGGGCACGCCAGGCTCTCCAAAACCGACCCCTCAGCTGCCACTCCCTAACAAGTTAACAGTCTGATGGCCTTGAGGTAGAAGCTGTTTTTCAGTCTCTCGGTCCCAGCTTTGATGCACCTGTACTGACCTCGCCTTCTGGATGATAGCGGGGTGAACAGGCAGTGGCTCGGGTAGTTGTCGTCCTTGATGATCTTTTTGGCCTTCCTGTGACATCGGGTGGTGTAGGTGTCCTGAAGGGCAGGTTGTTTACCCTCGGTGATGCGTTGTCCGTTTCAATGGCAATATCACAGCGTTGTCAGATTTCAAAAAGGCTTTACGGCGAAAGCACCACATTTGATTGTTTGAGGGTAGCACCTTCACTATTTTTCCCATTACCATGAATTCATTAGCCTTCACGGTTCACAAAAAACACATTTCACAGCAAAAACAAATCAATTACCTGTTGAAGAACTTCTGCTGATGGCTTCCCAAGTGTCCAACGAAGACAATCCAAGGTTCTTTTGTTAGAAAAAGCGATGTATTATATCCATAAATCTCCGTTTGGTTGGCGCGTTTATAATCAGAAACTACAGCCTCCACTCCTCCATTGAAACGTGAAGAGAACTCGTTCAACTTATACCTATAAACTTGTCCAAGAACAATGAAACATCCTTTTTAATGTATCCTTTGGAACACTTTTATGTATATTTACTATAATAATTCAACCGGAATATAAACTGGGCTATAAGAAAGGAAAAAACCACAGAACGCGCTTGGCGAGAGCGTGCGTCCTCTTCCATTGACATCTCTGGGGACACTTCCTGATCCCTCTTCTTCTCTGCTCTAATGCATCTAAAAAAAATCTGAACACTGTCTCGAGACTGTTGACATGCAGAGGAAGCGATAGGTACTGCATTCATATGCCCTTATATGCCCAATGGTACTAAATATGTGCATATCCTATTTTCTGGGCCTGAATGGGAGGCATTTTACTTTGGGCACGCCAGGGTCTCCAAAACAGTCTCCTCATGCGCTGCTCCCTAAGAAGTTAATAATTCAACTTTCGGATTTTGCATTTGGCGCCTTGCATTTCACCGGGTAGTGTCGGGAGTGGGGCGCCCCACCGATCCCTAAGAAGTTAATTGAATTTTAAACCCCAAATCTATTTTGCATGAAGAAAAAACCTGTCATTCATCAAAACTTTTTGAATATCTGTGTTTTCCCTCTTCACAATGCAGAAATACTTTTATTACAACACACCTGTCATCATAGTTTACTTTACTAAATTAGAGGTGTATTATTATTATTATTATCGCTAAAGGTAATGCATAGGTGTAAAAAAAAAACGTGCCTAAGAAAGTAGCAGAAATGTGCAAAGTAGTTTTGAATGTATTTTATTGAAGGGAAACAATAACAGTCTTTTTTGGCACGTTTTTCTTCCGAACTTCAAAATACTGCCCCCTAGCTCAAACAGGTGAACAAAGAACTGCAGTTAGTTTCAGAATGGATGGCAGGGAATAACTCTGTCCTAAATATTTCTAAAATTAAAAGCATTGTATTTGGGACAAATAATTTACTATAACCTAAACCTCAACTAAATCTTGTAATAAATAATGTGGAAATTGAGCAATTTGAGGTGACTAAACTGCTTGGAGTAACCCTGGATTGTGTTTCTTTTTGGGGAACCCCGGTGGAGCTAAAGGGAAAAGGAGGTGAGGTAGGGGTGGTGATCACTACCTACATCGTGGCTGACAGAGAAGTTGAGTTTTATGACCAACTAGGGAGAACAGAGGATGAGATCAAGGATGTCTGTGGAAGAGTTGTTGCTGCGCATGTGGGTGGGTTAATCATTTGTTGAGGATGGTGAGTGACGTGTTATCAATTATGTCTCTTAGGAGTTTCCTGGAGTGGTTGATGGTATTACAGCTAAAATCTGTGTGTTTTGAATTAAAATGTCGACACACTGCTGCTCCTGCTCCCAGGTGATTTTATTTATAACAACTTTTCAACCCTTAGGTCTTCATCAGGCATCCATATCCCAGGTGTGTGTGTGTGGGGGTCCTACATATAGGGGCAGTCCTCAGTGACATCACTTCCTGAAACAGGAGGTAAAAAATATATAACATACAGTACATTTTCAACATTTACGATCACTATGATTGATGTACATTTACAAGATGACATGGCGTCATACCCTGGCTTAAATTTGAACAGAATGAGCCTGTTTGTCGTTTTGTGAAGGAATTTGGCGGGGAACACGCATCTAAATGTACTCGTGACTCTATTTTATACCCACCAAAATTACGATCTGCATCACTGAATTGTCTTGTGAAAGCCTAACACTGTAAGATCGTATTATAGACATGTCGGCAATAGAACATGCTTTCAAATGATGCCCGCCTGACCAGAATGCGATTTATAATGGACCGTTTTTTTGTAATGCGTAAACAACAGATATTTTGTGATGGCGGGGATGCAGGGGTGTGTTCCAAACGAACTACAGTTGAAGTCGGAAGTTTACATACACTTAGGTTGGAGTCATTGAAACTAGTTTTTCAACCACTCCACACATTTCTTGTTAACAAAGTATAGTTTTGGCAAGTCGGTTAGGACATCTACTTTGTGCATGACACAAGTAATTTTATAATAATTTACTCTATCACAATTCCAAGTTGACTGTGCATTTAAACAGCTTGGAAAATTCCAGAAAATTATGTAATGGCTTTAGAAGCTTCTGTTATTGACATCATTTGAGTCAATTGGAGTTCAATCAATCAATCAAATGTATTTATAAAGCCCTTCTTACATCAGCTGATGTCACAAAGTGTTGTACAAAAACCCAGCCTAATACCAAAAACAGCAAGCAATGCAGGTGTAGAAGCACGGTGGCTAGGAAAAACTCCCTAGAAAGTCCAGAACCTAGGAAGAAACTTACAGGAAATACATCCACAGGTGGTGTACCTGGGGATGTATTTCAAGGCCTACCTTCAAACTCTGCGCCTCTTACCTTGACATAATTGGGAAATCGAACCAAATCAGCCAAGACCTCAGAAAAAAAATTGTAGACCTCCACAAGTCTGTTTCAAACGCCTGAAGGTGCCACGCTCATCTGTACAAACAAGTATAAACACGCAAGTACGCAAGTATAAACACCATGGGACCATACTGCTCAGGAAGGAGACCTGATCTGTCTCACAGAGATGAACGTACATTGGTGCGAAAAGTGCAAATCAATTCCAGAGCAACAGCAAAGGACCTTGTAAAGATGCTGGAGGAAACAGGTACAAAAGTATCTATATCCACAGTAAAACGAGTCCTATATCGACATAACCTGAAAGGCCGCTCAGCAAGGAAGAAGCCAATGCTCCGAAACCGCCATAAAAAAGCCAGACTACGGTTTGCAACTGCACATGCACAAAGATCGTCAGTCAGGAAGTTAAAGCTTGGTCTCAAATGGGTATTCTAAATGGACAATGACCCCAAGCATACTTCCAAAGTTGTGGCAAAATGGCTTAAATGCCCATTGAAACATATTGCAAATGTACTGTACATTTGCAATATGTTTCAATGGGCAATTAACATCACGAATATGACAAGCTCTAAAATACTGCAGGAATGGCCAATTGACTGCCCGTTGATCTCGGGATTGATAGTGGTTCCTCTCCATCGCTCGTTGGTGTTGATTTTAGCATGTCAAATTTGTGATGTTAAATGCCCATTGAAACAAATTGCAAATGTACAGTACATTTGGGTTTGGTGTAAGCTTGTATCAGTTTGGTGTCAGAATGATATCTTGACTGGCCCGTTGAATTGACTGGCCCGTTGAACTCGGGATGGCCGGGCTCAACGGTTTTAACTTATTGCAAATGGACAAAAGTCTGCCATCAAGTCAGCGTCAGTCAGTCAATAAGATATCATTCTGACACCAAACTGATACAAGCTTACACCAAACCCACTTTTCCAACTTGTTCAGAAGCCAACTATCACATAAGTCAGAGCAGGCACAAAATGCACAGCACCTTCTGTTTAAACCATAATAAAAACGTAACACACGTAGTTAGTATCTAGTTGCGGGTCCAGTTCCGACATTATGTGTCGGCCTAGCTGAGGCGACCCCGAATCCCGAGTTTCGGCTCGATAGGTCATTCGGAGCCTGAGCAGCGAACTTAATTGGTGCTGAAAATCCACGTTTTCTGGGCGTTGCTACGGGGTCCTTGAATGAGCTATCGGACAGAAACGTTAGGGTCCATCTCTATGGGCCGAGGCGGTTCTAATGCACCTAACCTTGTGACTCTGGGACTTTTAGAAATGTTGTCATTTTCGCGATGTTAAAATGAATTGAAAATATTGCAAATGTACAAGGCTTTTTCTCGGCCTGCGAACCTTCTAGAGACCCATAACTCACCGTGCACTATCGACATGTGCTCTAGAAAAGGTTTTCTAAAGTTTCAGAGCTCTCAGTCTTACGGTTCTTTGATAGTTCGAACGAAAGTAACTATTGCAGGCATTTTGTCTGTGAGTAAAACAGAACGGATATGGCAGGCGAAACCCCGAGGAATTTCTGTCCTGGAAAAAGTGGTTTTGACACATTGCTCATTTGGAACCCCTCCCTTATGAAAATGCCCATATAAGGGCATATGAATGCAGTACCTATTGCTTCCTCTGGATGTCAACAGTCTCGAGACAGTGTTCAGATTTTTTTTAGATGCTATTAGAGCAGAGAAGAAGATTAATCAGGAAGTGTCCCCAGAGATGTCAATAGAAGAGGACGCACGCGCTCTGTGTTTTTTTCCTTTCTTATAGCCCAGTTTATTTTCCGGTTGAATTATTATAGTAAATATACATAAAAGTGTTCCTAAGGATACATTAAAAAGGATGTTTGATTGTTCTTTGACAAGTTTATAGGTATAATAATAATAATAATACATTTTATTTAAGGCGCCTTTCTTGACACTCAAGGACACCGTACAGGGAAACATAAGACATTTAAAAGCATAGAACAGCATTAAAAACAACAAAATAAGCAGAGCAGTTGACGTCAAGTGAGATAGGCAGTTTTAAACAGGTGTGTTTTGAGTTGTGATTTGAAATGGGAAAATGAATCGATGTTTCTGAGTTGGGATGGTAATGAGTTCCAGAGACGGGGAGCAGAGCGGCTGAATGCTCTGCTCCCCATAGTGGTGAGACGGGCGGGGGGGACAGACAGGTGTATGGAGGAAGAAGATCTAAGGGAGCGGGTGGAAGTTGGACCCTGGAGGAGATCAGACAAATAAGGGGGGGCGAGTTTATGGATGGACTTGAATGTTAACAGAAGGACTTTGAATTGGATACGGAACTGGACCGGGAGCCAGTGAAGCTGTTGGAGAACAAGAGTGATGTGATGAATGGAGGGGGTTCGAGTAATGATGCGGGCAGCTGAATTCTGGACCATTTGAAGTTTATGGAGGGATTTATGAGGGAGGCCAAAAGGAGAGAGTTGCAGTAGTCCAAACGGGAAGTGACGAGACTGTGGACAAGGACGACGGCAGTATGGGGGTAAGGGAGGGACGGAGTCGATTGATGTTTCGTAGATGGAAATAGGCAGACCGTGTAATGTTATTAATGTGCGATTGAAAAAGATAATGTGCTGTCAAGGATGACACCCAGACTCTTAACCTGTGGGGAGGGTGAAACGGAGGAGTTATCAATATTAAGAGAAAAACTGTCGGTTTTGGATAAAGTAGATTTAGTGCCAATAAGGAGAACCTCAGTTTTATTACTGTTTAATTTGAGGAAGTTTTGGGAAAACCAGGTTTTTATTTCTGAGATGCAGTCAGTAAGGGAGGTGGCGGGAGAGTGGACGAGGGTTTGGTCGAAAGGTAGAGCTGGGTGTCATCAGCATAACAGTGGAATTGAATATTGAATTTGCGGAAGATATTGCCCAGGGGCAGGAGATAAATGATGAAAGTAGGGGCCCCAGGACAGAGCCCTGGGGCACACCAGAAGTGACGGCGGAGGGACTGGATTTAAAAGATTTAAGTTGAATGAACTGAGTGCGGCCAGAGAGATAAGATGTGAACCAGTCTAACGGAGTGTGGCTAATGCCGATGGAAGTTAACCTGTTGAGGAGGACGGTGTGACTGATGGTATCAAAGGCTGCACTCAGATCGAGGAGGATGAGGATGGTAAAAAGTCCAGAATCAGCTGCCATAAGGAGGTCATTGGTGATTTTGATAAGGGCTGTTTCGGTGCTATGAAGTGGACGGAACCCGGACTGGAACTGTTCATACAAGTTATTGTGGGATAGATGAGAATGGAGTTGAGAGGAAACTATTTTTCAAGAATTTTGGAAATGAATGGTAAATTGGATATAGGACGGAAGTTGTTGAAGTCGGAGGGATCCGCACCAATTTTTTTCAAAATTGGGGTAATAGCAGCAGTTTTGAAAGATGTAGGAACAGTTCCAGTAGTGAGAGAGGAATGGATGATAGTGGAAATGAGGGGAACCAGGGAGGAAAGGCAGGCTTTAACAAGTTGTGTGGGAAAGGGGTCAAGTTGACAAGTGGAAGGCTTGGATTTCCTGATAAGTTCTGTGATTTCTGAAATAGCGGGTAGCTGGAAGGAAGAAAATGAATGTGTGGATGGGTGAAAATCGACTGAGATGCTGAGGTAAGGGATAGATCCAAGGTGCTGGTGGATGTTTTTGATTTTTTCAGTAAAAAATGACATAATGGAGTTGCAGAAGGAGGTTGTATACAAGTGAGGGGGGAGAAAGTTCTGGGGTTGGGTGATATTGTTAAGAAGGGAAAACAGTGACTTGGAGTTTCCTTTATTAGCAATGATTATACTGGAGTAATAGTGGGTTTTAGTGTTAGCAACAGAGTCCTTATAATGTAAGATGTGGTTATTGTACATTTCTTTGTGAATAGTGAGACCAGTTTTTCTATAGAGACGTTCAAGTTGCCGACCTTTGGCTTTCAAGAGACGAAGATCGGGGGTGAACCAAGGGGCGGAGACAGAAAAAGAAACAGATCGGGTTTTTAACGGGGCAAGGGAATTTAGAATATTATGGAGTCCAGTGTTGTAGTGAGAGACCAGATCATCAGGGGTAGATAGATTGTGAGTGTCAGGGAGGCAGAAGAAGTGGATACTTGAAGTGAGTGTGGCGAGATTGATATTCTTTATATTCGAAATGAAATGAGGCGTGATATTTTAGAGATGGAAAGAGTGAGTTCCACTGTAAATGAGAGGAAAAAATGGTCAGTTATGGGGAGTTCAACAGCTGTAAGGTCAGAAGGGGTGACACCAGAGCAGCAGATTAAATCCAGAGTATGTCCTTTGGAGTGTGTGGGAAAATTTGTATGTTGCTGGCATCCAAAACTCTCTAAGCAGGAAGTGAAGTCTTTAGTAAGAGGCAGATTGATATTGTCCATGTGAATATTAAAATCACCCAGCAGTATTATGTTTGGTGAGAGAGAAGATAACTGAGTGAGAAAAGCAGAGAAATCATTTAAAAATGCACTATTCGGTTTAGGGGGACGGTAGACAGTAGCAATGATGGTTGGAGTGGGCCCAGACAACTTACAGACAGCAGATTCAAACGAGCTAGAGACAGGCACGGACACCGGCGAGACCTTCCACTTCTCACGATAGATTATCGCGAGACCTCCTCCCCGGCCAGAGCCACGGGGTTGACAGATGTAAACAAACCCACTGGGAGTGGATTCATTCAGCTGGGAAAAGTCGTTGGGCTGTTGCCATGTCTCAGTTAAACAAAGAAAGTCTAGGTGACGATCAGAGATGAGGTCCTGGATGAAATGTCCCTTGTCTGTCAGTGAGCGGATGTTGAGCAGAGCGAAGTTGAGTGCGGTGTTGTCACAGCTGGTGGGTGTGCTAGCCGACCGAGCTAGGCAGGCTAACACACTGTGGTCAACAGCCCGGTTGGTGGAACGAGGGGCGACGAGAGCTGGACCAGATAGACTTTATAACTGTTGAGCTGTTGTGGTGGAAATTCGGCGCGACCCTCGGTGGATATATCTCGGACGGGGCTGGAAGGCGATGTCGGATGAAGATGGAAAGCCTCCGGCGCAGGTCCAGGCAGATGACAGCGCAGCCGGAGCAGGTCAATGGCCGAATACTGATGCAAACCCGTCACTAGCAGGTGAACAGGCAGTAGAAAGAGCCAGGCACAGACAAACAAGAAGTATGTCCTACCAGTCCACATTGTTGATGAAGATTTAAGCAGCATCGACGGCCAGTGAAAACGCCAGATGAGGCTCAAACCAGAACAGAACAGGTGAGCTAACTGTGAAGACTCAGAAAAAAAAAAGGTAATGCCGGTAGATCGTAAAAGTATTCCCAATGAAGGCAATTACACTGTCCGATTAGGTCATAGAACCATAAAGTGAGTCTGTAAAGTTAAAAGTTAAAAAAGAGGTTTCCCGCAGCGAGCAGCGGCAACTAGGTGCGCCAGCGTTCACTCGACAGCGTTACTAACAACTCACTAACTCCTCCTCATCATCGAAAGTTGAACGAGTTCTCTTCACGTTTCAATGGACGCTGTAGTTTCTGATTATAACGTGCGAACCAAACGGAGATTTATGGATATAATACATAACTTTTTCCTAACAAAAGAACCATGGATTGGCTTCGTTGGACACTTAGGATGACCTCAGCAGAAGTTCTTCAACAGGTAATTGATTTATTTTCGCTGTGAAATGTGTTTTCTGTGAACCGTGGAGGCTCATGAATTCATGGTAATGGTAAAAATATGTTAGGTGCTACCCTCAAACAATCAAATGTGGTGCTTTCGCCGTAAAGCCTTTTTGAAATATCAACGCTGTGATATTGCCAAGAAGCAGAGCTTTTGATGACTATGAAACACTTATATTTTGATGCATGTTTAATAATTCAACTTTTGGATTTTGAATTTGGCGCCTTGCATTTCACCTGGTAGTGTTGTGAGTGGGGCCCCACCACTGCCTAAGAAGTTAATCTTATTGCAAATGTACCAAAGTCAGCATCCATCAGTCAATTAGATATCATTCTGACACCAAACTGATAAAACTGACACCAAACCCACTTTTTCGAACTCGTTTAGAAGCCAACTATCACATATGTCAGAGCAGGCTCAAAATTCACAGCGCCTTCTGTTTAACTACTTAGGGAGCACCCAACACTACCCGGTGAAATGTGAGGCGCCAAATTCAAAATCCAAAAGTTGAATTATTAAACATTCATAAATATACAATTGTTGCATATTCATCAAAAGCTCTGATTCTTGGCAATATCACAGCGTTGTCAGATTTCAAAAAGGATTTACGGCGAAAGCACAACATTTGATTGTTTGAGGGTAGCACCTCTAATATTTACGCATTAGCATAAATCCATAACCCAACACGGGTCTCACAAAACGCATAAAATCGCTAATATAAAATCGGTTACCTTTGATGAACTTCTGCTGAGGGCTTCCAAAGTGTCCAACGAAGACAATCCATGCTTCTTTGGTTAGAAAAAGTAATTTATTATATCCATAAATCTCAGTTTGGTTGGGGCGTTATGATCATAAAATCCACCGTTGAGTCACCCATTGAACCGTGAAGAGAACACGTTCAAATTATACCTATATGCTTTCTACAAACAAATCAAACATAATTTTTAACGTATCCTTAGGTATCCTTTTGAGTATATTTGCTGTAATATTTCAACCGGATGATAACGTGAACGATAGGAAAGAAAAATAAAGGGGTGCGCGTTCACAATCTCGCCCGCGTCAAACCTTGTTTACAAAAGTGGTCGCCTGACAATTTCCTGTCCCCATCCATTCTGGTAACTGCTAGAATTCCCAGTCTTTGACTTGACTGGTGACATCTAGTGGAAGCCATAGGTACTGCAGTCTCAGTCCTACATAAAGTTGTATGCAATAGGCACAATGGAGAAGATGCTCATTTACCAAAAAAAATAGCATAACTTCATAAATTAGCATAAATTCATAAACCATCGTGGTTCACACAAAACACATTTCACAGCGAAAACAAATCCCTCTTTCTTTAAAGAACTTCTGCTGAGGGCTTCCCAAGTGTCCAACGAAGACAATCCATGCTTCTTTGGTTAGAAAAAGTAATTTATTATATCCATAAATCTCTGTTTGGTTGGCGCATTATGTTCATAAAATAAAGGGTCCACTCGCCCATTGAACCGTGAAGAGAACTCGTTCAACCTATACACTTGTCCGAGAACAATCAAACATCATTGATAATGTATCCTTAGGAACACTTTTATATATATTTAGTTTAATATTTCAACCGGATTATAAACTGGGCGATAGGAAAGTAAAAAACCACAGCACGCACAACCCCGTGAACGCGCATCCTCTTCTGTTTACATCTGGTGACCACTTCCCAATTCTTCTTCTATTACCATCCAGAGCAACTAAACATAATCAAAACACTGTCTAGAGACTGTTGACATCCAGTGGAAGCAATAGGTACTGAAATCTTACTCCCTTATATGGTCATTTTCAATAGGGAGGGGTTCAAAATGTGTCAAATACACTTTTTCCAGGACAGACATTCTGCTATATCCATTCTGTTATACTCACATTACTAATTATGTGCATATCCTATTTTCTGGGCCTGAGTGGGAGGCATTTTACTTTGGGCACGCCAGACTCTCCAAAACCGTAACCTCGGGAGCTGCTCCCTAAGAAGTTAAGACCCACCAGAGTACTCACGCCAACAAATGAGCTGGGTCTCTTGAAGGGACAGCTAGACACAATGACTTACAGTACCGCAATACAGACAACTCTGGGTGTTCAGTCTGTGTACACGGTCGGCTGGAGGCAGCCTAGCCCTGCTGAGCTGTATCGGCTCGGGAGGAGGCAACTGCAGTCTTGGAGGAACTCAGGTAAGCTCAGATCCTCTCGGGGACGTAGACGCCGGGGACTTCCAGAGATCAGATACAAGGTGGGATCCTTGAGTGAGCAATTGGGACCGCAATCAGACCTCTTCTCCCTCCTACGTTCCCGTGACCATCCATCGATCCGGATGGTTAAGGCAATGAGTGAGTTGAGATCTGTCGGTAGTTCCCGGGCTGCAAGCTCATCCTTTACCCACACCGATAATCCGTACAGGAACGTGCCAGCGTGCGGAATGCCACCACTTAGTCTGCCACACTGAGGGAGCCTTGCTGAAGCTGGAGTAACTTCTAGGCAGCCTCTCTCCCGAACACCGGAGCCTCACACTTTGCTCACCCCCGCCACGGAAACCTCCAGACTGAGGCAGACGGTGGATTGTTGCTCCCACAACGCCGTGGCCAAGGTGAGTGCCCTCCTGGACATCAGCGTAATGTACGCCATCTTCGAGCGGTCCGAACGGGAACAAAGAGGGCTGCAACTCGAAAACGAGGGAGAATTGGGAGAGAAAGGCCCGGCAGGTTCTGGAATCTCCATTGTAGCGCAGAGGCCAAGGTACTGGCAGGCAGGCTCATGGTCATGTCAGGCAGAGGTCAGTAATCCAGAGGTGGAGCAAAGTTACAAAACGGCAGGCAGGCTCAGAGACAGGCAGTGGTCAGGCGGGCGGGTACAGGACAGGACAGGCAAAGGTCAAAAACCAAGAGGCCGAGAAAGAGACAAACCGCTGGTAGGCTTGAACAAACAAAACAAACTGGCAACAGACAGACGGACGGAAAACACAGGTGTAAATACACAGGGGATAATGGGGAAGAGGGGGTGGAGACAAGCACAAGGACAGGTGAAACAGATCAGGGCGTGACAGAAATGGCAGTTGTCTTCTCTGAGGCTACTTATCCTTTTATCTCCAGTATAGTTCCTTTTTACATTCCTTTTTGCCATGTTACACCGCTGTAAACATAAAATGCCTGATGACAGGCTAGAGGAGAAGGAGCGTCTCATTTCTTACAAGCAAATTTGTTTCCATGTTTCCTCTCCTTCACTCGTCTTTAAGACCCACCAGAGTTGGATCGTGACCCTTTTCAAAAGAAGGCGATTAGAGGACGGAGGAGAGGAAAGAAAAATCAAGGAAATGTAATTGAGATTGGGTGCGTTCCTAGACGTTGCTGAGGCCTGACGGATTTACAGCGCCTGAATAGGTATTTTAAGTATCATTTAACCACATATGTTATAGCAATTTGTCAGTCGATGACATCGCCTCACCTTAGCTATGGAACACGCTGTGTCATGAAAGGTGAGTATAGCTATAGCCATCAGTCTTCCCACTGGGCACACACTGGTCTTATCAATGCTATTTCCACGTCATTCCAATTAATTTACGTTGAACCAACGTGGAATAGATTGCTAATTTTGTCAAGGTCCCACATCAGTGTATACCTCAGTGTATAGCTATCTGCTACAGGGATTTTGGATATGAGTATGTGTGCGTGTCACTCAAATGTGACGCTTGCTTGTAAAAAATAATTGCTCTATTTGTGACTTGGAAACTGTTTATAGTTTAAAAGTTATCTCACTCTACACAAGTTAAAACTTTCTGAATACTTGTAAGGGATATTGATTTTCAAAATAAGTTTCCTTTTGTGGAATAGGGGACAGTGGGGTAAGTCGTGCCAAAGGGTTAGTTGAGCAAGCCCTTGTTTCTAGGAAACCATACACAAAATGAATAATGTGACTAGGGCTGTGGCGATCAGAAATTTTGTCAGTCGGTGATTGTCTTTTAAATAACTGTCGGTCTCAAGGTACATGACGGTTAATTAACATCATCATATGTAGCCTCTCCTGGCTTCCACACATAGCCTACAAGCAACTGATGCAGACCTTTGGAACATCTACATTTGAAAAAGTATAATAAATCCATGTAAGATAGCCTACACCTCTACAATAAATCCATGATTTATTTTAGTTCAGGTCTAAAGAAGCATGATATGAAGAAAATGTAGTCTATTTCATGAGAACAGAATAAAATACTCTGAGTTGGTTGTTCTTAAGTTAGGTCCTGATCTGGCTATGCCAAATGGCTGTGGGCTACACTAGTTAAATTAGCAGATGAGATTTGATTAGAATTCCATGATTTATAATATTTTACAGTATGAAGAATACAATTGAACAAAGCTGAATAAAAAAGAAAGGATATTTTCTCCAAACAATTTGAGGGATGTGCGGCTATTCTGTGTTGAGCGGTTAACAAAGAAATAGGTACTCCTATATGCTTAATTTAGAGTTATTAAAACTACTTAGGGAGTGGTGGGGCGCTAGGGACACTACCTGGTGAAATGCAAGGCGCCAAATTCAAAATCCAAAAGTTGAATTATTAAACATTCATCAATATACAAGTGTTGCATAGTCATCAAAAGCTCTGCTTCTTGGCAATATCACAGCGTTGTCAGATTTGTTTGAGGGTAGCACCTCCAATATTTCATTAGCATAAATTCATAAACCATCACGGTTCACACAAAACACATTTCACAGCGAACTTCTGCTGAGGGCTTCCCAAGTGTCCAACGAAGACAATCCATGGTTCTTTTGTTAGAAAAAGTCATTTATTATATCCATAAATCTCTGTTTGGTTGGTGCGTTATGTTCAGAAAATCCACCGCCGAATCACCAATTAAAACGTGAAGAGAACGCTTTGAAATATACCTATAAACGTTTCCTAAACAAATCAAATACCAGTTAAAATACATCCTTAGCTATTCTTTTATGAATATAAGCGATAATATTTCACTCGGATGGTCACCTACACGTTATATAAGTAAAATAAAGTGGGGCGCGTCGCCAGACTCACGTATGAGAAAACTTGTTGACATCTGAGCTACCTTGGCCATTTCCTGTACCTATTCTTCCTGCTTCCTCCAATCTCTCTGAAGCTTTATATATAGACTGTTGACATCTAGTGGAAGCCATATGTACTGAAATCTCGGAGCTGCTTGCCATAGAACTCAATAGGGAGACTGTCAAACAGAGCCAATGTGACAAAAAACTGTAATTCCGGATAGATTTTTCTCTGGTTTTCTCCTGCTATTTCTGTTCTGTTACACTCACAGACATATTAACACTTTTAGAAACTTCAGAGTGTTTCCTATCCAATAGTACTAATTATGTGCATATCCTATTTTCTGGGCCTGAGTGGGAGACATTTTACTTTGGGCACGCCAGACTCTCCAAAACCGTCACCTTGGGAACCGCTCCCTAAGAAGTTAATGTAACTTTAGTTGTTCTACAAACGTTGGGCTATATGTTTTGATTATTAATACATTGTAAAGCGGTATGATGTGACTCTAATGATGATTTAAAAAAAGTCGCTTGGAAGGCGTGAGTTCTGCTTTATTTTTTGCGCAGGCTGCATACACTTCACTAGTCATGCATTCACAATATGACAAGCACTTGATAATGCCTTGAATTTCACAGCGGCATCCCCTTTGAGGCCGTAATGCACCCTGAAAAAATCCATGCTTTTTGTGGCCAGTGACGTTGTGCCCTTGGCCCGCAGTCCTGCATTGTGCCCTTCTCCCTGAGTACTGTGCGCTCAGAAGCACCTCTCACTCACATTGCTCTCCATCACTTGATTGGGAATTTCTCACAGGCTACAAGGGAAGACAGTTTAGACATATTAGGGATGCAACTGCGTGCGTCCTTATCCAATTCCGCAGTGCATATTGAAGATATTTACTTTTTGTCAGCCAACAGGATGCTACCGAACAGCAAAAGCACTAGCCTATGACAATCTACTGTCCCCCATAGTACAAAACTTGATCTATTTTGTGCGAGAAATTATTCTTCCAAATATAGTCTGGGACAGTCGGGGATACAGTTGATCCAAAATTAATACAACCACTAGACATCAAAATATATATTTTTTACACAATGTGGCTGACGCAACAGATAAGAATGTTTAACTAAAATGTTCATAAACTAGTAGGCTATTTCGTCACATTATCAAATCAAATCACATTTATTGGTCACATACACCTGTTTAGCAGATGTTATTGCGGGTGTAGCGAAATGCATGGGCTTCAAGCTCCGACAGTGCAGTAATATCTAACAAGTAATATCTAACAGTTTCACAACATATACCCAAAATACACATAAATCTAAGTAAAGAATAGATTAAGAATATATATACAGTACATATACACTACCGTTCAAAAGTTTGGGGTCACTTAGAAATGTCCTTGTTTTTTGTCCATTATAGAATATGTACATAGGCGCACAAAAGCCCATTATGAGCAACCATCACTCCTCTGTTCCAATGGCACGTTGTGTTAGCTAATCCAAGTTTACCATTTTAAAAGGCTAATTGACCATTAGAAAACCCTTTTACAATTATGTTAGCACAGCTGAAACTGTTGTACTGATTAAAGAAGCAATACAACTGGCCTTCTTTAGACTAGTTGAGTATCTGGAGCATCAGCATTTGTGGGTTCGATTACAGGCTCAAATGGGCCAGAAACAAATATTTTTCTTCTGAAACTCGTCAGTCTATTATTTTTCTGTGAAATGGAAGCTATTCAATGCGAGAAATTACCAAGAAACGGAAATTTAAAGCTGTCATCAAGGCAAAGGGTGGCTATTTGAAGAGTCTCAAATATTAAATATATTTTGATTTGTTTAACACTTTTCTTGGTTACTACACTATTCCATGTGTGTTATTTCGTAGTTTTGATGTCTTCACTATTATTCTACAATGGAGAAATTAGTAAAAAATAAAGAAAACCCCTTTTTGACCGGTAGTGTACATACATACATGTATGCGCCTACAGTAGAAACGACAACATGATATATAGAAAATGAGGAACACTTTGATAGGAATGCACACATGTCCAAAGTTATTATTTGTTAGGAAAACAAAAAGGAAGCCAAAGCGGGCACCAGCAAGAAAATGTTCCAATTCTTACAAGCAAATATATGCATGCTTGATCTGCGCAAACATGAGTGAAGTGCAGTGAGCTTTCAAAGAGAGTAGTTTATCTGGCTCAGTAAAGCCTCAAACATAAATTGTCCACAATGCTGAAATGAGCTAGTTCTACGTGAATTAATGAGGAGGCGGAACACACCTCAATTCAAACTGTTGTTAGAAAATAATTTGAAATTGACAAGTTGAAACATAGCCTATAGATAATTAGCAGGCAGCGTGTGTTATCTGTCCTTTTTGCGTAATAATCACATTTTGGAACTGTGAGTACATTCTAACATCATGTGCATAAAACAACTCACGCTGGGGCGACCATTTCCCGTTGTTCATTTTCATGCCAGTCAGGTTGGCTATACTCCTGTTGTAAAGATAAGCAAGTGCTTACTATTAGGAAAGTTGAGAAATAAATAATTAGGCCTAGCTATGGAAAGCTGATGGGATCCTCCTCTTTTTAACAGAGACTATCACTCTGTTTTCTTGCGCAATTACATAGCCCATAGAAATGTTATATTGTTATTAACTGACTTGCCTAGTTAAATAAAGGCTAAATAAAAATAAATCTATATAAAGGGTCTGAATACGTATGTAGAGCATCCAGTGTGCGCATCCAGTGTGTTATTTTTACAAACACACCCGTTGTATAGACCAACCTTTAGTCTTGAAATCTTTGGTTGTTTAGTACATGGCATCACTTGTGAATCCTTAAAGAGATGGGTGGGGCTAAAGCTTAAGAGGGTGTGAATGATGTTGAATGGGGGTAGACAAAGGGGAGCTCTGCATTAGGTGTACCAAAATATTAAAACGGTACATTTTTCAAAATGAAGGTTACAAGTTTATCAACTTTCAAAGCAGTATTACTTTCCCATTGTTCCTCAACTGTAGTGTATGATATACCATTTTCAGCTCTGATTTTCTACTTTTATCCAGTGTAAAAAACACAATTTCAAATTTGGAGACATAAGACCGAATAGAGCCAGTCGGTCACATATAAGTAAGCCCCATGCTTAAATTCCCCAAGAATATATTCTACCAGTTACTTGCGTGCCTGCGATTTGCAATGGGGTTCGAGCAATTAGGTAGCTCATTGACATAAATTCCACATCTTTCCCCAAACAGACGTGCATATGCTGCACCGCCTGGATGTTACCCTAAGGAATTAGGGGCGACACATTTGTTCAACGGGTCACAATGTTTTTTTGGGGGGCGGGGGAGATTCTGCCATGCACATAACTCCAGTTTGCATCCATAATACCAAGGTAAAGATCTGAACATGTTAACTTCTTAGGGAGCAGCTCCCGAGGTGACGTTTTTGGAGAGTCTGGCGTGCCCAAAGTAAAATGCCTCCCACTCAGGCCCAGAAAATAGGATATGCACATAATTAGTACTATTGGATAGGAAACACTCTGAAGTTTCCAAGAGTGTTAAAATATTGTCTGTGAGTATAACAGAACAGATATAGCACGCAAAAACCCGAGGAATTTCTGTCCTGGAAAAAGTGGTTTTGACACATTGCCTCATTTTGAACCACTCCCTATTGAAAATGACCATATAAGGGAGTAAGATTTCAGTACCTATTGCTTCCATTGAATGTCAACAGTCTCTAGACAGTGTTTTGATTATGTTTAGTTGCTCTGGATGGTAATAGAAGAAGAATTGGGAAGTGGTCACCAGATGTAAACAGAAGAGGAAGCGCATTCACCGGCTTGCGCGAGCTGTGGTTTTTTCCTTTCCTATCGCCCAGTTAATAATCCGGTTGAAATATTATACTAAATATACATAAGTGTTCCTAAGGATACATTATCAATGATGTTTGATTGTTCTTGGACAAGTGTATAGGTAGAGGTTGAACGAGTTCTCTTCACGGTTCAATGGGCGAGTGGACGCTGTATTTTCTGATCATAACGTGCCAACCAAACAGAGATTTATGGATATAATAAATTACTTTTTCTAACAAAAGAACCATTGGATGTCTTCGTTGGATACTTGGGAAACCCTCAGCAGAAGTTCTTCAAAATCCCTTACCTTTTGAAGAACTAAGTAGTTAACTACTTACGGAGGGGTGGGGCGCTAGCAATATCACAGCGTTGTCAGATTTCAAAAAGGCTTTACAGCGAAAGCACTACATTTGATTGTTTGAGGGTAGCACCTCCAATATTAGCATAAATTCATAAACCATCGCGGTTCACACAAAACACATTTCACAGCGAAAACAAATCCCTTACCTTTTGAAGAACTTCTGCTGAGGGCTTTCCAAGTGTCCAACGAAGACATCCAATGGTTCTTTTGTTAGAAAAAGTCATTTATTATATCCATAAATCTCTGTTTGGTAGGCGCATTATGTTTAGAAAATCCAACGTCGAATCGCCCATTGAAACGTGAAGAGAACGCGTTCAAATATACCTATAGACTTTTCCTAAACAAATCAAATACCAGTTAAAATGCATCCTTAGCTATCCTTTTATGAATATTAGCGATAATATTTCACTCGGATGGTCACCTATACCTTATATAAGTAAAATAAAGTGTGGCACGCAGCCAGACTCATGCCCGAGAAAAAATTGTTGACATCTGAGCTACCTTGACAATTTCCTGTACCTATTCGTTCTGTTTACTCCAATCTCTCTGTCTTTGTATATAGACTGGAGGAAGCCATAGAGGAAGCCATAGGTACTGCAGTCTCAGTCCTGGTTACAAATGGATTCCATGGGGAGTGTGTCAAACAGAGCAATAGGTCACCAGAAACTGATTTCCGGATCGATTTTTCTCTGGTTTTCGCCTGCTAAATGAGTTCTGTTATACTTACAGACATTATGTTAACACTTTTAGAAACATCAGAGCGTTTCCTATGCAATTGTACTAATTATGTACATATCCTATTTTCTGAGCCTGAGTGGCATGCATTTTGCTTTGGGCACGCCAGACTCTCCAAAACAGTCACCTCACCTGCCGCTCCCTAAGAAGTTAAAGGATAGTGCAAAGCCTGGATTCCAATAAAGCTGGAATATCCTGTGTGGATGGACACAAAAAAGACCAGGCATCGCTGGAGGTGATGTTTAATAATTCATGGCTGTATACAACTCGCTCCAAGTGCCAAGCTTGTCCACAGCACTGGCAGGAGAATCTGTATTCATTGCTCCTACCAGCTGTGTCTAGAGGAGTTCTTCAATGTAGATTTTCTTATACAGATGTGGTTCCACTCATGGCATCTACAATATATATCTGCGACCCAAATGGCACCCTTTTCCCTACATACTGTCAACCAAAAGGGCTTTAGTCAAATATTGTGTACTATGTAGGGAATAGAGTGCCAATTGGGACACGCTGTATCTGACAAAGCCACGGTACAATTCATGTCCCTATGTGACCATGGGACTTTAAGGTTCTAGCTGACAATTTGGTCAAAATAAGTTATTTATATAACCACTCTTTAGGTGGTCCTCTACATGTGGGATATTGTCAGATAAAAAAAATAAGTTAATTAACAATAAGAAATGTAACATCTGAAAGTTCTATCTGCACAAACACCTTTTAACTTAGTGCTATAACAATCTATCTGCAATCCAATCACACAATGCTGGGTTGTCAATCTAAAATAGTGTGGTACACTTATTGAGTCATGAAAGAGCAGTTCTGTGCTCTTTCATGAGTCATGAATGAGTCGTGAAAAAAACAGTTCTGTGATCTGGGACTTGAAAAAACGATACATTTTGCAGATAGAACCTTATAGTCCCATGTCCTTAATTATAGTCCCATATCATAGGTTCTGGTTCTCTTTTTCATTTACTTTGATTTCTTTCACCAAAAAATGTAGTTCAGAATGCTTCATTAATCCTTTATTTGGTTGCTTGCCTACTGAAAACAATCACATTCGAGCCCATTTGTAAAGTATTTCAGTCCTTTTCTTGAACCATCCAAGAGTGTGGATCACTCTAGGCTTTGGTTGACATCATAGCACCACCACCGAAAAAGGTGTGGGTTCAAAGCTCTACCCACCCATCCATCCCTACATTTCATTCACCACTGACTCTTAATCCCATCAGTGAATACATCACAGTGGGGTGTCTCTTCTTTACCACCCATGCCTTTAACTCCTACAGTACCTTTCAATGCATGTGAATTCAGTGTGAATCATCAGTGCAGGATTATGCAAAAAGAGTCAAATCAGCTCAAGGCAGCTAACTACATGTGTGGATTGAATAACATGCTGTCTGAACCGTTCTCGTAAGAATGGACATTTACTGGCTAAATAGGAGGTTTGAGGTTTGAAATTCTCATATACTGTATGGCTATACAACATTGACCTATACAGTTCACTGATGACAAGCCTGTCCCTGAAAGTAACGGTCTCCAATGGTCTATTGTGCATCCCCTTGCTTCAACTTTCTTTCAAGCCCCTTCCGCATCGTCCATGCTTCCTGTGGTCATCCCAATCCCAGGTCATCCCAATCCCACTTCTGACAACAGTGTGGCATTTCGGGTATTTCGGGTTGGCAGTGTGAGGTTTTGAGACAAGATTCAAACTTGACATCCTGAGGGTCAGAGCCACTCGATACCACAACTCCAAGAAAGCTAGCTTCCTTGGGGAAGCTATAATTGCTCTTAACAATGTCAGGTTTGTCAAACTATGAACTCATGATTCATTCCAATAACATCTAGATCAGGGGTATTCAACTCTCACCCTACAAGGTCTGGAGCCTGCTGGTTTTCTGTTCTACCTGATAATTAATTGCACCCTCCTGGGGTGCCAGGTCTAAATCAGTCCCTGATTAGAGTGGAACAATGTAAACAAGCAGTGTAACTGGCTTCGATGACCAGAGTTGAGTTTGAGGGATCTAGATGGACAGACAGAATTCCATCTAAAATGAGGTAAATAATCAAATGAGGGCTTAACAATAACACATTTGGTATTTTGGTCCTTTCAAATTATAAGTACTTTCAGAAAGTAAACAATGTCAATAAGTTTACCATAGTACTGTCAACAAAATATCATCAGCTTTAATATTGCAGATAGACTTTGGTTATAATCAATGTAATTCTCGGCATCATTTCCAATCCCCCATTTACATATTTTTTGTAAATATATTATTTTCAATATATACAGTGCATTCGGAAAATATTCAGGCCCCTTGACTTTTTCAACATTTTGTTACGTTACAGCCTTATTTTTTTCTCTCATCAATACATACACAATGCCCCACAATGACAAAGTAAAAACAGGTTTTTAGAATTTTTTGTCTAGTTATTCAACAAAAAAAATGGAGCTGGGTGAGTGAAATGGCCAGAGTGAGCTGGCCAATATAAACTGGAGTGCTAGAATGTGCTCTTGTTGTTCGCAAACTCAGCGCATTTAGAGCGCACACTGGATGCTCTACATAAGTATTCAGACCCGTTATATAGATTTATTTTTATTTAACCTTTATTTAACTAGGCAAGTCAGTTAATAACAAATTCTTATTGACAATGACTGCCTACCAAAAGTAAAAAAGGCTTCCTGCGGGGAAGGGGGCTGGAATAAAAAATAACAAATAAAATAAAAATATAGGACAAAAAACACATCACCACAAGAAAGACAGCCCAACACTACATACAGAGAGACCTAGGACAACAACATAGCATGGTAGCGACACAGCATGGTAGCAACACAACATGACAACAACATGGTAACAACATCACATGGCAGCAGTACAACATGGTGGCAGAACAAAACATGGTACAAACATTATTGGGCACAGACAACAGGGCAAGAAGGTAGAGACTCCAATACATCACGCGAAGCAGCCACAACTGTCAGTAAGAGTGTCCATGATTGTGGGGTGGGGTGCTAGCGCAAGATTCAAAATCCAAAAGTTGAATTATTAAACATTCATCAATATACAAGTGTTTCATAGCCATCGAAAGCTCTGCTTCTTGGCAATATCACAGCGTTGTCAGATTTCAAAAAGGCTTTATGGCGAAAGCACAACATTTGATTGTTTGAGGGTAGCACCTCCAATATTTTAACCATTAACATTAATTCATAAACCATCGCGGTTCACACAAAACACATTTCACAGCAAAAACAAATCCCTTACCTTTTGAAGAACTTCTGCTGAGGGCTTCCCAAGTGTCCAACGAAGACATCCAATGGTTCTTTTGTTAGAAAAAGTCATTTATTATATCCATAAATCTCCATTTGGTAGGCGCATTATGTTCAGAAAATCCAACGTCGAATCGCCCATTTCAAATATACCTTTTCCTAAACAAACAAATACCAGTTAAAATGCATCCTTAGCTATCCTTTTATGAATATTAGCGATAATATTTCACTCGGATGGTCACCTAAACGTTATATAAGTAAAATAAGGTGGGGTGCACAGCTAGACTGGCGCCCGAGAAAACTTGTTGACATCTGAGCAACCTTGGCCATTTCCTGTACCTATTCGTTCTGCTAACTCCAATCTCTCTGAGTCTTTGTATATAGACTGTTGACATCTAGTGGAAGCCATAGGTACTGCAGTCTCAGTCCTGGTTACAAATGGATTCAATGGGGAGTGTGTCAAACAGAAGGTCACCAGAAACTGATTTCCGGATGGATTTTTCTCTGGTTTTTGCCTGCTAATTGAGTTCTGTTATACTCACAGACATTATGTTAACACTATTTGAAACCTCAGAGTGTTTCCTATCCAAGAGTACTAATTATGTGCATATCCTATTTTCTGAGCCTGAGTGGCAGGCATTTTGCTTTGGGCACGCCAGACTCTCCAAAACAGTCACCTCACCTGCCGCTCCCTAAGAAGTTAAATGAAAATATGGAGATAAAACTATCCAGTTAGAGTGTTTTTCCCAGCTCCATCCAGTCGCTAGCTGCAGCGAACTGAAAAGAGGAGCAACCCAGGGATGTGTGTGCTTTGGGAACCTTTAATAGAATTTGACTGGCAGAACGGGTGTTGTATGTGGAGGATGAGGACTGCAGTAGGTATCTCAGATAGAGGGAAGTGAGGCCTAAGAGGGTTTTATAAATCAGCATCAACCTGTGGGTCTTGCAATGGGTATACAGAGATGACCAGTTTACAGAGGAGTATAGAGTGCAGTGATGTGTCCTTTAAAGGGAGTGCTCCTAATCTCAGCTTGTTACCTGTATAAAAGACACCTGTCCACAGAAGCAATGAATCAATCAGATTCCAAACTCTCCACCATGGCCAAGACCAAAGAGCTCTCCAAGGTTGTAGACCTACACAAGGCTGGAATGGGCTACAAGACCATCGCCAAGCAGCTTGGTGAGAAGGTGACAACAGTTGGTGCGATTATTAGGAAATGGAAGAAACACAAAATAACTGTCAATCTCCCTCTGCCTGGGGCTCCATGCAAGATCTCACCTCGGGGAGTTGCAATGATCATGAGAACGGTGAAACCTTTTCACCCCTCCCCCAATTGGAGTAAACTAATCAACAATAACACTTAGACTTCTACTTCCAGCTTACACATACTATACATATTTTACAGACACAATCTATTTTACAATAGCTTTATTTGGTTTGTTTTTAGTCCTGGCCTTAATCTATTTCTGATGTCAATCCAGTTTGATTTCTATTTGCCATATATTTGTAACTGCTATTTCACAAAAGTTCGGAACCTATATACATTTGACAGACCCCGTATGTTTTACATTTGTTATCTTGTTATTAGTCTCACCCTTCAGCTTTGCAGGGAATAATAAAGGAAGGTATATTCAAAAAAAGTGTGTATGTGTATAAATGTACGTACATATGTATATACGTATGAATGTTTATTTATATATATATACATTGAGGGAAAAAAGTATTTGATCCCCTGCTGATTTTGTACATTTGCCCACTGACAAAGAAATGATCAGTCTATAATTTTAATGGTAGGTTTATTTGAACAGTGAGAGACAGAATAACAACAAAAAAATCCAGAAACACGCATGTGAAAATTTTTATGAATTGATTTGCATTTTAATGAGGGAGATAAGTATTTGACCCCTCTGTAAAACATGACTTAGTACTTGGTGGCAAAACCCTTGTTGGCAATCACAGAGGTCAGACGTTTCTTGTAGTTGGCCACCAGGTTAGCACACATCTCAGGAGGGATTTTGTCCCACTCCTCTTTGCAGATCTTCTCCAAGTCATTAGGGTTTCGAGGCTGACGTTTGGCAACTCGAACCTTCAGCTCCCTCCACAGATTTTCTATGGGATTAAGGTCTGGAGACTGGCTAGGCCACTCCAGGACCTTCATGTGCTTTTTCTTGAGCCACTCCTTTGTTGCCTTGGCCATGTGTTTTGGTTCATTGTCATGCTGGAATACCCATCCACGACCCATTTTCAATGCCCTGGCTGAGGGAAGGAGGTTCTCACCCAAGATTTGACGGTACATGGCCCCGTCCATTGTCCCTTTGATGCGGTGAAGTTGTCCTGTCCCCTTAGCAGAAAAACACCCCCAAAGCATAATGTTTCCACCTCCTTTGACGGTGGGGATGGTGTTCTTGGGGTCATAGGCAGCATTCCTCCTCCTCCAAACACGGCAAGTTGAGTTGATGCCAAAGAGCTCCATTTTGGTCTCATCTGACCACAACACTTTCACCCAGTTGTCCTCTGAATCATTCAGATGTTCATTGGCAAACTTCAGACGGGCATGTATATGTGCTTTCTTGAGCAGGGGGACCTTGCGGGCGCTGCAGGATTTCAGTCCTTCACGGCGTAGTGTGTTACCAATTGTTTTCTTGGTGACTATGGTCCCAGCTGGCTTGAGATCATTGACAAGATCCTCCCGTGTAGTTCTGGGCTGATTCCTCACCGTTCTCATGATCATTGCAACTCCCCGAGGTGAGATCTTGCATGGAGCCACAGGCAGATGGAGATTGACAGTTCTTTTGTGTTTCTTCCATTTCCGAATAATCGCACCAACTGTTTTCACCTTCTCACCAAGCTGCTTGGCGATGGTCTTGTAGCCCATTGTAGCCCAGGCTCTCCAAAACCGTCACCTCGGGAGCTGCTCCTTAAGAAGTTAAACTACTTAGGGAGCAGTGGGGCGCTAGCCAATAGTACTAATTATGTGCATATACTATTTTCTGGGCCTGAGTGGCAGGCATTTTACTTTGGGCACGCCAGACTCTCCAAAACCATCACCTATGCAGCCGCTCCCTAAGAAGATAAAGGTCCTAAATTATATCACAATTGCCCTTGATTCTAAGCAATGGTGTGCTGCTATTTTTGATACGGTAGACCGTTCCATTCTTGTGGGCCGGCTAGGGAGTATTGGTGTCTCTGAGGGGTCTTTGGCCTGGTGTGCTAAATACCTCTCTCAAAGAGTGCAGTGTATAGAATAAGAACATCTGATGTCGCAGCCACTGCCTGTCAACAAGGGAGTACCCCAAGACTCGATCCTAGGCCCCACACTCTTCTCAATTTACATCAACAACCTATCTTATTCAGTAGGAAGCTCTCTCATCCATTTATATGCCGATAAGAGTCAGTCATACTCAGCTGGCCCCTCCATGGCTTTTGTTCGACAACAAAGCCTTCTTAGTGTCCAACAAGCTTTCTCTGCCCTTAACCTTTTTTAATTCTAGCTAAATGCTTAGCGCAAATAATTCATAAGGTTTTGTCAGATATTTTTCATCCTAATCAGACAGGTTGTTTACATGGACGATACATTGGAGATAATATATTTAACACTATGAAATATCAGGGAAACCAGGCCTGGCTTTCATAGCTGACTTTGAAAATGCTTTTGATAAAGTACGACTTTATATATAAATGACTGGGATATTTCAATTTGGGAGAATCTCTTTTAAAAATGGGTTAAAGTTTCTCCGAAACTTTCATCCACCGCAATGGTCCGTCTCCTTCCTTAGGTACCGCGTCAGGGGTGGAGATGGAGAGTGACCGCATTTCAGCCGTGCGTAATTGGCCGACTCCCAGCACGGTAAAGGAAGTGCAGCAGTTCTTAGGGTTTGCCAACTACTACCGGAGGTTTATCCGGGGCTTGGTAGCGGCTCCCATTACCTCACTGCTGAAGGGGGGACCTGTGTGACTGCAGTGGTCAGCTGAGGCGGACAGGGCCTTTGGTCACCTGAAGGCTCTGTTTACCTCGGCTCTCGTGCTAGCTCATCCAGATCCTTCACTGGCATCTTCCCCTTCCAGTGTGTACTGGGTTACCAGCCGGTTCTGGCACCGTGGCATCAGAGCCAGATCGAGGCTCTTGCGGTGGATGAATGTTTTAGACACTCGGAGGAGACCTGGGAGGCCGCTCATGCGCAACTGCAACGAGCCGTGAGGCGGCAGAAGGTGAGCGCCGACCGCCACCACAGTGAGGCTCCGGTGTTCGCACCGGGGGACAGGGTCTGGATCTCGACCCGAAACCTGCCCCTCCGCCTGCCCTGCTGGAAGCTGGGTCCGCGGTATGTGGGGCCCTTTAAAGTCCTGAGGAGATTGAACAAGGTATGTTATAAGTTACAGCTTCCCCCAGATTACCGTATTAACCGCTCGTTCCATGTGTCTCTCTTCAGGCCGGTGGTGGCTGGTCCACTCCAGGAGTCTGAGGTGCGGGAGGTTCCTCCGCCTCCTCTGGACATCGAGGGGGCCCCGGCGTATACTGTGGACTCAAGGTGTCGGGCGGGGGGCCTCCAGTACCTCGTGGAGTGGGAGGAGTACGGTCCGGAGGAGAGATGCTGGGTGCCGGTGAGAGACATCCTAGACCCTTCGTTGCTGCGGGATTTTCACCGTCTCCACCCGGATCGCCCTGCGCCTCGTCCTCCGGGTCGTCCCCGAGGCCGGTGTCGGCGCGCTGCTGGAGTCACGCGTCAAGGGGGGTACTGTCACGAAGTCGGTCCCTCTCCTTGTTCGTGCGGTTTTTGGCAGTCACCGGTCTTCTAGAACGCCATTCATTTTCTGTTGGTTTTGTCTTCCTTTTTCACACACCTGGTTTACATTCCCATGATTACATGTTCCTTATTTAACCCTCTCTTTTCCACCATGTTTTTGTGTGTGATTGTTTTTTTGTATTTGGTTTCCGTGTTTCGAGTGTAATTTTATTTACTCGTTTGTAATATTTTCTGAGTAAACTTTATGAACACTAATTTTGTTTTCCTGTGCCTGACTCTGCCTACGGGCATCACGGACCATGTTACACGTGGAATAGCCTTCATTTCTCAGAACAAGAATAGACTGACGAGTTTCAGAAGAAAGTCTTTGTTTCTGGCCATTTAGATCCTGTAATCGAACCCACAAATGCGGATGCTCCAGATAGTCAACTAGTCTAAAGGTCAGTTTTATTGCTTCTATAATCAGAACAACAGTTTTCAGCTGTGCTAACATAATTGCAAAAGGTTTTCTAATGATCAATTAGATTTTGATAAATGATAAACTTCGATTAGCTAACATAATGTGCTATTGGAACACAGGAGTGATGGTTGCTGATAATGGGCCTCTGAACACCTATGTAGATATTCCATTAAAAAAAATGCTGTTTCCAGCTACAATAGTCGTTTACAACATTAACAATGTCTACCCTGTATTTCTGATCAATTTGATGTTATTTTAATAATGGACAAAAAAACAAGGACATTTCTAAGTGACACCAAACTTTTGAACGGTAGTGTGTGTTTATGGTCATTCATCTACCTTGAGGATCTGTTTGGACAATTTGCACATTTGGATCACAATTACTGTTATTTAATATCATCACCCCTTTTGAATTACTTTGCCCATGGGAGAAATATGTTTCGCCCCCAAGTCCTTTTTCTTCAAAACTTCATCTAAAATTATTGAATGAGTTTCCTGTGAACAGTAGATATTATATCATTCTCTTTTAGCCAGGTAAATACTGATCGTCTTTTGTAATTATCTTCTAAGCCATTACAATTATAACTGGCTATGCTTATTTTACCAAGTACTATAATGAGACACAAGTTTCAATTCTATTTATCACAATATGTTTGTAAACATACCATTAAAAAAAAACATTGACGGTAGAGTGTCTGTATAGCTGTACCATGATATTTGCATTGCTACTAAGTAAACCACCAATTGGTCCCCACTATTCCACCTGCCGAAAACCCTCCTCATTTTCCCAGTCGTGAAAACCATAGATTAGGGCCTAATTCATTTATTTCAATTGACTGATTTCTTTATTTGAATTGTAACTCAGTCAAATCTTAGAAATGGTTGCATGTTGCGTTTATATGTTTGTTTATATATTGTTGCTTATCCAATTTGCTTTGCAGTAACAAGGGGAATCACTCATTTGTTAGATGCAAGGGGGATCTAAATGTCTAAATGGTTTCTGTAGCCTGCGTCTCTTTGTCTTCCCTGCATTTCACTGACTCATAGCCGCAGCTGTGTTTTAGATGGAAATATGGCTAAAGAATTTCATTAGTTGCACCCTCATATTTCTCTCCCTCCCTTCGGTCCTCTCCTTTCCATCTCTCCCCACACTGCAGCTCCTCTTTCTACTCTGCTCTGTTCCGGCCCCCTCCCTCTCCATCTCCCGCTCCATCTCTATCTTCCTCTCTCAACCTCGATCTTCCAGCATCTCTGAAAGCGACTGTAGGTACACCCTGTGTTTGTGAGTGTGTGTCCGTGTGGGTTGTTGTGTGAATTGCATGTGCCTGTGTGTACAACGCAGGCACCTTTATAAAGTGCTCCAGATTCGGATATCTGAAACCTCCCAGTTTCCTCTGCTTCTCTTAGCCATCTCCTTCTGCATATTTCCCACGTTTTTAAGAATCAGATTTTTTCCCGTCGGCATTTCCTTCGATGGCATCCTCAATCCTTTCCCCGGCATCTTGGATTTAATAAGTGGCCCTGTGGAATGAACGAGGCAATTTTGGCATTCTCTTCACAGTTCTGGTAAGAGCTTACTTTTCATAACATACTGACAGATGCAAGTGGAGCATATCATGGGATGCAGGGCTGATAAATGTACCGGAACAATATCTCTATTTAGGACAGGGAGAGAGAAGAAGAGGGAGAAGGAGAAAAAGAGGGAGGGCTAAAGAGAGGGAGAGGACTAGGGAAAATCTGTGTTGGCTACAGTGGTGTGATTCATTCTGTTAGGGCTGGGTAAAAAAATGCTACCCCGAGAGTTGCTATCTGATATTGATCTTGTGTTATTTTCAGCCCCAGTCCCTCCGAGACAACTTTACATGCTCTGCCTGTCAAGGGCAGCATTAGCTATGTGAGAAGTAGCAGATAGCTGTTTTGCAATGTTGTTAAATTAATTCTCATTAAGGTAGCATCAGTGGTTGATTTAAAAATATGCGTTATGTTTATAGTTTGTTTATGCGTATGTGTGCATATATGTTTGCACAAGCACACTTGGACGCGTGCATGTGTTTGCGTGTTTGGTTTCTCTCTCAAGGTGTGGTAATGATATTTATTGCCTGGAAATTTGGCTTGTAACAAAGTTATCCTCCTTCCTATGGACTCTCCTGCTGAGGTGGCAGATATACCAGCTGTCGTCTATGTTTGATTTGTCTGCTCTCCAGACGGTGATGCTTGACAGGTGCTTTGACCTCACAAAAGATTAGCATGGCCAGCATCTTGGGCCACCACAGGCTATAGGCTATTGTCTGTCCGTGTTAGCATGCCACAACAGATACTGTAGTAATTATGAATTTATTTATGGTATTATGTTGTTTATTGAAATCTGATAAAAAAAATATAGACCTAATAAGCCACTGATTCTGCAGATGACTCACAATGAACTGTCGTTTATAGGTTAATGGTATAGGGAAACTGAACATTTCTTGCCAGGGAATACATTCTGTTCAGCTGGAGAGAATGAGATAGAAGGCACAGAACAGCAAATTGTACTGATGCTATTGTTGCAAAAAGAGTGAAAACAAGCTGCTTAAATGGCTTTTAGGCAGACCAACATCTTTAGAGGCATAGATTTTGTTGGGTGTCACCTTACAGTACACATAAATCCCTACCGTCAAAATATTATTTTTTTGAGAATGATAGAGGAGGCCTTGCATATAGTTAAAATCTGACTGGTTTTCCTGTAAAGAACATCAATATTTATCACATTTCCCATTTCAGGGGAGGAACCACAATAACACATTGTAGGCTGGAAAAATAATAAAAGATCAATCATATTACCTCGCCCTGGGCAGAATTAATTTCCACCCCTATTTAATTTCTAATTTTTAATCTGCACTCAGGCGAGGTTGGTTGGGTTGCATATTGAAAGTACAAATGGCCACATGCCCTTTATTTTCTCTTCAGACATACAACGACTGACTCCCTTAGCTATTCTTTGTAAAAAGCAGAATGTCATTCACATCCTTAAATATCTTGTTACTTTCAACTCTTTCATTGGAGGAAGTGAAGATGTTCAGGCCAATGCATGGTTTAGCACCAATATGGTCTCATTAGAATATGTAAAAAATAATGACATTTAACCAGCTTAGTTACTGTATGTTACCGATTAAGTACGATGGTAGTTACAGAATATGTTACCTATACTGACATTAGGTAACATCCCTGCCTCATAACTCCAACTAATTATATAGTAGTGATTGATATTCCCAAGCAGTACTTTAAGCTTTCACACCCACATCATGGGCATAGAAGTTTCACCTGTGCAATTACAGTTGTAAAGTTTAACATTTTTATTTAAAAAAAAATAAGACAAATGGCATTGACAAAATTGTGACTCGTTTCAGGAAACTAGGCGTATGTCGCGCGTCATTACTTCACAGGAGAGGCATTTGAACGTCAACTTAAAAAACGTATATGCCATATGTAAATACGAATACAATTGTAAAATTACAAGGCTAGTTGGTTTAGCCATGTAGCACGCTTCTGTCTATAACATGAGCTGTTCAGTATGTGTAGGTAATCCTTTCTAACGTAGCTTTTTTGAAAGATGTCACGTAGTAGATCTGCAAAAGGGTTGTTTGCCACTTTCTGGAGGACCGAGTTTTGAAATCAGTGGAATGCCCGATGGAATTAGAGTATGATAGCTAAGGAGATGGTGAAAATTCTGGCTTTTGATTGCAAATATGTAGAGGGAGTCGAAAAGAGAACACAGAAAAGGCTGTTGTATAAAACACCTCAGGGCTACATCTTCAAACTAAGGGCAACCATGGCATCCGTGACAGAGAGGGAGAAGCGTCCATCCATGTATACGGGTAAGAGAGTCTAGCTAGCTATATTTTCAGATATTATATAATTAACATTTTGTCAGAAAGTCGTTTTCATTGCAAGTTAAAGTGTACTGTTAGCTACCTTGCTAATGTTAGCTGGCTGGCTCGCTAGCTAACGTTATGTATATGATCTGTGTAGTAATTTTATTCATATCTCAGAGCCATTTGCATTGCTAGTTATGGCCTAATGTTAGCAAGCTACTAAACAATGATAGGAAAGGAAAATAAAATGGTGCGCGTTCACAATCTCGCGCCCGTCAAACCTTGTTTACAAAAGTGGTCGCCTGACAATTTCCTCTCCTTATCCGTTCTGGTCATTGCTAGAATTCCCAGTCTTTGACTGTTGACTGTTGACATCTAGTGGAGGCCATAGGTACTGCAGTCTCAGTCCTACATAAAGTTGTATGCAATGGGCACAATGGAGAAGATGCTCAAAATCCCGGATGGATTTTCCTCGGGTTTTTGCCTGCTATATCAGTTCTGTTATACTCACATACATGATTGTAACACTTCTAGAAACTTCAGAGTGTTTCCTATCCAATAGTACTAATTATGTGCATATCCTATTTTCTGGGCCTGAGTGGCATGCATTTTACTTTGGGCATGCCAGACTCTCCAAAACAGTCACCTCGGGAGCCCCTCCCTAAGAAGTTGACAATTTTGTTTGTTTAGTACATGGCCTCACGTGTGAATCTTTAAAGAGATGGGTCGGGCTTAACTTGTTGGGGATTAGCAGCTGAGGTGTCGGTTTTGAAAAGTCTGGAGTGCCTAAAGTAAAATGTTTTCCACTCAGGCTCAGAAAATAGGATATGCACATAATTAGTACTATTGGATAGGAAACACTCTGAGGTTTCCAAAAATGTTAACATTTTGTCTGTGAGTGTAACAGAACTCATTTGACAGGCAAAAACCAGAGAAAATGTCATTCTGGTGGCTTATGGCTCACTTAGAGAGACTGCCTATTGAAAAGTATTTATATCAGGACACTGAATGTAGTACCTATTGCTTCCACTGGATGTCAGCAGTGTATAGGTAAAGTTTAATGGAAATCGGAACCATTGTGTTCAATCGGTAGTGGTTTTAGTCAGGGGAGCTATTTTTCAGTTGCACGTTTTTGGGCGGACGTTTGGCTGAAGCGGTCCACTTTATTTGACTTATATAACGTTTAGGTGACCATCCAAGTGAAAGATTATCACTTTTATTCATAAAAGATAAGCTAAGGTTGCATTTTAATTGGTTTTTGTTTTGTTGAGGAAAAGTTTATAGGTTTAAATGAACGCGTTCACTTCACGTTGGATTTTCTGAACACAAGGTGCCAACCAAACGGAGATTTAAGGATATATTAAATTACTTTTTCTAACCAAATACCCATGGATTGTCTTCGTTGGACACTTAGGAAGCCCTCTGCAGAAGTTCTACAAAAGGTAAGGCACAGGTTTTCCCTGTGAAATGCATTTTCTATCGACCGCGCTGGCTAAAGATTTCATGGTTATGGAAAATATTGAAGGTGCTACCCTCAAACAATCAAATGTAGTGCTTTCGCCGTAAAGCCTTTTTGAAATCCGACCACGCTGTGATATTGCCAAGAAGCAGAGCTTTTGATGAGTATGAAACACTTGTACACTGCTCAAAAACACATCATAGATCTGAATGAATGAAATAATCTTATTAAATACTTTTTTCTTTACATAGTTGAATGTGCTGACAACAAAATCACACAAAAATTATCAATGGAAATCCAATTTATCAACCCATGGAGGTCTGGATTTGGAGTCCCACTCAAAATTAAAGTGGAAAACCACACTACAGCCTGATCCAACTTTGATGTAATGTCCTTAAAACAAGTCAAAATGAGACTCAGTAGTGTGTGTGGCCTCCACGTGCCTGAATGACCTCCCTACAATGCCTGGGCATGCTCCTGATGAGGTGGCGGATGGTCTCCTGAGGATCTCCTCCCAGACCTGGACTAAAGCATCCGCCAACTCCTGGACAGTCTGTGGTGCAACGTGGCGTTGGTGGATGGAGCGAGACATGATGCCCCAGATGTGCTCAATTGGATTCAGGTCTGGGGAACGGGCGGGCCAGTCCTTAGCATCAATGCCTTCCTCTTGCAGGAACTGCTGACACACTCCAGCCACATGAGGTCTAGCATTGTCTTGCATTAGGAGGAATCCAGGGCCAACCGCACCAGCATATGGTCTCACAAGGGGTCTGAGGATCTCATCTCGGTACCTAATGGCAGTCAGGCTACCTCTGGCCAGCACATGGAGGGCTGTGCGGCCCCCCAAAGAAATTCCACCCCACACCATGACTGACCCACCACCAAGCCGGTCATGCTGGAGGATGTTGCAGGCAGCAGAACGTTCTCCACGGCGTCTCCAGACTCTGTCACGTCTGTCACGTGCTTAGTGTGAACCTGCTTTCATCTGTGAAGAGCACAGGGCGCCAGTGGCGAATTTGCCAATCTTGGTGTTCTCTGGCAAATGCCAAACGTCCTGCACGGTGTTGGGCTGTAAGCACAACCCCCACCTGTGGACGTTGGGCCCTCATACCACCCTCATGGAGTCTGTTTCTGACCGTTTGAGCAGACACATGCACATTTATGGCCTGCTGGAGGTCATTTTGCAGGAGCTCTGGCAGTGCTCCTCCTTGCACAAAGGCGGAGGTAGTGGTCCTGCTGCTGGGTTGTTGCCCTCCCACGGCCTCCTCCACGTCTCCTGATGTACTGGCCTGTCTCCTGGTAGCGCCTCCATGCTCTGGACACTACGCTGACAGACACAGCAAACCTTCTTGCCACAGCTCGCATTGATGTGCCATCCTGGATGAGCTGCACTACCTGAGCCACTTGTGTGGGTTGTAGACTCCGTCTCATGCTACCACTAGAGTGAAAGCACCGCCAGCATTCAAAAGTGACCAAAACATCAGCCAGGAAGCATAGGAACTGAGAAGTGGTCTGTGGTCACCACCTTCAGAACCACTCCTTTATTGGGGGTGTCTTGCTAATTGCCTATAATTTCCACCTGTTGTCTATTCCATTTGCACAACAGCATGTGAAATGTATTGTCAATCAGTGTTGCTTCCTAAGTGGACAGTTTGATTTCACAGAAGTGTGATTGACTTGGAGTTACATTGTGTTGTTTAAGTGTTCCCTTTATTTTTTTGAGCAGTGTATATTGGTGCATTTTTAATAATTCAACTTTTGGATTTAGTCTTGCATTTCACCTGGTAGTGTCGGGAGTGGGGGCGCTAGCGCATCACTCATCCCTAAGAATTAAGAGGGTGTGAACGATGTTGAATCGGTGTAAAGAAGAGCTCTCCTGTAGGTTTACCAAAACATTCAAGGGTCATTTTCTCAAGTGAGGTTACAAGTTTATCAACTTTTAAAGCAGAGTTACTTTCCCATTGTTCCTCAACTGTAGTGTATGGTACCCCATTTTGTAGCTCTGAGTATCTACTTTTATCCAATGTAAAAAACACAATTTAAAATATATACATTTTGCTACGTAAGACTGATTCGAGCCAGTCGGTCACAGTTATTGGCACCCCAGAATTAGTACTTGGATGCACAGCCTTTGGCCAAGATAACCGCAGACAAACACAGTTTTTCAATTTTAATTTACTTGAGAACAAGTAGGAAATTATTTATTTGGCCGTCTGATTTGTTTGCACTCAGGTCTCTTCTGTTTTCTCCAAAGGAAAGTGAGCACAAGGCAGTAGAATGTTTCTGTGGAGCACTCTTTTTCCTCCTTGTTTCCTTGTCCATCTCTCATTTCACGTCATACATACAGACTCTCAGAGTGTTTCCTTTGAAGGATTATGTGGACTTTATCCTCACAGTTCGACCTTAGTTTGTCTGGCCCTCCACTTTCAGACAGGTTTTTCACAAGGACTCTGTCTCCGGGTTGTAGCTCCTGACCATGGACCTTCCTGTCGTGGCTAATGACATTTCCCTATTTCAGCACCATTTTGTGGCTTCATTTGCAGTGATGTTGTATGCCTCTTTCATTATCTCCTGTAAGTTTCTAATGTAGTCCTCATTGCTGCCTTTTATGCCATTTACTTCCAGGATGAATAGCAGGTTGATGGGGAGCCTTGGGGACTTTCCAAACAGTAGATAGACTCACCCAGGCCTACTGCGTGTGTAATTATAGGCATGCACTACCTTGGGAAGTGAGGTTTTCCAGTCCGCCTTTTCCTCTTCTGTTAGGGTCCTCAACATTCTGTTTTATTGAACCTTTCGCCTTGACCGTTCCCTTCAGGGTGATAAGGGGTGGTGTGGAATCCATGTACTCCCCTCAGTTCTTTTAACCTTGTCAGCAGCTGGTTCTCAAATTATTTTCCCATGTTGTGATGGATTTTGCTGGCGAAAACAAACTTCAGGGTCAAGTCGTTGAAGATCTTCTCAGCGACTGTTTTTGCTGCCTTGTTTTTGGTTATGTAGGCCTGGGTGAGTCTTGTGTAGTGATCCATCACCACTAGGATGTACTGATGTCCCTGCTTGCATGTTTCCAGACAGAGGAAGTCCACAGACACCATTTCAAAGGGGTAAGTTCTCTTGATATTGTTGGTTGGGGCTCTGGTTTGCTTGTTGGGCTTATTTTTCAGGCACACACTCCTTTGTGACAAGATGTTCAAAAAGTACATGTATTCTCTGCAAAAAGTCTCTGATGAGGCTGGTACCTCTGTAACACTGTCCAGACATGCTTAAAGTGATCTTCAAACCTGGGGCTATGGACCAGGTTGTCAACCAAGTAGGCCTGGCAGATGATGTCTCTGAGGCCTGAAAGACATTCTTCCATGCTTCTCTCGAACTCTGCAGGAGCTGAGCTGAGGCCAAAAGGGATCCTGATGCACTGGAGGAGGCCCGAAGGGGTGAAGGCTGTCAGTGGATGGCTTTCAGGATCTAGGAACCCTTGATGGTAGGCCTTTCCCTGGTCGAGGACAGAGAACCATGAAGTGCCACTCAGAGTCAAGCATGTCTTGGATTCTGGCATGAGGTGTCGATCAGGAACAGACTTATTGTTGAGCTCTATGTAATCAGAGCAGAACCTCAGGCTTCCATCCTTCTTCCTCACACACACCACTGGGGAGGAGTATGATGACCGTGACTGGGTTACTCAACCTTTGTTTAGCAGGTCCTGGATATACTATTTTACCTCAGCTTGGAGTGGGTTGAGGATGGAGATGTACAATGGCAAGAAAAAGTATGTGAAGTCATTGGAAATACCTGGATTGCTGCATAAATTGGTCAAAAAAATTGATCTAAACTTCATCTAGGTCACAATAATAGAAAAATACAGTCTGCTTAAACTTATAACACACTGTCACGGAATTCTGAAGAAGCGGACCAAAGTGCAGCGCGGATGGAGTTCCACATCTTTTAATTAATATATGGAAAATACAAAACAATAAAGAAAGAACAGACCGCAACACTAGTGTAGCAAACACAGGTACTCACACACAAACAATAACCCACAAGGCAGGTGGGGAAGGGAACAAACATATATATGGTCCCCAATTAGAGGTAACGACACTTAGCTGCCTCTAATTGGGAACCATCAACAAACCAAACAAAAAAAACCTGATCACGTCCTGACCAACACACCATAGATGAGCCAGAAGGCTATCTGTGGCCAGAACGTGACACACACAAACAATTATACATGTTCATGTCTTTATTGAACACACTGTGTAAACATTCACAGAGGAGGATGGGAAAAGTATGTGAACCCTTGGATTTAATAACTGGTTGACCCTCCTTTGGCAGCAATAACATCAACCAAACGTTTTCTGTAGTTGCGGATCAGACCTGCACAACGGTCAGGAGGAACTTTGGACAATTCCTCTTTACAAAACTATTTCAGTTCAGCAATATTCTTGGGATGTCTGGTGTGAACTGCTCTCTTGAGGTCATGCCACAGAATCTCAATCAGGACTCTGGGCCACTCCAGAAGGCGCATTTTCTTCTGCTGAAACCATTCTGTTGTTGATTTACCTCTGTGTTTTGGGTCGTTGTCCTGTTTCATCACCCAACTTCTGCTGAGCTTCAATTGGTGAACAGATAGCCTAAAACTCTCCTGCAAAATGTCTTGATAAACTTGGGAATATATTTTTCCATTGATAATAGCAAGCTATCCAGGCCCTGAGGCAGCAAAGCAGCCCCAAACCATGATGCTCCCTCCACCATACTTTACAGTTGGTATGAGGATTTGATGTCGATGTGCTGTGCCTCTTTTTCTCCACACATAGTGTTGTGTGTTCCTTCCAAACAACTCAACTGTAGTTTCAACTGTCCACAGAATATTTTTCCAGTAGTGTTGTGGAACATCCAGGTGCACTTTTGCAAACTGTTTTACGTATCGTATACTCGTCAATAGAGATGTTAGCATGTTCCAGCGATTGCTTTAACTACTTAGGGAGTGGTGGGGCGCACTTTTGTATTTTGAATTTGGCGCCTTGCATTTCACCGGGTAGTGTCGGGAGTGGGGCACTAGCGGCGCGCTACCCGGTGAAATTTAAGGCGCCAAATTCAAAATACAAAACTTGAATTATTAAACATTCATCAATATACAAGTGTTGCATATTCATCAAAAGCTCTGATTCTTGGCAAATTCACAGTGTTGTCAGATATCAAAAAGGCTTTACGGCGAAAGCACAACATTTGATTGTTTGAGGATAGCACCTCCAATATTTTTCCATTAGCATAAATTCATAAACCATCGCGGTTCACACAAAACCCATTTTACAGTGAAAACAAATCCCTTACCTTTTGAAGAACTTCTGTTGAGGGCTTCCCAAGTGTCCAACGAAGACATCCAATGGTTCTTTTGTTAGAAAAAGTAATTTATTATATCCATGAATCTCTGTTTGGTTGGCGCGTTATGTTCATAAAATACAGCTTCCACTCGCCCATTGAACCATGAAGAGAACACGTTCAACCTATACCTATACACTTGTCCAAGAACAATCAAACATCATTCATAATGTATCCTTAGGAACACTTATGTATATTTACTATAATATTTCAACCGGATTATAAACTGGACGATTGGAAAGGAAAAAACCACAGCGGCGCGCGAGCCCGTGAACGCGCATCCGCTTCTGTTTACATCTGGTGACTAGTTCGCAATTCTTTTTCTATTACCATCCAGAGCAACCTAACATCACCAAACACTGTCTAGAGACTGTTGACATCCAGTGGAAGCAATAGGTACTGCAATCTTACTCCCATATATAGCTGTTTTCAATAGGGAGTTGTTCAAAATGAGGCAATGTGTCAAAAACACTTTTTCCAGGACAGAAATTCCTCGGGTTTTTCGCCTGCTATATCAGTTCTGTTATACTCACAGACAATATTTTAACATTCTTAGAAACTTCAGAGTGTTTCCTATCCAATAGTACTAATTATGTGCATATCCTATTTTCTGGTCTTGAGTGGCAGTCCTTTTACTTTGGGCACGCCAGACTCTCCAATACCGACACCTCAGCTGCCGCTCCCTAATAAGTTAAGTCTTTAGCTGACACTCTAGGATTCTTCTAAACCTCAATGAGCATTCTGCAAGAGCTCCAGTCATCTTTGCAGGACTGCAACTTCTAGGGAGAGTAGCAACAGTGCTGAACTTTCTCCATTTATAGACAATTTGTCTTACCGTGGACGGATGAACATCAAGGCTTTTAGAGATACTTGTGTAACTCTTTCCAGCTGTATGCAAGTCAACAATTCTTAATCTTAGGTCTTCTGAGATCTCTTTTGTTCGATGAATGGTTCACATTAGGCAATGCTTCTTGTGAGTAGCAAACTCAAACTTCATAAGTGTTTTTTAAAAGGCAAGGCAGCTCTAACCAACCTCTCCAATCTCATCTCATTGATTGGACTCCAGGTTAGCTGACTCCTGACTCCAATTAGCTTTTGGAGAAGTCATTAGCCGAGGGGTTCCCATACTTTTTCCAACCTACACTGTGAATGTTTAAATTATGTATTCAATATAGACAAGAAAATACAATAATTTGTGTGTTATTAGTTTAAGCACACTATGTTTGTCTATTGTTGTGACTTAGATGAAGATCAGATCAAATTTGATAACCAATTTATGCAGAAATCCAGGTATTTCCAAAGGGTTCACATAATTTTTCTTGCCACTGTAAGTCTTCTGCACTGGTGTAGGGTCGCTCAGGGTGATATGCATGTTCAGAGATGGGATACAACCGATGTTGTCATCATATGCGAAGCCCTCACATTCTTCAAGCAACGTCTCTCTCTGTTCCTCTGTCAGGTGTTCCACATTGACTGGAGGGTCCCACTTTGGTCCGTTGTTTTTCACTTTGTTGCTGTTCTCTTTCCCTTTGCTGTGCTGGACTCACTGGGGCTAGGTTGACTGTAGAACACTTGTAGAACACTTTCTTGGGAGGCTTGGGAGTCAGCGGCGGCAGGATACAAAGCTTTCACTGTCTGCAGGTGGCCAAGGATGATGCGCTGGTTGAGTACGATTGGGTGGTCTTAACCAGCCCCTCAATCTCTTCCAAGCCTTGGGGGAGAGGGTATAGTTCACTGGGTGTGAATAATATCTCTTGACCTTTGAAGTTGTCTCCTACATGTGTAGTTACACGGATGGTTATGACTTTGTTGGCAGACAGGAAGATCCTCCAACGGCCTGTTCTCACCAGTGCCAAATCTTCACGTTCCTCAGGAGTGAGGATGAGCTTCAACAACATCTTGGATGTCCTGGCTTTGAGAGAGAATGCAGCCCTTACTGTTTGGATGGTGTCTGGGTCTGTGTTGTGACCGGTGCTGCGGGCCTTCACCACTTCCTCAATAATGTTAAATCCGATGATGGGGTTCTCTGCCACACCTGGGTTGTCTGACACGAGGATGGGAGCTGTGATGGCTTGGAATGACTCGCTGCTCAGTTTGAACTGTACCTCAATCCAGCCAGTGAAGGGGATTTCAGTCTGTTTGGCTGCCAGTTCCGTCAGTGTTCCGGGCCCCAACAGCTCTTCAATGGGTCGGAGGGTGGTGTGTGGGAGGTGTTTCTTCCTCCAGGCACCAGTGTCCCACAGGACCTCTACTGTGATGTCATCAAGCTTGCAGCTGACTAAACATTGCCTTCCAATCAGATTGATGAGCTGTGTTGTGCAGTGGCCTCACATAGTTCAAATCAAATCAAATTGTATTGGTCACATACACATAGTTAGCAGATGTTATTGCGAGTGTAGC
This sequence comes from Brachymystax lenok tsinlingensis, assembly GCA_030435695.1. Taxonomy (NCBI): domain Eukaryota; kingdom Metazoa; phylum Chordata; class Actinopteri; order Salmoniformes; family Salmonidae; genus Brachymystax; species Brachymystax lenok. The sequence goes on along the minus strand of CM059818.1, from coordinate 7,408,646 downwards.
AAAATGCTTGTGTTCAGATATAGACTGGGGATGGGAGCAGTTGTTGTGGCTTTAGTGGTGAGTGATGTGTTTAGTCTACCTGGTTGCTCTTGTAGTTGCTGTTTTTTGTGCTGGTGCTGTGTTCTCTTGTGGTTGAGAGTCTGGCTCTGGTTGGGACACGTGGTTGGAGCTACTGTTGATCCCGTTTTAGCAGCCCATTCCCATTTCCCGTTGTTTGCCTTGGCTTCCTGCAACCTCTTGACCTGTGGCCCGTCTCACCGCTGCAGAAACAGTGGTAGCACTGCTCACTTGTGTGTGCCTCTTGACACGTCACACAGCCCCGTGGTCTATGGCTTGTCTGTGTAGTAGGTCTTCCCCTGTGGGCCGAATAAGAGGTGTATCTCTCCCCTGGTGATGGTTGAGTAGTGTACCTTAGTCCCTGTGATGGCTGAGTGGTGGCCTCCATCGCTGCCAGGAACACCTTCCTCATCTCCCAGACGTCGGACCTCAGGTCTTCTATGAGCTGGTGGGTTTCAGATGTGATCTGTGGACCCTGGGATTATCCTCTCTTTGACTGTGGTGGTGGCTCACTTGTCCTCGGCATCACTGGTCTGTATCCCTTCCCCTCTGCGGGACCTTGGGGTTGGATGCTAATGTCAGTCTGGAGCTCAAACACGTGGAACCATCCCTGTGGCAGATTTCATCCTCTTCTTCGTCTAAACCAGTGATGTCATGGAGATAGGGCTTCACCTGGAACTGGATGAAATAACTTAGCAGTCCAGTTTCGATGGCACGAACGAACTTTCGCTGGATCAGGTTGTGGCTGTAGTCTTCATCCTCCCTGTCTGTGGACTTCCACAGTAGCTTCTCCTTCAGCTCAATGGCTCAGAAGAGGGAGGTCTTAGCTTACTCTCTGGGCTCCTGTGACACATTCATTAGTTTGTGATATATTTCAGATGAGCTGTCTTCTTTATAATGCCCCTTTAGGATGGTTTTTAGCATAGACGGCCGTCAACCCACTTTTTATTTCCAGCATGTCACAGAGCTGAAGTCCTGGGCTCACTGCTCTAATCACGGCCTCAATTACCTCCATCTCGGAGTGTCCCTTCCGGAGCCTGGCCTCAATCTGATGGAGGAGATTGGTGTATGTCAGCCTGTCGCTCTGTCCCCCTTATCCTATCTGTCCTTGATTCTGAACTCAGGGTATGACGTGTTGTGACCTGAGGTGCTGGGGTAGGATGTGATGTGGTCTGTACCTCTCTTCCAGGCCTGGGGGGTGTGGCCGTCTCACGGAGGCGTCTGATCTCTTCCTCCTGGACTCTCTGTTATAGGACAGACCGTGTCTCGAGGTCAGCAAGGCGGTTGTGATCAGGGACTATTTGTTCTACCTGTTTCTCTACTCCTCTGATTTTTTGCATGAATGAGAGGACGTGACTCAGGTCCTGTCCTCCTTCTCTTGTCCTCAATGTCATTTATTGTCCTTTCAATCACCCGGATAAGACTGTGTCTGGATTTATTTGACATACCCCCCTCAGCAAGACCAACACATTTGAAATAGTTGCACACGTCAATGAGTTGATGCTGTTCCAGTTGGTGTAGGATGGCACCACAGGAGGTTGGTGGTACCTTAATTGAGGAGGACTGGATGTTGGTAATGGCTGGAGCGGAATCAGTGGATTGGTGTCAAATACATCAAACACATGGTTTCCATGTGTTTGATGCCATTCCATTTGCTTTGTTCCAGACATTATTATTAGCCGTCCTCCCCTCAGCAGCCTCCACTGGGTGGCACTTACTACATCATGTATGTTGTCCATTTTGAGCTCTTTTTGTATTGACGATGTTATTCTGATGCTTTCTCTAATGTTGATCCTAGGCACCAACATAAATACATTTCTTATATTTATTTTGAAGGTCTTGGCCCCTTTTCTTCAACTCCACCACACTTTACAGCATGTGTAACATTTTGGCGAGCTAGCCTAGAGAAGATTCTACAAGCAAAAAAAGGTAGAACCATCTCATAAGACAGTATTTCCCAACCTTGGTCCTCGAGTACCCCCAACAGTACACAGTTTCGTTGTAGCCCTTGACAAACACGCCTCATTCAACTCATTGAGAGCTTGATTAGTTAACAAGTTGAATCAAGTGTGCTTGTCCAGGGTTACAATAAAATGTGTACTGTTGGGGGTACTCGAGGACCAAACATACCACACAATTTCATATACTTCCAAGTACTACCCAGTGCCATGATTATTGAGAAAATATTTGGGTTTATTCAATACCTAACGCATCTCTGCATAATTTGTATATCATGAAAAATTGTGCAATATAACGATTCTGAGTCTCTTTAGACATTCTCTTTGGACACGCTGTGCTTAACATGTTGTCAAAATAGCCCAAGGTGTCATACAGTATTGTCTGCGCTGTCTGTCATACAGTCAACATTGTGTCTGAGTAAGTTCTGACTTCAAAATAGCTAGAAATATTCCAATTGTCATTAAATTAGAATGTTTATTATTGTTGTATATATAGCATATCAAATCTAGCACTTTAGTCATTTGCTATGAATATATTCAAGTTATTGGATTCTTAGTGCATATCCAAAGGTGTTTCAACCTTGAAAATAGCCTTCATTATGACATGACTCTAGGTCACTTGGTATTCTAATCAGGACAACACTACTAGAGACATGTTATCAGGCTGACTCGACTCAGGTTATGAATAAGGTAGAGTGAAAGTGCACACAACCCGGCAAGCATGGATTGGCTTGTTGCTAAAGGGGCATCAGTTGCCATAATCACTTCCATATAAGCCATGGAACTAGGAAAAGGAGCTGGGTTGTGTTTGGCCTCAATAAGGGCTATGCAGGACAACAGAAAGTATTAGCTTACTGGGTCGTTCCATTTTATTTCAATCAGTTTTTGAACATACCCCTTTTGATTTGAACAAAACTTTCTATACATATTCGCCTATGATGGAAGTGGTCATAAAGTAACTTTTTCGACCTGAATACCATAACATTTAGGAGATAAAGGTGATAGAAATGGACACATTTTGCATACCCCACCCTACCATGAGACATCCATGTCTTCATCACTGGAAAAGATAAACATTTGAGTTTTATTACATATACAGTGGCTAGCGAAAATATTCACCCCCCTTGGTATTTTTCCTATTTTGTTGCCGTACAACCTGGAATTAAAATAGTTTGTATCATTTGATTTATTTGATTTACACACATTTGATTACACACACTTTAAAGATTCAAAATATTTTTTATTGTGAAACAAACAAGAAATAACACAAAAAAATGAATTTGAGCGTGCATAACTATTCACCCTCTCAAAGTCAATACTTTGTTAGAGCCACCTTGTGAAAGAATTATAGCTGCAAGTCTCTTGGTGTATGTCTCTATAAGCTTGGCATATCTAGCCACTGGGATTTTTGCCCATTCTTCAAGACAAAACTGCTCCAACTTCTTCGAGTTGGATGGGTTCTGCTGAGTCTCAATTGGATTGAGGTCTTTGCTTTGACTAGGCCATTCCAAGACATTTAAATGTGTCCCCTTAAACCACTCAAGTGTTGCTTTAGCAGTATACTTAGGGTCAGAATAATAGTGGAGAGAATAATTTATTTCAGCTTTTAAATATTTCATCACATTCCCAGTGGGTCAGAAGTTTAAATACACTCAATTAGTATTAGTAAGGCTTTACGGCGAAAGCACAACATTTGATTGTTTGAGGATAGCACCTCACATATTTTCTGCATCAGCATAAAATCATAACCAGTCTCAGAAAACACATAAAAGAGCTAAATTAAATCGCTTACCTTTTGATGATCTTCTGCTGAGGGCAATCCAAAGTGTCCAACGAAGACAATTTTTGTTTCTTTTGTTAGAAAAAGTCATTGTTTATATCCATAAATCTCTGTTTGGTTGGCGCGTTATGTTCAGAAAATCCCCCATCGTCTCGCCTATTGTACAGGGAAGAGAAAGCATTCAAATTATACCTATCAGCTTTGCTCAAAAAAAATCAAACATCATTTATAATGTATCCTTAGGTACACTTTTATGTATATTAATGATTATATTTCACATGGATAATATCCTAAACAACAGAAAAGGAAAATACAGAGGTACGCGCACACGGTCTCGCGCACAAAAAACTAAAGTGACTTCCTCTATCCACTTACAAATTATTTTTCTGTTCGGTTGTCTTCCATGATTGTCTAAATACTGTTGACATCTAGTGGAAGCCATAGGTACTGCAATCTGGGTCCTATTTTACTGAGAATCATATAGACAGCCATTGAAAGTGAGAGCATGACACAACAACAAAAAAAGTCAGGACAGAAACTCCTCGGGTTTTTGCCTGCCATATCAGTTCTGTTATACTGACAGACATTATTTTAACAGTTTTAGAAACTTCAGAGTGTTTCCTATCCAATAGTACGTGCATATCCTACTTTCTGGGCCTGAGTGGCAGGCATTTTACTTTGGGCACTCCAGACTCCCCAAACTTCTGAATAATTCCCCGGTGCCTGTAGAGGTTAAATCCCAACAACAACTGCTCCTCTGGTGCTGCTTAACTTCTTAGGGAGCGGCTCCCGAGGTGACGGTTGTGGAGAGTCTGGCGTGCCCAAAATAAAATGCCTCCCACTCAGGCCCAGAAAATAGTATATGCACATAATTAGTACTATTGGATAGGAAACACTCTGAAGTTTCTAAAAGTGTTAACATAATCTCTGTGAGTATACAGAACGGATATAGCAAAAACCTGAGGAATTTCTGTCCTGGAAAAAGTGTTTTTGACACATTGCCTCATTTTGAACCCCTCCCTATTGAAAAGCCATTTCTGGGAGTAAGATTGCAGTACCTATTGCTTCCACTGGATGTCAACAGTCTCTAGACAGTGTTTGGTGATGTTAGGTTGCTCTGGATGGTAATAGAAGAAGAATTTCGAACTAGTCATCGGATGTTAACAGAAGAGGAAGCGCGTTCACGGGCTCACGCGCGCTGTGGTTTTTTCCTTTCCTATAGTCCAGTTTATAATCCGGTTGAAATATTATAGTAAATATACATAAAAGTGTTCCTAAGGATACATTATCAATGATGTTTGATTGTTCTTGGACAAGTGTATAGGTTGAACGCGTTCTCTTCACGGTTCAATGGGCGAGTGGACGTTGTATTTTATGAACATAACGCGCCAACCAAACAGAGATTTTTGGATATAATAAATGACTTTTTCTAACAAAAGAACCACTGGATGTCTTCGTTGGACATTTGGGAAGCCCTCAGCAGATGTTCTTCAAAAGGTAAGGGATTTGTTTTCGCTGTGAAATGGGTTTTGTGTAAACAGCGTTGGTTTTTGAATTTATGCTAATGGTTAAATATTGTAGGTGCTATCCTCAAACAATCAAATGTTGTGCTTTCCCCGTAACGCCTTTTTGAAATCTGACAACACTGTGATATTGCCAAGAAGCAGAGCTTTTGATGACTATGCAACACTTGTATATTGATGAATGTTTAAACTTGCTCCAACATTGTGGGGTCTGTGCAGCGTGGAGTATGACATATCTGAAAAGAAGAAATCCATCTCATTTGCCTCAATCTATTCAGGATAGACAGCTTCAAATGTTTTTGTGCAATATGCAAATTGGTGCATATTTCATTGCCACGTTTGCATATTTCAATAAAATATTTTAGAAAATGTTCTATACAAAAAAGTATTATATTTGTGTCCACAATCAACTGGTAAACGTGGATTGTGATATGGTTAAGTGGAAACAACTACAATTTGAGTGTGTGATGCCTGGCCTTAAAGTTATCTGTGTTTTGGTGTCTGTTGTTAGTAAAGCTTTTTTCTTGAATTGTATATGGGTTGTGTATGTGTGCCATTCAGAGGGTGAATGGGCAAGACAAAATATTTAAGTGCCTTTGAACGGGGTATGGTAGTAGGTGCCAGGTGCACCGGTTTGAGTGTGTCAAGAACTGCTACGCTGCTGGGTTTTTCATGCTCAAAATTTTCCGTGTGTATCAAGAATGGTCCACCACCCAAAGGACATCCAGACAACTTGACACAACTGTGAGAAGCATTGGAGTCAACATGGGCCAGCATTCCTTTGCGACCCTTTCGACACCTTGTCGAGTCCATGCACCGACAAACTGAAGCTGTTCTGAGGTCAAAAGGGGGTGCAACCCAATATTAGGAAGATGTTCCTAATGTTTTGTACATTCAATGTAGATTGGAAATGCATGGTAATATTGAAGATGGCAAACCACCAATGTTTCATAATTGTCAAGGAGGATGATCCCCTCAACTCTATTTTTGGACCACAGCAGGAGCAGTCATATTCCCATGTATGGTGATTAGGAGAAGGTCTGTAAACTTGAATACATGTTGTGAATACCATCGTTTCTGCTCAAGGTTAACTCTCAGACTTTTTTGAGTAAAGAGGATTATGGAGTATGGGCAGGCTGGGCTGAAGAAGGAAGGATTGTAGTAAGCATGAGGCTCCAGTACTAAAGAGGCTGAAGTAGGCCAGACTCAGGTGAGCATGCTACACATAAGCCAAATTGGAATAGATACTAGTAGTAGAGAGCCAAGTGGTATCAGTGAGCTGCCTGTGATCTCTGCTCAAGGGTTTTGGACAGCAGTGTTAGCAGGATAACTGGACAGGAATTCTCAGGGAGCAATAGACAAAGGTTTTTAAAGACAATGAATGGTCAGAATCGCTGAAATACTGTGTTGTGAAAATAATGTATTTACGTGGTGTTGGTAACTACAGTGCATCACAATTTGAAGCAGGTAATTTTCTAAACTTAATGGAAGTGCACCTCCCAGACATCCTATCTGCCATTTCTGACGTTTCTGTGTGGGGCTCAGCCATTGATTACTGACTGATCTTTTTGTCTGAGTAAAAGGCTAAAATATTTATACCCTTCTAATACAGACCAAATTACAATAGAATCAGTCACTTTTACCAACGTCAATTAAATATGTTATCTGGTGCAATTTCATTACAGCCTTCTCTCAAATATAGCAATTTTTTTCCCCCACATGGTTTCCACAGCAACAATGGTATTGTATGAATATACCTTCTATAATAGAATATTGTTATGGGTATTGTGTGAGGAATGGATATTTACTATTTCAACATTGATAATGACAATATTATTCCATGTGGGATGACATGATACACAGATGAGACAAAAGTACTGTATGCAGGTGGCTGAGCAAAGTCGCATCTTAAAAAGACGACTAAGGCTAAATATGCTGTATTGAATTTAGTCAGTGATCTGTGGGATATGCAGTTTGTCTAGAATATAAACACTTATGGCCAGATTCCCAAGCTAAGAATTGAGATAGGAATTTATTGATGTTGAGCAAATAGTCCAAGATACATTTTTAGATGCCACACGATACATTTTTTTTTAATATAGTGCCTACTAAGGGTTATTTGGCTCATAAAGATAGTGGTACTCTATGTAATTTTTTTAAGGTTCTTTAAAGAACCATGCTCATACGGTTCTAAATGGACCTTCATGGTGCAATAAAGAACCATTTCCTAATTTTCCTTAAATAACTATAAAAAAAGTTATACAGTGGCTTGCGAAAGTATTCACCCCCTTGGCATTTTTCTTATTTTGTTTCCTTACAACCTGGAATTAAAATAGATTTTTTGGGGGGTTTGTATAATTTGATTTACACAACATGCCTAACACTTTGAAGATGCAAAATATTTTTTTTGTGTGAAACAAACAAGAAATAAGACAAAAAAAACTGAAAACTAGAACGTGCATAACTATTCACCCCCCCCCAAAGTCAATACTTTGTAGTGCCACCTTTTGCAGCAACTACAGCTTCCAGTCTATTGGGGTATGTATTATGTATATTATGTATATTACCCATTATTCAAGGAAAAACTGCTCCAGCTCCTTCAAGTTGGATGGGTTCCACTGGTGTACAGCAATCTTTAAGTCATACCACAAGATTCTCAATTGGATTGAGGTATGGGCTTTGACTAGGCCATTCCAAGTCATTTACAGTGGGGAAAAAAAGTATTTAGTCAGCCACCAATTGTGCAAGTTCTCTCACTTAAAAAGATGAGAGAGGCCTGTAATTTTCATCATAGGTACACTTCAACTATGACAGACAAAATGAGGAAAAAAAATCCAGAAAATAACATTGTAGGATTTTTAATGAATTTATTTGCAAATTATGGTGGAAAATAAGTATAGATGAGATGAGATGTTGAGAGGTCCCTCCCCTCCGACCTTCTCATCCAATGGGGTTTGAGAAAAAGACAAAAAACGCAAGGAGACAAGGAACCCTCATTTGATATTCTCCCCTAGGTTCTCCTCCCTACAGGATCATAAAAGTATAGAAGTAGGCAATGGCGATTTTAGCATGTAAATCTTGGTGGGGCAAAAACTAATTAAATGTGGGACTCATGCCAGCAAAGCCACTACACAACACTAAACAATATATTATCTACTTAGGGAGTAACGGCGCTCTAGCAGGCCAATCCCGACACTACGCAGTGAAATGTAAGGCGCCAAATTCAAAATCCAAAGTTGAGTTATTAAACATTCATCAATATACAAGTGTTGCATAGTCATTAAAAGCTCTGCTTCTTGTCAATATCACAGCGTTGTCAGATTTCAAAAAGGCTTTAAGGCGAAAGCACAACATTTGATTGTTTGAGGATTGCACCCCACATATTTTCCACATTAGCATAAATTCATATCCAGCGCTGGTCACACAAAACCCATATAAAAGCTAAAAAATATCACTTACCTTTCGAAGAACTTCTGCTGAGGGCTTCCCAAGTGTCCAGCAAAGACATCCGAAGGTTCTTTTGTTATAAAAAGTCATTTATTATATCCATAAATCTCAGTTTGGTTGGCGCGTTATGATCAGAAAATCCACCGTTGAGTCGCCCATTGAACCGTGAAGAGAACACGTTCAAATTATACCTATAAACTTTCTACAAACAAATCAAACATCATTTTTAATGTATCCTTAGGTATACTTTCATGTATATTTACTGTAATATTTCAACCGGGCGATAACGTGAACAATAGGAAAGGAAAATAAAGTGGTGCGCGTTCACAATCTCGCGCCCGTCAAACGTTGTAAACAGAAGTGGTCCCCTGACTACTTCCTCTTCCTATCCGTTCTGCTTACTGCTACAGCTTCCAGGCTTTGTATAAAGACTGTTGACATCTAGTGGAAGCCATAAGTACTGCAGTCTCAGTCCTAGTTAAAATACAAATGAATAGGCACCCTGGAGAATAAGGTCATTTACAAAAACAACTGCAAATCCGGATGGATTTTCCTCAGGTTTTCGCCTGCTATATCAGTTCTGTTCTCTACTTAGGGAGTAGCCTGAGTGGCAGGCATTTTACTTTGTGCATGCCAGACTCTCCAAAACCGTCACCTCTGCTGCCGCTCCCTAAGAAGTTAATTGCACTATAATGGTGACAAACAGTGACCACAAACTGTTAGGGCCTACATAAAGCTGTCCCAACAGCATAGTCCCTTATCACTGCTACACATGGCTATCACCAGAGCCTCGTCTGGCAGTGAAACAGTTCAACCAGCCTCATTTACTGCCTTTTAAAAAAAACAGCTGATGTGGCTGACTTGCTTAAACAAATGTGGATTATACTGACAATCGATATGTACAAACTATGGCATAAGGGGACGACAAGCGGATAAGAGGAAATCCGTTATTTCGATTAAGACTGAGTAAAATAGGATGGACGTAGTCAATATAACTATTTGTTCAGCACTTTTGAAATGTACAGAAACATTATTCAGAACATGGGCCATTCTTACAGTGTTCTCCCCGTACACCAAGTCAGAACCATAGTATAAATAAAGTGGGCAAATAAGCAGACAATGAAAGCTCTTACAATGTTCAATGATTAAATTTCTCAAAAACAGGTTTAGGCTACATGTGCATCACCAAGTCAGAACAGTAGGTGAAAGTAAGAGGTGAAAATAGACATGGGCTACAAAGAGCTTACTACACAACATAGATTTAGTATTGCTTTTTTAGCTACAGTATAAATATCTCCCTGGCATATTACGTCATTTATGCAGCAGCACACAAGTCATTTTTGGACTCACCTTGTTGTGCTGTGCTCACTTGAACAGGAAGGTAGGGCGGTGGTCCTTCGTGGGCAGATTTTGTCATCAAACTGTGTCATCAAAGTCTGTAATTCTCTGGATTTATGGTGCTTTCAAGACAACTGGGAAACCGGGGAAAAAAAGTTTGAATCATGATGATGTCAGTGATCTTCAAGTCATAGCTCTAGAAAGAGGCCCGAGTTCCCGATTTCGGGTTGGATAAAAGTTCAAAACGTATTTTCCCAGTTCCCAGTTGTCTTAAACTCACAGTTAGCCACTGACTCCTTCCAAACCACTCATTGTTGAATTTGTGATTTCCAACTTGTTGTGTAATGTTTATGTACAATGGCCAATGAGCACTTATAAGTTTGATCTATAATTTATATGACAAGGATTAAAAAAGGATTTGCCAGTAGATTGTCGACTTGTTTCATGATGACTGCTAGCTAAGATTTTGAAAGTATGTTGTTGACCTGATTAGTCCAATCAAAATGAATGTACAGTTGAAGTCGGAAGTTTACATACACCTTAGCCAAATACATTTAAACTCTGTTTTTCACAATTCCTGACATTTAATCATAGTAAACATTTCCTGTCTTAAGTCAATTAGGATCACAACTTTATTTTAAGAATGTGAAATGTCAGAATAATAGTAGAGTGATTTATGATTTATTTCAGCTATTATTTCTTTCATCACATTCCTAGTGGGTCAGAAGTTTACATACAATCAATTAGTAATTGGTATAATTGCCTTTAAATTGTTTACCTTGGGTCAAATGTTTCGGGTAGCCTTCCACAAGCTTCCCACAATCAGTTGGGTGAATTTTGGCCCATTTCTTCCTGACAGAGCTGGTGTAACTGAGTCAGGTTTGTAGGCCTCCTTGCTCGCACACACTTTTTCAGTTCTGGCGTGCCCAAAGTAAAGTGCCTGCCACTCAGGCCCAGAAAATAGGATATGCACATAACTAGTACTATTGGATAGAAAACACTCTGAAGTTTCTAAAACTGTAAGAATAATGTCAGATTTCATTGTCAGCATTGTCAGATTTCAAAAAGGCTTCACGGCGAAAGCAGAACATTTGATTGTCTGAGGACAGCGCCCCACTCAAAAACTCAATTACCATAATAACATAACCAGCAGAGGTGTCACAAAACACAAAAATAGCATAAAAAGAATTGCTTACCTTTGATGATCTTCCTCTGATGGCATACCCAAGCGTCCAGGTTGCACAATAAAAAGTCCTTTTGTTCGATAAAGTTCCTCTTTATATCCATAAAGCTCAGTTTTGTTGGCGCGTTTTGTTCAGTAATCCACCTGACCAAAGGCTTTCATCCATGCAGACAAATGATATCCCAAAAGTACCCATAAAGTTCGTGGAAAAAAGTCAAACAGCATTTGTAATCAATACTCAGATACCCTTAAATGAATATACACTATAATATTTCAGACGGAATATAACCTGCTGAATAGAAGAGAAGAAGAACTGAGCGCGCATTCCCAAAATCCAAAACAGGACACTTGAGGTGGACTCAGGAACAAATGGTCTGACTCCCTTGATTTTCATGATTGAAGCTTCCAAACTTTTTTCTAAAGACTGTTGACATCTAGTGGAAGCCATAGGAACTGCAATCTGGGGTTTAAATTATGAGGCTTTGAATAGCTGGCCTATTGAAAACAGTGTGACATGACTGATTCAGTCATCCCGGATGGATTTTGCTCAGGTTTATCAGTTATGTTATATTCACTGACATTATTTTAACAGTTTTAGAAACTTCAGAGTGTTCTATCCAAAGCTATTAATTATATGCATATCCTAGCTTCTGGGCCTGAGTAACAGGCAGTTTACTTTGGGCATGTTTTTCATCCGAACTTCAAAATACTGCCCCCTAGCCTTAAGAAGTTAACAAGAGTCTAAGCTTTTGAAGGGTGGGCAATATTTGTATTTTCATGAATATTTGAAATTAGTATTTTTTGTAATTTGAATTTGGCGCTCTGCATTTCACCGGATGTTGTCAAAATCGAACCCGTTCACGGGATTGGATCCATAACAGGTTAAAGGCACAGTCAACTTAGTGTATGTAAACTTCTGACCCACTGGAATTGTGATACAGTTAATTATATATGAAATAATCTGTCTGTAAACAATTTTTTGGAAAAATTACTTGTGTCATGCACAAAGTAGATGTCCTAACCGACTTGCCAAAACTATAGTTTGTTAACAATACATTTGTGGAGTGGTTGAAAAACGAGTTTTAACCTCTTGGGGATAATTAAGGAGCAGTGGGGCTTGCGCCCCATTGGATGGGGAGCTCGCGCCCCATCCTTGACAACATCCGGAAAAATGTAGAGCGCCTTATTCAAATTACAAATGTAGAAATATAAAACTTTCATGAAAATACAAGTGTTTCACACTCTTCAAAAGCTTAGACTCTTGGCAATCTCACAGCGTTGTCAGATTTCAAAAAGGCTTCACAGCGAAAGCAGAACATTTGATTGTATGAGGAAACGGCCCCATGTAATAATAATAAAACCAGCACGGGTGTCACAAAACTCATAAAAAGAGCTAAAATAAATCACTTACCTTTGAAGATCTTCTGCTGATGGTAAAGCTGCTGATGGTAAAGTGTCTAAGCAAGACATCCAATGTTCCTTTTGTTCGAAAAAGTCCCTATTTATATCCATAAAGCTTTTTGGTTGGAGCGTTCTGTTCAGAAAATCCGTCGTCCGCTAGTCCCATTATACAAGACAAAAAAATATACCTATAAACTTTGTCCAAACAAATCAAACAACATTTCTAATCGATCCTTAGGTAAACTAATATGTGTATTAACTATAATATTTCACACGGATAATATCCTGGGCAATAGAAAAGTAAAAAACCGAGGTGCGCGCTCCTGGGTCCCATGCGCCACAGACAGAAATTACTTCCTCACTCCACTTGCAAAAACGTCCTGTATTCGTCTAGTTTTTAAGGTAAACTCTTCAAACCTTTTTCCAAAGACGGTTGACATCTAGTGGAAGCCATAGGTACTGCAAACTGGGAGCTGGATTGAAGCATGTCCTATAGCAACCCATTGGAAAAGGAGGCATGTCACAAAATCAGATTTTCTTGGATGGATTTTGCTCGGGTTTTTCGCCTGCCATATCAGTTCTGTTATACACACAGACATTATTTTAACAGTTTTAGAAACTTCAGAGTGTTTATCCAATAGTACTAGTCATGTGCATATCCTAGTTTCTGGGCCTGAGTGGCAGGCACTTTACTTTGGGCACGCCAGACTCTCCAAAACCCCCAACACTGCTGCCACTCCCTAACTAGTTTTAATGACTCCAACCTAAGTGTATGTAAACTTCCGACTTCAACTGTAAATATAATGTGATTTCACATTTTATCAGTGGCCAATGACCTTGAGCCTTTTTGGATGGGCACTTCTAATGTAACTATATGGCAGCACTAAAGGGGCTAGAATTTTCGAAGTCTACCCTTAGACTTGGTGGTGACGTAGTCCCCTTGAGTGACAGAACACTTGCCCCACCACCGCAGAAAGCACTGAGCTAGGCTGAAACACCTGCATTTTGGAGCTCCCTTACTCAAGAAAACAAAAAAGAGACTGTTTGTTTGCGGCTTTATTAACTCAATGATATATATATATAATTTACATTGTTTGCAAACTGATATGTGACATGTATTAATGCCAAAATAACATACAAAACAGGCAAGTCCCCCCCCAAAAAAAATTTATTGATATTTTATTTGTATTTATTTTTGCTAAAACTGTGGGGGCTTAATGTGGGTTTTTTTCTTATGGGGTGGCACGTAGCCTAGTGTTGAGCCAGTAACCGAAAGGTCACTGGTTTTAATCCCGAGCCGAATCCCAGAGAAACTGTTCTCTAGGAAGTAACGATAGTATTAGCCGATGCCAATGAGATACTACACGGACACTGAAAGCACAGTTTTCAAACTAAGATGGTCCAAGCACACCAAGACAGAACCTATTCCCCCTCAGGAGACTGAAAAGATTTGGCATGGGTCGGGAGAAAGTGTGTGTACCGAGGCGTGTTTTTAGATATAATTCAAGATTTATTAGATCAAATCCAGATAGGAACTATTATTTTAGGAGGTGACTTAAATTATACATTTGATAAGACTGACAGACTTAGTAATAAAAAAGGACAATTTAGTGAGCCTCCAAAGATGCTGAAAAATGTAATCTCTACAAATAATTTACAGGACACCTGGAGATTACTATTCCCAAATGCAAAAGGCTATCCCTTTTTTTCTCAAAGTAAGAAAAGCTATTCAATGATTGATTACATTTTTCCAAAAATGCACTCAACAATACTGTATTCAAAAATGTATGATATAGTGATATCGGATCATTCTTCAGTATCATGTTTAATTACACCAATAGAAAATACATTTAGCAACATTTGGAGAATGAACAGAGTGCATCTTCTGTACCCAAATTTTATTAAATGTATAAATGATTACCATTTTGGGGCAGCAGGTAGCCTAGTGGTTAGAGCGTTGGGCCAGTAACTGAAAGGTTGCTGGATCGAATCCCTTGTTGTTCTACCCCTGAACAAGGCACTTAACTTCTTACGGAACAGTGTCCCGCTAGCGTGCCACCTCGACAAACCAGTGAAATTGCAGAGCGCGAAATTCAAAATAGAAAAATCGTAATATTAACCCACTGTTCCCTGGTAGGCCGTCATTGTAAATAAAAATATGTTCTTAATTAAAGCATGCCATATGTGTAAAAAAAAAAATGCTATTTGATCTGCGTCTCGAGACAGACAGTTCTTTCGGTTTCGGAAAATGTTCTGACCCTTTCCCTTTTTCCACATTTTGTCATGTTACATCCTAAAATGTAAAAAATATTTTTTTTCCTCATCAATCTACACACAATACTCCATATGACATTTTTGCACATTTATAAAACATTTAAAACAGAAATACATCATTTACATAAGTATTCAGACCCTTTTGCTATGAGACTTGAAATTGAGCTAAGGTGATCATCCTTTTATATGTTTCTACACCTTGATTGGAGTCCTCTTATGGTAAATACAATTGATTGGACATGATTTGGAAAGGCACACACCACACCGGTCCCACAGTTGACAGTACATGTCAGAGCAAAAATAAAGCCATGTGGTCAAAGGAATTGTCCGTACAGCTCCGAGACAGGATTGTGTCGAGGCACAGATCTGGGGAAAAGTACCAAAAAATGCTGCATTAAAGGTCCCCAAGAACACAGTGGCCTCAATCATTCCTAAATGGAAAAAGTTTAGAACCACCAAGACTCATCCTATAGCTGGCCGCCAGGCCAAACTGAGCAATCGGTGGAGAAGGGCCTTGGTCAGGGAGGTGACCAAGAACCCGATGGTCACTGTGACAGACCTCCAGAGTTTCTCTGTGGAGATGGGGAAATCTTCCAGAAGGACAACCATCTCTGCAGCGCTACACCAATCAGGCCTTTATCGTAGAATGTCCAGACGGAATCCACTCCTCAGTAAAAGGAACATGACAGACCACTTAGAGTTTGCCAAAAGGAACCTAATTGACTCAGACCATGAGAAACAAGATTCTCTGGTCTGATGAAACCAAGATTGAACTCTTTGGCCTGAATGCCAAGTGTCACATCTGGAGGAAACCTGGCACCATCCCTACGGTGAAGCATGGCGGTGGCAGCATCATGCTGTTAGGCACATTTGGGTAGTCTTGTATTTGGAACAGAAATGCAATGGTTCATTGGATCTGTCTAAAAATGTGCACATGCACTGCCAACATCTAAATTTCACCTGGGCTGGAATAATACATTATGGCCTTTCTCTTACCTTTCAAAGATGATGGTACAAAAAAAATACAAAATAATGTTGTTTTTTTTGTCTTATCTTTTACCTGATCTATTGTGTTATATTATCCTTACATTCCTTTCACATTTCCTCGAACTTCAAAGTGTTTCCTTTCAAATGGTACCAATAAAATGCATATCCTTACTTCAGGGCCAGAGCTACAGGCAGTTAGATTTGGGTATGTCATTTTAGGTGAAAATGGATTGAGCAGACCTTCCCATATAATTCTGCTAACTCCATGAAAGACATAACTCTGCCATTCCAATTTACAATATAATTTAAAAACGAAATTCACTTTTCAAACATTTTCCATAAATACATATATTTTATCAATTAGCACACTTGAGTTCAGCTATAAATATTTGTTCTATCTCTTCAGGGGGATGAAATTGAAATTGAGGCCTTGTTTAAAAAGTATCATTTTGTGATTGTTTAAAAAGTGCTTGTTTAAAAAGTATAATTTTCAATTAATCGAAAATGAGACATGGCATTTTTTAAGCAATGGATGAGCTTTTTCTTAGTAATCTACATGAGAACCATTTAGGGTTCAAGTAAAACTTTTGAATAAGTGAAGCTTTTAGAGAGAGGTTTAGTGCTTCTATATTTAATAATCTCAACCCACAATTCATATTCATTATATAGATAGGCACGCTTTATCTTGTCTGGTTTAAAGTCCCAGATAAAGCAAAAAAAAAATTGCTTTGCTCATATGATTTCAAAAACAAATCATCAGGAGTAGACAGCGCCATAAGTAAGTGAGTTAACTGAGATATGACTAAGGCATTAGTCAGTGCAATTTTTCCAAAAATAGAGAGGTATTTATCTCTCCATGGTTGCAGGATCTTGTCTATTTTTACAAGTTTTCTATTGAAATTCATTGTGGAGTGCTCATTTAAATCTTTTGTGATATGAATACCAAGTATGTCTACTTCCCCGTCAGCACATTTTATAGGTAAACTGCAGGGTAATGTAAAAGTAAAAATGTTTAAAGATCCAATAAGTAATATTGTACACTTATAATAATTAGGTTTTAGTCCAGAGTCCAGAAAAGTTGTCTAGATCTTCAATGAGACAATGCAGGGATCTAGCTTGCGGACTTAAGGGTACGGTGATGATAGTTTGTAGAGTGATTTCCTTTACATTACATTGAGGTACTTAACACTGTTATAGTCTCCCACCATAATTATTTGATAATTTGTTGCTTGTAAATTAAATAAATTGGTATAAATATTTTCAAAGAAGAATGGATCATCCTTATTTGGACCACATTGATAATGAGCCAAATCTGTTTTTCATCCACTTTCATATTCAATAAGATCCACCTTCCTTGCGAATCATTCCTGACGATTTGCACATTCAGTTTTTGCAAATTAATATCATCACACCTTTGGAGTTCCTTTGTCCATGACAGAAAATTATTTCACCACCCCATTCCTTTTTCCACTCAACTTTGTCTAGAGTGTAGAGTGAGTTTCCTGTGAACAGTATATGTTCTATTCCTTTTCTTTTGGCCTTGTAAAGACTGATCTTCTTTTTTTATAATCTGCTAAACCATTACAATTATAACTGGATATTCTTATTTCAACCCTTACCATAACCAGATACTATTCTCAGTCTAAATTGACAATAATCAGTGCTGCCATAAGAGGCATTATGACGGTCAACATTAGATATTTCAAATGTCTGATATTTAGAATTCAAGAAACAGGTTCTAGCAATTTGTTTAATTCCCTTGCCTGTTTGCCTGTGATCCAATACCACAGATGTTATGAAATTGAGTCAAGATATTATGTCTGTAGTAAATCTGAGTAGGTTGATGTGTATGATATTGGATGTGATTTAGTGAGAGTGTGTATGATGTCTGGATAAGAGAAAGACTATATTGTATGATGTCGATTTGCACATTTGTGTCCAGCAGCCTACCACGTGTCATATGTTATCTTCTTAGGGAGCGGCAGCAGAGGTCACGGTTTTGAAGAGTCTGGCGTGCCCATAATGTCTGTGAGTATAACAGAACTGATATAGCAGGCGAAAACCCAAGGAAAATCCATCCGGAATTTTAGTTTTTTGTGACCTTTGCTCTGTTTGAGACTCTCCTCATTGACTTCAATGCAATCCAGCTCCGAGATTGCAGTACCTATGGCTTCCACTAGATGTCAACAGTCTTCATACAAAGCCTGGAAGCTGTAGCAGTGAGCAGAACGGATAGGAACAGGAAAGAGTCCAGGGGAGCTCAGATGTCAACAAGATTTCTCGGGCGCGAGACTGGGTGCGCGCCCCACTTTATTTTACTTATATAACGTTTAGGTGACCATCCGAGTGAAATATTATCGCTAATATTCAAAAAAGGACAGCTAAGGATAGATTATAACTGGTCTTTGATTTGTTTAGGAAAAGTTTATAGGTATATTTGAACGCGTTCTCTTCACGTTTCAATGGGCGATTCGACGTTGTTTTTTCTGAACATAACGCACCAACCAAACTGAGATTTATGGATATAATAAATGACTTTTTCTAACAAAAGAACCATTGGATGTCTTCGTTGGACACTTGGGAAGCCCTCAGCAGAAGTTCTTCGAAAGGTAAGGGATTTGTTTTAGCTGTGATATGGGTTTTGTGTGACCCGCGCGCTGGTTTATGAATTTATGCTAATGCATAAATATTAGAGGTGCTATCCTCAAACAATCAAATGTTGTGCTTTTGCTGTAAAGCCTTTCTGAAATCTGACAACGCTGTGATATTGCCAAGAATCAGAGCTTTTGATGGCTAAGCAACACTTGTATATTGATGAATGTTTAATAATTCAACTTTTGGATTTTGAATTTGGCGCCTTACATTTCACCGGGTAGCGCGCCCGCTAGCATGCCGGTGCTCCCTAAGTAGTTAGTTAGTCTTAGAGAGCGGCAGCTGAGGTGTTTAAGAAAGTAACACTAAGTGTATGTTGTGTAGTAAGCTGTTAGCTGTTGTCATCGTCGAATATTGTAAGAGCTTTCATTGTCTGCTTATACTACTTCTCAAAAGTTTGGGGTCACTTAGAAATGTCCATGTTTTTGAAAGAAAAGCAAATTTTTTTGTCCATTAAAATAATATAAAATTTATCAGAAGTACAGTGTATACATTGTTAATGATGTAAATGACTATTTTAGCTGGTAAGGGAAGACCCCCATGAAATGGACAAAAATGAATGGCAACATATTGCCATTGGAACAAACATACACACGATGGAAAAGAGTGCCCAAATGTACGCGTTTATGTATTTCTTATGGCAAGCGGCATACGGCAAATGCCAAGTGTAATAACTCAAAATTACTATAGGTGGCGGCGCGTTCTAACGGGGCAAAACATATTGCAAATGTACATGAAGACAAGACCCAAGTGGTCAAATTTTGACATTTCCAAAAAAAATATCAAAATAACTATACCTCTAAAAAAGTGCTTTCTGGGCCGTTTTTGCTGGCGATTCTAACGACTTTTCGTTATAATCTCACGATAGAAGATGTGTATAAACATATTCTTGTCTAATTTTAATAAAGTTAATTTTATTAACTTTTATTGTCCATTTGCAATATGTTTTGTCCATTTGCAATATGTTACCATAGGAAGTCAAAAGTCATGATGTTATGTCCATTTACATATCGTCATAGGAAGTCGGCTTCGAACCCAAAAGTCAGTGAGCAATGTCCAAATGGCATTTAAACTGACAAAATGATATATATCACTATGTTAAGCCCTCAATCATCCTATAGGGTCTATTTTTGAAAACGTCCAAAATGACCAGGGGTGCCTACATTGGGATCGTGATCTTAAGCCCATTGAAACATATTGCAAATGTACAGTGAAACATATTGCAAATGTACAGTACATTTACCAGGTCCATATTTTCAAAAAAGGGTTTTTAAATGACTTTAGGGGCTGCTCCTGGTCCAGGATCTTTATGGGAGTATCCCACTATGGCCCTAAGTCAGTGGGAGAAGCCCCTGCTCATTTATGGAGTTCTTTCAATTTTAAAAAAGTTGAAAGGCTGAGTGAATCATCTCCTGAGATTATGTTAATGCCACCTTCCCTGAAAGCTTATTTAGTCAAAAATGCATTTAGGGGGTGCAGTGCCTCAGGATCCGTGACATGGAGCATCCCACTATGGCCCTAAGTCAGTGGGAGAAGCCCTGCTCATTTATGGAGGTTTTCAAAAATGTTCAAAAAAATGACCACACTCTTCCATTGCTTTGTACAGTACATTTGCAATATGTTTCACTGTACATTTGCAATATGTTTCAATGGGCTTTAACATCACAGAATATGACAAGATCTAAAATACTTCAGGAATGGTCAATTGACTGCCCATTGATCTCAGGATGGCCAGGATTGATAGCGGTACCTGTCCATAGCTCGTTAGTGTTGATTTCAACATGTAAAAAAAAAGCCCATTGAAACATATTGCAAATGTACAGTGAAACATATTGCAAATGTACAGTACATTTACCAGGTCCATATTTTCAAAAAGGGTTTTAAATGACTTTAGGGGCTGCTCCTGGTCCAGGATCCGTGATGGAGCATCCCACTATGGCCCTAAGTCAGTGGGAGAAGCCCTTGCTGATTTATGGAGGTTTTCAAAAATGAAGTCCACACTCTCTTCCATTGCTTTGTACATTACATTTGCAATATGTTTCACTGTACATTTGCAATATGTTTCAATGGGCTGTTAACATCACGAATATGACAAGCTCTAAAATCCTGCAGGAATGGCCAATTGACTGCCCGTTGATCTCAGGATGGCCAGGATTGATAGCGGTACCTGTCCATAGCTCGTTGGTGTTGATTTCAACATGTCAAAAAAGTCCATTGAAACATATTGCAAATGTACAGTGAAACATATTGCAAATGTACAGTACATTTGCAATATGTTTCAATGGGCTGTTAACATCACGAATATGACAAGCTCTAAAATACTTCAGGAATGGCCAATTGACTGCCCGTTGATCTCAGGATGGCCAGGATTGATAGCGGTACCTGTCCATAGCTCGTTGGTGTTGATTTCAACATGTCAAAAAAAAGCCCATTGAAACATATTGCAAATGTAGTGATATATTGCAAATGTACAGTACATTTGCAATATGTTTCAATGGGCTGTTAACATCACGAATATGACAAGCTCTAAAATCCTGCAGGAATGGCCAATTGACTGCTCGTTGATCTCCGGGATGGCCAGGATTGATAGCGTACCTGTCCATAGCTCGTTGGTGTTGATTTCAACATGTCAAAAAAAGCCCATTGAAACATATTGCAAATGTAAATAGTGAAACATATTGCAAATGTACAGTACATTTGCAATATGTTTCAATGGGCCGTTAACATCACGAATATGACAAGCTCTAAAATCCTGCAGGAATGGCCAATTGACTGCCCGCTGATCTCAGGATGGCCAGGCTTGATAGCGGTACCTGTCCATAGCTGGGTTGGTGTTGATTTCAACATGTCAAAAAAGCCCATTGAAACATATTGCAAATGTACAGTGAAACATATTGCAAATGTACAGTACATTTGCAATATGTTTCAATGGGCTGTTAACATCACGAATATGACAAGCTCTAAAATCCTGCAGGAATGGCCAATTGACTGCTCGTTGATCTCGGGATGGCCAGGATTGATAGCGGTACCTGTCCATAGCTCGCTGGTGTTGATTTCAACATGTCAAAAAAAGCCCATTGAAACATATTGCAAATAGTGAAACATATTGCAAATGTACATACATTTGCAATATGTTTCAATGGGCTGTTAACATCACGAATATGACAAGCTCTAAAATCCTGCAGGAATGGCCAATTGACTGCCGTTGATCTCAGGATGGCCAGGCTTGATAGGGGTACCTGTCCATAGCTCGTTGGTGTTGATTTCAACATGTCAAAAAAAGCCCATTGAAACATATTGCAAATGTACAGTGAAACATATTGCAAATGTACAGTACATTTGCAATATGTTTCAATGGGCTTTAACATCACGAATATGACAAGCTCTAAAATCCTGCAGGAATGGCCAATTGACTGCCCGTTGATCTCAGGATGGCCAGGCTTGATAGCGGTACCTGTCCATAGCTCGTTGGTGTTGATTTCAACATGTCAAAAAAGCCCATTGAAACATATTGCAAATGTACAGTGAAAGCTATATTGCAAATGTACAGTACATTTGCAATATGTTTCAATGGGCTTTAACATCACGAATATGACAAGCTCTAAAATACTGCAGGAAAGCCCAATTGACTGCCCGTTGATCTCAGGATGGCCGGGCTTGACGGTTTTAACTTATTGCAAATGGACAAAAGTCTGCCATAAAGTCACTATAATGAAAACGTAAAACACCTAGTTACGCTCTAGTTGCGGGTCCAGTTCGACGTTATGTGTCGGCCTATCTGAGGCGACCCCAAATCCCGAGTTTCGGCTCGATAGGTCATTCGAGCCCGAGCAGCGACCTTAATTGGTGCTGAAAATCCACGTTTCCGGGCGTTGCTACGGGGTCCTTGAATGAGCTATCGGACAGAAACGTTAGGGTCCGTCTCTATGGGCCGAGGTGGTTCTAACGCACCTAGCCTTGTGTCTCTGGGACTTTTAGAAATTTTGTCATTTTCAGTGATGTAAAAATGAATTGAAAATATTGCAAATGTACAAGGCTGTTTCTCGGCCTGTGAACCTTCTAGAGCCCCATAACTCACCGTGCACTATCGACATAAGCTCTAGAAAAGGGTTCTAAAGTTCAGAGCTCTAGGTCTGACGGGTCTTTAATAGTTCGAACTAAAGTAACTATTGCAGGCAGTGTGTGTCTGTAAGCCCCACACTATGTCACTCCCCATGGACTGTGTGCATGTGTGAGTTTTTCAAGAGGATTCTGATGGGAGAAATGACTGATTTACAGTTCATTGGGGTTGCTCTAATCACACATGTGAAGTTTTGGAAAATTGTGACCTTTTTAACCCTTGAAACAGACACTGTGACCACAATTTAAGGCACTTCCGGTTGTCACAGGAAGCTGTAGGTAGACACATATCCTCATTGGGGTAGGCTTTAACAGAATCCTGAGTTTTAAGTCTGTAAGTTAAGAACTGACTGATTCACACAGGTTTGAAAGTCTGTTTTTCACCAACAGCAGGTTGGGTACTGTAAAACACCTTTAGGGTGATTTTAACCACTTCCGGTTGCTCCAGGAAGCTTAGAATCAACACAGGTAGACCTCATAGTGGCCTGATGGATTGCCATCAAAGACAGGTTCATAAGGCATTCATAACCCACATAGGCACCAGGTTGAATTTAGAGGAGCAGGCAATGTATTCCTATGGGGAGAGATGTCATAGCAAACGGTTTGATGTAAATACCCTGTTTTCACTGTTAAAGGTTAATGCCACAGGGTCAAAGTTAGGCTTGCACAGATCGGGAGGTCCTAAGGAACGCTCCTGAAGTCGAACCGTGCTTCTAACCCAAACGGTTCTGCCGCTGTCACCCAAAAGCAGCTGAAATTGAGGGCCAGGCTTCAGTTTGGGCCTACTTTTGGCACAGTTGCTGCGGTCAGACCGAGTGAGCTACGGTCAAGCGTGGCGTCTCGTTGAACCCGGCAAGGCCTAGAGACTATGGTGATGCCATTGCAGGCTCTGTGTGTCTCTCAAGCCCCACACTGTGTCACTCCATCCCATATCTGTGTTTGTGTGTGTCTGTGAGGGTTTTCTTGTAAATCTGATGGGAGAAATGACCCATTTACAGTTCATGAGGGTTGCCTAATCACAAATATGAAGTTTTGGAAAGATGTGACCTTTTTAACCCTTTGAAACAGCACCTATGACCCCTATTTAAAGCACTTCCGGTTGTCACAGGAAGCTGTAGTTAGACACATATCCTCATTGGGGTATGCTTTAACAGAATCCTGAGTTATAAGTCTTTAGGTTAAGAACTGACTGATTTACACAGGGTTGAAAGTCTGTTTTTCACAAACTGCAGGTTGGGTCTATCAAAACACCTTTTGGGTGATTTTTACCACTTCCGGTTGCTCCAGGAAGCTTAGAATCAACACAGGTAGACCTCATAGTGGTCTGATGGATTGCTATCAAAGACAGGTTCATAAAGACATTCATAACCCACATAGGCACCAGGTTGAATTTGGGAGCAGGCAATGTATTCCTATGGGGAGAGATGTCATAGCAAACGGTTTTGATGTAAATACCCTGTTTTCACTGTTAAGGGTTAATGCCACAGGGTCAAAGTTAGGCTTGCACAGATCGGGAGGTCTAAGTGAACGTTCCAGAAGTCGAATCGTGCTTTAACCCAAACGGTTCTGCCGCTGTCACCCAAAGCAGCTGAAATTGAGGCCAGGCTTCAGTTTGGGCCTACTTTTGGAACGGTTACTGCGGTCAGACCGAGTGAGCTACGGTCAAGCGGGATATCTTGTTGAACTCAGGAAGGCCTAGAGACTATGGTGATGCCATTGCAGGCTCTGTGTGTCTTCAAGCCCCACACTGTGTCACTCCATCCCATATCTGTGTTTGTGTGTGTCTGTGAGGGTTTTCTTGTAAATCTGATGGGAGAAATGACCCATTTACAGTTCATGAGGGTTGCCTAATCACACATATGAAGTTTTGGAAAGATGTGACCTTTTAACCCTTCAAACAGCACCTATGACCCCTATTTAAAGCACTTCCGGTTGTCACAGGAAGCTGTAGTTAGACACATATCCTCATTGGGGTATGCTTTAACAGAATCCTGAGTTATAAGTCTTTAGGTTAAGAACTGACTGATTTACACAGGGTTGAATTGTCTGTTTTTCACAAAGTGCAGGTTAAGTCTATCAAAACACCTTTTGGGTGATTTTTACCACTTCCGGTTGCTCCAGGAAGCTTAGAATCAACACAGGTAGACCTCATAGTGGTCTGATGGATTGCTATATCGAAGACAGGTTCATAAGACATTCATAACCCACATAGGCACCAGGTTGAATTTAGGGGAGCAGGCAATGTATTCCTATGGGGAGAGATTTCATAGCAAACGGTTTGATGTAAATACCCTGTTTTCACTGTTAAAGGTTAATGCCACACAGTCACGGTTAGGCTTGCTCTGATCGGGAGGACCTTAGGAACATTCCTGAAGTTGAATTGTGCTTCTAACCCAAACGGGTCTGCCGCTGTCACCCAAAATCAGCTGACATTTAGGGCCAGGCTTCATTTTGCGCCTACTACTTTTGCACGTCTATGAGGTCAGAGCGAGCTACAGTCAAGTGGGGCGTCTCGTTGAACTCGGCACGGCCTAGAGACTATGGTGATGCCCTTTTTTGTGTTGATTTCAGTCTGTCATTTTGGTGATGTTTCAGCCCTATTCAAACATATTGCAAATGTACAAAAGTCAACGAGCAAGTCAGCGTCAATCAATCAATTAGATATCATTCTGACACCAAACTGATAAAAACTGACACCAAACCCACTTTTCCCATCTCATTTAGAAGCCAACAATCACATATATCAGGGCAGGCTCAAAATTCTGTTTAAATCATAGTAAAAATGTAAAACACCTAGTTACGTTCTAGCTGCGGGTCCAGTTCCGACATTATGTGTTGGCCTAGCTGAGGCGACCCGAATCTCAAGTTTATTCGCTCGATAGGTCATTTGGAGTCCGAGCAGCGACCTTTAATTGGTGCTGAAAATCCACGTTTTCCGGGCGTTGCTATGGGTCCTTGAATGAGCTATCGGACAGAAACGCGTTAGGGTCCGTCTCTATGGGCCGAGGCGGTTCTAATGCACCTAGCCTTGTGTCTCTGGGACTTTTAGAACTTTTGTCATTTTTAGTGATGTAAAAATGAATTGAAAATATTGCAAATGTCGAGGCTGTTTCTCGGCCTGAAAACCTTCTAGAGCCCTGTAGCTCACCGTGCACGATCGACTAAAGGTCTGGGAATGGGTTTCTAAAGTTTCAGAGCTCTAGGTCTGACGGTTCTTTAATAGTTCAACAAAAGTAACTATTGCAGGCAGTGTCTGTCTGTAAGCCCTCACTGTGTCATTCCCCATTGACTGTGCATGTGTGCTTTTTCAGAAAATCACAGAAAATCACAGAAATCACGAGAGCTCGAAACCCACTTTAACGGATCCGTCTGAACACGCAGCAACTGGATCCATAACTTTTTGGGGAAAAAATATTTTCTCAACATTACAATTGACGTTTGCCAATTAATCGAAAATTAAAGAGATAAATGTCTGGTTCTTTTTTCCTTACACCATAGGTTCATGTACTTTGACGTAAAGCTGTCAAATTAGTGCTCTATTTCCATTTTCACCTTTAATCCCAGAAAATGGGCCTTTATCTCAAACCGTGAGTCCCTGACGCCATTCTGTTTCGGGGCCAACTGCCCATATGGCCAAACCCATGCCCACCAAGTTTCGTCTTGAAGAGTTTTCGGTTTAGGAGAAAAGCCAGGTCAATTAGGTGTATGTTTTGTACATTTGCAATATGAAGGCATTCGCCATCTGGTGGGATTAACATGAAGGGCGGAAAAATGAAAAATGAATTTATTTTATTAAACGGACATCGAAAGTCCGAGAAAGTTCGCTTTGATGACTTCCTGGAAGATTAGGCCCTAGGGCACGCTCCGGGCCGGGCTTATTTTAGAAACAATTTCGACGCCTAGTAAGGAGGCGTACATTTGCAATATGCAGTTTCTCATCAAACATACAGCAAATGCCATCCGCGTCCCTTATGTAGGAAACGACAGATTCTTTTATTGAATATCTACATAGGCGTGCATAGGCCCATTATCAGCAACCATCACTCCTATATTCCAATGACACGTTGGCCAAGTTTATCAATTTAAAAGGCGAATTGATCATTAGAAAACTCATCTGCAATTATGTTAAAACAGCTGAAAACTGTTGTTCTGATTAACTTCTTTGGGAGCAGCGCACGAGGTGACCGTTTTGGAGAGCCTGGCGTGCCCAAAGTAAAATGCCTCCCATTCAGGCCCAGAAAATAGGATAGCGCCCCACCGCTCCCTAAGAAGTTTTAAGCTGCGGGATCGGGGCACCACCAGTAGAGAGCTTGCTCAGGAATGGCAGCAGGCAGGTGTGAGTGCATCTGCACACACAGTTAGGCAAAGACTTTTGGAGGATGGCCTGGTGTCAAGAAGAGCATCAAATAAGACACTTCTCTCCAGAAAAAACATCAGGGACACACTGATATTCTGCAAAAAGTACAGGGATTGGACTGCTGAGGACTGGGGTAAAGTCATTATGTCTGATGAATCCCCTTTCCGATTGTTTGGGGCATCCGGAAAAAGCTTGTCCGGAGAAGACAAGGTGAGCACTACCATCAGTCCTGTGTCATCCCAACAGTAAAGCATCCTAAGACCATTCATGTTTGGGGTTGCTTCTCAGCCAAGGGAGTGGGCTCACTCACAATTTTGCTTAACTTCTTAGGCAGTGGTGGGGCACTCCCGATTTTACACACAATGCCCCATAATGGCAAAGTGAAAACATGTTTTTTAGACATGTTTGCAAAACAGAAATACCTTATTTACATAATTATTCAGACCCTTTGCTATGAGGCTCAAAATTGAGCTCAGATGCCCATTGTTTCCATTGATCATCCTTAAGATGTTTCTAGAACTTGATTGGAGTCCCCCTGTGGTGAATTCAATTGATTGGACATGATTTAGAAAGGCAGACACCTGTCTATATAAGGTCCCACAATAGTCAGAGCAAAAACCAAGCCATGAGGTCAAAGAAACTGTCCGTAGAGGCACAGATCTGGGAAAGGGTACCAAAAACACAGTGGCCTCCCTAATTCTTAAATGGAAGAAGATTGGAACCACCAAGAATCTTCCTTGAACTGGCATCCAGGCCAAACTGAGCAATCAGTGGAGAAGGGCCTTGGTCAGGGAGGTGACCAAGAACCCGATGGTCACTCGGACAGAGTTCCAGAGTTCCTCTGTGGAAATGGGAGAACCTTCCAGAAGGACAACCATCTATGCAGCACTCCACCAATTAGGCCTTTATGGTAGAGTGGCCAGAGGGAAGCCACTCCTCAGTAAAAGGCACCTGACAGCCCACTTGGAGTTTGCCAAAAGACACCTAAAGGACTCTCAGACCATGAGAAACAAGATTCACTGGTCTGATGAAACCAAGATTGAACTCTTTGGCCTGAAAGCCAAGCGTCATGTCTGGAGGAAACCTGCCACCATCCCTACGGTGAAGCATGTTGGAGGCAGCATCATGCTGTGGGGATGTTTTTCAGAGGCAGAGACTGGTAGACTAGTCAGGATTGAGGGAAAGATGGAGCAAATTAAAGAGAGATCCTTGATGAAAACCTGCTCCAGTGTGCTAAGGACCTCAGACTGGAGTGAATGTTCAACTTACAACAGGACAACGGCCCTAAGCACAAAGCCAAGACAACGCAAGAATGACTTTGGGACAAGTCTCTGAATGTCCTTGAGAAGCCCAGCCAGAGCCCGGACTTGAATCTGATTGAACATCTCTGGAGAAACCTGAAAATAGCTGTGCAGCGACGCTCCCCATCCAACCTGACAGAGCTTGAGAGGATCTACAGAGAAGAATGGTAGAAACTCCACAAACACTGGTGTGCCAAGCTCGTAGCGTCATACCCAAGAAGATTTGAGGCTGTAATTGCTGCCAAAGGTGCTTCAACAAAGTACTGAGAAAAGATGTTGAATACTTATGTAAATGTGATATTTCAGGGTTTTTTTTATATACATTTGCGAACATTTCTAAAAAACAATTTTTGCTTTGTCATTATGGGGTATTGTGTGTAGATTGATGAGGAAAAAAACGATTTAATCAATTTTGGAGTAAGGCTGTAACGTAACAGAATGTGGAACAAGTAAAATGGTCAGAATACTTTTCAAATGCTCTGTATATCTGTACTTACCAGACTACATCGTCTAGAGAAGCCTTTTCCTGAGCAGCACAGGTTCCATGAATTCCATAAATTGTGACAAAGTCACCAAGTTGGCAACACTGGTTACAATAATCATGGCTCCCGACCTAGGTTCATATACTGTACATGGTATTTAAAAGTATATGTATTTTAAATACTTATTTTCTGTGTATTTGAGTATTTTAAAATAATGTGTCTATTTCAAGTATTTGAATGTTTTTTTAATATATTTTTTTATAAACATTATTTTAAACTTTTTTCGAATATTTGTTTCCAAATGCATTTAATTTACCCCTATGACTAAACAGACCTGGGTTCAAATGCATGGAGTATAACACATTTGTATTTGAAAATACATTCCAATGCTTTCCAAGTCTATTTACAAGTACATTCCAATATACAACAACTTGTATTTTCAAAGAAAACATACTAACTTCAAATTTATTTCATAGTAATTGAAATTCAATAAATAGTAGTTGAACCCAAGTCTGCATGATTTCATGATCAACAGTATATAACTACTTTATGCCCTTTGAGAGTAGTAGCTGGGTAGTCTGTCTTAATTCTGTCTTAATGGGAGAGTATTAGCCTTACTCCCCTCAGTCTGCATTCATAATTTGTTTCAACAAGAAATTATGTGTGCGTCCAAGACGACCACATTGGAATTCATAACCACACTATTGTTTATAATGGAGGTCCACTCTTCAGGAAGTGGCCACTTTTGCGATCATACAGGGTGCACCTTCCAGATACTTTGCCTTGACAAAGCACTCGCCTTTAGAAGAGGAAAACCTGCTGGATCGGTGGATATTAATCAACTAAAGCCCACAGTTCAAGAGCAGTTTTCTAATTTGTATCACCGTTTAATATTAATTAAATGCCAGAGTAATTAATCATAAAGACTGAGATCCAAAAAACCATAGAATACACCTTACATTTTTTTACTTTGATTATTTAATTGGATCCGGAAACCAGTGAGTGAAAATGAAAATCCTGATAACGTCATATAGTACTACTGCAGGGTAAAATCATTCACAATATGTACTTATGTCTTCTACCAATGTGGCGCAGAGCAGCGTAGCTCGCTAGCAGGGAGAGAGAGACGGGTATACAGTCACTAGCTCGGAAGGTCCAGAGCCAAGATTTAGTTACCTAACAGGTTAGCTAGCCCCGGGGGTTGAGGTGTCCACCAACAGAACAACAAAACATGTTGTAGCTAACTAATCAGTCATAGACAAACTCAACAGCACTCCCTCGGTTATGCCTTAGTTACTGTATATCTTCTGTAAACATGTAATGAACGTACATGAGTAGTTACACTTCAAATTTGAGAGTCAGAGGTATTTGCCCGGAGTAGCAAGAGAAAACCAATGGTCTTTGAATGATCTTGGGATTTTGCCTTTTGGGAGGAAACATGAGACTGTACATTTTAAATGGTTTTCAGTTATGGGAGGGATGAATTCACTGAAGTTTGCAAGGGTTTCAGTTGATTGTAATACTTTATTTGTGTAGTGAATCTGTAGTTTCTTTTAGAAGTTTTATTGAATTATCATGTTGGGCTCCCCTGAATAAATAAAAGTTTATAAAAAAATCAATACAATGAAATGAAAAGTGATATAACACTAAGCATATCAAATCATACTGAAAAATATGTTAATGCTTCATGCAATATTTACCAATTTCCATGATCCACAGAAGTTTCACCAATGCAGACAAGCAACATCTCATTTTACTGTAAATCCAGCTAAGTAGAAGACAAGACCAAAGGTAGACAAACATCACGGCATGGCAAGATGAACCACGCCTTCAGAAATGGGATTGAACTCATGAATGAGAAAAGTCAAGTTTAGTTTCTAACACCCCATGCCACCCACAGGGAAGGGTGTTTTTTCATTTCACCGAAGGGGTAGTAATATCAGTGTAAATAAGTTAATACATGTTGAAATATTCATTGTGATTTTCTATTGAACATTATTTAATCTTGGTGTGCGCACTGCAGGGAATGCATGCACTTCCTCTGTGTATCAGAAGACGTGCCTCATTTATAACTTGTTTACATCAACATCAAGAACACTCTTGATGGTTCTCAGACCAAGCCCCTTGGTCAAGTTCTAGTATTTTCACAGAAGCGCAACAGATTGCCGTTGTGGAGCGGTGGCGAACTCAAGCATAGTCTAAGCCTTGGCAAATAAGACAGTCAAAATATAAATCATAAGGAATAAGGTTTTGAAGTGTCTGTCCCATATCTAGGAGATATAAGAAAGCTCAGGAACTATTTCTGTTTTTTTTGGAAACAAATTGAACCCCTTTTTTTGTTTGCCCAAAACTACCTCCATACTTCCATTCATTTTTTAAAACTGGTACCAGATGACCTTCAGACGAGTCCTGTGACACTGGTGGCAAAATGGAGAATGCCATCGTGTTCGTGAGAATCTCCCCTTTTCATATTAGGGTCAGAGTAGTTTGTAGTCCAAACGTATCGGACGCAACAGACAACACATCAGCGGTACCGACGTCAGACAAGTGCCGTGGGGCTTGTGGAGGACATACAGCAAAATAGAGAACACTATAGTTCGGACACAACAGATGTTTTTGTGAGTTTTTTTGTATGCCTCCTGGTCTGACAAACAGTGCTGAAGCTCTGCCAGATGCAGAAGGCCAACAAATGCTTATGCGGTGGATTGAGACACAGACTATGCAAAAAAAACACATCTCTCAATACTCTTAAGGAATTTATTAAATACCTTGCTGTAGGGTACAGAATACAGTATGTATACGAATCAGACCTGCAATTGTAGCCCTCTCGTCACCATTTGCTCAGGCTACTCCCAGCCACTCACATATGGCTGTTACCCGAAAAATACTGTGCTTGTGTAAAATCCAGAGACATATTTCTTTGCCTGTGGCAGTTCTCCAGCCTCGGTCTGAAGGTTTAAGCACTTACTGCACACAGATAATTAGTGACACCTCATTCTGCTGGCAGATTCAAGGTTATTTGACTAATTATCTGCAAGTATGGATATTTATGCAAATAAGTTTACGTGAATGGTGGTTTTCCAAAACTGCAAAAAGGTCATTGTTTCTCATTTTCACACGAAGACCTGCACCAGACATCACTCAAGGTAAATTCTGTACAAATATATTATGCCCGACAGCGCCAAAATGTATATTCCCATTATCTTGTTTCCACAATGGTCAATGTCAGGGCAGGTTGGAAGGTTGGTAAATCACACTGACGGGTTGAAGGTGAACAACAGCCCAACTATGCCCAATAGAGAAAGGGGTATGAATGAAAGACTGTTACATTAAAGTGGCAATCTGCAGTTGAAGCAATAATAAAGCATCACCCTGCCTGTTTTGGTAAAAAGCTGAGGAATGGGCCAGGAGAAATGTAACCACTCTAAAAGTCATAGACAGCGCTATGAACGCAAGAACTGACCATCCAATATATTCAAATTGTAGTTTTAAGCATTAATGCTTAAAACTTTACAAACCTTGGAGTAAAACATGCTTATGTTTTGGGTTCTGATGGGGTACAACAGTGGAACGAAGCTCACGAGGCATTCATAAATGAAATCAAATGGGGATATATCATTCATATATCTGTCATGTGGTGGGTGTAGCTGGTGTAAGTAAGTCAGGCGCAGGAGAGCAGAGATGAGTTGACTAAGCACTTTACTTAGGCAACGTCAAAATACAGAACGCAACCGCATCACAAAACAAATGCCCAAAAAACCAAGTAAGGCAGCACAATGTACAAAATAAACCGCACAATACCGGCTGCCACAAAGCACGGGTGAAAAACCAACAACCCGGCGTACCAGCATGCCAATTAACAATTCCCCACACAGACATTTGGGAAACAAAGGGTTAAATACACAGCAGTAATGAGGGAAAATGAACACCAGGTGTGTGGGAAAACAAGAAAAAACTAATGGAAATCAAAGGTGGATCGGCGATGGCTAGAAGACCGGTGACGTCGACCGCCGAACGCCGCCGAAAAGGAGAGGAAACGACTTCGGCGGAAGTCGTGACAATATCAGTCCAAAAATATATGTTGCAACTGCAGATTGCCCCATTAAAGGGTAGGAGAACTTAGTTGTTATCACGTTCTGGTTACCTATAACTACAAACATAGTTATGTTTCTGGGTTATTACATATTTATTAACTTACCCACAATGCACTGTTTCTCAACGTCATATCTACTCTGTGCTACCGAGTTTGTATGCTCGTAGCTAGCTCAAGCTGGCTAATTTAGCATCCTGATGCTCTTCACTGACTTTGTGGCTAGTGGGAACCCGTTAGCATGGCAGGATCTAGTGCCTTCATGGCATGAGCTCAAAACAAAATATAAAATCATACCTTGCTCTCATTGTGTAGTACCTTGTCTGTTCTCCTTTTTTGTAAAGTAGGCTATTGGAGTTTTGTAACATTTTCCACCTTGACTTAGTGCTAGTGCGCTAGCTGACTGACATCTGGAATCTATGTATTTTGGATTTTTCTCACTATAGCTTTAGCCATTCGATTTCCCTCATTTAACTTCATAAGGCTATTCCCCTATTTTCTCCACTTCCTTTCTGACTGACGTGCCCAAAGTAAACTGCCTTTTACTCAGGCCCAGATGCCAGGATATGCATATAATTGGTATTATTGGATAGAAAACACTTTGAAGTTTGTAGAACTTTTTAAATAATGTATGAGTACACAGACTTCCACCGACTACACAGACTTGGAGCTCGGAGCGACAAGACCAAGGGTCCCCGACCGATCATTGCAACATTTGAACACTACCAACAAAAGGAGCTGATCAAAAGCAGGGGAAGGGAGCTTAAAGGGACCAGATTTGGTCTCAATGATCAATTTCCAAGGGAGATAAACGAACGTCGTAAGAGACTGTATTCGGTACAAAGACAACAAAGGGAGAAGGTTAAGCGTGCCTTTATCATTGTGGACAACTCTGTATAGATCGACAGCTATTTCGAGACAGCTGCATAACACCTTGGCTGTACTTTATTCTACAGGGAAGGTATGGGAAGTGTAAAAATATCTGAACATTATGAAGTGGATATGAACACACACGTACTCAATGACATGCTTGCTTACACATACGAACTTACACATACACACACGCACCTGATCTCGCTCTCTTTTCTCACTCTCTCTTTCTCTCTTTTCTCTTCTCTTCTCTCTCTCTATTGTCGAGAACTGTTTTGTAATTGAATGTGTAGTTATTGTATTTTTTATGTATTTGTCTACAAGTTTATATATGTTTACAACAAGCAAGGGGAAGATATCAGAATAGGGGCATTGGGGAATAATAACATATTGTACGGAATACATTTGTACTGTAGTGAAACCGTCTCTAGAGTAATGCAAGGTCTCTTTCATGATCATGTGAAACGTCAATAGCTATGGAAATGCTGGGGTGTGTTTTTATGTTAAAGGTAATTATGATGCAACTATGATGGTGATACGATATGGATTACAATTATCATCATGAATATTAAGGCTATACGCACTGCATGTTACATACATTGACACTCAACCATGCAAATTGGCAGAGTTATTATTTATTTGGACATCACACGTTATAGTCTTACTCTTATACAGACATCGTACACACTCTCACTAAATCACATCCAATATCATACACATCAACCTACTCAGATTTATTACACACAAATGTTCTAACATCTGTGGCATTGGATGCTGGGTGCGTGATTATGTCAATGCCGGTGTGTGTAGCTGGTGTGAAAGTCAGGCGCAGGAAAGCATAGATGAGTGAATAAAGTATTTAATAAAAATACGGAAAAAAGGTAACAAATCCAACGTGCCGAAATAAACAGCGGTTTTCAGCGGTCGTCGACAGCCATCGCCGATCCATTTTTCATGTTCCATTAGTTTTGTCTTTATTTTACACACCTGGTTTCAATTACAAATGGAACATGAAAAATGGATCGGCAATGGCTAGAAGGCCGGTGACGTCCTCCGCCGAAAACCGCACGAACAAGGAGAGGGACCGACTTCAGCGGAAGTCGTGAGTCCTTCTAGCCATCGCCGATCCATTTTTCATGTTCCATTTGTTTTGTCTTTGTTTTACACACCTGGTTTCAATTCCAAATTACATGTTCATTATTTAACCCTCTGTTTTCCCCATGTTTTTTTGTGCGTGATTGTTTGTTGTTCTTTGTCTTTTTATTTACGGCTGGTTATTTTGCCCATGTATTATTGGGCACGTTGGATTTGTTACCTTTTTTCCGTATTTTTATTAAATACGTTGTTCACTCATCTCTGCTTTCCTGCGCCTGACTTTTACACCAGCTACACACACCGGCATTGACATATATATGGGGGGAGACAACCATCCCTGCTCTGCAGATTTTGCTGCGAAGAGACAGAATCATTAGATAATTTATTTTGGTACTGTCCATATGTAGCTTGTTTTGTGTTGCAGGTCCAAGAATGGCTAAAGAATTGCAACATTTACCTGGAGCTAACTCTGCAAATAGCACAGCTGGGTGTTTTGAAAAGTCATAGTCAATCGACCAATAATATAATAATACTTTTAGCAAAAAATATATATTTAATTTATAATCTGGAGAAACTATGAGCATAGAAAGGTTCAGAACTTTTGTGAAACATCACAGCACAGTTGAAAAATATGGCAAAGTAAAAAAGATTTATGGAGTTAAGAGATAGATGGGCGGGGTGGAGGGTAGCTGAAGGGTGGGACTAAAAACAACAAGATAACTAATGTAACATTTACTGTGTCTGTAAAATGAATATAGGTTCAGAACTTTTATGAAACAGCACAGTTGGATGGTCTTCTGAGATAGATGGGAGGGATTAAAGGATGGGATTAAAAGCAAACAAAAGATAACTATTGTAAAATACATTGTGTCCGTAAAATGTTTATAGTATATATAAGCTGGAAGAAGAAGCATAAGTGTTGTCCGTTAGGGGAAAATAATGAAGTAAAATGTATTTAAAAAGAGATGTGTTGATAGCAACTGGCTGGCTCATGCTGTGCTAACGTAACGTTAGTAGGTTAGTAGGGCTAACGTTAGCAGGTTAGTTGGCTAGCAACTTTGCAAGTTGATTTGTAACCGTAAATTCATAAATGATTTGCTTGTAAGTTGGCTGAAAATTAAATTGAAACCAGTGGCCATGAGTGCAAACAATACAGTTTAATTTATCTCGTTGGAGTTTACATTTTAGGGAATAGGCTGGCTTGCTGGGTCCTCCATATTAAATCACATCCCGGAAAAAACATTTTATGACATGACTTTGGCAATCTTTGGAATTCTGATTAGTTTTATGTAATAACTAGCAAAATAGAAAAGTGAGGTGTAACTTTGCATTGGGACTTTTGATGTGTATACTAATGCAAATCCAATTACATGTTGTTACATTTATGTTCCCTACCCTTTAAGTCATTGCCTCCTTGGAACTTAATGTTGGAAACTTCGTATTCTGTGATTTAATCAACAGTTATATGGCAGGGTGCAATGCTTGTGGGTCTATATAACCTTATTGCCATAACATATATTTAATTTCAATGTCTACAGTAATTTAGAAGAATCAAATCTACCAGTTCCCAATTATTCAAATGAGTCTACCTTCCAACACCCACATATCTCACTAAATTGCAAGTGGTATCCATAACAGAATTAACGTCAAGGCTTAGAGAGTTCTCGCCACATGACAAAAAATGTAATCTTCATACCATGGGAGTGATGGAAAATGCTCAGGAATCAGTATAACTGTAGATAAACGGTAATGTCTGCTCACGTCATAAGCTGAAGAAGACCATTTGGTCAAAACGTCCATGTATAACTGAGGCCTGGGTTCCTGCATCCAGATTAAGCCTAGTTCTGTATTTAAAATTGTTCATATGTGAGTTCCAAATATCTATAGCAGACGCCACAGCATGAGTTGTAATATCCACGTGACGTCAGAATGCACTCACTGTTCCAAAATGTGATTGTTACGCAACAGGACAGATAACACGCGCTGCCTGTTATTTATCTATAGGCTCAGCATTTAACACCATAGTTCCCTCCAAGCTCGTCAATAAGTTCGAGACCCTGGGTCTCGACCCAGCCCTGTGCAACTGTGTCCTGGACATCCTGACGGGCCGGCCCCAGGTGGTGAGGGTAGGAAACAACATCTCCACCCCGCTGATCCTCAACACTGGGGCCCCACAAGGGTGCGTTCTCAGCCCTCTCCTGTACTCCCTGTTTACCCATGACTGCATGGCCAAGCACGCATCCAACTCAATAATCAAGTTTGCTGACGACACTACAGTGGTAGGCTTGATTACCAACAACGACGAGACGGCCTACAGGGAGGAGGTGAGGGCCCTCGGAGTGTGGTGTCAGGAAAATAACCTCTCACTCAATGTCAACAAAACAAAGGAGATGATCGTGGACTTCAGGAAACAGGAGAGGGAGCACCCCCCTATCCACATCGAGGGGACAGTAGTGGAGAAGGTGGAAAGTTTTAAGTTCCTCGGCGTACACATCATAGACAAACTGAATTGGTCCACCCACACAGACAGCGTGGTGAAGAAGGCGCAACAGCGCCTCTTCAACCTCAGGAGGCTGAAGAAATTCGGCTTGTCACCAAAATCACTTACAAACTTCTACAGATGCACAATCGAGAGCATCCTGTCGGGCTGTATCACCGCCTGGTACGGCAACTGCACCGCCCACAACCGTAAGGCTCTCCAGAGGGTAGTGAGGACTGCACAACGCATCACCGGGGGTAAACTACCTGACCTTCAGGACACCTACACCACCCGATGTCACAGGAAGGCCAAAAATATCATCAAAGACAACAACCACCCGAGCCACTGCCTGTTCACCCCGCTATCATCCAGAAGGCGAGGTCAGTACAGGTGCATCAAAGCTGGGACCGAGAGACTGAAAAACAGCTTCTACCTCAAGGCCATCAGACTGTTAAACAGCCATCACTAA
The DNA here is from genome assembly GCA_030435695.1 of Brachymystax lenok tsinlingensis. NCBI lineage: Eukaryota > Metazoa > Chordata > Actinopteri > Salmoniformes > Salmonidae > Brachymystax > Brachymystax lenok. The sequence continues at coordinate 7,370,784 of CM059818.1, read as the reverse complement.
CATTGAGTGGCTGATGCCAACATACTGACTTAAATCTCTAGCCACTTTAAACATAGGAATTGGATGTAACAATGTATCACTAGCCACGTTAAACAATTTTGTATATAATGTTTACTTATACGACATACTTATATCAAATGTATACACTGTACTCTAAACCATCTACTGAATCTTGCCTATGCTGTTCGGCCATCGACCCAAATCTCTAGCCACTTTCATAATTATAATTGGATGAAATAATGTATCACTAGCCACTTTAAACAATGCCATTTACATAATGTTTACATATCCTACATTACTCATCTCATATATGTGTATATACTGTACTCCATACCATCTACTGCATCCTGCCTCACTCATCCATATATTTATATGTACATACTCGTATTCATTCCGTTACTCTTGTGTGTATAAGGTATTTGTTGTGAATTTGTTAGATTACTTGTTAGATACTACTGCATGGTCGGAACTAGAAGCACAAGCATTTCTCTACACTCGCATTAACATCTGCTAACCATGTGTATGTGACAAATACATTTTGATTTGATTTGATTTGAGGCTGTGTTTCAATTTGTCAATTTCAACAAGTTGTATTTTCTAACAACAATTTAAATTGAGGTGTGTTCCACCTCCTCATTAATTCACATATAAGTATCCCATTTCAGCGTTGCAAACAATTTATGTTTGATGCTTTACTGAGCCGGACAAACTTCCCTCTATGAGGAGAGCCCACGCACTTTACCAATGTTTCCTCAGATCAAGTATGCAGACATATGCGCAGTCTTGCACGATTTGGCAAATCTTCTGGCTGGTGCTCGCATTGCCTTCTTGTTTTCCTTACAAATAATAACTTTGGACTTGTGTGCGTTGCTATCAAAGTGCCTTACTTTCTGTATAGCGTGTTGTTGTTTCTACTGTAGCACATGTATGTCTATGGAGCATAATGTATTTATGGTTTTATTCACGTTTTCAAGTTTTGGTAACAAATAATGCATTCCGATTATTGCATATGTAGCCTGGCGAAAGTAAACCCAACACTGGACACAAACTAATTTGGGATTGTTTATTCTGTCAAAGCTTACATTTATAATAGGATAATGTAGAAGAGAAATCGCCGCAAGGTGAAGTCACCATAAAGTTAAGTCTAAGTCACAATCAAGTGAAATAAATATGTTAGTAAAGTGCATAACAATGTGAGTACAATACATACAAGGTGAAATACATAAATGGTAGTGGCTCTGCTTTCCATAGAAAAACACAAGAAAATGCAGAGACCACAATTGTCACAGTTAGAATGGACTTTCTAACATTTCAAATATCTGGGTACAAGATGTCCATAAACAAAATAATAATATGATATATGCATAATATGATATATTCCTCTACAAGACTAAGATAAAAAGTATTATTTACCCACCTAAAGTAATATTGGACCCACAATGGATTTCAACAGCTCTCCAGTGTAATTGCTTGCTCTCGCTCATGCACTGTGCATGCGCAATCCCATAATCACTTGCACACCTCATTTATGAATCTCTTAAAGGGGCAGTGCCGTCTAGTGGATATAAATGAATACAGCTATGCGCTTTTACCACCTGGCTACATTCTCCCCTGCTACAAAGTCAACGTCCTCTGTGACTTAGCACTATTTTCTACCTTCTCTTACAGCTTCTTTGAAGAATACAGCACCCAGCCTGGTTACAACCTGGGACAACACCTCTGAATGAAACTGCATTATTACAAGCTGATTTAGGAACATTATATGGGTTTGAGTGTACCCCAGCGTTTGCTCTGGTACTTCTGTGTGGAGCAGGAACAGTCACTGCAATCTCTGGTTCATTCACAGAATCATCTGCATGAAATGGCTCAGAAACATCTTGTTCCTCAGTAACATGTTCATCTTCCTCTCTACCGGAAAAATAGCTGTCACTATCAGCGTTACCCACAGGTTCTGTGTTTTCCTCTCTAGTTACCTTAGGATAGGAGACTTCCTCTAACACTACAAACTCAGGAGTAGAAAGCTCTGGCAAAGACTGAACAGGATGTCCTTACGTGTCCTTAGATGAACCCTATGAACCTTTTTTACAGGCCCACCCTTTAACGCCTCGACTACATGTGTAGTACCCTGTACCTCAATCACTCTGTACACATTAGGACCCCAATCATCCTGAATCTTGTTTCTACCCTTAGATCTGTGACGTAAGTAAACCAGCTGGCCTACATCAATGGGTAGACAGTACGCTTTGTGAAGATCAACTCTCTCTGCTACATTTTGTTCAGTGTACTTTCTTGCTCTTTCATGTGCCCTGTTCAAATGCTCCTGGTGAACAACCAACCAGTCTTGTTTCTTGTCAAGCACCTGCTCTTGACCTAACAAAGCATCAACAGGAAGGTGTGGATGGACCCCGAAAAGCACGTAGTATGGCGAGTACCCAGTTATGTAAGGGAAGTTATGTAATGTACTGTCCATTTGCAATATGTTTCAATGGACATTTACCATCACGAATTTGACATGCTCTAATATACTGCAGAAATGCTCAATTGACTGGCCCGTTGAACTCGGGTTGGCCGGGCAGTGATTCTGGTACCTCTCCATTGCTCGTTGTTGTTGATTTCTGTTGTTGATTTCTGCATGTGTTTGGTGATTAAACGTATTGCAAATGGACAAAAGTCAGCCATCAAGTCAGCGTCCATCAGTCAATAAGATATCATTCTGACACCAAACTGATACAAACTGACACCAAACCCAACTCGTTTAGAAGCCAACTGTCATATATTTCAGAGCAGGCCCAAAATTCACAGCGCCTTCTGTTTAACTAATTTAGCCCACAGACGTTTGGCATGGCCAGATCAGGACCTAACATAAGGACAACTCAGAGTATGCTATTCTGTTCTTCTGAAATATATTACAGTTCCTTCATATCATGCTTTTTAGACCTGTCTAAAATAAATAATGGCTTTATTGTGAAGGTGTAGGCTATAATACCTGGATTTATTAGACGTTTTAAAATGTAGATGTTCCAATTGTCTGCTTCAGTGGCTTGTAGGCCACTGACATGTGGAAGCCAGGAGATGCCAAATGTGTTTATTTTATTTATCGTCAATTACCGTGAGATCAACAGTTATTTGCTTGACAATCACCTGCTGACAAAATTTTGTGACCGCCACAGCCCTTGAAATAGGGAATCTGAAAGTCCATTGAAAGTCCTACTACTTACTTAAACTACATACAGTGTACTAATCGTACTACATATTATTTAGAAGGTACTGTTTAGTACAAATGTATACAGTAAGCAACTAATATCAAAATACTACTCATCCATACTGAGAAGAGGTCATCTATTATACAATCATGCTTGTGTACAAGCCCCCCCATTTGTTCAGTTTTGTAGAGTGCGTCCCCTATTCTGATTATCAGCTGATGTCAAAGACTATTATCTTCCTCAGTAGTGTGCAGTGAATTATACTAGATGGGTCATTCCATGAAATGAGCCCCTTTTGGATAGTGGAACTTGATGGGAACCAATTTTGATTTCACCTAATTTTAAGATTCTGTCAAGAAGAGCACATGTTCAACTTAATAAAAACATGTTTTCCCATCTCAAGAGGTTTTAAATGAAAACAGGTTGGTAACACTTTACATTAAGGTTCCATTTGTAAAGGGTTTATAAATGGTTTCTCATTACGTTAATAATGATGTTTTAATTATTTGTAAATGTATTATAAACCATGAATAAATGGGTTATAACAAATTGGTCAAAATAGTGTGATTGCCACTCAGTGCTTGCCAAATAGTGAGACACTATTTACCTCCTGCTATTAACCTTTTAATAATGCACTTACAAATGTGTATAATATTGAACCCGTATGTATCATCACGAAACCTTATTTTGAATAGTTGCACAGTTAAACAATAGTTATTTCTAACTTTTGAATGTGATGCATTGTTGCTAGGAACAGAATGTTTGGTTTTCAGGCCAATGGTCAACTCCCATGATGTGTCTTGCCCCACGTTTGAAACCCTGTAATGACGCATTGGTACATTTATTTCAGGAATGAAAGCTTCATCAAGATCTCAAGCCATATTATTGGTGAGGTTAGCTGGTTTCTGAAAAATTCCCCCAAATTTGTGAGATCTGCCGATCTGTGAAAAGCGTTTGAAATAAAGACAAACTGGAACGTACCCAGCATGTTGTGTTGACATGTGACAGTGCATCATGAATAATCATGTTGTACGTGGCTATGAGAAGTGTGCAAAGGCCAGACAGAAAAAAATTGCAAACAATACATTGTTCACAAGATAAAAATGTCAACAGAAGAGAGAGGGTCAATTTTCTATGCATTTTTTTAAAACTTTGAATACATAATTTCTGCTGGATAATTTAGTATGCTGCTCAGCTAGCTAAGTAGATAGCTAGCTAGCTAAAGTTTGCTAGCACCTCTGTCCTACCTAGCTAGCTAGCATTAGGTAAACCTAAAACATATTTTTGAATATAGACATTCTAGTCGATTAAACACAAGATAGTCCATGGCATGATATAGCTAACTAGCTAAGTAGATCACGTTTGCTGGCTGGCTAGCTAGATAGCTTCGCTAGCTGCCAGCTAGCTAGCTAACATCAACATACAATTTGTTTAGCTATATTTTTTGGATTAGCACGCTAGCTAGTTATCTAACCTTTGAATTGAGGTACAGTCTCCAGCTAGGTATCTGGTAAGTTAGCTAGTTAGCTAGCATCCTTTGTCAGCCCACGAACATGAGTGGTTCCAATTTTGAGACTAACTTACTAGCTAGCTAACTAGCTAGCTAAAAATGTTGATAACTAGCTAACCTCTTTAATCTGTGGTAGCTAGCAAGTAATGTTAAACTTTAGCTATTATTCTTATTATTAGCTAGCAGTGGATAACATAACTAGCTATGCCTGAATAGTAAAAATAATGATAATGATGATAGTAGAGTAAATTGTCATGAATTCCTCTTCTCTCCCACACATTCCCATAACGTCTCAGTCTCCAGAATGGGAACATGCTTAACAAGAAAGAAATGCCTGAAGCCACAGAAGGGCGGTATCCAGATTTTCATATCGTCATACTGTCCTTCTCTCATCCTGGGATTTAAAGTATTTCTTGCTTAGTACACATGGGAGTGCCCAAAAAAAACAGCAAAAGGCCACTGTGCAACTCTTACCAGAATGCTAACAAAATTAGCACAAGTAAAAGCGAATTTTCATGGAAGCTGTTAACTAAATATGCTAACAAAGCAGCAGTCCAGCTCATAAAGTTCTACATATATAGGTAGGAGCTACCAAATGTCATTTTTGGTGAGTTTGGACATTTACAAGAAAATGTGAACGAGAAACATTGTGCAAATGAACAGTGCTGGCTCTGGAACAGCGTGTGTACACACTGTGTCAGTGTGGAGTCTGGAGTTGCTAGGGCAATTGGCCTGCCTGCTCTGCTCTGAGAAGATGGGGGAGGAAAAGACAGGCCAAGAACAGAGAGCAAATGCAAGGAAATCAAAAGATAGAAGTGGCAGCTGTACAGATAACTCATCCAAAGGGCTTTGACTTCTCAAATACGGCAGAAAGCCAACACAATATGATACCCCGTCACCTTATTAATTCCGTCACTTACTTAGATAACTAGAACGTTAAACTTAGAATTCACTAATGGACATTCTATTAGCAGACAATGCTCTGACTGATGTGTAGCTTTTCTCCAGTACTTTTTCAATGTAGCCAGCTTACTTTTCTCCAGTAAAATGCCAGATTAACTTTAAGAAAAACATTATGTAGCCCTCATTATGTAGCCTTCTACATTCTTTAAACGATAAACAGAAATATGATGGCTATGCATGCATAGTTTTAGCAAAACATACCTCGCTTTTTCATTGTATGCTCATTTAGCCTATTTGTGTGGCTTCCAGCCAAATAGTGTTGCCCTTCTGTTGTCATCTGATAAAAATGAAGCTATTTTCTGCTGAAATTGTTGCAGCAATGCATTTTCTGTGAAGGAAAACTATAGTTGCACATCCTTGATCACTCCATTGAAGCTAAAAAAATAAGTTTACTTTCAATATAAAACACAACCCCTGTATATACACAGCTGGACTCACATGCTCCTGCTATCTCCAGTTGTGCTATTTTCAAACAAACACATGACTGTTGCACCTGTTCTGGGGAACTACGATAAGCTTCATAATGTAAAATAATGTGACAGGTTAAATGAAGAATGCAATCTGCTTAATCTTTTAACGTATTGCACCAGTTGACTGCAGTTATTTACTTAAAAAGTAGCTACAAATATTAAAATGTATAGAAAAACGTCAAAGAAATAGTTTCAATAGTATTGATTGTATTGAAAAACCAAACCCTGGCAATTTCTAAATACCCCGTTATACGGTATACACCAGTCTACCACCCAAGCCTAATTGGGTACTCATCACTACATTCATGAGAGAACATTCAAAACTTTGTTAACTTCTTAGGGAGCGGCAGCAGAGATGACGGTTTTGGAGAGTCTGGCGTGCCCAAAGTAAAATGCCTGCAACTCAATCCCAGACAATAGGATATGCACATAATTAGAACTATTGGATAGGAAACACTCTGAAGTGTTAACTTCTTAGGGAGCGGTTCCCGAGGTGACGGTTTTGGAGAGTCTGGCTTGCCCAAAGTAAAATGTCTCCCACTCAGGCCCAGAAAATAGGACATGCACATAATTAGTACTATTGGATAAGAAACACTCTGAAGTTTCTAAAAGTGTTAACATAATGTCTGTGAGTGTAACAGAACAGAAATAGCAGGCTAGATGTCAAAAGTCTATATATAAAGCCTAAGAGAGATTGGAGGAAGCAGGAAGAATAGGTACAGGAAATGGCCAAGGTAGCTCAGATGTCAACAAGTTTTCTTGTGCGCTAGTCTGGATGCGCGCACCACTTTATTTTACTTATATAACGTTTAGGGGACCATCCGAGTGAAATATTATCGCTAATATTCATAAAAGGATAGCTAAGGATGCATTATAACTGGTATTTGATTTGTTTAGAAAAAGTTTATAGGTATATTTGAACACGTTCTCTTCACGTTTCAATGGGCGATTCGACGTTGTATTTTCTGAACATAACGTGCCAACCAAACGGAGATTTATGGATATAACAAATTAACCATTGGATGTCTTCGTTGGACACTTGGGAAGCCCTCAGCAGAAGTTCTTCAAAAGGTAAGGGATTTGTTTTCGCTGTGAAATGGGTTTGTGTGAACCGCGCTGGTTTATGAATTTATGCTAATTGTAAAAAATTGTAGGTGCTATCCTCAAACAATCAAATGTAGTACTTTCGCCATAAAGTCTTTTTGAAATCTGACAACGTGTAAGGCCAAACCAGCAGAGGAAGCCATCACCTGAGTACTGACTGTGCTCCACTCCCCTTGGCTTCCTCTGCATCAATTTCCTGTTTGGTTTACTATTTAGCCTGTAACTATGCCTGGACTCTTTGCGAAGTATTGCCAGTTACCCTGCCTTACCGAGCGTTTTGATTGCCTGTTGAACTGATGTTTCTGTTAAGATCTCTTGCCTGCCTACTGACCTCTGTCTTTTGGATTATCCCTTTGTATGATGACAGATCTGACTGCTTCTCTGGTTTTGACCCTCTGCCTGCCTTATCGTATATGTTCAAGGAATCTGCCCTTAATAAACCTCCGCACATGGATTCTAACTCTGCCTCAGCGTATTCGTTACAGAATACTTCGCCTCCCATGAATCCAGCGGAACTTCCGAACATTCAAGCTGCATTCGCTTACCAAAGCAAAGTGTTGAAGGGTTACCAGGAACAACTAACCAAGCTTCAATCAGTCAACGAACATCTAACGAACTACATCCAATCACTTCCACCACCTACACCTAAAACGGTGAGCTTTGCCCTTCCGGATAAGTTTGATGGTAATGCCGAACAATGTAAGGTTTCGTTCGTCAAATTCAGCTTTACCTTAATCATCAAGGGGATAAATTTGAATCAGAAGAAAAGAAATGTGCTTTCTTAATGACGCTGCTAACGGGGAGAGCGATTGAATGGGCTGCAGCGGTATGGGACTCTGATTGACGGTTACGTTATTCAATGGATTATTTCATCCAACAACTTCGTGAGGTGTTTGAATACCCTGCCGGAAACCTGGACGTGTCCACACGAATCATGAACATTACACAAGGTGACCGCACTGCTGCGGATTATGCTATTGAATTTAGAACACTGGCGGCACAGAGTAGTTGGAATGATATAGCTTTAAAGGCCATGTTTCACCGTAGTCTCAGCGCTGAATTGCAAACCGAACTAGCATGTAAGGGAGAGGACTTCTCATTTTCTGAATTTGTCTATCTTGCCATTATGATTGATAACCTTATGAGTCAAGCTCCTAAACGCAAGATCAGCTGGGGTAATCTGAGCAATTCACCGATTCCAGTCACTATCAAGACACGCCCTCACGAGGAACCCATGCAACTCAACGTCTCCCGACTGTCTGAAGGGGAAAGAGAGAGGTCGGCAACTTCACCTATGCTATTATTGCGGAGAGGCAGGCCATCGCAGTCTAGGATGCCCACACAAGTCCCAAACCATACCCAAGGTAAAAATTGAACATTTCGCTTTACTCAGCAATAAATAATTTACCGTACCTATTACTCTAAGGACTGACACATTGTCTTGTGAATTAACAGCGATGATTGATTCTGGTGCCGCTCTGAATCTGATCAATAAGGACCTCGTCACCAAGTATAACATTCCCATTCAACCCTGCACACCACCTATCAAAATCAAGGCCATCAATGACACCCTCATTGGAGAGGGGATCACCCATCAAACCAAAACTCTCACACTCAATGTCGGAGTTCTGCATCAGGAATCCATCTCCCTATACATCGTTGACTCCCAGAAACTCGAGATCATTCTGGGACATCCCTGGCTCTCCATCCACGACCCTGACATTTCCTGGTATCACGGTGAGCTAATTCATTGGTCATCGTTTTGCTTTGATCATTGCTTCCCCACTAAACCTCATCCATGTCACACAACTAGGATTGAAAGTCCAGACACCCTCGAGACTGTGAAAATTCCCCCTTATTACTCTCATCTGTCTGAAGTGTTTAGTAAAACAAAGGCCACTCAGCTACCACCCCACTGACCTTGGGACTGTACTATTGATCTGCTTTCCAATGCCATGCCACCCAAGGGGAAAGTTTACCCTCTCTCCCGACCTGAAAGTCAAGCTATGGAGGAGTATATTGCAGAGGCCCTAAAATCCGGTTTTATTCGTCCCTCTACATCTCCTGCAGCTGCAGGATTCTTCTTTGTAGAGAAGAAGGATGGAGGATTAAGGCCCTGCATCGATTACAGGGGACTAAATAATGTGACGGTGAAATTCCGTTATCCACTCCCTCTAGTACCCTCGGCCCTTGAGCAGCTACGGGAAGCTATCATTTACACTAAACTGGATTTAAGAAGTGCCTACAATCTAATCCGGATAAAGGATTCTCATCTACTCCAGGTCTGAGGCAGAACATATCGACCATGTGAAAATAGTCCTATCTCGATTACTCAAGAATCAACTCTATGTCAAGGCAGAAAAGTGCGAATTCCATGTGAAGCAAGCCTCGTTCCTAGGCTAACGTATCAGTCACCATGGAGTAAAGATGGAGGAAGTGAAGGTTCAAGCCGTAACGGAATGGCCCCAACCGACTATGGTCAAAGAACTACAAAGATTCCTAGGCTTTGCTAATTTCTACAGGCGTTTCATCCGCAACTACAGCTCTGTAGCATCCCCTCTAACATATCTTCTAAAGGGTAAACCCACCAGGCTTGGATGGACTAAGGAAGCCACCAACGCTTTCATCGATCTGAAAGAAAGATTCACGTCTGCCCCTATTCTGAAGCACCCAGACCCCGGTCTACCCTTTATAGTAGAGGTGGATGCCTCCGACTGTGGAATCGGGGCAGTGCTATCACAGCGAACCGGTCAACCAGGTAAACTCCATCCATGTGCGTTCTTCTCAAGGAAACTAACTGCCGCGGAACGTAACTATGATGTTGTCACGTCCAGGCCTGAGAAGACAGGCTGGCGTGTTTTGTTTTGGTGTAGGTTTTTTTTCTGTTCTAAGTTCTCTATTTCTATGTTGGGGTAATGGTTCCCAATTAGAGGCAGCTGAGTGTCGTTACCTCTAATTGGGAACCATATATATGTTTGTAGTTTGCACTAGGGGTTTGTGGGTTATTGTTTGAGCATAGCTTGTTGTATGTTTAGTTGTGTTCAGCTTCACGATCTTCGTTACGTTCATTTTGTTGTTTTTGCCCAGATACGTGAATAATAAAACATGTATACTGGATACCTCGCTGCGCCTTGGTCTGTCCCTTCCGGAGATCGTGACAGAATAACCCACCATGAAAAGACCAAGCAGCGAGAGACCCGGGAGTTCAGGACTTGGGAGGAGGAATTGCTTAAAGGGGGACCCTGGGCTCAGCCTGGAGAATATCGCCGTCCAAGAGAAGAGCTGGAAGCAGCGATAGCGGAGCGGGTGAGTGTGCAGCCTGGAAGAGTGGTGCCGGCTCAGCGCTCCTGGTCTCCGGTGCGCCTCCTTGAACCAGGATATCCTGCACCGGTTCTGCGTGCAGTGTCTCCGGTGCGTGTCCAGAGCCTGTTGCGTGAGATTTCAGCTCCACTCATCTGCCAGGGGAGGGTGAGTGTGCTACCTGGAAGAGTGGTGCCGGCTCTGCGCGCTAGGTCTCCAGTACACCTTCTGGGACCGAGATATCCTGCACCGGTTCTGCGTGTGGGGTCTCCGGTTCGCATCCACAGCCCAGTATGTCCTGTTCCAGCTCCGCGCATCAGGTCCCCTGTAGGCTTAGATAGCCCAGTACGTCCAGTCCCTGCTCCGCGCACCAGGCCCCCTGTGCGCTTAGAGAGTCCAGCACGTCCTGTTCCGGCTCCGCACACCAGGCCCCCTGTGCGCTTAGAGAGTCCAGCACGTCCTGTTCGGCTCGCGCACCAGGCCCCTGTGCGCCAGAGAGTCCAGCACGCCCCAGCCTGTTCGGCTCCGGCGCACCAGGCCCCCTGTGCGCTTAGAGAGTCCAGCACGCCCTGTTCCTGTTCCACACTCCAGGATCCCTGTGCCCGTCGTGGACCCAGCACGTCCTGTCCCTGCTCCACGCTCCAGGATCCCTGTGCCCGTCGTGGACCCAGCACGTCCAGTCCCTGCTCCACGCTCCAGGATCCCTGTGCCCGTCGTGGACCCAGCACGTCCTGTCCCTGCTCCACGCTCCAGGATCCCTGGGCCCGTCGTGGACCCAGCACGTCCTGTCCCTGCTCCACGTTCCAGGATTCCTGTGCCCGTCGTGGATCCAGCACGGCCCGTTCCTGCTCCCTGCATCAGAGTCCCAGTTCATGTCATGAGTCCAGTACGGCCCGTTCCGGCTCCCCACACCAGAGTGCCAGTGCGCATCATGAGCCCAGTACGGCCGGCTCCTGCTCCTCGCACCAGAGTCCTAGTGAGCATCGTGAGCCCAGTACGGCCGGTTCCTGCTCCTCGCACCAGAGTCCCAGTGCGCTTCGGGAGTCCAGTAAGGCCGGTTCCTGCTCCCCGCACCAGAGTTCCAGTGCTCGTCATGAGCCCATCACGGCCGGTTCCTGCTCGTCGCACCAGAGTTCTGGCTAATAGCCCAGGGCCTCCGGTGCGGGACATCAAGCCAGCATGGCCGGCACCGGAGCCGCCACCTAGGACAAAAAGACCCACCCGAAGACCCCCTCATGGACTTTTGGCGCGGTCGGAGTCCACGCCTTTGGGGGGGGTACTGTCACGTCCAGGCCTGAGAAGACAGGCTGGCGTGTTTTGTTTTGGTGTAGGGTTTTTTCTGTTCTAGGTTCTCTATTTCTATGTTAGGGTAATGGTTCCCACCAGAGGCAGCTGAGTGTCGTTACCTCTAATTGGGAACCATGTATATGTTTGTAGTTTGCACTAGGGGTTTGTGGGTTATTGTTTGAGCGTAGCTTGTTGTATGTTTAGTTGTGTTCAGCTTCACGATCTTCGTTACGTTCATTTTGTTGTTTTTGCCCAGTTACGTGAATAATAAAACATGTATACTGGATACCTCGCTGCGCCTTGGTCTGTCCCTTCCGGAGATCGTGACAGATGTGGGGAACAAGGAGCTACTATCTATGAAAGCAGCCATTGAGGAGTGGTGACACTGGTTAGAGGGAGCTGTACATCCTTTCCAAATCATCACAGACCACAAAAATGTGGAATATATTCAAAATGCTAAACGCCTTAACCAACGTCAAGCCCGTTGGGCTCTCTTCTTCACGCAGTTCCAATTTACAGTGACCTATCGTCCCGGCAGTAAGAACTGTAAAGCCAATCCCCTCTCCAGACGTTATGACTTACCCACCGAACACTTCTCATCAGAATCTATCCTTCCATGCTCTGTTATCCTCGCCCCTGTATCCTGGGATATCATGGAAGAGCTACAACAAGAACAGGAACGTGAACCCCCACCAGCTCATTGCCCCCCTGATAAACAGTACGTACCCCTAGGTCTACGCCAACGAATCATGCAATGGATCCACACCTCCATTAGTGCAGGCCATCCCGGCATTTCTCGCACGTTACATCTCCTACAGAATTCGTTTTGGTGGCCTGCAATGGCTAAAGAGGTCGCTGCTTATGTCAAGTCTTGTCCCGTCTGTGCACAATCCAAAACACCTAAAGAATTACCCTCTGGTCTCCTGAAACCACTACCCATCCCACAACGACCATGGTCCCACCTATCCATAGACTTTGTCACAGATCTACCCCCCTCAGACAATTACACCACTATACTAGTTATTATTGACCGTTTCTCCAAGTCTTGTCGTTTAATTCCATTAAAGGGACTACCTACTGCCATGGAAACTGCCCAAGCCCTGTTCCACCATGTCTTCCGAGTATATGGTCTCCCAGAGGATATCGTCAGCGATCGGGGAAAACAATTCACCTCTCAAGTATGGAGAGCTTTCTGCAAACAGTTGGATATAAATGTTAGTCTTACGTCAGGATATCATCCACAAGCTAACGGCCAAGTTGCACGCCTTAACCAGGAAATCGGCAGATATCTACGGTCCTACTGCAGTCGAGAGCAACATCGATGGTCCGAGTTTCTACCATGGGCTGAATATGCTCAGAACTCTCTCACGCACACCTCCACAGGCCTGACCCCCCCTTTCAGTGCGTCCTGGGGTTCCAGCCTCCCTTGTTCCCGTGGTCGGGCGAACCTTCCTCAGTCCCAGCGGTGGATGACTGGATTAGATGTGGCGAGAGGGTGTGGGAAAGTGCGCACGTCCGTCTCCAGCGGGCCGTGAGAACACAGGAGTTCCAGGCCAACAGACGACGTCGCCCACATACTCCCTACCAACCAGGACAACGGGCCTGGCTCTCAACCAAGGACATCAAGCTCAGACTACCAAGCAGGAAGCTCAGCCGAAGGTATGTTGGCCCTTTTAAGATTCTCAAAATAATTAATGAGGTCACTTACCGATTGGAGCTTCCTGCTAACTACCGTATCTCTCCCTCCTTCCATGTATCCCTACTCAAAACCGGTCCATCCGCACACTGACCCTAACCATGAGACACCAGAACCACTGAACTTTGAGGGAACTTCTGCTTATCAGGTAAATGAGTTAAGACGAAGAGGGGGTCGGCTCCAATATCTGGTGGATTGGGAGGGTTATGGACCGGAGGAGAGATCATGGGTCGCTGCCCAGGACATTTTGGACCCATCTCTCATCGAGGACTTTCATAGAGCCAGACCTGATCGACCAGCACCACGACCACGGGGGACGCCCATGTCGAGCTCCAGGACTCGCTCTTAGAGAGGGGGGTTCTGTAAGGCCAAACCAGCAGAGGGAGCCATCACCTGAGTACTGACTGTGCTCCACTCCCCTTGGCTTCCTCTGCATCAATTTCCTGTTTGGTTTACTATTTAGCCTGTAACTATGCCTGGACTCTTTGCGAAGTATTGCCAGTTACCCTGCCTTACCGAGCGTTTTGATTGCCTGTTGGACTGATGTTTCTGTTAAGATCTCTTGCCTGCCTACTGACCTCTGCCTTTTGGATTATCCCTTTGTATGACGACAGATTTGACTGCTACTCTGGTTTTGACCCTCTGCCTGCCTTATCGTATATGTTCAAGGAATCTGCCCTTAATAAACCTCCGCACATGGATTCTAACTCTGCCTCAGCGTATTCGTTACACAACGCTGTGATATTGCCAAGAAGCAGAGCTTTTGATGACTATACAACACTTGTATATTGATGAATGTTTAATAATTCAACTTTTGGATTTTGAATTTGGCGCCTTACATTTCACCGGGTAGTGTTGGGAGTAGCGCTAGCGCCCCACCGAGTAGCGCTAGCGCCACACCACTCTGTAAGTAGTTAAACATGTTAAGTCAATGAATGGACCAAAACATTCAATGTTGTGAGAGGATACCTCCTCCACAGAGTGTTCACCAAACTTGGACTATCACAAAGAAGTGATAAGTGTGCTAACCTGGTAAGGGGCAATGATGATTGAATAATGTCCTGGATTTAAATCTGAAAACAAAAATCAACCTCTTCTGTTCCTGGGACAGCGCAACAATGCATCACACCCAAAAGTGAGAAATTAACTATTGTTCAACTGTGCAACTATTGAAAATAAATTAAATTGTATTTGTCACATGTGCACAATACAACAGGTACCGTGAAATGCTTACTTACAACGGGGGCACAGATTAGTTGAGGTAATTTGCAGATGTAGGTAGGGGTGAAGTGACTATCCACAGATAATTAACAGTGATTAGCAGCAGTGTAAAGACAAAGGGGGGGGGTCAATGCAAATTGTCCGGGTGGCCATTTGATTAATTGTTCATTGTTTTATTAAAGTCTTACAGCTTCGGGGTAGAAGCTGTTAAGGAGCCATGTGGTAGCAGAGAGAACAGTTTATGACCTGCGTGACTGGAGTCTTTGACAATTTTTTTGTGGTCTTCCTCTGACACCGCCTAGTATATAGATCCGGGATGGCAGGAAACTTGGCCCCAATGATGTACTGGGCTGTATGCACTACCCTCTGGAATGCCCTACGGTAGGATGCCGAGCAGTTGCCATACCAGGCAGAGATGCAACCGGTCAGGATACTCTCGTTGGTACAGCTGTAGAACTTTTTGAGGATCAGGGGACCCATGCCAAATCTTTTCAGTCTCCTGAGGGGGAAAATGAATTGTCGTGCCCGTTTCACAACTTTCTTGGTGTGTTTGTAGCATGATAGTTTGTTGGTGATGTGGACACCAAGGAACTTGAAACTCTAGACCCGCTCCACTACAGCCCCGTCGATGTGAATGGGAGTGTGTTCGGCCCTCCTTTTCCTGTAGATCATCTCTTTTGTCTTGCTCATGTTGAGGGAGAGGTTGTTGTCCTTGCACCACACTGACAGGTCTCTGACCTCCTCACTATAGGCTGTCTCATCATTGAAGGTGATCACGCCTACCACCGTTGTTTCGTTAGGCAAACTTAATGATGGTGCTGGAGTTGACCTTGGCCACGCAGTTGTGGGTGAACAGGGAGAACAGGAGAGGACTAATAACACACCCCTGATGGGCCCCCGTGTTGAGGATCAGCGTGGCAGATGTGGTGTTGCCTACCCTTACTACCTGGGGGCGGCCCGTCAGGAAGTCCAGGATCCAGTAGTAGAGGGAGGTGTTAAGTCCGAGGGTCCTTTGCTTAGTGATGAGCTTTGAGGGCACTATGTTGTTGAACGCTGAGCTGTAGTCAATGAACAGCAATCTCACATAGGTGATCCTTTTGTTCCGGTTGGACAGGGCAGTGTGGAGTGCGAATGAGATTGCATCATCTGTGGATCTGTTGGGGCGGTATGCGAATTGGAGTGGGTCGATAGTTTCTGGGATGATGGTGTTGATGTGAGCCATGACCCGCTTTTCAAAGCACTTCATGGCTACCGACGTGAGTGCTACGGGGCGGTAGTCATTTAGGCAGGTTACCTTCGATTTCCTGGGCACAAGGACTATGGTGGTCTTGAAACATGTAATTATTGCAGACTTGGTCAGGGAGAGTTTGAAAATGTCAGTAAAGACACTTGCCAGTTGGTCTGCGCATGCTTTGAGTACATGTCCTGGCTATCCGTCTGGCCCGCGGCCTTGTGAATGTTGACCTGTTTAACTACTTAGGGAGTGGTGGGGCGCTAGCTAGTTCGTTTCTTAGGGAGCGGCTCCCGAGGTGACGGTTTTGGAGAGTCTGGCGTGCCCAAAGTAAAAGGCCTGCTACTCAGGCCCAGAAACGAACTAGCTAGCGCCCCACCACTCCCTAAGTAGTTAAACAGGTCAACATTCGTTGGACACTTGGGAAGACCTCAGCAGAAGTTCTTCAACAGGTAATTGATTTGTTTTCGCTGTGAAATGTGTTATGTGTGAACCGTGATGGCATATGAATTCATGCTAATGGAAAAATATGTGGGGTGCTATCCTCAAACAATCAAATGTGGTGCTTTCGCCGTAAAGCCTTTTTGAAATCTGACAATGCTGTGATATTGCCAAGAAGCAGAGCTTTTGATGACTATGAAACACTTGTATATTGGTGCATGTTTAATAATTCAACTTTTGGATTTTGAATTTGGCGCCTTGCATTTCACCAGGTAGTGTCGGGAGTGAGGCGCTAGCGCACCACCTATCTCTAAGAAGTTAACTCGTCTGCTGGCTCACATCACTGGGCAGCTCACAGCTGGGTTTCCCTATGTAGTCCGTAATATTTTGCAAGCCCTACCATGTCCGATGAGCGTGAGAGCCGGTGTAGTAGGATTCAATCTTTGTCCTTCCTGTATTGACGCTTTGCCTGTTTGATGGTTCTTCTGAGGGCCTAGCGGGATTTCTTATATGCGTCCAGATTATTGTCCCACTCCTTGAAAGCGGCAGCTCTAGCCTTTAGCTCAATGCGGATGTTGCCTGTAATCCATGGCTTCTGGTTGGGATATGTACGTACGGTCACTCTGACGACGATGTCGTCAATGTACTTACTGATGAAGCCGGGGACAGAGGTGGTATACTCCTCAATGCCATTGGATGAATACCGAAGCATATTCCAATCTGTGTTAGCAAAACAGTCCTGTAGTGTAGCTGCTTTAGTTTTTTCTTGTAAGCAGAAATCAGGAGTAGGGCTGTTGCTGTGACTGTATTACCGCCACACTGGCGGTCATGAGTCATGAAGGCAGTCAAATTCCACGTGACCATTTAGTCACGATAATTGAGTTTCTCCAAGTTCTGATGCTGCTGATAGCATACCAAACTGCATGGGACTCAGCACGCAATTGTCCCTCTTGTAACTCTGGCATCAATGCAAATGTAATCGAAATCTAATCAAACACTTCATGAGAGCCCATGAGCTCATGTTGCGCAACATTTATATAGGCTATGCAATTGCAAGAGAAAACAAAGTGATGGCCTCTATTAAAAGAGTAGGATTCCATCAGCTTTCTATAGACTAGGCCTACAATATTTTTTTCTAAACTTTCCTAATATTAATATTAATCACATTGTTTATCTTTACAACAGGAGTATAGCCTACCTGGCTGGCATAAAAATGAACCACAGGAAAAGCGTCCTCCATTCGCCATTTAAGAGACAGGTGCATGGTCAAACTGGTCAATTCTAAATCAAAATATATTTCACACATGTATTATTTAGTATATGTAAAGACAAGATTAAATCAAGACTAGTCTGATGGGTGACAATATTAGCCTGTCACTTGTGAATTATATATTATCTCTTGTGAATGACGCATAAGAAACAGACTTTTTTAATGCAACTTTTTTTAATCATAGTCACACACCTCATGTGGACTAGCCCATAGGCCTATATGTTTTGATACGGTTTGTATCACAACTAAAGTGGCCAAATAACTGAATTAACTTCTTAGGGAGCGGTGGCGCGCTAGCGCCCCACTCCCGACACTACCTGGTGAAATGCAAGGCACCAAATTCAAAATCCAAAAGTTGAATTATTAAACATGCATCAATATACAAGTGTTTCATAGACATCAAAAGCTCTGCTTCTTGGCAATATCACAGCGTTGTCAGATTTCAAAAAGGCTTTATGGCGAAAGCACCACATTTGATTGTTTGAGGATAGCACCCCACATATTTTTCCATTAGCATGAATTAATATGCCATCACGGTTCACACATACCACATTTCACAGCGAAAACAAATCAATTACCTTTTGAAGAACTTCTGCTGAGGGCTTCCCAAGTGTCCAACGAAGACAATCCATGGTTCTTTTGTTAGAAAAAGTCATGTATTATATCCATAAATCTCCGTTTGGTTGGCGCGTTATAATCAGAAAATAGAGCATCGACTCCTCCATTGAAACGTGAAGAGAACTCGTTCAACTTATACCTATAAACTTGTCCAAGAACAATCAAACATAATTTTAAATGTATCCTTAGGAACACTTTTATGTATAAATAGTATAATATTTCAACCGGAATATAAACTGGGCGATAAGAAAGAAAAAACCACAGAGCGTGCCAGCCTTGAACGCGTGTTTTACTCTATTGACATCTGCGTGGACACTTCCTTATTCGTCTTCTTCTCTGCTCTAAAAGCATCTAAAAAGAATCAGAACACTTTCTCGAGACTGTTGAAATCCAGAGGAAGCGATAGGTACTGCATTCATATGCCCTTATATGGGAATTTTCATAAGGGAGGGGTTCTAAATGAGGCAATCTGTCAAAATCACTTTTTCCAGGACAGAAATCCCTCGGGGTTTTGCCTTCAAGTTTGGGGAAGATCATTTTCACCATAAAAATGCACCTTTGTAATAAAATAATTTCATGCATAATCGCATTTACGGTCACTTTTGATAATGGTGTTTTCCCGCTAATGGAACATTCACATTTATAGCCTACTGCCATGTGCACATTGCTGCGCTTATAATGTGAAAAAAAAGCCTAAAAGTTTATCAACATTTTAAGCTAAACGTCATGCCACAGCATCTCAATCGGGTTGAGGTCAGGACTCTGGGACTGGGCCACTCCAGAAGGGGTATTTTCTTCTGTTGAAGCCATTCTGTTGTTGATTTACTTCTGTGTTTTGTGTCGTTGTCCTGTTGCATCACTCAACTTCTGTTGAGCTTTATTTGGCAGACAGATTGAGGCAGCAAACCATGATGCTCCCGCCACCATACTTTACAGTTGGGATGAGGTTTTGATGTTGGTGTGCTGTGCCTTTTTTTCTCCACACATAGTGTTGTGTGTTCCTTCCAAACAACTCAACTGTAGTTTCATCTGTCCACAGAATATTTTTTCAGTAGCGCTGTGGAACATCCAGGTGCACTTTTGCAAACATCAGACGTGCAGCAATGTTTTTTTTGGACAGGCATCCTGATCTGTGCCCCCTGTATTTCTTTCTTTTCTTTATGCGAATCACAGGAATTTGGGTCTTGTCCGGGAGAAACATTATATCCTTCGCGTCAGTCTCATTAAAGAAAAAGTCTTCGTCCAGTTCGAGTTGAGTCATCGCTGTTCTTATATCCAGAAGCTCTATTCGGTCATAAGAGACGGTAGCATCAACATTATGTACAAAATAAGTTACAAACAATGCGAAAAAACACACAAAATAGAAGAATTGGTTAGGAGCCCATAAAACGGCAGCATCCCCTCTGGCGCCATTCTTCATAAGGGTTCATCTTATTACCATTTGTAAGGGAATTTGTAAGTTAATTTATGAATGGTTAATAACTGGAGGTAAAAATTGGCTCATTATTTGGCAAACACTGACCAGTTATTGGACTATTTTGACCAATGCGATATATCCGTTTATTAAATGGTTTATAATGCATTTACAAATTAGTAAATAACCGTTAATAACGTAGTAATAACCCCTTTATAAACCCTTTACAAAATGAACTTCATTGTAAGGTGTTACCAAAGTGGGTAAATGTCTATAGTAAGTGCCTATTAAGTGCCAAATAAATTAACAAGGTTGACCATAACAGGGTTGACGATTTCATCTTAAATCAGCCATGAATCCCTTTGTGACGGGAATGGAAGCTTGTTGTGTGCAACAGGAAGCGGTAATTTAATGCAAGCTTCACCAAAATAAATATATTGTTAAAACATTTCTAGTCTGACTATCTATCTGTGGGTAACTGGGTTGACGTGTTTTGCTCGACCCACTCAGTTTTCCACTACAAAACACCAGAAATAACCAAAAAGAGATGATCCAGCTCATCTGCGATTACACTATGATTTTAATATTATTTAAACATTATTTAAAAGGCAATAGTGTCACCATGTTAATACGAGAGTTCAACAAAATAACAAGGGCTTTACTTTGACGGTGGAAACTTGGAGACATTTTGGGGCTTACCCTCATACTACCGACTGTGGTCATTTTTGAAGTTGGTTTATTCATTTCTTCAAAATGTCAATTAACTTCTTAACAAATCTTAATAGTTGTTTAGGGTTTCTGTATCAATATGGACTTTTTGAATTTTCAAGTCCTTTGGGATAATTTTTACCCCAACCAAAAACACCTAATTCCACCAATAGTAATTTGATACATATGACCTTTATTTGAAGGTAAGTTTCTCTGGAGACATAATCCCAAGTTATCCATATCACCAGCAAGTGGGAGGGAGGGGTGTGGCGGAAGAATCAGAATTAGTTGGGTAACATAGATAATTAAGATGTCTTATCTGCATAATATATTTATATGATATACTTGTTATTAGAATGTATCCCTTCGGACTCTGGTGTAGGCAGTTGCACTTCTTCCCTCAGCTAGGGCTCAGTCACCTGGGGCCCAGAGAGGGGAGAGGTCAGGCTTGTCTTTCACATGTCCCTGGTGCTATGCAGAATATCAGAAAGGGAAGAGGACAGGAGGGAACATTGTCTTCATATGTGAATATGTCTTTACCTATTCTTAAACCATGTGAAGGGATGGCATGATTAATGGGGAACCAATTACTTGTCTCCACAATGTCTGTGCGCCAGTCACTCCCTCCTTTGGCATTGGGGGATGTGTGTGATAGTGTCTGGAACCATTGTATGTCATCTCTGATGTTGCACTTATCCTGGGATAGTGTATGACCTAAAGGCTCACTCCCCTCAGTGAGCTTGTCCAGGTGTGCGGTCAAGAGGGGGTTTTACTTGAGATGGGAGTATCTGGAGTTCACAATTGATTTATGCCATTGGATGAGTTGGTGTTTTTGTGCTATGAAGTACCAGGAACGAGATCAGAACCTCGTCTTAGGGGCCAAACTGAACGATAATTTATAGAGAATGCTATCTGGCTAAGGGATACTCCTTTCTCATTTAAAAAGTCTCACCTTGTGACCCGTTCCAAACATCTGAGGTTTGTTATGTAGACTAGGGGGTGGATCTTTGCTATAAAAGATCTCAGTAGCCTTTGTTTTGTGGCTCTCAACGAATCATCAGAGAGAGTGATTCATTGACCAGCCATCGCTATTGCAGTTTAAGTATAACTCTGACTTGTGTAATAAGTTTGTCTCTCCTCATTTGATAACTACTTTTGGAGAAGCGGCGCGCTAGCTCCAAACACTACCCGGTGAAATGTAAGGCTCCAAATTCAAAATCCCAAAGTTTAATTATTAAACATTCATCAATATACAAGTGTTTCATAGTCATCAAAAGTTCTGATTCTTGGCAATATCACAGCGCCTCTCATATTTTCCACATTACCATAAATTCATATCCAGCGCTGGTCACACAAAACCCATATCACAGCTCAAATAAATCCCTTACCTTTTGAAGAACTTCTGCTGAGGGCTTCCCAAGTGTCCAACGAAGACATCCAATGGTTCTTTTGTTAGAAAAAGTCATTTATTATATCCATAAATCTCAGTTTGGTTGGCGTGTTATGATCAGAAAATCCACCGTCGAGTCGCCCATTGAACTGTGAAGAGAACACGTTCAAATTATACCTATGCACTTTCTCCAAACAAATCAAACATCATTTTTTATGTATTCTTAGGTGTCCTTTTATGTA
Source organism: Brachymystax lenok tsinlingensis (assembly GCA_030435695.1). Classification (NCBI taxonomy): domain Eukaryota; kingdom Metazoa; phylum Chordata; class Actinopteri; order Salmoniformes; family Salmonidae; genus Brachymystax; species Brachymystax lenok. The sequence continues at coordinate 7,348,716 of CM059818.1, read as the reverse complement.
TATTTACTGTAATATTTCAACCGGACAATAACGTGAACGATAGGAAAGAAAAAAAAATATTGCGCCCGTGAAACGTTGTTGACAAATGTGGTCCCTTCACTACTTCCTCTTGCTATCTGTTCTGCTTAGTGCTAGAGCCTCCAAACACTGTATAAAGACTGTTGACATCTAGTGGAAGCCATAGGTACTGCAGTCTCAGTCCTAGATAACATAGAAGTCAATAGGCAGCCTGGAGAAAAAGGTCATGTACAAAAAAAACTGCAAATCCGGATGGATTTTCCTCGGGTTTTGGCCTGCTATATCAGTTCTGTTATACTCACATACATTATTTTAACACTTTTAGAAACTTCAGAGTGTTTCCTATCCAATAGTACTAATTATGTGCATATCCTATTGTCTGGGCCTGAGTGGCAGGCATTTTACTTTGGGCATGCCAGACTCTCCAAAACCGTCACCCCTGCTGCCGCTCCCTAAGAAGTTAATGCTAAACCACAGTGGCCTTTGGTGTCCGCAGAGCAGGAGAGAGGAGAGAAGAACATTTTGTAAAGCTTATTGAAGCCATACTGATAATGTGATAATATCATAATCAGGGCAAACAATTTGAACATGCTAATCTTGGAAATAATCATGCTTACAACATACTAGTGCTGTTGTATTATCAAGCCATTCCCCTTAGTGCACTGATAGTTAGAAAATACCCACTGCCCTCATCTAAAGTCATTGTATACCCTGTTAAAAGGTTTCCCATGGAGCGTGTAATCCTGAAGGATTATGAACAAAATTCAGAATCCTTTCCCCAGTATTCAAGTTTTATTGTCACGTGCACCAGTAGAGTGAAATGCCTTTCTTATCATAATAAGGAATCGAGTTGAACTTTCCTCAACATTGTGGAAGTCTTATAAACAGCTACAGGAAACATTTGGTGGAGGTTGTTGCTGCTAAAAGGAGGATTCTAGTTAGTTATTGTTTTATACGTTTTTCAGCCTGCACTATGAATGATTACTCAAGGTCTTCAATAAAATCAAAATGAAAAGTACAACTGTTAGTTTAGTCAGATTGTGTTTGTCTATTATTGTGACTTAGATGAAGATCAGACCACATGTTTTAAGTAATCAATGCAGAAATCCAGGTAATTCCAAAGGGTTCACAAACGTTTTCTTGCAACTCTAAGATAAACAGTCACAGCAGCTTTTATGTGAGTGGGTGTGCGGGTGTGTAGTCAGTATAAACGTATGTGCATATTATGTGTGAGTGAGCAAATTATGGAGTGAGTGTTTGCTTGTGTTGTGTGTGAGTGTGTTGGGCCTTTTGAGTGAGCATGGATACAGTGCAAATATTGAAATAAAAGGGCAATAAAGATACAAGGTAAACTCAGATAGCCCTTGTAGCTATTTTGTTAGCTATTATCAGTCATTTAGCTTTGGGATATAAGCCTTTCAAGAGCCCGTTGGTGTCAGACTTGATGCACCAGTACCTCTTGCCGTGCGGCATTAGAGAAAATAGTCTATGGCTTGGGTGGTTGGAGTCTTTGATGATTTCCAGGCCATCTTTTCACACTGCCTGATGTAGAGGTCCTGGATGGCAGGGTGCTCAGCCCCAGTGATGCACTTGGCTATCCACACAACCCTCTGTAGTGCCATGTGATCCAGGGCGGTTCTATTGCCATACTAAGCAGTGATGTAGACAGTCAATATGCTCTCAATGATACAGCTGTAGAATCTGTTGATGATTTGACTGCCCATGCCAAACGTTTTCTACCTCCTGGGGGGGAAGAGGCACTGTCACGCCTTCTTCAAGACTGTGCGTGTGTTGGACCATTTTAAGTCTTTAGTGATTTGGCGGACTATCTGTAGGTCATCTTATTATCAAGTGACTGTACATTAGCCTGTAGAATGGAGGGAAGAGCTGGCCGGTTTTCCCTTTGCCTTAATCTCACCAGGATCCCCCCTCTCTTGCCTCTGTAATGCCAGCGTTTCCTCTTGGCTAGCCCAAAAACTGTGTTGGACTTACAGAGACCGCCCAGGGCAGATGAGTCAAAGTAGAAGGCGGAATTGGGGTAAGTAACTGCCGATCAGATGCTCAAGAGTTCTTATCGGTTATGAGAAATAATAACAGATACATTTTGTGAAAATATAATAAAAATAAACAACAAAGTAATCACAAAATAGCGAAGTCAGAGCTTGTGGCCATCCAGCCTTCGTTGCTCGTGTCCTGCATGACTTTGCTCCCTGTGACACTCCCCTCTGGCTTACTGGGTCTACAGCCTATTAACTAAAGACAAAGGCAGGCGGAGGGAGAAGTGTCGAACAACAGCAGGCGGAGGGAGAAGTGTGGAACAAGAACAGCTTATCAATTATTTACCACTGATGGGCATTTACCGAGTGCATAGCTTCATGTGGCTGGAGAGAGCAATGTGTTATTTCTACGTTACAAACAACTCTGATAGTAGTCAGGGTCATCAGAATAATAAATCCCATAGACGTCATGACTGACTAATTCCATTATGAACCCAACTACTAGGATGACTTCTCAGTTGCTGTTAGTACAAAACAGGGCCCGGTTTCCCAATAGCGATGGAACTTAGGCTTACGAGTGTTCGAATGATGCATCTTTCCTACAACGGCCGAAGATGTAACATACATTTCCCAAAACACCACGCAGATAAAATGTTCACTAATTGCGTCGATGAGGCATGTGTCGATAATGATAGAATCAAGATTAAGACAGCGCTGCTCTCGGATCAACATTCTACAAATCTTACCTTAACATTATTCCACATTACTGACGATGGATTAGCTCCTATGAGATAGTATCATATCTACAAATATGGCAAAAAAAAAAAGACAGATAAACATCATGATATTGTGTTTATCTGAGAACTTTAAAGTGGGCAAAAAAAAAGTATCTAACGACGCACTTAGCTGTTCTACCATTAGTCTGAGGCAGTTGTTAAATAACAATTCTTTTCAAGTGGAACTTTAGTAACAATTGATTTAGGAAGCAGTTTTGAGATTTAACTATGCTCCTACAAAGGTTCTAATGAAAAACTTAGCCTTAAGATGCTTTTGGGAAACCAGGCTATGGTCACAAACAGGTCACAAAACAAAGTGCCAATATAGTTTGATTTCTTTCCATCCGGGACATGCAGTGCGGAAATCGACTCTCTGCGATATTGAAGACTAAGGTCTAGATTCAATCAATTTCAGCGCTAACCAGTGATAATTGACAACTGCATGGCAGTTTCGTTGTTTTTTTTTCATTTTCATTTCTTTTTTTAAATTTAATATCCAAAACATACAATATACTTGCAGTGAAGCCGCTCAACTACTACACCGCACCAGTCATCCAACAGACTCCTATTCAGAGCGACACACAGAAGTATCCAGGGTCAACGCCCTGCTCAAGGGCACGTCGACAGATCTCCCACAATGCCAAAAGCAACAGGGATGCCAACCCTCCAAGATCCCCCCACAGTTCCCCATAGCTGTCCCTCAACCTTCCTAGACCCCTCCCACAGTCACCCCCAAGAAAAAAAAATACAAAAATAAATAATACAAAACCTACTTAATTCCATTCCTCACCCCCAAGAACCACCCAACCCCCCACCCCCCAATGCACCAACAACCAAGAAAATGAACTCATGAGAAAAAAGAAAAAGACAAAACAAAACAGAAAACAACAATGCAAAAAAAAAAAAATCATGGACAACTAAAATCATAACAGCAAGGCCAACTGTATATGTTTGAGTGCATGTCTGGCACTATTTGCATATGTGTGTGTCCATACATGTGTGTATTTGAATGAGAGTGTGTGTATATGCATGTGTACAAACAACTGCACGGCATCAGCCTCAGGCAAACCGGCATTAGCTGTAAAAACACTGCTCCTCAGTACTTTTTATATTTTATTTTGACTTTTTATACTTTATCTTTGACCATCGTTCTATCTCCAGCACAGCAACTCCATTCCCACTTGTCTCAAATTCCACATATCTTTCAACTATGCTGTGATGTTTAACCTACAATTTCAATCTATCTAATCGAATAGAATCCACAGATTGCCAGTTTGAAGACAAATACTTTTACTAAGAGTACAGTGGCTTGCAAAAGTATTCACCCCTTGGCATTTTTACTATTTTGTTGACTTACAACCTGGAATTAAAATTGATTTTTTTGGAGGTTTGTATCATTTGATTTACACAACATGCCTACCACTTTGAAGATCCAAAATATTTTTTATTGTGAAACAAAATAGAAATAAGACAAAAAAAACAGAAAACTTGAGCGTGCATAACTATTCACCCACCCCAAAGTCAATGCTTTGTTAGAGCCACCTTTTGCAGGAATTACAGCTGCAAGTCTCTTGAGGTATGTCTCTATAAGCTTGGCCCATCTAGCCACTGAGATTTTTGCCATTCTTCAAGGCAAATCTGCTCCAGCTCCTTCAAGCTGGATGGGTTCCGCTGGTGTACAGAAATCTTTAAGTCATACCACAGATTCTCAATTGGATTGAGGTCTGGGCTTTGACTAGGCCAATCATAGCGTTTTCCTTGACGGCCAAAAAGCTCAATTTCTGTCTCATCTGACCAGAGTACCTTCTTCCATATGTTTGGGGAGACTCCCACATGCCTTTTGGCAAACACTAAATGTGTTTGCTTATTTTTTCTTTAAGCAATGGCTTTTTTATGGCCACTCTTCCATAAAGCCCAGCTCTGTGGAGTGTACGGCTTAAAGTGGTCCTATGGACAGATACTCCAATCTCTGCTGTGGAGCTTTTGCAGCTCCTTCAGGTTTATCTTTGGTCTCTTTGCTGCCTCTCTGATTAATGCCCTCCTTGCCTGGTCCGTGAGTTTTGTTGTGGTAAATTTCAAGTTTTTAATAATAGATTTAATGGTGCATATCCCCAATGGTGATATTTTTTTATAACCCAACCCTGATCTGTACATCTCCACAACTTTGTTCCTGACCTGTTGGGAGAGCTCCTTGGTCTTCATGGTGCTGCTTGCTTGGTGGTGCGCAATGCTAAGTGGTGTTGTGGACTCTTGGGCCTTTCAGAACAGGTGTATATATACTGAGATCATGTGACAGATCATGTGACACTTAGATTGCAAACAGGAGGACTTTATTTAACTAATTATGTGACTTCTGAAGGTAATTGGTTGCACCATATCATATAGCAAAAGGGGGGGAATACATATGCATGCACCACTTTTTTGAAACAAGTCATATTTTCCATTTCATTTCACCAATTTCGACTATTTTGTGTATGTCCATTACATGAAATCCAAATAAAAGTCCATTTAAATTACAGGTTGTAATGCAAAAAAATAGGAAAAACGCCAAGGGGGATGAATACTTTTGCAAGGCACTGTATTAGTATATGAGTAATTGACTGACCCGGTCTCTCCTGATCTCCTGACAGTACTATTTCTAGGGTCAATTTTAGATCAATGTTATGCATTTTCAGCCATTCCTGAACCTGAGACCAGAAGCAGGCTACCTGAGGGTAATACCAAAACAAATGGTCTATTGATTCTGTATCGTCACAACAAAATATGCAGAGCTTCGATGATTTTATGCCCCAAATATTCAAAATGTTGTTTGTGGCAAGAATTCTGTATAATAATTCTAGCTGAAAAGCACAAAGTCTTGAATCTTGCGTCATTTTTATATCAACTCATACCATGGAATTGGTACATCAAAAATCTCTTCCCAACTATTTTGCAATCTGTATGGCATACCTGTCAACATCCTGGTCCTCACATGAAACTGGTATACTGTCCTATTTATGCTATTTTTATGTGCATATCCTATTTTCTGGGCCTGCGTGGGAGGCATTTTACTTTGGGCACGCCAGACTCTCCAAAACCGTCACCTATGCAGCCGCTCCCTAAGAAGTTAAGCGGGGCATGTTTATCAGACATAGAGGTAACAATAGAAGAGAAAAAAGCACGGGCTTAAACTGGATCCAGAATGCAGCAAGTGGATAAAAGTTCAGAGTGATATAAATCAAGGATAAAAGCTTGCTGTGAGACATGTTTATAATTTCTCTTAGAGATTATACAGGGATCAGAGTGTTTCAACCTGATATCTCTAATACAAGCAATAGGGCAGTGGTCACTGATATCATTTGCAAAAACCCCACTGGCTGTGTATTTATGGGGGGGTATTTGTTAGAATAATGTCTAGTAGAGTAGATTTTACTGGGTTCTTAAAGTTGGGACGGGTTGGTTTAGTTATCAGCTGAGTTAGATTTAGCTCAGTACAAATGTCTTTTAATTTATCAGATACTGGTGAGAGCCAATCCAGGTTAAAATCTCCCAAAATCAGTAATTCAGAGTTTGCATAATTAAACAGTATATCATATAATTTGCATAGAGTACAAGGAGGAGCTGAGGGGGGGCGATATACCCCTACTAGAGTTAACTGAGCGTTATTACCAAGTACCACATTTAAAACTAGACATTCATATTGCTTTGGGACAGAGGTTGATATGGACACAGAAACATTTAAGCAGCATTTTACATAAATCGGGATATCACCTCCTCTACCAACTCTATCAGCTCTATAAATATTGTACCCAATCAACTGAACATCTGAATCAGGCACAGAATCACACAGCCACGATTCAGATACAATCAGTACGTCAACATTTGATTGTGAGACCAACATTTCAATAAAGTCTAACTTTTGGATCAGGCTTCTAGCGTTCAAATGAATTATTCCAATGCCATTGCCACGGGAATTCATATCAGATGGAGTATCCATGGTAGCACCTGAAGCTGCACTGGATGAGCAATAAGCCATTTTCGAGCTATTGACAGAGCTCAATTGTATGGGGACAAGATTACTACTAACAATACCTCTCTGCATGTGAGTAGTACTCGCAATACTGTGATTGGACAATAATTTAGGAATTGCAAAAAGGTTGTTAACTGTAGTTTGTTCCATATTTGCAATTGAGGGACTAATTAATGAAACTGGGAGAGGAGCATTGAACATAGTCTGATAGGGGAGCGTACAATCCCAAAAGTCAACCCCCGAAGATACACAACTTCAGGTATCAAAGGCTCTACATGAAGCAAGAGTAAGAGACATGTTGGTGGAGAGGATGCTGGAGCCATACCTGTTAAGATGTAAATTGTCCCGAAGAAATAGACCTGGTCGGTCTGTAAAAGCTGCAAAGTTATCCACAAAAGGAATTCCCATCGTGCAGCAGTATCCCTTTAGCCAGGTGTGTAATTGGCGTATATGACTAAAAACCATATCCGTGTAGCGTGGGGATGGAAATGGACCGGAAATAACGCACTGCTACCCAGTTTCCAGTAGCGTATTTATCAATGTTTTAAAATCGTCTCTCAATTTCTCTGACTGCTGGAGTTTAATGTATTTTGACCCAGCATGGACAATGACAGTTGAAGCGGTAAGCGATAACATGGAGTTTAGGTCAGGGATCCTAGCTCCAGGGTAACAGAAGGTCTCAGATTTCCGGATTGAAACGTTTCTGACCATGGATGAACCCACCACGAGAACGGAAGGACTACAGATTGGTTTATTGGGTAAATGGTGGGGCTTCTCCAGGGTGATCTGCCTCTTAGCAGGTTGGGGGCTAGCAGCTAAAACTGACGACCTAGCGGCGGGCATGGAGCGCAGATGAGTGTGCTTGGGCACTTCCACCTGAGAGTGAGATGGCAGCAGTAGAGATGTAGCAGAGGGACCCTGTACAGTATGATTGGAATGCACTTCCAGGTCTTCCAGGACCCTGCATCTCCTCCCCAATTGTAGCACCTCCGAAACATTTGATGGATTCCGTTTCCTGGAGTGCTTTACTCCCCGGACAGCAATCCAGGCATCCTGAGGCGGGGCAGAAGCGGCGGAAGGGGTGGAACAGACCAGGCCCTTCTGGTTTATCTCCTAGCCTGGGCCATAGCTCATTTAAGGGAACCGAATGAAGTTTCTCCGTTACAGGCTCCCCAGAAGTGGAGGTGCCGAGCCAGGGGCAGGTGATGTCGTCGATTTTGGAGGTGGTTTGTGCAACCATGGAGTCCAGGAGTTCTTTGTCCTTCTTGATCTGGCGCAAGACAGATACTCTCCCCTCCAGCTCTCTGGATCAGGTACTGGCAGGTGGTACATCCAGGGGTGAGCGAAGCCATGAGAGACAGGTGGTAGCTGATGACCGCTAGCAGTGCAGACGCCGCTGTTCTATCCTGCCGATACAAGGTATGTGACAACTGCCGGATATTGAACCCCAGGGCTTGATGGTATTGATGGCTTTTTCCAGACTGAAAGGATTTAATAGCCTCAAAAAGTTATTCCTCTGTAATTTGGCCTGTACATTCTGTACATTTGTTAATTTTGCATTATTTGGAAAGTATTCCTTACAGTAATCTTCATTCAGTGGGAGAGGATGAGACGGAAAAGAAAACATATGCTTAAAATATTTAGCTTCCTCTTTCAAAGTATAATTTGGAGAATCATAGGTAACGCTGTCTTCAGTAACGAGTTTCTGAAAATTCTTTTTGCTAGCATTCCTATGTTGGAGATTCCAGAAGAATTATGTAAATTTTTTGTGCATATTCCATTCAGTTTGCTTTATTTTTGCAATAGATTACATTAGATCGTTCTTGAATAAGTTCCTCGAGTTCTTTTTGTTTTTCCTCTAACTTATTTTGTATCTCTGTAGTATCTACCTGTACTATTAGTTCATGTATTTCCCTTGTTAGTCTTGTCTCTTTAGCCAGAAACTGCTTTTTATTATTGATGAATATTGAATTGAATGACCTCTGAAGGTATCCCTGACAATAAGTGGATTTGCTGTTCCTATATTATACTGGAAAAATTCTGTTATAAATTATTTTGTCTTAGTTAAAAATAAGTTTTCCTCCAGTAAACTTTGATAAAATTTCCAATATCCCCGTCCACGTGGAAATTCTATATTCTATAAGGCCAATTACATGATGATCCGATCGCATTCTGTCTCCTATTAAAACTTTTTTTACCTCTGATGCAAGACAGAAAGGACAAGAAAGTAGTCAAGACGACTAGCTTGATTAAGTCTCCTCCATGTATATCTCACTAGGTTGTTTTTTTTATGTCTCCAAATATATTATGTGTCCATAATATTTGTGATTTCCTTAAGGGCACGGTGATGATAGTTTGTAGACTGATTTCCTTTACGGTCCATTGAGGTACTTAACACTGTGTTATAGTCTCCTACCATAATGAGTTGACCATTTGTTTCCTGTAAGTTCAATAAATTGGTATACATATTTTCTAAGAAGTATGGATCATCCTGATTTGGACCATATAGATTAATGAGTATAGATATTAATATAGATATTTTTCGTCCACTTTCATATTCAAATAGATCCACCTTCCTTGCGAATCATTCCTAACTATTTGCACATTCAGATCGAAATGTTTGTAAATTAATATCATCACACCTTTTGAGTTCCTTTGACCATGACAGAAAATTATTCACCACCCCATTCCTTTTTCCACACAACTTCATCTAAGGATGTAGAGTGAGTTTCTTTTAAACAGTATATATTATATTCCTTTTCTTTTAGCCACGTAAAGACTGATCTTCCTTTTTATAATCTGCTAAACCGTTACAATTATAACTGGCTGTACTTATTTCTCCCCTTACCATAACTAGATACTATTCTCAGTCTAAATGTACCATAATTAGTGCTTGTAAAGTTAGTGCCATCAGAGGCAGTAGCGGATTTAGTGATATCAATGATATCATGTCACCGTGTGGGACTGTGGGTCAATTAACCTTGTCGGAGTGGGGGCCCTGATTCTAGTTTGTGAGCTAGGCAGGCTACTGCCTGGGAAGGTCTCCCACTCAGAAGTATGAGATAGGGAGGGGGGTGGGGGTAGGTTGAACCCAGGTCTCCCCTCTGGAAGCCCAAGGTACGGGGGATGGGGGAATCTATCAAATAGCGCACCTCTAACTTTGTACAGTACTAATGCAATTAATAAAATCAGTCACACTACAAAACCAAATAAACCACAATAATACTGTGAATAGATAGATTCACAGACATATTGTAGCATTTTTTTCTGGTTTGCACACCACCAAGGTGAATTGGTTAGTCTTGACTCTTGTTTGACAGTGTTGGGGGATGGGTAATGTATTGATTCTCGAGTGCCAAATCAACACAAATGAATAAGAAAAGGTCTAAGCCATCAGTTTAGGAAAAAGAGGAAAGAAGAAGAGGAGAAACGTACAAAAGATAAAGGTATGCAGCTACGTAAAAGACGTCTATATTATGCTGATATTTTGTATATTTTGTGATATATTGAGTCTTTTGGGGTGTCTTATGCTCAGAATGGCAGGTAGCCTAGTGGTTAGAGAGTTGGATCAGCAACCAAGAGGTTGCTGGATCAAATCCCCAAGGTAATACATTTATAGTGTAATAATTAAATTCTCTTTTGTATTTAAATACAACAATTTGTTTCTATTAGTCTTTGATACTTATTTTTGTATATATTATGTTATGATTATTTATTTGTGTTGTTCCAAATGTCTGGGGGGGGGTTCACCCAGGGAACTATACAAGCTAGAATCGCCACTGATCTGTCACGACTTCCGCCGAAGTCGGTCCCTCTCCTTGTTCAGGCGGCTTTCGGCGGTCGACGTCACCGGGCCTTCTAGCCATCGCCAATCCATTTGTTTTGTCTTTGTTTTACACACCTGGTTTCAATTCCCAAATTACATGTTCATTATTTAACCCTCTGTTTTCCCCATGTTTTTTGTGCGTGATTGTTTATAGTTTTCTTTGTCGAGTTCTACGGCTGGATATATTCGCCCATGTGTTTTTAAGGGCACGTTGGATTTTTTATTCCTTGTCCGTATTTTTATAAAAATACGTTGTTCACTCATATCTGCTTTCCTGCGCCTGACTTCTACACCAGCTATACACACCGGCATTGACATGATCAGAGATATTATGATGGTCAAAACTAGAGCTTTCAAATGTCTGATATTTAGAATAAAAAAAATTGGTTGTGGCAATATACACTGCTCAAAAAAATAAAGGGAACACTAAAATAACACATCATAGATCTGAATGAATGAAATAATCTTATTAAATACTTTTTCCTTTTTTGTGCTGACAACAAAATCACACAAAAATTATCAATGGAAATCAAATTTATCAACCCATGGAGGTCTGGATTTGGAGTCACACTCAAAATTAAAGTGGAAAACCACACTACAGCCTGATCCAACTTTGATGTAATGTCCTTAAAACAAGTCAAAATGAGGCTCAGTAGTGTGTGTGGCCTCCACGTGCCTGAATGACCTCCCTACAATGCCTGGGCATGCTCCTGATGAGGTGGCGGATGGTCTCCTGAGGGATCTTCTCCCAGACCTGGACTAAAGCATCCGCCAACTCCTGGACAGTCTGTGGTGCAACGTGGCGTTGGTGGATGGAGCGAGACATGATGCCCCAGATGTGCTCAATTGGATTCAGGTCTGGGGAACGGGCGGGCCAGTCCTTAGCATCAATGCCTTCCTCTTGCAGGAACTGCTGACACACTCCAGCCACATGAGGTCTAGCATTGTCTTGCATTAGGAGGAACCCAGGGCCAACCGCACCAGCATATGGTCTCACAAGGGGTCTGAGGATCTCATCTCGGTACCTAATGGCAGTCAGGCTACCTCTGGCGAGCACATGGAGGGCTGTGCGGCCCCCCAAAGAAATGCCACCCCACACCATGACTGACCCACCGCCAAACCGGTCATGCTGGAGGATGTTGCAGGCAGCAGTCTCCAGACTCTGTCACGTCTGTCACGTGCTCAGTGTGAACCTGCTTTCATCTGTGAAGAGCACAGGGCGCCAGTGGCGAATTTGCCAATCTTGGTGTTCTCTGGCAAATGCCAAACGTCCTGCACGGTGTTGGGCTGTAAGCACAACCCCCACCTGTGGACGTTGGGCCCTCATACCACCCTCATGGAGTCTGTTTCTGACCGTTTGAGCAGACACATGCACATTTGTGGCCTGCTGGAGGTCATTTTGCAGGGCTCTGGCAGTGCTCCTCCTTGCACAAAGGCGGAGGTAGTGGTCCTGCTGCTGGGTTGTTGCCCTCCTACGGCCTCCTCCACGTCTCCTGATGTACTGGCCTGTCTCCTGGGAGCGCCTCCATGCTCTGGACACTACGCTGACAGACACAGCAAACCTTCTTGCCACAGCTCGCATTGATGTGCCATCCTGGATGAGCTGCACTACCTGAGCCACTTGTGTGGGTTGTAGACTCCGTCTCATGCTACCACTAGAGTGAAAGCACCGCCAGCATTCAAAAGTGACCAAAACATCAGCCAGGAAGCATAGGAACTGAGAAGTGGTCTGTGGTCACCACCTTCAGAACCACTCCTTTATTGGGGGTGTCTTGCTAATTGCCTATAATTTCCACCTGTTGTCTATTCTATTTGCACAACAGCATGTGAAATTTATTGTCAATCAGTGTTGCTTCCTAAGTGGACAGTTTGATTTCACAGAAGTGTGATTGACTTGGAGTTACATTGTGTTGTTTAAGTGTTCCCTTTATTTTTTTGAGCAGTGTATGTTTTATTCCCTTGCTTGTTTGTCTGTGAGCCAATGCCACAGATGTTAGAAAATTGAGACAAGATATTATGTGTGTAGTAAATCTGAGTAAGTTGATGTATGATATTGGATGTGATTTAGTGAGAGTGTGTGCGATGTCTGTATAAGAGTACGACTATAATGTGTTATGTCCAAATAAATAATAACTCTGCTAATTTGCATGGTTGAGTGTCACTGTGTGTAACATGCAGTGCGTATAGCCTTAATATTCATGATGACAATTGTAATCCGTATCGTATTACCTTTAACATAATTGAAAAACACATCCCAGCATTTCCACAGCAATTGACGCATCACATGATCATGAAAGAGACCTTGCATTACTATTAAGACGACTATCTGCAATATTGAAGTCTAAGTTCCAGATTCAATCTATTTCAGTGCTAACCAGTGATAATTGACAACTGCATAGCAGTTTCATTGTTTTTGTTTAGGCGATGTGTAGTTGCTTTGGAGCTGTCAAATCGGTGAGTGCCTGCTCTGGTCGAAAGTTCAGAGCGAAAAAGTGTAGGCTATATAGAAATAATGACACTCAAATTTAAAATAATTAAGCTAAATAATAAGGAATTACACTTAGTATATCAAACATTAGGAACACCTTACTAATATTGAGTTATATTAAAATGTAACCTGTTTCTTCCCCTTCATATACACTGATTGAAGTGGATTTAAAAAGTGACATAAATAAGGGATTAAATCTTTCACCTGGATTCACTTAGTCAGTCTATGTCATGGAAAAAGCAGGTGTTCTTAATGTTTTGTATACTTAGTGTATATCAGCATAATCAAGGTGTAGATTACAACACACGTTCCAGTGTTCAAATTTGTAACGAGGCTGCATAGGATTATTACTAATGCGACTCAGTGCTTCCAATGACAATGTCCACAATAGGTATAATGCTGAGAGCCGCTTTCTGATTTGACAGCTCCAACACAGTTACACCTTGACATCACCTAAATAAAAACAAGGCAATTTCGTTCTCCATGAATGATGCAGCACCTGTCCCCCCTTGCGACAATTGAGAAAACGAATGTGACTAACAAACGTAAGTTCATTACTATAGCTCCCGCCTCAGGCCAATCAGTGTAATTTTGTAAATGCCAGGGTTAGTCATACGGAGATCACGTATGACTAACGTACAAACTAATGGATGGATGGAGACAAATACACAGTCCCTTCCCTGATTTCATTGTGGGGTACATCAATGAAACTGCTATGCAGTTGTCGGTATTCGCGGGTTAACGTTATCAGTGATTGAATCTAGCCCTAGGCATGTTGGATCTTATTGTCTTATGAATGGGAAGACTTACTATTACAGCTTTCTTCACTCAGAATAAAAGTGTTTCCTGATGCACCAAAATAATTATTTATAATTGCTGCCTCACTTAACAATTTCAAAAGAAGGAAGGCATGTGGAATGGAAATGTGTGTTTCTTGCTAGCAATGTGGGGTTGAATGCACACAGTCTCATCGCCTGGGAAATTGAACCCTGGTCTCCAGCGTGACAGGTGGGGATACTGAGTTGTGCAAGGCTACGTGTGAGCAAAGAAATAGTGCACATCATGTGGGCTGATGTCTTTATTAAAGCGAAGGCACTGACAGATTCGCCAAATGTTGGTCTTCTTTAGAAGGAAAAAAAACACACACCTAATTTTCTGTCAAATTGACCCTTGGTGAGATCCTCCATGAGATGTTGCTATAGGAGATGGATAAATGCTGTTGTGATATGAGTGGGTAGTGGTGTTTGAGTTTCTATTAAGTGAGAGTGAACATTGTTCTCACCGGAGACCTACACAAGCTCCTTGCCCGCCACTCATGGCAACGTGAAGCTCTTATATTTGTTTCCTCATCCATAGGGATATGCACAGTGTTTTTTTTCATCAAATGACACAAGTATTTTCAGTGGTATTCCACAATCATCATTCCGGTAAATCTCTTTAAGTGACACTTTTCCCATTGACATGCTATAGAAAGGAGGGGGATCCAGCTCCCAGATTGCAGTACCTATGGCTTCCACTAGATGTCAACAGTCTTTAGACAAGGTTTCAGGTTTTTATCTTGAATAACCAAGGAGTAAGAACTGTTCTTCCTGAGGTCTCGTGAAGTGTCCTGTTATGGTTTACGCGCGTGACAGTGAGTGCGCTCTTAGCTATTTTTCTTTTCTATTCAACAGGTTATATTATCGTTTATATTCATATTAGGGTATCTGAGTATTGATTAGAAACGCTGTTTGACTTGTTTCAATGAACTTTACCGGTACTTTTGGGATATTGTTTGTCTGCATGGATGAACACCTTTGAGCAAGTGGATTACTGAACAAAACGCGCCAACCAAACAGAGCTTTATGGATATAAAGAGGGACTTTATCGAACAAAAGGACCATTGATTGTGGACCACAATGAAATGCTATGCTTTTGCCGTAAAGCCTTTTTGAAATCTGACAACGCTGTAGGTGGGGCGACAGCGCCCCACTGCTCCCTAATAAAGTAGCCTTTTGGTCCTAGACTTGGCACTCTGGTACCACGTGTCGTGCGGTAGCAGAAAAAACTGTCCATGACTTGGATGACTGGAGTCTAACAATTTTTGGGGCTTTCCTCTGACACAGCCTAGTATATAGGTCCTGGATGGCAGGAAGCTTGGCCCCAGTGATGTACTGGGCCATACGCACTTCCCTCTGTAGCACCTTACGGTCAGATGCATGGCAACAGGTCAGGATGCTCTCAATAGTGCAGCTGTATGTAAAACCATGCCATATCTTTTCAGTCTCCTGAGGGGGAAAAGGTGTTGTCGTGCCCTCTTAACGACTGTCTTGGTGTGTTTGGACCATGATAGTTTGTTGGTGATGTGGACACCAAGGAACTTGAAACTCTCCACCTACTCCACTACAGCCCCGTATATGTGAATGGGGGCATGTTCGGCCCTCCTTTTCCTGTAGTCCACGATCATCGCTTTTGTCTTGCTCACAAGAGCTTGTTGTCCTTGCACCACACTGCCAGGTCTCTGACATCCTCCCTATAGGCTGTCTCATCGCTGTTGATGATCAGGCCTATTAAGCATCAAATAAAGTAACAGTGTTGACTGTAAAGGCTGGTTTACAGTCTGTAGACAATTGTCGTAGTGACATTGTGAACCTTGTATTGTCGTCGATGTCGTTATGAAAAAGAATAAAGACAAAACGACAGCCTCTACATGGCATGTTTAACAATACTAC
The DNA here is from genome assembly GCA_030435695.1 of Brachymystax lenok tsinlingensis. Classification (NCBI taxonomy): domain Eukaryota; kingdom Metazoa; phylum Chordata; class Actinopteri; order Salmoniformes; family Salmonidae; genus Brachymystax; species Brachymystax lenok. The sequence continues at coordinate 7,332,891 of CM059818.1, read as the reverse complement.
TCCACTTAAACATGCGTGAGATTGATTGATAATCAGCATTACTCCAAAGTCAAAAAAGAGTGAAATAATATTGTTTGCCTACTGTACAAAATATTTTCTCACACTTTTTTGACTTTGGAGTAAAGATGTTTATTAATCAATCCCATGCATGTTTACGTGGAGTAGTATTGTTAAACATAATGGGCAGTACTTACTGATGATCATCAGCTACATAACAACTGATCAGAATTGCAGCATATTATGATTGTTAAAATGATGTACTCTACAGTTATTTTCAGCACAGATAACCTGTCATGAATTGTGTAGGTTATTTTTGCAATCACTCAACCTGACACCTTGAGTAATCCCTCCTGCCTCGTACATTGGGAAAATATAACGTAATTTCCCATGTTCCCTTTTGCACCTCTTGTTTCCATGGCAACTTGACAGGGAAGAAGGACATACTATTGGCTGTGAAGTCTCTAACTGCAGTAATGAAAATCCTCTAGAAAGAACATGCTCAAAGTTGAACTCTTCAGTAGGTAAAGCTGAAGTAGACCCTTTCGCCAATAGCACCTTCCTCCCAAAATGTGATTCTGTTCCAAAGGGTTACACCGCTAAACATACAACAGGGTTCTTGTTGTGGAACTGGGGCATGTGTTTTACTATTTTGTATGTCCCAAATGGCACACTATTTCCTATAAAGTGCACTACTACTGTAACGGCCATGGTCAAGAGTAGTGCACTATAATAGGGTGCCAGTTTAGACCTTGTGAAAGTATTCAATACTCCACATTTTCAAAGTCAACGAGAGTAATAGAACATTTTCCAAATTAATAAAACATTTGTAAATTGATGATGTCTTGATTGCAGATGTCTTCACACCCCAGAGTTAATACTTGGTGGAATCCAATTCAATCCCTTTTTAGATTGAATTATAAGGCAGTAACATATGTGTGTAGAACAGGTACTGTATATATACCGTGCCTTCAGAAAGTATTCATACCCTTTGACTTATTCCACATTTTGTTGTGTTACAGCTTGAATAAAAAATAAAGGGGTCAAAATTATTGGAGCCCCTGTTTTCAATACTCTAGCACCCTCCCCTTGCGAGGATAACGACGCTGAGCCTTTTTGTCAAATGTTTTATGAGATTGGAGAACACATTGGGAGGGATCTTAGACCATTCCTCCATACAGAATATTTCCAGATCTTTGATATCCTTCATCTGGATTTATGGACTGCCCTCTTCAATTAAAGCCACAGGTTTTCAATTGGGTTCAAATCAGGACACTGAGATGGCCATTGCAAAATGTTGATTTTATGGTGATTTTACTATTTCTTTGTTGATTTTATTATCATTCTTTTTATTTTATTTCACCTTTATTTACAGTTTTTTACAGTCGCTAGGACACATTTCTCAATACTTAGGTCACTTTTTCAAAACTCTTCACACAGTGAGCACAACAGAAGTATATGTGGGCTAAACTGTGGATCATTTATCATTGCTTTGGCACAAAATTGCATTCAATGACTACATCTTTCAAATTACATTAACTCTTTTCTCACTTCGACACAACAACCGCCAAAAGTCTGTGTACCTACAGGCCAATTTGAACATTGTTATATACTGTTTTCAAAACTGTTAAACTTATGTTCAAAACAATAACATAATACAAAACTGAATAAGACAGCAATTTGCTACATTTCTACAGTAATATTTTAATGAAATATATTTTACATCTTAAAATTAAATGCTATAAAAACAATTGGACAATTGGACCAACCACAGCTGATTCTCATTGTAGATGAACATCTACACAGGTGTTACTCTTTCAATTTCATTACAAAAGGAGACAACTGCTGAATAGTTTTGTATTGTGATGTAAACATGGACCCAGACAGAAATAGAGAAGTGGCTGAAAGAGGAAGAAGAGTGGCTGGGAGGGGGCGAGGAATACGTATGCGTGGTGGAAGAAGAATAAGAGGAAGATCAAGAGCTGTAGTCTCAGATGAGATCAGAGGTACTGTAATTGATCATGTAGTAAATCATGGTCTCTCAATGAGAGAAGCTGGTCAGAGAGTGCAGCCAAATTTGCAACGCTCAACAGTGGCATCTATTGTTTTCCGGCAAACCAACAGGTAACTTGTATTCTGCAAGGGCATATGACTGTGTTGCACATTACAGAAGTAAATAGACTTGTGTGTAATTGCTTTTGCATTTCTGCTTAGGACTCAACGGTTACCTCACACAGGTAGGAGAGGAAGGATGCTCACTGATGTGCAGGAAACTGCCATTGTTGATATGGTCATCAGAAAAAATGGCATAAAACTCACTGAGATTCGAGACAGAGTCTTGGCAGACAACGTTACTTTTGCAAATATTCACAGTGTAAGCATAACAACTATTTCTAGAGTCCTGAAAAAACATCAGGTCAGGATGAAACAGTTGTACACTGTGCCTTTTGAGAGGAACTCTGAACATGTCAAGCAACTCAGGAACCAATATGTCCAGGTAAGATCACAATAAAATACAGAACTGTTTTTAAACAAAACCAAACACACACAAAGACATATTTTTAGGTAATGTTTACTACTGTAACAGCTTATGTTGCCTTGTGGATTTATTTTAGAGAGTCATGGAGATTGAAGGCAGGCAAACACCCCACATTTTCATCTTTGTGGATGAGGCGGGTTTCAACTTGGCCAAAACACGGCGACGAGGAGAATGTGATTGGGAAGAGAGCCACAGTGGATGTCCCGGGCCAGAGGGGTGCCAACATCACAATGTGCGCAGCAATATCCACTAATGGACTGCTGTTACACAAACCACTAATTGGGCCATACAACACTGAACGCCTCTCATGCGTTCCTGCATGATCTCTATGGAAGGGTTGTGCTAGGTGAGGAAAGGGATGCAGAGAGAAGAAATCAGCCAACATTTATAATTGTATGGGACAATGTGGCATTTCACCACTCCCGTGCAGTCACTGAGTGGTTTGCAGCCCATCCCAGAATGGTGTCACTTTTCCTCCCACCTTACTCTCCATTCCTCAACCCCATAGAGGAATTATTTTCCTCATGGAGGTGGAAGGTTTATGACCACCATCCACATGATCAAATGTCCCTCCTGGATGCAATGAATGCTGGATGCCTGGACATATCAGCAGAAGATTGCCAGGGATGGATCAGGCATGCCAGAAGATTCTTTCCTAGGTGTATTGCCCTAGATGACATAAGATGTGATGTGGATGAGAACCTGTGGCCAAATGGAGAAGACCGAGTAGATTAGCATTACTATTGTATCTGTATCAGTTGATGGTGTGTATACAACCTCTTGTATTTTGGAATTACTCACTGCAAAAAAATAAAAATAAATAAAAGACATAAAATATATTGAAGCATTCTGCATCATGTCTGATTCATTCCAGTAACATATATTGCAGTGAATTATAAACAGAGATGTGTCCTTGTTTTACACAAGAAAACATTGTATAATGCTACATGTTGTTAGTGTTTTTTTAGGTCATTGTTTTGTGGGTGACAAAGTGTGTTTGTTGGCTGTCAACCTTTGCTAGTGTTGTGGAAGAATGTGTTGATTTGAGACATGTATGAAGTGATTTGGTAGTTTTAGTGCATTTTGAATGTGAAATGAACTGCTGTGCCGAGCTGAAAGTTGGTTAGGAGAACTGTGTGAAGAGTTTGAAAAAGTGACTTAAGTATTGAGAAATGTGTCCTAGCGACTGTAAAAAAACTGTAACCAGGTAGACCAGTTGAGAACAAGTTCTCATTTACAACTGCAACCTGGCCAATATAAAGCAAAGCTGTGCGACACAAACACAGATTTACACATGGGATAAACAAACGACAGTCAATAACGCAATAGAAAAATCTATATACAGTGTGTGTAAATGTAGTAAGATTAGTGAGGTAAGGCAATAAATAGGCCATAGTGGCGAAATAATTACAATTTAGCAATTAAACACTGGAGAGATAGATGTGCAGAAGATGAATGTGCAAGTAGAGATGCTGGGGTGCAAAGGAGCAAAAAAAAAAAAAAACTATATGGGGATGAGGTAGTTGGGTGGCCTATTTACAGATGGGCTGTGTACAGCTGCAATGATCGGTAAGCTGCTCTGACAGCTGGTGCTTAAGGTTTGTGAGAGGAATACTCCAGCTTCAGTGATCTTTGCAATTCGTTCCAGTCATTGGCAGCAGAGCACTGGAAGGAAATGTGGCCAAAAGAGGAGTTGGCTTTGGGGATGACCAGTGAAATATACCTGCTGAAGCTCGTGCTACGGGTGGGTGCTGTTATGGTGACCAGTGAGCTGAGATAAGGTGGGGTATTACCTAGCAAAGACTTATACAACATACAAATGTATCACTAGCCACTTTAATACATATCCGACATTACTCATATCAAATGTATACACTGTACTCTAAACCATCTACTGAATCTTGCCTATGCCATTCGGACATCGACTCAAATCTCTAGCCACTTTAATAATTATAATTGGATGAAATAATGTATCACTAGCCACTTTAAACGATGCCATTTATATAATGTTTACATATCCTACATTACTCATCTCATATGTATATACTGTACTCCATACCATCTACTGCATCTTGCCTACGCCGGTCAGCCATCGCTCATCCATATATTTATATGTACATACTCGTATTCATTCCTTTACTCTTGTGTGTATAAGGTAGTTGTTGTGAATTTGTTAGATTACTTGTTAGATACTACTGCATGGTCGGAATTAGAAGCACAAGCATTTCGCTACACTCGCATTAACATCTGCTAACCATGTGTATGTGACAAATAAAATGGTTAGCTGATGTTAATGAACTCATCAACTAACCGACAATCCTTAGAGACATCACCATTAAAAGGCTGGATCTGACGCTCTCTGGGTACATACACATATGACCTTGTGGACACATTACCCAGAGTGGCAATAGTTGCCATTGCTTCGTTATGTTTCCTATTTAGCTCTGCAATCTCTGACTGTAAGTCAACTACAGGGTTACCCTCACCACCCGTGGCGGCGTCACCATCACCTGTTGGCTCTGACATTGTGAAATGTTTAAACACAAACTCAGTTCACTCCCTAAGTAGTTAACACTTTTAGAAACTTCAGAGTGTTTCCTATCCAATGGTACTAATTATGTGCATATCCTATTTTCTGGGCCTGAGTGGCAGGCATTTTACTTTGGGCACGCCAGACTCTCCAAAACCGTAACCTCTGCTGCCGCTCCCTAAGAAGTTAATGTGAGTCTGGAAGGAGAGTTTAAAGTCTAACCAGACAACTAGGTATTTGTAGTTGTCCACGTATTCTAAGTCAGAAAAAGGTCCTTTTGTTCGATAAAGTCCCTCTTTATATCCATAAAGCTCCGTTTGGTTGGCACGTTTTGTTCAGTAATCCACCTGCCCAAAGGTGTTCATCCATGCAGACAAACAATATCCCAAAAGTACCGGTAAAGTTCGTTGAAAAAAGTCAAACAGCGTTTGTAATCAATACTCAGATACCCTAATCTGAATATAAATAATTATATTTCAGACGGAATATAGCCTGATAAATAGAAGAGAAAAAGAGCTGAGAGCGCGCTGACTGTTACGTGCGAAATCCATGATAGGACACTTGACGTAACCTCGGGAAGAACTTCTCTAATTCCTTGGTTATTCAAGAAAAAGCTTGATACCTTTTTCTAAAGACTGTTGACATCTAGTGGAAGCCATAGGAACTGCAATCTGGAAGCTATTCCCCTATATAACCAATAGGCCTTCAACTGAAAACTGGTCACCTCAAAAATTCCCAGTTCCTGGATGGATTTTGCTCGGGTTTTTGCCTGAGTTCTGTTATACTCAGACATCATTTTATCAGTTTCAGGAACTTCAGAGTGTTTTCTATCCAAAGCTACTAATTATATGCATATCCTAGCTTCTGGGCCTGAGTAACAGGCAGTTTACTTTGGGCACGTTTTTCATCCGAACTTCAAAATACTGCCCCCTAGCTCAAACAGGTAAAATAATTATCTGATAGAATGCCATGCTTTTATTTCGTCACACTCACAACCGTCAGCTATTTTCTGTAATTAGCTTGACATGAACTTGTAAATAAGGATCTTGTTGTGGTTTTATTTTCCTGATGTGCAGGAAACTGCCATTGTTGATATGGTCATCAGAAAAAATGGCATAAAACTCACTGAGATTCGAGACAGAGTCTTGGCAGACAACGTTACTTTTGCAAATATTCACAGTGTAAGCATAACAACTATTTCTAGAGTCCTGAAAAAACATCAGGTCAGGATGAAACAGTTGTACACTGTGCCTTTTGAGAGGAACTCTGAACATGTCAAGCAACTCAGGAACCAATATGTCCAGGTAAGATCACAATAAAATACAGAACTGTTTTTAAACAAAACCAAACACACACAAAGACATATTTTTAGGTAATGTTTACTACTGTAACAGCTTATGTTGCCTTGTGGATTTATTTTAGAGAGTCATGGAGATTGAAGGCAGGCAAACACCCCACATTTTCATCTTTGTGGATGAGGCGGGTTTCAACTTGGCCAAAACACGGCGACGAGGGGAGAATGTGATTGGGAAGAGAGCCACAGTGGATGTCCCGGGCCAGAGGGGTGCCAACATCACAATGTGCGCAGCAATATCCACTAATGGACTGCTGTTACACAAACCACTAATTGGGCCATACAACACTGAACGTCTCCTTGCGTTCCTGCATGATCTCTATGGAAGGGTTGTGCTAGGTGAGGAAAGGGATGCAGAGAGAAGAAATCAGCCAACATTTATAATTGTATGGGACAATGTGGCATTTCACCACTCCCGTGCAGTCACTGAGTGGTTTGCAGCCCATCCCAGAATGGTGTCACTTTTCCTCCCACCTTACTCTCCATTCCTCAACCCCATAGAGGAATTATTTTCCTCATGGAGGTGGAAGGTTTATGACCACCATCCACATGATCAAATGTCCCTCCTGGATGCAATGAATGCTGGATGCCTGGACATATCAGCAGAAGATTGCCAGGGATGGATCAGGCATGCCAGAAGATTCTTTCCTAGGTGTATTGCCCTAGATGACATAAGATGTGATGTGGATGAGAACCTGTGGCCAAATGGAGAAGACCGAGTAGATTAGCATTACTATTGTATCTGTATCAGTTGATGGTGTGTATACAACCTCTTGTATTTTGGAATTACTCACTGCAAAAAATAAAAATAAATAAAAGACATAAAATATATTGAAGCATTCTGCATCATGTCTGATTCATTCCAGTAACATATATTGCAGTGAATTATAAACAGAGATGTGTCCTTGTTTTACACAAGAAAACATTGTATAATGCTACATGTTGTTAGTGTTTTTAGGTCATTGTTTTGTGGGTGACAAAGTGTGTTTGTTGGCTGTCAACCTTTGCTAGTGTTGTGGAAGAATGTGTTGATTTGAGACATGTATGAAGTGATTTGGTAGTTTTAGTGCATTTTGAATGTGAAATGAACTGCTGTGCCGAGCTGAAAGTTGGTTAGGAGAACTGTGTGAAGAGTTTGAAAAAGTGACTTAAGTATTGAGAAATGTGTCCTAGCGACTGTAAAAAACTGTAACCAGGTAGACCAGTTGAGAACAAGTTCTCATTTACAACTGCAACCTGGCCAATATAAAGCAAAGCTGTGCGACACAAACACAGATTTACACATGGGATAAACAAACGTACAGTCAATAACGCAATAGAAAAATCTATATACAGTGTGTGTAAATGTAGTAAGATTAGTGAGGTAAGGCAATAAATAGGCCATAGTGGCGAAATAATTACAATTTAGCAATTAAACACTGGAGAGATAGATGTGCAGAAGATGAATGTGCAAGTAGAGATGCTGGGGTGCAAAGGAGCAAAAAAAAAAAAAAACTATATGGGGATGAGGTAGTTGGGTGGCCTATTTACAGATGGGCTGTGTACAGCTGCAATGATCGGTAAGCTGCTCTGACAGCTGGTGCTTAAGGTTTGTGAGAGGAATACTCCAGCTTCAGTGATCTTTGCAATTCGTTCCAGTCATTGGCAGCAGAGCACTGGAAGGAAATGTGGCCAAAAGAGGAGTTGGCTTTGGGGATGACCAGTGAAATATACCTGCTGAAGCTCGTGCTACGGTGGGTGCTGTTATGGTGACCAGTGAGCTGAGATAAGGTGGGGTATTACCTAGCAAAGACTTATACAACATACAAATGTATCACTAGCCACTTTAATACATATCCGACATTACTCATATCAAATGTATACACTGTACTCTAAACCATCTACTGAATCTTGCCTATGCCATTCGGACATCGACTCAAATCTCTAGCCACTTTAATAATTATAATTGGATGAAATAATGTATCACTAGCCACTTTAAACGATGCCATTTATATAATGTTTACATATCCTACATTACTCATCTCATATGTATATACTGTACTCCATACCATCTACTGCATCTTGCCTACGCCCGGTCAGCCATCGCTCATCCATATATTTATATGTACATACTCGTATTCATTCCTTTACTCTTGTGTGTATAAGGTAGTTGTTGTGAATTTGTTAGATTACTTGTTAGATACTACTGCATGGTCGGAATTAGAAGCACAAGCATTTCGCTACACTCGCATTAACATCTGCTAACCATGTGTATGTGACAAATAAAATGGTTAGCTGATGTTAATGAACTCATCAACTAACCGACAATCCTTAGAGACATCACCATTAAAAGGCTGGATCTGACGCTCTCTGGGTACATACACATATGACCTTGTGGACACATTACCCAGAGTGGCAATAGTTGCCATTGCTTCGTTATGTTTCCTATTTAGCTCTGCAATCTCTGACTGTAAGTCAACTACAGGGTTACCCTCACCACCCGTGGCGGCGTCACCATCACCTGTTGGCTCTGACATTGTGAAATGTTTAAACACAAACTCAGTTCACTCCCTAAGTAGTTAACACTTTTAGAAACTTCAGAGTGTTTCCTATCCAATGGTACTAATTATGTGCATATCCTATTTTCTGGGCCTGAGTGGCAGGCATTTTACTTTGGGCACGCCAGACTCTCCAAAACCGTAACCTCTGCTGCCGCTCCCCTAAGAAGTTAATGTGAGTCTGGAAGGAGAGTTTAAAGTCTAACCAGACAACTAGGTATTTGTAGTTGTCCACGTATTCTAAGTCAGAAAAAGGTCCTTTTGTTCGATAAAGTCCCTCTTTATATCCATAAAGCTCCGTTTGGTTGGCACGTTTTGTTCAGTAATCCACCTGCCCAAAGGTGTTCATCCATGCAGACAAACAATATCCCAAAAGTACCGGTAAAGTTCGTTGAAAAAAAAGTCAAACAGCGTTTGTAATCAATACTCAGATACCCTAATCTGAATATAAATAATTATATTTCAGACGGAATATAGCCTGATAAATAGAAGAGAAAAAGAGCTGAGAGCGCGCTGACTGTTACGTGCGAAATCCATGATAGGACACTTGACGTAACCTCGGGAAGAACTTCTCTAATTCCTTGGTTATTCAAGAAAAAAGCTTGATACCTTTTTCTAAAGACTGTTGACATCTAGTGGAAGCCATAGGAACTGCAATCTGGAAGCTATTCCCCCTATATAACCAATAGGCCTTCAACTGAAAACTGGTCACCTCAAAAATTCCCAGTTCCTGGATGGATTTTGCTCGGGTTTTTGCCTGAGTTCTGTTATACTCAGACATCATTTTATCAGTTTCAGGAACTTCAGAGTGTTTTCTATCCAAAGCTACTAATTATATGCATATCCTAGCTTCTGGGCCTGAGTAACAGGCAGTTTACTTTGGGCACGTTTTCATCCGAACTTCAAAATACTGCCCCTAGCTCAAACAGGTAAAATAATTATCTGATAGAATGCCATGCTTTTATTTCGTCACACTCACAACCGTCAGCTATTTTCTGTAATTAGCTTGACATGAACTTGTAAATAAGGATCTTGTTGTGGTTTTATTTTCCTGATGTGCAGGAAACTGCCATTGTTGATATGGTCATCAGAAAAAATGGCATAAAACTCACTGAGATTCGAGACAGAGTCTTGGCAGACAACGTTACTTTTGCAAATATTCACAGTGTAAGCATAACAACTATTTCTAGAGTCCTGAAAAAACATCAGGTCAGGATGAAACAGTTGTACACTGTGCCTTTTGAGAGGAACTCTGAACATGTCAAGCAACTCAGGAACCAATATGTCCAGGTAAGATCACAATAAAATACAGAACTGTTTTTAAACAAAACCAAACACACACAAAGACATATTTTTAGGTAATGTTTACTACTGTAACAGCTTATGTTGCCTTGTGGATTTATTTTAGAGAGTCATGGAGATTGAAGGCAGGCAAACACCCCACATTTTCATCTTTGTGGATGAGGCGGGTTTCAACTTGGCCAAAACACGGCTGACGAGGAGAATGTGATTGGGAAGAGAGCCACAGTGGATGTCCCGGGCCAGAGGGTGCCAACATCACAATGTGCGCAGCAATATCCACTAATGGACTGCTGTTACACAAACCACTAATTGGGCCATACAACACTGAACGTCTCCTTGCGTTCCTGCATGATCTCTATGGAAGGGTTGTGCTAGGTGAGGAAAGGGATGCAGAGAGAAGAAATCAGCCAACATTTATAATTGTATGGGACAATGTGGCATTTCACCACTCCCGTGCAGTCACTGAGTGGTTTGCAGCCCATCCCAGAATGGTGTCACTTTTCCTCCCACCTTACTCTCCATTCCTCAACCCCATAGAGGAATTATTTTCCTCATGGAGGTGGAAGGTTTATGACCACCATCCACATGATCAAATGTCCCTCCTGGATGCAATGAATGCTGGATGCCTGGACATATCAGCAGAAGATTGCCAGGGATGGATCAGGCATGCCAGAAGATTCTTTCCTAGGTGTATTGCCCTAGATGACATAAGATGTGATGTGGATGAGAACCTGTGGCCAAATGGAGAAGACCGAGTAGATTAGCATTACTATTGTATCTGTATCAGTTGATGGTGTGTATACAACCTCTTGTATTTTGGAATTACTCACTGCAAAAAAATAAAAATAAATAAAAGACATAAAATATATTGAAGCATTCTGCATCATGTCTGATTCATTCCAGTAACATATATTGCAGTGAATTATAAACAGAGATGTGTCCTTGTTTTACACAAGAAAACATTGTATAATGCTACATGTTGTTAGTGTTTTTTAGGTCATTGTTTTGTGGGTGACAAAGTGTGTTTGTTGGCTGTCAACCTTTGCTAGTGTTGTGGAAGAATGTGTTGATTTGAGACATGTATGAAGTGATTTGGTAGTTTTAGTGCATTTTGAATGTGAAATGAACTGCTGTGCCGAGCTGAAAGTTGGTTAGGAGAACTGTGTGAAGAGTTTGAAAAAGTGACTTAAGTATTGAGAAATGTGTCCTAGCGACTGTAAAAAACTGTAACCAGGTAGACCAGTTGAGAACAAGTTCTCATTTACAACTGCAACCTGGCCAATATAAAGCAAAGCTGTGCGACACAAACACAGATTTACACATGGGATAAACAAACGTACAGTCAATAACGCAATAGAAAAATCTATATACAGTGTGTGTAAATGTAGTAAGATTAGTGAGGTAAGGCAATAAATAGGCCATAGTGGCGAAATAATTACAATTTAGCAATTAAACACTGGAGAGATAGATGTGCAGAAGATGAATGTGCAAGTAGAGATGCTGGGGTGCAAAGGAGCAAAAAAAAAAAAAAACTATATGGGGATGAGGTAGTTGGGTGGCCTATTTACAGATGGGCTGTGTACAGCTGCAATGATCGGTAAGCTGCTCTGACAGCTGGTGCTTAAGGTTTGTGAGAGGAATACTCCAGCTTCAGTGATCTTTGCAATTCGTTCCAGTCATTGGCAGCAGAGCACTGGAAGGAAATGTGGCCAAAAGAGGAGTTGGCTTTGGGGATGACCAGTGAAATATACCTGCTGAAGCTCGTATACGGTGGGTGCTGTTATGGTGACCAGTGAGCTGAGATAAGGTGGGGTATTACCTAGCAAAGACTTATACAACATACAAATGTATCACTAGCCACTTTAATACAAATCCGACATTACTCATATCAAATGTATACACTGTACTCTAAACCATCTACTGAATCTTGCCTATGCCATTCGGACATCGACTCAAATCTCTAGCCACTTTAATAATTATAATTGGATGAAATAATGTATCACTAGCCACTTTAAACGATGCCATTTATATAATGTTTACATATCCTACATTACTCATCTCATATGTATATACTGTACTCCATACCATCTACTGCATCTTGCCTACGCCGGTCAGCCATCGCTCATCCATATATTTATATGTACATACTCGTATTCATTCCTTTACTCTTGTGTGTATAAGGTAGTTGTTGTGAATTTGTTAGATTACTTGTTAGATACTACTGCATGGTCGGAATTAGAAGCACAAGCATTTCGCTACACTCGCATTAACATCTGCTAACCATGTGTATGTGACAAATAAAATGGTTAGCTGATGTTAATGAACTCATCAACTAACCGACAATCCTTAGAGACATCACCATTAAAAGGCTGGATCTGACGCTCTCTGGGTACATACACATATGACCTTGTGGACACATTACCCAGAGTGGCAATAGTTGCTATTGCTTCGTTATGTTTCCTATTTAGCTCTGCAATCTCTGACTGTAAGTCAACTACAGGGTTACCCTCACCACCCGTGGCGGCGTCACCATCACCTGTTGGCTCTGACATTGTGAAATGTTTAAACACAAACTCAGTTCACTCCTAAGTAGTTAACACTTTTAGAAACTTCAGAGTGTTTCCTATCCAATGGTACTAATTATGTGCATATCCTATTTTCTGGGCCTGAGTGGCAGGCATTTTACTTTGGGCACGCCAGACTCTCCAAAACCGTAACCTCTGCTGCCGCTCCTAAGAAGTTAATGTGAGTCTGGAAGGAGAGTTTAAAGTCTAACCAGACAACTAGGTATTTGTAGTTGTCCACGTATTCTAAGTCAGAAAAAGGTCCTTTTGTTCGATAAAGTCCCTCTTTATATCCATAAAGCTCCGTTTGGTTGTACGTTTTGTTCAGTAATCCACCTGCCCAAAGGTGTTCATCCATGCAGACAAACAATATCCCAAAAGTACCGGTAAAGTTCGTTGAAAAAGTCAAACAGCGTTTGTAATCAATACTCAGATACCCTAATCTGAATATAAATAATTATATTTCAGACGGAATATAGCCTGATAAATAGAAGAGAAAAAGAGCTGAGAGCGCGCTGACTGTTACGTGCGAAATCCATGATAGGACACTTGACGTAACCTCGGGAAGAACTTCTCTAATTCCTTGGTTATTCAAGAAAAAAGCTTGATACCTTTTTCTAAAGACTGTTGACATCTAGTGGAAGCCATAGGAACTGCAATCTGGAAGCTATTCCCCTATATAACCAATAGGCCTTCAACTGAAAACTGGTCACCTCAAAAATTCCCAGTTCCTGGATGGATTTTGCTCGGGTTTTTGCCTGAGTTCTGTTATACTCAGACATCATTTTATCAGTTTCAGGAACTTCCAGAGTGTTTTCTATCCAAAGCTACTAATTATATGCATATCCTAGCTTCTGGGCCTGAGTAACAGGCAGTTTACTTTGGGCACGTTTTTCATCCGAACTTCAAAATACTGCCCCCTAGCTCAAACAGGTAAAATAATTATCTGATAGAATGCCATGCTTTTATTTCGTCACACTCACAACCGTCAGCTATTTTCTGTAATTAGCTTGACATGAACTTGTAAATAAGGATCTTGTTGTGGTTTTATTTTCCTGTAACAATTAATACAAATTAGCTAAAGTTAATACGTTGTCAGCTATATGATGTGGTCTTTTTTTTAACTGGCTAGCTAGCCAGCTAACTTAACTAGCTAGCTAACAAGATATAAACTATCCAAAACATTGTTTAAAAGTTGCTTTTAGTTGCCTGTTTTGCTGGATTGACATATACTAAATACATTTTCAAACAGATGGATTTATTGATTTTAAAATACATCCGTTTTGGACCAATATGTGTACTAAAACATTCAAGTGTCAATTTCTCAAAAGTGGGGTTACAAGTTGATCAACTTTCAAAGCAGAATTACATTCCCATTGTTCCTCAACTGTACAGTATGATATAATTTTTTTTAGCTCTGAGTCTACTTTATCCAATGTAAAAAACACAATTTCAAATTTTGCTACATAAGACCGAATCCGGCCAATCAGTCTCATATGCTTTGTTCTTTCGAAGGCCAAACCCACCTCTGGTGTGTGTGGCCAAAGAGCTCTATTTCCGTGTCATATGACCATAGCTCCGCCTGGAGTTTACTAAACGGCATTGGCACTTGGATTGGAACTGCCTGTTCCTATAGCTGACATTGTTTACTGTAAATCTAGGTCAGTGACAGCTTTGAGCTGTTGGTGATGTGCCTATCTTAACCTCAAGGACATTAACTAGTTGTGCTAGTCGGGGAGAGAGAATATGTTGATGCAGCACTCGTTACTCCACTGAATCATGAATGCCTGATGCGTTCTGAGATGTGACGAAAATCAATAGCATGCAGTGTAATGAGTGTGTCTGAGTGTCCTGCAGGCCGCCTTACGAAGAGCAAATTGGATGCAGTCCTGTATATCATGCTGTTGACACAGCCACCCCTGTGTAGCAAGCAAAGGGCAGGCTAGATTGCGTACATCAATTTCCTTCAGTCAGAAAGATGAAGTTGGGACTACAAGATACCTTTGACACAGTTATTCAACACTAAAACAAGTGCATCTGAGTATGAGCACGCACACACACACACACACACACACACACACACACACACACACACACACACACACGCACACACACGCACACACACACACACACACACACAATTTGAATTCCACCATCAACAAATTCACTATCTTGTGACTGGAGGGGAAATTAACAAGGGTCACCACAAACCCATCAAAGATAATATGATACCCATGTAGGTTTGAGTACAGATTCCTTGCACCAATGTCACAGACAGATTTAAAAGCATACATGTTTAATAGGCATGGAAATTAAGTGATATCATCAAGGATTTAGGATTAACTCCAAACTTGCTTTTAATGGACTTTTTCTGTTACCTTTTTATCAACCTAATTGAAAAATGTTGTAGATAGACAATGGATTTACTTGAGCGGAGGGCTTGTGCTCCTTATTTTATGAAGTAATAAGATTTCAGAAGGCACTTCTTCTATGGACTTATTATTAGTCATCATTGTCAGTGAGCTGAGAAAGAGCATCATGTGGAAATAGTACCAATTAGATGTGACTTAGCCCTTACACACTTACATCCATTTTTCAGAGGACAACAAAGCAGTCGATTTAGAGGCAAATGAGGTTTAACCGAGAGCACAATACATTTTTGACACCTTGCGGTTTTAGAGGAATATTATTTGATCCACAAGGCCATAAGACTGATCAGCCACATGCACACTAACATATTCCGAAGATTTAACTGGCCTACCTTAATTGATTTTATGGAAATGACTTGTTTCATAACTGTAAAAAGCCCTTTGTCTTCTCCCAGGAAACAACAAGCTGTGAATATTCTATGCCTTATTAATATTCTGCGTCAGCATTCTCATAGCATCAGACATATCACATTGTATTTGTCAGTCTAGTGGCGTATGTCTGACAAAATCCTTATGGATGCCATTTGATCGAAATCATGCAGAGTTTGACTTTTCCCACGTACTTGTTTAGCTTATTTACCTTATTAGGGAAGGATTTAAAGTTCAATGAAATATGTCACATTGTAAATATGTCAAATTGATGCACAGTTTTATTCTAGGTCACATATTAAGTGTTCTGCAAGGCTCCCCATATATTCTCTGTCAATTGAGGCTTACAAAAAGGAAAACAAACTGACAATAACAATGCCTTCTTGTCTGCAACTTACACGTTGAAAGTGGCTGGGTAGAACACGGTGATAATGAGAGTGAGGGGGAGGAGGCACAGTAAGGATTTCACATAGCTTCAGATGTTTTGCCATATTTCCCTCTGCCTCTCTCTCTCATGATTTGCATGTTGTAACAGTGAGACGACGTTGTGAAAAGAAAAGCTCTCTCTCTTTCTATCACCGTGGATTATAGTCTCCCTAGTTGAATCGCCCTGAATCATCTGGCATCGAGAAACCTTGCGATTTCGAAGTCATCTGATCTGAGCTCGATCTGTCTGGGAGGAGACATGTCATATGTATGCTGTGCAAAGTGCTGTGGCAGGTACAATGCCAGTGTGACTAAAGCCTCAAAGAGAGGTACACAAACACAGGGATCTATCTGACAGTCCTCGTGACTAATGCTAGCTGGGTCGTTCCATGAAATGGGTGATTTTGGACATGCAAACTGAAGAAATGTACTTTAAAATATATCTTCTTTCAACATTCAATTGCATGGAGGATATGTTTAACACTTTCCCATCTCAGGCATTACAATGGTATGAACTAAGATAATTTTATCCACACTTTTATGAATGTTTAATATTGTCTGTCAACCCTGTTATGGACACTTATGTAACTTCCTATCAATTATTTAAATCCATGTTTGAGATAAATCAAATCAAATTGTATGTGTCACATGCATCGAATACAACAGGTGTAGACCTTACAGGGAAATGCTTACTTACAAGCCCTTAACCAACAATGCAGTTGTAAGAAAAATAAGTGTTAAGTAAAAAATAGATAAGTAAAAAATAAGAAATAGAAGTAACAAATACTTAAATAGCAGCAGTAAAATAGCAGTAGTAACGCTATATACAGGGGGTACCAGTACAGAGTCAATCAATGTCTGGGGGCACCGGTTAGTTGAGGTAATTAAGGTAATATGAACACCTACTCATTCAAAGGTTTTTCTTTGTTTTTACTATTTTCTACATTGTAGAATAATAGTGAAGACATCAAAACTATGAAATAACACATATGGAATCATGAAGTAACCAAAAAAGTGTTAAACATATCTTAATATATTTTATATTTGAGATTCTTCAAATAGCCACCATTTACCTTGATGACAGCTTTGCACACTCTTGGCATTCCTTCAAAAAGCTTCATGAGGTAGTCACCTGGAACACATTTCAATTACATGTGTGCCTTCTTAAAGGTTAATTTGTGGAAATTCTTTCCTTCTTAATGCATTTGAGACAATCAAGTGTGTTGTGATAAGGTGGGGAGATACAGAAGATAACCCTATTTGGTAACAGACCAAGTCCATATTATAGCAAGAACAGCTCAAATAAGCAAAGAGAAATGACAGTCCATCATTACTTTAAGACATAGAGGTCAGTCAATCCAGAACATTTCAAGAACTTTGGAAGTTTCTTCAAGTGCAGTCATCCCCTGATGATTTTGTACTTTTGCCCACTGACAAAGAAATGATCAGTCTATAATTTTAATGGTAGGTTTATTTGAACAGTGAGAGACAGAATAACAACAAAAAAAAACAGAAAAAGGCATGTGAAACATGTTATAAATGGATTTGCATTTTAATGAGGGAAAAAGTATTTGACCCCTCTGCAAAACATGACCAGGTGTCTTTTATACAGATAATGAGCTGAGATTAGGAGCACACTCTTAAAGGGAGTGCTCCTAATCTCAGCTTGTTACCTGTATAAAAGACACCTGTCCACAGAAGCAATCAATCAATCAGATTCCAAACTCTCCACCATGGCCAAGACCAAAGAGCTCTCCAAGGATGTCAGGGACAAGATTGTAGACCTACACAAGGCTGGAATGGGCTACAAGACCATCGGCAAGCAGCTTGATGAGAAGGTGACAACAGAAACAAAAAATAACTTTCAATCTCCCTCGGCCTGGGGCTCCATGCAAGATCTCACCTCGTGGAGTTGCAATGATCATGAGAACGGTGAGGAATCAGCCCAGAACTACACAAGAGGATCTTGTCAATGATCTCAAGGCAGCTGGGACCATAGTCACCAAGAAAACAATTGGTAACACACTACGCCGTGAAGGACTGAAATCCTGCAGCGTCCGCAAGGTCCCCCTGCTCAAGAAAGCACATATATATATGCCCGTCTGAAGTTTGCCAATGAACATCTGAATGATTCAGAGGACAACTGGGTGAAAGTGTTGTGGTCAGATGAGACCAAAATGGAGCTCTTTGGCATCAACTCAACTCGCCGTGTTTGGAGGAGGAATGCTGCCTATGACCCCAAGAACACCATCCCCACCGTCAAACATGGAGGTGGAAACATTATGCTTTGGGGGTGTTTTTCTGCTAAGGGGACAGGACAACTTCACCACATCAAAGGGACGATGGACGGGGCCATGTACCGTCAAACCTTGGGTGAGAACCTCCTTCCCTCAGCCAGGGCATTGAAAATGGGTCATGGATGGGTATTCCAGCATGACAATGACCCAAAACATACAGCCAAGGCAACAAAGGAGTGGCTCAAGAAGAAGCACATTAAGGTCCTGGAGTTGCCTAGCCAGTCTCCAGACCTTAATCCCATAGAAAATCTGTGGAGGGAGCTGAAGGTTCGAGTTGCCAAACGTCAGCCTCGAAACCTTAATGACTTGGAGAAGATCTGCAAAGAGGAGTGGGACAAAATCCTTCCTGAGATGTGTGCAAACCTGGTGGCCAACTACAAGAAACGTCTGACCTCTGTGATTGCCAACAAGGGTTTTGCCACCAAGTACTAAGTCATGTTTTGCAGAGGGGTCAAATACTTATTTCCCTCATTAAAATGCAAATCCATTTATAACATGTTTCACATGCGTTTTCCTTTTTTTGTTGTTGTTATTCTGTCTCTCACTGTTCAAATAAACCTACCATTACAATTATAGACCAATCATTTCTTTGTCAGTGGGCAAACGTTTGCTTTGCTTTATCTTGGCCAGGTCGCAGTTGTAAATGAGAACTTGTTCTCAACTTGCCTACCTGGTTAAATAAAGGTGAAATAAATAAATAAAATAAATGTCATAGTTGTTGTCTTCACTAGTATTATACAATGTAGAAAATAGTAAAATAATGAAAAACTTGAATGAGTATGTGTTCTAAAACTTTTGACAAGTAGTATACATGTAGATTTAAAGTGAATGTGCATAGATAAGAAACAGAGAGTAGCAGTAGAGTAAAAGAGGGGGGGGGTAGCCATTTCAGTAGCTGTTCAGGAGTCTTATGGCTTGGGGGTAGAAGCCTTTTGGACCTAGACTTGGTGCTCCGGTACCGCTTGCCATGCGGTAGCAGAGAGAACAGTCTATGACGAGAGTGCCTGGAGTCTTTGACAATTTTTAGGGCCTTCCTCTGATACCGCTTGTTATAGAGGACCTGGACGGCAGGAAGTGATGTACTGGGCTGTATGCACTACCCTCGCGCGACGCACTACCCCAACTTGGTGGAATGGTCCATTATTTTAAAGGGATAAATTGTTTGTATAATAGGGTTTAACTTAAAATGAGGGACAGACATAAATGCATCTCTAATCACATGAATATAAATAATAACCTTCAGAAATGAATTTGTCAAAGTAGCAAAATAATTAGGCCTTTACAATGATGTTGAAACTATGATTTTTTTTATGAATTAGTGGGTTTACATCTTTCTAGAAGTGACATTAGCAATCCTTTACTCATATCAAAAATCGGATTTATTGAGATCTGCATGTGGTTTATATTAAAGTGCACTTCATTTAATATAACAACAGTTTACAATTCAATATTGGTGCATAATTTCGTCATAAAAAATCAAAATACCATTTAGTGGGACAACCCAGCCTTATGCTGACAGCCACAAATGGACAAGGTCCATTATAGTTAAGGTGCTTTCAGCAGGGCAGCACTAGCTGTGCTAGCTGGCATACAACTCGGGGTAGGGTAAACACACAACCCTTGGCATAATTTGAGCAGTTTCATTCGACTTCAACAGTGAATCAAAAGATGAACTAGAGGGGGGGTGTTATATCATCTTAGTCTGCCTTGTACAGTATAGGGAATAAGTCATTATGAGATGTTTTTGGATGCATTTTGAACTTTGAGTTGAGTAACATCCCTGAAAAGAGAGGACTGACATATTACTGTATATACTATCCATAGGTAGCCTAGTGGTTAGAGCATTGGGCTAGTAACCAAAAGGTTGGGGGCTCAAATCCCAGAGCTGACACGGTAAAAATAGGTTGTTCTGTTCTGCCTCTGAACAAGGCCATTAACCCACTGTTCCCTGGTAGGCTGTCATTGTAAATAAGAATTTGTTCTTAACTGACTTGCCTAGTTGTATAAAGGTAAAAAAAAGTATTACAAAATATTCAAAGCTCTAGATAACACACAATCCTGACATAGTGGTACATTGAACAGTTCTGTATTAAATCTACAAGACAAAAAACTAGTGCTGACTAGAAGCTGGTGCATACTCCTTTTTTTGCCTTTGAAGGAATTCCTCCGAGGCTCAACTCTATTGTAGCAAGATGAATGGATGAAGCCTGGGGCGAGGAGGGTACCCGAACAACCACACCACTGGACATAATGTGGCATCCCTTTAGTGAACTCTGACAATCCCCACAAAACCGTCCTATTTTCATTAAGCTAAACTACATGTGACCCAGTGGCACTGCTTGGCATCGTTGCCGGCGCATTCTATTTTCAGTCCCTGTGTTCAGCTGGAGAAGACAAGGGAGGCATTGGCCATCATTCCTACAGGAAGTGCCCCAGTGCTCCATGTGCAAGAAAATGGGCCTGTTGTGAGTTATATCACCAGCATGCTCTACCTACCCCGAGGCCCAATTTACCCAGCTCTTACCCAACTTCCGCCCAGTTTCCCTCTCATTCACAAAGCCAAGTGTATTGAAGATTAACGATTGATGTCAGCCTATATCGGGCAGTTTACTCCAAATGTAGGACCATTCTCCCAGCTTGTTGGGGTGAATTTAAGTCTTAAAGAGAGAAATACTATCTTTTTGGGGTTTATTTGTGTCAGAGACAGACCAGATAGGCAGTATGAGAGTGAGTAATCAGCATGTTGCCTGTCTGATGCTTTAAAAGCTAAAATGGCCTGAGCACAACACATACTCTCAATCATTATATTTAAATACTGAATTGTTACAAAAGGCAGTAGTCAATGTCTAACCACCTGGAGCTTTTTAGCCTCTAAATATTATGCTAACACGGAACCCAAACCGGCTGCGCGCATGCGCCATCGTGCATAAATCTATTTTGTCCCCCCACACCAAACGCGATCACGACACGCAGGTTAAAATATTTAAACAAACTCTGAACCAATTATATTAATTTGGGGACAGGTCGAAAAGCATTAAACATTTATGGCAATTTAGCTAGCTAGCTAGCTTGCACTTGCTAGCTAATTTGTCCTATTTAGCTAGCTTGCTGTTGCTAGCTAATTTGTCCTGGGATATAAACATTGAGATGTTATTTTACCTGAAAGGTAAAGGTCCTCTACTCCGACAATTAATCCACACATAAAACAGTCAACCGAATTGTTTCTAGTCATCTCTCCTCCTTTCAGGCTTAATCTTCTCTTGACTTTATATTGCGATTGGCATAGTTATAACCAATGAGGAGATGGCAAGTGGGTACCTGCTTCTATAAACCAATGAGGAGATGGGAGAGGCAGGACTTACAGTGCGATCTGCGTCACACATAGAACTGACTTCTATTTTAGCCCTTGGGTGCAATAGTTGAATAATATAGATTTCTAAATTTATTTCCTGTAAGGCTGAAATGAGGTGCTCTAGCCTTATCAGACTCCAGCGTTATGGAAGAATGCAGACTCCGTAAGAGTTAGAATCTTCACTTCAATGGAAAGGATCAGTGTCCCATGTGTGCTTTCCTTCTAGTCATGTAAAGTGGAGAAACTTGGATAATGCAAAGTACCAGTTTTCATCAGCAACAAATTCACAAGATTTGCAGGTCTAAAACAAAATGACAGTTGTGGGTTGGCCAAACTAAGCATAAAAGGAACCGATGTCCTACATTCTAAATCTGGTAAACGTACCTAGTACCCTACATCTACACTAACATTCTCTTTGCCAAAGATTGCATCAAAAATGTATGTTGCCTTTACTATTTAAGAGTTCCTCCTCAAAGGAGTACTATAATGTCTGATACAGCTAGTTACATTATACACAGGGCATAGCTGTACCTCATCAAGTCCATCCACTTAGGGGTAGAGAGAAGTAGCCTAACTAACTAATTGGATGTTTGTCGGGTTTACTCATTTTCTATAAAACAGGTTTCTGTGGAACAGGTAAATGTCACTATAGTGTGCAGGGTATTCCTGTAATCGGATTCTAGGCATGCCATGCTTGGCTGAACACATAAATTGTGTGAGTCCAAGTGCTTTAATTCAATTAAAGATCCATATTAACCTCCAACCTGCAAGAAGAAACTTCATCAAGGCTGAATTAGTTTTCAAATTATCGTAGAATTAAAAGTGAAAAAATAAAATATAAAGTGAGGTGTCTTGACTCTTTTTCTGCCTTCTTTGCAGTTTGGAAGAGATTGGTGTTCAATTGACGCACTGCAATCTAATGTTGATTAGTGTGGTCTCTTTCAACAGTGCATTTGCTGTAAGTCATGGATCCAAACTGATATTATATTAAACAATGCACTCTTTGCCTTGATACAGTAATCACAGATAACATACTTCTACAAATATAGTACCTATCGCATGTGCATTAGCTACCATACAAACATGGAACCGTCAAGCAAGTGTATGTTTTTACAAGAACGCATCAGTGTGATATTCTATCTAGGCCTACAGCTGACAAACTGTCTGGAAAGCATTTTCCTTTCAGTCTAAAAATAGAGATTGTTAGTTGGAGGTCAGTCAATATTTCTGTAGACATTGAGTTGTTGGATCACATACTTCTCCAGTTGCTGTTCTGCTACTGTACTGTAGCTGAGTGCTGTCATCATGGAAGTGATAGAAGCATAGCATATTATGTAACTTCAAACATAAATGAATCACCCAAGATGGTTAGTGACAGGGCACACGTTGATTGGCAGGCCGTTACGATAGACAGCAAAGCAAATTCTACTGGACAAGTAGTTGGCAGTGAATAGAAGCAGGCTCAATGAAGGATGCTTTTTGTCAGACATTGGAACAGTGCCCTTCACTTCATGGTTATACGTTATTTATAGACCAATTTTAATTTAAATGTAAGTTCATACAGCAAAGCCTACATAATCATGACATAATTTATTACCCGACATGTTATGCATGATGTACAGTAAAATCTCTGAGTGTGTGTTTTGAAATTTATTGTATATGTCAGTGCTTTGAAATGGTCACAAGTTACCGACTAAGCTTGTATGGTAAATTATAAAAAGAATCCTGAGTGCTAATGGTGATTTACAATAGTCTGATGTTCTATTCATAGAGTTTTAGTTGTCCAGAGAGTGAACTTCAACGTTTAAATTTCACAATTTTAATGGCACCTGCACAAGTACAGTGAAATGCCTTTCTTGCTCTTTCCCAACAATGCAGTAATCAATATCAGTAGTACTATAAAGAATATTAAAAAAATCTAGTAAAACAAAAACACACGAGAAATACCAACAAGAAGAACACAAGAAAGTAAGTAAGCTATATCCAGCATCTGTGCCAATACCATATTTACAATGTGCAGGGATAGGATTAGATGGTAGGATTAGATAAAGTGCCTTTGGAAAGTTTTCACACCCCTTGACACGATGTTCTAAAATGGATTAAAGAAATAATTTCACTCAGCAATCTACACACAATACCCCATAATGACAAAGCGAAAACAAGTTTTTAGAAATAAAAATACGGAAATACCTTATGTATTTATGTAAGTATTCAGACCCTTTGCTATAAGACTCGAAATTGAGCTCAGGTGCATCCTGTTTCCATTGATAATCCTTGTGACGTTTCTACAACTTGATTGGTCCACATGTGGTAAATTCAATTGATTTGACATGGTTTTGGAAGGCACACACCAGTCTATATAAGGTCCCACAGTTAACAGTGCATGTCAGAGCAAAAACCAAGCCATGAGGTCGAAGGAATTGTCCGTAGAGCTCCGAGACGCGATTGTGTCGAGGCACAGATCAGGGAAGGGTACCAAAACATTTCTGCAGCACTGAAGGTCCCCACAAACACAGTGGCCATCATTTTTAAATTAAATACGTTTGGAACCACCAAGGCTCTTCCTAGTGCTGGCCACCCGGCCAACTGAACAATCGGGGGAGAAGGGCCTTGGTCAGGGATATGGGAGAACCTTCCAGAAGGACAACCATCTCTGCCGCACTCCACCAATTAGGCCTTTATGGTAGAGTGACCAGACAGAAGCCACTCCTCAATAAAAGGCACATCACAGCCCGCTTGGAGTTTGCCAAAAGGCAACTAAAGACTCCCAGACCATGAGAAACAAGATTCTCTGGTCTGATGAAACCAAAATTGAACCCATTGGCCTGAATGCCAAACGTCACGTCTGGAGGAAACCTAGCACCCTCCCTACGGTGAAGCATGATGGTGGCAACATCATGCTGTGGGGATGTTTTTCAACGGCAGGGACTAAGAGACTAGTCAGGATCGAGGCAAAGATTAACGGAGCAAAGTACAGAGAGATCCTTGGTGAAAACCTGCTCCAGAGTGCTCAGGACCTCAGACTGGGGCAAACGTTCACCTTTCAACAGGACAACGACCCTAAGCGCACAGCCAAGACAATGCAGGAGTGGCTTCGGGACAAGTCAGCCAGAGCCCGGACTTGAACCTGATCGAACATTTCTGGAGAGACCTGAAAATAGCTCTGCAGCCACGCTCACCATCCAACCTGACAGAACATGAGAGGATCTGCAGAGAAGAATAGGAGAAACTCCCCAAATACAGGTGTTCCAAGCTTATAGCATCATACCCAAGAAGACTGTAATCACTGCCAAAGGTGCTTCAACAAAGTACTGAGTAAAGGGTCTGAATACTTATGTAAATATGATTCCGTTTTTATTCATAATATAAAAACCCGTTTTGGCTTTGTCATTATGGGGTATTGTGGGTAGATTGATGAGGGAAAAAAACAATTTCATGAATTTATGAATAAGGCTGTAACGTAACAAATAGTGCAAAAAGTCAAAGGTTTGAATACTTTCAGAAGGCACTGTATGTGTAGGTGTAAGGTGACTAGGCATCAGGATATATGATTAACAGAGTAGCAGCAGGGTATATGATGATTGTATCTAAGTTTGTACGTGTGTGCGTGTAGAGTCAGTGTGAATGTATATGTGTGTGTGTGTGTGTGTGTGTGTGTGTGATGTGTGAGCAAATGGCGTGTGTGTGTGTTGGAGTGTCAGTGTGAGTGTGTGTTAGTGAGTGTGTGAGTCTGCAATAAGGGTTATTTGGCTGTCCCCATAGGAGAACCCTTTGAAAAACCCTTTTTGTTTCCATGTAGAACCCTTTCCACAGAGGGTTCTACATGGAACCCAAAATAGTTATATCTTAAACCAAAAAGGGTTTTACCTGGAACCAAAAAGGGTTATCCTATGGGGACAGCTGAATAACCCTCATGTTTTGTTTTTGGTATTGATTTCTTACAATCATTTAGTCACAGTAATATAATGTGCAATGGCAGCATCCCATTAAATGTTATGAACCATCATTGTCTAAGTCTCCTGCTTCCTAAACTCCTAATAGTCTACCCCCATGACTGGCAGGCCTGTTTGAATGTACTATTGGAATCCTGTTGACAGAATAGTGGCGCATAGACAACAAACTCCCTCCCTCGTCAACCCTTTAATACGACGACTTTCAAAGTTAGAATGGCCTGTGAGAGTAGAGCTGTGCTCATACTACCCACACTATCCGTACTATGTGTGACGTGAATTGAGTATATAGTAAGCTTATTGGTCATAGTATGGATATAGTTAGTATACCAAAAGTTCCCGGATGTCATACTAAATTCTCCAAAATATGAAGTATACACGCAGAGGACACTATTTCCGTACTTTAGGGCCCATAATGCAATTCTTCAGGAAATGGGCGTGGCTTCACATCGTTTTCAGATTTGAAGAACATGGTGGAAAATATGCAGCCAAAGTCCAACGATAGCGGATACAAATTCACTGCTTTAACTAATTATGACAAATATTTACAAAATGCTGAGCAATGTAATCAAATAAGTTACCTTATAGGTTATGTTGGCTGACAATTTGTTATCTACGCTGTCCTTACTTACCACATAGCATATCATTACAGCAGTATGTACCGGTATGTTAGCTAGCTACCCAACGTTATTTGGCTGCTTATACATCAAACTTGCCAGTATATTAACTATGGGCTTTCTAACTACCTACCCAACATTTATTGGCTTTATTATTCCTGTCATTCTCAGCTTAGCTAAATGGTATAGTCATTGTGCATTCTCAATGGACATTCGGGTGCTTTTGTAAATTCGCTCTGGCTATCTACTCCGATTTCAGAGCACTCTTGTCTGAGTGTACCAGGTGCAGAATAATGAATTCACAAGCGCTCAGAACTGGTTGTATATGGCCTGTGTCAGTTAATGTCGGCAAAAAAGCGTAATTCAATTGTTGCCAGCAACACAGTTTGACACCAACGCTCTGGATAACATGAAAACTGCCAAACCAGCTCTGCTAGGGCGAGTAAAATGGGTGGTCACTCTCATTTGTGTCTGGAAGTAGCTAGCAAGCTAGCCAACGTTAGTTTGGGTGCTTGACTGCTGTTGTAAGGTTAGAACGCTCAAATCAACCCTATTCCTCGGCCCGAGCATCCATAAGTGCTAGTACGCTCAACTGAAAGGATACTGTTCTGTTTACGGTATACTAAAATGATCTATTAGTATATAGTATGTAGTATATACTCATTAAGTATGTAGTTTACAGTATGTTACTATGGGTATTCAAACAGCTTACGTTTCTCTCAGGAAGCATACTTTTCTTTAGTCATTAACATACATTAAAGGGGGACTTAACACCCTGATTTGGCCTAGTTTTTCGGCTAGGTCATTAAGAAAGGCAGCGCCCATGACTGAAGCCAATCGAGAGTTTGTTAATGAGGGTGTCTCTTGTGTCTGTGTTCACAGGTGGCAAACTTTTGTACATTTACTCTGTCAAAAGAATACACAGTCACAGTCATTCACCCTTCTAGATAACTTGAAACAGTCTAACCAGGTATTGTGTCTTGAAGTTGCCCAGGCTAGCTAGTGCTAGCCAACTTCTTTCACCAATTAGCTTCAGCCTTGGCTGTAGTGGGACCTTGGCAAAGTTGGTTTGACACTGGAAAGCCCAGCTCTGGGACTAGTTACGGACCGTCAATAAATTACACAATGTAAATTAGAAAAAAATGTAATGTTGCACATCTTTTAGGTTGTCTCATTAAATGCTTTCAATATTTGTATATGAATTAGTAACATTTTTAATTGGTTTTTAAGTCGTTGAGATTTGGAACTATTAACATACAGTCAACAACATATCAATAGTGTTGTTTTCTCTGTAATAGCGTGATGTAATCAATCAATCTCATACATTGACTAATAAATAAAATATTATAGTGGCGCAGTGTTCTAAGGCACTGAGGCGGTCTAAGGTAAGGTAGAGGTGTCACTACAGGCCCTGGTTCGATTCCAGGATGTATCACAACTGGCCGTGATTGGGAGTCCAATAGGGTGGCGCACAATTGGCCCAGCGTCGTCCGTGTTAGTGTTTGGCCGGAGTAGGCCGTCATTGTAAATAAGAAAGTTGTTCTTAACTGACTTGCCTAGTTAAATAAATACAATTTAAATAACAGTGGTAGATATGGCAGAACATTCATTTGTTCACCTTTTGTATTTAATGTTGGGTCAATTGTTATTGACTTTTAAATGTTAAAGTTTTGAAAATAGAATTCAGATTAAAGGTGTCACTCTACCTTGACCTTTCAACAGTGTTTTGAGGTACACTATATTGACTGCATTAGCCCACCGACCTAAAGACTAGGCATTAGCTCAAGGAGGCATTAGGCTTCAGCTCTCAGGCAAGGTTACTCATTAAGCAAATCTGTTACACAAACAGCCTTGAATGGACTAAATTTTGTCTTTGCCATATTGCTTTCCTCTTTCCAGTGTATTTAGATTGAGGCTGGTATCAACTGATAAGCCATAGAAAGTATACTGTGTGTATCAAATCCAGAGAGTCAACAAAAGCAGTGGAGGAAGAAACGTTCTCCTTTGATCTATAATAACAATAGTCTTGAACTAAGACAAGGTAAAGATCTCTTCTCAGTAAACCCAGAATTGCCTTTCCATAAAAACACAGAAGGAACGGTCATAAAACTGCAATGGATACCCTGTCAGCTAAGTAAAGAAAAACTACAGATCCTAAAACTATAAATCCCCTTCAAATGAATGGTAGGTAGAGTACCATTTAATTGTAATGATAACATGGCTTATGCACTACAGCCAGACAACCACCAGACCTATCAGACATGTCAGAGACCAGACATGACAGGCACTAGACTGCACACACTTCAATTAGCCGCAGGCAAATTGCAGACAGAGCTCAAAATAGCATAGTGGGAACCTGGACACAGATGACTCCATCAATATTTTGTGTGATTTAGTTTACTGGGGAGCAATGAATAAATAACTATTGCATGGCCCAGTTATTTTTCCATTGATCAAGTTCCCAATCTCAGTTTGAGTCAAAACAATTAATTTGCCATTAATTTGCACAATACAGAAGCCTTATAATGTTCGCCCCTACTGTTGCCCAAATGTTCTGAGGTCACAAACCTTTGCTTTTATCAGGAGTTGACATAGAACTCCTTCTACAGTACTTAGCACACACATGAAACTCTGTAGCAACCATATAAATATTATATTTCCATAGAAATAGAAGCAGACCAGTAACAACAAGAAGACACAGAAGTACCAGAATTAAAAATTATGTTCAAAGACATTTTAATTACAGATACACATCAAGAGAATGCAGTGTTAGAGGAAACCTACTGTCTTAATGACTTAGTCGCTTAGCTGTCATTACAGGTTACAACCTGCTTAGTTGTGTGACTACTGTTTTCCTCGCTTATGCCAAAGGCAGATTAGTTTTTGATTTGACAAGTTTGTCTTTTCCATTAGCTTGTTTTGAATAATAACAGTCTCTTAGAGCTATATGCTAAACATTAATATAAAGCTACCCTTTCCCACAATAGTACATTTCTGGACGTATTCACTGTTCTTTGCTCTGTCTGTTGTTGTTGTTTTTAACTGGCATCTGCTGAAATGAAAAGAATGTCAGCAGAAGAAAAAGCGAGAGAGAGGGAGAGAGAGAGAAAGAGGGAGAAAGGGGAAACGTAAGAGAGAGAGAGAGAGAGAGAGAGAGAGAGAGAGAGAGAGAGAGAGAGAGAGAGAGATTGCATCCCCATACCCCTCTCTCCCGTTCTCAAACCACCAGGGAGCCCTTGTAGGGAGGGAAAAGGGATATTTTTAGCAGGTCTCACAATTCCTCCTGTAAATATTTACCCTAGTTGTTGCAAAGCTGCCTGCTCATAGGATTGGCCAGGTGATGCGGTGCTACATCACACTTCAAAGGCAGAAGCAGGGAAAGGAGAGGACTTACGTCATAGTGAGATCTGCAGTAGGACCCTTGGTGATACGAGCTCTCGTATCCTTACACCACATCATCATGAAGCTAAGACTTTTGACACTCAAGAAGGCAGGGATGGAGGGGATGTAATAAGAAACGTGACCGGGCACATTTCATGTACAGTATAGTGTGTCAGAATTCCATTTATCCCTGAAGACTGTCCTCCTGGTGTGAATAATGGAAACCTAGAGTAGGTTGTTAGAGCACACAGTTGTGCCGGTTGACTTTTGGCCCGGAAGTGTTCAGTCTTTCCTTTCTTCATTCAAATTCCTTGAAAAACTGGCCTGTAATACATATATACATACAGTGAGGGAAAAAAGTATTTGATCCCCTGCTGATTTTGTACGTTTGCCCACTGACAAAGAAATGATCAGTCTATAATTTTAATGGTAGGTTTATTTTAACAGTGAGAGACAGAATAACAACAAAAAAATCCAGAAAAACGCATGTGAAAAATGTTATAAATTGATTTGCATTTTAATGAGGGAAATAAGTATTTGACCCCCTCTCAATCAAAAATATTTCTGGCTCCCAGGTGTCTTTTATACAGGTAACGAGCTGAGATTAGGAGCACACTCTTAGAGGGAGTGCTCCTAATCTCAGTTTGTTACCTGTATAAAAGACACCTGTCCACAGAAGCAATCAATCAATCAGATTCCAAACTCTCCACCATGGCCAAGACCAAAGAGCTCTCCAAGGATGTCAGGGACAAGATTGTAGACAAACACAAGGCTGGAATGGGCTACAAGACCATCGCCAAGCAGCTTGGTGAGAAGGTGACAACAGTTGGTGCGATTATTCTTAAATAGAAGAAACACAAAAGAACTGTCAATCTCCCCTCGGCCTGGGGCTCCATGCAAGATCTCACCTCGTGGAGTTGCAATGATCATGAGAACGGTGAGGAATCAGCCCAGAACTACACGGGAGGATCTTGTCAATGATCTCAAGGCAGCTGGGACCATAGTCACCAAGAAAACAATTAATAACACACTACGCCGTGAAGGACTGAAACCATGCAGCGCCCGCAAGGTCCCCCTGCTCAAGAAAGCACATATACATGGCCATCTGAAGTTTGCTAATGACCATCTGAATGATTCAGAGGACAACTGGGTGAAAGTGTTGTGGTCAGATGAGACCAAATTCGAGCTCTTTGGCATCAACTCAACTCGCCGTGTTAAGAGAAGGAGGAAATCAATTTATAAAAATTTTCACATGCGTTTTTTCTCGATTTTTTGTTGTTGTTATTCTGTCTCTCACTGTTCAAATAAACCTGCCATTAAAATTATAGACTGATCATTTCTTTGTCAGTGGGCAAACATACAAAATCAGCAGGGGATCAAATACATTTTTCCCTCACTCTATATAAGAAAAATAAGGTCCCAGGGTGCAATTTTCTAAGTGCAACCAACCTTCAGTCTTATAGACATTTTTTAAACATGCCTTGTCTTATCATCAGGTGAATGCTAATGGAAAGGAGAAGTAACCTAATCAACATTTTAAAATGAATAGATTTGGCAGATAGTTTTCATTATTTTGAACTCATTATAATTGGAAGAGGAAGTATAATTTGCCACCACTAACTTTGGTCAGTTTTAAATCAGTTTCGTCCAAAACAGATTTGTGAGAAAGGGTATGAAGGGTACCGTAACAGTTTAACTTCGGTTGGGTTTATTTCAATCCTGCCCACATATGGTAGCACCCAAGTAATCATCCATTTGGAGAGCAACTGCAAGTAACCATGGTCAATTTTGTTTGACATTCGCTATCCCTATGGGGCTAGTTAGGGACCATCAGTAAATTACACAGCCACATCTGGTGAAATTGGAGGGTGCACAATTAAAATAAATAATTGTAATATTAAACATTCATGAACATACAAGTATCTTATATCATTTAAAAGCTTAAATTCTTGTTAATGGCCTCCAAATTGGATTGTAAATCAATTAATCAAACTTTGTACACTATACTGTCACCTTCATATATGACTCAATCAGAAGCCGCATGCTCCTTCCTCACTCATCCACTTCACTGTTAGAAAAAAAGGTTCCAAAAGGGTCTTCGGCTGTCCCCATAGAAGAACACTTTTTGGTTCCAGGGAGAACACTTTTGGGATCCATGTCGAACCCTCTGTGAAAAGGGTTCGACGTGGAACCCAAAAAGGTTCTACCTGGAACCGAAAGGGTTCTACCTGGAACAAAAAAGGGTTCGTAAAAGGGTTCTCCAATGGTGACAGCCAAGGAACCGTTTTAGGTTCTAAATAGCACCTTATTTCTAAGATTGTATCCAGCAAACCAAAATTGACTCTATGAAAGTTCACAGAACATTCGATAGGTCGTGGCATATGTTCTCATAACACAAGAACAGTCCTGTCGTGATGATGATTATAGAATGTTTGTGTAAAACATTTGCCTGATGTTGCAAGAATATTCCTAGAACACATGTAATCTGTCCCAGAATGTTTCATTAGGTTCTGGGAACAGTCTGGTGAGAAAAAAACACAACTGTCCAGTTGTGCAGATGATTGTACAATGTTTCTTTAAGGGTGTAAAAAACATTCACCTGATATTTCAAGAATGTTCACAGAACACATTTTGTCTGTTCTTTAAAGGTTTGCATAATGTTTCTTTAGGTTGTGGGAACATTGTCAGGATATGTGCTGAAATTCAGATAATGTTTCTATCGGGGTGCACAAAACGTTCCTTTGGTTTTGCAAGAATGTTGACAGAAAACCTGGTCTTTGTTCCTTGAAGGTTCCCAGAACATTTAATTAAGTTATGGGAGTTGTCTGGGATGTTGCAAAAATATTATTATGATATTCACATAGGTTGTATAGAACCTTCCCACAATGTTCCACAATTTCCAAATAAGTCCGTTTTTATGACATTCATAACATATGTGTTTTAGGTTTAACATAATATTCCATTGATGTTCACAAAATATACATGTTACTGTCACATCCAGGCCTGAGTTTACTGGCTGGCGTGTTTAGTTTAGTTTTTGGTGTAGGGATTTTGGTTCTAGGTCTAGGTGCGAATAACCCAACAGAAAAGGACCAAGCAGCGAGAGAACAAGGAGTCCTGGACATGGGAAGAGATATTGGACGGAAAGGGACCCTGGACTCAGCCTGGGGAGTATCGCCGTCCTAAAGAGGAGTTAAAGGCAGCGAAGGCTGAGTGGAGATATTACGAGGCTAAATATGGAGCATGGAACCCAGAGAAGGAGAGATATGCTGGAACACGCCTGGCTAGGAAGCCCGAGAGGCAGCCCCCCAATTTTTTTGGGGGGCACACGGGGAGGTTGGCCGTTTCAGGGTGGACTCCTGAGCAAACTCCAAGTGCTCTTTGGAGGGAGCGTCGCACAGGTAAGACGCCGTGCTATGCTGTGATGCGCACGGTGTCTCCAGTGTGCGTTCATAGACCGGTGCGCGAAATTCCAGTTCCCCTCCTCTGTCGGGCTAGGTTGAGTGTGCTGCCTGGAAGAGTGGTGCTGGCTCAGCGCTCCTGGTCTCCAGTGCACCTTCTTGGACCGAGATATCCTGCGCCGGCTCTGTGTGCATCGGATCCGCCACCTTGGACAAAGAGACCCACCTGAAGACCCTCGCGGGACTTTTGCCGGTCGGAGTCTGCGCCTTTGAGGGGGGTACTGTCACGTCCAGGCCTGAGTTTACAGGCTGGCGTGTTTAGTTTCGTTTTTGGTGTAGAGTTTTTGGTTCTAGGTGTGCTATTTCTATGTTGGGTTAATGGTTCCCAATTAGAGGCAGCTGAGTGTCGTTACCTCTAATTGGGAACCATATATATGTTTGTGGTTTTCACTAGGGTTTTGTGGGTTATTGTTTGGTTCATAGCTTAAGTGTTTATTCTATGTTATGTTCCGTTGTTACGATCTTCGTTCGTTTATTGTTTTTTCCCAGTTACGTTACGTTTAATAAATATGTATACTGGAAGCAACGCTGCGTCTTGGTCCGTCCATAAAGGAGATCGTGACAGTTACCTTGTCTTGGAGGTTCTCAGAACATTTCAAGAACATTTAGAAAATGCTAGAAAGTATTTAAGTTTGATCTTATATTACCACAACATTCTCAGCTTACAAATTTGTAGCTCCTAAAGGGGTACTTTCTGAAAGCACTGTAGGTGTTTGGCGTTAGGTAGTCTAAATTCAGTGTCCTTGTCTAACTGACATCTACTGAAAGTCAGACTCTTACCACACGCCTTACTCTTACCACACCAACTCATTTTTCTCAGCCTCAGAAATATCTGCATTCACCAAATGTGTGATTATCTTTATACATATTCTCTAGACTTATACATAGGAAATTGTTGATATGTTGTCCAATTTTTTTTTAGATTACATTTTCTTTCTTTAGTATTTTACAGATGAAACACAGTGCTGACATTGTTTTTCCATTCGAATCATATAAAATTAGGTTTTGCATCTAAAAGATGGATGAAAGCATAGTAATAACACATTGTGTATTCAGCAAACTTCTGGCCGTCTTTTTGAGTGGGTGAATAAAGGTTGAAACCT
The DNA here is from genome assembly GCA_030435695.1 of Brachymystax lenok tsinlingensis. Taxonomy (NCBI): domain Eukaryota; kingdom Metazoa; phylum Chordata; class Actinopteri; order Salmoniformes; family Salmonidae; genus Brachymystax; species Brachymystax lenok. The sequence continues at coordinate 7,298,683 of CM059818.1, read as the reverse complement.
CATTGACCAATGTTTCAACCAAATATTACCCACATTTCAATGTTGAAATGACGTGGTGTGCCAAGTGGCAATATTCTGTATGAGTCATACCATAGAAAAATGGCTAGCTTGTACAGATGGAAGAATTCATCATTACTTAGCACTGTACAAACTATCAATCCTCTATCTCCACAAAAAAGCAGTGAGTGTCACTACCTCTCAGCTTCTGATGAATGGAAGCTTGGGTTCTGTGCAGAATTAGCAATTACTTCCCAGTGGCATCTCGGCTTGGGCTTGTGCACAAGCTTTTTTGAAGGACATAAAGGTGAATGCAAAAGCTTCTGTAGCCTCGATTTTCTCCCAGTCTTTGAGGTGTGAATCAATGTGAATGTCCTTTATTCAAGCATTTTCTTTCTGGTTCAACCCTGTGCAATCACTTTTGATTTTCCACGGAAAAAATACTGGACCTGGATTCTTGCTTTTTGAAAACACTTATTGTCAAGATTTTGTCAGTCAAGCTGCCTGGTTTGATGTGTATCAGGTTTCTCCCCATTGCAATGTTCCCAGGCTAGGCTTTTGTTCGCCTTATTTTTGTTATTTTTCTATGTAACGTTTATAGGAAAGTCAGTTAAGAACAAATTCTTATTTACAATGACAGCCTACCAAAAGGCAAAAGACCTCCTGCAGGGGCTTGGCGGTTCTGAGAAGTGCCTTACGTTTATTTACTTACTTACCGATCAACAGAACAATGAGACGAGGGCTGTTATTACTGAGGTGTACGAACCGCCTTATGATTCCTTGCTGGTCTTGGGAAAAATAATTGCAGACTCTTTAAGCAGTAGAAAATCAGGCAGGGGATGTTTTGGCAAAATGCCCAATGCTGTATCAAGGAAAAGTGTGAAGCTGCTCTTTCGTTTCCCTCTCTCTCCCTGTCTCTCTCTTCCTATGTCTCTAAACATCTCTTTCTCTCTCACCACATCTCTCTCTCCACATCTCTCTCTCTTTTTGCATTCTAGTTCATTTACTTGTGATGTATTGAACTGAACAAGTCCACAGGCCACTTTTTTTCTCCCCAAATAATGATAGTGATTAAGCTCAGGTGGCTCTAGGGACAGATAATGTATCCATCCGCCAATTTATCTCTAGTGTTCTTTCCACCTTGTTTCCAGATTGGCCCTCAGGTCTGTATTAGAGATGTGCAGTTCTCAAATGATTCATTCTTTTGGAACAACTCTTTTTACTGACTCGAGAGTAATTTGTTTTTCTGAGTGACTCGTTAATTTAAGTTGTTTGATTGACTTGCAGGGCACAGTTAATTCTACAGCAACATTGATACGCACTCCAACAAAACAATTGTCTATCACATGTACATGCAGACAAAATAGATCATGCTATAGACATGCCCCCATTAACATCAACGAGGCTGTAGTGGAGCGGGTCGAGAGTTTCAAGTTCCTTGGTGTCCAAATACACCAAGACAGTCGTGAAGAGGGCACGACACCTTTTCCCCCTCAGGAGACTGAAAAGATTTGGCATGGTTCCCCAGACCCTCAAAAAGTTGTACCATTGAGAGCATCCTGACCGGTTGCATCACTGCCATCCAGGACCTATATAACTAGGTGGTGTCAGAGGAAGGCCCCAAAAATTGTCAAAGACTCCAGTCACCCAAGTCATAGACTGTTCTCTCTGCTACCGCATGACAAGCGGTACTGGAGCGCCAAGTCTAGGTCCAAAAGGCTCCTTAACAGCTTCTACCCCCAAGCCATAAGACTTCTGAACAATTAATCAAATGGCCACACAGACTATTTACCTTGACACCCCCCACACACACACTTTGTTTTTACACTGCTCCTACTGGTTGTTTATTATCTATGCATAGTCACTTTACCCCCTACCTCCACTACCGTTCAAAAGTTTGAGGACACTTAGAAATGTCCTTGTTTTTGAAAGAAAAGCAGGCGTCTCTGGGATGCTGTCCTTCTAGGCAGAGTTGCAAAGAAAAAGCCATATCTCAGAATGGCCAATAAAAATAAAATATTAAGATGGACAAAAGAACACAGACACTGGACAGAGGAACTCTACCTAGAAGGCCAGCATCCTGGAGTCGCCTCTTCACTGTTGACATTGACACTGGTGTTTCGCGGGTACTATTTAATGAAGCTGCCAGTTGAGGACTTGTGAGGCGTCTCTTTCTCAATGTACTTGTCCTCTTGCTCAGTTATGCACCGGGGCCTCCCACTCCTCTTTCTATTCTGGTTAGAGCCAGTTTGCGCTGTTCTGTAAAGGGGATAGTACACAGCGTTGTACGAGATCTTCAGTTTCTTGGCAATTTCTCGCATGTAATAGCCTTAATTTCTCAGAACAAGAATAGACTGATGAGTTTCAGAAGAAAGGTCTTTGTTTCTAGCCATTATGAGCCTGTTATCAGAAATCATGAATCAGCTTGCATATGTGTTAGCTGTGTTGTTGGCTAGCTCTGTTGAACAACAGTGTCCTGACAAGTGAGCACATTTTCTATGCCAGGTCGAAATCACGCCTCATTAACTCATTGTTATGGCTGTAGCTAGCAAGTAAGGGATAAGAATGTTACCAGCCCATATCGCAATAGAACATTTAGAACAAACGACTGGGTTGCATCGATAGATACAGAACAAAAAGACTGAACGACTGGTTCGCGTCTCTAGCAAACGAACCGATAGAACGAACGACCAGCTGGCTTGGGCCACAACCCTAGATTTGTGTCAGTACTATATCTTGTATATCCTCCAAACACTGGCTTTAAACTCATTATCACTTAAATATTCACTACATAACCAAAAGTTTTGTTGAACATCTCATTCCAAAATCATGGGCGTTAGTATGGAGTTGGTCCCCCCTTTGCTGCTATAAAAGCATCAACTTTTCTGGGAAGGCTTTCCACTAGATGTTGGAACATTGCTGCAGGGACTTGCTTCCATTCAGCCACAAGAGCATTAGTGAGGTCGGGTAATGATGTTGGGTGATTAGGCATGGCTTGCAGTCGTCGTTCCATTTCATCCCAAAGGTGTTTGATGGGGTTGAGGTCAGGGCTCTGTGCAGGCCAGTCAAGTTCTTCCACACCGATCTCGACAAACCATTTCTGTATAGACCTCACTTTGTGCACGGGGGCATTATCATGCTGAGGTAGGAAAGGGCCTTCCCAAAACTGTTGCCACAAAGTCTCTCTCCGCTGCCAACATGTGGAAATCTATCGGATAGTCAGCCACACTGCATGAGTCCTGCCGAAGCTGGATTAGCTTCCAAGCAGCTTCTCTCCCGGAGAACAGGGCGTAAAAAAAGTTTTCACCTCTCCCACAAACCCCTCCAGACAAAAGCATATGGCCGGCTGCTGTTCCCATACATCAGCGATCCTAGGGGAAGGAGGAGGGCTGAAGCTCGAAATTGAGGGCACACTGAGCTAGAAATGCCCGACAGGTGCTCGACTCTCCATTGAAGTGTTCTGGCGGGGGTAAACAGGGCTCCCGAAAAGGTGGAGTGGCCGATGAGATGGCGCTGCTAGCAGTTGGGTTACTGAGGGGGTGTGGGGTTACCACTGTGGTAGACTGCCTCCCAGACAACCTGCAGAATTGCTCCAGCAAACTGTCCAATGCCCGATCATGGCGTTCAGCCAACGTTTGGACACCCTCCGTAAGGCCACGAAGCAGTTCCTCGTGCCTCCCAAAGGTGGCTCCTTGGGAGGAGATGGCGCTGCGCAGCTGGCCTGGGTCTGCTGGGTCAGTCATGGCCAGTTCGTACTATCAGGCTTGAAGGTAAGACCCAGATGCAGACTGTGTCGGAGTAACAATGTTGATTATGGCAACAGGGCAGGCAAACGACAGGTCAAGGCAGGCGGGGGTCGATAACCAGAGTAGTGGGGGAAAGGTACAGGATGGCAGGCAGGCTCAGGGTCAGGCAGAGGTCGATATTCCAGAGGTGGGGCAAAGGTAAAGGACGGCAGGCATGCTCAGGGTCAAGGGTAGGCAGAGTGGTCAGACAGGCTGGCTCAGAGACGGGACAGACAAGGGTCAAAACCAGGAGGGCGAGAAAAAAAGATACTGGGGAGAAGCAGGAGCTTAGACGAAAAATGCTGGTTGACTTGACAAACAAGTCGAACTGGCAACAGACAAACAGATTACACCGGTATAAATACACAGGGGAGAATGGGGAAGATGTGCGACACCTGGAGGGGGGTGGAGACAATCAAAAAGACAGGTGAAATAGATCAGGGTGTGACAACTTTAGTTTATTTAGTAAGTATTTTATTAACTATATTTCTTTAACTACATTGTTGGTAAACATACTTAGGGCTAGGCCCCTTTTTTCTCAATTTCCGCCTGAGTTACGTTCCCAAAGTAAACTGCCTGTTGCTCAGGCCCTGAAGCCAGGATATGCATACAATTGGTACCATTGAAAAGACAACACTTCAAAGGTTGTAGAACTGTTAAAATAGTGTAGGAGAATATAACACAATATGTATTGTAGGAGAAATTCAAAAGAAAAACCAACCAGAATATTTATTATTTGAGAGAGACCGTCCTCTTAGAATGGCAGGTATGAGGTCATATTGAAAATTAGCAATTCCTAAGACTTCCACAGGGTGTCAGCAGTCTATGTTCAAGGTTTCAGGCTTGTAAGTTCAAAAACGAATAAGAAATATCAGTTTTAGTACAGGGACAGTCTTGGAAATACATGTTTGCGTGCGTCGTGAAGACCGGACGCACTTGCTAAAATCGGTTTCCTATTGAACACACTTCTTTCCATAAGAAATATTATAGTTTGATTACATATTAGGGTATCTGAGGAGTAAATAGAAACGTATTTTGACTTGTTGAAACAAAGTTTAGCGGATAGATTTTTGGATTCCTTTCTCTGCATGTTGAACGAGTGGATTACTCAAATCGATGGCACCAACTCAACAGACTTTTTGGGATATAAAGAAGGATTTTATCTAACAAAACGACACTACATGTTATAGCTGGGACCCTTTGTATGACAAATCAGAGGAAGATTTTCAAAAAATAAGTGAATATTTAATCGCTGTTTGTGAATTTATGAAGCCTGAGCCAGTGGAAAAATATTTTGATGTGGGGCACTGTCCTCAAACAATCGCATGGCATGTTTTCGCTGTAATAGCTACTGTAAATCGGACAGTGCAGTTAGATTAATAAGAATTTAAGCTTTCAGCCGATATAAGACACTTATATGTACCTAAATGTTTGTTATCCATCATTTGAATTGCGCGCCCTCCAGCTTCACCGGAAGTTGTCCCACTAGCGGGAAGCCTAGCCATAAAGGGCTTGTAAGTAAGCATTTCACGGTAAGGTCTACACCTGTTGTATTCGGTGCAAGTGACAAATACAATTTGATTTGATTTTTGCATTCGGGCAGGTAGCCTTCTCCTGGCATCCGCCAAATCCAGATTTATCCGTCGGACTGCCAGATGGTGAAGCGTGATTCATCACTCCAGAGAACGCATTTCCACTGCTCCAGAGTCCAATGGAGGTGAGCTTTACATCACTCCTGCCGATGCTTGGCATTGCGCATGGTGATCTTAGGCTTGTGTGAGGCTGCTCATCCATGGAAAACCATTTCATGAAGCTCCCGACGATCAGTTCCTCTACTGAAGTTGCTTCCAGAGGCAGTATGGAACTCGGTAGTGAGTGTTAACTGAGGGCAGACTTTTTTTACGTGCAATGAGCTTCAGCACTCGGCAGTCCTGTTCTTTGAGCTTGTGTGGCCTACCACTTCGCGGCTGAGCCGTTGTTGCTCCTAGACGTTTCTACTTTCTACACAATAACAGCACTAACAGTTGACCAGGGCAGCTCTAGTGTGGCATAAATTAGATTAACCTCAGGGATTGCTGGGGGCGCTAGCGCCCCAATCCCGACACTACCAGGTGAAATGTAAGGCGCCAAATTCAAAATCCAAAAGTTGAATTATTAAACATCCACCAATATACAAGTGTTCCATACTCATCAAAAGCTCTGTTTCTTGGCAATATCACAGCGTTGTCAGATTTCAAAAAGGCTTTACGGCGAAAGCAGCACATTTGATTGTTTGAGGGTAGCACCTCACATATTTTTCCCATAGCCATGAATCGATTAGCCATCACGGCACACACATAACACATTTCACAGCGAAAACAAATCAATTACCTGTTGAAGAACTTCTGCTGAGGTCATCCTAAGTGTCCAACGAAGACAATCCATGGTTCTTTTGTTAGAAAAAGTAATGTATTTTATCCATAAATCTCCATTTGGTTCAGCGTTATAATCAGAAACGACAGCCTCCACTCCTCCATTGAAACGTGACGCAAACTCGCTCATCTTATACCTATAAACTTGTCCAAGAACAATCAAACATAGTTTTAAATGTATCCTTAGGAACACTTTTACGTATATTTACTATTATAAATCAACCGGAATATAAACTGATCGATAAAGACGGTAAAAAAGACACTGCGCGCCTTGTCGGGAACACGCACTGGGTACTGTTTACATAAAAAGGTAACTTCCTGGTTTGCTCTTATTCTCTGGTCTAAAGCATCCAAATTGAAAATGTACACTGTCTCGAGACTGTTGACATCTAAAGGAAGCGATGGGTACTGCATTCATATGCCCTTATATGGTCATTTTCATGAGGGAGGGGTTCCAAATGAGCAATGTGTCAAAATAACTTTTTCCAGGACAGAAATTCCTCGGGTTTTCGCCTGCCATATCCGTTCTGTTTCACTCACAGACAAATGGTGCATATCCTATTTTCTGGGCCTGAATGGGAGGCATTTTACTTTGGGCACGCCAGGCTCTCCAAAACGGTCACCTCATGAGCCGATCCCTAACAAGTTAACTGTCTTGTTGGGAAGGTGGTATCTTATGACGGTGCCACGTTGAATGGCATTGATCTCTTCAGTAAGGCCAGTCTCCTGCCAATATTTGTCTATGGAGATTGCATGGCTGTGTGCTCGATTTTATATACCTGCCAGCAACGGTTGTGGCTAAAATAGACGGGCCGCCCACAAAATAGAACCAAATGGAGATTTAAGGATATAATGCATGACTTTTTCTAACAAAAGAACCATGGATTGCCTTCGTTGGACACTTTGGAAGCCATCAGCAGAAGTTCTTCAACAGGTAATTGATTTGTTTTCGCTGTGAAATGTGTTATGTGTGAACCGTGAAGGCTTATGAATGTATGCTAATGAGAGAAATATGTGAGGTGCTAATAGTACTAATTATGTGCATATCTTACTTTCTGGGCCTGAGTGGCATGCATTTTACTTTGGGCACGCCAGACTCTCCAAAACCGTCACCTCGGGAGCCGCTCCCTAAGAAGTTAATCCAGTATAAACTAATGTATAGAATGTATTATACAAGAGACAAAATGAACAAATTCTACAGCAAACGACAGTCTTGTCTTAAGTGTAAAAGTAACAATGACTCAATAATCCATGCCTTCTGGGGATGCTATAAAGTCAAAACAATCAGCTGACCCGCACACCACTAGAGTGTACACTAATGCTAACTCAAAAAGAGAACTGGGTATTCAACAAGAAAACCAGCCACGTCGCATACACCGACGTCTTCCTACCGGACAAGCTAAACACCTTCTTTGCCTGCTTCGAGCAAAACACTGTGCTACCGACGTGGGCCACCGCTGCTTCCGAGGACTCTGAGCTCTCATTCTCCATGGACAAAGTGAGTCAGACATTTAAGCATGTTAACCCGAGCAAGGCTGCCGGCCCAGACGGCATCCCTAGCCGCATCCTAAGAGCATGCGCAGATCAGCTGGCTGGGGTGTTTACGGATATATTCAATCTCTCCCTATCCCAGTCCGCTGTCCCCACTTCCTTCAATATTCCACCATTGTTCCTGTACCCATAGAAGTGAAGGTAACTGAACTAAATGGCCATCGTCCCATAGTACTCAATTCATTCATCATGAAGAGCTTAGAGAGGATAGTTAAGGATCACCTCCACCTTACCCGACACCCTAGACCCACTGCAATTTGAATACCGCCCCAATAGATCCACGGATGACGCAATCGCCATCGCACTGCACACTGCCCTATCCCATCTGGACAAGAGGAATATCTATGTAAGAATGCTGTTCATTGACTACAGCTCAGCTTTTAACACCATAGTACCCTCCAACCTCATTATTAAGCTTGGTCCCTGGGTCTGAACCCCGTCCTGGGCAACTGGGTCCTGGACTTTCTGACGGGCCGCCCACTGGTGGTGAAGGTAGGCAACAACACCTCCACTACGCTGATCCTCAACACAGGGGCCTCACAAGGGTGCGTGCTCAGCCCCCTCCTGTGCTCCCTGTTCACCCATGACTGCGTGGTCACACACGTATCCAACTCAATCATCAAGTTTGCAGATGACACAACAGTGGTAGGCCTGATTACCAACAACAACGAGGCAGCCTACAGGGAGGAGGTGAGGACCCTGGCAGAGTGGTACCAGGAAAATAACCTCTCCCTCAACGTCAACAAATGTTGAGCTGATCGTGGACTTCAGGAGACAGCAGAGGTAGCACGCCCCCATCCACATTGATGGGGCCGCAGCGGTGAAGGTGAAAAGCTTGGTGAAGACAAGCGCCTCTTCAACCTCAGGAGGCTGAAGATATTCAGCTTGGTCCCTAAGACCCTCACAAACTTTTACAGATGCACCATTGTGAGCATCCTATCGGCTGTATCACTTGGTCTGATGAAAACAAGATTAAACCCTTTGGCCTGAATTCCAAGTGTCACGTGTGGAGGAAACCTGCCACAATCCCTACAGTGAAGCATGGTGGTGACAGCATCATGGTGTGGGGATGTTTTTCTGCGGCAGGGACTGGGAGACTAGTCAGGATCAAGCGAAATACGAGTGGAGCAAAGTATAGAGAAATTCTTGATGAAAACCTGCTCCAGAACGCTCAGGACGAAGGTTGACCTTCCAACAGGACAACGACCCTAAGCACACAGCCAAGACAAATCAGGAGTGGCTTCACTACAAGTCTCTGAATGTCTTTGAGTGTCCCAGTCAGAGCCTGGAATTGAACCCAATCGAACACCTCTGGAGAGACCTGAAAATAGCTGTGCAGCGACATTCCCCATCCAACCTGACAGAAATTGATAGGATCTGCAGAGAAGAATGGGATAAACTCCCCGAATACAGGTGTGCCAAACTTGTAGCGTCATACTCAATAAAACTCAAGGCTATAATCGCTGCCAAAGGTGCTTCAAGAAATGAATGAGTAAAGGGTCTGAATAGTTATGTAAATGTGATATTTCAGTTATTCATTTTTTGGGCTTAAAAATCTAAAAACCTGTTTTTGCTTTGTCATTATGTAGTATTGTGTGTAGATTGATGAGGAAAAATAACAATTTAATCAATTTTAGAAGGCTGTACCGTAACAAAATTAGGAAAAAGTCAAGGGGTCTGAATACTTTTTGAATGCACTGTATTGTAGTCAAGGCCTATCCTATTGAACAATTTCTCTACATATACTATTCTACCCTATGTATTCTTCAGATATACTACATATTCTATCCATACACTGTCCATAATGTATATACATCCCATCATATTTACAGTGCCCTCCTGAATTATCGGCACAAACGTGAACAAAAAGGGCTGTGAAAAAAGTCATTGTCTCTATTAGCTTGATCTTACTCTCAAAATATCATATGAATCTCAACTTTAATTTAGTTGAAATTGTGAAAAAATATATATTGTCTTCAAGAAAGCAATATTTCACTATTATTGGCACCCCTGCATTTATTACTTTGTGCACCCGCCCTTTGTCAATAATGTTTGATGAGGTGGGAGAATACATAGGAAGGGATTTGAGACCATTCCTTTATACAGAAACTCTCCAGATCCTTCAGAGTCCTTGGTCTTCACTTGTGGACTATACTTTTCTGCTCACCCCACAGGTTTTCAATGGGGTGGGTCAGGGGACTGGGATGGCCATTGCAAAAGCTTGATTCTATGGTCAGTGAACCATTTTCGTGTGGATTTGGAGGTATGCTTTGGATCGATGTCCTGCTGGAAGATCCAACGATGACCCAGTGTTAACCACCTGGCAGAGGCAGACAGGTTTTGTCCTAAAATCTCCTTGTATTTGATGGAGTCCATGATGCCATGTATCCTAACAAGTTTTCCATGGCCTTTGGAAGTTAAAAGAGCCCCACAGCATCACAGATCCACCACCATACTTCACAGTGGGGATTAGGTTTTTCCACCTTGGGTTTTTGTTGCCAAAAAGCTATATTTTAGTGTCATCAGACCATAGAACCTGATTGCAATCAAAGTTCCAATTACATTTTAAGCAAACCCCAGGTGCTTACGTCTGTGGTTTGGTGACAGCAGAGGCTTTCTTCTGCAACCTTTCTAGTTCTGGAGACTTGGTGACCCCAAGATGTAACCATCTGCTGCAATTCTCCAACTGTGATCCTAGGAGAATTTTTTGCCACTTGAACCATCCTTCCCACTGTGCATGGGGGCAAAATAAACTTGTGTCCTCTTCCAGGCAGGTTCATCACAGCTCCAGTTGTTTTACATTTCTTAATTATTGCCCTAATAGTGGAGATGGGTATTTTCAGGCGTGTAGCTATCTTTTAATAGCCATTGTCTGATTTGTGAAGGTCAACAACATTTTGTCTCATTTCATGTGTGTATTCTATGGCCTTTCCCGTGTTGATGGATGACTAAGGGAGTTTAGCCTGTGTGTCACCTCATATTTATACCTCGGTGAAACAGGAAGTCGTGGATGACTGTTTAAGAGTTCTGAAAAGACTCAGATGTACTTTCAAAAGTAAAATCAGAACATCAATTAGATTTTGTTCATAAGAGGTGCCAATAATCGTGACACGAATGGTTAAACGTTAGATTCACAATATATTTTGAATGTAAAATCAAGCTGATAAACAACAATGGCATTTTTTAAAACCCTTTTTTGTTCATATTTACATAGGGTTGCAATATTTCAGGGAGAAATATAGAAATATTAGGATGATCAATGTAATAGAAGTATTAGGACGAGCAATGTCAGAGTCCGGAGTATAAATATACAGTACCAGTCAAAAGTTTGGACACACCTACTCATTCCAGTGTTTTTCTTTATTTTTACTGTTCTGTCATTTCTCTTTGCTTATTTGAGATGTTCTTGCCATAATATGGACTTGGTATTTTACTAAATAGGGCTATCTTCTGTATTCCACCCCTACCTTGTCACAACACAACTGATTGGCTGAAACGCATTAAGAAGGAAAGATATGACATAGCCTGGGATTTTTGGAGCAGTGGCTTCTTCCTTGCTGATAGGCCTTTCAGGTAATGTCGATATAGGACTCGTTTTACTGTTGATATAGATACTTTTGTACCTGTTTCCTCCAGCATCTTCACAAGGTCCTTTGCTGTTTTCTGGGATTGATTTGCACTTTTTGCACCAAAGTACGTTCATCTCTAGGAGAACGTGCTCGATTTTCAGGCTTCTCCTTATGTAGCTTGAAAGCCTGGGGAGAAAAGAGGTTTCAGTAAGAACACAATGCAAGAATATAGAATTTTGCTCTATGTTGTAGATATCTGACGGATATATTTCTTATGGCTTTGGAGCAATCCTTTTTTGAGTATATCAGTGCAGCTTTTCCCTCCCATGTGTATAGTTTACAGTTAGGTTGTAATCACTAAAACTCGTTTTTCAACCACTCCACAAGTTTCTTGTTTACAAACTATAGTTTTGGCATGTCAGTTAGGACATCTACTTTGTGCATGACACAAGTAATTTTTCCAACAATTGTTTACAGACAGATTATTTCACTTATAATTCACTGTATCACAATTCCAGTGGGTCAGAAGTGTACATACACTAAGTTGACTGCCTTTAAACAGCTTGGAAAATTCCAGAAAATGATGTCATGGCTTTAGAAGCTAATTGACATACTTTGAGTCAATTGGAGGTGTACCTGTGGATGTATTTCAAGGCCTACCTTCAAACTGTGCCTCTATGCTTGACATCATGGGAAAATCTAAAGAAATCAGACAAGGCCACAAAAAAAAAATTGTAGACCTCCACAAGTCTGGTTCATCCTTGGGAGCAATGAAGGTACCAAACGCCTGAAGGTACCACATTCATCTGTACAGACAATAGTACGCAAGTATAAACACCAGGGGACCACACAGCCGCCATTACCTCTCAGGAAGGGGGCGCGTTCTCCTAGAGATGAACGTACTTTGGTGCAAAAAGTGCAAATCAATCCCAGAAAACAGCAAAGGACCTTGTGAAGATGCTGGAGGAAACAGGTACAAAAGTATCTATATCAACAGTAAAACGAGTCCTATATCGACATAACCTGAAAGGCCTATCAGCAAGGAAGAAGCCACTGCTCCAAAACCGCCATAAAAAAGACAGACTACGATTTGCAACTGCACATGGGGAAAAATATCTTAGTTTTTGGAGAAATGTCTTCTGGTCTGAAGAAACGATGAAACAAAAATAGAACTGTTTGGCCATAAGGACCATCGTTATGTTTGGAGGAAAAAGGGGGAGGCTTGCAAGCCGAAGAACACCATCCCAACCATGAAGCACGGGGAGGCAGCATCATGTTGTGGGGGTGCTTTGCTGTAAGAGGGACTGGTGCGCTGAAGCAACATCTCAAGACATCAGTCAGGAAGTTAAAGCTTGGTCGCAAATGGGTCTTCCAAATGGACAATGACCCAAAGCATCCTTCCAAAGCAAAATGGCAAAATGGCTTAAGGACAACAAAGTCAAGGTATTGGAGTGGCCATCACAAAGCCCTGACCTCAATCCTATAGAACATTTGTGGGCAGAATTGAAAAAGCGTGTGCGAGCAAGGAGGCCTACAAACCTGACTCAGTTGCACCAGCTCTGTCAGGAGGAATGGGCCAAAATTCACCCAACTTATTGTGGGAAGCTTATGGAAGGCTACCCGAAACATTTGACCCAAGTTAAACAATTTAAAGGCAATGCTACCAAATACTAATTGAGTGTATGTAAACTTCTGACCCACTGGGAATGTGATGAAAGAATAAAAGCTGAAATTAATCAGCCTCTCTACTATTACTCTGACATTTCACGTTCTTAAAATAAAGTGGTGATCCTAACTGACCTAAGAATTGTTACTAGGATTAAATGTCAGGAATTGTGAAAACTGAGTTTAAATGTATTTGGCTAAGGTGTATGTAAACCTCCAACTTCAGCTCTACATTTTAAATCTGTCCAACAGATGGATGAGAAAGTTTATCTAGTCCTATCAAGTCCAGCCCACTACAATGACTGCTAAATTATACCTGCCCTCTTAGATAAAGTATGTCAGTCAAGCTGATGGACAGTGCTTATCTCTCTGGTAGAGAAATAGATCAGGACCTTTCTCTCTGTCAGTTGATCCATACATGAGAAGCCGAGGATCCTCCTGGTAGTTCATCAGTTGCAAATCACAGATAAGGCTATTGAGACTACAAAGTATTCTCCATGGTTGTTCTCATATAGCTACAGGGATGACGGAAACTGTGTACATTGTCTGTGATTTTGTTATGGTTGCAACTGTTTTATGCATAGTAAGTGTTCAGAAGATTGGGCATCTGGTAATGTGAGGTGGCATGGGATATAATATCAAGACTAAACAGAACAGTTTAGAGAACTAGACCAGACAGTTTACCCTTAAGGCTGGAACTAAGTATGATTTATGATCAAATACTTCCTGCTGATCATGTACAATGTTGTTATGTCAGCAAACATCTGTATCGTATGCATGAACAAGATAATAACATGTATTCATCACCAGACATATTTTGCAAGTTGGATAAATTGTGACACTTATTAATAGGCATAAATTAGCTCTCAAGGCCTGTGATCAGTATATCAGCACATTCTGCTAGCCATTGTGAAATGTTTGGAGAAAGCACTGAAAGTCTGTAAAGAAGTATGTGCCTCACCATAAAAATAATTCAGACTCATCTGTATTTCTGAGATCAAGCCAGGCACGGTAAGTCTTGCTGTATCACAATTTGCATTCCCCATTAATCTCAGGACTTAAAAATGCCATTCCATTGCACTTTATTTTGTTTATGCTTAAGAAATAAGCTTCATTCCTTTTGCCAGCAATTTCTTTTCTTAGTCATGCAGTAAATCTTGTCATTTCACACCATCTGGCGCTCTAGAAGAACTTGCCTGTTTTCCTACTATTCTTGGACTGATTATCATTCCATTTGTCCATTAAACATCCCTGGGATATGATTTTGGCTAACTATTATGCCTCTAGCACCTCTCAGTGAATACGGCCCTGGCCAATGCCAGCTAGCATAAATACTTTCTACTAGTCCTTGTGGGAAAATGAAAATTAATGTATCACGGGACCTTGAGTCATTGGGGTTGCCCGAAACGGCACTGCCATGTTATTTTTTGTTTACAGAGACACAGCAGTGTTCTTTCTCCTTCCATAAAGGACGTGGTTTTCATTGGTGGAGAAAAATAATAGGTGCTGGGAGGAAGATTGTGTCAGTGATGGAAGGTTAGCCGTTATAAGACCCAGTCAGCAGAAACTGGCCTGTTTTGGCCTTAAATGGGAAGGAGTCAAGGTGAAGACCTCTGTGGATTCAGTGGTTTGGCCTCTCGATAAAGTCACAATAACAAGGTGCAATTGGGCCTTCTGCCCTACCTATGTTTTCCCATTGAGCAGTGCAGCACTGCATTTTTATAGTACATACTCTGCTGTACTATCGCGCATGCAAATGATGTTAAAGGGGGGAAAAAAGTTTGTTGTTGGAGTAACGTCTTTGTTGCTGTAATATTGCAAACAGACGTCCAGCTTTAAGTTAATGTTGTTTACCATTAGAAAACAATAAATGTAACCCAGTATCTCCTTGATTCATACATAAATGAGATGTATTTATGAAATATGAAATCATATACAACACTGTTTGTTCACCCATTGTTGAGTTCTTGTGAATATATTTGTAATTCTACCATGTTGCACTAGTCCTGCGGTCAACTTTGGTCATATTGGGCAGTTTCTCGGACACAGAGTCTTGCCATGCCCTAAAAAGCAAGTTTAATGGAAAATCTCAAATCTGTGTCTGGGAAACTCTCCCAAAATGTTGATAGTCATTTTGGTCTGACGCTTCCATCTCCTTACTCTAAAATCCATTCATTGGATTTATTTAGTGGATATTAAGGAAATACACCAGACAAACTGCAATTACCGTAAGTGAGGGCTAAATATTCCCTTTTTAAATAAGAGACAGATATAGATTTAGATATTACTGAAATAAAGTGGTTTCTGCTTCTGGCCCACATACTCTTATCACTGTCTGTATTATGTCAGCAACAGCACGTCATTATAAAATACTGAGTCATTAACTTTTACATTCATTATAAATTCATCAACAATCTCAATTTGACATTACATTGTTTAAATTGGAGGATTCCATGGAATTAGACACAAACCCACTTCTTGGAGGCAGACCGAATTATCTGATAAACTTTAAAAAGCTTCTCGTAACATTTGAGAATATGTTATCTGATTTAGCATTGGGGATTAGTTGAATTAATAAATCATTGAGTTGTTCAGTTTGACTGAACCCTGGCTGATTGAATTATTTGCAAGTCACATTTGGGAGACCCCTGTTGATGGTCCAAATAATTTTGCATGTCAACATAGTTGCAGTTTTATAGTTCAAGCATTTATAAATCATCTCTGTGGGTTCACTCAGCACATTTACGCTGTGTAAAACTAATATACCCTTGGAAAGGATCCTTGAAACTTTTAGTCCGTTTCAGCCTGTAAGAAGTCATGCAGGCTTTGTCTATGTCTGACACTTCTCTCACTGACTACAACCTGGTGCTATTTGCGTAACTTCGAATGGGAATGATTCATGGAATCATTTAGGCACTATTTTCCAGGATACATAGCATCTTAATAGTATTATAATTACAAGTTGAAGATTAATATGACAGTGTGAAGCAAATGCATGATGGATGATCTGGAAATTGGCATGGAATAATGTAAACTGTTCTGTGGATCACTACCCACGCAAATTGTACAGTACAGTAAAAAGACAAGTCTGCCAGACGAGCATGCGCTTTGACTTGTGATTAACCATCCACTATTCCAAATATGAAAAAGTTGTTTATTTATTTATTTGCTTATTTATGTGGTTCCAAATGAGCCCCGTGCAGTAGCTGTGACAGCTTGAAAAGGCCCCCAAAACAGAAAGTGTATATTTCAAACAAATAACACACAACAATTTAGAATACATTTGGCAAATTCTGATTAATTTCCTTTGCACCTAACAAATGAGTAATTTATTAATTGTTGCTCCTTTAATTAAAGTGGATCTTCCTGGGTCCCCAGCCATCTTCCTCTAGTTCCATTAAAACTGCTCGTCTCTGATTAGAAATGTAACTAATTCAGTGGTGGGGCTTTGAGCGTCACCGCTAAGCCACATATTTAGGCCTGTCTGTCTCCCAGGCCTGATGAGGCCCTCTTAATTACCAAGATTTTTTGTAGCCTCAAATGAAGTCATTAGAGTTAGTTTTGAACTGTCTTCTTTGAGGAAGAGCGTGGTAAATAAGTCTCTTAAACCACAGAAAATTGAGGTTCGGGGGACCACTTAATTGCTTTGCATGTCAACAGAGGACATCCGGGATTGAGAGTTGCATTGAGGAGCTCACTGGAGTTGACTGAGCTGTGGCGTAAGGCTGGGATGGTGTTTTTGTCAGCAGCAGCCACTCCTCCATGCTATTTATTAATTAATGGGGATGTCAAGGGGGAAGGCCATCAAAGCCACAAGTGTTATTGTCAGGACTAGAATGGCATCAATACAACATGAGCCCTAAGGTAGTTAGCGCAGAAGACTCTCGAATACAGTATACCTGGAGGACCAGGTTTAGAACATTCAGTGCACAAACATTGATCATTGTTACTGATTTGATGCAGTGAACATACCTGGTTTCTCAGGAAGTTAACAGTCCCTAGATAAAAGGTAAGGATGGATAGCTACATGACTGTAGCCTTAAAGGATAAATATAAGCATACATTCACTAAGATGAAGCACTTACTATCCTTCTGGCTCGGACAAGACTTACTTGTCCAAGGCTTACTCGGAAGGGTTACTTACTACTTTTTAGCAAAAAAAATGTAATCTATTAAAGTTGTATTTAGCAAAAGTGTGAGAATGACTACATGGGAGATATCCCTCACAGTCTTCCCACAGGTGACATGGCCTCAATATTTACCACTGTCTTCTGACAGGTGGTGTCATTCTAACGCTACACATTAACCTCTTAAGCATTCTCAATTACCAGGGGGTCGCTAGCGGGCTCCTCCCGACACTACCAGCGAAAATCTAAAGCTCCAAATTTAAATTCCGAAAGTTGAATTATTAAACATCCAGCAATATACAAGTGTTCCATACTCATCAAAAGCTCTGTTTCTTGGCAATATCACAGCGTTGTCAGATTTCAAAAAGGCTTTACGGCGAAAGCAGCACATTCATTTGTTTGAGGCTAGCACCTCACATATTTTCCAATAGCCATGAATCGATTAGCCATCATGGCACACACATAACACATTTCACAGCGAAAACAAATCAATTACCTGTTGAAGAACTTCTGCTGAGGTCATCCTAAGTGTCCAACGAAGACAACTCGTTCAAATTATACCTATAAACTTGTCCAAGAACAATCAAACATAGTTTTAAATGTTTCCTTAGGAACATTTTTACGTATATTTACTATTATAAATCAGCCGGAATATAAACTGATCAATAACGACGATAAAACAGACGCTCCGTGACTTCTCGTGCGCGCGCAATGTGACCAGTTTTCATAAAGAGTGGACCTCATGGTTTCCTCGTTTTCTCTGGGATTACTCACCCAAAATGGAGGAAAACACCATCCAGAGGCTGGTGACATCACAAGGAAGCTTCCTGCAATGCAAATATATGCCTATATATGGTCATTTTCAATAGGGAGGGGTTCCAAAATGAGCAATGTGTCAAAATGACTTTTTCCAGGACAGAGATTCCTCAGGGTTTTGCCTGCTATATGCGTTCTGATTGACCCACAGACAAATGGTTAACAGTTTTTGTTTCCTATCCAATGGTACTAAATATATGCATATCCCATTTTCTGGGCCTAAATGGGAGGCATTTTACTTTGGGCACGCCAGGCTCTCCAAAACAGTCACCTCTGCTGCTGGTGCTTGTGAGGTTATTAAATTAACTACCAGTGCAGACGAAGTCATTGAGTTATCTCACATGGGATAATTAAATACCCCATAGTCATTTTACATGATTGATTTGACCTAATGGACAAAGTTCACAACTGACTGATTCCAGCTTACCTAAATACATCAATATGAATGGCAGAAAATCAGTGGTTAAAACTAAAAGCCTGAAATCTAAAAGCCTCATCCCCTAATTACTTGAGAGTATTCCTGTATAAAAACTGCTGTCAGTTTCAGTTATTGCTTCAAATTCATGTTTTGAAGAATTCTTGGTGAAGTATTACTATGGTTAGATTTAGGGAAAGTAGTGGTGTAATATGGCGGCATGAGGTTTATCCCTGTAAAAGATAAGAGAAAACTGCTATAGCAACGGAATTTGAAATCGTTAACCAGAGTAAACATAGCAGAGGCATAGGCTGGAGTGAGTAAGCGTTTTTGGAGTATATTGGTCAAACTTCAGCATGCATATTGAATAAATCATTATGTTGAGCTACCAACTTTGGGACATGACTTACTGGATGCTGTAACGGTCAGTAATGGATTTCAGATAGAAATCCAGTAAGGCTTGGCAACTGATTTGACTGACATTTACACCATAATCAATTTTCTGGTTATCATAGATCAGATATAGCACCTGTGAGCATCCCCGGGTCATTTTTGGAAGACATTCTTGATTGTTAAATTGATGAATGGTGGGTGGGTCCAGGATAATAGAGTTGGCTACTGTGTATGACTCCCTGATTAAAGTGAAATAAACATGCCACATGCCACTGTGAAGGACTGGCATATGGTCGACTTACAATGTTCCCTGTTTGTCATTGAGGAGATGATATGTTCGGTGGGGTGCCAGGGGCATGAACGGTGTGGCTAATTCTGTTCCCTGTCAGGTGGCTTGTGGGGTAGCTAATCCTGTTGAAAATATAAATGTTTTTGGCCTTGGGATCGAGAGAGGGGCAACAAGGATGCCACTGTCCCTAAGGAGTCAGTCATCCATGTGCACAAGGAGATAGCCTAATCTTGTAACAGGCGCTGGAGAAGAAGTCCTCAGCTATTGGTGGCAAAGACTCATGCTAAGGGAAACAATTTGTAACATGCACGCGAACACGAGCGACCAAGAAGAAAAACGTTTTGGGGATCGTTTCTGTTTGTTTTGTAATTATTTTATGCATACAGTTATAGTTTGCTTCTTATCATCTCTTCTTGCCCTTGAAATTGCTTTCTGTACCCAGGCATGCTGGTAGTGTCTTTGCACTAGACCCCTATCATCAATCGAATTTGGCTTTCCATTTTGTTTATTTTTCCCCTTGCGAGGACTTTGGGGATATATTGCCCTCCCATTATCCCCCATCCCTCGCAACAATTCCTCTCCTTTGCACTTCCTTGGTGCTGTCACTTTTCACAATGGCCAGGTATGCCATTGTCTCTTCTCCACTTCTCTCCACTGACACCTCTCCTGAGGGTGGGTGTCTGAAGAACTTTCCCCCCAACCCACCCCACCCCACTCCATCCCATTCGTTTACTCGTCTTTTCCTGGCATTGTCAGAATAATCCTCCATGTGCCACCAATCCTCCATCAATTCTACCCTCCAAAGTGGTCAGGATTAGACACTTTTTTTACATGTGATTGGAGAGAGAATCCTCAGTGGTCCTGTCAATGTGACAGAGGCGAGGAATTATTACAGACAGACTGATAAATGATAATAGACCATGATAATGATACTTGATCATTGTAATAGATACTTAACAATAGATGATAATAGGGCCAATTCAGCCTTACTGCAATTGCCAGCAGCCATTTGCCTCCCAATGTTGGGGAATTTCTTTCTTTGCTGCTGCACCATTCAAACAGATATTTTCATGTAGTAGAAGGGAAAGGGGGGCACCAAGATTACTGTTATTACTGGAACTTTATGCAAGCCTTAGAATTATTTGAAACTGTAAGTAATTAAAGCTTTCATCAGTAAAGCAATAAGTACAGTTCTATTGAAGAGCTCCAAAATATCATGAATTTTACATACATGAAAGGCCATGTATGTCAAATGAATGTATTGCTACTAATGTTTCCTGGCATTTGTAGCCATACCTATAATTCCATATACTGACGATATAGTGATTTATCTCAAGGGTGGGCTTTCAGCAACTATTTTTGTATTCTTGTAGGCTATATGGAGGGGCGTGTAAGTCAATCAAATATATAAAAAAGACAACGTAGTCCAAGGAACTGCAAGCTCTGGAGAGGCGGCGTCAAGAGAGCTGCTAATAGGAGTCAGTCAGTCAAAAGGAAAAGTGTAAGCTAGTGTGTAATTAAACACAGTGACTGAGTGCATCGGACAATTACCAGCTCTAATGCTTCATAAATCCACATCAAGGATCTCTCAATCAATATCTAATTCATCACTCTTAGCATTGACTAGTTTATTAATTACTCCAGTCATGGACACAGTCTCAACAGCCACTATGAGACAATTTAATTATTTTGGAGGATGGGTGAGGGTTTTGGAGGAGGTGATGTTGATACAGTTGAAGTTGGAAGTTTACATACACTTAGGTTGGAGTCATTAAAACGTTTTTCAACCACTCCACACATTTCTTGTTAACAAACTATAGTTTTGGCAAGTTGGTTAGGACATATACTTTGTGCATGACACAAGTAATTTTTCCAACAATTGTTTACAGACAGATTATTTTACTTATAATTGACTCTATCACAATTCCAGTGGGTCAGAAGATTACATACACTAAGTTGACTGTGCCTTTAAACAGCTTGGAAAATTCCATAAAAGGATGACATTGGCCTTAGAAGCTTCTGATAGGCTAATTGACATAATTTGAGTCAATTGGCAGTGTATCTGTGGATGTATTTCAAGGCCTACCTTCAAGCTCAGCGCCTCTTTGCTTGACATCATGAGAAAATCTAAAGAAATCAGCCAAGACCTCCGAAAAAATATTGTAGACCTCCACAAGTCTGGCTCATCCTTGGGAGCAATTTCCAAACGCAAGTAGGTACCACGTTCATCTGTACAAACAATAGTATGCAAGTATAAACACCATGGGACCATGCAGCCGTCATACCGCTCAGGAAGTAGACACACTCTGTCTCCTAGAGATGAAAGTACTTTGGTGCGAAAAGTGCAAATCAATCCCAGAACAACAGCAAAGGACCTTGTGAAGATCCTGGAGGAAACAGGTACAAAATTATAGATGGCATGGCATCATGAGGAGGGGAATTATTTGGATATACTGAAGCAACATCTCAAGACATCACTCAAGAAGTTAAATCTTGGTCGCAAATGGTCTTCCAAATGGACAATGACCCCAAGCATGCTTCCAATGTTGTGGCAAAATGGCTTAACTACTTACGGAGTGGTGGGGGGCTAGCGACACTGAGTTCGAAATTCTTCTTTTATTACCATCCAGAGCAACTATAACATCACCAAACACTATCTAGAGACTGTTGACATCCAGTGGAAGCAATAGGTACTGCAATCTTACTCCCAGAAATGGCTGTTTTCAACAGGGAGGGGTTCAAAATGAGGCAATGTTTCAAAAACACTTTTTCCAGGACAGAAATTCCTCGGGTTTCGCCTGCTATATCCGTTCTGTTATATTCATAGACATTATGTTAACACTTTTAGAAACTTCAGAGTGTTTCCTATCCAATAGTACTAATTATGTGCATATCCTATTTTCTGGGCCTGAGTAGGAGGCATTTTACTTTGGGCACGCCAGACTCTCCAAAACCGTCACCTCGGGAGCCGCTCCCTAAGAAGTTAAGGACAACAAAGTCAAAGTATTGGAGTGGCCATAACAAAGCCCTGACCTCAATCCTATAGAACATTTTTGGGCAGAACTGAAAAAGCGTGTGTGAGCAAGGAGGGCTACAAACCTGACTCAGTTACACCAGCTCTGTCAGGAGGAATGGGCCAAAATTCACCCAACCTATTTGTGGGAAGCTTGTGGAAGGCTACCCAAACAGTATGACCCAAGTTAATCAGTTTAAAGTTAATCAATTTTCTGATCCACTGGGAATGTGATGAAAGAAATAAAAGCTGAAATAAATCAGTCTCTCTACTATTATTCTGACATTTCACAATTAAGTGGTGATTCTAACTGACCTAAAACAGGGAATTTGTACTGGGATTAAATGTCAGGAATTGTGAAAAAACTGAGTTTAAATGTATTTGGCTAAGGTGTATGTAAACTTCCGACTTCAACTGTATGTCAATGTATGTATGAAAGCTAAAAAGGCCTGTTTTTGGGGTATACAGCCTAATCTCATTTGGATACAGCATCTCACAGCTCCTCTTTTGCCTTATTGTTGTATTATTTACAGTTGGTAATGCTCTACGGCCGACTGAATATGTTTAAATTAATTCATAACTTCATAGCATCTCAATTAACATGTTTGTGTGTTCAGTTCACAGTCCAAGATTTGTGTGAACCCGCTTTTCTGTCTTTTTGTTCCTGATCCAACTCTGGCCAAGATAGTTTATCATCAATAAACACAACATTAACACAACACAGCTGCTTGCAAACAATCTGCAACATAAATACATAAATATGTATTAAAATTGATTTAGCCAGTAATGAGGGAGATGAAAAGTGAGATGTCTTGTTTGGGCAGAACAAAATGTCCCCATTTCTGACAGAGCCTCAACCACATAAATCACTCCGCAGATGCAAAAACTTTGCTTTGGATCCATTTGAAAGGCTTCCTTTTCTCCTGCAACAAAATCAAAGCAAAAATATTTCACTTTTGATTTCCATGTAGTCACCCACTCCGCAATGCAGCATGTATGTAGCATTCAGATTGAGGGCATTTGCTATTTGCTAAGGCATTCCTACGGTCCTTTCTAAACTGTGGGTTTCTCAGCTTGGCTTTGCTGATTTTGTGTTGACTGGAATAAGAAGATGTGACATCATAGCCAATTAGTCCCAGCTGCAAATTATACAGCAGGAAACCTTTGTAGGTCTCTTGCTTTAGTTCTTATGGGTCACTCTCCAAATATTGATATTCCAACCATCTGCTGCCAAAAAGGATTTCAGCTCATCATGAGATGGTGTTTCATTCAGGGATGCAGTCATGTTTATCAAAGGAACACACTTAATTCAACAAGACATACAGTGCCTTCAAAAAGTATTCTTACCCTTGACTTATTACACATCTTGTTGTGCTACAGCCTGCATTCAAAATGGATTACATTGATTTTACCCATCTACACACAATACCTCATGATGACAAAGTGAAAACATGTTTTTTTATTTTTTGGAAAAATGCATTTAAAATGAAATACAGAAATATCAAACTTTCTCCACATTTTGTTATGTTACAGCCTTAATCTCAAACGTATTCCAAAAATGTTATCCTCGTCAATCTACACACAATAACACATAAAGACAAATAAAAAATATATGAAATATCACATTTACATGTACATTTTAAACTCAGTTTTTCACAATTCCTGACGTTTAATCCTAGTAAAGATTCCCTCTTAGGTCAGTTAGGATCACCACTTTATTTTAAGAATGTGAAATGTCAGAATAATAGTATAGAGAATGATTTATTTCAGCTTTTATTTCTTTCACCACATTCCCAGTAGGTCAGAAGTTTACATACACTCAATTAGTATTTGGTAGCATTGCCTTTAAATTGTTTAACTTGGGTCAAATGTTTCGGGTAGCCTTCCATAAGTTTCCCACAATAGGTTGGGTGAATTTTGGCCCATTCCTCCTGACAGAGCTGGTGTAACTGAGTCATGTTTGTGGGATCCTTGCTCGCACACGCTTTTTCAGTTCTGCCCACAGATTTTCTATAGGATTGAGGTCAATCCAAAACCTTGACTTTGTTGTCCTAAAGCCATTTTGCCACAACTTTGGAAGTATGCTTGGGGTCACTGTCCATTTGGAAGACCCATTTGCGACCAAGCTTTAACTTCCTGACAGATGTCTTGAGATGTTGCTTCAATATATCCACATTTTCTTTCCTCATGATGCCATCTACTTTGTGAAGTGCACCAGTCCGTCCTGAGCAAAGCACCCCCACAACATGATGCTGCCACCCCCGTGCTTCACGGTGGGGATGGTGTTCTTCGG
This sequence comes from Brachymystax lenok tsinlingensis, assembly GCA_030435695.1. Lineage (NCBI taxonomy): Eukaryota > Metazoa > Chordata > Actinopteri > Salmoniformes > Salmonidae > Brachymystax > Brachymystax lenok. The sequence continues at coordinate 7,274,359 of CM059818.1, read as the reverse complement.
CTTGCAAGCCTCCCCCTTTTTCCTCCAATCATAACAATGGTCATTATGGCCAAACAGTTCTATTTTTTTTCATCAGACCAGAAGACATTTCTCCAAAAAGTACGATCTTTGTCCCCATGTGCAGTTGCAAACCGTAGTCTGGCTTTTTTATGGTGGTTTTGGAGCAGTGGCTTCTTCCTTGCTGATAGGCCTTTCAGGTTATGCCTATATAGGACTCGTTTTACAGTGGATATAGATACTTTTGCACCTGTTTCCTACAGCATCTTCACGAGGTCCTTTGCTGTTGTTCTGGGATTTGCACTTTTCGCACCAAAGTACATTCATTTCTAGGAGACAGAAATCGTCTCATTCCTGTGCAGTCTAACGGCTACGTGGTCCCATGGTGTTTATACTTGCATACTATTGTTTGTACAGATGAGCGTGGTACCTTCAGGCGTTTGGAAACTGCTCCCAAGGATGAACCAGACTTGTGGAGTTTTTTTTCTGAGGTCTTGGCTGATTTCTTTTCATTTCAAATCAATTCAAATAAAATAAAATGTTATTGGTCACATACACATTGTTAGCAGATGTTAATGCGAGTGTAGCGAAATGCTTGTGTTTCTAGTTCCGACCATGCAGTAATATCTAACAGTAATCTAACAATTTCACAACAACTACCTTATACACACAAGTGTAAAGGAATGAATAAGAATATGCACATATAAATATCTGGATGAGCGATGGCCGAACGGCATAAGCAAGATGCAGTAGATGGTATAGAGTACAGTATATATATATGAGATGAGTAATGTAGGGTATGTAAACATTATATAAGTGGCATTGTTTAAAGTGACCAGTGATACATTTATTACATCCCATTTTAATTATTAAAGTGGCTAGAGATTTGAGTCAGTATGTTGGCAGCAGCCACTCAATGTTAGTAATGGCTGTTAATCATTCTGATGGCCTTGAGATAGAAGCTGTTTTTCAGTCTCTCGGTCCCAGCTTTGATGCACCTGTACTGACCTCGCCTTCTGATTGATAGCAGGGTGAACAGGCAGTCTCTCGGGTGGTTGTTGTCCTTGATGATCTTTTTGGCCTTCCTGTGACATCGGGTGGTGTACATGTCCTGGAGGGCAGGTAGTTTGCCCCCGATGATGCTTTGTGCAGACCTCACTACCCTCTGGAGAACCTTACGGTTGTGGGCGGAGCCCAACAACCTTACGGTTGTGGGATACAGCCCAACAGGATGCTCTCGATTGTGCATCTGTAAAAGTTTGTGAGTGTTTTTGGTGACAAGCCAAATTTGCGCATTCTTCACCACGCTGTCTGTGTGGGTGGACCATTTAAGTTTGTCCGTGATGTGTACGCCGAGGAACTTAAAACTTTACACCTTCTCCACTACTGTGTCGTTGATGTGGATAGGGGGCTGCTCCCTCTTCTGTTTCCTGAAGTCCACGATCATCTCCTTTGTTTTGATGACGTGGAGTGTGAGGTTATTTTCCTGACACCAAACTCAGAGGGCCCTCACTTCCTCCCTGTAGGCCGTCTCGTCGTTGTTGGTAATCAAGCCTACCACTGTAGTGTCGTCTGCAAACTTGATGATTGAGTTGGAGGCGTGCATGGTCACGCAGTCATGTGTGAACAGGGAGTACAGGAGAGGGCTGAGAACATACCCTTGTGCGGCCCCAGTGTTGAGGATCAGCGGGGTGGAGATGGGGTAAGGATTGATTGAATATGTCCGTAAACACACCAGCCAGGTGGTCTGCTCATGCTCTGAGGACGCGGATAGGGATGCCGTCTGGGCCGGCAGCCTTGCGAGGGTTAACACATTTAAATATTTTACTCACGTCCTACTGCTTTGAAGGAGAGCCCGCAGGTTTTGGTAGCGGGCCGTGTCAGTGGCACTGTATTGTTCTCAAAGCGAGCAAAGAAGTTGTTTAGTTTGTCAGGGAGCAGGACATCGGGGTCCGCGACGTGGCTGTTTTTCTTTTTGGAGTCCGTGATTGACTGTAGACCCTGCCACATACCTCTCGTGTCGGAGCCGCTTAGATTTTCCCATGATGTCAAGCAAAGAGACACTGAGTTTGAAGGTATACCTTGAAATACAGCCACAGGTACAACTCCAATTGATTCAAATTATGTCTTTTAGACTGTCAGAAGCTTCTGAATCCATGACATCGTTTTCTGGAATTTTCTAAGCTGTTTAACTACTTACGGAGTGGAGGGGCGCTAGTTTTCGACACTACCCGGTGAAATGCAAGGCGCCAAATTCAAAATCCAAAAGTTGAATTATTAAACATTCATCAATATACAAGTGTTGCATAGTCATCAAAAGCTCTGCTTCTTGACAGTGTCACAGCGTTGTCAAAAAAAGGCTTTACGGCGAAAGCACAACATTTGATTGTTTGAGGGTAGCACCTCCAATATTTCCTTTAGCATAAATTCATAAACCATCGCGGTTCACACAAAACACATTTCACAGCGAAAACAAATCCCTTACCTTTTGAAGAACTTCTGCTGAGCGCTTCCCAAGTGTCCAACAAAGACATCCAATGGTTATTTTGTTAGAAAAAGTAATTTATTATATCCATAAATCTCTGTTTGTTTGGTGCGTTATGTTCAGGAAATCCAACGTCGAATCGCCCATTGAAATGTGAAGAGAACGCTTTCAAATATACCTATAGACTTTTCCTAAACAAATCAAATACCAGTTCAAATGATTCCTTAGCTATCCTTTTATGAATATTAGCGATAATATTTCACTCGGATGGTCACCTATACCTTATATAAGTAAAATAAAGTGGGGCGCGCAGCCAGACTCGCGTCCGAGGAATCTTGTTGACATCTGAGCTACCTTGACCATTTCCTGTACCTATTCATTCTGTTTACTCCAATCTCTCTGAGTCTTTGTATATAGACTGTTGATATCTAGTGGAAGCTATAGATACTGCAGTCTCAGTCCTGGTTACAAATGGATTCAATGGGGAGTGTGTCAAACAGAGCAATAGGTCACCAGAAACAGATTTCCCGGATAGATTTTTCTCGGGTTTTCGCCTGCTAAATGTTCTGTTATACTCACAGACATTATGTTAACACTTTTAGAAACCTCAGAGTGTTTCCTATACTATAGTACTAATTATGTGCATATCCTATTTTCTGAGCCTGAGTGGCAGGCATTTTGCTTTGGGCACGCCAGACTCTCCAAAACCGTCACCTCACCTGCCGCTCCCTAAGAAGTTAATGGCACAGTCAAGTTAGTGTATGTAAACGTCTGACCCACTGGAATTGTGATACAGTGAGTTATAAGTGAACAGTTGTTGGAAAAATTACTTGTGTCATGCACAACTTGCCAAAACTTGCCAAAACTACTAAGAAATTTGTGGAGTGGTTGTAAAACGAGTTTTAATGACTCCAGCCTAAGTGTATGAAAACTTCCGACTGAAACTGTACATAAGTATTCAGACCCTTTACTCAGTACTTTGTTGAAGCACCTTTTGCAGTGATTACAGCCTTCAGTCTTATTGGGTATGACGCTACAAGCTTGGCACACCTTTATGTGGGGAGTTTCTCCCATTCTTCTCTGCAGATCCTCTCAAGCTGTGTCAGGTTGGATGGGGAGCATCGCTGCACAGCTATTTTCAGCTATCTCCAGAGATGTTAGATCGGCTTCAAGTCAAATGTAAATAATCTGGTGGCCATTTGCTTAGTTGTTCAGCAGTATTATGGTTTGGGGGTAGAAGCTTTTAAAACCTATTAGGGAGCGGCGGCAGTGCAGAGTTTTGGAGAGTCTGGAGTGCCCAAAGTAAAATGCCTGGTACTCAGGCCCATAAACTAGGATATGTACATAATTAGTAGTATTGGATAGAAAACACTCTGAAGTGTCTAAAACTGTTAAAATAATGACTGTGAGTATAACAGAACTGATTTGGCAGGTGAAAATCCGAGGACAATCCATCCGGAAAAATGTGATTCTGTGAGGTGCCTCTTTTCCCATTGACTTGCTTTAGGAAATTCTGGAATCCAGCTCCCAGGTTGCTGTACCTATGGCTTCCACTATATGTCAACAGTCTTTAGACAAGGTTTCATGCGTTTATCTAGAAAAATCTAGGAGTAAGACAAGAATTGGCAAGGGGAGTGAGGAAGTCACTTTTCTCTTTTCTTGGGACCGTGAGCACGCACCTCGGTTTCTTCCTTTTCTATCGCCCAGGATATTATCCGTATAAAATATTATCGTTAATATACATATCAGTGTACCTAGGGATCGATTAAAAACTTTGTTTGATTTGTTTGGACAAAGTTTATAGCTATATTTTTAAAGATTTGTATGTCTTGTATAATGGATGAGTGGACGGTGGATTTTCTGAACAAAACGCACCAACCAAACAGAACTTTATGGATATAAAGAGGGACTTTTTCGAAGAAAATGAACATGTATTGTCTTGCTGGGACCCTTTGGATTGCCATCAAAAGAAGATCTTCAAAGGTAAGCGATTTATTCGATCGCTTTTTTTTGTGACACCCGTGCTGGTTATGTTATTATGCTAATATGCGGGGCACTGTCCTCAGACAATCAAATGTTATGCTTTCGCCTTTTTGAAATCTGACAATGCTGTGAGATTGCCAAGATTCAAAGTTTTTGAACAGTATGCGACACTTGTATTTTAATGAATGTTTTCTATTACTGCTTTTGTAATTTGAATTTGGCGCAGGTGGGGCGCCTGTGACCCACTGCTCCCTAAGAAGTTTTCAGGAGACTTTTGATCTTAAACTTGGCACTCTGGTACTGCTTGCCATGCGGCAGCAGAGAAAACACTTGGGTGACTGGAGTCTTTGACAGTTTTTGGGCTTTCCTCTGACACCGCCTAGTATATAGGTCCTGGATGGCAGGAAGCTTGGCCCCAGTGATGTACTGGGCCGCGCGCACTGCCCTCTGTAGCGCTTTACAGTCAGATGCCGAGCAACCCGGTCAGGATGCTCTCGATGGTGCAGCTGTAGAACCTTTTGACGATCTTCTGGTCTTCTGAGGGGGAAAAGGTGTTGTCGTGCCCTCTTCACGACAGTCTTGGTGTGTTTGGACCATGATAGTTCGTTGGTGATGTGGACACCAAGGAACTTCAAACTCTCGACCAGCTCCATTACAGCCCTGTCGATGTTAATGGGGCCTGTTTGGCCTGCCTTGTCCTTTAGTCCACATCATCTCCATTGTCTTGCTCACATTGAGGGAGAGGTTGTTGTCCTGGCACCACACTGCCAGGTCTCTGACCTCCTCTCTGTAGGCTGTCTCATCGTTGTCGATGATCACGCCTAACGCTGGCCTCCCCTAAACTTAATGATGGTGTTGGAGCGGTGTTTGGCCACGCTGTCATGGATGAACAAGGAGTACAGGAGGGGACTAAGCACACACCCCTGAGGGACCCCCGTGTTGAGGATCAGCGTACCAGACGTGTTGTTCCCTACCCTTACCACCTGGGGGCGGCCCATCAGGAAGTCACGGATCCAGTTGCAGAGGGAGGTGTTTAGTCCCAGGGTCTTAGCTTAGTGATGAGCTTCGTGGGCACTATGGTGTTGAACGCTGAGCTGAACAGCATTATCACATAGGTGTTCCTTTTGTCCAGGTGGGAAAGGGCAGTGTGGAGTGCGAATGAGATTGCGTCGTCTGTGGATCTTTTAGGGCGGTATGCAAATTCGTATGGGTCTAGGGCAGTGGTTCCCAAACGTTTTATTGTCCCGTACCACTTCAAACATTCAACCTTCAGCTGCGTATCCCCTTCAGCACCAGCGTCAGCGCACTCTCAAATGTTGTTTTTTGCCATCATTGCCATCATCAAGCCTGTCACGCACACACTAAACAATGCATTTATTAACTTCTTAGGGAGCGACAGCAGAGGTGACGGTTTTGGAGAGTCTGGCGTGCCCAAAGTAAAATGCCTGCCACTCAGGCTCAGAAAATAGGATATGCACATAATTAGTACTATTGGATAGGAAATAGCAGGCGAAAACCCGAGGAATTTCTGTCCTGGAAAAAGTGTTTTTGGCACATTGCCTCATTTTGAACCCCTCCCTATATATGGGAGTAAGATTGCAGTACCTATTGCTTCCATTGGATGTCAACAGTCTCTAGACAGTGTTTGGTGATGTTAGGTTGCTCTGGATGGTAATAGAAGAAGAATTTCGAACTAGTCACCAGATGTAAACAGAAGAGGATGCGCTTTCACGGGCTCGCGCACGCTGTGTTTTTTTTCCTTTCCTATCGTCCAGTTTATAATCCGGTTGAAATATTATAGTAAATATACATAAAAGTGTTCCTCAGGATACATTATCAATGATGTTTGATTGTTCTTGGACAAGTGTATAGGTATAGGTTGAACGAGTTCTCTTCATGGTTCAATGGGCGAGTGGACGCTGTATTTTATGAACATAACGCGCCAAACAAACAGAGATTTATGGATATAATAAATGACTTTTTCTAACAAAAGAACCATTGGATGTCTTCGTTGGACACTTGGGAAGCCCTCAGAAGAAGTTCTTCAAAAGGTAAGGGATTTGTTTTCGCTGTGAAATGGGTTTTGTGTGAACCACGATGGTTTATGAATTTATGCTAATGGTTAAAAATAGTAAGTGCAATCCTAAAACAATCAAATGTTATGCTTTCGCCGTAAAACCTTTTTGAAATCTGACAACGCTGTGATATTGCCAAGAATCAGAGCTTTTGATGACTATGCAACACTTGTATATTGATGAATGTTTAATAATTAGCGCCCCACCACTCCCTAAGTAGTTAAGAACAGCCCTTAGCCGTGGTATGTTGGCCATATACCACACCCCATCGTGCCTTATTGCTTAACCTGTTACGGATCCAATCCCCGTGAAAGGGATCAATTTTGACAACATCCGGTGAAATGCAGAGCGCCAAATTCAAATTACAAAAATACTCATTTCAAACATTCATGAAAATACAAATGCTGCACACTCTTCAAAAGCTTAGACTCTTGTTAATCTAACAGTATTGTCAAATTTCAAAAAGACTTTACGCCGAAAGCAGAACATTCTATTGTCTAAGGACAGCGTCCCACTCAAAAACTCTATTAGCATAACAACATAACCAGCAGAGGTGTCACAAAACAAAAAAATAGCATAAAATATATTGCTTACCTTTGATGATCTTCCTCTGATGGCATATCGAAGCGTCCAGGTTACACAATAAAAGGTCCTTTAGTTCGATAAAGTTCCTCTTTATATCCATATAACTCCGTTTGGTTGGCACATTTTGTTCAGTATTCCACCTGCCCAAAGGCTTTCATCCATGCAGACAAACGATATCCCAAAAGTACCCCTAAAGTTCATCTAAAAAAGTCAATCAGCATTTGTAATCAATACTCAGATACCCTAAAATGAATATACAGTGAGGGAAAAAAGTATTTGATCCCCCTGCTGATTTTGTATGTTTGCCTACTGACAAAGAAATGATCAGTCTATAATTTGAGAATGTATGATAATCGGTGGATTTGTGTGACATGGTATACTTTTTTCTTGTATTTGAAAAGATGTTTGTGTATTGAAATTCTTCTGATCAGCATTGGCAACCACGGCGCAATTACCGCTCGTTTGTTGCTACCTCTTTTGGCATAACAACATTGCCTGATGTTTCATAGGGAATAGTTGATACAATATTTTTCAGAGTAAAATTTGATGATAAAGACCAGGACTTTCAAGTGTTAAGGAATTATCTCAGGAACAACTCTGTTGTAATGGCTCAGTGAAGGTATTCTGACAGTCTCCCAATGTATCATTGTATTAACAATATGATCAAATATTCATGAAATATAACACAATGATAACCCACAAAGATATGAGTTGTGACTAGACTGGCAATAACAAGTTTGTGTACTATTGACCAGTGGATGCAAATACTGTATATTTAATTCTCTGTTGAATTAAGTATGCATCTTTCATGATGGACAACCTTAAAATGTGTAATATCCACTTATACACCTTTCCTGGGTTTTAAAGTGTTCTTTCGATAACTCGTATTTTGCTTTCTGTCTTGCCATCAATACACCAGCCTTGTTTGGTTTGTAATGGGTTGTTTTCTGTTGCAGGTGGATGGTCCGTTGAGCAGGGATGCAGCGAGGGAATGTGGTTTAAGAGGAAACAGAGCCAACCTCACACCAGCAGCCTTCTGCCCTCCTCGCAGTGACAAGGTCCCAATTGAAATCAACAGGCCAGCATTTACTGCCTGTAAGTATCTGGAATTTTACCTATACGTATACAGTTGAAATGATAAAGCTTATGATGATAAAGCTTTATCTAATGATAAACGCTGTAAGTATATGCCTGTTTACCTATACGAATACATCTGTTATGATAAAGCTATGTTTTTGTGATTTAAAACTGCAGATTGTTTTCACCTGCATGTGTATCAATCCTATATGTTGGATAGCCAAATGGCTTACTTTTCAGAGAAGTTTATTCTTCTTACTTCATATAGATCTCTTTTGTCAAACGTTATGAAATGGATGATATGTCTGGGGTGAATATATTACCCTTCCTTAATCAAAATAGATATAAACTAGAATATTGTGTCATCACATGGCTGTATGCAGGAATACCACCCTGTACCCATTTGCTAGCTGGCCCACGAAAGCTAAGCAGGGCTGCATGGAGTTGACTTATAGGTGTGTGGATGGTAAACCACCTCGGAATATAAGGTAGCATTGGTATTGGAGGGCCAGTAGGGGCTACTCATTGTCCCGCTAAGGGTTTTGTCTCTTGGCGGCAAAGCTAGACGGTCTTGACTAACTGTGGTCATTAAATACTTTTTTGGCACTTGTCCCATGAGCAGAGATATTATTGGCTGAATTCCTTACCCAGCCTTGCTTCAGATGGACTAATTCAACACTCCACTGCAACCCCCCTGGGTTGTTGCTGTTTTTAATCTTAAAACATAGTTATTTCCTCTAATAGACAAGTTCTGATGCATCATATCTCATTTAAAAATGGGTCAGTATGTGTTGGTGTGGTGATGATGCTCTACAAACCTGTGTACATGTATACACAACAATGCTGTGTCTTGGCACGTCTGTCTTTAAGGGTTTTCTGGCTAATATCCAGCACAGAGCTTGATTTATGGCTTGTCAATAAGGACATAATTTCCAGCACTACAATCCACTCCTTTTAAGCATAATGGCAAATTGGCAATTTGAAAAGCGTTAGACCCAGCAAAGCTTTTCAATAGAGCATAAATTGAATATTAATTCAGTTATTTTACACATGCTTGTGCGCACACTGCCTTTGTTTATGAAGTTCAACTGCAGGAAGTGTAAGTATTTGTGCTCATGGGATGTCACCTAGGTAAAGATACATGTTAGCAATTAAAACATCTGTTCGAATCAACAAAACACATCCGTTCAGACTCATTTCTCACTCTCGGTGTATAACAACTGTTTGAGGTTGTAATTTAAATGGTCATCAATAGCGGGACAGATGTTACTGCTGACCTCAATAATGTGTCCACGCCCACTCAGCCACGATGGAGGCCACATCATCACCACTGCCAGCTATATCATTCCATTACACACACTGGGAGCCCACTTTGATAACATGTGAGAATCATTACCTGGAGATCCATTGCATCTTGTCTGTGCGATAAAAACATTTCTAATACACATTCTGATCCATTGTTTTCACACACCTTACTAGAAGGTGATGAACACATGCTCCCTGTTCATACAAGCTGTGGTGGACCACATCTGAATACGCTCATATTTGACAATTTCTTAGACATCATTGCTATTTACCTTCCCACTGGGCACACACTAGTTGAATTAACGCTGTTTTAATGTAAATTTGTCAAATTATTGTGACGTGGAATCATCATGAAAAATACATTGGATTTGAAAAAGTCATCAACCAGTACTGATTTCATATAATTTCAACTAGCATTGTAAAAATTGAAATTACGGTAAAACTTCAACTTAAATACATTGACTTAACCTGAATAAAGAACTATGTGAAGAGTGTAATTTCAAAACACTATACATCCGTTTTCAGAAATGTTGGTATATTTGCTTTTATTTTTGTAAAAACTTGGTGTCTAATTTGTAAAAGATGGTGTCTAATCATGGCATGGGGTTGTTCAATGACAGAGATGTATTTTTTTTTTATTCTATCACTTGATGGTCTCATAACTCAGCCTCTACAATGGTCATTAGCTATATGTTCACATTGAGGCATTTCACTCTATTACATACCTGCTACTTAGCATTCATCTTTTTGAGACTGTACTGAATGTGCAGTTTTATACAAGGCAAAATGTCCATATTGCAAAGGTCAAGCCATAAGACAGACTGCAGAGGCTTCAGAACACCGTGTTTTTCCCTCCCAGTAGAGCCTATAATATAGCAATACTGTAATTATGCAAATGTATGGACTCAATAACGGATTATAGGAGAAGGTCCAATATGAAACGGAATATAGACTATGAACTGTATAGCTTGTCCCCTCTTGTAACAACGGAGCAGACAGGGAGTTTTTGCTCACTGCATCTGCCACTGACTGAAATTTTATGTTCAAAGTGGTCGATTGAATTGGAAGTGATATAAACATGGACATTTCTCTATTTCCCTACCCTCTGGTGGTGAGAGAAAGAAATGTAATGTAAAAAAAACCTTCATGGCAGATTGGGAGTGTCATTTGTCTTTAGTCATGCGGAATGCCGTCCATCAGTTTTACTGCACATTGGCTGCCTCTCAACGCAACAGTGATGAGTGATGGCCGAAGTGCCTCCGGATAGCTCTGGCAGGGATGATGAAAATGTGAAAACACCAAGTTACACAGGAAATTGGCCGTTTTTGGATGCAATTGACACGAAAGGCGGTGCGGAGAGGGTTTTTAGAAATGACACAAGCTTAACGGTTCAAAGTGGTGTCTGTTGTAAGGGTTGCAAGATAGTAATGGTCCATTGGGCTTATTGCTGAAGTATTCTCTCTTTATAACCTTATCGCTGCAGTTTTTTTCAAACCCACTCTAATCTCTATAGACGTAATTAGGCCAAAGAACCGAGATACCAAAAAGCCTTGAATGAAAGAGCCAGCTTAATACCCCGATTGTGCGAGAAGAGAAAACCTATCTACCCTAACGACCCACTGGGCACACACTGGTTGAATCAACGTAATTGTGACGTGGAATCAACGTGGATAATACAATGGATTTGAAAACAAATCATTTTAATGTCATTATAGGGTAAAACTTTAACTTAAATGCCTGACTTAACCTGATTAACAGGCTGTTACATCAATCTAATTTCAACATAATCATCAGAACTATGTATACATTGAAATTGTGTTGTTTCCATGTGGATTTTTCAATCCTCTTCCTATACTGAATATACAAAACATAAACACCTGCTCTTTCCATGACAGACTGACTAGGTGAATCAAGGTGAAAGCTATGATCCTATATTGATGTCACTTGTTAAATCCACTTCAATCAGTGTAGATAAAAGGGAGGAGACAGGTTAAAGAAGGATTTTTAAGCCTTGAGACAATTGAGACAAGGATTGTGTATGTGTGCCATTCAGAGGGTGAATGGGCAAGAGCAACGATTTAAGTGCCTTTGAGCGAGGTATGGTTGTAGGTGCCAGGCGCACCGGTTTGTGTCAAGAACTGCAACACTCCTGGATTTTTCATGCTCAACAGTTTCCCGTTTGTATCAAGAATGGTCTACCACCCAAAGGACATCCAGCCAACTTGACACACTGTGGGAAGCATTGGAGCCAACAGGGACCATCATCCCTGTGGATGGGGGGGTACTCAATATTATGAAGGTGTTCCTAGTGTTTGGTGGTTGAAATTATGTAAGATTTTATATTTGATTAGACTTTTTTCAATGTTGATAGTAAAATGGTATGTTTCAATCAACATCATTGCTTCAATGTCAAGCCATCAACCAAAATAAAGAGTTACACTATCGTTCAAAAGTTTGGGGTCACTTAGAAATGTCTTTGTTTTTGAAAGAAAAGCACATTTCTTGTCCATTAAAATAACATCAAATTGATCAGAAATACGGTCTAGACATTGTTAATGTTGTAAATTACTATTGTAGCTGAAAATGGAATATTATTATTATGGAATATCTACATAGACGTACAGAGGCCCATTATCAGCAACCATCACTCCTGTGTTCCAATGGCACGTTGTGTTAGCTAATCTAAGTTTATCATTTTAAAAGTCTAATTGATCATTAGAAAACCCTTTTGCAATTATGTTAGCACCGCTGAAAACTGTAGTCCTGATTAAAGAATCAATAAAACTGGCCTTTTAACTAGTTGAGCAGCTTCATTAAATAGTACCAGCAAAACACCAGTCTCAACGTCAACAGTGAAGAGGCGACTCCAGGATGCTGGCCTTCTAGGCAGAGTTGCAAAGAAAAAACTATATCTCAGACTAGCCAATAAAAATAAAAGAATAAGATGGGCAAAAGAACACAGACACTGGACAGAGGAACTCTGCCTAGAAGGCCAGCATCCTGGAGTCGCCTCTTCACTGTTGACGTTGAGACTGGTGTTTTGCGGGTACTATTTAATGAAGCTGCCAGTTGAGGAATTGTGAGGCGTCTCTTTCTCAAACTAGACACTCTAATGTACTTGTCCTCTTGCTCAGATGTGCACCCCCCGGTGCACATCTGAGCCCACTTCTCTTTCTACTCCCACTTCTCTTTCTACTCTGGTTAGAGCCAGTTTGCGCTGTTCTGTGAAGGGAGTAGTACACAGCGTTTTTACGAGATCTTCAGTTTCGTGGCAATTTCTCACATGCAATAGCCTTCATTTCTCAGAACAAGAATAGACTGATGAGTTTCAGAAGAAAGGTCTTTGTTTCTGGCCATTTTGAACCTGTAATCAAACCCACAAATGCTGATGCTCCAGATACTCAACTAGTCTAAAGAAGGCCAGTTTTCAGATGTGCTAACATACGTAATTGCAAAGATGTGTTCTAATGATCAATTAGCCTTTTAAAATAATAAACTTGGATTAGCTAACACAACGTGCCATTGGAACACACGAGTGATGGTTGCTGATAATGGGTGTCTGAACGCCTATGTAGATATTCCATTAAAAGTCAGCCATTTCCAGCTACAACAGTCATTTACAACATTAACAATGTCTACACTGTATTTCTGATCAATTTGATGTTATTTTAATGCACAAAAAATGTGCTTTTCTTTCAAAAACAAGGACATTTTTACGTGACCCCAAACTTTTTAACAGTAGTGTAAATTGAAATAAAATGTGAAGCCACAGTCCAATGATTCCTGACTGAACATTGACTCCTACTGAGGGGTAATGCACTTCAGTGAGAAAGTGCAAGACAAAAGATTGAAATGCCTTTGAACAGGGTATGGTAGTAAGTGCCAGGCACACCGAGAATTCTACAGGAGAATGTCAGGCCATTCGTCTGTGAGCTGAAGCTGAAGCGCAGCTGGCTAATGAAGCAAGACAATGATCCAAAACACATAGTCAAGTTTACATGAAAATGGTTAAAAAGATTTTTTGCAATGGGCCTAGTCCAGACCAAAGTCCAGACCTAATCCCAATTGAGATGTAGTAACAGGACTTGAAACAAGCAGTTCCTGCTTGAAAACCCACAAATGTTGCTGAGTTAAAACTACTTAGGGAGCAGTTGAAACGTGAAGAGAACGCGTTCAAATATACCTATAAACTTTTCCTAAACACATCAAATACCAGTTAAAATGCATCCTTAGCTATCCTTTTATGAATATTAGCGATAATATTTCACTCGGATGGTCACCTATACCTTATATAAGTAAAATAAAGTGGGGCGCGCAGCCAGACTCGCGCCCGAGAAAACTTGTTGACATTTCAGGTCCCCATGCCATTTCCTGTACCTATTCGTTGTGTTTACTCCAATCTCTCTGAGTCTTTGTATATAGACTGCTGACATCTAGTGGAAGCCATAGGTACTGCAGTCTCAGTCCTGGTAACAAATGGATTCAATAGGGAGTGTGTCTAACAAAGCCAAAGGTCACCAGAAACTGATTTCCGGATAGTTTTTTCTCGGGTTTTTGCCTGCTAAATGAGTTCTGTTATACTCACAGACATTATGTTAACACTTTTAGAAACTTCAGAGTGTTTCCTATCCAATAGTACTAATTATGTGCATATCCTATTTTCTGAGCCTGAGTGGCAGGCATTTTGCTTTGGGCACGCCAGACTCTCCAAAACCGTCACCTCACCTGCCGCTCACTAAGAAGTTTTAAAGCAGTTCTGCATGCAAGAGTGGGCCAAAATTCCTCCACAGCGATGTGAGAGACTGATTAACAACTACAGGAAGCATTTGGTTGCAGTCATTACAGCTAAAGGTGGCACAACTAGTTATTGAGTGTTAGGGAACAATTACTTTTTCACACAGGGGGAATTGGATGTTGCATAACTTTGTTAATTAAATAAGTAAGTACAATTTTTTTTTGTTATTTGTGAACTCAATTTCCCTTTATCTAATTTTAGGTGTTGGTTGAAGATCTGATAAGACTCAGTATAAAAAATATTTAAAAAAATTGAGATAATCTGAAAGGGGACAAATACTTTTTCACGGCACTCTACATGAAGAGTTTATTTCCAAAACGCTGTATCCACAAATGTTTCACATTAGTGTTTTTCACTATAAATAATTGCATAATGGTACCTCCATGTGTGTATAAATGTCACGTCCTGGCAATAGAGAGCCCTCTGGGTTCTCTATGTTTTGGTCAGGGACGTGACTAGTTGGGTAATTCTATGATTTGTTTTCTATGTTTTGGTTTGTATGGTTCCCAATTAGAGGCAGCTGATTGTCGTTACCTCTAATTGGGGTCCATACTTAGTCACAGTGATAACACATTAAATTGTTGTGTAATACAAGATACCTGACATTGTATTCCCATTTTAACTTTTTGTACTTTTAAATGGTTAAAAACGCAGTGGGAGAAATTTGGGTGACCAAAACCCAAAATCAGACATTGTTTTTCTGTTGGAATTTGATTGTACTACTATATGGTTGAAAGCATAGTGAGCTGCAGAGGATACGTTCATTAGTGTTAACTGCACTTCATAAACACATTGAAAATTAAACTAACTTTTGGTTGTCTTTTTTTTAGTGGGTGAATATAGGTTGTAATCTCACTGATCAACTTCTCAACCAAATATTGCCTAATTACCACATTGAAAGTATTCTGTGTGCCCAGTGGGATGCTTTTGAATAATAGCAAAGTGGATAGCATTTGAGATAATTGAGCACACAAGTTATATAAAATATAACTTTCTTTGTGTACTGTACACTCTACTGCTTACCATGGTGATGTCATTGTCAATTCACACTATTGTACCTATGAAAAAAGCCCTCCTTTGCTTTCCCGAGTGGCAAATCCACTGCACTCTCAACAGGTCTCTAAGGGTAAACTGTTATGTACTACAGTGCCAAATTACGGTATGTGTTTTGCACTCCAGTTGGAGGTTGTAGGGCTGCTGTTGTTACCCATAATTGAATGTTGAAAAAGTGTTAAAAGCTTGAGAGCTAGGAAGATAAAAAAGAGTGCTATTTCAATAAAGAAGTGTCGATCAAAATAAGCACTCTGTAGGTCTTGTTTTCACAAATTTGATTTCATATTTGTATGACTCGTTTAATGTCAATGATCCTACAGGTCTAGCAATGATATCTCCACACATGTTTTGGGTTGGTTCTCTGTGACATTATGTTACTGTTCATGGTGCAGGATTTTCATTTCTAAACTCACAGGCTGTTAACCATCCTATTTCTGAATGACTGCATAACTTTTCTGTTTAATTGATCATAGCATTGTGAATTGTGGCTGGGATCAAAGGGTCTGGCGGTTTAGTTTGACTTTGGAAATTATTTTTTCCCAAAACAAAAACTTTCCCCAACTTTTACAATGCCAACTTGTTCTTGACTTGTTTTTAGCACAACACGTAAAAGATGATGAAGCTGGTGTCAATGGCCATGTGTTAGAGGAAACATGTATCTCCACTCCAGTGGCTGTTTAAGATTAGGGAGGATGTTTTTTTTCATGAGCATGGACTTATTTCTATTACAGCATAGTGGATGACTGTCATTCATATTCCATTCACCCAGCTCAGTGTAACAGCGAAAAGGTTTAGGCTACATCATGATACTCCATCTTGCCCTATACCCATCATGAGGTTGCTACAACCAACAGGTGGAGCATCTTTTAGTAATCAAGGTGACAGACAGTGACACATTCAATACCACCTTGCACACTATTGCCTGCATCTATCTGATCTAGGGTGTCATCATTAGTCCTAACAGTTGCAAAAGGTTTAGTTTTGCAACTCAAACAAGTTTCTATTGGACAAATTCAGGTAGGTCCCTCCTGTTTCGTTTGCTTCCATTTAAGAAACGTTTTGCAACAGAATCGTCGGAATGAATACACCCCTGATCACCCGCACACACAGTTCAATTCCATAGCACCACATACATCATTGTCACTTTGCTCATTGTATAATTCCTTCTCGCATCTACGCGCTCTCCTCCTCTCACCTTTTCCCTTCGCTTGTGGTGCACAACACAACAGCTGTCTGTTACCAGGCACAAAAACCTCTCCATAACCGCTAATGCTAACCGCTACACAGCCTACATCATTGTTACCATATTAACGTTATAGTCAACAAAGTAGAACTAACTTGTTATTACACCACACAATCTAATCCATGTGTACAATCACAGAGTACAGTGTACAGCAATCAGTTTAGCAGTTACACCAGGTGGCCCCGGTGGCAATAAATTAAAACAACCCAAAGCTTACCTTGACAGAGTTGCAGTGTTGGATAGCCTTAGCCAGCTAGCTAACATACATTTAATTATTCTCGGGTTGAGTCAGGTAGTTGAGTATGCTGAATTATCTGCATTAGCTAAGTAAGTGAAACTCAATATCTCTCTCACTCTCTCTTTTTCCTACTCTGCTGCTTCTTCATTTTTTTCGAAATAAATTTTTTCAAAACTGTTAAACTACTGTCTTTCGCTCTCTTTGTCACCTACTCACCCCACTTTATGCACTGCATTGCTACTGTAGCTAGCTGTAGCTTATGGTTTCAGTACTAGATTAATTCTCTGATCCTTTGATTGGATGAACAGCATGTCAGTTCATACTGCAAGAGCTCTGATAGGTTGGAGGATGTCCTCCGGGAGTCATCATAATTACTGAGTACGTTTATGGAAGGGGGTGAGAACCATTAGCCTCTTAGGTTTTGTGTTGAAGTCAATGTACCCGGAGGAGAATGTAAAATAGCTGTCTTCCAGCTACATCATGGTGCTACCCTAGAGGGTGCTGTTGAGGCTACTGTAAACCTTCTTTGCAAAACAGTGTGTTTTAATCAGTTATTTGGTGATGTGAATATATTTAGAATAGACTTATCGAAAAAGTTTCACTTTTAATGTTTTACTCTTCTGAGCTGCCTCCAGTGCTCTACTCACGTGTCTAAATTACTTGTTTCTGCTATGTTAAACCAAATCTATGGCTAAATAGGCACACATCTCTCGGAGCTAAATGTGTGTCTGAGGAAGATTTCCTAATCTTTGCTTCCCGGCGCAGAGCGAGAAACCAAGGTCAGCTTTGCCTTGGATGGGGGCATATTTCCATGCTGAATATGAGGGGATTTGAAGGGCAGGGCTATGCGATAAGCCTCCGCACACACAGGGAACAAGCGTGCACGAATGGCACCTGAGGATCTTCTCGACCCGGCAGATGGAGGCGGCGGTGGCATGTGTGTCTCGTGTAAGGTGGCATGCCTTTAACCTTCAGTGACATTTGGCACTTGGCAGGCTGGTCCATGGGCGCTGCTGCGCTAGCTAGCTATAGGAAGACTATTGTTTCTTTGTGGGCCCTCTAGTGTGCACTGTCAGAGCAGGAAATGAATGTGAGCTCTCTATTCTGCCACTGCCAGACAGTGACACTTAGTAGGAGATGTGCTAGCTAGTGCAGATGTCCAGGGTTTTTCTGGAGTTTGAAGTATGCTAGTTTGAGCCCAGTGCTGTAGCCCACACAACCCAACCACCATACAGCAGAGAAGTCCAGGTCTAAGTCCGATATCTAATTTCATTTTCAAAGGACCCCCCTAATCTAGCACAGGTAGTATAGAGACCTCCCATTGACACTAATTTACTGAGAGTCACACCCACGAAGTTCAGTGTTCAGTTAAATTAACACCTCTATTATTGGCTGGAATGAGAACCAGCATACTGAGGAGTCCAAGAACCAAGTATATTCCATAATGTTGCTAATGAAACTAATGTGATTCAGTTTGAAACAACACAAATGAGCCTACATTGTATGGGGAGGGTATGTAATAATGGGATAATTAGGTACCATAACATATGAGATTAAATAAGCTGACATGCAATTTGTCTGAAAACAAATAAAAATGGAATGACGGCAGGTATAATTGGGGGTCAAAAAGTGACCAATTTGTTGGTTCAGGGAGCCCTCAATACGCTACATGGGTCAAATAGAGTTCTCAAAGCTTTTCTGTTCAAACAATGTCTGATTATATTTTTTTGAGATTCTGTATTACACGAGAAACTGCACTGCACATAGGGACCAATAAATCCACCCTGTAAGGCTTTTAGTGTTATCTCTATGGTGTGGTCGGGCCATTGTGGTAGCGTGAAGGTCACCACAGCACCACACCTTTCCTAATGGCATTTAGGCAATTTTAACACTTGAGTCAGGACCCTGCATTGGGAAAGTAGAGACTTTAACTTGGCTGCTGATCTCATATCAAATAAATTGTTAATTGTCACATGCTTTGTAAACAACAGGTGTAGACAGTGAACAGTGAAATGTTTACTAACGGGCCAATCCCAACAATGCAGAGAGAAAAAATATATTTAAAAAGTACCAGTCAAAAGTTTGGACATACCTACTCATTCCAGGGGTTTTCTTTAGTTTTACTATTTTCTACATTGTAGAATAGTAGTGAAGACATCAAAGCTATGAAATAACACATATGAAATCATGTAGTAACCAAAAAAGTGTTAAACAAATCAAAATATATTTTATATTTGAGATTCTTCAAAGTAGCCACCATTTGCCTTGATGACAGCTTTGCACACTCTTGGCATTCTCTCAACCAGCTTCATGAGGTAGTCACCTGGAATGCATTTCAATTAACTAGTTAGGGAGCGGCAGCAGAGGTGACGGTTTTGGAGAGTCCGGCGTGCCCAAAGTAAAATGCCTGCCACTCAGGCCCAGAAACTAGGATATGCACATAATTAGTACTATTGGATAGGAAACACTCTGAAGTTTCTCCAACTGTTAACATAATGTCTGTGAGTATAACATAACTGATATAGCAGGCAAAAACCCGAGGAATTTCTGTCCAGAATTTATTTGGGTGACATTTCCTCTGTTTGATAGACTTCCTATTGAAATCCATGTATAATAGCTCCCAGATTGCAGTACCTATGGCTTCCACTGTGTTTGGAGGCTTTATCACTGAACAGAACCATACAGAAGAAGAAATACTGAAGGGACCACGGATGTCAATAAGTTTTCCCGGGCACAAGACCGTGAGCGCGCTCCACTTTATTTTCCTTTTATATCGTTTAGGATATCATCCGTGTGAAATATTATCGTTAATAGGTGTGGCTTGTTAAAAGTTCATTTGTGGAATGTCTTTCCTTCTTAATGCGTTTGAGCCAACCAGTTTTATTGTGTTGTGACAAGGTAATGTTGACTAACGGAAGATAACCCTATTTGGTAAAAGACCAAGTCCACATTATGGCAAGAAAAGCTCAAATATGCAAAGAGAAACGACAGTCCATCATTACTTTAAGATATGAAGATCAGTCAATGCAGAACATTTCAAGAACTTTGAAAGTTTCATCAAGTGCAGTCACAAAAACCATTAAGAGCTATGTTGAAAGCTGCTCTCATGAGGATCTCCACAGGAAAGGAAGACCGACAGTTACTCCTGCTGCAGAGGATACGTTCATTAGGGTTAACTGCACCACATAAATTTGCAGCCCAAATAAATGCTTCACAGAGTTCAAGTAACAGACACATCTCAACATCAACTGTTCAGAGGAGACTGAGTGAATCAGGCCGTCATGGTCGAATTGCTGCAAAGAAACCACTACTAAAGGACACCAATAAGAAGAAGACACTTGTTTGGGCCAAGAAACATGAGCAATGTCCTTTGGTCCGATGAGACCACATTTTAGATTTTTGGTTCCAACAGGCGTGTCTTTGTGAGACGCAGGGTAGGTGAACAGATGATCTCCGGCCTGTGTGGTTAAAACCATGAAGCATTGAGGAGGAGGTCTGATGGTGTGGGGGTGCTTTGCTGGTGACACTGTCTGCGATTTATTTAGAAATCAAGGCACACTTAACTAGCATGGCTACCACAGCATTCTGCAGCGAAACGCCATCCCATCTGGTTTGCGCTTAGTGGGACTATCATTTGTTTTTCAACAGGACAATGACCCAGAACACAACTCCAGGCTGTGTAAGGGTTATTTGACCAAGAAGGAGAGTGATGGAGTGCTGCATCAGATTACCTGGCCACCACAATCACCCATGCACAGGGTACCAGAACCGAGTCGATGTGCAGGGGCACGAGGTAATTGAGGTAGACATGTACATTTACAATGTCTTCAGAAAGTATTCACACCCCTGCAAATTCTGTTGTGTTACAAGGTGGAATTAAAATGAAAATGTCTACGAACTACAAAAAATACACTGCAATATGAAAGTGGAAGAAACATGTGAACATTTGCAAAAATATATATACAGTTGAAGTCGGAAGTTTACATACACCTTAGCCAAATACATTTAAAGACAGTTTCACAATTTCTGACAATTAATCCTAGTAAAAAAAAACTGTTTTCGGTCAGTTAGGATCACCACTATATTTTTAGAATGTGAAATGTCAGAATAATAGTAGAGAGAATAATTTATTTCAGCTTTTATTTCTTTCATCACATTCCAAGTGGGTCAGAAGTTTACATACACTCAATTAGTATTTGTCAGCATTGCCTTTAAATTGTTTAACTTGGGTCAAATGTTTCGGGTAGCCTTCCACAAGCTTCCCACAATAAGATGGGTGAATTTTGGACCATTCCTCCTGACAGAGCTGGTGTAACTGAGTCAGGTTAGTAGGCCTCCTTACTCACACACGCTTTTTCAGTTCTGCCCACAAATTTTCTATTGGATTGAGGTCAGGGCTTTGTGATGGCCACTCCAATAGCTTGACTTTGTTGTCCTTAAGCCATTTTGCCACAACTTTGGAAGTTTGCTTGGGGTCATTGTCCATTTGGAAGATACAAGCTTTAACTTCCTGACTGATGTCTTGAGATGTTGCTTCAATATGTCCACATAATTTGCCATCTATTTTGTGAAGTGCACCAGTCCTTCTTGCAGCAAAGCACCCCCACAACATGATGCTGCCACCCCCGTGCTTCACGTTTAGGATGGTGTTCTTCGGCTTGCAAGCCTCCCCCTTTTTCCTCCAAACGTAATGATGGTCATTATTGCCAAACAGTTCTATTTTTGTTTCATCAGATCAGAGGACATTTCTCCGAAAAGTACAATCTTTGTCCCCATGTGCAGTTGCAAACCGTAGTCTGGCATTTTTTGGCGGTTTTGGAGCAGTGGCTTCTTCCTTGCTGAGCGGCCTTTCAGGTTTTGTCGATATAGGACTAGTTTACTGTGGATATAGATACTTTTGTACCTGTTTCCTCCAGCATCTTCACAAGGTCCTTTGCTGTTGTTCTGGGATTGATTTGCACCAAAGTACGTTCATCTCTAGGAGACAAAATGCATCTCCTTCCTGAGCGGTATGACGGTTTGAAGGTAGGCCTTGAAATACACCCACAGGTACACCTCAATTGACTCAAATGATGTCAATTAGCCTATCAGAAGCTTCTAAAGCCATGACATAATTTTCTGGAATTTTCCAAATTGTTTAAAGGCACAGTCAACTTAGTGGATGTAAACTTCTGACCCACTGGAATTGTGATATAGTGAGTTATATGTGAAATTATCTGTCTGTAAACCATTGTTGGAAAAATTACTTGTGCCATGCACAAAGTAGATGTCCTAACCGACTTGCCAAAACTGTAGTTGGTTAAAAGGAAATTTGTGGAGTGGTTGAAAAACTATTTTTAATGACTCCAACCTATGTAAACTTCCGACATCAACTGTAGGTGTTCCTCTTGTCAAAGTGGGAAAGGTCAGTGTGGAGTGCAATAGAGATTGCGTCGTCTGTGGATGTGGGACGGTATGTAAATTGGAGTGTGTCAAGGGTGTCTGGGATGATGGTGTGATCTGAGCCATGACCAGCCTTTTGAAGCATTTCATTGCAACAGATTTGAGTGCTACGGGGCGATAGTCATTTAGACATGTTACCTTGCCATTATTGGGCCCAGGGACTATAATTGTCTGCTTAAAACATGTAGGTATGAAAGACTGGGTCAGGGAGAGGTTGAAAATGTAAGTGAAGACACTTTGAGCTCTGAGTATGCGTCCTGGTAATCCGTCTGAACGTGTGTGTTTAAATTCTTACTCACATCGGCTATGGAGAGCGGGATCACACAGTCACCCAGAACAGCTAGTGCTCTCATGCATGGTTAGTTAAATAAAGGTTAAATAAATCAAATTTAAAAAATGGTTACGTTTTACTGCATTAAAATCACCGGCCGCTAGGAGCACTATTTCTGGATGAGCATTTTCTTGTTTGCTTATGGCCTTATTCAGCTCATTGAGTGAGGTCTTCGTGCCAGCATCAGTCTGTGGTGATAAATAGACAGCTACGATAAATATAGATGAAAACTCTCTTGGTAAATAGTATGGTCTACAGCTTTTCATGAGGTTTTCTACCTCAGGCGAGCAGAACCTCAAGACTTCCTTAATTAATATTAGATATTGCGCACCAGCTGTTGCTAACAAAGAGACCCCCCCGCCCTCTTGAGCTTACCCGACGCTGCCGTTCTGTCCGCCGATGCATAGAAAAATCTGCTAGATGTACGTATATTATCCACGTCCTTGTTCAGCCACAACTCAGAGAAACATAGTATATTACAGATCTTCAGGTCCTGTTGATTGGATAGCCTCGAACTCTCGTCCAGTTTGTTCTCCGGTGAGATCAGAGGGTAGAGGCGGTTTATGTACTTGCCGACCAGGGTGCCCACACGTTGCCCTCTCTTACGCTGCTTTTTATTGTTCGGCCTGTTCCAGGGGTGAGCGGCATGTCCTGTTGAAGTATAAATCTTCATCCTAACAAGGTTAGTGAACGCTGTTCTGATGTCCAGAAGCTCTTTTGGGTCATGGCGGAAACATAGTGTACAAAAAAAGTTTAGATCAACGCAAAAAAACACAAAATAGCAGAATTGCCCATAAAACGGCTGCTTTCCCTTGACACTTATTTTGATACAGGTATACCCGAATTGAAATGATACCATCACTGAGAATCTTTTTGCCACTGGCTCTATCCCTAGACTTGACCTGAAATAAGAAATGTACCTGCTTAGAAGACAAATATCTTGAGTACCTTTATGCCATGTGGTTGTTGAGAAGACACAGGTGTCTCCGAATATGCAGTAAATCCAGGCTTTTAGTACGCAAGCTACATCTATTTACATTGATTTATGTGTTCTCCACCCCACTATCTGTCAGGAAGTAATAGGATATTGTTTTTCTTTAGCCTGTTGAGAGCCCCTCCAACTCTTTTTTATCACACCAATTTTTCTTTAACCATCTAAATGCATTTTGTGAACTACCTTCTTACTGCCCGAGCCCTTCGACTAAGAAGTAATGAGATGAATGCTCTATTTGTTAAACTGTTTGTTAATGCTATATTGATCTATTTTAAAGTCATAAATTCGGTATGCTATAGCTGAAAATGAGGCATGTATCTTTCCTGATCAATGTAATGGTTTAAATTATAGAGAACCCTACAATCCAAACAGAAGTCTGATGGTATGGTAACTTGTTTGATGATAGATCTGAAGATTTAAGCAGTAACGTAAAAAATAGCCTGAAATTCTGAAGATGAATTCCTATGTTCTAAATCTTCTCTCCATTCCAGCTAGTTGTTTCTCTCGGGAGTCTTATTCACTTCTAAGGTGATTGTATGAATTTACGATCAGACCTTTAAATAGTATATTTTGCCACAAGTCAATATACTTAGAAAGGATTGCCTATGCATTTTAATCATCCCTGGAATTGCATAAGATTTACAGAGGGATTAATGGTTGAACAGGCCTCCACTTTGCTTAATTATATCACCTTTGTGGGGCTTCTGTAATAAAAAGTATGGCAGAGCCTAACACGAAATACGGTGCAGGTTAATTCTGTGAATTGAATGCAACACTAGGGTGTCCTTTTTTTTTTACAAATAAATTCTTTAAACCTGTGAATATTCCAAAAAATGCAGGGACATTATGACAATTCATGCATAATCCAGCACTTTTAGTCAGTAACCTTTGTTACCATTCCCTGTAGATTAATAATCCATCATCTATTTCATATGAAATAAAACACAAAATGCTGTGTGTTCTTTATTTCATGATAATGATTTACATCTGATGTGACAATTTTTTTAAAATATATATTTAAGTTTATTCTTAGGGAATAGCCCCCTTTCTTTCAATTTTCGCTCAGATCCTGAGGTAAGGATATGTATATTCTTGGTACCATTTGAAAGGAAACACTTCGAAGTTTGTGGAAATGTGAATTGCATGTAGGAGAATATAACACAATAGATCTGGTAGAAGAAAATACAAAGAAAAAAACAACTGGTGTTTTTTTACCACCATCTTTGAAATGCAAGAGAAAGGTCATTGTTATAGCCATCACTCTGGTTGTTCCGATAGTGTCCACAAGATGGCAGCAGTGTATGTGCAAGGTTTCAGATGGATAACTTCAAGTATGACTGAACCTCGAGACTTTTAGTGTGAAGTCCCCAGGTACATTTGGGCAAATCGTGAAGGTGACATTCGCATTCATATTACATTTTCTTCTGCAAGAACATCGTCAAATCTGTATAATTGGACTTTGATTTAGCTTTCCAAGTATTAGTAGCCATATTATAAGTTCAACATTTGCAAAACAACCAGTTATCATAACTTCATAACTCTGAAAATCCTTATAATTTTTGTCCAAAATGAAAAGGCATGCTGTCGTACAAGGTTAGAAGCTACATTTTACAACATATACATGGTTTCCTGATAATCCCGTAAATCCCAGCTCATTGGCTATCTAGCTAGCTTTGTTTGACCCCGATTGGTGCTTATTTGGCAAAGATACAGTTGTTCAAGTGATGGCCGCCCACATCATCGGCGTGCCATGAAGGCATCGCTCTCTGACCAAATTTGGTGTCCTATAGGATATACTACACCCCTAATGAAATAGTGAAGTCTTGTTACCTTCTAGGATCTCTGAGGAATAGATACGAACGTGATTTGACTTGTTGAAACAATGTTTAGGGTGAGATTTTCACAGATTCCATTCTTTTCAAATTGAATGAGTGGAAATACAAAATCGATCATGCATGCTATATGGACCTTTTTAGGATATGAAAAATAATTTTATCTAACAAAATGACACTTCATGTTATCTCTGGGACCCTCAGGATGATAAATCAGAGCAAGATTTCAAAATGTAAGTACACATTTCACCTTCAGAGGTGAATTTATCAAGCCTATCGCGGTGAAAAAAATTATTTGTTGTTAGGAGCTCTCCTCAAACAGTAGCATGGCATTTTTTCTCAGTAATAGCTACTGTAAATTGACAGTGCAGTTATATTAACAAGAATTTAAGCTTTCAGCCGATATAAGACACTTACATGTACCGACATTTGTTGTTTATCTAAAATCTGCGATCTTGACATAACGCGCTGCATGTGTCACGTTCAGGCCTGATATAGACAGGCTGGCGTGTTTAGTTTTGTTTTGGTGTAGGGTTTTTTCTGTTCTAGGTTATCCATTTCTATGTTAGGGTAATGGTTCCCAATTAGAGGCAGCTGAGTGTCGTTACCTCTAATTGGGAACCATATATATGTTTGTAGTTTTCACTAGGGGTTTGTGGGTTATTGTTTGTGCATAGCTTTGTTAGGTCACTTGTTATGGTCAACGTTACGATCTTCGTTCGTTTTGTTTATTGTTTTGCCAGTTACGTTGCTTTAATAAAGAATGTATACTGGATACCTCGCTGCGCCTTGGTCTGTCCCTCACGGAGATCGTGACAGCATGATTTACAACTGTCCCGTTGACGGGACGCCGATCCTTAAGAAGATTTTAAGGAAAACAAATTTGCTAATTTTTCAGACAATCGTAAAGCGTGGAAAATATTTTTTTTGTTTTTTTTTTGAAAAATGTAATATCATCTGTTTTGTGTTGCTCTTTTGAGTTATTCTTCAATACTACGCCTTTGGAAAGGTAAGGCTGGAGTAAATGTAAATGAACCTCCCACACACAGACAAGTCATCCATACTGACACCTACACACAGACACGCACACTCAAACACATACAGAGACGCACACACGCAGACACACAAATGAATACACAAACACATGAACACACACGCACAGTGACATTTAATAATTTATAATGGGGGAGACTACCAACTATTGGTTATTCCCTCTGCTTAGCAGCTCTTGACAGACCAGGTTGGGAGGGTGGGAGAGGTTGGACAGGAGGAAGAGGAGAGAGACGGGACACTGATCTCTGTGATATTCCTGCAAGGTCATGAAAAAGAGAGAGAGAGAGAGATTGCAGATCACATTTTCCCTAGAGAGAGTGAAACCTGCCCTTACACATAAATGTGAAACAACAAAAATGTAACTGATGAAAAAACAATGATTACAGCCAATTGTCACCATGCTATAAACATAACTATTAGATATCAGGTTAGCTAACCTGACCCTCAAACTAGTATGTGCATAACCTTTCAATTATAGTCTTACCACATTGTACTTTAAACTGTTCTATACGCCTGCCACAAACTTGATTGTCTGTGCAGTGGAAAGCTACTTAAAAGTTTAGCCGAAAGCAACCGCAATATGCTTGTGTGACAAGTTGACAGACGATTTGACTGAATTAGATTGACATCAAACAATAGCCTGCAGCTCCACGTGCGTAACACCCAAATTAATATCCGTCACTCAAACGTCCTAAACCCCCCAAACCCTCCAACCCCCATGCCCCTCATTGTGGCAACTGAAGCAATTTACAGTTTCATCTTTGAAATAAATCCCTCTTTATGAAATGGAACTTCATACGTAGGCCATCCATTATCAGTAGCCAGAGCAGTGGTGGGATTGCTGGAGTGCAGGTGAGGCCCTTCATCATGTTGGCAACCACACAGTGTAAAAAAGGCCCAGAGATGGAGTGTGCAAGTGTGACGGTAAGCAGACCTTTAATGGATCCCGCCAATTACCCTGGCTTTTGTGTTGATGGAGCGTGATAGGTTACAGTGACCTGAGCCGCAGAGAGGCATGGAGAGGCGGAGAGAGCAGCAGAGCCGGGCCTGATGGGACGAGGGGAGGGGGGGTCCCAGTAATGGCTTCACATGGCTCAGTGGGCGGACCATCCACCACCAAGAACAATGCTTGCTGCCTGTCAAGCCACGAGACGGTGGTCTCTGGAATAATTCACGAGCAACGGGTGCACAATGGAGCTAGGACGGACTTGTCGAGAAGGTGGGGTAGGCAGGTTGTGCTCTTCACGTGACAACACTAAATAGGGTGGGCTTCAATAGGGTTTCAACGGAATACTAATGGGTGATTTTCCATCATGCTCCAATCCTTTGTCGATAACCAGAATGGAGCAGTATAGGGCTTTCATAGAGAGAAAACCAATCTAATAACCCAGTCCAAAGTACGCATAAAGAAGCCATTTGCCAAATTACCTGCGAACACGCCTGGTGACAAAAACAAATGTGTAGCATCCAAGGAAAATAGCATTGATTGTGAGTGAATAATTTTACTGCACATTGAGACACGATTTTTTGGGTGTTGTTTGTCAATCCGATTTTGGGAGAGGGCTGGAGATGATGTGTGCCAGACTGAGGTTTCGGCGAGGGCACTTTAAAATGATCTGTAAAGAGGATCATTGAGGAGGCACAAGGGGGAATGAATCGTTTCCGGAATGAGAGGCATCAGTGTGATTACATTGCACACAGGTTCTCGGGGCACAGAGACCAAGGAGCCTGTGTAATTTTTCTACCCTCTAGTCTACAGCCCATGGTTCTGATGGTGTTGGACTAGCGTGGTACAACATTACAGAAGTATGTGGTCATGAGAATTACCTTAAAAGTCCAAATGCTTTAATGTAGGCTCCCACAAAATGTTCTAGGGTGACGATATTAACGCTATAGATTATAGGGACGATCCTTGACATAAAATTTGAAGTGTTAATTGGAACTCCATTTGGGGTGTAAAGTCAGACTACTTCACGAAGAAAAAGTTTTCGACCCCACAAAAATATTTCCTTTGTGAGCATACAACCCTTTAATAGAAGGCAAATAATTGGATTGTACTGTAGTAACTACTATTGACATACCCTATAGAGCATTCCAAAACTTTAGACAATACAAACTGTCACCATTTCTTGAAAAATATGTGCAGTGAACATTGGGACACCCTCGACATCAATTATACATTGCTCTTCCAAGTGCCTGAAAAAAACACATTTATTGACTAATGAGGTAGTGTTAATCTCCATGTTGGATTCAGTTGAGATATTATGGCTCCTTTATGTCAAGCACCATTTTGCACACATAATGTTCTAGTTTCGACTTTCGATTATATACACTGTTTGCAACGACAAAAACTTTGACACAATAAAGACAGTAGTGTAAAGTAAGTTGAAAAACGACTTAAGTATTTTTAGGGGTATCTATACTTTACTTTACTATTTTTCTTTTGGACTTTTACTTTGACTTTTACTCCACCAAATTCCTAAAGAAAATATGTACTTTTTACTTTTTCCTTGACACCCAAAAGTACTCATTACATTTTGAACGTTCAGGCAGGACTGCAATTTGGTCCAATACACGCACCTATCAATATAACGCGTTGACATCCATACAGCCTCTGACCTCGCGGACTTACTAAACACAAATACTGCATTTGTAAATCATCTCTGAGCTTAACATATGGAAATTGATGTATATCATTTACTTTTAGTCAAGTATGACAAGTGGGTACATTTCCCACGACTTCACTTAAGTGCCTTGCTCAAGGGCACATCAACCTTATATGGTCATTTTCATGAGGGGAGGGGTTCCCAATGAGGCACTCTGTCAAAACCACTTTTTCCAGGACAGAAATTCCTCGGGGTTTCGCCTGCCATATGCGTTCTGTTTCACTCACAGACAAATGGTTAACACTTTTGGAAAATTCAGAGTGTTTCCTATCCAATGGTAATAAATATGTGCATATCCTATTTTCTGGGCCTGAATGGGAGGCATTTTACTTTGGGCACGCCAGGCTCTCCAAAACCGACCCCTCAGCTGCCACTCCCCTAACAAGTTAACCCTAATTGCTCCTGTAAGACGCTATGGACAAGAGTGTCTGCTAAATGTAAACAATGTACTTTTACTCAAGTAGTATTTTACTGGGTGACTTTTACTTTTACTTGAGTCATTTTCTATTAAGGTACACTATATACAGGAAAGCATGTGGACACCCCTTCAAATTAGTGGATTCGGCTATTTCAGCCACACCCGTTGCTGAAAGGTGTATAAAATCGAGCACACAGCCATGCAATCTCCATAGACAAACATTGGCAGTAGAATGGCCTTACTGAAGAGCTCAGTGACTTTCAGTGTGGCACCATCATAGAATGCCACCTTTCCAACTTCTGTCCTCAAAGTTATTGTGAAGTGGAAACGTCTAGGAGCAACAATGGGTCAGCCGCTAAGTGGTAGGCCACACAAGCTCACAGAACGGGACCGCCGAGTGATGAAGCGCGTGTCACTTGTAAAAATCGTCTGTCCTCGGTTGCAACATTCACTACCGAGTTCCAAACTGCCTCTGGAAGCAACATCAGCAAAATAGTTGTTCTTTGGGAGCTTCATAAAATGGGTTTCCATGGCTGAGCAGCTGCACACAAGCTTAAGATCACCATGTGCAACACCAAGCATCGGCTGGAGTAGTGTAAATCTCGCCATCATTGGACTCTGGAGCAGTAGAAATGCGTTTTCTGTGGTGATGAATCACACTTCATCATCTAGCAGTCCGACGGACAAATCTGGGTTTGGCAGATGCCAGGAGAAGGCTACCTGCCTCAATGCATAGTGCCAACTGTAAAGTTTAATAGCCCGGGGCTGTTTTTCATGGTTCGGGCTAGGCCCCTTAGTTCCAGTGAAGGAAGATCTTAACGCTACAGCATAAAATGACATTCTAGACAATTCTGTGCTTCCAACTTTGCGGTAACAGTTTGGGTAAGGCCCTTTCCTGTTTCAGCATGACAATGTTCCCGTGCACAAAGAGAGGTCCATACAGAAATGGTTTGTCAAGATCGGTGTGGAAAAACTTGACTGGTCTGCACAGAGCCCTGATCTCAACCCCATCGACTACCTTTGGGATGAATTGGAACGCCGACTGTGAGCCAGGCCTAATTGCCCAACATCAGTGCCGACCTCACTAACGCTTGTGGCTGAATGGAAGCAAGTCCCCACATCAATGTTCCAACATCTTGTAGAAGACTTTACTAGAAGAGTGGAGGCTGTTATAGCATCAAAGGGGAGACCAACTCCATATTAATGCCCATGATTTTGGATTGAGATGTTCGACGTGCAGGTGTCCACATACTTTTGGTCATGTACTTTGCTTTTAATCAAGTATGACAATTGAGTACTTTTTCTACCACTGGATAAAGCACAATAACATGACATGGAAGCAAAGACAACAACACTATTTCTACTTCCACTATTCTATTACCCCTCTATTTCTTCTCTTTCCAATGTTCCTGTACTGCCTCAATGACAGTCAAGCGTTACATAACAGGTTAGACATGGTCTGTTTACTTTGGTGTTTGTATTTTCACAGACACACCCAGGGACATATTCCACAAAGACTTGTCTGGTTTGAAAAGCAAAGAAGTGGCTGTCACCATTTCATCAAATGTATTTAGCTCTAAATGGAGGCAAAATATAATCCAACGGTTGGTAAAAGGACAACACAATTTGACTGTGTACCTGGTTTAAGTCGCAATCCACCATAATGACAGATATGCTGCAGCTATTTTGGTAAATGCAACAACATATGTTCTATCCACAACATACACAGCCACATGAAAAGCAACTAATGCTAATGCTAGGTAGTTTCAACTGGCTGACTGGGGTAGCTAGCTAGCAAGTTATAATGACAGAAACATAGCTTTGCATATCTTACCAACTTTATTAGCTATTGCAAGCTACCTCTTTTCTATACAGTATGTACCTTTGCTTGTCTGTGTCTTGGCTGAGGAACACCAGACCGGTGTGTTCTTTAGCAACTCATTTTAATTGTCTCCAAGTAGTGGGGCTGATGTTTTTCTTTTACTGAAACGGTTTTAATGAGAAAGGGAATGATTAGTATTATGGCATATGAATCATACAGTAAACACAAAAAAATTGAAGTAAACAATTACCAACTAAACTTCTATCCCTTCAGTTGGTTTAGCCTACATTATCATTCCAACCTGCAATGTGCAGTTCAAACAACAACAAAGTAGTCACCCGCCAGCTTTTTGGGTAAACAGCTTAGGGAAAGGGCTGGAGAAATGTAACCAATCTCAAATTCATAGACGGGGCTATGGATGCAAGGACTGACCATCCATGAGATCAAAATGATAGTTTAAACAATGTTTTGAAGCTATACAGTGTTTGTTTACAATTTCATTATTTACAAACAAAGCAGTTAAACAAGCTTATATTTGGGGTTCTGATGGGGTTAGACAGTAGAACTAAGCTCATGAGGCATTTTTCCTAGTTATATTCTTCAAGAATCAATGGTATACGGGCACAGTAAAAGTCTACACACCCCTTGCACAGTGTTTTCTCTACCGATCTACACAACCTACTCTAAAAAAACCTACCCTGCCTCAGTCTTCTGAATACTTAACCCTGGGATAGAGTTTTATTTTTCAGTGGGACAATTACACACATTTTAGTGCCAAAGACACACCATAATGACTTTCCAATAGGTGTTGAGTTGAGTTTTCCTGAATGGTCCAGTCTCATTCCTGTTTTAAATCTGAAAGAAAATCTGAGACAAGGTTTGAATAATGCTGTCCATCAATGATTCCCTATCAAATTTACTATTCTAAATGATTCACAGCTGTATTGGCTGCCAAAGGTACTTCTACCAAGTACTAGCTCTGGGGTGTGAAGACATACGCAATGAAGATTTTACAAGTGTCTGGAACTGTTGGAGGGATGCGACACCAGAATCTTTCAAGCACAGTCACATATCAGCACTGTTCAATATATTCTTCCACAAGAAATTCCATAATTTGGTATTTTGTTGATGGTGGTGCAAAATGCTGTGTCAGGCGCCGCTCCAGAATCTCCCATAAGTGTTCAATTGGGTTGAGATCTGGTGACTGTGTCACGATCCTCATAAGGGACAGACCAAGGCGCAGCGAGGCATCCAGTATACATGCTTTTATTAAACAACGTAACTCATGTAACTGGGCAAAACAAACCGTAAACGAAGACCGTGATGTTGAAACATAACATGAACCTACAAGCTATGCACAAACAATAACCCACAAACCCCAATTGAAAACTACAAACATATATATGGTTCCCAATTAGAGACAACGACACACAGCTGCCTCTAATTGGGAACCATTCCCCAACATAGAAAATGAACACCTAGAACTCAAAAACCCTACACCAAAAACGAAACCTAAACACGCCAGCCTAAAACTCTGGCCTGGACGTGACAGACTGAGACGGCCATGGCATATGGTTTAAATAATTGTCATGCTCATCAAACCATTCAGTGACCACTCGCGCTCTGTGGATGGGGGCATTTTCATCCCATGGGGTCATAGCCATGGTAGCCAAAAATAATGGCCAAAATAACTGTCTGTATCATTGGGATGTTAATTGCTTAATTATCATTGGGATGTTAATTGCTTAACTCAGGTACCACACCTATGTGGAAGCATCTGCTTTTAATATACTTTGTATCCCTCATTTACTTAAGTGTTTTCATTATTTTGGCAGTTACCTGTAGATTCAGGCATCATTCTAAAAACATGCTGGGAAATCCCCTTTACATCAACAGAGGGCTCCAGGTAGACTTTTAGATTTAGGATCTTCCTACCCTCCTTGATTTACTGTCGGTACCTGTTTGTGATAGCCAGAGGGATTCACTGGAAGTCAAATATGCCACGAAGTATAACACACTGTGATCCACAATACCTCCATTTAGTTTTTGCTTCGAGATACACAAACAACAGCATTGTCAATCACTTTACATTAAAGGCCCATTGTAGTCAGAATTCAGTCTTTCCTGCGTTTTGTATAATATTGTACAACAGCTGATGAAAATAATAATAGTTTGATCAGCGATATTTCCTGATGGTTGCTAGTCGAAAATACAATCTACACAGGACCTTCTAATCAGCAGGTTTGCATGGGCGGGAGTTTTAATAGACCAATACCCCTCCCCACTTAGACCACTCACAGACAGTCCTAGCTAAATTCTTGCTCTATAAATTGTTTTGTTGCTAAAAACCAATTTTGCCCATTTGAATGGAAATCTATTACAGTAAGGTACTTAATTGTTACCCAGAAATGATTTCATATTGATACAAAAACGGCTACGTTGGGTATTTAAGGTACCCTAACCCTTAATGTAAAGTGTTGCCGAACTGTCATTACAGGATGTGTGTGCTTGGAAACAAAAGGACATTCTAGGGGGACAGTGTGGCTACAGTAAATGGTGTGGAAAACCAACTGTAAAAGGCTGATTGATTACGTTTAGTGGGGTTTATATGCAATTACGTGTGATTGTGATGACATTTATTATAATTGGGGTGGTAGAAATTATACAATTCCAACCTGTTTCATGTGGAGATACTCCTTATCCTATGGGTGTTACCGCATGTATTGGCAGTCTGTCGTCAGTTCCCACCTGGCACATATTACAAATCAACTAGAGACACCCCTCCCTTTCCTTTGCTCTCCCAGCATTTCTGTACAGCTATGAGCAGCAAGAGATTATTGGCTTTGGTGTCGGGCGGACACCAGCAGTGGCTGAGTCAGCCAACCGGCTGCCCTTTGAAAGCCCTGAGCTCCGTGTGGGGCGAATCCAGCGATGCCCACTGTACAAGTCTCACTCTGTCTTCCACAGTCACACAGAGCCCCTCACTGGCGTCAACACCCTGTTCTCTGATGCAAGGGCCATGCTCGGATTCATCCCTCTCTGGTGGACTGGTGTAGAAAGAAAGGCATGTGTATAGAGTGTGGTCATGAAATGGAAAAGTTTCTCAATGCCTCTGTTCTTACAACAAAATTAAACAAAAATAATATCATTCCTGGGAGGCCCTGAGTCAGAGATATGAAAGAGTAAGGGATATAAAAATGATGTTTTGAGGAGAAATCTGTGGAAAAACAAGGTGAAAACATCATCAATAATGTAATTAATGGATTATGTTTGCTGGAGGACATAATTTTACACAGTGCAGTAATATGTAGTTGAATATAGAAATGTATGGATAACATGGTTTTCATATCATTCCAATGATCAAGCAGGATTTGTTTTGGTTGGTTGGGTTCTGGCTGAACCTATTTTTACATTGTAACAAGCCAAAGGCTTCGCCTTGAGGAAGGCTGAGCTAATCTAATGTCTTATTATTGTATCTTTTCAAGAGAGAATACTTCACTGTACGTAACACAGTAGTCATGGTACTGGTGCTATGACATTATTAAGGGGCACCAATTTCTCTTTTCTATTTCCTCAAGTTCCTTTCTGAATTTACATCTATGAGCATAAGCCAATCGCCATTTCCCCCTTGTGAGTCGAGTCATATTCTCAACAAGAATTTCAGTACACCAGTCTGTGCAACTGTGCGAGAAAGAAAAAAAGTCATATGTATTTTAATATTGGCCTTAGAAAGCGAGACCCTTTCTTAAAATATCTAAAGTACTTTTAATTCCTGGTGACATGCTTTAGTATTTGACAAGCTGTGCTGTCAAACCATTCCTTAATAGCAAGGATTCCTTTACTACAGCCCACAAAGCTATACCCACAATGTAGCTTACATTCTTCGAAAAATATCACTTTCAGAATGATATACAGTACCAGACAAAAGTTTGGACACACCTACTCATTCCATGGTTTTTCTTTATTTTTAATATTTTCTACATGGTAGAATAACTATAAAATAACACTTATGGAATCATTTTTTTGCCAAAAAAGTGTTAAACAAATCAAATATATTTTATATTTGAGATTCTTCAAAGTAGCCACCCTTTTCCTTGATGACAGCTTTGCACACTCTTGGCATTCTCTCAACCAACTTCATGAGCAAGTCATCTGCAATGCATTTCAATTAACAGGTGTGCCTTGTTAATTTGTGGAATTTCTTTCCTTTTTAATGCATTTGAGCCAATCAGTTCTGTTGTGACAGGTAGGGGTGGTATACAGAAGATAGCCGTATTTGGTAAAAGACCAAGTCCAAATTATGGCAAGAACAGCTCAAATAAGCAAAGAGAAACGACAGTTCATCATTACTTTAAGACATGAAGGTCAGTCAATCAGGAACATTTCAAGAACTTTGAAAGTTTTGTTCAAGTGCAGTTAGACGTTAGACCAGTGGAAACCTGTCCATTGATCTGATTAGTATAAATTTGAGATTTTTGGTTCCAACCGCCATGTCTTTGTGAGATCCAGAGTAGGTGAACACATGATCTCTGCATGTGTGGTTCCTACCTTGAAGCATGGAGGAGGTGTGGTGGTGTGGGTGTGCTTTGCTGGTGACACTGTCTGTGATTTATTTAGAATTCAAGGCACACTTAACCAGCATGGCTACCACAGCATTCTGCAACGATACGCCATCCCATCTGGTTTGCGCTTAGTGGGACTATAATTTGTTTTCAACAGAACAATGACCCAAAACACACCTCCATGCTGTGTAAGGGCTATTTGACCAAGGAGAGTGTTGGAGTGCTGCATCGGAAGAGCTGGCCTCCACAATCTCCTGACCATAACCCAATTGAGATGGTTTGGGATGAGTTGGACTGCAGAGTGAAATGTAAAAGCAGCCAAAAAGTGCTCAGCATATGTGGGAACTCCTTCAAGACTGTTGGAAAAGCATTATTCATGAAGCTTGTTGAGAGAATGCCAAGAGTGTGCAAAGCTGTCATCAAGGCAAAGGGTGGCTACTTTGAAGAATCTAAAATATGTACAAATATTTCGCTACACCTGCAATAACGTCTGCCAACACATGTATGTGACCAATACAATTTTATTTGATCTGAATATGTTTTGATTTGTTTAACAATTATTTGGTTACTACTTGATGTGTTATTTCATAGTTTTGATGTCTTCACTATTATTCTACAATGTAGAAAATAGTAAAAATAAAGAAAAACCCTTGAATGAGTAGGTTTGTCCAAACTTTTGACTGGTACTGTACTTCACGGATCATACTTTATGAAGTCATAAAACAATCAACAGAGTAGGCTTAGTGTTGACACACTTCCTCTTTTATGAAGACCTTCGGCCCTGTACAGAAACAACCCCTAGGCACTCCCTAAGCCATCGGTTCCCAAATTAAGGGTCGCGACCCCATATGAAACGGCATAGGGGATGTTCAGTGTATTGCGTGGCTATATTGACGAAAAACAAATTCCATATTTGATCGAATAGTGGGCTTTTCACAGATGGGGCTCCATCTATGGCAGGGCGACGGGCAGGCCTCTGCACTCTAGTTATGAATGTGTCTCCCTCTGCCATATGTACGCATTGTATGATACACGAGAACAACTGGCGGCAAAAGAGCTGAGCACAGAACTCGGCGATACTGTATACCGCAGCAGGTAACTTCAATTGAAAACTACATCAAACCACATCCACTGTGCACACGCCTATTCGCAAAATTTTGGGGAGATATAGAATCAGAGCATGACAACGTTCTATTTCACTCCAAAACAGACTGTGTAATGAAAAGAAAATAACAGAAAACAGCATTAGTAAGTATCTCACACGAGTGATGACTGCTCACCTCCAACTCTTGAAATAGCACTTTGGGATCTACTTCCCAGTCCATTTGACTGTGATCCTGGATCAGTTGACAAGCCAGTAAGTGAAATCGAATAGCTGATCAAGCTATCATGTGAACGAATGCTGCAGACAACGCATTCACGGGTCACTAAGGAGGAGTTTTGGTTCCTGACTCTAAGGGAATACCCTGCCATCTTCCTCTGAGCATTAATGCAGAGTCCACTTTCTAGAGCTCCAATTTTCCAACCTAAAGATCACTAAAGTTGTAAGGTTCTGTATTTATTTTCTTAGTCAACCTTGTGTTCTGTCTTGTTGTGTTCTTGAACATAGCCCTGTTTCTTTGTGTTCTTGAACGTAGCCCTGTCTTTAATTTTTGTTCATTGATTTTACCTCTTTATGACAATTGCCTGCCTGTGACCATGATTGAAATAAAATATAAAATAAACACCTGCCGCGCTCTGCGCGTGAATCGACACCTTTTTCTCCCTGAGTATTCATTACAAAAGTCAGGATTTGTTCTGTTGTCTTCAAAGTACCATAAAACTCATGGTAGTCTACCCTTCGCCAGCTCATATCTGTGTGAAGCTGAATTCAGTGCTCTCAGATCATTCAGTGCTCTCAGATCATTTGCAATTGACTGTCATAGCTCCATATTAAACGTATGTGATGGTGAGTTGAAAAGTCAATCAGAAATACTGTTAGAATGATTTTCAATTTACTGCCATACCCCCAAATAAAAAAGTAAAGATTGGCTGTTAATTACATAATTTTTTTCACATGTTTGGGGTCACGTATGTAGATTTAAAAGGATTGAATACGATAAGACATATGGCTGAATTGACTTATCAGAAGGCAAGATGGAGCTACTAGAATATGCTTGTATCTATCTAATTATTTCAGATCTACATGAAGTAAAATGCATTTGGGTACAGAGGCTAGGGTTTATTTCTGAATCACGTCACTGTGTACAGACATAGAGAAGATGCTGTTTTCCATGATGGTGCTTTACTCCCAGGGACGTTTTCAGGATTACCAGTAGGTTTGTTTAGTTTTTAACTACCCATTGGCAGGTCCTATACACTATTAGGAAAAAGGGTTCCAAAAGGGTTATTTGGCTGTTGCCATAAGAGAACCCTTTTTGGTTCCAGGTAGAATCCTTTTTGGTTCCAGGTAGAACCGTTTTTGGGTACCTTGTAGATAGACCTTTCTGTAGAAAGGGTTCTACCTGGAACCAGAAAGGGTTCTTCAAAACCCTTTAAGTTCTAGATAGCACCTTTTTTTCTAAGAGTGTAATGACTAGTCAGGGAGATTTAGGTAGCACACACAGTTATAGCCCAGCATTAATGCTTTGTTGATGCACATTCCCCTGTGTCATGCTCATCCATTTGGATCTCCCTGTAAAGCTTTCACAGGCTTTTTTCGGAAGCATATTAAGATGGGTCTATTGAAAAGGAGGAAATTAGGAAGCTGGAAATGGATAGAAGATGGAAGTAAAACCTTCAGCCATTGTTCAAGGATGTGCTACATTCGGCCTCTTATCGCCGTTCATTTCGGCATGGGCTAATTAACGGATTATAGAAGCAGAAAATCCCCTTTGACCTTTCTGTCAATCGCTAGCAGACATGACAACCATTTCACATTGGATTTTGATGTTGTTCTACAGGGGTGAATTGTGGGTAATGATCGCACTCCCCCCTCCCAAGAGGGTCCCTTGTTTTGCTGGAAGCCACACGTTGAGAAATTGTCATTACCCGGGAACAAATAAAGCTTTGCAATTGAGATCTGACATAACATTTCTCTGGCCAATAATCTGCCCGACAACTGCACTGAAATAACGAGATTCCGTGGAGACAGTGTAGTGTAGCCAGAGTCAGTGTTATTTATGTCTTAGCCTCCCTGGTGTTATACTGTCTATGGGGAGTGAGGGTGGGGGTGATGTTGGGGGAATGGTGGGGTAATGGGGTGTAGAGGTTAAATGATATTCTGTGCGCTAGGCCTGTACTTTGTTTACCTTTAGACAGATAATCCTGTAGAATGGATGCCGTATTCATCTTCTCTCCGATAACAAATAGTATCAGTTACCAGTACGTATGCACCCTCTAAGCTTTCTGTGGGTTTCTGAGGTGAAACATATTGATTGAGTCATTCAACTTTATAACATGCAGTTCTTGTCAGTATAGTTTGGTTTATGTTTTAGTGTATGTGCTGACATTATGGGCCAAAACGGTTGTGAAAAGGTGTGAAATATTTGAAAGACACAATTAAGTTTTAAGTTTGTGTGCAATGGCCTCAAACCTCAAGGAGACTGGGTAAGAGGGTAAGACCATCCTCTCTCTATTTTTATGAATTTCAGACGGCCCCCATTTTCTTTTTATTTCAGATTTGGAAATGATATTGCACTCCATTGGTATATGTCTTCTTTTTAAGTCTTTTCACTCACTGATTTGCCGATACACCATATAATACACAAGTCAAGGCTCTCCTGTACAACCAAAACCCTCACCAGTGTCTAAATTTGGCGGATGAGATAACCATGCTATCAATTGTTTATTGGTTTATGTGTCTGTGTATGTTTGTTTAGTGTATTTAGATGCTTACTTGCAATTTGTCCTATCTTTTGTTCCTGCAGAGACAGCGCCTGTGACTGTGTCCCACCAATCTAGTCCATGTCATGGTTATTCACCTCTCAGCTAGTTTTGATTAACTTCTCTCCACTTCTCTTATTTGTTTTCTCAGCCTATTGCATGGCATCATCTTAAACCTGACACCGTCTGACCCCAGCCATGTTAGGGACACAGCCCGGTATAATCTCTTCATCCGGATGACATTTTATGGCTCTTCGTTATAGCTGTTCTTAGGGAGCGGCAGCCGAGGTGTCGGTTTTGGAGAGTCTGGCATGCCCAAAGTAAAATGCCTGCCACTCAGGCCCAGAAACTAGGATATGCACATAATTAGTACTATTGAATAGGAAACACTCTGAAGTTTCTAAAAGTGTTAACATAATGTCTGTGAGTATAACAGAACTGATATAGCAGGCGAAAACCCGAGGAAATTCTGTCCGGATTTTCTGTTTTTTTTTATATGACCTTTTTCTACTGGCTGCCTATGGGATTTGCTGTTATCTAGGACTCAGATTGCAGTACCTATGACTGTTGACATCCAGTGGAAGCAATAGGTACTGCAATCTTACAACCATATATGTCTGTTTTCAATAGGGAGGGGTTCAAAATGAGGTAATGTGTCAAAAACACTTTTTCCAGGACAGAAATTCCTCGGGTTTTCGCCTGTTATATCAGAGACAATATTTTAACACTCTTAGAAACTTCAGAGTGTTTCCTATTCAATAGTACTAATTATGTGCATATCCTATTTTCTGGGCCTGAGTGGGAGGCATTTTACTTTGGGCATGCCAGATTCTCCAAAACCGTCACCTCGGGAGCCGCTCCCTAAGTTAACTTGGGTCAAACGTTTTGGGTAGCCTTCCACAAGCTTCCCACAATAAGTTGGGTGAATTTTGGCCCAATCCTCCTGACAGAGCTGGTGTAACTAAGTCAGGTTTGTAGGCCTCCTTGCTCGCACACGCTTTTTCAGATCTGCCCACAAATATTCTATAGAATTGAGGTCAGGGCTTTGTGATGGCCACTCCAATAGCTTGACTTTGTTGTCCTAAAGCCATTTTTCGACAACTTTGGAAGTATGCTTGGGGTCATTGTCCATGCTTGGGGTCATTGTCCATTGTCTTGAGATGTTGCTTCAATATATCCACATCATTTTCCATCTTTCAATGCCATCTATTTTGTGAAGTGCACCAGTCCCTCTTGCAGCAAAGCACCCCCACAACATAATGCTGCCTCCCCCGTGCTTCACGGTTGGGATGGTGTTCTTTGGCTTGCAAGCCTCCCCCTTTTTCCTCCAAACATAACGATGGCCATTATGGCCAAACATACTATTGTTTGTACAGATGAACGTGGTACCTTCAAGCGTTTGAAAATTGCTCCCAAGGATGAACCAGACTTGTGGAGGTCTACGATTTGTTTTCTGAGGTCTTGGCTGATTTCTTTGGACATTCCCATGATGTCAAGCATAGAGGCACTGAGTTTGAAGGTAGGCCTTGGAATACATCCATTGACTCAAATTATGTCAATCATCAGCTTCTAAAGCCATGACATAATTTTCTGGAATTGTCCAAGCTGTTTAAAGGCACAGTCAACTTAGTGTATGTAAACTTCTGACCCACTGGAATTGTGATACAGTGAGTTATAAGTAAAATTGTTGAAAAAATTAGGTAGATACCTGATTTTACAGCTATATTGTATCACTGTATCTCCAAACAAATCGGTATCATGTTGTTCATATATTGTAATTTCCATCACCGGTATAACAAATATATTGAATTTACTGCACAAGCTCCTCAGTGTGCTTTTACGTTATGGCTACAGTGACTCAACATGAGGGCACATAATAAAAACATGACCATGAACCCACACCTTTGCCTCTTCTTATTTTTATTCTGTTCAATCTTCAATAGATAATAGCTTAGTAGGCCTAACCAATCTTTAGTCCGTAGCATGGTCCATTGCATGCTTGTTTTTGCAATATTGAGATTAGATCTTAAAACCATTGAAAGAGAATGGAGATATGCACAATTGTTTGAAATTGTGTTAGCCTTTAGTTTAAACAGCTGAGAAATGTGTGAAGGGTTAAAATGTGAGCTTTCTTTTAGTCACTCCCTGTAAATGGCTTCTGCCAAGCAAACAAATAATGCATTGTGTGGACATGTACTGTATCTTTGATGCCCCGAAAGAGCATTAATGTGAGCAAATGATAAATAATTTCTGTGTTACCAATGGTTTGTCATGTTGGAAGTATATGAGTTTGGGAGGGAGGCGGCTCTGCCGAGACGTGATTACAATCAGGTAGTGCTTCCTGGATATTCCTGGACAATCTTTTGATGTAGTGCTTCCTGGATATTCCTATGGTAGCCCGGACAAATCAGTTAGCACACACATGCAAAAGATCAAGTCGAAGATCTGCTGTTCAATTGGCTCTGTTTCTCTTAGGCAAAATAAATATCCTAAAAACAAATAAATCACAGCATGTTTTTGGACTCATTCAGCAGTTTTTACCTGATTATTAAGTAGAATACTATTGGACATTGTTGAAAGATCCATTTACACTATATTCCTAAAACATTCCTAAAACATAAGTTGAAAAAGATGCTGTCGCTGCTTTCTGTTGACAAGAACTTTTGATAAATAGCCCAATGTCAAACCCCTGCTTTTAAGTGTCCAAATCAATAGCCAATGATATGCAGAAACAGTTTGTGATATATTGAAACCATAAACATAAAATTCACTACCTACACATACAGTGCCTTCAGAAAAAATTAATACCCCTTGACTTATTCCACATTTTGTTGTGTTACAGACGGAATTCAAAATTGATTTAATATTTTTTTGTTTCACCCATCTACACACAATACCCCATAACGACAAAGTGAAAACATGTTTTTAACATTTTTGTAAATTGATAAAAAATAAATACAGAAATATCTCATTTACATTAGTATTCACAATCCTGAGTCAATACATGTTTTAATCACCTTTCTGTGTAAGTCTCTAAAAGCTTTGCACACCTGGATTGTACAATATTGGCACATAATTTTTTATTTTATTCTTCAAGCTCTGTGAATTTGTTTGTTATTGCTTTTTCTTGATTATTTAACACGTTGGTTAAATTACTTGAATTCCATTTAGTTTGGAACAGTATGGGGACTACAGAGATAATGTTGTCTG
Source organism: Brachymystax lenok tsinlingensis (assembly GCA_030435695.1). Lineage (NCBI taxonomy): Eukaryota > Metazoa > Chordata > Actinopteri > Salmoniformes > Salmonidae > Brachymystax > Brachymystax lenok. The sequence continues at coordinate 7,231,329 of CM059818.1, read as the reverse complement.
GCTGTTTGGCTGCCACTGCCTGAGCAGAGATGAGATGATGACTTTAAAATAATAAAGTCATCAAATAAAAATTAAGTAATATAGACAAATGCAAAAAATATATATATTTTTTTGTTGATGTCTACGCAATGTGGACCTGACAGAGACAATGTAATATTTTCAATGTTTTGGCAATTAAAAAGCAAAAAAAAAAAATTATGTCATTATTTCAAAAAAATTACTGGAACCTAAATCGAAAACAGTGATAATTTGTTTTATAATCAAACCAAAACTGAACCGACCTATAAAAGTACTAATCACTCAGCACTATTGGTTGTTGATCATTTCTAGACAGACATTTTCAAGTCTTGCCATAGATTTACACGCCGATTTGACCTCTACGGGCTAAAGGGCAGTGTTTGGAAGTACGGAGAGTCTGACATGCCCAAAGTAAACTGCCTGTTACTCAGGCCCAGAAGTTAGGGTATGCATATAATTGGTAGTATTGGATAGAAGTTTCTAAAACAGTTAAAATAATGTATATGAGTATAACAGAACTGATATGGCAGACGATTATTTTATTTTTTTTTATGTCACAGTTTTTCAATTGACTTGCTATTGTCTATAGAGGGAATTAGCTCCCAGATTGCAGTCCCTATGGGTTCCACTAGATGTCAACAGTCTTTAGACATTGTTTCAGGCTTGTTTTTTGAAAAACAAACAAGAAATAGAAGTTCTTTCAAGTGGCTGTTGAAACAAACACTATTGTTTTAAGCGCGTGGCTGTGTGCGCGCTCTTCGTTATTTTTCTTCCCTTTTGAACAGACTATTTTTCGTCTGAAATATTATTGTTTATTTAGATATTTGACAACCTGAGCATTATTTAGAAACATTGTTTGACTTTACCGGTACTTTCTGGATTTCTTTGTCTGCATGTTGAACGATGGGATTACAGAACTCCATGGTGCCAACTAAACTTACTTTTTAGGATATAAAGAAGGACTTTATCGAACAAAACAACCATTCTTTGTGTTCCGATGGGATTACAGAACTCCATGGTGCCAACTAAACTTACTTTTTAGGATATAAAGAAGGACTTTATCGAACAAAACAACCATTCTTTGTGTTCCTGACCCTTGTGATTGCAAACAGAGGAAGATCTTCAAAGGTAAGTGATTTATTTTATTGCTATATTTGATTTTGTAACGCCTGTGCTGGTTTGAATAATATGTTGTTGTGGGGCGTTGTCCTCAGATAATCAAATGTTCTGCTTTCGCCGTAAAGTCTATTGTAAATCCGACAACGCAGTTTGATTACCAAGATTCTAAGCTTTTGAATGGTCTACAACACTTGTATTTTCATGAATGTTTAATATTACAATTTTTGACATTTTAATTTGGCGCTCTGCGTTTCACAGGATGTTGCCGTAGGTGGCCTGTGATCCCGAACTTAAGTCAAAACTGTAACTAGGCCACTCAAGAACAGTCAATGCCGTCTTGGTAAGCAACTCCAGTCTATATTCGGACTTGTGTTTTAGGTTATTGTCCTGCTGAAAGGTGAATTTGTCTCCCAATGTCTGTTGGAAAGCAGACTGAATCAGGTTTTCCTCTAGGAAAAATATGATGCAACCACCACCATGCTTGAAAATATGAAGAGTCACACTTTGTGATGTGTTGTGTTGGATTTTCCCCCAAACCTAATGCTTTGTATTCAGGACATAAAGTTAATTTCTTTGCCACATTTTTTGCAGTTTTACTTGAGTGCCTTGTTGCAGACAGAATGCATGTTTTTGAATATTTGTATTCCGTAAAGGCTTAGTTCTTTTCACTCTGTCATTTAGGTTAGTATTGTGGAGTAACTACAATGTTGTTGATCCATCCTCAGTTTTATCCTATCACAGCCATTAAACACTGTAACTGTTTTGAGCATGGTGAGTTAGGAAGTGCGCCTCTGTTTTTTTAGTGACTGGGTGTATTGATACATCATCCAAAGTGTAATTAATAACTTCAACATGCTCAAAGGGATATTCAAAGACTGTTTTTTGTTTTTTACCAATCTACCAATAGGTACGCTTCTTGGCGAGGCTTTAGAAAACCTCCCTGGTCTTTGTGGTTGAATCTGTGTTTGAAATTCAATGCTCGACTGAAGGACCTTACAGATAATTGTATTTGTGGGGCAGTGGAAGCTGGTGGGATGAGCTATAGGGGGACGGGCTCATTGTAATGACTGGAATGGAATATTGAAACGGAGTCAAACGTGGTTTCCATATGTTTGATACTTTTCCATGTATTCCATTCCAGTCATTAAAATGAGGCCATCCTCCTATAGCTCCTCCCACCAGCTGCCACTAGTGTGGGGTACAGAGATGAGGTAGTAATTCAAAAATCATGTAAAAGACTATTATTGCACACAGTTATCCATGTAACGTATTATGTGACATGTTAAGCACATTTTTTAATATGTTTCTAACCACTTCTACATTAATGTGGACGTTACCATGATTACGGATAGTCCTGAATGAATCATGAATAATGATGAGTGAGAAAGTAACAAACGCACAAATATCATTCCCCTAAGACATGCTAACCTCTAACTATTACAATAACAGGGGAGATTAGGATTTTTAGGGGGGGGTATGATATTTATGCTTCTGTAATTTTCTCCCTCATCCCTCATCATTAAGAAATAATCTGAAACAGAACCAAAACAAACAGTGAATGCTTCCAACAAATGTATAGAGTCACTAGCTTGATGTAATCATTGTGTGCCATGAATATGGGACCAAATACTACATTTTTTACTATTTTAATACACATATAAGTGCATTTGTTGCAATACTTTTGGTCCCCTAAAATGGGGGGATTATGTACAAAAAGTGCTGTAATTTCTAAACGGTTAACCCAATTTGGATGAAAATACCTTCAAATTAAAGATGACAGTCTGCACTTTAACATTGTGTAATTTCAAATCCAAAGTGCAGGAGTACAGAGCCAAAACAACAAAAATGTGTCACTGTCCCAATACTTTTGTAGCTCAATGTATTTGTAATGAATAGGAAACCAGTGCAAAACAGCATCGACCACTCATTGTGTGCAATCACTCAAAGAATATGGTTGGGATTTGACCGTCCACAATTTACTAAAGCAACGGCACCGCAGGAGGCTTTAAAGTGATTGAAATCCCTATGCCCTTCAGGGCTTTTTTTACAGGTTTGTGTTTCCACAGCTCCAAACCCTTCTGAAATAGTGATTATTCTTCGGGCGTTGCTGCACCCTATAGCAGCCTAGCCCAGCCCTCATGATCACTACCGACGGAAAAAATAAAGGGATGAGATTTGATTTTGGGCCAGATTAGATGTGTGCTGCAGAGCGCAGGGGCCTACAACATATTTTACAAGGATCCCTCATGTCACAGGGCTATTGTCTGTGCGATGAGATGACGGCCTTGGCTGCCCAGCAATGAATTGTGTCTCACCGGTGGAAAAAATAAATAAAAGAGGACATTGTTTCAGAGGCCATGAGCTAGATTCCTTTAGGGGTCTGGGGGTCTGGCCTCGGATCATAATAGACCCTTTTTCCAGTAACACATCTGTCAAGATTGGTGGTGGATGGAAAGGAAGAATGAATGACCAGCACTCCAATGGACAGGAAATGCTGCATCTGACCCTCTCTAACAAAGGAAATGATGCTGCTGGCCTGCATCTGTAAACGTTGCCTGATCATAATGCACCTTGACAGCTTTGCACACTCTTGGCATTCTCTCAATCAGCTTCATGAGGTAGTCTCATATAAGGCATTTCAATTAACAGGTGTGCCTTGTTAAAAGTTAATATGTGACCCAATTCAGGAAACTAGGCGTATGTCGCAAGTCACAACATCACAGGAGAGCTGTATGAACGTAAAAAATGTGCCTTCTCGAACATGCCTTCTCGAACATGTGAACATTAATATGCCTTAATATCAAACTTGTATGCCATCTGTGAATACGATACAATTGTTCAATTACAAGCCTAGTTGGTTTAGCCACAAAAAACGTGAGCAACCTTCCTGAAAGCCATCATTGGCTGAGATAATGAGTGGGCTGGACATGCCAAAAGATTGGTTTTGGATTGGTCTGCCATATAGCACCTGTCTGTCTATTGGAGCCTGTCTGTATGTCTACGTAGTCGTGTCAAACGCAGCTTTAAAATGTTTTTATTGTGTAGTAAAACTGCATAAACCTAATGTCAAGTTAAAGTGTATTGTTAGCTAGCTAACGTTAGCTGGCTGGCTCGCTAGCCAACGTTATGTGTACGCTCTCCACTTTCTGGAGGACCGAGTTTTGAAATCAGTGAAATTCGAGTATGATAGCTAAGGCGATGGAGAAAATACCAGTCTGGATTACTTGGTCAAACTAAGGGCAGCCATGCATGGCATCAGACAGGAGACGCATCCAACCATGATGTATACTGGTAAGATTGTCTAGCTAGCTAAATTTTCTGCTATAACACATTTCTAATTTTGACAGAAAGTGGTTTCATTTCAAGTGTACTGTTAGCTAGCTAACCTTAGCTGGCTGGGTCGCTAGGTAACATTATGTGTATGATCTTATTCTTCGTATCTCAGACATTTGCTTGACTAGTGCCTGCAACCTGGATCAGGTTGTCAGTCAACCTACCAGGGTAGTTAATACGGAGTGGTGGGGCGCTAGTCAACCTACCAGGGTAGTTAATACGGAGTGGTGGGGCGCCCACTCCCGACACTACCCGGTGAAATGCAAGGCGCCAAATTCAAAATCCAAAAGTTGAATTATTAAACATTCATCAATATACAAAGACATATACGAAGACATCCAATGGTTATTTTGTTAGAAAAAGTCATTTATTATATCCATAAATCTCCGTTTGGTTGGCGCGTTATGATCATAAAATACAGCGTCCACTCGCCCATTGAACTGTGAAGAGAACGCGTTCAACCTATACCTATACACTTGTCCAAGAACAATTGAACATCATTGATAATGTATTCTTAGGAACACTTTTATGTATATTTACTATAATATTTCAACCGGATTATAAACTGGACGATAGGAAAGGAAAAAACCACAGCGCGGCGCGCGAGCCCGTGAACTCGCATCCTCTTCTGTTTACATCCAATGACCAGTTCGAAATTCTTCTTCTATTACCATCCAGAGCAACTATAACATCACCAAACACTGTCTAGGGACTGTTGACATCCAGGGGGAAGCAATAGGTACTGCAATCTTACTCCCAGAATGGGCGGTTTTCAATAGGGAGGGGTTCAAAATGAGGCAATGTGTCAAAAACACTTTTTCCAGGCCAGAAATTCCTTGGGATTTCACCTGCTATATCCGTTCTGTTATACTCAAAGACATTATGTTAACACTTTTAGAAACTTCAGCGTGTTTCCTATCCAATAGTACTAATTATGTGCATATCCTATTTACTGGGCCTGAGTGGGAGGCATTTTACTTTGGGCACGCCAGACTCTCCAAAACTTCTTAGGGAGCCGCTCCCTAAGAAGTTAAAAACAGCACAGGAATTAAATCATCAACATTTGTTGATCACATTATTACTAACGCTGCAGATATTTCCTTTAAAGCAGTATCCAAATCCATAGGATGTGGTGATCACAATATAATAGCCATATCTATGAAAACCAAAGTTCCAAAGGCTGGGCCTAACATAATGTATAAGAGGTCATACAAGAAGTTTTGTAGTCATTTATATGTTGATGATGTAAAGAATATTTGCTGGTCTGTGGTGTGTAATGATGAGCAACCAGACGCAGCACTTGACGCATTTATGAAACTATTTATTCCAGTTACTAAAAAGCACGCACCCATTAAGAAAATTACTGTAAAAACTCTTAAATCCCCTTGCATTGATGAGGAATTAAAAAATGGTATGGTTGAGAGGGATGAGGCAAAAGGTATGGCAATTAAGTCTGGCAGCCCAACTGATTGGCAAACGTACTGCAAATTAATAAATAAAAATAAAAATAAACTACACTATGAAACAAAGATAAATAATACAAAGAATGATAGTAAAAAGCTTTGGGGCACCTTAAATTACGTTTTGGGAAAAAATTCATTCATTGAATCAGATGGCTCATTCATCACAAAGCCCACTGATATTGCCAACTACTTTAACTTCTTACGGAGTGGTGGGGCGCTCCCGACACTACCCGGTGAAATGCAAGGCGCCAAATTCAAAATCCAAAAGTTGAATTATTAAACATTCATCAATATACAAGTTCCTTAATTCCTTATTCGTTTTCTGCAATCTAAAAGCAGCTAAAAAGAATCAGAACACTTTCTCGAGACTGTTGACATCCAGAGGAAGCAATAGGTACTGCATTCATATGCCCTTATATGGGCATTTTCATAAGGGAGGGGTTCTAAATGAGGCAATGTGTCAAAAACACTTTTTCCAGGACAGAATTCCTCGGGTTTTTGCCTGCCATATCCATTTTGTTATACTCACAGACAAAATGTTAACACTTCTAGAAAATTCAGAGTGTGTCCTATCCAATGGTACTAAATATGTTCATATCCTATTTTCTGGGCCTGAATGGGAGGCATTTTACTTTGGGCACGCCAGACTCTCCAAAACGGTCACCTCGTGCGCTGCTCCCAAAGAAGTTATTTACTTTTTAGTTGGCAAGATAAGCAAATTTAGGGATGACATGCCAGCAGCAAACGCTGACTCTACACATCCAAGTATATCGAACCAATTTATGAAAGACTTTTGAATTCCGTAAAGTCAGTGTGGAAGACGTGAAAAAATAATTAAATAAAGCCTAGTAAATAGTAAAGCCCCCTTTACTGGCTCAAATACCCGACCAATCAGCCTACCAACCCTTAGTAAACTCTGGGGAAAAAATGTGTTTGACCAGATAAAATGCTATTTTACAGTAAACAAATTGACAACATAATTTCAGCATGCTTATAGGGATGGACACTCAACAAGCACAGCCCTTACACAAATGACTGATGATTGGCTGAGAGAAATAGAAAATGATTGTGGGGGCTGTCTTGTTTGACTTCAGTGCAATTTTTGACATTATTGATCATAGTCTGCAGCTGGAAAAACATATGTGTTATGGCTTTACACCCCCTGCTACAATGTGGATAAAGAGTTACTTGTTTAACAGAACACAGAGGGTGTTCTTTCATGGAAGCCTATCAAATATAATCCAGTTAGAATCAGGAATTCCCCAGGGTAGCTGTTTAGGCCCCTTGCTTTCTCCATTTTTTTTAGAGCCAGAGTTTCTATGTATGCGGATGACTCGACACTATACACGTCAGCTACTACAGCAACTGAAATGAAAGAACTGCAGTTAGTTTCAGAGTGGGTGGCAAGGAATAAGTTAGCTCTAAATATTTCTAAAACTTAAAGCATTGTATTTGGAACAAAACACTCACTAAATCCTAAATCTCAACTAAGTTTTTATAAATAATGTGGAAATCCAGCAAGTTGAGATGACTAAACTGCTTGGAGTAACTCTAGATTGTAAACTGTCATGGTCAAAACATATTGATGCAGTAGTAGCTAAGATGGGGAAAAGTCTGTCTATAATAAAGCAATGCTCTGCCTTCTTAACAACTCTATCAACAAGGCAGGTCTTACAGGCTCTAGTTTTGTCGCACCTTGACTACTGTTCAGTCGTGTGGTCAGGTGCCACAAAAAAGGACCTAGGAAAATTGCAATTGGCTCAGAACAGGGCAGTGCGGCTGGCCCTTGGATGTACACAGCGAGCTAATATTAATAATATGCATGTCAATCTCTCCTGGCTGAAAGTGGAGGAGAGATTGACTTCATCACTACTTTTATTTATAAGAGGTTTTGACATGTTGAATGCACCGAGCGGTCTGTCTGAACTACTGGCACACAGCTCAGACACCCATGCATAACCCACAAGAGGTCTCTTCACAGTCCAGAACAGACTATAGGAGGCATACAGTACTATTCCACATCAAGTAACTGATGCAAGCAGTACAATTAGATTTAAAAAACAGATAAAAAAACACCTTATGGAACAGCAGGGACTGTAAAGCAACACAAACATTGGCACAGTCACATGCATGCACACACACACACACACACACACACACACACACACACACAAACACACACACACACATACATGATAACATACACATGGATTTAGTACTGTAGATATGTGATAGTGGTGGAGTAGGGGCCTGAGGGCACACTGCTATGAAATCTGTGGATGTAGTGTAATGTTTTTAAATTGTAAAAACTGCCTTAATTTTGCTGGACTCCAGGAAGAGTAGCTGCTGCTTTGGCGGCAGCTAAAGGGGATCCATTATAAATACAAATACAAATAGCCATAGAACCTGGTTGAGTGGCTACCTTCAGATTCATGCAGGGTAGTAACGTCATGAGTTGTGATTATGGTCCATTGTTTAGCTAGCTAGCTACATGTCTTAACTAGCTACATGTTTTACGTCATCCGTTGGGATTCATTGTTTACCTAGCTAGCTACAGTTGAAGTCGGAAGTTTACAGACACCTTAGCCAAATACATTTAAACTCAGTTTTCCACAATTCCTGACATTTAATCCTAGTAAAAATTCCCTGTCTTAGGTCAGGCAGGATCACCACTTAATTTTAAGAATGTGAAACGTCAGAATAAGAGGAGAGAGAATTATTTATTTCACCTTTTTTTTCTTTCATCACATTCCCAGTGGGTCAAAAGTTTACATACACTCAATTAGTATTTGGTAGCATTGCCATTAAATTGTTTAACTTGGGTGAAACGTTTTTGGTAGCCTTCCTCAAGCTTCCGACAGTAAGTTGGGTGGGTTTTGGACCATTCCTCCTGACAGAGCTGGTGTAACTGAGTCAGGTTTGTAGGATCCTTGCTCGCACACGCTTTTTTAGTTCTGCCCACAAATTTTCTATAAGATTGAGGTCAGGGCTTTGTGATGGCCACTCCAATACCTTGACTTTGTTGTCCTTAAGCCATTTTGCCACAACTTTGGAAGTATGCTTGGGGTCATTATCCATTTGGAAGACCCATTTGCGACCAAGCTTTAACTTCCTGTCTGATGTCTTGAGATGTTGCTTCAATATATCCACATACATTTCCTTCTTCATGATGCCATCTATTTTGTGAAGTGCACCAGTCCCTCCTGCAGCAAAGCACCCCCACAACATAATGCTGCCAACCCTGTGCTTCATGGTTGGGATGGTGTTCTTCGACTTGCAAGCCTCCCCCTTCCTCCAAACATAACGATGGTCATTATGGCCAAACAGTTCTATTCTTGTTTCATCAGACCTGAGGACATTTCTCAAAAAAGTACAATCTTTGTCCCCATGTGCAGTTGCAAACCGTAGTCTGCCTTTTTTATGGCGGTTTTGGAGCAGTGTCTTCTTCCTTGCTAAGCGGCCTTTCAGGTTATGTCGATATAGGACTTGTTTAACTTTGGATATAGATGCTTTTGTACCTGTTTTCTCCAACATATTCACAAGGTTCTTTGCTGTTGGGATTGATTTGCACTTTTTGCACCAAAGTACATTCATCTCTAGGAGACAGAACACGTCTCCTTCCTGAGCGGTATGACGGCTGCATGGTCCCATGGTGTTTATACTTGCGTACTATTGTTTGTACAGATGAACGTGGTGCCTATTGGCGTTTGAAGCTTGCTCCCAAGGATAAACCAGACTTTTAGAGTTCTACAAATCTTTTGATTTTCCCATGATGTCAAGCAGAGGCACTGAGTTTGAAGGTGGGCCTTGAAATACATCCACAGGTACACCTCCAATTGACTCAAATTATGTAAATTAGCCTATCAGAAGCTTCTAAAGCCATGACATCATTTTATGGAATTTTCAGTTTGAAGGCACAGTCAACTTAGTGTATGTGAACTTCTGACCCACTGGAATTGTGATACAGTGAATGATAAGTGAAATAATCTGTCTGTAAACAATTGTTGAAAAAATTACTTGTGTCATGCACAAAGTAGATGTCCTAACCGACTTGCCAAAACTATAGTTTGTTCACAAGAAATTTGTGGAGTGGTTGAAAAATGAGTTTTAATGACCAACCTAAGTGTATGTAAACTTCCGACTTCAAATGTATCTAGTTACATTTCTTTTCAAAATACTCATCTTAGTGTGCCAGAGCACAGAATAACTCATTAATTCTTGAACACTCAACACCCATTGAATTTGTCCGGTGTCAGTAAACGTTGGCGTAATTCAATTGTTGCCAGCAGCACTGTTACAGTCACCAACATTCAGGATAACATTAAAACTGCCTAACCAGCTCTGCTAGGGGGGAGTAAAATGGTCAGTGGGGTGTTCTCTCATTATGTGTCTGGAAGTAGCTAGCCAATGTTAGCCAGTTAGCTTGGGTGCTTGACTGTCGTTGTGAGGTCAGAGTTTCGGAACAACCCTACTTACTGGCCAGAGCGTCCAGTGTGCGCTCTGAACGCAAAACGCTCTGAATTTACGAACAGACAATCTGACAGCACAGTTGCTGTCACCAATACTCTGGAACAGCCTAACCAGCTCTGCTGGGCGAGTAATGTTCAGTGAGCTGTTCGCTCTCTCTCTCTCTCTTAGATGTCTGGAAGTAGCTGGCAAGTTAGTACACAACGCACAGTTCAACCCTTAAAGAGATGGGTTGGGCTAAGGCTTAAGAGGTTGTGAACAATGCTGAATGTGCATAGACAAAGAAGGGCTCTCCAATAGTAGTACCAAAACAAATTCATCAACTTTCAAGCAGAATTACTTTCCAATTGTTTCCTCAAATGCAGTGTATGATATATCATTTTGTAGCTCCGAGTCTCTATTTGTATCCAACAACAACAAAAAAAAACTTAAAATGTCCATCATTACTTTAAGACATGAAGGTCAGTCAATCAGGAACATTTCCAGAACTTTGAAAGTTTCTTCAAGTGCAGTCGCAAAAACCATCAAGCGCTATGATGATACTGACTCATGAGGACCGCCACAGGAAAGGAAGACCCAGTTACCTCTGCTGCAGAGGATACGCTCATTAGAGATAACTGCACCTCAGATTGCAGCCCAAATAAATGCTTCACAGAGTTCAAGTAACAGACACATCTCAACATCAACTGTTCGGAGGAGACCGCATGAATCAGGCCTTCATGGTTGAATTGCTGCAAAGAAACCACTACTAAGAAGAAGAGACTTGCTTGGGCCAAGGAACATGAGCAATGGACATTAGACCGGTGGAAATCTGTCCATTGGTCTGATGAGTTCAAATTGTAGATTTCTGGTTCCAACCGTGTCTTTGTGAGACGCAGAGTAGGTGAACGGACGATCTCTGCACAGTGATGCATGCAGGAGGAGGTGTGATGGTTCTTTGCTGATGACACTGTCAGTGATTGAATTCAGAATTCAAGGCAGACTTCTGCAGCGATACGCCATCCCATCTGGTTTCCGCTTAGTGGGACTATCATTTGTATTTCAACAGGACCATGACCCAACACACCTCCAGGCTGTGTAAGGGTTTATTTGACCAAGAAGGAGCGTGATGGAGGGCTGCATAAGATGACTTGATAAGATGACCTAGCCTCCACAATCAATTGACCTCAACCAATTGAGATGGTTTGGGATGAGTTGGACCGCAGAGTGAAGGAAAAGCAGCCAACAAGTGCTCAGCATATGTGCGAACTCCTTCAAGACTATTGCAAAAGCTTTCCAGGAGAAGCTGGTTGAGAAAATGCCAAGAGTGTGCAAAGTTGTCATCAAGGCAAAGGGTGGCTACTTTGAAGAATATAAAATATAAAATATATTTTGAGCTGCGTTCAGGGAACATTGTTGGAGGATAGGGAGTTGTCATAGGGAGAGATCCTCACTCCACTCTATTGCTATATGTAATCTCCCCAGATACCTTGACTTTTCACCCATAGTCACCGCCAGTCTCAGACAAGGCTAAATTGTGTGGGTCACAGTCACCTACTCGAGTGGGGACCAGGTAGCTATTTTTGGGACAGCAAAAAAAGGCTTGTAAGATAGGGTGCCCTCTCTTGTACACTGTAGGTCAAACCTGAAGTTCTGACCTGCATAAAATCTGTCTTGCCTACTACTTAATAAAACGACATACTGTGTACTACTTAGAATGTACTGTTTAGTAAAAACAAATTCAGTAAGCAACAAATATCAACGTACTAAGCTCACCCATCCTGAGAATTCCTCATCTAATGTGTAATTGTGTTGATTCCCGCCATTTGTTCATTTGGGTACAGGACATATCTCATTATTAGCTGAGTATCTATCTATCAGCTGCTGTCAAACACACATTAGCCTGGAAAGACGATTTGTTCCTCCAAAGTGTGCATCGAATTCTACTACATGAAAAGCCTAAATGAGTATAACATGCATGGCTGTGGAACACACTTCCAGACACTATTAGGGCTAAAGAATCTCTGTCCTTGTTTAAGGCACAGCTCAAGACCAAAGCTTTCAAGGACATCTGTTAATTCTGTTCTCATTTCCTCTGGATATAGATTTGTTTATTGTCTCTGTTCTATGTTTTGGATTGTTTTTATTATTTTTATTAATACAGTATTATTAAAGAAAACTCTATTTTAGAAATTTCACATAATGTAAATTCGGTCTATGCTCTTGGCCCTCTTTGTGCTACAGCAGGGTTCATGCCATAGACATACACTAGATATCAGAAATTGCAGTTTGCTATGGTGGCCTTAAACACTTTACTGAGGCTCAAGTGGATAATTATGGGATACACTGAAAAGTATGATATCTTTTGCATGGACAATGGGTGCAACACAATGTCACTCAATTCGTGCAAATATGTACAAAAGGTTTTTCAGCAGATTTTCTGCGTTTTTGGGTAGCTAAATTTGTGTGAAAATACACACGTTTGTGTGACTTAATTCATAGGAAATGACGCACATTTTTGTGCGACTTCATTCATAGGAAAATATGTTTGGGGGGCAAACTTCTGCATTTTCTTTATTGGGCAATGGTGTTCTGCAGTGACTTTTTTTGTGTCCAACATTTATTTATGTAAAAAAGCAAACGTGTTAACAACTCAATAGCGTTAATCAACCAGGTTATTACTAAAAAACGTATGATAGTGGCCTTACCTTTATTGTTTTATTTTTATTAATGCTAATGCTGTTTTCTATGCTTGTTTTCACTTTATACTTTGGGATACTTGTCGGATTTCATGAGGGTTGCCAGATTGGAGTAAAAAGGTGTACTTGTCTGTTTTTTTGTGTTTCTTTTATTGAAGAAGTCATTTAGGGGAATGGGGATACATTTTCATGATGGGAAATTTGGGGAAACAGAACACCTGCAAAATAAATCCTAGGTGCAACTGCATGGTATTTGCAGCTATAACGAGTCTGGATTATGATCATCAAGGACATCAACCACCCGAGCCACGGCCTGTTTATCACGCTGTCATCCAGAAGGTGAGGTCAGTACAGGTGCATCAAAGGTGGGACCGAGAGACTGAAAAACAGCTTCTATCTCAAAGCCATCAGACTGTTAAATAGCCATCACTAGCTGGCTACCACCCGGTTACTCAACCCTGCACCTTAGAGGCTGCTGACCTATGTACATAGACAGGGAATCACAGGTCACTTTAATAATGGAACTCTAGCCACTTTATTAATGTTTACGTACTGCTTTACTAATTTCATATGAATGTCATGTATTCTACTGTATTGTAGTGAATGCCATTCCGACATTGTTCATCCTAATATTTATATATTTCTTTATTCCATTCTTTTACTTTTATATTTGTGTGTATTGTTGTACGTTGTTAGATACTACTGCACTGTTGGAGCTAGGAACACAAGCATTTCACTACACCCGCAATAACATCTACTAAATATGTGTATGTCACCAATACAATTTGATTTGATAAATTAAGCCATATCAATGCAGTTAAACAGGTTAATATATATAATAATGAATTATGTTGGCTTACAATTATGGCACTTCCAAGGCCGTTTCATGATGAGTATTATGGTCGGGTCTATCATGTTATATACTTAGGCCATTGTAACAAGGCATATGCCAGCATTGTAGGCCTACAGCCACTGCCCAGAGGACTATTAGGCTTTCATGGTAATGGCCATTAGAGCTCACTTTGCCACGTATGAGCCCTGGTTAGAGTCCCTGTTGTAGCTTTCACTTTCTTCCGCTACACTGGTGGCAGCGTAGGGATCACATCCAGCTCACGTTTATATATGTGATCTAGTGGTGGGAAGCATTCTGTTTTTCAACATCGTATTGGGTGTAATTACATTGTTGCTTATCCATTGCTCTCTAGATATATCAATGGGCGTGACGGATAGAAGTAGTCACTACGGGTGTGATTAAGTTACCTGAAGCTCAATGGAAAGTGCTATGCCCTGGCCAGTTATTCAGAAGAAAATACTCTATGACTGTCTAATTTACATTCGTTAACTTACCAGTGGTGTTCTTCTGTTACTAAATCTTATATATCAAATAACCTGATAATGATCCACATCATATGGGTAGACAAATAATGTTAGTGTGTTATGCAGCAAAACACAACTAGACTTTTTTTGGGAGGCAAACCAATAATATGAATCACTTTTGATCCATCCTGTTCTGATCTAATGAGATGGATGTAGGATTTTCTACGGCCAAGAATCGAGGCCTTTCCCAGTCATGAAGGACGAAGCTAGGCCCCTCTTGGTTCTCATTGGCGAAGACTGAACTCAAGTTAGGGGTTACAGTGCCTTCGCAAAGTATTCAGGCCCGTTTACTTTTTCTACATTTTGTTACGTTACAGCCTTATTCTAAAATGTATTAAATAAAACAATTTCCTCAGCAATCTGCACACAATACCCCATAATGCCAAAGCAATTTTTTCAAATGTATTAAACATAAAAAACAGAAATATCTTATTTACATAAGTATTCAGACGCTTTGATATGAGACTACAAATTTACCTCAGGTGCAACATTTTTCCATTGATCATCCTTGAGATATTTCTACAACTTGATTGGAGTCCACTTGTGGTAAATTCAATTGTTTGGACATGATTTGGAAAGGCACACACCTGTCTATATAAGGTCCCACAGTTGACAGTGCATGTCAGAGCCAAAACCAAGCCATGAGGTCGAAGGAATTGTCTGTAGAGCTCTGAGACAGGATTGTGACGAGGCACAGATCTGGAGAAGGGTACGAAAACATTTCTGCAGCATTGAAGGTCCTTAAGAACACCGTGGCCTCCATCATTCTTAAATGTAAGAAGTTTGGAACCACCAAGACTCTTCCTAGAGCTGGCAAAATGTGGAAACAAAATGTGGAAAAGGTCAAGGGGTCTGAATACTTTCTGAAGGCATTGTACATGTCAGACTCTCCAACTGCTGCTGACATTGAACATAGCTTAGGTTTAGGGTATTTAAATCATTTCAGAGTCTCCAATACCACTATTCCCTACATATTATACACCATAGGGTGTAAATGAACCCTTTTTAAGCTGATATAACTGGTATCATTATTATAGGGCTGTGAAACCCATAGCCGAATGGCTTCAGACTGAGCATTTCTCACCATTCATTTACAGATAGCAATTATTGTTTTATAACAGGTAGTGTCCATTTATTTACATTAGTGTGTAAATTAATTATTGCTTTCTTTAGTGGAAAAGCAGAATTCCAAATATACCAAAAGCTAAATCAAGCAGAGATTTATGACTATTTAACCATGTTAATCTTTACTGAAAAATGCAAACTACAAACATTTAACCAGTTAAAGATAATGAATACATGACAACTAGATACACATATTTATAAAAAACAATTCATACAAAAGTCAAGAGTTGGCTGTAACATGAGTACAAACAAAGTGAGTGTGTGCGTGTGTGTATTATGGTGTGTATTGCAATTTCCCATAACAAAAATGTATCCCCATTCCCCAATCAAATACCTTCCTCGATACCAGTATTTAGTGAAAACAAGCATAGAAAACAGTATTTGCAATAATAAAAAATAAATTAACATAAGGCTATTACATTATAATTATTTCGGTGACAACATGGTTGATTAACAATATTGGGTTGTTAACACGTTTATTTTTTTTATATAAATAAATGTGGGACACAAAAGAAAGGCCCATCATATATTGCTCTAATACATTTCAAAAGATTGTTCCGAAGTTTCCCGCCAAAAAATGTATTTTCCCATGAATGAAGTTGCACAAAAATTTGTATTTTCCTATGAACTAAGACGCACAAAAATGTGTGTCTTTTCACACAAATTAAGCAACACAAAAAACGCACAAAAACACACACAATCTGCTGAAATACTTTTATTACATATTTGCATGAATTGAGTTTGATATTGTGTTGATTGGTGACATGCTGTGGCACATGCACTGCTTTTCAAAATGTCAAACAAGTTTTAATGTAAAAATCTCTGCATCATGCTAAAACCCACGTCAATACCCCACTAACATGCATGCATGACTATTCGCACATTCATGTGACTACTAAAAACACCACAGGTCAAATAATAATGGATGTTGTACCTTCAAACACATGAAAGGTCTCTATTGTTACATCTGTTGTTGTTATGTTGTGTAAGAGCTCAGCATGGGCTCCTTCTCCATCATGTTGCCCTCTCACCATTACCACTTAATTAATGTACCTCCTCATCAAAACACATGCCTCCCAAGTGATGCCTCCCAAGTGGACAGCGGTCTAAGGCTTGAGGCGTAACTACAGACACGGGTTCGATCCCAGGCCGTGTCACAGCCGGCCGTGAACGGGTTAGGGGAGGGTTTGGCCGGCCGGGATTTCCTTGTCCCATCGCGCTCTAGCGACTCGTTGTGGCGGGCCGGCGTGCCTGCAAGCTGACTTTGGTTGCCAGTTGGACGGTGTTTCCTCCGACACTTTGGTGCGGCTGGCTTCCGGGTTAAGGAAGCAGTGTGTTAAGAAGCAGTGCGGCTTGGCAGGGTCGTGTTTCAGAAGACGCATAGCTCTTGACCTTCGCCTCTCCCGAGTCCATAGGGGAGTTGCAGCGATGGGACAAGACTGTAAGTACCAATTGGATATCACAAATTGAAGTAAGATGGCGTCGGAGAAGAAGGCAGACATTTTACGTGTCCCCAACCAATTGTGTTTTTTTGTTTGTTTATTTGCGTTGTTTGTAACTTTTTTTAAACTTATTTTGTACATAATGTTGCCGCTACCATCTCTTATGACTGAAAATAACTTCTGGACATCAGGACTGCGATGAATCACAACGGACTGGCAGAATCCATTTTTTCCTTTAACGAGTCTGACGAGCCCGACGCGAACGATATACTGCTTTCTCGGGAACATGCCCAGATACCTGTGATTTGCTTGAAGAGGAGGCGGAGAAAAAGGGTCTGGAGGACGGGCTGCCTCCTGAGAATTTGTAGGCGATCGAATAAACCCGCATTTCCTTCCATTCTGATAGCAAACGTTCAATCTCTGGAGAATAAAATAGATGACCTATGTGGACATTACCAACGGGACATTCAAAACTGTAATATCTTATGCTTCACGGAGTCGTGGCTGAACGACGACACTATCAATATACAGCTTGCTGGTTATATGCTGCACCGGCAGGATAGAACAGCGGCGTCTGGTAAGTCAAGGGTTGGCGGACTATGTATTTTTGCAAACAACAACTGGTGCACGATATCTAAGGAAGTCTTGAGCTATTGCTCGCCTGAGGTAGAGTATCTCATGATAAGCTGTAGACCACACTATCTACCTAGAGAGTTTCCATCTGTATTTTTCGTGGCTGTTTACATACCACCACAGTCAGAGGCTGGCACTAAGACAGCATTGAATGAGCTGTATTCTGCCATAAGCAAACAAGAAAACGCTCACCCAGAGGTGGCACTCATAGTAGCCGGGGACTTTAATGCAGGGAAACTTAAATCCGTTTTACCAAACTTCTATCAGCATGTTAAATGTGCAACCAGAAAAAAACTCTGGACCACCTTTACTTCACACACAAAGACGCATACAAAGCTCTCCCTCGCCCTCCATTTGGCAAATCTGACCATAATTCTATCCTCCTGATTCCTGCTTACAAGGAAATATTAAAGCAGGAAGCACGAGTGACTAGATCAATAAAAAAGTGGTCAGATGAGGCAGATGCTAAGCTACAGGACTGTTTTGCTAGCACAGACTGGAATATGTTCTGGGATTCCTCCGATGGCATTGAGGAGTACACCACATCAGTGATTGGCTTCATCAATAAGTGCATTGATGACATCGTCCCCACATTGACTGTACGTACACACCCAAACCAGAAGCCATGGATTACAGGCAACATCCACACTGAGCTAAAGGCTAGAGTTGCCGCTTTCAAGGAGCGGGACTCTAACCCGGAAGCTTATAAGAAATCCCACTATGCCCTCCGACTAACCATCAAACAGGCAAAGCGTCAATACAGGACTAAGATCAAATCGTACTACACCGGCTCTGACGTTCGTCGGATGTGGCACGGCTTGCAAACCATTACTACAAAGGAAAGCACAGCCGAGAGCTGCCATGTGACACAAGCCTACCAGACAAGCTAAACTACTTTTATGCTCGCTTTGAGGCAAATAACACTGAAACATGCATGAGAGCATCAGCTATTCCGGAAGACTGTGTGATCACGCTCTCCGCAGCCGATGTGAGTAAGACCTTTAAAACCTATAAAGGATCGGATTCGTTACCGGGATCGATTTGACAACATCCGGTGAAATTGCAGAGCTCCAAATTCAAATTACAAACATAGTAATATTAAACATTCATGAGAATACAAGTGTTGTACACCATTAAAACGCTTAGAATCTTGGTAATCGAACCGCATTGTCGGATTTACAATAGGCTTTACGGCAACAGCAGAACATTAGATTGTCTGAGGACAGCGCCCCACTTCCAACATATTATTCAAACCAGCACAGGCGTTACAAAATTAAAAATAGCCATAAAATAAATCACTTACCTTTGAAGATCTTCCTCTGTTTGCAATCCCAAGGGTCCCAGGAACACAAAGAATGGTTGTTTTGTTCGATAAAGTCCTTTTTATATCCCAAAAAGTCTGTTTAGTTGGCACCATGGAGTTCTGTAATCCAGTCGTTCAACATGCAGACAAAGAAATCCAAAAAGTTACCGGTAAAGTTAGTCCAAACAAGTCAAACAATGTTTCTAATTAATGTTCAGGTTGTCAAATATCGAAATAAACTATCATATTTCAGACAGAGAATAGCCTGTTCAATAGGGAAGAGAAATAACGAAGAGTGCGCACCCATTCACGCGCGCCAAAACAGTAGTGTCCTTTTCATGAGCCACCTGGAAAAACTACAATTTCTTGTTCGTTTTTCAAAAAAACAAGCCTCACACCATGTCTAAAGACTGTTGACATCTAGTGGAAGCAATAAGAACTGAAATCTGGGAGCTAATTCCCTGTATAGTCAACAGGAAGTCAATGGAAAGACTGACCTCAAAAGAAAGACATTTTGGATGGATTTTCCTCTGGTTTTCGCCTGCCATTTCAGTTCTGTTATACTCACAGACATTATTTTAACAGTTTTAGAAACTGAGTGTTTTCTATCCAATACTACCAATTATATGCATATCCTAGCTTCTGGGCCTGAGTAACAGGCAGTTTACTTTGGGAACGTCAGACAGACAAAATTCAGGATACTTCCCCCTAGCCCAGAGAGGTTAAACAGGTCAACATTCACAAGGCCGCAGGGCCAGATGGATTACCAGGACGCGTACTGCGAGCATGTGCTGACCAACTGGCAAGTGTCTTCACTGACATTTTCAACCTCTCCCTGTTCGAGTCTGTAATACCAACATGTTTTAAGCAGACCACCATAGTGCCTGTGCCCAAGAACACTAAGGTAACCTGCCTAAATTACTACCGACCCGTAGCACTCACATCTGTAGCCATGAAGTGCTTTGAAAGGCTGGTCATGGCTCACATCAACACCATTATCCCAGGAGCCCTAGACCCACTCCAATTTGCATACTGCCCCAACAGATCCACAGATGATGCAATGTCTATTGCACTCCACACTGCCCTTTCCCACCTGTACAAAAGGAACACCTATGTGAGAATGCTATTCATTGACTACAGCTCAGCTTTCAACACCATAGTGGCCTCAAAGCTCATCAATAAGCTAAGGACCCTGGGACTAAACACCTCCCTCTGCAAATGGATCCTGGGCAGGCCTCCCCTAGGTGGCAAGGGTAGGTAACAACACATCCCCCACACTGATCCTCAACACAGGGGCCCCTCAGGGGTGTGTCCTCAGTCCCCTCCTGTACTCCCTGTTCACTCATGACTGCACGGCCAGGCACGACTCCAACACCATCATTAAGTTTGCTGATGACACAACAGTGGTAGGCCTGAACACCAACAACGATGAGAAAGCCTATACGGAGGAGGTCAGAGAACTTGCCATGTGGTGCCAGGACAACAACCTTTCCCTCAACGTGATCAAGACAAAGGAGATGATTGTGGACTACTGGAAAAAGAGGGCCGAGCACGCCCCCATTCTCATTGACGGGGCTGCAGTGGAGCAGGTTGAGAGCTTCAAGTTCCTTGGTGTCCACCTCACCAACAAACTAGCATGGTCCAAGCACACCAAGATAGTCGTGAAGAGGGCATGACAAAACCTATTCCCCCTCAGGAGACTGAAAAGATTTGGCATGGGTCTTCAGATCCTCACAAGGTTCTACAGCTGCACCATCGAGAGCACCCTAACTGGTTGCATCACTGCCTGGTATGGCAACTGCTCGGCCTCTGACCGCAAGGCACTACAGAGGGTAGTGCGAACGGCCCAGTACATCACTGGGGCCAAGCTTACTGCCATCCAGGACCTCTATATCAGGCGGTGTTAGGAAGGCCCTACAAATTGTCAAAGACTCCAGCCACCCTAGTCATAGACTGTTCTCTCTGCTATCGCATGGCAAGCGGTACCGGAGCACCAAGTCTAGGTCCAAGAGGCTTCTAAATTGCTTCTACCCCTAAGCCATAAGACTCCTGAACATCTAGTCATTACCCCCTCCCCCTCTTTTACACCGCTACTACTGTCTGTTGTTGTCATCTATGCATTGTCACTTTAATGACTCTACCTACATGTACGTATTACCTCAACTAACCGGTGCCCCTGCACATTGACTCTGTACCGGTACACCGGTTTATAGTCTCGCTATTGTTGTTTTGCTGCTGCTCTTAATCACTTGTTACTTTTATTTCTTATTCTTATCTGTATATTTTTTTACTGCATTGTTGGTTAGTGGGCTCGTAAGTAAGCATTTCACTGTAAGGTCTACACCTATTGTATTCGACGCATGTGACTAATAAAATTTGATTTGAAATTGGGGAGAAAAAAAAGGGGTCAAAGTTTAGAAAAAACATTAGTGAGTGAGTTTATTCTACTTGAAAGGCAAAAAAGAAAGAAAGAAAGAAAGAAAGAAAGAAAGAAAAAGAAAGGACATATTGAGGAAGACAGGAAAAAATCATAGAACTGGCTTTACATTTCACTTGAACCTTTCACAAACTCTCTTCCCTCGTGCTAAAGTTTACTGTTTCTGTCTCCCTCACTGATTTTCGATTCTCATATAGCTGGGAGAGCTGGTGATTTGACGGTGCAATTAAGTCCAGTCAATGTATTGCTCCGGAAGCTGAGGCATGTTTCCCCACTCAAGCCAATGCCTCAAAAAACGCCTTGTTCTAAAAGCCAGGGCCTCTTCCCCATGCGTGAACTGATGATGATGACATTCACATGTACAGTGAGGGAAAAAAGTATTTGATCCCCTGCTGATTTTGTGCGTTTGCCCACTGACAAAGAAATGATCAGTCTATAATTTTAATGGTAGGTTTATTTAAACAGTGAGAGACAGAATAAAAACAAAAAAATCCAGAAAAACGCATGTGAAAAATGTTATAAATTGATTTGCATTTTAATGAGGGAAAAAAGTATTTGACCCCCTCTCAATCAGAAAGATTTCTGGCTCCCAGGTGTATTTTATACAGGTAACGAGCTGAGATTAGGAGCACACTCTTAAAGAGAATGCTCCTAGTCTCAGCTTGTTACCTGTATAAAAAACACCTGTCCACAGAAGCAATCAATCAATCAGATTCCAAACTCTCCACCATGGCCAAGACCAAAGAGCTCTCCAAGGATGTCAGGGACAAGATTGTAGACCTACACAAGGCTGGAATGGGCTACAAGACCATCGCCAAGCAGCTTGGTGAGAATGTGACAACAGTTGGTGTGATTATTCGCAAATGGAA
Source organism: Brachymystax lenok tsinlingensis (assembly GCA_030435695.1). Taxonomy (NCBI): domain Eukaryota; kingdom Metazoa; phylum Chordata; class Actinopteri; order Salmoniformes; family Salmonidae; genus Brachymystax; species Brachymystax lenok. The sequence goes on along the minus strand of CM059818.1, from coordinate 7,209,065 downwards.
GAAACACAAAAGAACTGTCAATCTCCCTTGGCCTGGGGCTCCATGCAAGATCTCACATCGTGGCGTTGCAATGATCATGAGAACAGTGAGGAATCAGCCCAGAACTACACGGGAGGATCTTGTCAATGATCTCAAGGCAGCTGGGACCATAGTCACCAAGAAAACAATTGGTAACACACTACGCCGTGAAGGACTGAAATCCTGCAGCGCCCGCAAGGTCCCCCTGCTCAAGAAAGTACATATACATGCCCGTCTGAAGTTTGCCAATGAACATCTGCTTTGGGGGTGTTTTTCTGCTAAGGGGACAGGACAACTTCACCGCATCAAAGGGACGATGGATGGGGCCAGGTACCGTCAAATCTTGGGTGAGAACCTCCTTCCCTCAGCCAGGGCATTGAAAATGGGTCCTGGATGGGTATTCCAGCATGACAATGACCCAAAACACACAGCCAAGGCAACAAAGGAGTGGCTCAAGAAGAAGCACATTAAGGTTCCTGGAGTGACCTAGCCAGTCTACAGACCTTAATCCCATAGAAAATCTGTGGAGGGAGCTGAAGGTTCGAGTTGCCAAACGTCAGCCTCGAAACCTTAATGACTTGGAGAAGATCTGCAAAGAGGAGTGGGACAAAATCCCTCCTGAGATGTGTGCAAACCTGGTGGCCAACTACAAGAAACGTCTGACCTCTGTGATTGCCAACAAGGGTTTTGCCAAGTACTAAGTACTAAGTCATGTTTTGCAGAGGGGTCAAATACTTATTTCCCTCATTAAAATGCAAATCAATTTATAACATTTTTCACATGTGTTTTTCTGGATTTTTTTGTTATTCTGTCTCTCACTGTTCAAATAAACCTACCATTAAAATTATAGACTGATCATTTCTTTGTCAGTGGGCAAACATACAAAATCAGCAGGGGATCAAATACTTTTTTCCCTCACTGTAGCTGGGATGCCTTGGTGGCAAAAGTTGCACTGAGGGGTCCACAGATTCCACGCAAGAGGCTGGGGGACACACGGAGGGGAGGAAAAGTGTTTTAACACCATGAGACAAGTACATTAGATACATCCAAAATGGTAGCGCACTCTCAACATAAATATAAGTCACAAAGTGTGGTTGAGGCAATGCTGTAAGGCTATTACAGTATTATCTGAAAAAGCAAAGGTACTTAATTGCTTTAAGTGGAATGGTAAGGTGTATACCTTGATCAATATATAGATACATAACATGTATTTCAATTGCAGAGACCAATGAGCCATTATATTGTCCTCCTCAACATTATCTGAGAGCATTTCCAAAATCCCTGTAAATGTTGAGGAGTCAGTGTGTGGATTATTTGAGGCAGACAGTGCCACCAGGTCTTCAAAATAAGTACTGCTTTCTTCACAGAAAAGGCACAGGCTCTGGTGCTATTTTTAAGAATCCTATATGTTAGAGACCTAATTATCTCAATTGTATTTAAATCAGATACACTACATTCAGGTTCATGGACTACTATCATCCCTCAGTCTTCAAGTGATTAAGGTTTATTGAAGACCATTGGGTTTACTTGGAGTGCATACCCACTGAGATAAATGAATGGCCCTATAGGCTATGTCTTTATAATCCCATATACAGACTTTTCAATAATGAAAACTGCATTACTAAGTAGGGAGTTTTGTGTTTAATCATCCAATCGATGCATCACTCTGGTCGCTCTAAAATAAGTGTGCGTGTGTGTGTGTGTGGGATGAATAGGCTAAATCACGTGCAAATTAATATGCGTCAAACATGCGTGAGAACACTAGATCTACATACACAGTGGTCCGAACAAGGTGCATGCATCAGCTTTGTCCCTCCCTCAACTCCGAGGACAAGAAAGCGAAGTGCAGCTACAGACGACAGTCACACAATATCCATCTCGAGTCTGGCAGTGCAGACTGCCTCAAGGAGAGAGAACGGTGTTCTTAGGAACGAATGCGTGGGAGTTGCTCACTTCCCTTGCCTCATTTTCCTAGTGGACGATAGAAGGCGCATTGGGAGCCCCTTTCCGACGGAGGGATAGCGAGCTGGCGGAGAGAGGAACCAGTGCGTCGTCGGTAGACAGAAGAACAGGGCAGTTCCTCCGGACTATCCATTTCTATTAAGTCACAGGCGGTATCGGAATCTGGGGGAACCGTGTTTTTTTTAAATCGTGTCTTTCAAAGCAATGGACTCGAGATAGTGGGTCTCAATTTGCCTTTCTTGATAGGGAGTTGCCTTTGGGAGATATGCGTAAGGATGTTTGGAAACAGCAGTAGTAGGTGAGTATCCCTTTAACTCGCCCGCTGCTAGTATTTTTGCTTTGGTACCAACCTGATAAATTTAGAAAGGACACTCGAAATGGATAACATTTGTATTAATGTTCAATTGATGTCAATAATGAGTACGTTTACATGCATATTAATAACTCGATATTAAACTGATTATTGCAGTAGGCCGCGTATGGCATTAGTCATGTAAACACCTTACTCTGTTTATCTTAATCAGCGTAAAGTCATATTTGAAGCAAGCATATACCAATTAAAACACCTGGGTTTCTGAGCAATCTTTAGAATTATTAAGACATGTAATGTTACGTTTCAGCGGTGTATTTGATTTGCGCATGTGCCAGCACGAGCAGGGCGAGCTTCCTTCTTTTGCCCCATTGAAGTGAGTTCGGAAAAATGGGAAGTATGCATCTTAGAAATAGTTTTCACATACAAACTTTATACGTCTCAACTCAAAATCAATTACTTTTCACAACAATAACATACTCGCTGTGGTAGAACGTTTATTTTGATTGGCGATTTTCTGCATTCATCAAAGTCCCATCAGGTAGCCTGATTTTAGATGTGTCTATGTAAATCGTTCTTCTTGCAAAGCATGTACATGTTTAAATCGTACTATTACATTACTATTCACAATTATCGCATTATTGTGTGCATGTAACCATTACTCAGTGGCGGCCAAAAGTCATGTTACAGACCGTGTAAGGGGAGAGAGAGCAGGGCGGGCTCCCGTTTACTAGACTGGTGCGTGGGTATCGAAATATGTATTGTAGCCTATCCAAATCGGTAATCCAAATACAGAATGCATTTCAAACAATTTAGATGCGTAAATGCCTCCGTTTTCTTATTACCACAATGCATTAAAATGTGTGGTCATTGTGAAAACGTACACCTGACTATGATGAATTAAATTGCCTTTAATAATGTTTCAGTACAATATTTATTATGTACCTGATTTATAGAGACTGAAAACTGAATAGTGTAAGTTTCCCTGACAATAATACGGAATTGGAATAGCAGTAGGCTATAAATGATAGAGATATTCACATCCTCTTCAGGTGAATTACCAAACTATTAATGTGCTTTTACACCTGCATTGCTTGCTGTTTGGGGTTTTAGGCTGGGTTTCTGTACAGCACTCTGTGACATCAGCTGATGTAAGGGGGGCTTTATAAATACATTTGATTTGATTTGATTCGAGTGTAATAACCTTTTCTAGTTAATCTGGTTTACTTGTAGGTAAGATTGAGATCATTAAGACTAACATCTAGATAGACTACTGAAAAAGGGGTACCAGTTGGTGATTCAGGACATGTATCTCTCTCCCTCCATCTCTGTTTCTCTTCTCTGTGTGTGTGTGTGTGATCTTTCTGTGTGGCGTGTGTGTTATCAGTGAGTATGATGAAGAATGACTATATTCAGTATCATAAAAGGTTTCTCGCCTATGCCCATGAAAATGTATGGATACAACTCAGTCACACTGTGACGCAGGAGTGAGCTTTGTGATCAGTCATATTTTATTTATAGGGAAAAGAGTATTTGAAAAGAGGCAGATGGCTCTCACTACATGAGCAGCATAACAACCACTCATTGTTCTTATGTTGTTGATTTGGTTGGAATAATGACATGTGCATCCAAAATTAGTCTCAATGCTGGTTGCCATAATTTTAGTTGATCCAGTATGCAACTAAAATGTGTTTTTATCCAAGACCATTTCTTGCATATTTAACTTGAGCATAATGCTACATTTTTCCTTTGTTATAGCCTACCTGGATTCCAATGTCTGGTCCCCTTTTTTTAAAGCAAATACCAGTTTCCTATTGTCATAACTATACATCATATAAATATTATATCAAAAGACTGTGCGATGCTGGTGCCCTTCTGACATTCATAAACTGATGTATTTTGGGTTATAAATAGCCTAAGGGAGGAGAGAAACGGGGAGAGCAGCTTCACTGTAGATGGAATCTCGGATAATAAAGCAGCATCCCTGCTATCTGTGAACACAAGCCATGTAGATGATGGATGCTTGAACTCTGGAGATGTTGGAGACAGCTTAACATCTGCAAGGGTGTGGCAATGTGTATTCTCATTGTTTTCACCAATATTGTTCTTGTTGGTTCCGTAAGAGCTTTTGGTTGTATGTCTATCTGGGCATTAAATCAAGGGGGCTGCTGCTAACCACAGCTGATAGTAGGCTAAGTGTTATCCGCTTTATCCCATCACCCTGCCTTCATTAAACAAATTAAAGCTTGGCAACCTTGCTGTTGCACTGCCCGTCAATGGCGTTCACCTTTTCACCCCCTGATGAAGGATAGACAGATGCAGATAAAATGCCCCAGTATCTGTGCGTTAGATGTCGACGGTGAGTATGACATTTCTCCTCAATAAGGGCTCAGACACACCAATAGCGTTTGCTGTCGGAGAGTACTTAGCACTTCTGAACGTAATTTGAGAACCGAGTGCGCAACGGTCAACAGCGGGTAGTACCTAAAACACAGTGCGCTGAACGATTGGCAGACCAACTCTAGATCCACATTAGGTGTGAAGTGTGCAAGCCTTAATGCCCAGGAAGCTCCGATTCAAACTCCCATTAAACAGTTCTGCAAGCGTTAGAATGTCAAAATACATTTGTTACTCACCATGTGGAGTTTCGCTGAGCACCCAACTATCTTCATTTACTCCCGTTATGGCCGGTATGTACTTCCAAAAAAGGCCTAAATATTATTTTTTTTTCATTTTTTTGGAAGTACACACCGGACGTAATGGGAGTACATTTTAGGTAGTTGCTCAGTGAAACTGCATCTTTGGTGAGTAACAAACTTATTTGGACGACATAATGCTTGCAGAGCTGTCTAATGGGAGTTTGAATCGGAGCTTCCTGGGCGTTAGACAGGAGACACGTCATACTCATTGTCGACATCTCTAATGTACAGATACTGGGGCAACCCAACCCAAAAGCAGATGTTATAATATATCACTGGTTGCTTAACCTCTTTGCGCACGGATCCCGCTAGCGGGATCGTTTTCAGAGCAAACATAACGCGGCAAATTCAAAATACAAATTCGTAATATTTAACATCCTTCGATATACAAGTGTTGCATAGTGTTGCATAGCCATCAAAAGCTCTGCTTCTTGGCAATATCACTGCGTTGTCAGATTTTAAAAAGGCTTTTGATTGCACTACATTTGATTGTTTGAGGCTAGTACCTCACATATTTTCCACATTAGCATAAATTCATATCCAGCTCGGTTCTCAAAATGTCCATATCACAGCTAATATAAATCGCTTACCTTTCAAATAACTTCTTCTGAGGTCTTCCCAAGTGTCCAAACAAGAGAATCCATGGTTCTTTTGTTAGAAAAAGTAATTCATTATATCCATAAATATCCGTTTTGTTGGCACGTTATGTTCAGCTACTCCACCAAGCATTGTCAGTCTACTTGCCCGTTTTACAGTGAAGGGATCGCGTTCAAGTTATACCTCTCATCTTTTCACAAACAAATCAAATATCACTAATAATGAATTAATAATGCATCCTTATGTATTCTTTTATGAATAATAGCAATCATATTTTACACGAACGGTAACTGAAACGTTAAAAGACGAAAAAGAAAGCTGGGCGCGCTCACGTTCTCGTGAACGTGCATGTTTGTTTACATTTTTCACTTCCTGTAGTAATTCTCCCTCTATAAGGATCTGCTCAGAGCTTTTTCCTCCAGATACTTTCCAGAGACTGTTGACATCCAGTGGACGCCATAGGTACTGCAACCTGTGTCCTATTCCCCATAGATTTATATTACATGGGCTTCAAAGTGAGAGGAAGGGAACAGAAAAAGAAATTCCGGACAGAAATTTCTCTGGTTTTTGCCTGCTCTATCTGTTCTGCTATATACCCACAGACTATATCTTAATGGTTTTAGAAACTTCAGAGTGTTTCCTATCCAATAGTACTAATTATGTGAATATCCTAGTTTCTGGCCATGAGTGGCAGGCATTTCACTTTGGGCACGTCAGACAGGCGCAAATTCGGAAAATGGGACCCTAGCTGGAAGAGGTTAATGCCTACCCATATGTACTGTATCTCAATATATTCTACAGTATATATGGGTAGGCACTTAGCAACCGGAAATAAAGAAATTGTCCTTATAGTATATTTGCTGTGACAAATGCAAAGCTTACACTTAATAGCATTAGCTTTTGACATATTTGATGGCTACATTAATGTATTTATTTGATCAAATACAGTCCGATATTTCCATGTCATGCATGCAGTAAACCATACATAATCCCAACATAAAGAGGGGATTATTGCTGCATTATAATCACCTTCATCAGATTTTGCATTTTGACTGGTTGCAATTCAAATGTAACCTCTGCCTAGTACAGAGGCACTTTTGAGGTTGGGAAAAAAACTAAAAACCAGACAGTACAACCTAAAGTACTTACCTACACCACATAACCTCAAGGTTGGGAAATAAGTGTAGCGTGTAAATAAGACAACATGACTAAAGGCTTGACAACCTACAGTGCAGTACTTAGTTCCACCAAATGACCAGCAGTGCCAGTGAGTCTAATATTGGCTTATGATGTGTTCCAGTGTCGCTGAGAGACACTCATCCTTGGTGTAACGCTGACACCTTCTGCTGTGTTGACAAGGTGTTTATTAGTCCCCGTTGTGAGGCTGTCATTTGGTAATTTCTGTGATGACATAGCACATTATTTTCAGTTGACATAAGGGAGACCAATTAAGTTGTTTACTTGGCCCTTTTCACCCGATGCTACCTCAATGTTGTCAGTGTAATGCCTCAAGGCAAATGCATTGTTAAAAGGACAGTTCGAGGCTGGCACTGAGTTTGTTAGTGGGAGGTGTCTTTTTTATTTGGTTTCTAAACTCTTCTGTACCTCCGTGTTTGTCCTTGGTAGTCCTCCTTTGAATCATAGTAGCAGCAGTCTCCTCCGTGTGATTCATTTCAGGACCGCCATATGCAATTTTTCAAGGTCTGCTGGAGTGGTGGTGGCTGTGTTTGTTAAGATGCTGTGTTGCAGTGCTTCATGTTGTCTCAGTTGTGGACTCCAGTAGGGAGCTGCATTTCTCCTTCTGGTGTGAAATCCTCCCGAGCAGCTTGATGTGGATGGTTTGTCTTCAAATGTGTCACTTGGGGAACAGTTGTTTTACTTTGCCTTATCCCTCTCTCCTCTTCTCTCCGCTCAGTCAGGGTTGAACCTCCGTGGGATGATATTTATTGTTTCCTTCCGTGGCCCTGAGATAAAACTCAGTGATATGTAAAACAGCCAAAGCCTGGTTCCCCCTTCACATTTGATGCTGTTTACGAGGCGTCGTAACAAACGTACAATGTTAATACTGTGTGCTTCATGTAGGGGAGAATGGGGTAAGTTGAGCCAAATTGGTTTGTTTAGCCACCATACACAAAATGTATCTTGACTAAATATTTAGGTCCAAAAAACAGATTTTTACAAAGTCAAGTGAATTTGTGTTACAGGTTTCATGATTCTTGTATCTAAACAAAAAGTAGATCGTTTTGAGAGTGTTTTGGACATCAGTTGGTGTAAGCTACAATATAAGGTTGGAAACCTAGCATGAAATTGCGTCCTTATAGCAGTGTGGGCTAATATACTGAAAATCGTTGCCTTGTGGTAAGTTGAGCCAATGGCCATGGGGTAAGTTGCCACTATACCCCATACAAATAATGATTACATTTGGTCAGTTTTATGCATAGTGGCCCTGATTCTGTTTTGGGTGGAGATCTAATAAATTAAGGTGTGGCGGAGGTGTGTCTACAGATACTATTCTGACCTTGACTTAATTCCACCACCTTTACGTGCAAGGAAACCATGTATAAGGTCTAGCAAACCTACCGGTTCCAAGTGGAAAAAGCATCTGCTTAATTTTTTTTTATAGAAATCACACCAGTCTCCTTGCACTGTAATTTACTAGTCAACTTGATAAGAGCTATTGATAAGAGCTAGGTAAATTAGTAATCTGTTTGGATAAGGGAATTGTAAATATAAATTACACTTGTTTTAGATTTTACCATATAATCGCTGCCGACAAATGTAAAACAGTCATATGGCAGCAAACTGAAGCATATAAACATAACTTTCACACAGTAAAGTTTATGAAATGCTGTGCCATCATGCAGAATTTAAATTGTACTGCCTTTTAACTTGCAGGGATGGGCACACTCTAATGTCTTCATTATAGGCTACCTTTTTTTGTTTCCTATTTCTATCATGTTAAATATTAGCCACTATCAGTGTCGACCGTCAGTAAGCCTATTAACACATATTCAACTGCCAATTTACTTTTAGTTCCCTTCAGTTGGTATAGCCTACATTATCATTCCATTGTTTTGTTTACCTTCATTCACTTCCTCTGTAAACGTCGTCACAGCCATGTGGTTATTGCTAAGGATTATTAGTAACAAGTGATAATATAAAAAAGACATGTAGGCTAACTAAAACGTTATGGAGCGCAGACCAAACATTAACAGTTTGAACCCGACACATGGCGCAATACTTGGCTGTGTCATCACACAGTTCCATGGTTAGTGCAAGCAATAGATGAGGGTATAGCCTACTATTGTACACTATTCTCCTTATCATAATTCTGTGTACACTAATCTTCCAACACTACCATGGGTTAAAGAACTGAATGTGGCAATTTTCAGAAGGAATCAAACCACTATTTTTTATTCGTCAATATATTTGGTGCATAAAGGCTCTCCAAACCTGTTATTTTTTATTCATACATACTTTCCTAACACTAAAATCTGCCTAAATAATCTACAAGATTAATCTACCACTTTGTGTTGAAATGGAGCCGAATTTGTATATATTTAGATGGCTTTCTTTCATTGATGCCTAATACATGAACCCGTTCTCTCGATGTATTCTAGTCTGTCACCAACATTCTAATTAAAGGTACACTATATTTAAAGGGATGGCTTAAGATAAATGTACTGAAAAGCCTATTGAATGAAAACTCCACAAGAAAATCTGTTGGCCAGCAAGTGGTATGGTTTTCAGCGGTTTAATTTAATCTATTCAGCCCGATCAAGGGAACCACTCCTGCAAAGCCCGTTACGCACCTTCTTAAGGTAAGCCTGAATACCACCTACTCAGAAGTAGGTGTAGCATGATTTCCTAAGTCGTAAAAGTTGAGATTCGGTGGAAGAAAATGGTATATAATACACTACAGTTGAGGAACAATGGGAAAGTAATTCTGCTTTGATCAACTTGTAAACCCAATTTTGAGAAAATGGCCCTTAAATGTTTTGCTGCACCTACTGGAGAGCTCCTCTTTGTCTACACCCGTTCAGCATCGTTCACACCATCTTAAGCCTTAGCCCCACCCATCTCTTTTAGGATTCACATGTGAGGCTTGTGCTAAACAGAGTGAGTATGGTAGTGTACTAAACAACCAAAGATTAAGACTAAAAGCTAGTTTATACTACGTCTATCGACATGTCTGTAGATAGTTGTCGAAGTGACATCATGAACATTCTATTGAAGTCCGACATCAAACTTGTCGTTGTCGTTATGACAAAGTAAGTACCATATCAAATAGCTGACAACGTCTTAATTTGTATTAATTATTCCAGGAAAATAAACTCACAACAAGATCCTTATTTGCAAGATAATTACAGAAAATAGTTTACGGTTGTGAGTGTGAGTGTGACGAAATAATAGCAGGGCATTCTACCGGATAATTTTTTTACTTGGACACTGTCTCGTTGGCCTAATGTTATGTCCTAATTTGACTTTGGTGCATGCAGGTCATGTTGTTTTTCACATTACCGTCTCTGGTAAACACATACTATATCAAATCAATGTTTATTTGTCACATGCACAGGATACAGAAGGTGTAAACGGTACAGTGAAATGGTTACTTGCATAGTGGAGTCTTTTGTTTAGACATGTAGCTAGCTAGATAAACAATGAACCATATTCCTAACTCATAATGTTACTACCCTGCATGAATCTGCAGGTAGCTAAGGCTAACCAACTAGGTTCAATGTTAGCTAGCTAGCTAACATTAGGCTATAACTAGCAATGCAAATGGCTCTGAGATACAAATAATATTACTACACAGATCATGCATGTAACGTTAGCTAGCGAGCCAGCCAGCCAGCTAACGTTAGCTAGGGAGCGAACAGTTTGTTTTAACTTGTAATGAAAATGACTTTCTGACAAAATTAGAAACATTTAATTTAAAAAAATGCAGCTAGCTAGACTCTCTTACATGGATGAACGCGTTTCCCTCTCTGTCACGGATGCCATGGTTGCCCTTAATTTGAAGATGTAGTCCTGAGATACGTGTTTTATAGCCTTCTATGTGTTCTCTTTGCGACTCCCTCTGCATATTTGCCATCAAATGCCAGCATTTGTCTCCCTCTCCTTAGCTATCATACTCTGCTTCCACCGGACATTCCACTGATTTAAAAACTCGGTCCTCCAGAATGTGGAGAGCATTAGGAACACTTTTGCAGGTCTTTGTGATATATTTAAAAAAAAAGACGCATTAGAAAGGATTACCTACACATACCGAGGAGCTCATGTTATAGCCAGAATCCGAACTCATCTCGGGATGTGCAGCCCATCCATTATCTTAGCCAATCATGGCTAGCCAGAAGGTTCCTGTCTTTCTTGTGGCTAAATCAACTAGGTTCATAATTTAAAAATGTTATTCGTATTTACAGATGGCATACACATGTTTATTAAGGTTTGTTATTAAAACATTTACCGAATGACATTGAAGAGGAACATTGACAGAAAAAATTAACATGTACCTTGTGCGATAGAGTGGCTATGATAGAGTAGCAGAGGCGCATAAGGTCTTGTCTGATGACATGGAGTCTGGGCTTGCTAAACATATCAAGAATCTCGTAGACCAGTTTCATGGTCTTAGTAGCCTCAAATGCAGACAACTTGCTTATGAATTGGTACATCAAAACTACACCCCTGTGTAAGACAACTGGTCATGAAATGGAAGGATAAGATATTGATCAGAGAGATCTGAATGTAGGCTTACATTTAAGATATACAATATACCTCACCTTATCCCTTAATGTGACCTGACCTCGACCCCCTTCCTCACTAAACCACATCCTTCCACCCTTATCAGTGCCTGCCACATGTGATTTCCATTCCTTTACTCAATACATTTCAAGCTGAATTGCCTTCACCATATACATTCCTCCTACAGATAACCATTAACCTCTGGTGTAGACCATAGACTATAGCACTCAATATTTCAATAGGATACCTGATAATTAACAATATTCCAAGTTTAGCCAGAACTCATCAGTGTATGCTCAACTTACCCCATACCCAGGTTAAGTTTATTTATTCGCATGACTTTTATATGATGACTTTATTAAAGCAACTGCTTTTTATCCCTCTTGATTGAGTGTTCTCTCTTCTCTCAGTCCGTGTTTAAAAGCGGGTGCACAATGGATTACGGTCATTGTAGTTAATTACCAAATTACACAAAAAAGTCTGCGCAAAACAATGTAGAATATTGGCTTGTTGGAAACTACAAGTCCCTACTAAATCGCACAGTTTAGGCTTGATCTGATTTAGGCTTGATCTGATTTATCTCTACAGAAACTGCACATCGCGCTAACAGAAAAAAACAGAACAAAATGGAATTCAAATACTTGAACCGACATTGGTCAATTAAACAACCGAAAATAGCTGACATTTCGGTTAATCGCTCAGCACTAGTTGCAACGGTGTTTTTTGGGGAAACAACTCAGATGCAAACAATGCATTTGAAATGGGATTTATTGCACTTTTTTTGTAATTAATGTTTTTACTTAACGCTATGGAGGTCTTACGGGCCTTGGGATGAGGCCCCATTTACAGATAATTGTTTTAAAATCTGTAAATGGGATGGGATAATAGTTTCTATATCTGTATATGGAACCTTAGCCTGAGACCCGTAACAGATTTTGGGGGTTTGTCCGAGATCGAGGAAACAAGACCCAGATCCACTAAACAAAGGCTTACACTACATATCTCTGCTGTCACAGTTGGTCAAATGGAGTGCATGTTGCCATATTCACATTTGGAGACCATGTTGTGGATCTAAAAGCTCTGGCATAATGACTGTGTGCGTTGCAGCTTTTCAAAAGATTACACCAGTATGGCTTGTGCATAACCACTTTTAGAACAAATCAGTTATATTGTCATTGAGACTGGCAAAAATAGTACTAAATAGAACAAGCAGTAATCTTTAAATAAAATGTTCCACTTCAGCGGTAAGAGCCATGTTGAATCACTATTTTCTCTATTTTATTTGCCTAGGTGCCTTAAAATGAAAGGATAGTTTTAAGACCGGAGAAAACGGTTACATCTTGCATAAAGGACAGGACATACTTTATGGGTGATCATGAGGGTATTACAAGACAATGGTGGTAGGTTGCAATCTGAGGCTTTGTTGGCCACATTAACTGTTATCTATTCATGGACATCCCACTCCAAATGTCTTACACTTATGATATTTACCATTACTCTCCATTTTATTACACCGGCGGCACATTATCCTGGTGAACTGAAAAAATAAACCAAACCTTGGACTTCTGCTTTAACAACACAGTAATGCAGTTTATATGTCAGTGTTATAATTGATCACAACTGCAGTTCACCGCTCAATCACCATGTGGTACTTTGCTATGTGATGAATTGGAAATGACATACCCAGTTTAATCATCTGTGTTGAACCCTGAGAGGTGTCCGTAAGAACCAAAGGAGAGAAGCAGGTCTGTAAGAACCAAAAGATAATTGAAATGGACCATGCACTGACTGATTGGATCCTTGAGAAATGCCAGTGGGCATTTGTGAAGTTCAGAGTTACTGCCCATACACATTGTGAACCCTGAGGTAACAGGAACAATAGCTGCGTGTCTTAAAATGGCAATAGCCACCAGAATCGGATGCCTGACGTTCACTTCGACAGTGATATTTCCAGAAGCTGTTCCTTGCCTCATTTATTCTGCCATTAGGATTAAAGCAAGCAACTTCTTTCCAAGCTCAACTTTTTTCTCCCTGTTGCGTAAATAGGGAACTGTAGAGAGCATTCACTTACATTGGATTAGAAAATACTTGATATACACTGTGTACAAAACATTAGGCTCTTTCCAAGACATTTGACATTTGAGTAATTTAGCAGACGCACTTATCCAGAGCGATTTACAGTAGTGAGCACATACATTTTCATGCTTTTTTGTGTATGTGTGCCGTTCAGAGGGTGAATGTGCAAGACAAAATATTTAAGTGCCTTTGAGCGGGGTATGGTAGTATGTGCCAGGCGCATCGGTTTGTGTGTGTCAAGAACTGCATTGCTGCTGGGTCTTTCACGCTTATATTACGAATGGTCCACCACCCAAAGGACATCCAGCCAACTTGACACAACTGTGGGAAGCATCTGCCTGTGCACATCCAACATTCTCCACGTCCTGTGCCATGTAAAATGCATAATTGACGTTCACTCTATCATCTCAGTCGGTGGTAGGAATAACAGCCTGTCATACAGCACTTGTAGCACACAGGAGGATGCAAGATTGTAAAAGGCTGTTGTGGTGGTGTTGGGCGAGGTCTTGGGTCAAGGGTTTTGGAGGTGTGATTGTGCTTACTGTGGCCCTCCGTGGGGGGGGAAATCAGTATTCAGTGTACAGGGGGCAATCAGTGCCGCGGCCGGCGCCAGCGTTGCCGGGAACAAATTAAACTGCGACACCCATCATTGGAAGGATGTGGTGATAGACATGCGTGTCACTCGCCGAATGGGGGGGGAGCTGTAAATTACATTAAGATGGGCGGTTAACGGCCCAGCGTGGGGTCTCCGTAGGGTTTCCTTCCTCGCTGTGAGAGCAGAGACAACCAGAATCAGCTAGCACCGCCTGGGTGAAAGAATAGAAGTAGCTGAGGTAAGCAGCGCCTGAATGCAGTTCTCTAATTTGGGTTTGTTTATGGTTTATGGCGGCCATATTGATATACACTGAGTATACCAAACATTAGGAACACCGTTCTAATATTTAGTTGCACCCTCCCCTTTTAACCGTAGAACAGCCTCAATTCGTTAGGGTATGGAATCTAGGTGTTGAAAGTGTTGAAAGTGTTCCACAGGGATGCTGGTCCATGTTGACTCCAATGCTTCCCGGATGACCTTTCTGTGGTGGACCATTCTTGATACACACAGGAAACTGTTGAGCGTGAAAAACCCAGCAGCGTTGCAGTTCTTGACCCAAACCAGTGTGCCTGGCACCTACTACCATACCCCTTTCAATGGAACTTGTCTTGCTCGTTCACACTCTGAATGGCACACATACGCAATCCTTGTCTCAGTTGTCTCAAGGCTTAAAATGTATTATTTAACCTGTCTCCTCCCTTTCATCTACACTGATTTAGGTGGATTTAACAAGTGACATCAATAAGGAGCTTTCACTTGGATTCCCAAGCCATAAGACTGCTGAACAATTTATCAAATGGCCACCCGGACTATTTACATTGACCACCACCCCTCCCCCCATTTGTTTTTACACTGCTGTTACTCACAGTTTATTATCTATGCATTGTCACTTTACCCCTACCTACATGTGCAAATTACATTGACTAACCTGTACCCCCACACATTGACTCAGTACCGGTACCCCCTGTATATAACCTCGTAATTGTGTTACTTTACATTTTTTACTTTAGTTTATTTAGTAAATATTTTCTTAACTCTATTTCTTGAACTGCATTGTTTGGTAAGGGCTTGTAAGTAAGCATTTCATAGTAAGGTCTACACCTGTTGTATTCAGCGCATTTGACAAATAAAATTTGATTCACCTGGTCAGTCTGCCATGGAAAGAACAGGTGTTCTTAATGTTTTGAATACTCAGCAGTATATGGAGCTGTGACAGGGTTCATTATTCATTAAGTTTCGACAGTTTAGGGTTTTAGTGGCCCATTTCTGTTTGAGATAAACTGTACTTTGATCCAGGTGTAAAACAGATGCATAGGCATAAGTGAGCTTTCAATGGTTACTACTAGAACAGCACTCCAGTGTGACATGCATTTTTCAATGACAAGTAGGGGATAAGGGCTAGAGTTGTGTGCTGAATCCCAGAAATAATGGCTTGGAAAATACCCTGTTGAGATAGTTGGTGCAACGTTTCAATATGAGTGCTCTTCTCCACACTCTCATCTGCCTCCGGTTAGCTTACCCCTTCGACTGATGAGAACAAAAGTCAGAGCGTTCGCACGACCCCATGGAACCCAGCACCCTTCAATTTCGACTTGAATGACAAATTCAGATCAGAATGATCTCACTTGATATTTTTTATTCAATCACTAAGCACAGGTCACAGTATTGTCAAAGCAAAGATTTTTTTTGTCCTACAAAAGCGACATTGATGCAGGCCTTTTGGTTACCAGCTTTGGATTGATGGCAAAGCTTTTGCTGGATATAAAAAAATATTAATGCATACTCTCAAAGCCAATACATTTTTAACCAGATCTAACGTTTTAATGAGTGCCCCTCTTTTTAAAGTGAACACATTTTCAATAAGATCCAGACGTCTAACAGAGGCCCCTTTTTTTGTTGCCCCGACTCAGAGAGACATTAATGTCAGTTAATCACATTAGAATTCATTAAATACGTGCTCTCTGCATTCAACCTCTGCCACTGCATGGAAATGGGCCCTCCCTGATGTTCAAATTACAGCTTCTCAGATAATTCTAATATTTGAATGTGTTTCAAGCCCATTGTCTCTTCAATTCACTGGATCAATGTGGTTGCTTTTAATCGGTCTGTCAACAGGCACAGCCAGTGTATTCATGGTCTGCAATAATGTGGCCTTTTCCAGTGGAACAAAGGAATATCTGGATTTTAGTACTCTAAAAGAGCTGAATTAGAATAGTGTTCATAGCCTTTCATGAGTCTGTGGCTTTGTGGAATGAGCAAGTCAATAAAAGCAGTTGTGTGTGTTCCCATTGCACATTTCTAAAAAACATCTGTTTTTGCCAATGTCTTAAACAAGAGTAACAATCTGTGCTATCTTACCAGGCTTCTAATAAGGGTCGGTAAGAAAGAAAGGGAAGGATTGAGAGAGGAAGGGATTGAGGGAAAGATGGATAGTGGAAGAGATAGAGAGGGATTCAAATCAGAGTGATAAAGCTATCGATGGAGGGTGAAGCGAGCGGTGAAGCGTTCTAAGGCACTGCATCTCAGTGCAAGAGGTGACACTACAGCCCCTGGTTTGAATCCAGGCTGTATCACATCCGGACATGATTGGGAGTCGCATAGGGCGGTGTACAATTGGCCCAGCGTCGTCCGGGTTTGGCCGGGCTCGGCCATCATTCTAAATAAGAATTTATTCTTAACTACTTACGGAGTGGTGGGGCGCCACTCCCGACACTACCCGGTGAAATGTAAGGCACCAAATTCAAAATCCAAAAGTTGAATTATTAAACATTCATCAATATACAAGTGTTGCATAGTCATCAAAAGCTCTGCTTCTTGGAAATATCACAGCGTTGTCAGATTTCAAAAAGGCTTTACGGCGAAAGCACAACATTTGATTGTTTGAGGGTAGCACCTCCAATATTTTATCATTAGCATAAATTCATAAACCATCGCGGTTCACACAAAACACATTTCACAGCGAAAACAAATCCCTTACCTTTTTGAAGAACTTCTGCTGAGGGCTTCCCAAGTGTCCAACGAAGACATCCAATGGTTCTTTTGTTAGAAAAAGTCATTTGTTATATCCATAAATCTCACGTTATGATCATAAAATACAGCGTCCACTCGCCCATTGAACCATGAAGAGAACGCGTTCAACCTATACCTATACACTTGTCCAAGAACAATCAAACATCATTGATAATGTATCCTTAGGAACACTTTTATGTATATTTACTATAATATTTCAACCGGATTATAAACTGGACGATAGGAAAGGAAAAAAAAACACAGCCTTGAGCCGTGAGCAGCGCATCCTCTTCTGTTTACATCCGATGACCAGTTCGAAATTCTTCTTCTATTACCATCCAGAGCAACCTAATGTCATCAAACACTGTCTAGAGACTGTTGACATCCAGTGGAAGCAATAGGTACTGCAATCTTACTCCCAGAAATGGCTGTTTTCAATAGGGAGGGGTTCAAAATGAGGCAATGTGTCAATAACACTTTTTCCAGGACAGAAATTCCTCGGGTTTTCACCTGCTATATCTGTTATGTTATACTCACAGACATTATGCTAACACTTTTAGAAACTTCAGAGTGTTTCCTATCCAATGGTTTACTTTGGGCACACCAGACTCTCCAAAACCGTCACCTCGGGAGCCGCTCCCTAAGAAGTTAACTGACTTGCCTAGTTAAATAAAGGTGCATTTTTTTTTCTGCACACAATACCCCATACTGACAAAGCAAAAACAGGTTTTTAGAAATAAAAACATTTAAATATTCAGACCCATTGCTATGAGACTTGAAATTGAGCTCAGGTGCATCCTGTTTCCATTGATCATCCTTGAGATGCTTCTACAACTTGATTGGAGTCCACCTGTGATAAATTCAATTGATTGGACATGATTTGGAAAGGCACACACATGTCTATATAAGGTCCCACAGTTGACACTGCATGTCAGAGCAAAAACCAAGCCATGAGGTTGAAGGAATTGTACATAGAGCTCTGAGACAGGATTTTTTATTCATTTATTTCACCTTTATTTAACCAGGTAGGCTAGTTGAGAACACGTTCTCATTTACAACTGTGACCTGGCCAAGATAAAGCAAAGCAGTGCGAAACAAACAACAACACAGAGTTACACATGGAATAAACAAACATACAGTCAATAATACAATAGAAAGAGTATATATACCGTGTTTGCAAATGAGGTAAGATAAGGGAAGGTAAGGCAATAAATTGGCCATAGTGGCGAAGTAATTACAATATAGCAATTAAACACTGGAGTGATAGATGTGCAGAAGATGAATGTGCAAGTAGAGATACTGGGGTGCAAAGGAGCAAAATAAATAAATAAATAACAGTATGGGGATGAGGTAGTTCTATGGTCTATTTACAGATGGGCTATGTACAGGTGCAATGATCTGTGTGACAGGATTTTTTATTCATTTATTTCACCTTTATTTAACCAGGTAGGCTAGTTGAGAACACGTTCTCATTTACAACTGTGACCTGGCCAAGATAAAGCAAAGCAGTGCGAAAGGCAGCTGGTGCTTAAAGTTAGTGAGGGAGATATGAGTCTCCAGCTTCAGTGATTTTTGCAGTTTGTTCCAGTCATTGGCAGCAGAGAACTGGAAAGGCGGCCAATGGAGGAATTGGCTTTGGGGGTCTGTTTGAGAAACAGATCTGGGGAAGGGTACCAAAAAATGTCTGCAGCATTGAAGCTCCCCAAGAACACAGTGGCCTCCATATTCTTGAATGGAAGACATTTGAAACCACCAAGACTCTTCCTAGAGTTGGCTGCCCGGCCAAACGGAGCAATCAGGGGAGAAGGGCCTTGGTCGGGGAGGTGACCAAGAACCCGATTGTCACGATCGCTGGAAGGATTGGACCAAAATGCAGCGTCTACCAGGAGATTTATCGCACAATCCCCTCGTCGATGAGGTGGTGATTGAGTCGCCCTCTTCTTACAGAAGGCGAGAGCCAAATCAGCATATTCTGAGGGGATGTGCACGGTGGAGACCTGTTCTGGACTCTCCACCATAGTTGCACCGATGGAAACACCTACACACCTCCCCGAGCACCCTCGTGACCACCCCTTGAGAGCCCTCTGTTGCCACGAAATATTGGGGTCATGATAGGCCAACCAAGGTATGCCCAGCACCACAGGAAACGCAGGAGAATCAATAAGGAAAAAACTGATACGCTCCTCATGACTCCCCTGCGACACCATACTTAGTGGAGCTGTGGCCTCCCTAATCATCCCTGACCCTAAAGGTCAAATGTCTAAGGCATGCACAGGGAAATTAACATCAAGAGACACAATGGGAATCCCTAAACTAAGTGCAAAGGTACGGTCAATAAAATTCCCAGCTGCGCCTAAATCTACTAGCGCCTTATGCTGGGAATGCGGGGAACACTCATTAAACTCTACAAACACAAACACGTGAGCAACAGGGAGCTCTGGGTGAGTTTGGTGCTTACTCACCTGGGGTGACACAACAGTGCTCTGCCTGCCTCCTCGACTCCCTGAAAAAAAAAAAACACCAACCAGCAGTGTGTCCTCTGCGGCCACAGCTGGTGCAGGGAGTGGCTCCTCCTCCGGCCCCCCTTAGCGCAGCATCTCCCAGCTCCATAGGGATCGGAGCGGAGACGCTGGAGGATGGAATCGGCAGGCCCCGATCTGGACGTCCGCAGGTAGCCGCTCGAACCAGGAGAGGGACCAACTTCAGCTGAAGTCGGGTTAGTAAAAGCACTATGGCGTGTCATTAGTAAAGATTGAAAAAAGCAAGGGGCCTACACAGTTGCCCTCTGGAATTCCTGATTCTTCCTGGATTATGTTGAAGAAGCTTCTCCAACATACAGTGAGTGAAAAAAGTATTTGATCCCCTGCTGATTTTGTACGTTTGCCCACTGACAAAGAAATGATCAGTCTATAATTTTAATGGTAGGTGTATTTGAACAGTGAGACAGAATAACAACAAAAAAATCCAGAAAAACGCATGTGAAGAATGTTATGAATTGATTTGTATTTTAATGAGGGAAATAAGTATTTTAACCCCTCTCAATCAGAAAGATTTCTGGTTCCCAGGTGTCTTTTATACAGGTAATGAGCTGAGATTAGGAGCACACTCCCTTTATACACTCAGCTTTTTACCTGTATAAAAACACCTGTCCACAGAAGCAATCAATCAATCAGATTCCAAACTCTCCACCATGGCCAAGACCAAAGAGCTCTCCAAGGATGTCAGGGACAAGATTGTAGACCTACACAAGGCTGGAATGGGCTACAAGACCATCACCAAGCAGCTTGGTGAGTAGGTGACAACAGTTGGTGCAATTATTCGCAAATGGAAGAAACACAAAAGAACTGTCAATCTCCCTCGGCCTGGGGCTCCATGCAAGATCTCACCTTGTGGAGTTGCAATGATCATGAGAACGGTGAGGAATCAGCCCAGAACTACACGGGAGGATCTTGTCAATGATCTCAAGGCAGCTGGGACCATAGTCACCAAGAAAACAATTGGTAACACATTACGCCGTGAAGGACTGAAATCCTGCAGCACCCGCAAGGTCCCCCTGCTCAAGAAAGCACATATAAATGCCCGTCTGAAGTTTCCCAATGAACATCTGAATGATTCAGAGGACAACTGGGTGAAAGTGTTGTGGTCAGATGAGACCAAAATGGAGCTATTTGGCATCAACTCAACTCGCCGTGTTTGGAGGAGGAGGAATGCTGCCTATGAACCCAAGAACACCATCCCCACCGTCAAACATGGAGGTGGAAACATTATGCTTTGTTTTTCTGCTAAGGGGACAGGACAACTTCACCGCATCAAAGGGACGATAGACGGGGCCATGTACCGTCAAATCTTGGGTGAGAACCTCCTTCTCTCAGCCAGGGCATTGAAAATGGGTCGTGGATGGGTATTCCAGCATGACAATGAGCAAGTCTACAGACCTTAATCCCATAGAAAATCTGTGGAGGGAGCTGAAGGTTCGAGTTGCCAAACGTCAGCCTCGAAACCTTAACGACTTTGAGAAGATCTGCAAAGAGGAGTGGGACAAAATCCCTCCTGAGATGTGTGCAAACCTGGTGGTCAACTACAAGAAACGTCTGACCTCTGTGATTGCCAACAAGGGTTTTGCCACCAAGTACTAAATCATGTTTTTCAGAGGGGTCAAATACTTATTTCCCTCATTAAAATGCAAATCAATTTATAAAAATTTTCACATGCGTTTTTCTGGATTTTTTTGTTGTTATTCTGTCTCTCACTGTTCAAATAAACCTACCATAAAAATTATAGACTGATAATTTCTTTGTCAGTGGGCAAACGTACAAAATCAGCAGGGGATCAAATACTTTTTTCGCTCACGGTAAGACCAGCCCTGTTTTTTCAATTTTCGCCTAAAACGACATACCCAAATCTAACTGCCTTTAGCTCAGGCCCTGAAGCAAGGATATGCATATTCTTGGTACCATTTGAAATGAAACACTTTGACGTTTGTGGAAATGTGAAATGAATGTAGGAGCATATAACCAAATAGATATGGTAGAAGAAAATACAAAGAAAAAAAACAACAGTTTTCTGGGGGAAGCTGTAACCTATAACAAACCTCGTTCAGTCTCCTCAGGACTTTGAACGGCCCCACAATCCGCGGCCCCAGCTTCCGACAGGGCAGGCCGAGGGCAGGTTTCGAGTCGAGAGCCAGACCCGGACCCCCGGTGCGAACACCGGAGCCTCACTGCGGTGGCGGTCGGCGCTCTCCTTCTGCCGCCTCACGGCTCGTTGCAGATGCACATGGGCGGCTTCCCAATCTCCTCAGAGCGCCTAAACCATTCGTCCACCGCAGGAGCCTCGGTCTGGCTCTGATGCCACGGTGCCAGAACCGGCTGATAACCTAACACACATTGGAATGGGGACAGGTTAGTAGAGGAGTGACGGAGTGAGTTCTGGGCCATCTCTGCCCAGGGAATGAACACCGCCCACTCCCCCGGCCGGTCCTGGCAATACGACCTCAGAAACCTACCCACATCTTGGTTTACTCGTTCCACCTGCCTGTTGCTCTCAGATGCCCCAGTTCACGTCTAGGGTGTGGAAGGCGTTCATGGAGCATCTGGAGGTCTCGGTTTTTATTTTATTCATTTTCAAAGATTTCTACAAACCTGTTTTTACTTTGTCATTATAGGGTAGTGTGTGTTTAAAAAAAGTTTTTAACCAGGGGCTGTAGTGACACCTCTTGCAGTGCCTTAGAACGCTGCGCCGCTCGGGAGCTCAGATTGATGAGGAAATTGTTTTATTTAATCTATTTTAGAATAAGTTTGTAACGTAACAAAATGTGTAAAAAGTCAAGGGGTCTGAATACTTTCCAAATGCACAGTATAATCAGTGAAAACTCACAGAACAGAGAGGCGTGCCCCTATGGGACTAAATGCCAGTGCATCATGGTGTTGAGATTGTTGGGTTTCATGTTATTTAATGGTAAGAAGCCAAGAGGGGAGACGGTCAGTAAAGTGGAAATAAGTTTTACATATACATTTTAGTCCTTTAGCAGACGCTCTTATCCAGAGCGACTTAGTGCATTCATCTTAAGATAGCTAGGTGGGACAATCACATATCACAGGCATAGATAGTACATTTTTCCTCAAAGTAGCGTCAGAGTGCTGGTTCTGTTTTTTTCAGACTGGAGTGGACAAGTGACTGGATTAGGACCTGCGCCGCTTCCTGTGTGAGGTAGGGTCGTACTCTACGGATGTTGTAGAGCATGAACCTGCAGGAGTGACTCACTGCTGTGATGTTTGCAAAGAACAACAGGGTGTTGTCCAGGGTCTTGCCAAGGTTCTTTGCACTCTGGGAGGGCGACTGTGGAGTTGTCAACCGTGATGGAGAGGTCTTTGAGCGGGCAGGCCTTCCCCGGGTGGAAGAGAAGCTCCGTATTGTCGAGGTTGAGCTTGAGGTGGTGGGCCGACATCCAAATTGAGATATCTGCCAGGCATGCAGAGATGCGTGTCGCCACCTGTGTGTCAGAAAGGGGGAAGGAGAAAAGTAGTTTACGTGTCAGATGCATAGCAATGATAGGAGAGACCATGTGAGGATATGACAGAGCCAAGTGACTTGGTGTGTAGAGAGGAGAGGGCATAGAACCGAGCCCTGGGGGACACCAGTAGTGAGAGTACTAGGTGCAGTCCACAGATCCTCTCCATGTCACCTGGTAGGAACGTCCTGCCAGGTTGGATGCAAGTGTCCAGAACCTGAGACACCCAGCCCTGAAAGAGTGGGTAGAAGGCTATGATGGTTCAGTGTCGAAGTCTAGCGGGGTGTCTACCATTTTCGATGAAGGAAAGAAAACAACAGTGCTTCCTTCGAGATTAAGAGCCCTTGCAGAACGATTTTTATGAAAAAAAGAAAAGAGCATTCAATATTTAATTTTTGGAGAGGTTGGTGTAATGCCAGTCGGCAGAGAGGAGATGGGCATATGGTTGGTTCATGCTTGTTTTAATTTGACTTTAAGTCAAGTGTTATTGCTCTCTGAGTTTCTAAACTATAAGACCTCCTGCAATTCAACTCTTGAATGCACCATAGAAGAAGAAGAATTCTCTGCCACACTCCACCCAAATTCTCTTCATAGCTAATTGTATGAATGTAATAATATTTGAGGAAATAATTTTATTCATTAAGTACTTGATAATGATACATTTGATACGCCAACATCCAATATTCCTAAAGAGCATGAGGGATATCATAATTGTTTCAATCTTCTTTTAGCTAATTGAAACTGACTGCTAATCTCTGTTTTCCAGCAAATGAGTAATAACCCATAATGTGTCGTCTAAAGCCCTATTCGTACGGGACTTGTATTACTATAGAGTGTCGGTTATGTTGTTTTAAGCATGAATTTGTTCCCCGTGTTCTAACAAAAACTGCGTTTAGCACCTTTTATACAGTAATATCCCTCAAAACACAGGGATGTCGGTTCACACGGGATAAAAATGATCAGAAGACCTGGGAGGTTGACAAAAAAAGTAGGTTATTCGGGCTGGAATTATTACACTACCACAATGTGAAAATTACTGACATAGCAGATTTGACGGGACAAAAATTACAGATGTGGTGTTTTGTGCTCATGCACTTAATTACATTTCCTGACCTCAGTAAAAACGAATCCTGTCCGAATAGGACTTTTGCCATGTTCCAAAATAGTTGTCAATTTGTTGAGGTAATCTGAAGAGATTTCACCCCATGCTTCCTGAAGCACCTCCCACAAGTTGGATTGGTTTGATGGGCACTTCTTACATACCATATGATCAAGCTGCTCCCACAACAGCTCAATAGGGTTGAGATCTGGTGACTGTGCTGGACACTCCATTATAGACAGCTGACTGCTTCTTCCCTAAATAGTTATTGCATAGTTTGGAGCTGTGCTTTGGGTCATTGTCCTGTTGAAGGAGGAAATTGGCTACAATTAAGCGCCGTTCACATGGGAATGGCATGGCGTTGCAAAATTGAGTGATAGCCTTCCTTCTTCAAGATCCCTTTTACCCTGTACAAATCTCCCACTTTACCACCACCAAAGCACCCCCAGACCATCACAATGCCTCCACCATGCTTGACAGATGGCGTCAAGCACTCTAGCGTATTTTCATTTTTTCTGCGTCTCATAAATGTACTTCTTTGTGATCTGAACACCTCAATCTAAGATGTGTCTGTCCATAACACTTTTTTACAATCTTCCTCTATCCAGTGTCTGTGTTCTTTTGCCCATCTTTAACTTTTATTGAACAGTCTAAGATATGGCTTTTTCTTTGCAACTCTGTCTAGGAGGCCAGCATCCCGGAGTCGCCTCTTCACTGTTGATGTTGACTGGTGTTTTGCATGTACTATTTAATGAAGCTGACAGTTGAGTACTTGTGAGGCGTCTGTTTCTCAAACTAGACACTCTAATGTACTTGTCCTCTTGCTCAGTTGTGCACCGGGGCCTTCCACTCCTCTTTCTATTCTGGTTAGAGACAGTTTGCGCTGTTCTGTAAAGAGAGTAGTATACAGCGTTGTACGAGATCTTCAGTTTCTTGGCAGTTTCTCGCTTGGAATAGCCTTAATTTCTCAGAACAAGAATAGACTGACGAGTTTCAGAAGAAAGGTCTTTGTTTCTGGCCATTTTTAGCCTGTAATCGATCCCACAAATGCTGATGCTCCAGATACTCAACTAGTCTAAAGAAGGCCAGTTTTATTGTTTCTTTAATCAGCACTACAGTTTTCAGCTGTGCTAACATAATTGCAAAAGGGTTTACTAATTATCAATTAGCCTTTTAAAATGATAAACTTGGATTAGCTAACACAACGTGCCATTGGAACACAGGAGTGATGGTTGCTGACAATGGGCCTCTGTACGCCTATGTAGATATTCCATTTAAAAATCTGAATTTACAACATTGACAATGTCTACACTGTATTTCTGATCAGTACAACTTAGCCAAATACATTTAAACTCAGTTTTTCACAATTCCTGACATTTAATCCTAGTGAAAATTCCCTGTTTTAGGTCAGTTAGGATCTGCACTTTATTTTAAGAATGTGAAATGTCAGAATAATAGTAGAGAGAATGATTTATTTCAGCTTTTATTCACACATTTCCAGTGGGTCAGAAGTTTACATACACTCAATTAGTATTTGATAGCATTGCCTTTAAATTGTTTAACTTGGGTCAAATGTTTCAGGTAGCCTTCCACAAGCTTCCCACAATAAGTTGGGTGAATTTTGGCCCATTCTTCTTGACAGAGCTGGTGTAATTGAGTCAGGTTTGCTCCCAAGGATGAACTAGACTTGTGGAGGTCTACAATTTTTCTTTCTGAGTTTACATTTTTTTCTTGGCTGATTTTCTTTTGATTTTCCCATGAAGTCAAGCAGAGGCGCTGAGTTTGAACGTAGGCCTTGAAATACATCCACAGGTACACCTCCAATTGACTCAAATTATGTCAATTAGCCTACCAGACGCTTCTAAAGCCATGACATAATTTTCTAGATTTTTCCAAGCTGTTTTTTTATTTAAAAAAATATTTTACCTTTATTTAACTAGGCAAGTCAGTTAAGAACACATTCTTATTTTCAATGACGGCCTTGGAACAGTGTGTTAACTGCCTTGTTCAGGGGCAGAATGACAGATTTTTACCTTGTCAGCTCGGGGATTCGTAAACTATGTAAACTTCTGACCCACTGGAATTGTGATACAGTGAATTATAAGTGAAATAATGTGTCTGTAAACAATTGTTGGTAAAAGTACTTGTGTCATGCATAAAGTAGATGTCCTAACCGACTTGCCAAAAACTATAGTTTGTTAACAAGAAATTTGTGGAGTGGTTGAAAAACAAGTTAATGACTCCAGCCTAAGTGTATGTAAACTTACGACTTCAACTGTACACATCCATGCAGATGTTCTATGCATTGGCTCTAGTGATCGATTTTCCCTCGCCTGCTGCCCATCACATTATGTAATGTTAATGGGATGTGCACACCGAGTTTAACGGGAGAGATGAAGGAGAGTGGCAAGATTGATGAAAGAGTAAAAGGGACGATCAAAGGCGAGAAAATGAAATGCCATTTGACCTTGTCGGTCTGTGAAGCTCGGCATGCCCCCACAGAAGTGCAAAGTAGTTGGGTACCTGTGGGACTGGGAGGGGGAAAGAACAGGTTTTTGGGGGCCACAGGGTGCAAGAAGGGGGGCCAAAGTGAACTCTATCTCATTAGGGATGATAGGCAGGTGGGACTGATCACGGAGGGGAAGGTGGAATGAAAAAAAGATAAATATATTCAGGAAGACATTAAGAGTCTAAAGTGCAGAAATTACTTTTCTCCGGTGTGCCTTGTACTGAACTGTAATAGGACTCCCTATATGCATTCAATTTTTACTTAAGATGACAAGTAATGGGCTTGGTAAATTGGCCTAAAAAGGAGCCTTGGAATTAATCTCCCCCACTAATGCAGTTTCCCCCAGCCTGAGCATTTGGTAGATATGCAAATGTCAAATAAATAATTCTGATTCTTTGCAGTTCATGGAGCTGTCTCCTGATATGTTTTTAATAAGGAGTGCCGATAAGGAATGCTGGCAGTCTGTGCCATGCACCTTGGCTGCGCTGCCAGCCTCGAGTGTTGGCTCTGTGGACAAATTTAAGTCTCATGCCTTGGGGCAATCCTGGGCATCCGTTCAGGAATCTGCCTTGTCAAGAAACCTGCCATTTTAGTATTTTCCCTAGTTTAATATTTTCACATGTTGGAAATTCAATTGAAACAATTTAAATAAGAAACTACTGTATGAAAGTCCCATGTCATATTCGCTACCAATGTGGAAACCAACACAACACAATGGAGATAAGCATCTCTAAAGGTGTCTCCAAAATGGTTTGATGTCAACAGATGTATTGCCATGGTATATTTTCTCTTCAACTAGCAGGACGCACAGGACATTCTCCAAACACCCGACAAGGCCCACATCACCGTTATTGGCAAGAGAAAGAGACGCAGGTACAGAGGACACAGAGCGGGATGCCTCGTACGGGTCCGCAGAAGGCCAGTGGGAAAGCTGCCGTTACCGTCAATATTTCTTGCCAGCATGCAATCATTGGACAATAAATTAGACGAGGTACGATCACGAATATCCTACCAATGGGACATCAAAAACTGTTTCACGGAATCGTGGCTGAATGAGGGCATGGATATTCAGCTAGCGGGATATACGCTACACCGGCATGATAGAACAGCACACTCCGGTAAGACGAGGGGGGGCGGTCTGTGCATATTTGTAAACAACAGCTGGTGCACGAAATCTAAGGTCGTCTCTAGATTTTGCTCGCCTGAAGTAAAGTATCTTGTTATAAAACGCAGACCACACTACTTGCCTAGAGAGTTTTAGCTGTTTATTTACCACCATAGATGGATGCTGGCACTAAGACCGCTGTATAAGGAAATAAGCAAACAGGAAACTACTCACCCAGAGGCGGTGCTCCTAGTGGCCGGAGACTTTAATGCAGGGAAACTTAAATCAGTTCTACCTCATTTCCATCAACATGTTAAATGTGAAACCAGAGGCAAAAAAAATCTAGATTACCTGTACTCCACACACAAAAGACGCGTACAAAGCTCTCCCTCACCCTCCATTTGGTAAATCCGACCACAACTCTATTATACTGATTCCTGCTTACAAGCAAAAATTAAAGCAGGAAGCACCAGTCTAAAAAAAAGTGGTCAGATGAAGCAGATGCTAAGCTACAGGACTGCTTTGCTATCACAGACTGGAACATGTTCCGGGATTGAGGAGTACACCACGTCAGTCACTGGCTTTATCAATAAGTGCATTGAGGACGTCGTCCCCACAGTGACTGTACGTACATACCCTAACCAGAAGCCATGGATTACAGGCAACATTCGCACTGAGCTAAAGGGTAGAGCCGCCGCTTTCAAGGTGCGGGACTCTAACGCGGAAGCTTATAAGAAATCCTGCTATGCCCTGCAACGAACCATCAAACAGGCAAAGCGTCGATACAGGGCTAAGATTGAATCGGCTCCGACGCTCGTCTTATGTGTCAGGGCTTGCAAACTGTTACAGACTATAAAGGGAAGCACAGCCGAGAGCTGCCCAGTGACACGAGCCTACCAGACGAGCTAAATCACTTCTATGCTCGCTTCGAGGCAAGCAACACTGAGGCATGCATGAGAGCATCAGCTGTTCCGGACGACTGTGTGATCACGCTCTCCGTAGCCGACGTGAGTAAGACCTTTAAACAGGTCAACATCACAAGGCTGCAGGCCAGACGGATTACCAGGACGTGTGCTCGGGGCATGTGCTGACCAACTGGCAGGTGTCTTCACTGACATTTTCAACATGTCCCTGAGTCGGTAATACCAACATGTTTCAAGCAGACCACCATAGTCCCTGTGCCCAAGAACACGAAGGCAACCTGCCTAAATGACTACCGACCCATAGCACTCACGTCCGAAGCCATGAAGTGCTTTGAAAGGCTGGTAATGGCTCACATCAACACCATTATCACAGAAACCCTAGACCCACTCCAATTTGCATACCGCCCAAACAAATCCACAGATGATGCAATCTCTATTGCACTCCACACTGCCCTTTCCCACCTGGACAAAAGGAACACCTATGTGAGAATGCTATTCATTGACTACAGCTCGGTCGTCCCCAGGGGGTGAGGGTAGGTAGCAACACATCTACCACGCTGATTCTCAACACTGGAGCCCCCTAGGGGTGCGTGCTCAGTCCCCTCCTGTACTCCCTGTTCACCCACGACTGCGTGGCTAGGCATGACTCCAACACCATCATTAAGTTTGCAGACGGCACAACAGTGGTAGGCCTGATCACCGACAAAGACGAGACAGCCTATAGGGAGGAGGTGAGAGACCTGGTCGGGTGGTGCCAGAATAACAACCTATCCCTCAATGTCACCAAGACTAAGGAGATGATTGTGGACTACAGCAAAAGGAGGACCGAGCACGCCCCCATTCTCATCGGCGGGGCTGTAGTGGAGCAGGTTGAGAGCATCAATTTCTTTCTTGTCCACATCACCAACAAACTAGAATGGTCCAAACACACCAAGACAGTCTTGAAGAGGGCACGACAAAGCCTATTCCCCTTCAGGAAACTAAAAAGATTTGGCATGGGTCCTCAGATCCTCATAAGGTTCTACAGCTGCAACATTGAGAGCATCCTGACTGGTTGCATCACTGCCTGGTAGGGCAACTACAGAGGGTAGTGTGTACAGCCCAGTACATCACTGGGGCTAAGCTGCCTGCCATCCAGGATCTCTACACCAAGCGGTGTCAGAGGAAGGCCCTAAAAATTGTCAAAGACCCCAGCCACCCCAGTCATAGACTGTTCTCTCTACTACCGCATGGCAAGTGGTACCGGAGCGCCAAGTCTAGGACAAAGGCTTCTCAACAGTTTTTACCCCAAGCCATAAGACTCCTGAACAGGTTATCAAATGGCTACCGGACTATTTACATTGTGTGCCCCCCCAACCCCTTTTTACGCTACTGCTACTCTCTGTTTATCATATATGCATAGTCACTTTAACTATACATTCATGTACATACTACCTCAATTGGCCCGACCAACCAGTGCCCCCGCACATTGGCTAACCAGGCTATCTGCATTGTGTCCCACCACCCGCCAACCACTCTTTTACGCTACTGCTACTCTCTGTTCATCATATGACCATATCTACATGTACATACTACCTCAATCAGCCCGACTAACCAGTGCTTGTATGTAGCCTCACTACTGTATATAGCCTCGCTACTGTTATTTTTCACTGTCCTTTTACTGTTTTTATTTCTTTACTTACCTATTGTTCACATAATACCTTTTTTGCACTGTTGGTTAGAGCCTGTAAGTAAGCATTTCACTGTAAGGTCTATACCTGTTGTATTCAGCGCAGGTGACAAATACAATTTGATTTGATTTGTATATGACGGTTCAATATCTAGGAATGGGGCAAGGGTGCTCCACCTATGTAATGGTATAGGAGAAAGACCGCACTCAGGGGCTAGCTTGGCTATAGCTCACAGTTCAAATACAGTGCTTAATTTGATACTATTCTGATAGGAGACAAAATGCCCTTCCAAAGGGTGTATTTGGTAGCACGTCTCGAACAGCAAGTGTGTGCTTGGCTTATAAAGGAATCCTTTCATAGAAGACACTTTCATTTCACAGGAAACAAAAGCAAGAGACGAGTCATTCTCATAAATTAGTGGCTGAGTGGCAGAATGCATCACAGATCTCAACACGCAGATAGGTTTTGATTTGTTTTGATATGAAATGTTTTGGGGACCTAATTAGATTTCCCAACACAAAGAGATCTGTAAATACACATGCGTATGAGGCACCTGAAATACAGTGTCCGATCTTTCATTGCTTTGAAATTAATTGCCATGGAGATGTTTTTTTGGGTGAGTGAGAGCTGAGAAGAGGCCTCGTGAATTTATTAAAAAAAAGAAAATCCTTGTTGAGGCTCACAAGTGTTGACAAAGGGTTTGCAGTCTTAAACGTCAAGCATTGTCATTGTGTATCCACACAGGGTCACCTTGTCATTGATCTAGCCATAACGTTTGAAATAGATTTCCTTGCCAGGACTATTCTACCTTCTCATGAACTCCTAGGATTAGCAGAAGCTGCCAAGATTTGGTTTCTTCCATTCGGCATCTTCTTCACGACCTAAGCCCACACAATAGCAGGAAAATGAAGGTAGTGAAAACAAGGATGGGAGGACAGCTTAGACAAGTAATTTTGTATTTTAATTACACAGAATTCCCATGAGCTCCCCACGTTTTAAATGCTTTGAAAATGTTTGTTTTCTTCCCATTTCTTCTGCTTGAGCCCAGGGGTATTCTGATTATGTGAAGGTCTGCATTCTTTCCCATAAGCCTCTTAGGTAGAACTGGAGAAGGTGGGGATTGCTTGAAGGGGGGGGCCTACACCAGAGTCAAGGGTGGACAGCTTCTTTTGCAACCACTACTTTTTTATCCACCATCCACCCCTCAGCCAAGCCTCAGCCCAGTCTTCATTCTGCTTAGTTTCCATTTACAAGTCAGTATCAATATCGCCATTGAGTGGGTTTTTATCTGACTAATTAAGGCTTCATCTTTCTATGCGTTCTCTCCATGGACTGGGATTAGGCTCTGCTATCTCCAAGATGGAGTCTCTCTGGCCTGCTGGCCTTGTTTGTTCTCTTTTGCAATGAGAAAAGACCTGATTGGGAAATTGAGAAATATGGACCTCCTGCAGTCTGGACAAATGCTTGAGATATAGCCTTGTGTAACTAGGTATTTGTGCATATATTCCATGAGCAGTGCTTAAATTGATACTATTCTGATAGGAGACAAAATGCCCTTCCAAAGGGTGTATTTGATAGCACATCTCAAACAGCGAGTGTGTGGCTTATGGCTTGGCATGGCTTATATGGAAGTTGAAGTTGAGTGTGTTTTGTAGATAGGGTTTGACTATGTGTGTACTAGGAAGATGATACTATTGATGAGGTGTGCTTTGAACCCTTCAAAGCAGTCTAGGTAGTCAACAAAAATGTGGGTTTGAGATGTTTTAGGCATGCATTTGAAAGTATTGGTACTTGTTTGGTAGGGGAACTTTAAGTCTTTAAGTTAATAATTTGCTATGTTATTTTCAACCAGTGAACTGATAATGCCAAGAATTTCACTCCATAATGTCTCACCATTCACATCACACCCCCGGTAGGTCTGAATTCTCTTTTTAACTCATAAAATCCACAACCCACTAGACCGTAGCCTATTATATGATTAATTTATAGTTAGTTACAGATGCCTTGCCAAGCGGCCATGTTTTGAGGCATTTTTTGTCAGGTGATTCATTCTACACTCTTAGAAAAAAGGGTTCTCATAGTATAACCCATTTTGGTTTCAGGTAGAACCTTTTTTGGTTCCATTAGGAACCTTCTTCAAAGGAGAACCCTTTTTCATTCCAAGTAGAAAGAACCCTTTGGGTTCCATTTTTTCTACCTGTAAGGAAACGTTCTAGATTGCACCTTTTTTTCTAAGAATGTAGTTGCGGCGTGGACACTGACTCACCGGCTAGGCAGAGGCATCAGTGCCTGGATTTCAAACAGCCTGTTGTCCTGAGTTTTCTCTCTTTGTAGTGGGCCAAAGTCAACAGGATGGGCTCAACACCCATTGAAACCTAGCAGAGCAGAGCCTTTTAAACTTTCCCTAGCTCGATATTATACTCTGGAAACCTGTTTATGATTATGTGGGTGGTTTATGAAGCCCTTTGACTTTGCTAGTATTGCGGGGGGGTAAGCTAATTCTGGTTTGTGGCTCAACTATGCTTTTTTCCCCCCCACCGTGTGTTATTCTGTTAGTTCATGTGGGTTTTTTGATAAAGCACTTATGATAAATTGTTTTCTCAAGTCACTGCATTGGCATTTGAAAAGATAAATTATTGATGAGTAAACAGAAGTGACTGCTGAGGAAGTTTTATTTATTTATATTTATTTATATATCATTCAAGAGCGTGGGCATTTAAGGGCCCTAAATCAAGAACTGTTTTGGAAAAACAACTGCATTTTTCCCCCTTCCTCCTTTATGGATCGCGCTGAGATGAAATTGCATCTCTTGAATCTTGCACTGTTTGTAGACTTGTTTGAAGGTGAGGACAATGTGGGAGTCCCTTGGAAACTCTTCATTTAAGATTAATATCTCACAGAGTTGGGGTTAACCTTCTGAAAGTATATCCTTTTAAAAAGTTTTACTGTTGGTAAATAACTTGCCTCTTCAAATATGAAGCCTAGCTCTCTTTTGAATAACATTCCTGTGAGTTGTACCCCAGGACTATTGACAGCCAATGGCAGATTTTGATAAAGTAGTACTATGGGCGTGGGAGGAAGGACTTAAAGGCTGATTAAATTATTGCAAAGCCGTTAACTGTTCCACAAAGGCCGGCCTGTAATCTGAATGCTTGAGCCCAGGGGTATTCTAATCTTACCACACGAGGTCTAGACTGCTGCTGGTTCTACCTAATATATAATTGTACCCACCTGGTGTCCCAGGTCTAAATCAGTCTCTGATTAGAGGGAAAGAATGAAAAAAAACTGGCTTCAACGTCCAGATTTGAATTCAAGGGCTCTAGACCATTCAATGTGTATTTCCAGTTTATTAGTCACTAGGGCTTTCCCAGACTTGTTCTTTCGACCAATTGATTGGTAAAAAAAGAAAATGTGTATTTTTCCATATATAGACACATCCTATGTGTTTTAATCAAATCAACTATACTGAACAAAAATATAAACGCAACATGCAACAATTTCAAAGATTTTACTGAGTTACAGTTCATTTAAGGAAATCAATCAATTGAAATGAATTAATTAGGCTATATCCAGTGGGGATATAGCCTCTACTAGGAGCCTGGAGGTGCGGTGGCATTTTCTAGCTTGGGGTCACTCCTTCCCCCACGAATTACAGCTAATTTCCTAAATGTGTCTTTGTGAGCTGCAGGCCAGCAAAGCGATTGGGACAGTTTTCTGCTGCAGTGGGAGGAAGACTTTAAATGCCAGCCGTGATTAAAGTCAATATTGCCCAAAACTGTGGTTTGAATTGAAAAGGGTAGTCCATAAGCACAAGACGAAGGATATGGAAGGATTCTGCATGGAGGAATAGTAAAAGATCCCTCCCCACTCATGAAACATTTTTAGGAAAAAGGCTCAGTTGCGTTTTCCTCGCAAGGTGAGGTATTGAAAAAAGGGGTGTCAATAATTTTGACCATTTACCTTGGTCAAAAAGCTCAGTGTTTGAATTATTTATTTTATACTGTAATTTTTGCTCATCTTTATCAAGGGTGTGAATAATTTAGGACCTCACTGTATGCTTTGGTCAGCATTGCGCCGTAACGGCAGCATAACTTCATGGCTCCTGCTGATTTAATCCTAGTAAAACAATTCTGTCTTAGGTCAGTTAGGATCACCACTTTATTTTAAGAATGTGAAATGTCAGAATAATAGTAGAGAGAATGATTTATTTCAGCTTTTATTTCTTTCATCACATTCCCAGTGGGTCAGAAGTTTACATACACTCAATTAGTATTTGGTAGCATTGCCTTTAAATTGTTTAACTTGTGTAAAATGTTTTGGGTAGCCTTCCACAAGCTTCCCACAAAAAGTTGGGTGAATTTTGGCCCATTCCTCCTGACAGAGCTGGTGTAACTGAGTCAGGTTTGTAGGTCTCCTTTGTAAGCCTCCTCACACAAGCTTTTTCAGTTCTGCTCACACATTTTCTATAGGATTGAGGTCAGGGCTTTGTGATGGCCACTCCAAAACCTTGACTTTGTTGTCCTTAAGCAATTTTGCCACAACTTTGGAAGTATGCTAGGGGCCATTGTCCATTTGGAAGACCCATTTGCAACCAAGCTTTAACTTCCTGACTGATGTCTTGATGTTGCTTCAATATATCCACATCATTTTTCTTCCTCATGATGCCATCTATTTTGTGAAGAATACCGGTCCCTCCTGCAAAAAAGCACCCCCACAACATGATGCTGCCGTCCCTGTGCTTCACGGTTGGAATGGAGTTCTTCGGCTTGCAAGCCTCCTCTTTTTTCCTCCAAACATAACGATGGTCATTATGGCCAAACAGTTCTATTTTTGTTTCATCAGACCAGAGGACATTTCTCCAAAAAGTACGATCTTTGTCCCCATGTGCAGTTGCAAACCGTAGTCCGGCTTTTTTATGGCGGTTTTGGAGCAGTGGCTTCTTCCTTGCTGAGCGGCCTTTCAGGTCATGTCGATATAGGACTCGTTTTACCTTGGAAATAGATAATTTTGTACCTGTTTCCTCCAGCATCTACACAAGGTGCTTTGCTGTTGTTCTGGGATTGATTTGCACTTTTCGCACCAAAGTACGTTCATCTCTAGGAGACAGAACGCGTCTCCTTCCTGAGCGGTATGACAGCTATGTGGTCCCATGGTGTTTATACTTGCGTACTATTGTTTGTACAGTTGAACGTTGTACCATTTT
The DNA here is from genome assembly GCA_030435695.1 of Brachymystax lenok tsinlingensis. Lineage (NCBI taxonomy): Eukaryota > Metazoa > Chordata > Actinopteri > Salmoniformes > Salmonidae > Brachymystax > Brachymystax lenok. The sequence goes on along the minus strand of CM059818.1, from coordinate 7,173,538 downwards.
GTGTTTCCAACCTTGTGGCAACAGTTTGGGGAATGCCCTTTCCTGTTTCAGCATGACAATTCCCCCGTGCACAAAGTGAGATCTATACAGAAATAGTTAGTTGAGATCGGTGTGGAAGAACTTGACTGTTCTGCACAGAGCCCTGACCTCAACCCCATCAAACACCTTTGGGATGAAATGGAACGCCGACTGCAAGCCATGCCTAATCACCCAACATCATTACCCGACCACGCTAATGCTCTTGTGGCTGAATGGAAGCAAGTCCCCGCAGCAATGTTCCAAGATCTAGTGGAAAGCCTTCCCAGAAGAGTAGAGGCTGTTATAGCAGAAAAGGGGGGACCAACTCCATATTAATGTCCTTGATTTTGAAATTAGATGTTCCGCGAACAGGTGTCCAGATACTTTTGGTCATGTAGTGTATGTCATTCCTGTAAGAAAAAAGAAAATTGTTGTACAAGCCCTGTTGTACCAGGAGTGCCATAACTAACTGTCATTTTGCTTGGTTGGTTTTGTAATGAGCCCAATGCCTGGACTTTGTTGTGTGGGTAGTCACTGAGAAAAAGGTCATACTATGTCTGTTTACTGCAAGTGTGAATGGAATGACTGTTGCTCAAGACTCTGTGGCCCCCACGTTTTAAAACAGAATTCTGGAGAGCACCTTGGGGGCCTTGTTACCACTCTGAATCCTCCCTGCTAAATAAGCAGTGGCGGTGGTGTGTGAAATATGAGACAAGGTGACCTTTGAATCAATTACCTATTTTCTTTATCCATGGCTGCGCAGTTTTCATTTTTGCCGGTTTAGAAGCAAGTGGCACTAAGGAGCTATGAAGGTCGCCTGCTCCTGGGGAGGCAGGAGAACTGACAGAGTGTGGGGAGGTTTGCGACTATAAGTCTAGGGAGATTGTTCCACCCTAAAATAAGTTGGTTCTCGGTGGGGAATGTGACCTGTCCTTATTGTAATAACACTGAACTGAGCTGAGTTGTATTTCCAAGGTTGTGTGTTTTTATGTCTGAAAACCAGACCTCCCGCCTGGAAAACATTTTATGAGACTAAAGTAACTGGAATAGTCAGTCCCCACAGCTCAGCGACTCAGCAGGACTTCAATCTTTCATCTGTAATCTAGTTATTCTGGTCATCGCGTTTCCTCCCTCGCTCCCAACATTGAAACTTCAATGTAGGGCAGATGCCACGTTTAATTGATTTGCATTCACCCCCTTTTTTTGGTCAATTAATGTTTTGATTGGAACACTGGAGTGCAATATCAAAAGAGGAACACACGTTTTTTGGGGTGATAGCCCTTAATGCCTCGACATACTCTGCTGCTTCGCCTTTGAAGACGATGCACCATAACAATTCGTGGCTAATTCTGATTCATTCAAAGAGTTTGGGAAGGAGGATAATGAGCTACTTCAGACCTAATGAGGGAATCGTGAGCATAGAGACCTTAACTCTTCAGTAGGAACGAACCCTCCACTATCTGAGAACTATGTGTTAATTAGGACTTGAGGGCTTGGGAGTAATGGAATATAACTTTCCACTATAATCTAGAAAAGGTATGATCATAAAACGTAACAGATCCTAACTGCACTGGCTGCATCACCCATTTGGAGTGCTAATGTTGCTCTACTGGGGAGACCTCAGACAGTCCTTTGAGATGACGGGTAAAGTTAGACTACTTTGTGGACTACTCTGTGATGTAAATTAGGGTTGGGCGGTATCCAGACTTCCATATTGTCCTTCTCTCATCCCGGGATTTACGATATTAACGGTTTAGTACACAAGGAGGCACCCAACAAATTTTAAAAGCCCATTGGTCGTCTACTACCATAATGCTAAAAAAAATGGCATAATTAATAGCGAATTTCAATGTAAACTGCTTGCTGAATATGCTAACAAGTGCAAAAGAATATAAACAAGTTGCAAAGACAGGTAATTCAGCTCATAAAGTTATACATACATTGCCTTCGGAAAGTATTGAGACCCCTTCACCTTTCCATATTGTGTTAGGTTACAGCCTTATACTAAAATTTATTAAATTGTTTTTTCCCCTCCATCTGCACACAATAACCCATAATGACAAAGCAAAAACATACAAAAAACTGAAATATTATATTTACATAAGTATTCAGACCCTTTACATTGGCAGCGATTACAGCCTCAAGTCATCTTAGGTATAACACTACAAGCTTGACACACCTGTGTTTGGGGAGTTTCTCCCATTCATCTCTGCAGATCCTCTCAAGCTCTGTCAGGTTGAATGGGGTGTGTGTGTGTGTGCTTGTGGAACAGACTGAGCGGAGTGCTTTTTTGTTGTCTGAACAGCAGTTGAAGCTGTGAATAAGTATTTATTCTCTGGAAATATTTTCAGGTATTTCCAGAGATGTTCGATCGGGTTCAAGTCCGGACTCTGGCTGGGCCACTCAACGTTCAGAGACTTGTCCCGAAGCCACTCTTGTGTTGTCTTGGCTGTGTGCTTAGGATCGTTGTCCTGTTGGAAGGTGAACCTTCAGCCCAGTCTGAGGTCCTGAGCGCTCTTGAGCAGGTTTTCATCAAGGGTCTCTCTGTACTTTGCTCCATTTATCTTTGCCTCAATCCTGACTAGTCTCCTAGTCCCTGCCACTGAAAAACATCCCCACAGCATGATGCGGCTAACACCATGCTTCACTGTAGACACAACGCTTGGCATTCAGGCCAAGTTCAATCTTGGTTTGATCAGACCAGATAATCGTGTTTCTCATTGTATGAGTGTCTTTAGGTGCCTTTTACTGAGGAGTGGCTTCTGTCTGGCCACTCTACCATAAAGGCCTGATTTGGTAGAGTGCTGCAGAAATGGTTGTTCTTCTGGAAGATTCTCCCATCCCCACAGAGGAACTCTAGTGCTTTGTCAGAGTGACTATTGTGTTCTTGGTCACCTCCCTGACCAAGGCCCTTCTCCCCCGATTGCTTAGTTTGGCCGGGCAGCCAGCTCTACGAAGAGTCTAGGTGGTTCCAAACTTCTTCCATTTTAAGAATGATCAAGGCCACTGTGTTCTTGGGGACCTTCAATGCTGCAGAAATGTTTTGGTACCCTTCCCCAGATCTGTGCCTCGACACAATCCTGTCTCAGAGCTCTACGGACAATTCCTTTAACCTCATGGATTGGTTTTTGCTCTGACATGCGCTGTCAACATTGGGACCTTTATATAGACAGGTGTGTGCCTTTCCAAATCATGTCCTATAAATTGAATTTACCAATTCAGTCCTGAAAGAGACTTGGTCTTGGTCATTTCTTCAAACAATCATCTTTATTTAATATCGATTAATTATTGCAATAATGAGACCGTCAGCCCACCAGTCTTGACTGACTGTTAGGCTGAGAGTCTAGCCTTTACAGACGATGCACAGTTTTTATATAGCTGATACCAAGATTGCTTAGTCAGTCACTTCTAACCTTCCCATAAGCCACCTTGGTTATCTGCACAGGATGGTATTTTACTTAGTTTCCCAGATGTTTTACCTTTTTACCTCCAAGCCATAAGACTCCTGAACAGGTAATCAAATGGCTATCTGGACTTTTGCATTGTGCCCCCAACCCCTTTGTAACGCTACTGCTACTCTCTGTTCATCATATATGCATAGTCACTTTAACCATAACTACATGTACATATACTACCTCAATCAGCCTGACTAACCGGTGTCTGTATGTAGCCTTGCTACTTTTACAGCCTCGCTACTGTATATAGCCTCGCTACTGTATATACTGTTGTTTTTATTTCTTTACTTACCTATTGTTCACCTAATACCTTTTTTGCACTATTGGTTAGAGCCTGTAAGTAAGCATTTCACTGTAAGGTCTACACCTGTTGTATTCGGCACACGTGACAAATACACTTTGATTTGAGATGCCAGGAAGATGAGACATTGTTCTAAACTCTTCTAGGCTCTCTCTATCTCGGGTCACATCCAAACATCTTGTCTATAGAATGCTATCGTTTAGGTTTTTAGCACCAACACAAATCAATTGCCAGCTTCAAGCTATCTCTAGCAGAAACCCATGTCCTCAACACCCAGACTAGCTGCAAGGTGCTAGAGTGGAGACCATAAAACACAGCATTAGCAGGACATAAATATCTTACTGTTCATTAAGTAAATAATTGTTACATATCCAACACATAAGGTGAATACATAATTTTTCCCTCACAGCTAACACTATATGATGCCTCGTCTACTAGTAAATAACTAGCAAGTTAAACTTATGGGTCGCGTTAACACGCAGAATTCTACATTTTTCAACAAAAAAAATACAACGCATAAGAAATATCTTCCTGCGTTTTATTAATACAGTCTAAAATGCTTCTTATTGTAGTATCTGCTCGGCATCAGACAAACTTTCTGCTTCTGTTACACTTCTCCACTCAGATGTGAATTCACACGGTCATTCTATCAGCATGTTGCTACTTTTCTCTGGTACTTTCTGGTGTAGCTGTCACGTCCTGGCCAAGGAGAGCCCTCTGGGTTCTCTATGTTTTAGGTCAGGACGTGACTAGTTGGGTATCTATGTTATAATTTCTATGTTTTGGTTTTGTATGGTTCCCAATTAGAGGCAGCTGATTGTCGTTACCTCTAATTGGGGACCATACTTAGTGTGTTCTTTTTCCCACCTGTGTGGTGGGTTATTGTTTGTATGTGCTGTGTGCGCTACACATTGATTCAGATCGTTTTGTCTTTGTTTGTTTATTTGGAAGTTCTCATTTATTAAAATATGTGGAACTACACTCACGCTGCGCCTTGGTCCGTCATTCACAATGATCGTGACAGAATATCCCACCACACCAGGACCAAGCAGCGTGCCCAAGAGGAGAAGTAGTTCTGGACCTGGAAGGAGATAATGGGGGGTAGCGAGACCCTTCCTTGGTGGGATTTTTTTGGGGGGGCACATGGGGCTGTCGGTCGAGCGGAGGAGAGAACCCGAATGGAAGGATTTAGAGGGGTTTAAGGAAGGTTACAGGAGAGAGGTATTGGTGAGGAAGGAGCTGCAGCGCAGGCGCATAGAGGAGCGCAGGCGCAGTACCAGCTCCCCGCACTCACCCTGAGGTGCGTGTCATCAGTCCGGTGAAACCTGCGCCAGCTCCATGCACCAGGATTCCAGTGAGCCTCTCCAGCCCGGTACGTCCAGTGCCAGCTCCCCGCACTCGCCCTGAAGTGCGTGTCATCAGTCCGGTGAAACCTGTTCCGGCTCCACGCACCAGGCCTCCGGTGCGCCTCCCCAGCGGTACGTCCAGTGCCAGCTCCCCGCACTCACCCTAAGGTGTGTGCCATCAGTCCGGTGAAACCTGTTCCGGCTCCACGTACCAGGATTCCAGTGCGCCTCCCCAGCCCGGTACGTCCAGTGCCAGCTCCCCGCACTCGCCTTGAAGAGCGTGTCATCAGTCCGGTGAGACCTGTGCCGGCTCCACGCACCAGGCCTCCAGTGCGCCCTCTCAGTCCGGTGAATCCTGTGCAGGCTCCACGCACTCGCCCTGAAGTGCGTGTCATCAGTCAGGTGAGACCTGTGTCGTCTCCACGCACCAGGCCTCCAGTGCACCTTCTCAGCCCGGTACGTCCCGCACCGGAGCTGCCACCGACACCTAAATGCCAGCGAACCCCCCATTGAGTTCAGGTTTTGCGGCGGAGTCCGCACCTTTGGGGAAGTACTGTCACGTCCTGGCCATAGAGAGCAGCTGATTGTCGTTACCTCTAATTGGGGACCATACTTAGTGTGTTCTTTTTCCCACCTGTGTGGTGGGTTATTGTTTGTATGTTGTATGTGCTGTGTGCGCTACACATTGACTCCGATCGTTTGTTCTTTGTTTGTTTATTTGGAAGTTCTCATTTATTAAAATATGTGGAACTACACTCACGCTGCGCCTTGGTCCGTCATTCACAACGATCTTGACAGTAGCTTACTTTTCTCTGGTAAAATGCAAGATTAACTTTAAGCAAAACATTAAGAAACGTAGCTGGCTACATTCTTTCTATGAAAAACATTAGAAATATAATGACCATGCATTGTTTTTGCAAAAAAATACATTTTTTTATTATCAGCTCATTAACTTGTGGTTCCCAAAAAATCTTATGAAAATTAAGCTACTGATTTTTCCTGCCAAGTGTGTTGAACTACTATATTTTCTGTGAAGGAAATCTATAGTTGCACACACCAGATATCTCCATTGAAGAAAAAAAACACTCTTGACTTTCAATGTAAAACGCCACCCTTGTCAATACACCATTGTGTTATTTACAAACGAACACGTGGCTGCGATCTGCTTTATCTCCTAATGAATTGCACAAGTTGACTGCAGATGTTTACTTATAAAGGTAGCTACCAATATTAACTTTTTTTTTTTGAACTTCAAAGAAATAGTTTCAAAGGTTTTGACGGTATTGGAAATTTAGTACCATTGGATAGGAAACACACTGAATTTTCTAAAAGTGTTAACCATTTGTCTGTGAGTAAAACAGAACGGATATGGCAGGCGAAACCCCGAGGAATTTATTTCCTGGAAAAAGTGGTTTTGACAGAGTGCCTCATTGGGAACCCCTCCCTTATGAAAATGCCCATATAAAGGCATATGAATGCAGTACCTATCGCTTCCTCTGGATGTCAACAGTCTCGAGAAAGTGTTCAGATTTTTTTTAGATGCATTAGAGCAGAGAAGAAGAGGAATCAGGAAGTTTCCTCAGATGTCCTATACAAGACAACGCGCGCTCAGTCAGATGATGCTGTGACACCTCCGCAGACCATGACGGACCCTCCACCTCCAAATCGATCCCGCTCCAGAGTACAGGCCTCGGTGTAACGCTCATTCCTTCGACGATGAACGCGAATCCGACCGTCATCCCTGATGAGACAAAAAAGAGCACTTTTTGCCAGTCCTGTCTGGTCCAGCGACGGTGGGTTTGTGCCCATAGGTGACGTTGTTGCCGGTGATGTCTGGTGAGGACCTGCCTTACAACAGGCCTACAAGCCCTCAGTCCAGCCTCTCTCAGCCTGAGCACTGATGGAGTTCCTGGTGTAACTCGGGCAGATGTTGTTTCCATCCTGTACCTGTCCCGCAGGTGTGATGTTCGGATGTACCGATCCTGTGCAGGTGTTGTTACATGTGGTCTGCCACTGCGAGGACGATCAGCTGTCCGCCCGCTGGGGAGGCGCACCGGGGTCCATCATGTACACTGCGGCATCTATGGGCTTCAGGCAGAAGTCTTCACGCTTTTTGATGTATTTCAGAACTGCAGTTTCCTCTGCTTGGAACAACCGTGAAGTGGGCAGGGCAGTACGGATTTCTTCTCTTACATCTGCAAGCAGAGTCTGAACATCAGACAGGATATAGTTATTTTTTTCACCTTTATTTAACCAGTTGAGAACAAGTTCTGTTTTACAACTGCGACCTGGCCAAGATAAAGCAAAGCAGTGCGACACAAACAACAACACAGAGTTACACATGGGATAAACAAACGTACAGTCAATAACACAATAGAAAAATCTATATATACAGTGTGTGCAAATGTAGTAAGATTAGGGAGGTAAGGCAATAAATAGGTCATAGTGGCGAAATAATTACAATTTAGCAATTAAACACTGGCATGATAGATGTGCAGAAGATGAATGTGCAAGTAGAGATACTGGGGTGCAAAGGAGCAAACAATAAACAACAATATGGGGATGAGGTAGTTGGGTGGGCTATTTACAGATGGGGTGTGTACAGCTGCAATGATCTGTAAGCTGCTCTGACAGCCGATGCTTAAAGTTAGTGAGGGAGATATAAGACTCCAGCTTTTCGTTCCAGTCATTGGCAGCAGAGAACTGGAAGGAAAGACGGCCAAAGAGGAGTTGGCTTTGGGGATGACCAGTGAAATATACCTGCTGGAGCGCGTGCTACGAATGGGTGCTGCTATGGTGACCAATGAGCTGAGATAAGACGGGGCTTTATTTAGCAAAGACATATAGATGACCTGGAGCCAGTGGGTTTGGCGACAAATTTGAAGCGTAGGCCAGCCAACGAGAGCATACAGGTCGCAGTGGTGGGTAGTATATGGGGCTTTGGTGACAAAACGGATGGCACTGTGATAGACTACATCCAATTTGCTGAGTAGTGTTGGAGGCTATTTTGTAAACGACATCGCCGAAGTCAAGGATCAATAGGATGGTCAGTTTTACGAGGGTATGTTTGGCATTGGATGGCATTGTCTCCATCAATCGGTGCAATGGCTACTGCTATAGGTTTCAGGAGTTTCAGGCTGCTTACCACTCTCTCCCAAAACACATAATCCTGGAGGATCCTCTTGATGGGTCTCTCCATATCGGCAGACTGTGATATGGCCATTTCTTGGAGAGACTCCTTCCCGTCCAGGAGACTGTCAAAAATGATGACAACACCACCACAATGGGTGTTGCTGGGCAGCTTCAATTTGGTTCTCTTATTCTTCTCACTTTGCTTGGTGAGGTAGATTGCTGCTATAACTTGATGACCCTTTACATACCTAACCATTTCCTTGGCTCTCTTGTAGAGTGTATCCATTGTTTTCAGTGCCATGATGTAGATAAGGCATGTCTGGTTGGAGGGGTGTATGCTGGGCGAAGAACATTCAGAAATCTCTTCCAATACACATTGCCTGTGAGCATCAGAGGTGAACCAATTGCATACACAGCTCGAGCAAGACATTCATCAGCATTTCTCTGGCTACATTCCCCATTGAGTCAAAAAAACTTCTGATTCCAGGAGGACCATGAGCTGTTGCTATCGATAAGGTGTCTGATTAATCATTTTCACCTCGAATAGAAGTAGAGGGACTTTTGTCAGAGGTTGCTTGTTGTGAGCGCTGAGGGAACTTTATGCACTTGATGATGATTCTGAGATGCTCAATAGCATCTCATTAGTGTGCAAGATCTTGAGAATCAGCTGTACATGTGATGGAAGAATGCACTGCACATGTGATGGAAGAATGTACTGTGCATGCAGAGGGTTGCAATTCCATTGAATTGGGGACAGTTTAACCAACATATGCCACAAGACCTAGAATTGCCTTAAATTGTATCCCACAAAAAAAAGGTTCACTGTTATAAGCTAACTTTTTTGATGAATTTAAGCAAAATTCCCCAGATTCCCCGGGCTTAACTTCCCATGGAACATTTTTGGGAAAATTCACCGGAAAGTTTCCGACCCTTTGCAACCCTAGGAACCACCAAGACTCTTCCTAGAGCTGGCCGCCCAGCCAATCTGAGCAATCAGGTGACCAAGAACCTGATGGTCACTCTCACAGAGCTCCCGGAGTTCCTCTGTGGAGATGGGAGAACCTTCCAGAAGGACAACCATCTCTGCAGCACTCCACCAATCTGGTCTTTATGGTAGAGTGGCCAGACGGAAGCCACTCCTCAGTAAAAGGCACATGACAGATGAACAGAGCAAAGTACAAAGAGATCCTTGATGAAATCCTGCTCTAGAGCACTCAGGACCTCAGATTGGGGCGAATGTTCAGCTTCCAACAGGACAACGACACTAAGCACACAGCCAAGACAAAATAGGTGTGGCTTCGGGACAAGTTTCTGAATGTCCTTGAGTGGTCCAGAACCTGATCGAACATCTCTGGAGAGACCTGAAAATAGCTGTCCATCCAACCTGACAGAGCCTGAGAGGATCTACAGAGAAGAATGGGAGAAACTCCCCAAATAAAGGTGTGTTAAGCTTGTAGCGTCATACCCAAGAAGACTTGAGGCTGTAATCGCTGTCAAAGGTGCTTCAACAAGGTACTTAGTAAAGGGTCTGAATACTTATGTAAATGTGATTTTTCATATTTTCTTTCAATATTAAATCATTTTTTGTCATTATAGGATATTTTGTGTAGATTGAGGAGGGGAAAAAAACAATTGAATACATTTTAGAATAAGGCTGTAACGTAACAAAATGTGTAAACTGAATACTTTCCGATTGCACTGTATACTAAGGCATTTCAGGTCAGCATCCAAACTCTGTGCTTAGGGAGATGTAATATGACAAAAACACAGAGCCACAGTGTGTTTTATACATTTTTATCCTTCTAAGCAATTGGGATACAAAAGCTTCTAGCAAAGAAGTGAAACATTTTGCCGGTCTTCTGCGAAACATCTGTTCACTCAATTCAAAATACTTGCATGTCTATGCATAAAAACAGAGGGTTTTCAGCGTTGTTGGGCCTCAGTAAGGTGGAGGTGGTGAGTCTCCGACCCTGCTGGAGGTCGGGTTCAGGACATGTGTGTCGACAGGCTGAGTCGGTGGTGAACAGCTGGCCGCTGTTGGAATTCTGCACCTTGATGCACCGACCGGCTTCTTTCTGCAGGATTAAAGCTTTGCGACCCATCTGTCTGGCGTCAACTCAAATCTAAGCCTTGCCATATCAAGGGCAGCCAGAGGTGTCCTACCACTTTGCTGAGCATGACAATGACAGAAGGGGTCACCTTTGCCTTCAGATCCTGTCGGAGAAGTGAGGATAGGTGAGGAAATGTGGGACTTATACACCTTTCAAACCAATAAGTTTTGCCGTCAGCTTTAGCATGCCGCCAACTTTTTGCAGACTTTTCTTTGTCTGAAAGGTATTGCCGGCAACAAAGCGTTCACTTTTTTTTCCCCGCTAAGCCGACACGGTCATGCGGTATTATGTTTAAATGTCCTGCCAACCCCTCAGTATAATTGTCCCCTTTCATCTTACTGGCTTTTGTCATACATTAAATCATGAACATTCTATTGTTCTCCGACATAAAACTTGTCTTTGTCATTGTGAAAAAGTATTTAAAAAAACGTCTGTCTGCATGCCGAAGCCTGGTCCAAATAACAACGTTATCTGCTTTATTTTTTGCAAAAAAAAAAACGTCTGTTTAAAAAAACATATGTAGGATATGTAAATCTAGCAAGCCAGGCAATTAAAAGCAACTTTCTTTACAACGTTTTGGTTTAGTGCTAGGCTTGGGCATTATCCAGTGTGGTGGTTATTTTCTTTACTATCAAATTAGGAGAGACAAACTTATCACACAAGTCAGAGTTTTACTTAACTTCTTACGGAGTGGTGGGGCGCTAGCGGTGAAATGCAAGGCGCCAAATTCAAAATACAAAAGTTGAATTATTAAACATGCATCAATATACAAGTGTTTCATAGTCATCAAAAGCTCTGCTTCTTGGCAATATCACAATATCAGATTTCAAAAACGCTTTACGTCGAAAGCACCACATTTGATTGTTTGAGGATAGCACCCCACATATAAAACACATTTCACAGCGAAAACAAATCAATTACCTTTTGAAGAACTTCTGCTGAGGGCTTCCCAAGTGTTCTTTTGTTAGAAAAAGTAATGTATTATATCCATAAATCTCTGTTTGGTTGGCGCATTATAATGAGAAAATAGAGCCTCTAATCGTCCATTGAAACGTGAAGAGAACTCGTTCAACTTATACCTATAAACTTGTCCAAGAACAATCAAACATAATTTTAAATGTATCCTTAAGAACACTTATGTATAAATAGTCTAATATATCAACCGGAATATAAACTGGGCGATAAGAAAGAAAAAAAACAAAAGAACGCGCCAGCCGGGGGAGCGCGCATTTACTTGTATTGACATCGTCTTCTTCTCTGCTCTAAAAGCATCTAAAAAGAATCAGAACACTTTCTCGAGACCATTGACATCCAGAGGAAGCGATAGGTACTGCATTCATATACCCTTATATGGGCATTTTCATAAGGGAGGAGTTCTAAATGAGGCACTCTGTCAAAACCACTTTTTCAGGACAGAAATTCCTCGGATTTTTGCCTGCCATATCCGTTCTGTTATACTCACAGACAAAATGTTAACACTTTTAGAAAATCCAGAATGTTTCCTATCCAATGGTACTTAATATGTGCATATCCTATTTTCTGGGCCTGAGTGGGAGGCATTTTACTTTGGGCACGCCAGACTCTCAAACGGTCACCTCGTGCGCTGCTCCCAAAGAAGTTAAACTAAATCTTTAATCAATTATTAATAAGGGAGATGGTCAATACAACGCACACATATAAAGTGAATCGATTGAGTGCTCTACGATAATGATGGCTGGTCATGGCTGGTCGACAATTCACGCTCAGATGATTCGTTGAGAGCCCAGAGACAAAAGTACAAAGGTCTTTTTTAGCCAAGATACACACCTTTCAACCTACATGACGAACAACAGATATATAGAATGGGTCACAAGGTTAAGATCTGTATGAAAGATACCTATAATACATAGCAGACAGTATCTGCTGTGTCAACAGTTTTCATTGTGTAGAGACCAGTGTCTGGCTCTCCGACTCCAAACTGGAGCCATCTCTCCCTGTTACGGTATAGAACAGAAACATTAACTCATGCTCTGGAATGCTCTTTAGGTTTTATCACCTAAAAGACATTGTAAATCTCCTGTTGGTGTTATCTCCCAGTGGCCCATCCTCAGTAAAACACACACACAATAGTTAAGAATACTCTATTCTGTTGCATAAAACAACCATTTGATGCAGTACAAGTATTATAACATAGTCTTGCAATTTTCCACCATACCAGATAGTCATACGTTAACTTCTTAGGGAGCGGTGAGGCGCTAGCCGGTGAAATGCAAGGCGCCAAATTCAAAATCCAAAAGTTGAATTATTAAACATGCATCAATATACAAGTGTTGCATAGTCATCAAAAGCTCTGCTTCTTGGCAATATCACAGCGTTGTCAGATTTCAAAAAGGCTTTACGGCGAAAGCACCACATTTGATTGTTTGAGGATTGCACCTCACATTTTTTCTATTACCATAAATTCATATGCCAACACATAACACATTTCACAGCGAAAACAAATCAATTACCTTTTGAAGAACTTCTCCTGAGGGCTTCCCAAGTGTCCAACGAAGACAATCCATGGTTCTTTTGTTAGAAAAAATAATGTATTATATCCATTAATCTCTGTTTGGTTGGCGCGTTATGAGAAAATACAGTGTCAACTCGTCCATTGAAAAGTGAAGAGAACTCGTTCAACTTATACCTATAAACTTGTCCAAGAACAATCAAACATAATTGATAATGTATCCTTAGGAAAACTTTTATGTATAAATAGTATAATATTTCAACCGGAATATAAACTGGGCGATAAGAAAGGAAAAAACCACAGAGCGCACCAGCCGGGAACGCGCCTTTTCTTCTATTGACATTCTGTGTGACCACTTCCTAATTCTTCTTCGTCTGCCATATAAAGCATCTAAACAGAATCAAAACACTTTCTCGAGACTGTTGACATCCAGAGGAAGCAATAGGTACTGCATTCATATGCCCTTATATGGGCATTTTCATAAGGGAGGGGTTCCAAATGAGGCAATGTGTCAAAATCACTTTTTTCAGGACAGAAATTCTTTGGATTTTCGCCTGCCATATCCGTTCTGTTATACTCACAGACAAATGGTTAACACTTTTAGAAAATTCAGAGTGTTTCCTATCCAATGGTACTAAATATGTGCATATCCTATTTTCTGGGCCTGAATGGGAGGCCTTGTGCCATACTGGGATATTTGGTAATACTGGCACTGAACACAAGGGGCACTATTTTCTGAGCCTTTGTAACCCAAAGGTTAGCAATGCTAACAAGTACATGTACATGAAAATCCCGTAGAGAATGAGCTAATATTTTATACAGTCTTTGACCTAAACTATTTTCAGGACAGACATCCCAGCTCATGACGTTATACAAGTAACAAAAAAATGCTACTCGGTTTGCTGCATGCACAGAACAAATACTACACAGCAAGGTTATTGATCCAGTAGGGGATTCTCTGCTTTTACCAGCAAGTGAAACTTGATTTTGGAAAAAGCTAAGCTTAGCTAGATAGCTAATTTAGTAGCTAGTTAGCTAACCAAATGCACAACTGCAGAGCATTTAGACCATTAACTTAATAGTGATAAGATATCTAGTTGGCAAACATTTAGTTGTGAATTCCATACTCTAACTAGATCACCTGGCGCGTGCTGCACAACAGTGAGTGACTTACAAGGCTCCATCTCTCATCATCGTGTGCTTGTAAACAAACAATTATGTGACAGGTTTAATAAAGAATGCAATTTTCTTTATCTCTTAACAATATTGCACAAGTTCACTGCAGGTAATTACTTAACATGTGAATATTATTAGCTACTTTTTATCAAAAAACTTTGAAGAAATAGTTTTGACGACGGTATTAAAAAACCATCCCATGGCTATTTCCAAGCCCAGAATACGGTATAACACCCAAGACTATTTAGTACTAGATTGTTAGCTAACTTGGCTATCTAGCTGGCTAGCCATCTCATATAAATTCCCAAAACATATCGGACAATGTTGTGAGCTGAACTGTAGACACATTACAAGGTAATTAAGTATGGTGAACTGCTAACTAACTGGTAGGAATGTGAAGAAATTAAAGCAGTGCATTGCATTCTGTCCTTTCGGAGTAACTTAGAATTTGATCAATGCTGCTTGCTGCAGGTTACCATGACAACGGTCGCAACAACAGGGTCAAAGTTGAATGTCTCTTGCTCAGTTGCCGCCAAATCAATGGCAATATAGAAGGTTATTGCTGACATGAGGTAAAGATGGGTCTGTTTTGAAAAGGGATCATATAAACATTGCCCAATTGTTTTTACAGGAAACGTACTAGGGGTGGTAAATGCCAGGGACCTCACGATACGATATTATCAAGATACTTAAGTGGTGATACAATATGTTGTGCGATTCTCACGATTTGATATGTATTGCGATTCAATACTGAACCTGATTTTCCAAACATATTACTCACCATATGTCTGCTACAGAGGGACATGAGAAAGCCATGAGAACGAGTTTTGATCAGTCATGAAAATACAAAAACAAATTGACTCCCTACTTAATGGAGAACAAGCTATGAAGGAAAAATACTGGAGCTTTGGTGCAGGGTTCAGCCAACTAGCGCAAAATTGTCAAAATGATATGATACAGTGGGGAAAAAAAGTATTTAGTCAGCCACCAATTGTGCAAGTTCTCTCACTTAAAAAGATGAGAGAGGCCTGTAATTTTCATCATAGGTACACTTCAACTATGACAGAAAAAATGAGGAAAAAAAATCCAGAAAATCACATTGTAGGATTTTTAATGAATTTATTTGCAAATTATGGTGGAAAATAAGTATTTGGTCACATACAAACAAGCAAGATTTCTGGCTCTCACAGACCTGTAACTTCTTCTTTAAGAGGCTCCTCTGTCCTCCACTCATTACCTGTATTAATGGCACCTGTTTGAACTTGTTATCAGTATATAAGACACCTGTCCACAACCTCAAACAGTCACACTCCAAACTCCACTATGGCCAAGACCAAAGAGCTGTCAAAGGACACCAGAAACAAAATTGTAGACCTGCACCAGGTTGGGAAGACTGAATCTGCAATAGGTAAGCAGCTTGGTTTGAAGAAATCAAATGTGGGAGCAATTATTAGGAAATGGAATGGGGCTCCACGCAAGATCTCACCCCGTGGGGTCAAAATGATCACAAGAACGGTGAGCAAAAATCCCAGAACCACACAGGGGGACCTAGTGAATGACCTGCAGAGAGCTGGGACCAAAGTAACAAAGCCTACCATCAGTAACACACTACGCTGCCAGGGACTCAAATCCTGCAGTGCCAGACGTGTCCCCCTGCTTAAGCCAGTACATGTTCAGGCCCGTCTAAAGTTTGCTAGAGAGCATTTGGATGATCCAGATGAGGATTGGGAGAATGTCAGATGAAACCAAAATAGAACTTTTTGGTAAAAACTCAACTCGTCGTGTTTGGAGGACAAAGAATGCTGAGTTGCATCCAAAGAACACCATACCTACTGTGAAGCATGGGGGTGGAAACATCATGCTATGGGGCTGTTTTTCTGCAAAGGGACCAGGACGACTGATCCGTGTAAAGGAAAGAATGAATGGGGCCATGTATCTTGAGATTTTGAGTGAAAACCTCCTTCCATCAGCAAGGGCATTGAAGATGAAACGTGGCTGGGTCTTTCAGCATGACAATGATCCCAAACACACCGCCTGGGCAACGAAGGAGTGGCTTCAGTAAGAAGCATTTCAAGGTCCTGGAGGGCCTAGCCAGTCTCCAGATCTCAACCCCATAGAAAATCTTTGAAAGTCCGTGTTGCCCAGCGACAGCCCCAAAACATCACTGCTCTAGAGGAGATCTGCATGGAGGAATGGGCCAAAATACCAGCAACAGTGTGTGAAAACCTTGTGAAGACTTACAGAAAACGTTTGACCTCTGTCATTGCCAACAAAGGGTATATAACAAAGTATTGAGATAAACTTTTGTTATTGACCAAATACTTATTTTCCACCATAATTTGCAAATAAATTCATAAAAATCCTACAATGTGATTTTCTGGATTTTTTTTCCTCATTTTGTCTGTCATAGTTGAAGTGTACCTATGATGAAAATTACAGGCCTCTCTCATCTTTTTAAGTGAGAGAACTTGCACAATTGGTGGCTGACTAAATACTTTTTTTCCCCACTGTAACTGCTTGCTAAGGTTAGGGTTAGGTTTCGAAAAAAATGTTAATTTTAGGGTTAAGGGTTAATGTTAGGGCTAAGGTTAGTAGATAGATAGTTGAAATTGTACTGATAGTCCATCTGTAGATGCGCTACAGACTATCCAAAGGGTGTCAATTTCGGATCCCATTCTACATATTGCAGATGGTTGTAGACTAGCAAAGTCATGAAAATATAATACTAATAAACAGGAGAGGAGTGGAGGGGGGCCCTCAGGATTAGACTGGGAGCTGAGTGAGCAATTTGTCTTGGTGTTGGCTTAGGGCTTTCTTTTAACACTTTGTGGGACAGACACTGTCAGCAGCATCAGAAGGATTTTCCTCAGGCTCACAGGTATTTAACCAGAGTAGTTAAGAGGGATTGGTTTGGCACTGATATAATGTGACAGGTATAATACCTGTTCCAGCTGTAGTTAAACACCCAGCAGCCCCTCTGCTCGTCTTTGTGGATGTGCTGGTTGTAGTGGATCATTTGTACTGTACAATGGTGCTACTGTGATAATAATTGTCCATCTTGTTTTTACACTGTTATCATATATACAGTTGAAGTCAGAAGTTTACATACACCTTAGCCAAATACATTTCAACTCAGTTTTTCAAAATTCCTGACATTTAATCCTAGTAAATCCTACCACTTTATTTTAAGAATGTGAAATGTCAGAATAATAGTAGAGATAATGATTTATTTCAGCTTTTATTTCTTTCATCACATTCCCAGTGGGTCAGAAGTTTACATACACTCAATTAGTATTTGGTAGCATTGCCTTTAAATTGTTTAACTTGGGTCAAACGTTTCTGGTAGCCATCCACAAGCTTCCCACTATACGTTGGATTAATTTTGGCACATTCCTCCTGACAGAGCTGGTGTAATTGAGTCAGGTTTGTAGGCCACTGATGTAACAAATGTATCACTAGCCACTTTAACTACTTAGGGAGTGGTGGGGCTCCCCACTCCCGACACTACCCGGTGAAACGCAAGGCGCCAAATTCAAAATCCAAAAGTTGAATTATTAAACATTCATCAATATACAAGTGTTGCATAGTCATCAAAAGCTCTGCTTCTTGGCAATATCACAGCGTTGTCAGATTTCAAAAAGGCTTTATGGCGAAAGCACTACATTTGATTGTTTGAGGGTAGCACCTCCAATATTTTACCATTAGCATAAATTCATAAACCATCGCGGTTCACACAAAACACATTTCACAGCGAAAACAAATCCCTTACCTTTTGAAGAACTTCTGCTGAGGGCTTCCCATGTGTCCAACGAAGACAATCCATGGTTCTTTTGTTAGAAAAAGTCATTTATTATATCCATAAATCTCCGTTTGGTTGGCGCGTTATGATCATAAAATACAGCGTCCACTCGCCCATTGAAACGTGAAGAGAACGCGTTTAACCTATACCTATACACTTGTCCAAGAACAATCAAACATCATTGATAATGTATCCTTAGGAACACTTTTATGCATATTTAGTATAATATTTCAACTGGATTATAAACTGGGCGATAGGAAAGGAAAAAAACACAGCGCGCACAAGCCTGTGAACGCGCATCCTCTTCTGTTTACATCCGATGACCACTTCCCAATTCTTCTTCTATTACCATCCAGAGCAACTAAACATAATCAAAACACTGTCTAGAGACTGTTGACATCCAGTGGAAGCAATAGGTACTGAAATCTTACTCCCTTATATGGTCATTTTCAATAGGGAGCGGTTCAAAATGAGACAATGTGTCAAATACACTTTTTCCAGGACAGAAATTCCTCAGGTTTTCGCCTGCTATATCCGTTCTGTTATACTCACAGACAATATTTTAACACTCTTAGAAACTTCAGTGTTTCCTATCCAATAGTACTAATTATGTGCATGTCCTATTTTCTGGGCCTGAGTGGGAGGCATTTTACTTTGGGCACGCCAGACTCTCCAAAACCGTCACCTCGGGAGCTGCTCCCTAAGAAGTTAAACAATTTTGTATATAATATTTACATATCCGACATTACTCATATCAAATGTATACACTGTACTCTATACCATCTATTGAATCTTGCTTATGCCGTTAGGCCATCGACTCAAATCTCTAGCCACTTTAATAATTAAAAAGTGGATGTAATAAATGTATCACTAGCCACTTTAAACGATGCCATTTATATAAGGTTTACATATCCTACATTACTCATCTCATATGAATATATGCCGGTCAACCATCGCTCATCCATATATGTATATGTACATACTCGTATTCATTCCTTTACACTTGTGTGTATAAGGTAGTTGTGAAATTGTTAGATTACTTGTTAGATACTACTGCATGGTCGGAACTAGAAGCACAAGCATTTCGCTACACTCGGATTAACATCTGCTAACCATGTGTATGTGACAAATAAAATTTGATTTGATTTGCACGCACACGCTTTTTCAGTTTTGCCCACACATTTTCTATGGGACTGAGGTCAGGGCTTTGTGATGGCCACTACAATACCTTGACTTTGTCCTTAAGCCATTTTGTCTTTGGAAGTATGCTTGGGGTCATTGTCCATTTGGAAGACCCATTTGCGACCAAGCTTTAACTTCCTGACTTCCTGTCTTGAGATGTTGCTTCAATATATCCACATAATATTCCCTTCTCATGATGCCATCTATTTTGTGAAGTGCACTAGTCCCTCCTGCAGCAAAGCACCCCCACAACATGATGCTGCCACCCCGTGCTTCACGGTTGGAATGGTGTTATTCGGCTTGCAATCCTCCCCCTTTTTCCTCCAAACATAATGATGGTCATTATGGCCAAACAGTTATATTTTCGTGTCATCAGACCAGAGGACATATCTCCAAAAAGTACGATCTTTGTCCCCATGTGCAGTTGCAAACTGTAGTCTGGCTTTTTTATGGCTGTTTTGGAGCAGTGGCTTCTTTCTTGCTGAGCGGTTTTCAGGTTTTGCCGATATAAGACTCGTTTTACTGTGGATATAGATAATTTTGTACCTGTTTCCTCCAGCAACTTCACAAGGTCCTTTGCTGTTGTTCTGCGATTGATTTGCACTTTTCGCACCAAAGTACGTTCATCTTTAGGAGACAGAACGCATCTCTTTTCTGAGTGGTTTGATGGCTGTGTGGTCCCATGGTGTTTATACTTGCGTACGATTGTTTGTACATATGAACGTGGTACCTTCAGGCGTTTGGAAATTGCTCCCAAGGATGAACCAGACTTGTCGAGGTCTACAATTTCTTTCTGAGGTCTTGGCTGGTTTCTTTTCATTTTCACATGATGTCAAGCAAAGAGGCACTGAGTTTGAAGGTAGGCCTTGAAATACATCCACAGGTGCACCTCCAATTGACTCAAATGCTGTCATTTAGCCTATCAGATGCTTCTAAAGCCATGACATCATTTTCTGGAATTTTCCAAGCTGTTTAAAGGCACAGTCAACATAGTGTATGTAAACTTCTGACCCACTGGAATTGTGAAACAGTGAATTATAAATTAAATAATCTGTTGAAAAAATTACTTGTGTCATGCACAAAGTAGATGTCCTAACCGACTTGCCAAAACTTTAGTTTGTTAACAAGAAATTTGTGGAGTAGTTGAAAACGAGTTTTAATGACTCCAACCTAAGTGTAAACTTCCGACTTCAACTGTGTATGCATATGTATGTGTGTATATGTGTGTGTGCATATATATGTATATATGTGTATGTATATATGTGTATGTGTATATATATACACACACACACACACACACATATATATACAGTGGGGAAAAAAAGTATTTAGTCAGCCACCAATTGTGCAAGTTCTCCAACTTAAAAAGATGAGAGAGGCCTGTAATTTCGGTCAAACGTTTTCTGTAAGTCTTCACAAGGTTTTCACACACTGTTGCTGGTATTTTGGCCCATTCCTCCATGCAGATCTCCTCTAGAGCAGTGATGTTTTGGGGCTGTCGCTGGGCAACACGGACTTTCAAAGATTTTCCATGGGGTTGAGATCTGGAGACTGGCTAGGCCACTCCAGGACCTTGAAATGCTTCTTACGAAGCCACTCCTTCGTTGCCCGGGCGGTGTGTTTGGGATCATTGTCATGCTGAAAGACCCAGCCACGTTTCATCTTCAATGCCCTTGCTGATGGAAGGAGGTTTTCACTCAAAATCTCACGATACATGGCCCCATTCATTCTTTCCTTTACACGGATCAGTCGTCCTGGTCCCTTTGCAGAAAAACAGCCCCAAAGCATGATGTTTCCACCCCCATGCTTCACAGTAGGTATGGTGTTCTTTGGATGCAACTCAGCATTCTTTGTCTTCCAAACACAAGTTGAGTTTTTACCAAAAAGTTCTATTTTGGTTTCATCTGACATTCTCCCAATCCTCATCTGGATCATCCAAATGCTCTCTAGCAAACTTTAGACGGGCCTGAACATGTACTGGCTTAAGCAGGGGGACACGTCTGGCATTGCAGGATTTGAGTCCCTGGCGGCGTAGTGTGTTACTGATGGTAGGCTTTGTTACTTTGGTCCCAGCTCTCTGCAGGTCATTCACTAGGTCCCCCCGTGTGGTTCTGGGATTTTTGCTCACCGTTCTTGTGATCATTTTGACCCCACGGGGTGAGATGCAATGCCATGCAATGCAATGCCATACTTGCCAACATACTGACTTAAATCTCTAGCCACTTTATACATAGGAATTGGATGTAACAAATGTATCACTAGCCACTTTAAACAATTTTGTATATAATGTTTACGTATCCGACATACTCATATCAAATGTATACACTGTACTCTAAACCATCTACTGTATCTTGCCTATGCCGTTCGGTCATCGACCCAAATCTCTAGCCACTTTAATAATTATAATTGGATGAAATAATGTATCACTAGCCACTTTAAACAATGCCATTTATATAATGTTTACATATCCTACATTACTCATCTCATATATATGTGTATATACTGTACTCCATACCATCTACTGCATCTTGCCTATGCCGGTCAGCCATCGCTCATCCATATATTTATATGTACATACTCGTATTCATTCCTTTACTCTTGTGTGTATAAGGTAGTTGTTGTGAATTTGTTAGATTACTTGTTAGATACTACTGCATGGTCGGAACTAGAAGCACAAGCATTTCGCTACACTCGCATTAACATCTGCTAACCATGTGTATGTGACAAATAAAATTTGATTTGATTTGATTTGAGATCTTGCGTGGAGCCCCAGATCGAGGAAGATTATCAGTGGTCTTGTATGTCTTCCATTTCCTAATAATTGCTCCCACAGTTGATTTCTTCAAACCAAACCTATTGCAGATTCAGTCTTCCCAACCTGGTGCAGGTCTACAATTTTGTTTCTGGTGTCCTTTGACAGCTCTTTGGTCTTGGCCATAGTGGAGCTTGGAGTGTGACTGTTTGAGGTTGTGGACAGGTGTCTTTTATACTGATAACAAGTTCAAACAGGTGCCATTAATACAGGTAATGAGTGGAGGACAGAGGAGCCTCTTAAAGAAGAAGTTACAGGTCTGTGAGAGCCAGAAATCTTGCTTGTTTGTATGTGACCAAATACTTATTTTCCACCATAATTTGCAAATAAATTCATTAAAAATCCTACAATGTGATTTTCTGGATTTTTTTTCCTCATTTTGTCTGTCATAGTTGGAGTGTACCTATGATGAAAAGTACAGGCCTCTCTCATCTTTTTAAGTGAGAGAACTTGCACAATTGGTGGCTGACTAAATACTTTTTTTCCCCACTGTATACAGGTATATATATATATATATATATATATATATATATATATATATATATATATATATATATATATATATATATTATCTATATCTATATACATACACACACATATATATATATATATACACACATATATATATATATATATATATATATATATACATGTGTGTGTGTGTGTGTGTATATACATATATATGTATGTATGTATGTGTATACATATATATATATTACCACACTGTCTTCAAATATGAGCGTTTCTGTGTATTTTTCTGATTGTTCTTAGAATCATCAGGCAGAGAATTCTTTGGGTCAATTTGTAGATGGTAAATCCCCAGAAATGATAACATTTAATGAGAACCTTTATTTTCTGGTAGCTTTTACATTATATTGACATAATTTCAGGCTAGGGTCAATAAAGGTGAATAAGTCCTGTTATTTTATGGTATGTACATTTATTGTTTACCTGTGATATGTCTGTTTGACAGCACAGCATCATTAGTATTTTGTTAGCTCATGCCAATAATGTATTGTGATCATAATTATGAAGCTGCCAATCACCCATTCCTGGGGTTTTGGAATAAGAATCTGAGTCCTCTATAATTATCTTGCAAACAGGGAATATAATCACGACAAATGACACTTCTCTAGAACGTGTTATTTGCACATAGCATGAGCCACACCCTCTGTGCATGATCTCATGCAGCATTTCCACAGCTCTCCAGTTTGCTGTCACTGACACGTTCATCTAGCCATTCATTGATATTATCATTATTGGTCTTGGTCCAATAAGGTCTCTTCTCACTACTGCTGAAATTAATGTATTTCTTCAATGGCGAGTTGATTGGAGTGAGGAATTGCATTCTGATTGCTATGCCTGCAAGGACAGATAACACAGGATTGTTAACAAAATGGAGCCATAAATGTTTAAACATGGCTAGCATTTCATATAGCCATGTCTCTGCATCTTTCCCTTTGTCTGTCTGCTTATATACTTGCAATGTCCTTATTCAAAAGAGTTTTGAAAAAGATGTGAGACTGCTTTCATTTAATTTGAACAAAATTAAAATAGGGAATGTTTTTTGCTGCATAGATACAATGGAGCTTTTTGTCTGTTTCATATGAGCCTCGGAAAATCAGGTGCTAGAATGAAATAATCAGACTGGTATTATTTCATCGGGATTTTGACCCCAGTTTTGCATTGAAGGACTGCCTGTACTCATTACCATCCTAATACCCTACTGTGGTCCTAGACTCCGAATGTTGCAGCCATGTAGCTTTAACAGCAAGGGATTACAGTTGAGCGCTTCCTTGATTAGGTTTTGGTGTCAATGATGAAGGAGTGGGACATAATAGCATCTCTGAGAGCGATATCCAATGTGTAATAGGCACACACAGCAAAGGCAAAAAGGTGGAGCGGAAAATTAAGGATTGGCAGCTGCACTTCCTCTCCCCTGTCAGGTGTTCCACCAGCTGCTTAAGCCTCCTGTACATCCATCCTGTATTGCTCCCTCATCAGACAGCTTTAACTTGGATCAATTTAGGTTAAAGCTGCAATATATATATTTCTGGGCGACCTGACCAAATTTACATAGAAATGTGAGATATAGACATGTCATTCTCATTGAAAGCAAGTATAAGAAGTGGTAGACATTTTCTATGCGCGTTATATCTACAGTTGAAGTCGGAAGTTTACATACACCTTAGCCAAATACATTTAAACTCAGTTTTTCACAATTCCTGACATTTAATCCTAGTAAAAATTCCCTGTCTTAGTTAGGATCACCACTTTATTTTAATCATGTAAAATGTCAGAATAATAGTAGAGAGAATGATTTATTTAAGCTTTTATTTCTTTCATCACATTCCCAGTGGGTCATAAGTTTACATACACTCAATTAGTATTTGGTAGCATTGCCTTTATATTGTTTAACTTGAGTCAAACATTTCGGGTAGCCTTCCACAAGATTTCCACAATAAGTTGGGTGAATTTTAGCCCATTCCTTCTGACAGAGCTGGTGTAACGGAGTCAGGATTGTAGGCCTCCTTGCTTGCACGTGCTTTTTCAGTTCTGCCCACAAATCTTCTATAGGATTGAGGTCAGGGCTTTGTGATGGCCACTGCAATACCTTGACTTTGTTGTCATTAAGCCATTTTGCCACAACTTTGGAAGTATGCTTGGGGTCAATGTCCATTTGGAAGACCCATTTGCGACCAAGCTTTAACTTCCTGACTGATGTCTTGAGATGTTGCTTCAATATATCCATCTAATTTTCCTTCCCCATGATGCCATCTATTTTTTGAAGTGCACCAGTCCTTCCTCCAGCAAAGCACCGCCACAACATGATGCTGCCACCCCCGTGCTTTACGGTTGGGATGGTGTTCTTCGGCTTGCAAGCTTACCCCTTTTTCCTCCAAACATAACGATGGTCATTATGGCCAAACAGTTCTATTTTTGTGTCATCAGACTAGAGGACATTTCTCCAAAAAGTACAATCTTTTTCCCCCATGTGCAGTTGCAAACCGTAGTTTGGCTTTTTTATGGCTGTTTTGGAGTAGTGGCTTCTTCCTTGCTGAGCGGCCTTTCAGGTTATGTCGATATAGGACTCGTTTTACTGTGGATATAGATACTTTTGTACATGTTTCCTCCAGCATCTTCACAAGGTACTTTGCTGTTGTTCTGGGATTGATTTGCACTTTTCGCACCAAAGTACGTTCATCTCTAGGAGACAGAACGCGTCTCCTTCCTGAGCGGTATGACGGCTGCGTGGTCCCATGGTGTTTATACTTGCATACTATTGTTTGTACAAATGCGTTTGTAAATTGCTCCCAAGGCTGAACCAGACTTGTGGAGGTCTACAATTTTGTTTCTGAGGTCTTGGCTGATTTCTTTTGATTTTCCCATGAAGTCAAACAAAGAGGCACTGAGTTTGAAGGTAGTCCTTGAAATACATCTGCAGGTACACCTCCAATTGACTCAAATGATGTAAATTAGCCTATCAGAAGCTTCTAAAGCCATGATATCATTTTCTGGAATTTTCCAAGCTGTTTGAAGGCACAGTCAACTTATTGTATGTAAACTTCTGACCCACTGGAATTGTGATACAGTAAATTATAAGTGAAATAATCTGTCTGTAAACAATTGTTGGAAAAATGACTTGTGTCATGCACAAAGTAGATGTCCTAACCGACTTGCCAAAACTATAGTTTGTTAACAATAAATTTGTGAAGTTTTACTGACTCCAACCTAAGTGTATGTAAACTTCCGACATCAACTGTATGCTTCCTGTTAAGTTTCAGTTTTGAGTCTTCTACTTTGTTTTGTACACCATCTTCAAACAGATGAAAATCCCATATTTTTGGTTATGGAAAACATATATTACAACGGTTTAGATGGTACAATGATTCTCTATACTATACTTGCTTGTTTTGTTACAAACTGAAATTAGGCAAACAATTAGAATTTTAGCAACCAGGAAATGTCGGTGCGATTAGTGCACCTTTTAATTAATACAAACAGGAGAATGATGCAGTTACGTCGGAGACCGTAATATCAGCTCTGGGACATATGGGCAGTTCTTCAACTCAGACTTGTTCACACCAATTCGCTAACCCGCAGAGATGGTCCCTATAAACTTTTTCTTTAAGCCATTTCTCATTGGTTTGAGATGGTATTTCACTTGATTACATATGCAATCGACATGCGGGGCGGCCGTAACCGATCGAATCCCTGAGCTGACGAGGTAAAAATCTGTTGTTTTGCCCCTGAACAAGGCAGTTATCCCACTGTTCCTAGGCCGTCATTGTAAATAAGAATTTGTTCTTAACTGACTTGTCTAGTTAAATAAAAGTTCAAATAAAAACAATTCTCCGTCTGACCCTTGACCCTCGAGAAGAATCAAATTAAATTGAGAGTGAGGAAAAATTTGACTTTTAATTTATAGGACTCATAAAATACAATAAATATAGTACCTAACATCCAAATTGGACCAACCATTTTTCTAACAATGACTTAGACATGAGGAATGTTTGGTCATCAGTGTTCATGCAAGTTTGATGTATGTGCCACCCAGAACCAATTATAAGGTTAACTGATAGTTGCTAATGGCTGCTATAAAGACACAAAACACAGAGAATGGAGGTGAATGTCCATTTTTAGGGTCTTAATTAGTGACATTGTATTTAAAATAGATTTGTGTGTATTGCTTGCCTTGTGTGCAAGGCCAGATGACAAGATTTTTAAGGATTTTTGAGGGTTCTGCTCCACATCCTGAAAAAGAGGGTGTACAAACCCAACAATTCGCCACCTATGAAATTGTGTTACAGGTCTCTGCATACTTACAAATGAAAAATATTTGTTATACAGAATTAAACTGTATATTGCTAAGCTACAAGGCTGAAACGTAAGGTTTTGGGAAGAATTTCTGAGAATATATCATGAATTATGTCCCCTTTTGTTTAAAGATCTAAAGCAGCCATTTGTATCTATATCAAATCATTTCTGGGTAACAGTTAAGTACCTTACTGTGATTGTTTTCAATTAAAATGGTCAGATTCTTACCAAAGAACAATTTCTCAAGCAAGCATTTGGTCTGAGAGTGGTCTAAGTTGGGAGGGAGAAACTGAAAACTAGCTATTATTGGCAGATAGGTTTAGAACTCTCTTTCTTGAAGGTCTAATAACTAATGTACCGTCTGGTGACGTCACCAGGCAGGCAAAAACTCCATCTCACCAAAACAGGTAAACATTTCAGGCAGCCTTTTCAAACAGCTCTTACACTAAAAGGGCATTATTGTCATTTTCACAATTTCACAGTATTAATCCAACCTCATAGTGTGGAAATATATACAAAACACAGAAAAATCACATTTTCTGACTGCACTGGGCCTTTAATCCAACTTTTTCAATAAATACGCAATTGCTATGCCACTATGGCTCTTTGCATAAAAATTTAAAATATAATTAAATACATTGTTAGTAATAAAAATACATGGGACTTATATAGCGCTTTTCAAGGACCCAAAGTCGCTTTACAATTGTAGAAATGAAACAAAAATAAATAAAAATAATCACACTAAACAAAACCATGAATAAAGAGAGGGGGGCTCAAAGAAGGGAAAGGGGCGGGATTGGGGTTAGTGGAGGGGGAAAATCGTTTTTACGATTTTAAGACCAGTATCTATCTTTCTGAATCTACCGCCCTGGCTCTGCATGGTCTATATTGTATTGTAAAAGATTGCTCCAGCTGAATGCTAGCCATAGCGCATCATTTGTCTTTGATTGCTACCTGCTACTGCTGACCCACTCCCCACTCTGTTTTAACTCACACAGCACATTCACGCTGGAAATACATGGTGAAGAAGAAAAAATATATATTTTATGCTAACGGTACACTCTAAAGATGTGCTCAGCATACGTGTCTCTGCGTGAATTGGATTACCTTCTCAAAATTGGTTAATTCAAGCTGCACCTGGCCCCTTTTGAAATGCCATAACTTAATATTAGGAAGCTCGCAACGACGGATTGATCTTGAGCAAGGTGTTATGCATGCATGCAAGCCACACACACCAACATCGACACACACACACACACACACACAGTGGTGTAAAGGTGCCTGAAGAATTCCCCCCCAAAAAAAATCCAAAGCCCCGCCCGACAAAGGAAAGATGCCCTGTGTGAAAAATAATATGAGAAACAGTCACATACACTCTGAAGGACTTAAAATTATAAATCCCGTATTGATCTTTCACAGTCAGACTAAGCCAAGCTGTACTGTGCAAGTAGGCTAATAGTAGGTCTACCATTGAAACAGATAAATGTACAAAATTCACAGGTTTCAAATTCACTCTCAAAGTCATACAGAAAAACAACAATTGTTTTGAGGTCTGGGACATTTTTGTGTGTGTAGTTACCCTTTAATTCAAGTGTGCAGGCACCTAGCACTGTTTGGTTAGCAGTGTTTCTGTAGCACATAAGTTGGATTTTGTAAAGGAAATGGCTACTGGATTGATGCAAATAATCATGATATCATGATTCCTTAATTGGGGCGGCAGGGGGCAGCAAATAGCCTAGTGGTTTAGGCCAGTAACCGAAAGGTTGCTAAATCGAATCCTGACAAGGTAAAAATCTGTCGTTCTGCCCTTGAACAAGGCAGTTAACCCACTGTTCCTAGGCTGTCATTGTAGATGGGAATTTGTTCTTAACTGACTTGCCTTGTTAAATAAAGGTTCAAATAATCATTGTTTGAAACTAGGACATTTTACTTCATATTATGAGGCATGTCTCACCTTACTTGAAAGTAGCCTATAGCCAAAATCGCACCACAGATATGTGAAGGCAATTATTTTTTATGAAGACTTACTCATATGCTTTATCCTGTTCTATTGATTTTTTTTTTAACTTTATTTCATTGTCTATTAGGCAAAGGCATTATCTTAGTCATATTAGCAACCCATGATAATTGTTGCATATTTAACTCCCCTTTCTACATTTCCAATGGATATTTCCATCTCTGTCCATGAAACCGCTCGCACATTTTAGAACGCCGTTTTCCTGCAAATTGCATTTTAGAACATTCACACGAAGGTACATTGCCCCACCTAAAATGTGAAGAATTAATAGTTTATCAACATTTTAAACTAAACATTCTGATCTGTTCCATCTGCCTTTTTAATTGAAACGGCAGTGGAGATTTAAGAAGTGAGTATACGCAATGCCCACTGAAAAATAAGTGGGTATATGGCGCACACACTGCACGCGCATACACGATACATAACCATGCAGCATGACACCAGGAATGCCAGGAATTGATTCAAATTCTTTGTGATACATCTACTGTCTGTCCGAGCTCAACATTTCCTTTTCTGGATCATAAATGAGTCTAATATGGTGCTGATGTAACCATTGCATGCAAATCCTTCAGCGAACACTGTTCCATCAGTTCACAGGAGCCTCCTGGATCTGAAATTCATTTGAAGCTCTGTGTAGAGTAGTGAGCATTGCAGAATAAAAATATGTCAGTTTTCTCCATTATGCAAATACGTACCTTATTCCTAGTAACCCCCCACCCCATTCCTGTTTCCTTTGTGCCATTAATGTTGCAGCAAATCTTTTACACTCAATTTCAAATTGTGTCACGAGGATGGCATCGCTTTACATTTTATTGCTTTTCATTGTTGGCGTCAAAATGCCTGGCAGAGAATAGTAGTCACTATTTTTCAAAAGAAAACAAACAGTGTAATATGTTTTCATAGGACACTCCTTTACCCACACTTCAAAGCATTTTATATGCAGCAATACTGCAGAATGTCGCTTCAAAATACAATACAAAAGTGATCTCACTTTTCACCAATTTGAATGATAAGGAAATAGCCCAGTGTTATTTAGAGTATCTAATCAGTGATTGTTTTTCTGACATGTCCTTTCTCTGTCTCTCTTGTCTCCATAGGTAACCGATAGGATGGGGGCCAGGGAAGCAAGTGGGCACAGCTACCTGGTGGCTTGCTGGCAGCCCATTCTGATTCTGATGCTGGGCACCGTACTGTCCGGTTCCACCACAGGCTGCCCGTCCCGCTGCGAGTGCAATGCCCAGGAGCGCTCGGTCATATGCCACCGCAAGAAGCTTATGTCCGTCCCTGAGGGCATCCCCACAGAAACGCGGCTGCTGGACCTTGGCAAGAACCGCATCAAGACCATCAACATGGACGAGTTCGCAGCCTACCCCAACCTGGAGGAGCTGGAGCTCAACGAAAACACCATCTCGGCCATCGAGCCCGGCGCCTTCAACAACCTGTACGGCCTCCGGACATTGGGTCTGCGCAGCAACAAGCTCAAACTCATCCAGCTGGGTGTGTTCACAGGCCTCAGCAACCTCACCCAGCTGGACATCAGTGAGAACAAGATAGTCATCCTGCTGGACTATATGTTCCAAGACCTGTACAACCTGCGCTCCATGGAGGTGGGCGACAATGACTTGGTGTTCATCTCCCACCGGGCCTTCCATGGTCTCAGCAGCCTGGAGCAGCTGACTTTGGAGAAGTGCAACCTGACCTCGGTCCCCACCGAGGCCTTCACCCACCTCCACAGTTTGGTCTTTCTCAGGCTGCGCCACCTCAACATCTACGTTATTAAGGATTACTCTTTCAAAAGGCTCTACCGGCTGAAAGTTCTGGAGATCGCCAACTGGCCCTACCTGGACACCATGACCTCCAATTGCCTCTATGGACTGAACCTCACCTCGCTGACCATCACCAATGGCAACCTGACCTCGATCCCATACGTGGCTCTCCGGCACTTGGTCTACCTACGGTTTCTGAATCTATCCTATAACCCCATCCATACCATTGAGGGGAATAAGCTCCATGACCTTCTGAGGCTCCAGGAGTTTCACCTGGTTGGGGGCAGGCTGGCTATGATCGAGCCCTACTCGTTCCGAGGCCTAAACTATCTGAAGATCTTCAATGTGTCTGGCAATGCCTTGAGCACCTTGGAGGAGTCTGCGTTCCACTCGGTAGGCAACCTGGAGACTCTGGCGCTTTACGATAACCCCTTGGCATGTGACTGCCGGCTGCTGTGGGTGTTCCGGAGACGCTGGAGGCTCAACTTCAACCGGCAGCAACCCACCTGCGCTTCACCTGAATTCGTACAAGGAAAAGAGTTTAAAGATTTCCCGGACGTCCTGCAGCCCAACTACTTCACGTGTCGCAAGTCCAGGATCCGGGACCGCAAGGCGCAGCAGAAATTTGTGGACGAGGGAACTACTGTTCATTTTGTATGCCAGGCGGACGGTGATCCAGCCCCAGTCATCATGTGGCTCTCACCACAGAAGCAGTTCATCACGACCAAAACCATTGGGCGGCTCACAGTATTCCCCCGATGGCACCCTTGAGGTGCGCTACGCGCAGATTCAGGATAATGGCATATGTGTGTATAGCCAGCAATGCTGGTGGCAACGACACATCTCTCGCCCACCTGCATGTCCATAGCTACTCTCCAGACTGGCCTCACCAACCCAACAAGACCTTTGCCTTCATCTCCAACCAGCCCAATGAGAATGGTGCCAATGGGACGCGAACCAACGTCCCTTTCCCCTTCGACATAAAAACCTTAATCATCGCCACCACCATGGGTTTCATATCTTTCCTTGGTGTCGTCCTGTTTTGTCTTGTCCTACTCTTTCTGTGGAGTAGAGGTAAAGGGGCCACAAAGCACAACATAGAGATTGAGTATGTGCCACGCAAGTCAGACGCTGGGATGAGCAGCAGCAATGCAGACGCCCCTCCCTCGCAAGTTTAACATGAAAATGATTTAACGGGACCCAGGGAGCAAACAGACTCTTAACTTGAAATTGTATAAAAAAGAAAAAACGTCAAATCCTCCCTTACAAATCTGTGGATCCTGGGATGTATCATAAAGTAATCTGTTTTCCCTGACTTAACTGTTGGAGATGGAGAGAGAAGTTCCTTGCTTTCGTATTATGTTGAGTATATGAGGGGGGATGATAGCACAGCAGACGCTCCACAGCGTAGGCAATTTCTGCAAGGCCTTTAGGTACGTTTGTTCGAAAGCTGATTTTGTTGTGTGCGATTCATATTCTTGTGGATTTATATTGGGAAGAAATTATAGAAAAAAAGAGATGAACCCTTCTCTATGTTCGTAATAACCCGCCTTCACTGTCCTTTTGCCTGTGTTCTTAGTTTATAGATTTTTTACAGAAATTTTAATATTTGTTTACCAAAATGTTAAGAGTAGATTGTATGGGTTGATGAGCACATTTAAACAATCCCTTCTGGTACTTTGTCAGTCAGAATATACAGTACCAGTCAAAAGTTTGGACACACCTACTAATTTAAAGGGTTTTTCTTTATTTTTACTATGTTCTACATTGTAGAATAATAGTGAAGACATCAAAACTATTAAATAACACATATAGAATCATGCAGTAAAAGTGTTAAACAAATCAAAATATGGGAACCACACATGCGGAGACCATCCGTTCACCTACTCTGTGTCTCACAAAGACACGGCGGGTGGAACCAAAAATCTCAAAATTGGATTCATCAGACCAAAGGACAGATTTCCACCGGTCTAATGTCAATTTCTCATGTTTCTTGGCTCAAGCATGTCTCTTCTTATTGGTGTCCTTTAGTAGTGGCTTCTTTGCAGCAATTCGACCATGAAGGCCTGATTCACGCCATCTCCTCTGAACAGTTGATGTTGAGATGTGTCTGTTACTTGAACTCTGTGAAGCATTTATTTGGGCTGCAATTTCTGAGGCTGGTAACTCTAATGAGCTTATCCTCTGCAGCAGAGGTAACCCTGGGTCTTCCTTTCCTGTAGCGGTCCTCATGAGAGCCAAATATTCCGGATTGACTGACCTTCATGTCTTAAAGTAATGATGGACTGTTGTTTCTCTTTGCTTATTTGAGCTGTTCTTATCATAATATGGACTTGGTATTTTACCTAATAGGGCTATCTTCTGTATACCAGATTCTACCTTGTCACAACAGAACTGTTTGGCTCAAACGCATTAAGAAGGAAAGAAATTCCACAAATGTTAATTGAAATGCATTCCAGGTGACTACCTCGAAGCTGGTTGAGAGAATGCCAAGAGTGTGCAAAGCTGTCTTCAAGGCAAAGGGTGGCTACTTTGAAGAATCTCAAATATATTTTGATTTATTTAACACTTTTTTGGTTACTACATGATTCCATATGTGTTACTTCATAGTTTATGTCTTCACTAATATTCTACAATGTAGAAAATAGTAAAATCAAGAAAAACCCTTGAATAAGTAGGTGTCCAAACTTTTGACTGGTGTGTGTGTGTGTGTGTGTGTGTGTGTGTGTGTGTGTGTGTATATATGTGTGTGTTCTGTATCTCATCCATATCATTCACTACACTTTACATTAAGTTGTTTTTATACCTGTGGAGCGCAACGTAATTCCTGTAGTAAACACATTGTTACTCCACTAAAAACAATGTTACATAATTATTCAGTAATTGCATTGTAATGGTATGGTATTTGAGTTACTGTTTCTTAGTCTACTGTTTCATAACAAACAATGCACAATCCCATTACTATGCATTTACAAAGCAAAGACAACATCTTACAATTACTATGTAACATGTTACTGATTTTGTCAGTAGAGTAATTAAAGCATTACTACACATGTAAAATAGCAACTTAATTTAAACTGTTACCAAGGGAGTTTCAAATACGTAATTTTGTTGGCATAGTTTTATTGTAATATAAGGTTAGCTGAGTCATTGCTCAATAGCGGCTTTTGGTTCTAACATGATTCTTCTCAAAACCCCTCTAAATGTATTAATTAATAAAGATTAGATCTCATTATCTCTATTTTCTTGTGCTAGACACTGTGGCATATAATGTTTATTGGCCCTAAACATTGTATTATTTTATCATATTACGTCAAATATAATAATAATATACAGTGCATTCACACCACTTGACTTTTTCCACCTTTTGTTGTGACAGCCTGAGTATAAAATGGTAACTGATCTACACATAATACCACATAATGTCAAATACGAAATATTTTTTACTGAAAAAAGTATTCAACCCCTTTTATGGCAAGCCTAAATAAGTTCAGGAGTAAACATTTGCTTAACAAATCACATAATAAATTGCATGCACTCACTCTGTGTGCAAAAATAGTGGTTAACATGATTTGTTAATAACTATCACATCTCTGTACCCCGCACATACAATTATCTGTAAGGTCCCTTAATCGAGCAGTGATTTTCAAGCACAGATTTAACCACCAAGACCAGGGAAGTTTTCCAATGCCTGACAAAGGAAGGGAACCGATTGGTAAAAATAAAAGCAGACACTGAATATCTGTTTGAGCATGGTGAAGCTGTTAATTAGGCTTTGGATGGTGTATGAATACACCCAGGCACTACAAAGATACAGACTTCCTTCCGAACTGAGTTGCCGGAGAGAAAGAAAACCGCTCAGGGATTTCACCATGAGGCCAATGGTGATTTTAAAACAGTAACAGAGTTTAATGGCTGTGATATGACAAACCTGAGGATGGATCAACAACATTGTAGTTACTTCAAAATACTAACCTAAATGACAGAGTGAAAAGAATGACAGAATAAAATTTATTCTGTACAGAATAAAACAATATTCCAAACATGCATCCTGTTTGCAACAAGGCACTACTGCAAAATGCTGCAAGAAATGTGGCATAGGAATTCAATTTTTGTCCTGAATGCAGTGTTATATTTGGGGAAAATTCAACAACACATCACTGGGTACCATTCTCAATATTTGGTGGTGGCTGCATCATAATATGGGTATGCTTGTCATCAGAAAGGACTGCAAAGTTTTTCCAGGATAAAAAGAAAAGGAATGTAGCTAAGCACAGGCACAATCCTAGAGGAAAACCTGGTTCCGTCTGCTTTCCAACAGACACCTAGAAACTAGTTCACCTGTCAGCAGGACAATAAACCTAAAACACAAGACCAAGTCTGTACGAATTGCTTACCAAGACGACATTGAATGATCCTGAGTGGCCTATAGTTTGGACTTAAATCTGCCTTAAAATGTATGGCAAGACTTGAAAAGTCTGTCTAGCAATGATCAACAACCAACTTGACAGAGCTTGAAGAATTTTCAAATGAATAATGGGCAAATATTCCACAATCCAGGTGTGCAAAGCTCTTAGACATACTAATACTCTTGATTCATCTTGATTAGATAAGTATTGGGGTTTTTAATTTGCGTAGATTGATGGGGGAAAAAATGTAAAAGCCAATTAAATCCATTTTAACTCTGCTTTGTAACAACAAAATGTCAAAAAAAAGTCTAGGGGCGTAAATACTGAAGGCACTGAAGGCACTGTAAGTGTATTATATTACTATTTATTTTTGTTTTTCTCTGGGGAGCTAAAATCAACCTATTCTAAAATGTAGTGTTATATAAACAAAGTCTATACGCAAACAATGAACAATGACACAAATAACAGAAATGAAACATTATACACACACACACACACACTTCTCTCTGTTCAGTAGGTAGTCCAGCTAGAAATGTTTGGATGCCACTGTTGATTACACTCTCTATATGACAACAATTGATGGTATATTCCATTGCATATTATTGCATGAATACCTTGGTATCTGTTTATCTTTTGCCTTTTGAATTATGTTACAGTGCGCTCTAAAGAGTTACATAATGGGCTTATGTTGTGCTTAACGTTTTTATGGAGAATAAAAGTTGGGATGCTCTACTTCGTGACTAATGTGCTCAGCAACCTGTAAAACACTTAATCCCATGTTAGGGAGCTTTGGTTGTCAGAAATATCATTGTTTGAATTTCTCGACCCTCCGCAACCACACCCTCATGCAAAAATTCCCTTGCAGGTTTATTTTGCTATATGATATCCCAAAAATGGGTGTAAAGAAAAAATATATATATAATTTCCTGCTGATCCTCCTGGATATACAATATGTGTAATGAATGCCCTTATCTTTTCAACTACACACTGTGGACAGCTGGGCTTTGCGGATATGTGCAGGATAAAGGCTATGTTATTGATGATGGATGACATTCCAGACAACGACACACAGTAATGGGTTGGAAGTATGGACTGAATATGCAGATGGTGCAGCGACACAGATGGTTTCACCCATGGAGTGGTCTGAAGCAAGCAGCTTTGGAGTAATCCGTTTTGCTGAAAACCATGGTTCCCTCCCTGGCTGATTATGAATGCTCGCTTTGTTCAAAGTGTGGCAACTGTACTTAGCCTTTTGGTCCCGGTCGAGTCAAAGATTCATGGGAACTTATTTTCTTTCTCTTGTTCCTTTTATTTTGACCCAGGACTATGTTGAACATGTAGTCCCAGCCAACTTTTTACGAAAAATATATTTAAAAATCCATGAAAAAAATCCATTAAAATTGTTCTGTGCAATAAAGGTAATATGCAGATTTTTTTTATGTAAGTTTTTTTCTTGATGTTAAATTGTTTAAAATATGGTATGTTGTATTAAACAATCTATGGAGTTTTTTAAACAGAAAATAGTCCTATCTTGATTTAAAACTTAAAGCATGTATTTATTTCTAACTACACACGGCATAATGTTAACTACCACAAAAAATGTAAGAAAAGGACATTCAGATCTGGCGTAGATTACCAAATGGGGTTATCATTGGTTTGCTTTCTACTCCTCATTATAGCCAATTAGCTATACTGTAGCAGGGATATTCAGATGCTTTAAAGATAGCTAATTTCCTGTTTACAGGGAAGCATAATCCTTGCTCTGCTTCCTCCCCCCTTGAATGTTAATCATCCTCCATCACTAATAGATCAAGGACCAAGGAATATTAAGAAAATTTGACATTAAAGCCACAATCCTGCATTTGTTTTACATCCAAATGGCAGCCCTGGACCTTGTTTGCTGTGAGGTCTATGCAGGATAAGGCTGGAGATATTTTTTAAATGAAGAGTTATACTAAGTGCAAGAGGCATATTTTCAGGCTACTGTTCAAGAATCAATGCGTTAATTAAAATTACTATTGAATGGCAGTAAATATTGCAGATTGTACCGTTTAATGTTACAAATGGCTATTTGTATTGTTACCCTTCTACACTTGTGTTTATCAAGTTTTCCTTGATGAAAGCACACAATCCGTATTCCCCTTTTGAACCAAAGGATAACTCTGAAACACAAACTTGTATTTGTGATTTTCCTACAATTGTCTCAATGAACTAGACCAACTACTTATTTACTAATCTGAATATGTTTATAGAAGTGATTTGGCAAAAAATGAACAGATGTTTCTAAAATGGGAGAAAAATGTTGCTTGTTTCAACATACTGCAACATTTTATGACATAGAATCATAGAATTCCAACTCCCGTATTTCATAGTGAAAAAAATTGCAAATTGGCTTACCCTTACCTTGAAGGAGACGTGAAACTCATAAAAGCTGCTCTACTCTGCATTAAGTTCGTATCCCAGTACCACTGTCTTTATTATTTAGAGTAGCTCAGTATGAGTCATAATACCCATAAAACCTAGCGGTCAAACAGGGAAAGGGTTTCAATTGTGTTTTCCATTTTTGCTATAGGGGATTTTAGAAGCACTTCAAATAAGGGCTGTGTTTCGTGAAGGCTTACCCTGGCGTGACGTTTTCATAACTGTGTTGCTCTAGAACAAAGGAAAAATATAATGGTGGAAAAACGATTGGAACCATTTACCTGTTTGACCACTAGGTTTTCGGGGTATTATGACACCTCCACTGTGGGGCTCTATATTGCTGCTTCCTTTGTGAGGACATTGATGGCTTTTCCCTCAAGCAGTGTCAAAGCACACTCATTTATCTTCTCACTTGGAAATAAGACAGGTGAGCAAAGCTATTCTTGAAGCCCCACAGCTCGTCCAGAGTAATGGAGAATCCATTGGTTTCATTCCTATCGCAATGGATTGACACTATCTAGTTCAAGAACAGGCAGCAGGATCCTGACGTGGCGCTCTCCTAAACTGATGATGCACCTTTGGGTCTCACGCATGCAAATTCCTGAAGTCAACAGGAACTGCGGTGATATACAGTAAAAACAGAGCAGAAAATAGGAATTTACTTCTGGTTACAGTATCCCAGAGTAACACAATGTTTAGATAGGTAAAAGCATGTCATCAGATTCATATGTATATGTAGAATATTGAACTCATGGCAGGTTTGCCATGGCTCCACATAGTATTACCATATCAAAACTCCCATGTGGCCATATGTATCTGTGAAGCTTCAATTTCACATGGCTGACATATAAAGCTTTATTTTTCATACTGTCAGGAACAGTGGGTTGTGCCCGACTACAATGAGTAAACATTGTAGTTTCAGATGCTTTTTGCTTTAGCGTCTAGTGTCTCTGCCGTTCTAGTCCACAAGCCATTCAGGCAAGAGGGTGGTTAAAGAGTCCGTAACTCTCCTTTTGAGGATTCTATGGAAGGCACACGAAACACAGTGTAAGCAGGAGGGTAAGCACGCTGTGCCTTCCTAACTGCTGCACTTGAGGTCCAGCCTGCCCTTTTGTGCCAGTCAATTGATTAGGGACTGCCTTGCAGGTGTGCTGATTAGCAATCCTGCACAGGTGTGTTGGGTGAGCAGCGCTGTGGCGCTGTCTTCGGCTAGCCTGGTACTGAAGGTAGCGCAGCCTTCCACAGTGCTGAACTGAGTTCCGCTGTCCATGATGCTGAAATGAGCGCACCTGTCTACTGTGCTGAGGTGGTTGACTCTGTCTGTAGTTCTGCACTGGGAGTCTTTATCCACACCTATGCCCATGCCTCTGACGGTGCCACATACAAATCTGCATATGGAAGCATCCACAGCCATGAAGTTTCTCCATTATAGATCACTCACCTTTGATCCACTTACATGTTACCTCACATTGCTGTCATCATGGCCTCGCTCAAGTTGTTCTCAAGAGCCTTGGGAAGTTTATATTGGTATGAGTGGAGCTCTGATTTCCAGAGGCTGCTGGATGATTGGCTGTTTTTAAAAAACAACCACCCCTTCCATCCATCTTCAGAAGAGCAAATTATTCAGAGTAATCTCATTTACGGTGCTTGCATTTCTAGCATTCTATAGTTTTTAAAATTGATTTCAGAAATTACTTTTATTAAATGTTTTAATCATTTTGTTGTAATGACACTCCCATGTGGGGACCATTGAGAAATATTGGCTTTTGGTTTCAAATTTCTACCTCTATTTGAATGTGCCTTTTCCAATTGTTTGAAAGGGATGACAGCTTGGATACCCTCCACCTTATTTTAGTATTTCTCTGACAAGAACTTCCACAGGCTTTCATACAAAATGTGAGGTAAAAGCATGGTAGAGGCTACTGTTATCATAACATTCTGTAATTTACTGTATGTACAGCCAGTTTTGAAAACAGTGCTTCATAATACTGTTACTTTACATTAAATCGGTTTATTCAACTAAATCTGGTTTATTCAACTAAACTAGCTATTGATCCTACCCATTGAGTCCCATTGTTTTGACCCACATTTTTTTAACAGGTCTCGCGGTGTATAAAAATAACTATCATGTCAAATAGACCGTACTGTAGGACTGTTACATTTACATTACATTTTAGTAATTTAGCAGCTCTTATCCAGAGTGGCTTACAGTTATTGCATTCATCTTAAGATAGCTAGGTGGGTAAACTACATACTGTATCACAGCCATAGTAAGTACATTTTTCCTCAATAAAGTAGCTATTCGATTATTTAAGATACTCTTTGAAGAGGTAGGGTTTAAGATGTTTTTGAAAGATTGGGGTGCCAGGACAGAGAAGAGCTTGGACTGGGCTGAGCAGGGCCAAGAGACCAGAGGTGGCAGAACGGAGTACTTGGGTTGTAGGGTTTGAGAATAGCCTTACGGTTGGGAGGGGCAGTACCTCTTGATCCAAAATGAGTATGGGATACTCCAGCTTGAGATTGCATCGAGTATGTTTACTGTAGATCTGAAATGTTTACTTTAGATCTATATAAATAATCGCCTCCATCTCAAGGACATTATAAGATCTGAGATGCATGTAAGTCATAGTCATTTTTTATGTAATTCTAAGTAATAGTTGCTTTTTAGCATTTCAGTGCCATTTAGCATACCACAATATAATCCATGTTCTACATTATCACTACATATTTACCACAGATTCCAATAGTCAAATATATAATGTGAAAATATGATGAAAATGCTATTGCATCTGAATGCACTGAGATATCACATTCACTACACATGAGCAGCACTCGACAAAATGAGAGCAAGAGGGAATAAGATGATTATAGGAATCTTATGGGCTCAAACAGTTTAGGGTTTGATATCACTTCTTTTAGACTTGTAGCGAATGTAATTGCTT
Organism: Brachymystax lenok tsinlingensis; assembly: GCA_030435695.1. NCBI lineage: Eukaryota > Metazoa > Chordata > Actinopteri > Salmoniformes > Salmonidae > Brachymystax > Brachymystax lenok. The sequence goes on along the minus strand of CM059818.1, from coordinate 7,133,345 downwards.
TTACATTTAAAAACATAGAGCAGAGGACTCCCATTAATCAAATAAACTATGACTAACACAGTGAGTACACATAATAGACCTGAAGTATTTGACTGTTTTAGTAGCTGAAATACATTAATGACAGGATTATGGAAACTGGAAAACTATAGACGATGGTTGTACCCACTGAAATCTATGACCCTTGCTGTGGAGAGGTTAGAGTCGGCTATCTGCCATACAGGCATGGCTGTGTGGTAAGTACCTGTTAAATGTTGCAGGGGCATTGTTTCACTGATATTTAGTGAGCTCCAAAAGTATTTGGAATGGGACACATTTTTTGTTGTTTTGGCTATGTACTCCAGCACTGGATTTGAAATTATACAATGACTATGAAGTTAAAGTGCAGACTGTCAGCTTTACAGCAATTTTTGTACATAGCCCCCATATTATAGGGGACCAAATTCACTTATGTGTATTAAAGTAGTCTATTTAAAGTGGTCCCATATTCATAGATTATTTTGTGCCCAATAGTTTATGATAAATAATGTTTTATGTCATTTTGTAGTCTATTTTATTGTAATTAAAAATAGAATGTATTTCTAAACACTATTACATTAATGTGGATGCTGCCATGATTATGGATAATCCTGAATGAATCGTGAATAATGATGAGTGAGAAAGATACAGAGGCATAAATATCATACCCCCACAAAATGCTAACCTCCGGTGTTATTGTAGTGGTGAGAGGTTCGTATGTCTTTGGGGTATGATATTTGTATGATAAATGTGTCACTGATAAATGTGTCACTGACCCAATACTTGTGGAGCTCAATGTATATACTGGATCCAAATTAACTCCCTGACCTAACCCCAATCCCAGTGTTATGTTCTTTGGACACTTTCCAGATGAAAATTGCTTCCTCTGTTTTTTTTCACCCCCAATTACTATGTGCATGCCAAGAAAAGTCATGTTAAAAATGTAAAGCATTCTCTTTTTTATAGTCTTTACAAAAGTGACCAATATTATTTTGGTTGTTAAAGTATGGATACTATCAGTGGAGAACCACCAATGCCTTTTATCCCTTCATAGAAGGCCCAATGATTTATAAAATAATTGTTGAATTTTAAAAATTATATTTTACCTTTTCAATAATATTTAAATAATATTTTGGATTATATTCTTCTTTTGAATGTCATTCTGATTTAATCTCTTCAGCTTGTGTTGGAAAGTACACCCGTAACAACCTAAACATTATGAATCTTATATTTGATAAAAAATGAACACAAGCAAATAAGCCATTAAATTCATTGTTAACCAAATCCGACACTCTCAAAACTCCTCGCCTGGTGAGCGGAAAAAGACACCCAGTTATCCCTGTCGCTTCGCTTCATCCTCTCTAGTAGAAGGCATCTTCCATTCAACTGTATTAGAACAGAATTTGAGTGACGGTGGAATCAACCAATCACATTTTTACCCAAATTTATGGAAACTTCCACCTTCTCAAAAGCCGACAGGTCAGGTTTTTTATGGCAGCTCGCTTGCTGTTGTTAGCTATCTATAATAAAAAATTATGTGTTATGCATGTGAAACATTGTTGCATTTAATCTTTAGATCACCAGTTATTTTGTGTGCTGAACGTGATAACGATGTTTGCAATGGGCAGCAATAGTTGTACATTTCGATTTGGAAATTTTTAGTCTACACTATTAGAAGGTGCTATCTATTCTGAACAATAATATAAACGCAACATGCAACAGTTAAAAAAATACAATTCATAGAAGTAATTCAGTCAATTGAAGTAAATTCAATAGGCCCTAATCTATGGATTTCACATAACTGGGTGGAGGTGCAGCCATGGGTGGGTGTCGGAGAGCATAGGCCCACCCACTTGGGAGCCAGGCTCACCCACTAGGGAGCCAGATCCAGACAATCAGAATTCGTTTTTCCACACAAAAATGCTTTATCACAGACAGATATACTCCTCAGCACCTGCCTCCCCTCCTCAGACGATCCTGCAGGTGAAGAAGCCAGATGTGGAGGTCCTGGGCTGGCGTGGTTAAACGTGGCCTGCGGTTGTGAGGCCAGTTGGATGTACTGCCAAATTCCCTAAAACGACATTGTAGGCAGCTTATGTTAGAGAAATTAACGTTCAAATCTATGGCAACAGCTCTGTTGGACATCCCCGCATTCTGCATGCAGATTGCACACTCCCACAAAACTTGAGACATCTGTGGCATTGTGTTCTGTGACAAAACTGCACATTTTAGAGTGGCCTGTGGAATGATCATGCTGTTTAATCAGCTTCTTGATATGCCACGCCTGTCAGGTGGATGGATGTTCTTGGCAAAGGAGAAATGCTCACTAACAGGGATGTAAACAAATTTGAGAAAAAAAATATATGGAACATTTCTGGGATATATGGAACATTTCTGGGATCTTTTATTTTAGCTCATGAAACATGGGAAACATTCAGTATGAAACCTAAAAGGGTTCTTCAGCTGTCCCCATAGGAGAACCCTTTTGAAGAACCCTTTTGGGTTCCATGTAGAACCCTTTTGGGTTCCATGTAGAACCCTTTCCACAGAGAGTTATACATGGAACCCTAAAGGGTTCTTTCTACCTGGGACCAAAAAGGGTTCTCTTATGGAACCCTTTTGAAACCCTTTTTTCTAAGACTGTTATGGTTCTGTTTCTGTTTTCTTACGATTGGGAACTACTCGCTTATTATATCTGAGTGAATGGGCTGCTCATTTTTTAACATCATGCTGTATGTGACTGCTGTCTTTCTATCTGCCTATGTATTTTACAAAAAGTGTGCTCTCCTACATGGAGTGCGCAGGTATTAGGGTCCCTTCAGCATCACAAGCCTGTCAAACTCACATCCTTTGATGTGTCACTGTTGTCGCTTTTGGTGATAGTGTGATCTTGATGGCGTTAGGCTACCATAGGTTGTGTAAGCAGTGTGGTTGTTGTTGCTGGTAGCATTAGTGCAGGTGCTGTCTCTATGTTCTTCTTGATTTTTGACGTTTGGTACAACGCTTTGGGAAAATAAAATCACCCAATGAAGGCCTAGGTCCAATAGCCACGGTTTGCCACTGGATACTATAGCATATGCTCAAATTAATTATCAACTTATTTTAATTAAGGCACTGTAAATAGAAAGCTAAACAGACATTTTTCTATTAAGTAAATATGGGTCAATTAGGCTCCCAGAGAGACTCCAAATACCATCATTCCCCTATGCGTTGCCTTTAAATATCCCCTCTCCACATCTAATCATCATGTGATCAGTGGAGGGAGTCACTCCATGGTGGGTGCCCTATTTATATCTACAACTAAATATTCAAATGTTTTTTGAAGCAGTTTAGCAGAGAGGTGAACGTTCGCACTCCGTCTTTCCGAAACCTTTCATCCTTCTGGGTCCAGGGGTTTATGTCTGGTGCAGCTCCCTAGGGAGACTCACACTCCGGCTTTGAAATGACCTTAAGCTCTACATAGTCCATAAACAAAAACCATAAACCCATAACAGAGCATCCCCTCCTCTCGCTTTTCACTTTTGACTGCCTGCTTTTGTCTGCTTTTGTTCTTTCTTTTGGCCGAGTCAAAGATGATCAAGCCTAGCTCTGGGTTTCGGTCCAAAAAGTCTATCTGCCAAGGCCCATTTTGGCTGGGAAATGCCATAGCCTCTGTCTCTCTCTGGGCAATGCAATCTACCCTGTTCATTTATTTAAAACCCCCAATGAAAATAAATGAGCTCCCTATTCAAAAACTATTCATCTGTCTGTCATTAAAACCACTCGCTAAAATGGAGTCCTTGCTCATGGGCGTATTACTAGCCCCTATGTTTGTTTTAACCCGTTACTGTTGTGATTGGGACAGTTATTATCAAGGTAAATACGAGGCTGCCTATTAGGCACATAGAGGCCCACCCCTCCCACCATTCTGTTCTATTTCTCGTTGCTTTATCTAAGGCCTGGATATGTCATGCCAAAATAATTGAGTGCTCAATTGTTTCACCTTGAAGTAGAACCACCCTCACAATTATTTGGCTTCAGTCTACTTGCCTCAAGGACAGCAGGCTGGGGAAATTAGATGGGGCAGCTGAGGCAGAGACGATGGGAGATATATTATGTGATTAGATGAAAACAGCACTGCAAGGCCACTTCATTTGTCAGCATTGTTTCAAGATTTCTTTCTGCATGTGAGTGTGTTTTTCATTTTTCCTTGTTTTGTCCGGCTTCTACCCAATATTTTCTGTTTGCCTGTCTGGGCAACTTTCCAGAGGACTGTCTTTTGTTGGTGAAGTTCAAGGTACCTTATTGTCAGTATGGTTTGATGATGATCAAGATGACAGTGCATAACTAAATACACATTTTATGATTATAACTTACACTCACTATAGTTAAAGGGTGGCTGAACTTCCTGATTTGGCCTCGTTTTTCATATTGCTCATTAAGAAATTCTAGCGGCCATGACTGTAGCCAAACGAGAGTTGTTGCCTGTAATCCATAGTCCCCCGTGCCAAGGTAACCTGCCTAAATGACTATCGCCCCGTAGCACTCAAATCTATAGCCATAAAATGCTTTAAAAAGCTTGTCATGTCTCACATCAACACCATCATCCCAGACACTCTGGACTTACTCCAATTTGCATACCGCCCCAACAGATCCACACATGACGCAATCTCTAATGCACTCCACACTGTCCTCACCCACATGGACAAAAGGAATATCTATGTAAGAATGCAGTGCTTGACTACAGCTCAACATTCAACACCGTAGTCACCTCCAAGCTCATCATCAAAATCAGGACCCTGAACACACCCCTCTACAACTAGATCTTGGACTTCCTGATGGGCCGCCCCCAGGCCGTGAAGGTAGGCAACAACATATACACCACTCTGACCATCAACACGGGGACTCCTCAGCGATATGTCCTTAGTCCCCTCCTGTACTCCCTGTTCAACCACAAAAGCGTGGCCGCGCACGACTCCAACACCATCATCAAGTTTGCTGATGACACAACGTTGGTAGGACTGATCACTGACGACAATGCAGCAGACTATAGAGTGCACTGCGCAAAAAGGGTCCAGATCAGGGGGATATCTTAACATGACACGTTCTTGAAATTCTAGAGAATACAGACCATTTCCAATGCATATATGGAGTTTGTGGATATGCACCCAATCCTGAAAAATTCTGAATCGAGATGTGTCTGTTAGACATACTATATATGATATTGGGGTTGTTCCAATTATCAAGTATGGACATTTTCCTATGGCCGGATATGGATTCTATATCCTGAGAAATGTGATATCCTATTTTCTCTCTTCATGTTGACAAATACTGACTGTATACATATCTGTGTTTTATCAGCACATTCAAGATCTAAAGCTATATTGATTCCAGATATGCTTCTCTTGGCTGAGGTCCATATCTGAATCTTGATATGCTGTAATAAGGACGATTGTCATTTATTTGATTTAAGCGCCACAAATGAGTGTGTAAATGGTGTGTGGTCGAACTGACAACTGGAGAAACAAAGTGAGAAGCTGTTCAGAAAATACCTCAAAGAAGTAAAAGCCAAAGTGAGTAGCTAATTTGAGATGTTTAATTTATCTTAGTAACGTAAACTAACTCACTTTTGTACATTGCGCTGGTCCGTACAATTGACCTTATTTTACCACCCAAAAAACATAATACTTCCAGATCAACTGTAATATCAATACCATTGTAAAGCACAATTTCTCCCCTTTCCAACAAAATCAATGATGAGACCTTCAAAAAAAAGCCAAGGGGTGTGAGTACTTTCTAAAGGCACTGTATGCACATCTTCCTCTGACATGCTACCTCATATTACATGTTAGCTTGATGTATTTAGCTAGCTACAGTATCATTCCTCTTTAATCTATGGTATCATAGCTAGCTTGGCTCGCTAGCAAATGTAAAAAAAAAAATGTATAACCGAAAGTAGCTACTAAATAGTTAACTAGCTAGTACCAGCTATCTACTTAGCTAACGTACTCACCAACACCAGCCACAGAAGTGAACGTGACAGATTCCTGTACATCTGACAATATTGTTGGAAATACTTTTCACTCCCATTTCCCAAGTAAAATGTGCATGCGTTGCACCCTTATGCAGACATGACAACATTGTCGGGCGGCAGGTAGCCTAGTGGTTAGAGTGTTGGACTTGTAACCGGAGGGTCGCAAGTTCGTAATCCCAGAGCTGACAAGGTAAAAATCTGTCGTTCTGCCCCTGAACAAGGCAGTTAACCCACTGTTCCCTGGGCGCTGAAGACGTGGATGTCGGTTAAGGCAGCCCCCCGCACCTCTCTGATTCAGTAGGGGTTGGGTTAAATGTGGAAGACACATTTCAGTTGAAGGCATTTGGTTGTACAACTGACTAATAATGGTGACTTTGACTTTGTCCACATGGTAGCTGGGGGCAGACCACAACGTGTTGTCTCTGGGCAATTGGGTATCATTGGCAAATGTGGGCATGTAAGTAATCCATAATCCAAGCCTCTGACATACCTTTAATTTGTGACATATCCTTTTTCATATCATCTCGCAAATCTCAGTTTTGGACATGGCTTTATGAACAAAATATCTTATTTACACTTTGTATGCAATCTTGGATGCACATAGGCTGTTGTACAAAAGGAGAAGTTGTACAAAACTCTGTGCAGTGTAGCTCACCCCCAGTCCAGGCTTTTTAGAGTTCCTGTAAGCTTTACAAGCCCCGACTAAAACCACGAGGCCAAGAAGCCAACTGCTGAGTGGAGCAGATGAATCACAGTGATATAAATGAATTACCATGCACCCTTAACTGTTATCTCCTCAATGGATGCTACACACAGCCCAGCTACATCAACAGCATGTTTTGTGAATCAGCTTTCTTCACACATTCCTATGAATCAGCAGCATTGAACACATGTTTAGTATATTCCACCATTTCATTTAAAACTTGTTAAATCCTGCTCTCCCAAGCACCTCGGTTAATCTGTATTTGTCCCTTTCGTCGAAGAAGAAAAAGCAATAGATTAAAATATTGAGTTAATTACTAGCTTGCTACCTAATATTTTCATGAACATGTAAGCCACTTATGACCAGACACGCAACAATCATCATGTGTGTTTTCTTAGCTCACCTAAGGAAACATGTAAAAAGGACCAGAAGTTGTCTGTAATTTTCTGAAGAATAAATAATTGCATAGCACTTCTAAAAATCGAATCATGCTTTAAAATGTGGATGATGAAACAGAAGCAGCAAGGCAAGTCTTAACATCGCAAAAGGGACTGTGATCAGAGGCGTTATACTTTGAGCCCAAATCCCTTGCTGTTAAATAGTGTGCAGTGTGCAAATCAAACTAGTTCAATGCCTCTAAGAAGACTCTTTCTGCAAAACCCCAGAAATGAACAATACAATAGTACAACGCCACCCTTATGCAGGTATAACAACTCTAAGCTGTTTTGGCTTTTCCAACAATTGCTCTGTAGGAACTCAGAGCGAAGAATTCCCTCTTATTTAATAGAGCGGAATTGCCCAGCTTTGCAAGGCTTTCAATTATTTAAAAAGGAGTCGAAAAGAGAAACTGGTTTGAGAAAATCCTAGTTCTATTCAAATTTCTATCTGCAGAGAGAAGGCACTTGAGATGCCTCAGTTGTCTCTCACACAGTAATACACAAATAGACCACTGAAATGTGTCTCATGGACTCATTGGCAGTGTGAATGAGTAATGACGATTTTAGATAGAATCATTACCAAGTCACTAGTACAGCATGTCTCCACGCATAGAAATACATTTAATTTCACTTCACAATTACATGGAAAATTTGAAAAGTCTCTTTTCCATTTGTATTATTATTCTTTTCAGGAAACCAGCCAATGAACTCCTACTAGGCGAATAAGCATTCATTTCCGTAACATCCCCCACTGTCATCGCCTGACAATATTATTATTCCCTGTGACAATATTTATTTAATGGAACAAGTAATATGTTTGTATGCTCTTCGCTTATGTATTGCTACTACTGCTGTCATGATTAGGGCTCCCTTGAAAAAGAGATTAAAGGTGCTACACATATAATTTTTGCAATGTTATTTCAGAAAATGTCCATAATATACTGCGGTAATAGAGGAATGATATTGTTTTAGTGTTGTGATTTTCTGTAATATTTGCCTATTGATTTCTCTTGCCAGGCTAGCTTCTTGTCAAAATAGGAAAGCTGTTTTGACTATGTGGCTGTGTTATGTAGTGGATACTGGGGCAAGAGGCCAAAGTAGAAATCTCTCTGTCATTTCCTAGTTGCTAAAATTCTACGCTGTTGCTCAATTTATGTGAGAAAACAAGCACTGAATCGTGTAGGGAATCATCATACCATCTAAATTGCTATGAAATATGTTTTCAATAACAACAAATCTGGTTTTTAAAGCTGTTTCAACCACAACCGAAAGTAAAAGGCTCAAGCGCCAGTCTCCACCATGTCACAGGAAAATGGGATGTGGTGGGATGTGGGGTAGACTTGTTTTGAATGCAGCCTAAAGTTGCAATTCACCTAGCTTCCACAAGGAGGAACAATTCAAAGAAGTTCTATGTATAGCACCTTTAATATCTCAATGGGACTCAGCTTGTTAAATAAAGGATAAATAAATAAAAGAACATTCGCTGCTGATTGTTCTTTGATACAGGATACATGATAAGGAGGGATAACCACTTCAACAAAAATGCGTTTGAATGGTGGTCAGTAATGACTCTACTTCTGACGCATATTACAGTGAGGGAAAAAAGTATTTGATCCCCTGCTGATTTTGTACATTTGCCCACTGCCAAAGAAATGATCAGTCTATAATTTTAATGGTAGGTTTATTTGAACAGTGAGAGACAGAATAACAACAACAAAAATCCAGAAAAACGCATGTGAAAAATGTTATATATTGATTTGCATTTTAATGTGGGAAATAAGTATTTGACCCCCTCTCAATCAGAAAGATTTCTGGCTCCCAGGTGTCTTATATACAGGTAACGAGCTGAGATTAGGAGCACAATCTTAAAGGGAGTGCTCCTAATCTCAGTTTGTTACCTGTATAAAAGACACCTGTCCACAGAAGCAATCAATCAATCAGATTCCAAACTCTCCACCATGGCCAAGACCAAAAAGCTCTCCAAGGATGTCAGGGACAATATTGTAGACCTACAGGCTGGAATGGGCTACAAGACCATCGCCAAGCAGCTTGGTGAGAAGGTGACAACAGTTGTGTTACGAATCCCTTTTACCCCGCGGTCTAGAGGGAATGGAATAGAGACCCGCAACATATCTTGTGCAAATTACTATGGTGAAAAGGGAACAGTGAGAACAAAAACACAGACAACTTAAGTCTACCGTCAAACACAAAAGGTTTATTTTAAACACACGGTAAAGAGGTGTGGGGAAAAGGGGCTGAGCCGGACCCAAGGAAAGAAATAATATATATTCAAAAACCCCTAAGCTAATCTACCTGCGTCACTAACAGCTAGCTAACTAACTAAGTAAATACAATGGGTGGTCCGCCCAGTTCTAACTAATGTATTTAACACAGGGTTTCCCTACGGTAATGTATGCCCAAGGGCGACTTGTCTGGTTATCCCTTTTCCACCAACAAACAGTAATACAACACAACTATACAAACTCACAGTTAATGTGAGATGTTGGCACCTACACAAAAGCGATAGCGCACACAACCAAACCAACATCAACTAGGCTTCACAAATACCAAACAGAGCTAGAGCTCTGTAGCTACAAAATAAGCCAACTACTAAACAACAATAGAGCGCAATGCATACACAAACGTCAGTTACAAAGCAAGAGTGCTACATACCAAAAACAAGCTAGAGAGAGAGATAACTGACTGGGGTTTTAAACCAAGGGAAAGGGGATGTGATTGGGTAAGGGAAAAGGAGCAGGTGTGTCTTCTGATTGGGACTGATTGGGGATTGATGACGGCTGATGAGTGACACCTGTGAGTAGGGCAGAAGGAGAGAAAACAAACACACACACAGGATACCTGTATCCGTAACACTCCCACCCTTAAAAGAGCAAACCTATAAGGATTGCGACCAAAGTATTTACAATGAATACCAGCAAGTTCAACAAGAAAAGATCATTCATTTTTTTTTTTTTTTTTTTTTTTAAATACGTGACAAAGCATCTGCCAATACATTTTCAGAACCCTTTTTGTGGCGGATCTCCAAATTATAATTCTGCACAATAAGTGCCCAACGCATAAGGCGCTGGTTCTGGTTGTACATACGGTGGAGAAACACTAACGGGTTATGATCAGTATACACAATCACTGGTAGGGCACTGGAACCAATATATACCTCAAAGTATTGTAGAGCTAACAACAAAGCTAGAGCTTCTTGTTCAATGGTTGCATAATTAGCCTGACATTTGCTAAACTTTCGAGAAAAATAACAAACAGGATGGTCCACTCCACTCTTGTCCTGCTGCAGTAGAACAGCACCAGCACCTCTGGCACTAGCATCTACCTCAAGTTTAAACGGTCGCTCAAAATCCGGAGCAGCAAGTACAGGGGTAGTACATAAGAGTGCTTTAGCGGTATCAAAAGCTACCTGACAATCAGGAGACCACACAAACGATCTAGCCGGACTGAGCAAATCGGTCAATGGAGCAGCTACCGCAGAGAAATTTTTACAGAAACTACGGTAGTAGCCAACCATCCCTAAAAAGCGGCGTAGCTCTCGCCTGGTGGTAGGTGCGGGAATGCAGTTATAGCCAAGACCTGGGCATCAACAGGGCGCACCTGTCCATGTCCGACCTTTTTGCCAAGATAGGTAACAGTGGCCTTCCCAAACTCGCACTTTGCCAAGTTTAGGGTTAGAGAAGCAGCTGCCAAACGTTCACATACTTCCCTTAGAGTGTTAACATGATCTGACCATTCAGACGAATAAATCACTAGATCATCAAGGTAGGCACTACAATTGGGAACGTCAGCTAACACTGAGTTAACCAGGCGCTGGAAAGTGGCTGGTGCATTCCGCATCCCAAAAGCCATAACTGAGTACTGTAGAAAGTTGTCTGGGGTCACAAATGCAGAAATCTCAGAAGCACGTGAGGTTAACGGAACCTGCCAGTAACCTTTTAAAAGATCTAACTTAGTTACATAAGTACCAACAGTGTCGATACAATCGTCCAGTCTGGGTAACGGAAACGAATCTGGCATTGTGACAGAATTTACCTTACGATAATCCGTACATAACCTGGACGTACCATCAGGTTTAGGAACCAGAATACAAGGAGAACTCCAAGGGCTTGAACTTGGCGTAGCCAGGTCATTCTCCAACAAATATTTCACCTCATCCTTCATTATCTTCCTCTTAGAAGCATTGACACGATATGGGTGTTGCTTGATAGGGGCAGCATTTCCAACATTAATGTCATGTTCCAACACGTTTGTGCGAGTAGGAACGTCATTAAAGAGACATGGAAAACCGTGTAGTAGCCTCACAATATCATCTGCCTGTCCATCCGTTAAATGAACCAGACTTGACTGGAGAGACAGTAGCATTTCTGAGTTGGGCAATCTAACGCACTGTTGCTGAGTATTGCGCAACTCTAATCCATCTCCATCAACATCATTAACAGGACAGCCCACTATCATGGCAGCAGAAACAGATGAGACAGCAGTACCTACCGCTGTGTCTGAACTATCTACCTGGGTGATGGGTCGGGTTTGGTATGCTTTCAACATGTTAATGTGGCACACACGAGATTGGCGTTTCCTATCAGGAGTTCGAAGCACATAATCAGTTTCACTTAATTTCTTTTCAATTAAATAAGGACCTGAGAAACGAGCTGACAGTGAAGATCCTGGAACAGGCAATAACACAAGAACTTGGTCACCTGGCTGTAGTGGACGAGAAACAGCCTGTTTATCATAGTGTCTTTTCATACTCCTCTGTGAGGAAGACAGAGCTTCCTTTGCGAGAGCACATGCTTGGTGTAGGCGCTCACGAAAGCGACTAACGTAGTCCAACACATTCTCATCTCCAGTACACAACTCTTGGGACAAAAACTGTTCTTTAAGGACTTTCATTGGTCCTCTCACTGTGTGACCAAACACTAGTTCAGCCGGGCTGAACCCTAGGGACTCCTGTACAGTTTCACGAGCAGCAAACAAAACGAGAGGAACTCCCTCATCCCAATCTTTCTCAGATTCCAAACAATATTTACGGAGCATAGACTTCAGTGTCTGATGCCAACGTTCCAGAGCACCCTGCGACTCTGGGTGATAGGCGCTTGACACACGGTGCTTAACTGACAAGGATTTTAACACCTGCTTGAAGAGCTTTGATAGAAAATTGGTACCTTGATCAGTTTGTACCACCTTAGGTAACCCAAATGTCGAGAAGAATTTAATTAAGGCTTTACTCACCACCGGAGCAGTAATCCTTCGCAGAGGAATGGCTTCGGGGTATCTCGTTGCCATACACATAATCGTTAATAGAAACTGGTTACCTGATTTTGTCTTAGGTAACGGTCCAACACAATCAACCACCACATGTTCAAATGGTTCACCTATAACAGGTATTGGACAAAGAGGAGCAGGAGGAATAACCTGATTTGGTTTTCCTGTTATCTGACATGTGTGGCATGTTCGACAGAACCGAGCCACATCTTGTTTTAAACCTGGCCAAAAGAAATGTCGAAGGACCCGATCATAAGTCTTGGTAATTCCTAAATGACCGGACCACTGGTGATCATGAGCAAGGGATAGCACATTTTGTCGAAAGGCTGTAGGAACCACTATTTGGTAAACAGCATTCCAATCTCCGTCCGCGTCAACATGGGATGTCCATTTACGCATGAGGAGATTACCATCAATGAAGTAAGCCACGTTCTTCTTCTTTACCTCTTCCAATGAGACAACATTAGAAAAGCATTTAGCAAGCCTCTTGTCAACCTTCTGGTTAGCAATCAGCTGCTCACGAGTGACTGGTAACTGTATTGCCTCAGCAATAAGTTCACTATCCTTCAATTCTTCCCTGGGCTGTTTGTCAGAGGGCAACAGCTTCCCAGAGGTAGCACACAACCCATCCTCTTGATCAAACTCTTTGAACAAAACAGTGTTCGACAAATCTATCACGTCACCCATTTGTTGTGCCTGAGCACGAGTGACAGCACAAGCGGGAACACATGTGGATAATTCTGTGCCAGCTCATTGGAGAGAGAGTGGTCACTTTTATCCATTACTTCCAATACGGTACTACCTTTCCTCCGGCAATATCGTTACCCATTATAAAGGTCACACCTTTTACTGGCAACATAGGACGTACCCCCACTCTGAATATTCCACTGATTAACTCAGAGTGTACTTTCACAAAGTGCAATGGCACTGGGACAAAACCCATTTCAATACCCTGTACTAACACACTGGAACCACAGTATGTATCGTCGGATAAGGGCAACACATCAGACAATATAAACGACTGCGCCCGCACCAGTATCTCTAAGGATTTTAACCGACGCTGAGACGCTCGTCATTCGTTAGGGACACAAACCCCTCGAAAATGAACGGTTCATAACTGCGGTCGTGGACTGGAACTTTCAAATTACATTTACCCTGAGGTACTTGTTTCGTTTCAGACCTCACAACCGCATTTAATTAGCCCAACACCTGTTGGCGGCTTGGCACGAAGAGGCATCCCTTGTTTGCGTTTTAGCAGGAAGCAATCATTAATCATGTGTCCCACCTTATGACAATAGAAACAGGGACGCTCATTTTCTGGCGTGCATGATGTACTGCTTGCCGAGTAGGGCTAAAAGTAGGCAATTCAGTGGCTCTACTCTCAGTATGAGCCGAAAAACACGCTCTTGTGCGTCAACACAAACTCGTCTGCCAACACAGACGCTTCTGACAAAGAGGATACTTTCTGTTCATTTAGGTAAACTACAATGCGTTCGGGTAAGCAATTTTTAAACTCTTCCAACAAGATTAACTCCCGGAGAGAGTTGAAATCAGTTACCTTGCTAGCAGCATGCCATTTATCAAACAGATTTCCCTTATCTCTAGCAAATTCCACATAAGTCTTACCAGCAGACTTTCTATGAGACCTAAATCTCTGTCGGTATGCCTCAGGCACAAGCTCATAGGCGCGAAGAACAGTAGCTTTGACCACTTCATAATTCAGACTGTCTTCAAGAGGTAGCGCTGACAAAACCTCTTGGGCTTTACCAGTTAGTTTACACTGAAGTAATAGGCACCATACCTCCTCAGGCCATTTCAAAGCGACAGCTATTCGTTCAAAAACACAAAAATAGGAGTCAACCTCTGACTCCCTAAACAAAGGTACTAAGGCAATCTGCCTACTAATGTCAAAAGTGCTTGAAGACACAGCTGGTGAGGATGTCTCACTAACAGGCACAGCAGGAACGGAGGCTAGCCTCGCTGTCTCTGCCTCCAGTTCCATCAGGCGCATTTTGAACTCCAATTGCCGCTGTTCTCTTTCTGCCTCAATTTTACACATCTCCAACTGGCGCTGTTCTCTTTCTCTTTCTGCCTCAATTTTACACATTTCCAACTGGAGACTTTCTCGCCTAATTTGGGCCCTCTCTTCCGCCTCCAGTTGGAGTTGTATCGAACGGACATCCCCCAGCGCCTCACCGTGGGGTGACAGTGGGGAGAGTGGATCAAAACGGGGCAAAGTGGCTGGAACTTTAGCCTCGCCCTCGGTTTCAGACACCGTCGGGCTTATAGGAGAAGCAACATCCCCAACAGGGGTAGTAGGCTCAGGCAGCGGTAACACAAGCACCTGCTCTTCCAACAAAACATCTAGCACCAGCTGTTTAACCTCAGCTTTTACTAAACTCTGCAACACAGATACAGAATAATGGTCAGCCAAGGTCAGTAAATCAATTCGACGACATTTGTCAAAAACCTCCCACGTAGGGTTATCCAAAAATGATTTTAAATCAAAAGTAGCCATATTGAACTACCTCCCAAACACAAGAGCCAAGAAATAGCAAACACTAATGCTACATCAGCTATGAAGCTCAACACTGAACTAGACCACCACAATAATTTTGCACAAGTGGCATGGGTGTCAGTGAAGACAGATCCCGGATGAGCCCCCACTTATGTTACGAATCCCTTTTACCCCGCGGTCTAGAGGGAATGGAATAGAGACCCGCAACATATCTTGTGCAAATTACTATGGTGAAAAGGGAACAGTGAGAACAAAAACACAGACAACTTAAGTCTACCGTCAAACACAAAAAGGTTTATTTTAAACACACGGTAAAGAGGTGTGGGGAAAAGGGGCTGAGCCGGACCCAAGGAAAGAAATAATATATATTCAAAAAACCCCTAAGCTAATCTACCTGCGTCACTAACAGCTAGCTAACTAACTAAGTAAATACAATGGGTGGTCCGCCCAGTTCTAACTAATGTATTTAACACAGGGTTTCCTACGGGTAATGTATGCCCAAGGGCGACTTGTCTGGTTATCCCCTTTTCCACCAACAAACAGTAATACAACACAACTATACAAACTCACAGTTAATGTGAGATGTTGGCACCTACACAAAAGCGATAGCGCACACAACCAAACCAACATCAACTAGGCTTCACAAATACCAAACAGAGCTAGAGCTCTGTAGCTACAAAATAAGCCAACTACTAAACAACAATAGAGCGCAATGCATACACAAACGTCAGTTACAAAGCAAGAGTGCTACATACCAAAAACAAGCTAGAGAGAGAGATAACTGACTGGGGTTTTAAACCAAGGGAAAGGGGATGTGATTGGGTAAGGGAAAAGGAGCAGGTGTGTCTTCTGATTGGGACTGATTGGGGGATTGATGACGGCTGATGAGTGACACCTGTGAGTAGGGCAGAAGGAGAGAAAACAAACACACACACAGGATACCTGTATCCGTAACAGTTGGTGCGATTATTCGCAAATGGAAGAAACACAAAAGAACTGTCAATCTCCCTCGGCCTGGGGCTCCATGCAAGATCTCACCTCGTGGAGTTGCAATGATCCTGAGAATGGTGAGGAATCAGCCCAGAACTACACGGGAGGATCTTGTCAATGATCTCAAGGCAGCTGGGACCATAGTCACCAAGAAAACAATTGGTAACACACTACGCCGTGAAGGTCTGAAATCCTGCAGCGCCCGCAAGGTCCCCCTGCTCAAGAAAGCACATATACATGCCTGTCTGAAGTTTGCCAATGAACATCTGAATGATTCAGAGGACAACTGGGTGAAAGTGTTGTGGTCAGATGAGACCAAAATGGAGCTCTTTGGCATCAACTCAACTCGCCGTGTTTGGAGGAAGAGGAATGCTGCCTATGACCCCAAAAACACCATCCCCACTGTCAAACATGGAGGTGGAAACATTATGCTTTGGGGGTGTTTTTCTGCTAAGGGGACAGGACAACTTCACCGCATCAAAGGGACGATGGATGGGGCCATGTACCGTCAAACCTTGGGTGAGAACCTCCGTCCCTCAGCCAGGGCATTGAAAATGGGTCGTGGATGGGTATTCCAGCATGACAATGACCCAAAACACACGGCCAAGGCAACAAAGGAGTGGCTCAAGAAGAAGCACATTATGGTCCTGGAGTGGCCTAGCCAGTCTCCAGACCTTAATCCCATATACAGTAACTATTCATCATAAATGCAATGCATTATCTAGTGTTAAGACCATCAGGAATCCATCTGTTGAATGTGTGTCATGTTCATATCCCTTCACACCAAAGTAGGGCTGTCAGAGTAAATCAGTGAACGTTTTGTAATTTTAGTGCTCTTTTTTTCTTTTATCGCATTGCCTGAAATCCTTACAAATACACTATCATCCAAAATACATTGGCTAATCTAAAAACAACAATGCAATGTAAAATCAAGTTGACATTAATGTTATGGAAATTATGCTATCTGAATTTGCCAAATGTTATAACAATTACTTTAGACCAAATCAAGATGTCAATATTTTTACAATGTTTTTTTGTATGAAATATCTTAAATTACAGCTTAATTTCAGCAAATTCAGAACTTGATAAAAAAAATGTATCGTTTGACAGCTCTACTCCAAAGTAACACTAACTCACAGATTCATTGAATAATAAATATCTCCCTTTTGCATGGATATGCCAACAAATAGACAGGCTCCACATCTGATTGTTTCTATTACATGCAACCTTACTGCGCTATAGATGATTAAAGAGTTACTCTGGTACTTTTGTATACTTTTTAGCCAGTAGTTCTGAAAGTAGTGATCACAAACCAAAATTGGTCCCCGAAAATGGTATACTACGTCACATATGTGCAGGTATCTGCACCATGTCATTTCTCTCTCTCTCTCTCTCTCTGCTGTGTACATGTGCATGGGGTTTCACTGAGCCGTTGGGCCTGCCCTGCAAACTCATTGGATAATGCTGGGCAGGGCAAGCCTTCCTTCACTGTGCAACCTCATTGGACCTGATCACATGATTGTAGCTAGCTCTCACTCACTCAAGCTAGCAATAGAGGAAGGTTGCTCCAGCCATAATAGTGCTATAAATGTAACTAGGATGCTAATGATAGTTTTGATGTCAGAGAAAACAAAACAGTGTTGCCTCATCCAGTGTTGGACATCCATAAAAGTAATCTTCTGTCGAAAGGTAAGAGACAATGTTGATATTGTCTAGAGTGAGAAGCCTATTTTGAAAGTGGATTGGGTCTGTGTCTCCGTTTGCTAGACTAGCCAACAGTCTTTCTGTCATAGCACGCATTCAAAATTAATGAAGCTAGCTAGCTATCATGGAAAATTCATATTAAGGAACATCATGCTGTCTGTCTAGCCAACTAAAACACGTTTCAAGACATCAAATCGATCTACTAATGTATGTTGTGTATTTTTGTAGCTGCATAGAATCTCTTGTTGACTGGCTAGAACAGTGGAAATTGTTGCTGTTGGTAGCTACCAGTGTCTAGCAGGCTGGCTAACTGGCTAGGCTATTTCTAACTGATTGTCTGTAACATAGGCTAACCCCATTCCGTACAAATGTGCGCAACCGCGACATTCAAACGAGGCTGCAAAGAAAATGAATGGGACTGTAGCAACTGTGTTGACATCAAAATCTTGGGTGTGAACTACGTTTCTATTAAAGCGTTGATTGAGATGGAAATGGCTATACAGTATTGGAGAAAAGTTGAAAAAACGGACCCCTCCGACGCTGTACGTTACATCGTGACGTGTCATGGCGTAACGTACAGCACTCATAAAGCAACTAAATCTGTCTTACAGTCTCTCTCCACCAGGTGTTGCACTTATCTCACCATTTAAAAACAAGTAAGAAAAGGACAGGGACAGGGTAAGGGGGGATACCTAGTAATTTTTTGCATCATCACTGCAAGCTATCATGACTCTCAAACGCCGCTGTTTACTTTTGAAGATCACTTTAGCACAGCCCTAAAAACCTGATTCAAATTCGACACAAACTTTCAAATAGGTATGTAATGACACATTATATAAACTTATTATAGTGTTTTATTTACATTTTAGAGGCGATAAGGTGATAGGTTGGACAGATCAAGTGAAAAAAGCTGTTTGTTCAAGCTCCTAGTTGAAGCCAAGCCCCTGACGCAGCCTTAGTGTATTTATTTGACTTTTTAGTATTCTTTGTAAATAATATGATAATTTTACAGACAGTAATTCCTGTTAGAAGAACAAGGAATACCGGACCTGGGCGAAGACTAGCTCTCAAACTCTAGGCGGCATTCTGCATTCCCTACAGTTCTCAGCCATTAGCTTCGCCCATGAGCTTCATGTGAACTACAATCCGGATGCTGTGTTTCAATGTTTAGAAACGGCAATAGTCATTGTTGTGGTACGGCTTTCAAAACGTGTCCCTTATCGTTCATCAGCGAAAAATATACTTATATTTCCAATAACCCATATATTTGTTATTATACTTTTTTCCCCTAACCTTCCAATCCCTCCCCTTATTGGAGTAAACTAATGGACAACAATACTTAGGCTTCTACTTCCAGCTTTTACATTCTATATACATTTTACGGACACAGTATATTTTACATTATTGTTTTTTTATATATTTTAACAGTGGCCAAGTAGGCTACTGTGGCTATTTGATCATAATGTAGGCCTACCAGAGTGGCCTACCATCAAAAACAATGTAGAATCTTCCAGAAGGACAACCATGTCTGCAGCACTCCACCAATCAGGCCTTTATGGTAGAGTGGCCAGACGGAAGCCACTCCTCAATGAAAGGCACATGACAGCCCACTTAGAGTTTGCCAAAAGTCACCTAAAGACTCTCAGATCATTAGAAACAAGATTCTCTGGTCTGATGAAACCAAGATTGAACTCTTTGGCCTGAATGCCAAGCATCACGTCTGGAAGAAACCTGGCACCATCCCTACGGACTGGGAGACTAGTCAGGATCGTGGCAAAGATGAACGGAGCAAAGTACAGAGAGATCCTTGAAGAAAACCTGCTCCAGAGCGCTCAGGACCTCAGACAGGACAACGACCCTAAGCACTGATCGTTTTTTTCTCTGTTTGTCAGAACCTACCTGATAAATAGTCAAAGCTCAAACCAAGTTTATTCACCCAATGGGTCAAACAGGTGCAAAGACATATTTACACAAGCACATATATATATATACCTTCGTCCTATGCTGAGTCTCCTCCTTGTACATTTGGACAGCCAATACATCTCTGTTGCTAGACAGGACTTTAGTGATGCCTGTTCTTTCTCACTTAATCTGACCTGATCTCGGCCCAAATTCCTCACTCCTCCCCAACTCACGGCTGTCCTGTTGACTGGAACCAGACTGTGGCTCTTCTCCTTTCCATAGGATACTTGATATCTAACAATAACATGTCCTGACAGAATGTAAACGTTCTTCATTCCAATTTCTCACTCAGTAGGTTTGTGTACCCTTAGTTCTAATATGATAACACGAATAAGGATATTTCATATTTCAAGTTTAGAAGTTAGTACCAACAGCACACATCCAAGACAACGCAAGAGTTGCTTTGGGATAAATCTCTGAATGTCCTTGAGGGGTCCCACATCTCTGGAGAGACCTGAAAATAGCTGTGCAGCGACACTCCCCCATCCAACCTGACAGAGCTTGAGAGGATAAGCAGAGTAGAATGGGAGAAACTCCCCAAATATAGGTGTGCCAAGCTTGTAGCGTCATACCCCAAAATACTCGATGCTTTAAACACTTACAAAAGTGCTTCAGTAAAGGGTCTGAATACCTATGTAAAAATAGTTTTTGCTTTGTCATTATGGGGTATTGTGTGTAGATTGATGAGATTTAGAATAAGGCTGTAAAGTAACAAAATGTGGAAAAGGTCAAGGGGTCTGAATACTTTCTGAAGGCACTGTATACAGTACCAGTCAAAAGTTTGGACACACCTACTCATTCAAGGGTTTTGCTTTATTTTTACTATTTTCTACATTGTAGACTAATAGTGAAGACATCAAAACTGTAAAATAGCACATATGGAATCATGTACTAACCAAAAAAGTGTATTTTATATTTGATATTCTTCAAAGTAGCCACCCTTTGCCTTGATGACAACTTTGCACACTCTTGGCATTCTCTCAACCAGCTTCATGAGGTTGTCACCTGGAATGCATTTCAATTAACAGGTGTGCCTTGTTAATTTGTGGAATTTACTTCTTCATTCGTTGTGTTGTGTTGTGACAAGGTAGGGGTGGTATACAGAAGATAACCCTATTTGTCAAAAACAGCTCAAATAAGCAAAGAGAAACGACAGTCCAAAAATGTCAATAACCATGAAAGTTTAATCAAGTGCAGTCGCGAAAACCATCAAGCGCTATGATGAAACTGGCTCTCATGAGTACTGCCACAGGAAAGGAAGACCCGGAGTTACCTCTGCTGCAGAGGATAAGTTCATTAGATTTACCAGCCTCAGAAATTGCAGTCCAAATAAATGCTTCACAGAGTTCAAGTAACAGACACATATCAACATTAATTGTTCAGAGGAGACTGCGTGAATCAGGCCTTCATGGTTGAATTGCTGCAAAGAAACCACTAGTAAAGGACATCAATAATAAGAAGAGACTTGCTTGGGCCAAAAAACACAAGGAATGGACATTAGAAGTTGGAAATCTTTGGTCTGATGAGTCCAAATTTGAGATTTTTGATTCCAACCGCTGTGTCTTTGTGAGAGTATGTGAACGGATGATTTCTGCATGTGTGGTTCCCACTGTGAAGCATGGAGGAGGATGTGTGATGGTGTGGGGGTACTTTGATGGTGACACTGTCTATTATTTATTTAGAATTCAGGGCACACTTAACCAGCATGGCTACCACAGCATTCTGCAGCGATACGCCATCCCATCTGGTTTGCGCTTAGTGGGACTATCATTTGTTTTTCAACAGAACAATTACCCAACACGCCTCCAGGCTGTGTAAGGGCTATTTGACCAAGGAGGATAATGATGGAGTGCTGTATCAGATGACCTGGCCTCCACAACCACCCGACCTCAGCCCAATTGAGATGGTTTGGGATGAGGTGGACCACAGAGTGAAGGAAAAGCAGCCAACAAGTGCTCAGCATATATATATATTTTTATTTCACCTATATTTAACCAGGTAGGCCAGTTGAGAACAAGTTCTCATTTACAACTGCGACCTGGCCAAGGCTATAAACAGACTTCCTCCTTCTTCTGCTAGCTTGCTTCCCCCGGCTAGCTGTCTGAATCACCGTGTCCCCAACCAGCCTCACTACTCACTGGACCCTTATGATCATTCGGCTAAGCATGCCTCTCCTCAATGTCAATATGCCTTGTCCATTGCTGTTCTGGTTAGTGTTTATTGTCTTACTTCACTGTAGAGCCTCTAGCCCTGCTCAATATATCTTATCCAACCCTTCAGTTCCACCACCCACACATGCGATGACATCACCTGGTTTAAATGATGTTTCTAGAGACAATATCTCTCTCATCATCACTCAATGCCTAGGTTTACCTCCACTTTATTCACATCCTACCATACCTTTGTCTGTACATTATGCCTTGAATCTATTTTATCACCCCCGGAAACCTGCTCCTTTTACTCTCTGTTCAGGACGTCCTAGATGACCAGTCCTTATAGCCGTACCCTTATCCTACTCTTCCTCTGTTCCTCTGGTGATATAGAGGAACCAGGAACCAGGAACCAGGAACAGATATCACCCTTGGTTCTCTCCAGACCTTGACCAGCACAAAAACATCCTGTGGCGTTTTGCATTAGCATCGAACAGCCCTAGTGATATGCAACTTTTCAGGGAAGTTAGGAACCAATATACACAGGCAGTCAGGAAAGCCAAGGCTAGCTTTTTCAAGCAGAAATTTGCTTCCTGTCACACAAACTCAAAAAAGTTCTGGGACACTGTAAAGTCCATGGAGAATAAGAGCACCTCCTCCCAGCTGCCCACTGCACTGAGGATGGGAAACTGTCACCACCGATAAATCCACTATAATTGAGAATTTCAATAAGCATTTTTCTACGGCTGGCCATGCTTTCCACCTGGCTACTTAAATGCAAGTAAAACCAAATGCATGCTCTTCAACCGATCACTGCCCGCAATTGCACGCCTGTCCAGTATCACTACTCTGGACGGTTCTGACTTAGATTATGTGGACAACTACAAATACCTAGGTGTCTGGTTACTGTAAACTCTCCTTCCAGACTCACATCAAACATCTCCAATCCCAAAGTAAATCTAGAATTGGCTTCCTTTTTCACAACAAAGCATCCTTCACTCATGCTGCCAAACATAACCTCGTAAAACTGACCATCCTACCGATCCTCGACTTCGGCGATGTCATTTACAAAGTAGCCTCCAATACTCTACTCAACAAATTGGATGCAGTCTATCACAGTGCCATCCGTTTTGTCACCAAAGCCCCATATACTACCCACCACTGCGAACTGTACGCTCTCGTGGGCTGGCCCTTGCTTTATACTCATCGCCAAACCCACTGGCTCCAGGTCATCTACAAGTCCCTGCTAGGTAAAGCTCCGCCTTATCTCAGCTCGCTGGTCACCATAGCAACACCTACTCATAGCACGCGCTCCAGCAAGTATATCTCACAGGTCACCCCCAAAGCCAATTCCTCCATTGGCCGCCTTTCCTTCCAGTACTCTGCTGCCAATGACTGGAACGAACTACAAATATCACTGAAACTGGAGACACTTATATCCCTCACTAGCTTTAAGCACCAGCTGTCAGAGCAGCTCACAGATCACTGCACCTGTACATAGCCCATCTGTAAATGGCCCAACCAACTACCTCATCCCCTACCGTATTTATTTATTTATCTTGCTAGTTTGCACCCAGTATTTCTACTTTGCACATTCATCTACTGCACATCTACCATTCCAGTGTTTAATTGCTATATTGTAATTACTTTGTCACCATGGCCTATTTATTTCCTTACCTTCCTTATCTTACCTCATTTGCACACATTGTATGTAGATTTGTTTTCTACTGTATTATTGACTGTATGTTTGTTTACTCCATGTGTAACTCTGTGTTGTAGTATGTGTCGAACTGCTTTGCTTTATCTTGGCCAGGTCGCAGTTGTAAATGAGAACTTGTTCTCAACTTGCCTACCTGGTAATTAAATAAAGATAAAATAAATACATCAAAAAATTAAGCAAAGCAGTGTGACAAATAATAACACAGAGTTACACATTGGATAAGCAAAAGTACAGTCAATAACACAATAGAAAAATCTATATACAGTGTGTGCAAATGGAGTAAGGAAGTAAGGCAATAAATAGACCAACAGTAGCGAAGTAGCTGCAATTTAGCAAATTAACACTGGACTGATAGATGAGCAGATGATGATGCAAAAGAAAGTAAATAAAAAAAAATATGGGGATGAGGTAGGTAGTTGGATGGGCTATTTACAGATGGGCTGTGTACAGCTGCAGCGACCGGTACGCTGCTCAGATAGCTGATGCTTAAAGTTAGTGAGGGAGATATGTCTCCAACTTCAGCAATTTGACGAATATGTAGCGAGGGCCCGCCGACGGGAGCATACAGGTCGCAGTGGTGGGTGGTATATGGTGCTTTGGTGACAAAATGGATGGCACTGTGATAGACTGCATCCAGTTTGCTGAGTAGAGTGTTGGAGGCTATTTTGTAAATATACAATATATGGGAACTCCTTCAAGACTGTTCACATTCCATGTGAAGCTGGTTGAGAGAATGCCAACAATGTGCAAAGCTATCATCAAGGCAATTTTTAATATTTAACACTTTTGTGGTTACTACATGATTCCATATGTGTTATTTCATAGTTTTGATGCCTTCACTATTATTCTAGAACGTAGAAAATTGTAAAAATAAAATAAAAACCCTTGAATGAGTAGGTGTGTCCAAACTACTTTCACATACAGTGAGCTCCAAAATTATTGGGACAGTGACAAATGTTTTTGGCTTTGTACTCCAGCACTTTGGATTTGAAATTATAGAATGACTATGAGGTTAAAGTGCAGCCTGGGTGAACCGTGTAGAAATTGCAGCACTTTTGTACATAGTCACCCCATTTTAGGGGACCAAAAGTATTGGGACAAAGTACGTATTCAGATATATTTTATTTGAAAAGAAAAGTAGTTGAATATTTTCATGTATTTGGAAAAACACTTGGAAAGTGTTTTTCCAAATACAATTTTCAAATACTTGGGTTAAATGCATGCAAGTGTTTTTGAGTCGCTGTATTTTAGTATTTGAAATACGATTTATCATAATATATGATTTTTACAAATAATCATTCAAATACTCAAATAAAAGTACTTGTTTTGGGCTGTGTATTTGAAAATACTCAATGACTATGAGGTTAAAGTGAAAATACTCAAATACAGATTTTTTTTAATTTTAAATTTCAGATACTCAAATACACATGTATTTGAACCCAGGTCTGGTGTGCTTGTGTATTACTTTCAACCCAGTCAACATAAGCACCATGTCAGTTTTTACTTTTAAACCCCTGTAGCTGGTTTCTGTGTGATGAGGAGGATGATAAACATAACCCTATGTGAGCCTGGAGATTAGAAGGAGTAATTAAGCGCAAAAACTTCTAAATAAACTTTTTATCAAGTGCTTTTTTTTCTAGCGCCCCACTGCTCCCTAAGTAGTTTTAAACATAATAAACCAAAATACCTTATTTACACCCTTTGCAATGAGACTCGAAATTGAGCTCAGGTGCATCCTGTTTCAATTGATCATCCTTGAGATGTTTCTGCAACTTAATTGTAGTCCACCTGTGGTAAATTCAATTGATTGGAGATGATTTGGAAAGACACACACCTGTCTGTATAAGGTCCCACAGTTGACAGTGCATGTCAGAGCAAAAAACAAGCCATGAGGTCGAAAGAATTGTCCGCAGAGCTCTGGGGAAGGGTACCAAAACATTTCTGCAGCATTGAAGGTCCCCAAGAACAACACCTCCATCATTCTTAAATGGAAGAAGTCAGGGGAGTGACCAAGAACCCAATGGTCACTCTGATAGAGCTTCAGAGTTCTATCTATATCTCAGCAAAAAAAGATGTCTTTCAAAGAGGATTTGTAAAAATCCAAATAACTTCACAGATCTTCATTGTAAAGTGTTTAAACACTGTTACCCATGCTTGTTCAATGAACCATAAACAATTAATGAACATGCACCTGTGGAACGGTCGTTAACTTGTTAGGGAGTGGCAGCTGAGGGGTCGGTTTTGGAGAGCCTGGCGTGCCCAAAGTAAAATGCCTCCCATTCAGGCCCAGAAAATAGGATATGCACATATTTGGTACCATTGGATAGGAAACACTGAATTTTCCAAAACTGTTAACCATTTGTCTGTGAGTAACAGAACGCATATAGCAGGCGAAACCCAGAGGAATTTCTGTCCTGGAAAAAGTGATTTTGACACATTGCTCATTTGGGAACCCCTCCCTCATGAAAATGACCATGAAAGGGCATATGAATGCAGTACCCATCGCTTCCTTTAGATGTCAACAGTCTCGAGACAGTGTAAAATTTCATTTTGGATGAATAAGACCAGAGAAGAAGAGCAAACCAGGAAGTGACTCATTTATGTAAACAGAATGGAACGCGCTCTCCCGACAAGGCACGCTGTGTCTTTTTTACCGTCTTTATCGATCAGTTTATATTCCGGTTGATTTATAAAAGTAAATATACGTAAAAGTGCTCCTAAGGATACATTTAAAACTATGTTTGATTGTTCTTGGACAAGTTTATAGGTATAAGATGAACGAGTTTGCGTCACGTTTCAATGGACTAGTGGAGGCTGTCGCTTTCTGATTATAACGCCACAACCAAATGGAGGATTTATGGATAAAATACATTACTTTTTCTAACAAAAGAACCATGGATTGTCTTCGTTGGACACTTAGGATGACCTCAGCAGAAGTTCTTCAACAGGTAATTGATTTGTTTTCGCTGTGAAATGTGTTGTGTGTGCCATGATGGCTAATCAATTCATGGCTATGGGAAAAATATGTGAGGTGCTACCCTAAAACAATCAAATGTGCTGCTTTCGCCGTAAAGCCTTTTTGAAATCTGACAACGCTGTGATATTGCCAAGAAACAGAGCTTTTGATGAGTATGGAACACTTGTATATTGGTGGATGTTTAATAATTCAACTTTGGGATTTTGAATTTGGCGCCTTACATTTCACCTGGTAGTGTCGGGAGCAGCCCGCTAGCGCCCCAGCAATCCGTGAGAAGTTAAGACACTAACAGCTTACAGACGGTAGGCAATTAAGGTCACAGTTATGAAAACTTAGGACACTAAAGAGGCCTTTCTACTGACTCTGAAAAACACCAAAAGAAAGATGCCCAGGGTCCCTGCTCATCTGCGTGAACGTGCCCTAGGCATTCTACAAGGAGGCATTAGGACTGCAGATGTGGCCAGGGCAATAAATTGCAATGTCTGTACTGTGCGACGCCTAAGACAGCGCTACAGAGAGACAGGACAGACAGCTGATCGTCCTCACAGTGGTAGACCGTGTGTAACAACACCTGAACAGGATCGGTACATCCGAACATCACACCTGCGGGACAGGTACAGCATGGCAACTACAACTGCCCGAGTTACACCAGGAACGCACAATCCCTCCATCAGTGCTCAGACTTTCCGCAATAGGCTGGACTGAGGGCTTGTAGGCCTGTTGTAAGGCAGGTCCTCACCAGACATCACCGGCAATAACGTTGCCTATGGGCACAAACCCACCATCGCTGGACCAGACAGGACTGGCAAAAAGTGCTCTTCACTGACGAGTTGCGGTTTTGATGGTCGGATTCGTGTTTATCGTCGAAGGAATGAGCGTTACACCGAGGCCTGTACTCTGGAGCGGGATCGATTTGGAGGTGGAGGGTCCGTCATGGTCTTGGGCGGTGTGTCACAGCATCATCGTACTTAGCTTCTTGTCATTGCAGGCAATTTCAGCGCTGTGCGTTATAGGGCAGACATCCTCTTCCCTCATGTGGTACCCTTCCCCATTGAGCACGCCTGGGACCTGTTGGATCGGAGGGTGAGGGCTAGGGCCATTCCCCCCAGAAATGTCTGGGAACTTGCAGGTGCCTTGGTGGAAGAGTGGGGTAGCATCTCACAGCAAGAACTGGCAAATCTGGTGCAGTCCATGAGGAGGAGATGCACTGCAGTACTTAATGCAACTGGTGGCCACAACAGATACTGACTGTTACTTTTGATTATGACCCCCACCTTTGTTCAGGTATACATTATTCAATTTCTGTTAGTCACATGTCTGTGGAACTTGTTCAGTTTATGTCTCAGTTGTTGAATCTTGTTATGTTCATGCAAATATTTACACTGAAAATAAACGCAGTTGACAGTGAGAGGACGTTTTCTTTTTTTGCTGAGTTTACATACATACATACATACATTCACCTGTCAGTTTATTAGGTACACCCATCTCGTACTGGGTCAGACTCCCTTTGACTCCAACAAGGTGTTGGAAAGGTGTTGGAAATATTCCACAGGGATGTTGGTTCATGCTGGAGCGTTGGCATCACACAGTTGCTGCGAACAGCCCGTATCATCCCATCCCAAAGATGCTCTATTGGGTTGAGTTCTGGGAAATGCGCATGCCACTCAAGTAAACTGAAATGGCTGTCAAGTTCCAGGCAATATTTTTCCACTCCTCAATTGTCCAGTGTTGGTGGGAGTGGAACCTGGCGCTGTTGTCTGCTGCAGTAGCCCATCCATACCAAGGCTAGATGCGTTGGTGATTCTGAGATGCCAATGTGTGCCGTTATTTGTCTGTTTGTGGCCTGCCTGTTAGCTTGCACGATTCTCGCCATTCTCCTTTGACCTCTCTCATCACATAATGCACTAAGTCGCTAAGGACACTCGTTTTGCCCATACATGTCTGCCTGCTTTATATAGCAAGCCACGGCCACTGTTGGTATTAGCGATACTTTTTTGTGAATGGGGTGGTGTACCTAATAAACTGAGTGTCTATCAATCTTCAAAACAGGATGATCTACTTTGGATGCAATTTGAATGGAATTGATGAAGATAGAAAGAGACAGAGTGCACACTCAATTAAAGCAAACATTTTCAAAACTGTTTTAAAACTGCGGCAGCAAATCTTCTTTACCAAAAAAGTTAAGGTGACCCCTGAAAGCAAATATGGAGATGTGTAAATTAGACACGCATTCAGATATACTGCAGCAAATGTACCTGTCACAAGAAAAACGACGCTGGGCCAATTGTGTGCCGCACTATGGGACTCCCAATCACGGCTGGATTCAAACCAGGGACTGTAGTGATGCCTCTTGCACTGAGATGAAGTGCCTTAGACTGCTATCTATTCGGGAGCTATCTGCTATCATGCAGATAGCAGAGCAGAGAAGGTCGTAAAGGAGCCAGATTTAGACATTGCATATCATTTAACCGTTTCATTTCACGTCATGCTGTTCATAGCAATAATTAATTATAATTGACCAGTTTCTCGCAGTTATTTATCCCGGGAAACGGGAGTGGGAGTGGTCGGGAAATCTCTGTAACCCGGTTCCAGCTATTAAACCCAAACATGTTTGTGTGTGCCTGCGTTCTTATCTGCCTATATCCACATGGGAATAACACTTGATTTAGTGCGTGTGTGTGTTTGTACGGAGTGTGTGTGTGTGTGTGTGTGTGTGTGTGTGTGTGTGTGTGTGTGTGTGTGTGTGTGTGTGTGTGTGTGTGTGTGTGTGTGTGTGTGTGTGTGTGTGTGTGTGTGTGTGTGTGTGTGTGTGTGTGTGTGTGTGTGTGTGTGTGTGTGTGTGTGTGTGTGTGTGTGTGTGTGTGTGTGTACAGCGTGTGTATGTGATTTACCACTCCTTTCCCCTCTGTAGAGTGAAGTCCTATGCAGTCGGCTTGGCAGGTAGCCACAGGCAAGTCAGGTGTTGGCCTCTTTTCCTGTGGCCTACTTTCGTCCAGGGAGGGGGCCTCAGGTCCTGGGGCTCCCACCTCCATACCCATGGTTCCGGCTCAGTGCTTACGCAGCCTCGCTTCAGCTGAGGACCACAGGCTGTATTTGGTAAACCACCTTTCAAAGGTATCCCAGATCTGTCAATGCTCAAATTGCAAGCCAGATGGGATTATGGCCATGCAGGTCAAATTTTTACCTCTGTAAAATATTCACACAGAGAGAGCGAGAGAGTTAGTAAAGTGAGTACGTTTCAGTTTAGTGCGACAGTATGTTTTGGGAAACAACTTGAATGCTAGCAATGCACCTGCAGTAGGATCTAAAAGTTAACTTAATGCTGAAAAGGCTCTTGGAAGCGAGGCCCAGATACGGCAGACACAGTCAGCTGAATACCAATGTCTCCCATCCTCTGAGTCTGCATGGGATTGAATGAGCTCTCAGATGAACTTCGTCAGCCCTTAACATGGAGAGGACGAAAGCGCGTCACAATGATATGCAATAAATTGCTTTAGAAAACAATAAAGGCTCTCCATTATAAAGGCTTAGTGGTACATTAAAACATTGCAACACTAATCGCATTACTGAACAAGGGTTGCATATCCACTCTAAATGCTGGTCACATTACACTGCAATGATGTCATTACAAACATGAGAAAAAGCTGATTTGGCTTTGGTGCCTGAGCTAACAGTAAAATGTTTTCACAAAAGACAGTCAACCTGAAAATATAAAAGCATGTTTCATGTTTCCAGTTTGTCTAGCCACTGTAAAAGTAGTTTACAGACGGTACATCTTACAGAATGCAGTTGAACAATTATCCCAGAAACCCTAGACCCACTTTCCCACCTGGACAAAAGGAACACCTAAGGGAGAATGCTATTCATTGACTATAGCTCAGCGTTCAACACCAGAGTGCCCTCAAAGCTCATCAATAAGCTAAGGACCCTGGGACTAAACACCTCCGTCTGCAACTGGATCCTGGTCTTCCTGATGGGCCACCCCTAGGTGGTAAGGGTAGGAAACAACACATCCGCCACGCTGATCCTCAACACAGGGGCCCCTCAGGGGTGCGTGCTCAGTCCCCTCCTGTACTCTGTTCACTCATGACTGCACGGCCAGGCACGACTTCAACACCATCATTAAGTTTGCCGATGACACAACAGTGGTAGGCCTGATCACTGACAACGATGAGAAGCGGGAGGAGGGTAGGGAGGAGGGAGGAGTGGTGCCAGGACAACAACCTCTCTCTCAATGCGATCAAGACAAAGGAGATGATTGTGGCCTACAGGAAAAGGAGGACTGAGCACGCCCCCCATTCTCACGCCCCCTTCTACCCCCAAGCCATAAGACTTTGGAACAGCTAATCAAATGGCTACCCAGACCATTTGCATCCCCCCCACGCTGCTACTACTCTCTTTATTATTTATGCATAGCCACTTTAACAACCCTACTTGCATGTACATAATTAGCTCAATTACCTTGACACCGGTGCCCCCACACATTGACACATTGACTCTGTGCCGGTACCTCCTGTATATAGCCTCGCTATTGTTATTCACTGCTGCTCTTTAATTATTTGTTTTTCTTATCTCTTACTTTTTTTCTTAATTTTATTTTTTGTTATTTTCTTAAAATTGCATCGTTGGTTATAGCTTTAAGTAAGCATTTTACTGTAAGGTCTACACCTGTTGTATTTGGTGCATGTGACAAATAACATTTAATTTAATTTGTTGTTATCATCTATGCATAGTCACTTTAATAACTCTACCTACAGGTACATATTACCTCAACTAACCGGTGCTCCCGCACATTGACTCTGTACCAGTACCCCCCTGTGTATAGTCTCGCTATTGTTATTTTACTGCTGCTCTTTAATTACTTGTTACTTTTATTCCTATTCTCACTCATATTTTTTTGAAACTGCATTGTTGGTTATGGGCTCGTAAGTAAGCATTTCCCTGTAAGGTCTACACCTGTATTCGGCGCATGTGACTAATACAATTTGATTTGAACACATATATTGACTTGTCCATTGCTAACAGTGAAATATTTGTATAAATATCACAAAATTATGTCACAAGCCAACCTGAAAAAATTGACTAAAACAGTTTCAACATGAAAACAGTGTACTTTCATGTTTATAGTAGTTTTGTACTTTCATGTTTATAGTACTTACA
Source organism: Brachymystax lenok tsinlingensis (assembly GCA_030435695.1). Classification (NCBI taxonomy): domain Eukaryota; kingdom Metazoa; phylum Chordata; class Actinopteri; order Salmoniformes; family Salmonidae; genus Brachymystax; species Brachymystax lenok. The sequence goes on along the minus strand of CM059818.1, from coordinate 7,101,713 downwards.
GTCTAGCCACTGTACAAGTGATTAGTGTATACTGTACGCCTTACAGAATATAGTTCAGTTCAATGGCTTTATTCATTGTGAGATTAGTGTAGTGGATCCATGTTGAAAATCTTTGGAAGGCCATCGCTGTGTAAATGTGATGAAATTCCTCATGGCCTGCAAGGAAAAGTATTGACCTGTAAGGGCTAAAAGACATTTTCAACCCATTCAGCCTGATATTAAAATCTGGGATGGAATTGGTTGAAAGTGCTTCTAATGCACACATTCAAAAATGTGGGTTTTATTAAGAAATACAGGAATTGGCTGTACCAATTCTGATGATGGGGGATGTGGGCCTTGAGTAAATCAATGTATGTTTTGATTTTTTTTTTTTTTTTCTTGTTGTTTTTGCTATGAACAGTATGTCAGCTTCAGCATACATTTTCATTTGTTCCAGAGAACCATGTTATGGGTAAGTGACTGACAAAATGTCACTTCAGCTGAATTCTAAATCAGTTCCTAGCACATATGATGTGTTACTGTCTTTACGAGAAAGGGGAGAGAATGGTACATGATGCATTTTTATGTTTTTACAGATCTGGGCCATCAATGCATTTCCAGCTCATCCCAGAGCATATCATTTATACCTGACATCGATGGAATCCGCTGATTACATTTCCCTGACAAATACGTTAAATCAATTTGCCAATTTTCACTTCCACAGGGTATTTGTTACCATTTTAAGGCATTCGAAAAGGAAACATAGTCCCGCACCTTGGAGTGAATGCCACGACAATATGCCTGTTCAGTCAATCATATCAACTCACTTTGAGAAACCCTGCCCTGTCACTAATATAGTCATACCAAATGAAGCAGAGAACAGAAAAGTAATTTTAAAGTGAAAATAGTTTGCTGCTGAGCTGGATGATTGCCATCACAATAACAATGAAATTAATATATTCCAAGAGCTTTTTGCAGAAGAAAACTTAATCAATTGAAAGGGTGGGGGCACATTTGAAAGCTAGCCAGCATAGCCCCAGTAGTAATGACCCGATTTCACAGTTCAGTCAAGGATTCATCAGTAGAAAATCTGTCTGAAACAGACAGGACTTCGGAGATCAGTTGCCAACTTTTCTTATGTGCAAAGTTTCAAAGCTTTTCAAGATACAATATCAACAAGCCCCATCCCCAAATGCAATTTTTTTTTGAAATTATGTTGTTATGACATCTTTTATGACATCATCAGGTTGTATACAGGTTTTTCTAAAAACATTTTATGTATCCTTAGCAACCAGAATAAGATGTATTTTACCTGGTTGTATCTGACCCATTATTTATTTATATATATATATATATATATATATTTTTTTTTTTACCTTTATTTAACTAGGCAAGTCAGTTAAGAACAAATTCTCATTTTCAATGATGACCTAGGAACAGTGGGTTAACTGCCTTGTTCAGAGACAGAACAACAGATTGTTTTACCTTGTCAATTCAGGGAGTTTATCTTGCAACCTTTCAGTTACTAGTCCAACGCTCTAACCACTAGGCTACCTGCCACCCCAATCTTGACACCTTGATTTTGTCATGAAAATACTTATTTATCTGGTAGTAACATGATTAAATAACATCTTGATATAATGCATGTGAAAAAGGTGGACTGTCATTTATTTATTTGGTCATCAACTGCACAGCACAAACAGAGAAGACATTTGAGAAAATTAGCATCATTGTGAGTACAGCTCAACGCTGTTTGGGATTATACAGCCAAGGCCTTACAAGAAATCCTGTCGAAGAATGTTCAGCCCTCACAGGCCCCTAAGCGTGTAGGGATGTAAAATTTGAATTGGACTGTGACGGAAGGAGTGGGATGTTTTTTTATCTATCTATTTTGTATGATGTTGTTTTTACCCCCACTTTCCTGCAATGGATTTTTTTCTATCGTTCACTACCCCGTACAGTAGGTGGTGGCAACACACCTAATAGGTTGTAGTCTGCCAATAAACCTCAAAGAAGAAAATGTTTATAATGTGCAAAAGTACAATATAAGTCTTAGCTATCGTTATCTCACTATTTTAACAAAATGTTTTTTAGGATGATTATGTAACATTTATCGACTCTGTTGGAAAAAGTGTTGAAATTGCCAGGGGCTTGGCTAGGTAGCTAGCTACACTAGTGAATAAGGGGGAAATGCTAGCTATCTTTTCCACCCTGTGTTAGTACATTTTACTCACTAAAATAGTTATTGCTATGAGTCTTAAATGGGAATTGAATTTGAATGCTTTGAATATTAATCTTTGTTAAATCTATTAAAGGAAAGTCTAACTGATAACATGTAAACAGTTGGATTCTTCAGCTATGTTATCTTCTTAGGGAGCAGCTCCCGAAGTGACGGTTTTGGAGAGTCTGGCATACCCAAAGTAAAATGCCTCCCACTCAGGCCCAGAAAATATGATGTTTGATTGTTCTTGGACAAGTGTATAGGTTGAACGAGTTCTCTTCACGGTTCAATGGGTGAGTGGACGCTGTATTTTCTCATCATAACGCACCAACCAAACTGAGATTTATGGATATAATACATACATTTTTCTAACAAAAGAACCATGGATTGTCTTCGTTGGACACTTTGGAAGCCCTCAGCAGAAGTTCTTCAAAAGGTAATTGATTTGTTTTTGCTGTGAAATGTGTTTTCTGTGAACCGTGGAGGCTTATGAAATTATGGTAATAAAAAATGTTAGGTGCTACCCTCAAACAATCAAATGTGGTGCTTTCTCCGTAAAGCCTTTTTGAAATCTGACAACACTGTGATATTGCCAAGAAGCAGAGCTTTTGATGACTATGAAATTTGGCGCCTTGCATTTCACCTGGTAGTGTCGGGAGTGGGGCGCTAGCACCCCAGCGCACCTTGCTGCTCCTTAAGAAGTTAAACAATTGTGTGTGTGTGCATGTGCGTGTATGGAGCGTGAAGTATTTACAGTTTTATTCACGTTTTCAATTAATGTTGACAAATAATGCCTTCCGATTATTGAGTATATTGTAATGGACACCTATAATGTGTGTAAAATACTTTTTTGAAGGTTGTACTGATTATAATGAGCTTACCTATTTGCCAGCTATGTGTGGCTCCATGTTTGTTAACTTCTTAGGCAGCGGTGGGGAGCTACCAGGTGAAATGCAAGGCGCCAAATTCAAAATCCAAAAGTTGAATTATTAACCATGCAGCAATATACAAGTGTTTCATAGTCATCAAAAGCTCTGTTTCTTGGCAATATCACAGCGTTGTCAGATTTCAAAAAGGCTTTATGGCGAAAGCACCACATTTGATTGTTTGAGGGTAGCACCTAACATATTTTTGCTATTACCATAATTTCATAAGCCTCCACGGTTCACACATAACACATTTCACAGCGAAAACAAATCAAGTACCTGTTGAAGAACTTCTGCTGAGGTCTTCCCAAGTGTCCAACGAAGACAATCCATGGTTCTTTTGTATGAAAAAGTAATGTATTATATCCATAAATCTCTGTTTGGTTGGCGCGTTAGAATGAGAAAATACAGCCTCCAATCGTCCATTGAAACGTGAAGAGAACTCATTCAACTTATACCTATAAACTTGTCCAAGAACAATCAAACATCCTTTTTAATGTATCCTTAGGAACACTTTTCTGTATAAATAGCATAATATTTCAACCGGAATATAAACTGGGCGATAAGAAAGGAAAAAAACTAAGAACGTGCCTGGTGGGAGCGCGCGTTGTCTTGTAAAGGACATCTGAGAGGACACTTCCTGATTCCTCTTCTTCTCTGCTCTAAAATCATCTAAAATGAATCAGAACACTTTCTCGAGACTGCTGACATCCAGAGGAAGCGATAGGTACTGCATTCATATGCCCTTATATGGGCATTTTCATAAGGGAGGGGTTCTAAATGAGGCAATGTGTCAAAACCACTTTTTCCAGGACAGAAATTCCTCGGGGTTTTGCCTGCCATATCCGTTCTGTTTTACTCACAGACAAAATGTTAAAACTTTTAGAACATTCAGAGTGTTTCCTATCCAATGGTACTAAATATGTGCATATCCTATTTTCTGGGCCTGAATGGGAGGCATTTTACTTTGGGCACGACAGGGTCTCCAAAACGGTCACTTCGTGCGCTGCTCCCAAAGAAGTTAACATTATATAATTCATTCTGGGTGTCACGTAATCTGCCAGAATGAGGTAAAGGAATGGTATAATGAGGTAAAGGAATGGTTCATTCATCTTTCGGGTAAACTTCCAGAAGTGAGTGAAGGGAAGTGGATGATCGTAGATGACACAGCCCCTTCAACATGCATACTATAAACAGACCAAACTCATCTTGTCTTCTCTTATTATCTTTGGTTGATGCGGAAAAAAACAAGAATGGCGGCGTGCACAAACTAACCATCGTCAGATTACTTTTGATTTCTAGAAAGTGTTTTGCTCAATTATTTTGATCAATGGTGAGCTCACCTGTGATGTGATTAATTATAAATGGCTATTGCTATTAGCTAATTCATATTATAGTTTCTGTCAGCCGAGAGTTATACAAATATTACCACTCTTTCCTCAGTTAGCGCTAGGACAAATGTAGCCTACATTTTTCCGGTTTGGATGAATGTGTTATACTGTAGCTACTTCTGTGAATGTCTGAACATTGCATCCAAAAATAAACTGCTCACATTCTGGACATAACTTTGTAGGGACTGTGTTTGTGCAAAATGTTTCTGAAAAAACATTGTGGCCAGCTCAAATGCTGATTGTTGCGTCATTCAAAACTGGACGTTCTAAATACGTGTTCTAATCACACCAGTTTGATCGTACACTACAGGGACCACTGTAGAAGGATCACCAGTGTGTTGGTACGTGTGAAAAGGTTCAGTTGTGTTGTGACAAGGTAGGGGTGGTATAAGGAAGATAGCCCTATTTGGTAAAAGAACAAGTCCATTATTATCTCAAGAACAGCTCAAATAAGCAAAGAGAAATGACAGTCCATCATTACTTTCAGACATGAAGGTGAGTCAATACAGAAAATTTCAAGAGCAGTCGCAAAAACCATCAAGCGCTATGATGAAACTGGGTCTCATGATGACCACCACAGGAAAGGAAGACCCAGAGTTACCTCTGCTGCAGTGGATAAGTTCATTAGAGTTACCAGCCTCAGAAATTGCGGCCCGAATAAATGCTTCACAGAGTTCAAGTAACAGACACATCTCAACATCAACTGTTCAGAGGAAACTGTGTGAATCAGGCCTTCATGGTCGAATTGCTGCAAAGAAACCACTAGTAAAGGACACCAATACAAAAGAGACTTGCTTGGTCCAAGAAACACGAGGAATGGCCATTAGACCGGTGGAAATTTGTGCTTTGCTCTGATGAGTCCAAACTAGAGATTTTTGGTTCCAACCGCCATGTATTTGTGAGAAGCGGTGTGGGTGAATGGATGATCTCCGCATGTGTATTTCCCACAGTAAAGCATGGAGGAGGAGGTGTTATGGTGTGGGGGTGATTAGCTGGTGACGCTCTGTGATTTATTTAGAATTCTGCAGTGATACGCCATCCCATCTAGTTTTTCAACAAGACAATGACCCAACACACCTCCAGGCTGTGTAAGGGCTATTTTACCAAGAAGGAGAGTGATGGAGTGCTGCATCAGATGACCTGGCCTCCACAATCCCCCAACCTTAACCAAGTTGAGATGGTTTGGGATGAGTCGGACTAAAATAATGAAGGATAAGCAGCCAACAAGTGCTCAGTATATGTGGGAACTCCTTCAAGGCTGTTGGAAAATAATTCCTGGTGAAGCTGGTCGAGAATGGCAAGAGTGTGCAAAGCTGTCATTAAGGCAAAGGGTGGCTATTTGAAGAATCTCAAATATAAAATATATTTTGATTTGTTTAACACTTTTCTGGTTACTAAATGATTCCTTATGTGGTATTTCATAGTTTTGATGTCTTCACTATTATTCTACAATGTAGAAAATAGTAAAAATAAAGAAAAACCCTTGAATTAATAGGTGTTCTAAAACTTTTGACTGGAAGTGTATACTGTTAATATTTACTTTGAATTTCTGTATTGTGTTGGTATTATAGCTAAATGCTTTATAAAATAGAAATTACAGTACATTGACTGCTTAGAATTCATACATAGACTCTAATGTTAGTTTTGTGGATCACAATGTTAAACTGCACAGGTAATTACCATGAAGTGCTTTGCTATAAATGCTTTATGAATGGTAAAATGTATTTTACTGCATAGAATTCATACATAGACCCTTCATGTGTGCGTTATAGACCAGTATGACCAACTTAAATGTGATGTGGAGGAGGGCTGTTAATGTGCTACGAAAGAGTTATGATATGACCCTCAACTACTGTACACATTTTGATCCGTACTTATTCAACCATGTGGGGATCTTCATGCACCATTGACCTCCATAAGAAGAATGTAAGTGACAATAAGAACACCTGCTCTTTCGATGACATAGACTGACCAGAATAATCCAAGTGAAAGCTTTATTGATGTTAAATCCACTTCAATCAGTGTATATGAAGGGGAGGAGACAGGTTAAAAAAGGATTTTAAGCATCACTGTGGAATGCTTTCGACACCTTGTAGAGTCCATGCACCTGTCAGGATCGTGAGAGTCAGGCGCATGAGACCAGAGATGAGTGGACGAAAACAAATGCCTATAAAGTGCGGCAGCACAAAGTCCAAAGTCCAAAGTACAAAGTCCGGAGCAAACCAGCCGGAAACGTGCCAATGACATAAACAATCACACACACAGACATTGGGGAAACAAGAAGGTTAAATACATGACAAGTAATGAGGGAATGACAATCAGGTAAAGTGAGGGAAAAAAGTATTTGATCCCCTGCTGATTTTGTACGTTTGCCAACTGACAAAGAAATGATCAGTCTATCATTTTAATGGTAGGTTTATTTGAACAGTAAAAGACAGAATAACAACAAAAAAATCCAGAAAAACGCATGTGAAAAATGTTATAAAGTGATTTGCATTTTAATGAGGGAAATAAGTATTTGACCCCCTCTCAATCAGAAAGATTTCTGGCTCCCAGGTGTCTTTTATACAGGTAACGAGCTGAGATTAGGAGCACACTGTTAAAGGGAGTGCTCCTAATCACAGTTTGTTACCTGTATAAAAGACACCTGTCCACAGAAGCAATCAATCAGATTCCAAACTCTCCACCATGGCCAAGACCAAAGAGTTCTCCAAGGATGTCAGGGACAAGATTGTAGCCCTTCACAAGGCTGGAATGGGCTACAAGACCATCGCCAAGCAGCTTGGTGAGAAGGTGACAACAGTTGGTGCGATTATTCGCAAATGGAAGAAACACAAAAGAACTGTCAATCTCCCTCGGCCTGGGGCTCCATGCAAGATCTCACCTCGTGGAGTTACAATGATCATGAGAACGGTCCCAGAAAATAATCCCAGAACTATGCGGGAGGATCTTGTCAATGATTTTAAGGCAGCTGGGACCATGGTCACCAAGAAAACAATTGGTAACACACTACGCCGTGAAGGACTGAAATCCTGCAGCGCCCGCAAGGTCCCCCTGCTCAAGAAAGCACATATAAATGCCCGTCTGAAGTTTGCCAATGAACATCTGAATGATTCAGAGGACAACTGAGTGAAAGTGTTGTGGTCAGATGAGACCAAAATAGAGCTCTTTGGCATCAACTCAACTCGCCTTGTTTGGAGGAGGAGGAATGCAGCCTATGACCCCAAGAACACCATCCCCACCGTCAAACATGGAGGTGGAAACATTATGCTTTGGGGGTGTTTTTCTGGGCAGGACAACTTCACCGCATCAAAGGGACGATGGACGGGGCCATGTACCGTCAAATCTTGGGTGAGAACTTCCTTCCCTCAGCCAGGGCATTGAAAATGGGTCCTGGATGGGTATTCCAGCATGACAATGACTCAAAACACACAGCCAAGGCAACAAAGGAGTGGCTCAAGAAGAAGCACATTAAGGTTCCTGGAGTGACCTAGCCAGTCTCCAGACCTTAATCCCATAGAAAATCTGTGGAGGGAGCTGAAGGTTCGAGTTGCCAAACGTCAGCCTCGAAACCTTAATGACTTGGAGAAGATCTGCAAAGAGGAGTGGGACAAAATCCCTCCTGAGATGTGTGCAAACCTATAAGAAACATCTGACCTCTATGATTGCCAACAAGGGTTTTGCCACCAAGTACTAAGTCATGTTTTGCAGAGGGGTCAAATACTTATTTCCCTCATTAAAATGCAAATCAATTTATAACATTTTTCACATGCGTTTTTCTGGATTTTTTTGTTCAGTGTCTCTCACTGTTCAAATAAACCTACCATTAAAATTATAGACTGATCATTTCTTTGTCAGTGGGCAAACGTGAAAAATCAGCAGGGGATCAAATACTTTTTTCCCTCACTGAAAAGTGGATTGGTGATGGCTAGAAGACCGGTGACTTCGACCCCCGAACACCACCCGAACAAGGAGAGGCACCGACTTCGGCGGAAGTCATGACAGCCCCAATGAATTGAGGCTGTTCTGAGTGCAAAAGGGGGTGCAACTCAATATTAGGAAGGTGTTCATAATGTTTTGCATAATTTTAAAGTGGTTTGGCCATTTGACATATTCACTAACACTGGGATGGCAGAAGCACACTTTTGAGAACGTCTATAATGATGACACTACGCTGTCATTGTAATGATGCATCTATTAAGATACCTAAAATGAACTATTGCATAGCATGACATGAATGCGCTACAGAAATGCCGTGGATATATTCCATTAACTTCTTTGGGAGCAGCGCACAAGGTGACCGTTTTGGAGAGTCTGGCGTGCCCAAAGTAAAATGCCTCCCATTCAGGCCCAGAAAATAGGATATGCACATATTTAGTACCGTTGGATAGGAAACACTCTGAATGTTCTAAAAGTGTTAATTTTGTCTGTGAGTATAACAGAACGGATATGGCAGGCGAAAACCCGAGGAATTTCTTTCCTGGAAAAAGTGGTTTTGACACATTGCCTCATTTAGAACACCTCCCTTATGAAAATGCCCATATAAGGGCATATGAATGCAGTACCTATCGCTTCCTCTGGATGTCAACAGTCTCGAGAAAGTGTTCTGATTTTTTTTAGATGCTTTTAGAGCAGAGAAGAAGACGAATAAGGAAGTGTCCACGCAGATGTCAATACAAGTAAATGCACGCTCCCGGCTGGCATGTTCTTTGGTTTTTTCCTTTCTTATCGCCCAGTTTATATTCCGGTTGAAATATTATACTATTTATACATAAAAGTGTTCCTAAGGATACATTTACAATTATGTTTGATTGTTCTTGGACAAGTTTATAGGTATAAGTTGAACGAGTTCTCTTCACGTTTCAATGGAGGAGTCGACGCTCTATTTTCTCATTATAACGCACCAACCAAACGTAGATTTATGGATATAATACATTACTTTTTCTAACAAAAGAACCATGGATTGTCTTTGTTGGACAATTATGAAGCCCTCAGCAGAAGTTATTCAAAGGTAATTGATTTGTTTTCGCTGTGAAATGTGTTATGTGTGAACCGTGATGGCTTATGAATTCATGGTAATGGGAAAAATATGTTAGGTGCTACCCTCAAACAATCAAATGTGGTGCTTTCGCCGTAAAGCCTTTTTGAAATCTGACAACTCTGTGATATTGCCAAGAAGCAGAGCTTTTGATGACTATGAAACACTTGTATATTGATGCATGTTTAATAATTCAACTTTTGGATTTTGAATTTGGCGCCTTACATTTCACCTGGTAGTGTCGGTAGTGGGGCGCTAGCGCTCCCTAAGAAGTTAACATTCTGTCCCAGAACTCAGTAATTGCTTCCAAGTTGCCCTGCATTAGCGTGCCTTTGATAGCAAGCAGCTTGATTGTTAAGTCACTTTTTATGTGAACTAAGCTAAGGCAGGCCAGGCAAAGCTGAGAGACGAGGGCCATCTTAAATATGCGAACTAGCTAGCCTGATGTATAGGCCGGTCTGACAGTGCAGTAATCTATTGCCTCCTAATTTTTCACCTATTTTTAAATGGAGGCTCCACATCCTGGGCAACGTTCAGCAATCACGGGCAAGACGCCACAGCGAATAATTCCATGAACTGTTGGTCCTTACCTGCTAGAATTACATTACAAACCTCCCAGATGATGTGTGCTATCTTATATTGGATATCGTAAAGGGATTTATGTATAAGTTCACACCTCCCTGTGCTGCAGACTTCTCTATTTCTGTATCAGTGAAAAGGGTACAGAGATGCATGGTTGTTCCTTGCTGGTAGGGGGTAGATTCATTGCAATGGAACTTTTATCCAAATGATTTGAGCGCAGCACCTCTGGCTTGTTTGACATGAATAGTATGACATGTGATGCATAAAGCATAGGCAGAGGTAAAAGATGTAGAACTCTCTGTTATGCAACACATTATGCCTCAGGTTACAGTAGGGAACAATGGTAATTAATTTATAAAGTGTATGTCTTGTTTTCTTTGATGCCACACTTGTGAGATGACTATGACAAAATTCACAAATAAGCCACTCATTGCAATGGGACAGAAAAGCAAAACAAACCAGAATTTTCTTTGGTCAAGTTAGTTATTGATAATCTATCTGTGGCATTTTGACTGAAAGAAATTAGCATACATTTTGGTGTCTCTGACTGCAGGAGGGATTGGGAACAGGCTTTGTGAGCTCGTTTGTGGAGGCAAAGAGTAATGATGCTCACCTCCTTGTGAGGTGGCTCCAGGATTGAGAAAACGCTAGCTCGCTCTTCGCAGAGGCACAAAGAAAATGACAGATTTGACAGAGCTCGTGGACTGAGACAGCTGGCACACACATTTTACCTTCATGCTTCCATGACAATGTGTCTTCTATCTACAGCCAGTAGGCACTGTTACATTTTTTTTTTACATCTACTTGTGATGTTGAAAGCAGAAACATGGAAATCCCTGACTATTAAATTATCTACAGTACAGTGAACTCAGAGGTAGCATAGATTATGGTCTGTGTATGGTCTATATTTACTGAATAATAAATTGGCATCCTCTCACTATTGCGTAACTAAGGCCATTGTGTAATTGACGTCAATGGGAGATTTCTTCCCAAAAATGCACTTGCTCTTATTTGAGGGTAGTTGCATTCAGTAGGATGTATTTTACAGGTTGTGTAACTCAGCTATTGATGTACCCAGAGAGAAAAGCTTTCCTTTCCATGAAATCAGATATCCCTCATTGGCTCTTCATGCAAGTCACGAGACATTCTGTACTTCTGCGAAACATCCAAAATAACCTCTCCGTGCACTGAGAGGTTAAGCAACTAGATTGATGGACTGTGAGAGAGCAAGCTTATATAAACAGAAAGTCAGAACATGCTTCTTCAGGGTCATGACGTACTTGTTTGCGACAAACTATATGTACCTTGGTTTCCATCTAGCAACATACACAATACGATATTCATGTAATAATAAGGAATTTCCCACAAATTGGGGAAAACAAACATTCCTTCCCATTCACCCCAAAAGAGCCACCTTGGTCGTCAATGTTTTTTGTTATACCGACATACAAAACATTCCAAAAATGTGCAGTTGTTCAATGCAAATGTAACCAGGTCAAATGTCCCAACCTACGGATCGCAATGCTCCTACTTAGGAAAATAGAGCCCTGCGGCTGCTCTTCAGCATGGGAGAGTTGAAAATGTGGGTACCCGGTGTCCAAGTAGGCTACACATTTCACAGGGAAGACATTTAACTTTAGTATTGTCCATTTGTAACTCCACTCGCTACTTGTAGCTGTATAGTCCATTTGTTTGCATTGTTGGTCTTGGCTAGCCTAATGTTCTTGTCGGTAGCTAGCTAGCCGGCACTCATTCTCTCACATGACTGCTAGCACGTGTAAAGATGCATGAGGGAAGCTTTACAATATTATGATATTCTAAGTAGAATGCTCTGGAGCAGGCAATGTTAAAAAGTTGTCCTTAGATGTAATTTTCTTAAATGTAGTTTTGTAATTGACTTAAACAAGCATACAAAAAAATTGCGCTTGAAAAGGGTCAAGTTTTTGCTGTGAGCCAATGGGGTAACCTAGGTTTTAAAAAAAGGCTGTTTTCCTCACAAGCGGGCGTTCTAATACTGGCTGGGACTATGCTTGCCAGAAATGTTCTACACATCTCTGTAACCTTGACCAGGTCATTCCAATAATATTGTATCCATACATAAATATCCCTATGTGTGGGATGCATCAGGAAGCAGTGAGCAGAAAATCCTTAAAGGTTCAGTCAGGGAGATGATGTCATCTACAAAAGAACATCAGAGTGAACATAAGAGTGTATTTAAGAAAAAAGATCCACCATTTTGTAATCAAAATAGCAACTAGCTTCCAGGCTTACTTCTCCTGGTCCCTCAAGTCCATATTTTCTTTATTTGAGAAAGCGTTACTGCTGCAGAACAACCTTAAAATAGAACAGTTCCACTGCAGCTGTAATCCTTACAGACCAAGGCCGGGTTTCCTGCTTTCAATGGGTGATGGTCATTACTAAAGTGCAATATTGACACAATGTTTCACTACCTTGTGAAAACTTTACCTTATATTAAACGAATGCATCAGAAGACACACACACACAGAGCGTTACTATATTTACAGTAATGTTACATTTTTAGTGCAAAGATGGCTTTTAGGAAACAGCTTGGATACTAACTATGCACATTCAGTGGGATCTAACGATAGACTTGACATTTCGAAAGCTCTGGGAAATGAGGCCCAGAAGAGAACCAGCAGCAATATCACGTTTCAGGAGAAGACCCAGATGCAGACAGTGTCGAAGTAATACAAGTTTATTACTAGAACAGGGGGCAGGCAAAACGACAGGTCAAGGGCAGGCAGAGGTCAGTAATCCAGATCAGAGTCCAAAAGGTGCAGAACGGCAGGCAGTCTCAGGTCAGGCAGAGGTCAATAATCCAGGGTGGTGTAACAAGGTACAGAATGGCAGGCAGGCTCAGGGTCAGGGCAGGCAGAATGTTCAAAACCAGGAAACTAGAAAACGGCAGGCACAAGGGGAAAACCACTGGTAGGCTTGACAAACAAAACAAACTGGCAACAGACAAACAGAGAACACAGGTATAAATACACTGGGGATAATGGGGAGATGGGTGACACCTGGAAGGGGGTGGAGACAAGCACAAAGACAGGTGAAACAGATTAGGGTGTGCCAAGCAGTGCACCTGGAGAGTGAGACATTCGTTATTCAGACCACCCCATTTCATTATCTGCCAGAACAGGTTGTTTATTCTTAATAGATGCATCATTACAATGACAGTGTAGTGTCATCATTATGGATGTTCTCAAAAGTGTGCTTCTGCCATACCAGTGTTAGTGAATATGTCAAATGGCCAAACCACTTTAAAATTATGCAAAACATTAGGAACACCTTCCTAATATTGAATTGCACCCCCTTTTGCCCTCAGAACAGCATCAATTCATTGGGGCTGTCACGACTTCCGCCGTGGTGTTCGGCGGTCGAAGTCACTGGTCTTCTAGCCATCACCGATCCACTTTTCATTTTCCATTTGTTTTGTCTTGTTTCCCCACACACCTGATTGTCATTCCCTCATTACTTGCGCCCCACCACTCCCTAAGTAGTTTTAAAGCACTCCATACCTCGACTGTAAGGTAACACCCCAGCTTTTGAATAACATTGTTGCACCTGCAATTGCTTGTACTTTTTTTAATTTTTTAATTCTCAAAACTTAAGTTTGTAAAGTTTCAATCAATACACACACTGTAATACATTTTTGTAATTTCAACAGTAAAACTCTGAAGTATGCACAGTACAATACTGTAAATGTGTGTAGATTGCCCTGAATTATGGGTAAAATGCTGAAAAATACTGTTATTACCTGTAATTGGAAGCCTCCTGTAAAAATTACTCTAACCTACTGTATTTATTTAAAGTAATATAATATGCCTACTGTAGATTCAAATGATCAGTTTCAGGAACCAACCTCATGCTGTTGGGTGAGATACATGAAACATCACCCAGATAATAATTGACATTTTCCACCATTACTACAGCAAAGTGGCTTGTTTCTATCAGTTCAAAATATATGATCCATATACGCCGCAAAAGTTTTTTCGTATTGACGGGCTGCATTTTATACATAAACCACATCGTGTTTTGGGCCATACTCGCCGCGAGCCACTAAAGCCAATGTGAATGACCAGCGCACCGGTGTTGTATCGAGGTGCCTGCTGACCTAAGGTGCAGTGGGCAGCTGTAGCCTATCACAGTGTCGCCGGACGTAGCCTGTAACGTGGAAAGAAATACAAATTCTCCCATGATTATATTTCAAATAGGATGGCAGCCTACACAAGAAATAACTAATATTGGTAGCCGTCTAGAGCATGAACGGCAACAACACGGGGACACAGTGTCCTCCTCAACCCTGTGCGATTTGGTTCACTCGGCTCTCAGCTGCATGACATATGTCATTGTTTTGCAGGCCAGGAGTGTCCGTATACCCTCTCCCCGCTTACCATTTGTTTAATTTAAACAACACTGTTCCATATAATGTTACAGTATTAGTAAACCTGTTCACTTTACCAGTAGTATGCAAACATTTGGTGACACAGAAAAAAGGGGAAAAGTTGTTGAGTCTGGTAGAATAATCTGTGATATTGTGTAGGCTATAGCAATGTTATATTCGATAGAACGGGTTTGAAGTAGGTTTATCTAGCTGTCTTGTATTGGTTCAATGCCTCAATTGATTTCATGAACTATATTGGATATACTGTATGCTGTAGGTTTGAATCAACCCAAGATGATAATCCTTTAAGATGGGACAAAGCGCATGACAAGGAGGCCCAGGGGGAAGCCAGCTGTTCTTAACTCCTACATTGCCCCATTCTTCCAAGAGCTGACTGAGCTGACTGAAGACCTCTAGTGAGGTAAGTACACACACAAGACAACAGCTTGATATGTTCCTAGTCACCTGTATTTTTGCCCTCTGTCTCTCTTTCTTTTTCTATACTTGTCCTAATTAAAGGTGAGAAGAAATAACAAATCAGAACTGAGGAGTATTGTTACGAAGCTCAACAAACACCTGATGCTGCTCTGACTTCTCTCTCCTGGATACTCTCCTGCTCCGTTGTGTTTCACCGCCTATGAACCCCTTACCCCAAATAGAGTTGCGCCTGATCATAGATCTAGGATTGTACCCAATCACAATTTTAACTCCATCTCCCTCTCTCTCTTGGGCTCTCTCTCCCCCACTCCCCCCAAAAACAATATTGTTTTTATATTAGTGTTGTAATGATGCTCTTTTTTGGTTACATTTGTTTTAACTTCTTTGGGAGCAGCGCACGTGGTGACCGTTTTGGAGAGCCTGGCGTGCCCAAAGTAAAATGCCTCCCATTCAGGCCCAGAAAATAGGATATGCACCTATTTAGTACCATTGGATAGGAAACACTCTGCGCCCCACCACTCCGTAAGAAGTTAACTGTTGTTACTTCTATTGTCAATTATGTTGTAAATGTTTTGGTAATGCAGTTACCAATTTGAATGAATGTATTTTATGAACAAATGTATTGTTTTTCTTACATTTAGATTTCAGGGAGGATTTCACTGTAAATTTACAGCATTATCTATTATCGAGTTGTAAAGCTCTGGTGCCAGAATAATGCTGTAAATTTACAGGGAAAAGTTGTACAGTGCAGTCTGTATTTCAACTCTCAAAGGACAGATAACGTGATGATTCATGGTGTATTTGAGGTTATGTTGGTTTCTGATATCGATTGAGAAACCAACTTCTTAACAAACTCAGCTCTCAACAAGTTATGTTTACTGGAAGCATGAAGTTCACAAAGTTCATGCAAAAGTCAAATAAACTTCCTTGCACCCACAGGTACAATTTAAAAGCATCTTGGTGTTCTCTTTGGAATAACGACTATGGAGTGACATTCAACCCCCAACCATATAGTGGCGGTTGTCTGATCCTCCCTTATTATCCCAGCAGAAGGCTGCTGCTCTCTAACAACAGTGGCGCTCAATTGCGTATGCTTATTATCCCTCTCCATAGAAACATCTCACTTCTCTCCTGCAAACTGGGCTGACGTCTCTTCCGCCGCTTAAAAAAGTCTGATTAGAGAGAGAGACAGGGCTGACGTATTCATGTGGCGATGGGATGCGAAAACAAGAGTCTATGACACAGAGGAGGTGGTGGCATTACAAAATCATTGCCACCCGTGTCAAACTCTCAATTGTACTGACAAAACAGCATTGCAGATGGGGAGCATATCTGAGAATATTCCTTAATGCATAGTGCTGAGACTAAAATATATGTATGATTCCAGAGCAAAGGTCAGGGGGCTGGCTTGGTAAGGCCGCTATGTATGTGTGAGCTAAATGGATCAATGCACAACCTAATCACCTTTGGCCATATTGATAGACTTTTGGTGAACCTTGTTTTTACTTGATGGAAGATACCAGACCTGGGATCAACTTCAAATAAGTATTATGTGAATGCCTTGGATTGCCTGTTGCAATGGAACCAACATAGAAAGGTGTAAAAGTCCTAAAGGCAAAGATCCCTCCCATCTGGCAGGCCTGGATGCTGAAAATATTTGAAAGATTTCAAATAGTATTTGAACACAGGTCTTGAATATACCAAGGTTGTTTGTGTTTATTCACAGGTGAGTAATGAACTTTGAGGAACATTCTTACAGACTGAATATTTGAATATTTCCATTGAGTCTGTGTAAACACATGGCCGTGTTTGCCCACAGATATTCAAAATATTTTATTCCAACCATGTGCTCAATTAGTTCAATTAAGGCATAATTAAGCAACTGCTCTTCTGCTTGTTAATTAGTCTTCTTCATTTTTAATTGCAAAATGAGGGTATTACATATTAACTCAACGAAACGGTATAGTGAAACTTCTTGGGTTGGCATGCTTATATCTGTGTATGGATAAAGTCCATAAAAAGAACGCCTACACACACGCGGTGTGGTGGTACAGGGATTAACTTCTTAATTGGATCTTTCATGAGGTTTAATGCACAATTACAGGCATAACACCACATAACACATGATGCCTACACTGATATGATCATGGGTGCATTCTGGGTACAAAGGGTTAAAAAATCATAATGTGGTTTAATTTTTTATTTAGCTAGGCAAGTCAGTTAAGAATAAATTTGTATTTACAATGACGGCCTACCCTGGTCAAACCCTAACCCGGACGACGCTGGGCCAATTGTTTACGGCCCTATGTATCATACACTTGCAAGCCAATATTTACAGTAAACAACTTCTAAAAAGTAACTTTAATGCAAGTGAATGATCAGTGATGATGTGACGGAGATGGATGCCTGTTGTTAATGTAATGCTTTGGTTGCCAAGGTATTTGTTTCTGGGCTGGATGGAACTAGCAGAGTGACTACTGATGGACGTGTTACATTGATGAAGCATGAACTAAATCAATACGATTTGGAGCAGACACACTTCCAGTTATTACAGCCTGCCTTTAATGAACTGCCATGACTTGTTGGAGTGTTTTGTTGTGGATTAATGAAATGCCTCCAAAATAAAATGCCTCCAAGTATGCATACACATTTAAATGATCACATACGTGTATGACATGGTATATGAATTGTTTAGCAATGTTATAGATAAGAGGAATATACATGGTTTCTCAATAATTGCTTCTAGTGCTTTAATTCATTTGAATTCAACATACAAAGGAAAGGCCTAGCTGTGCAAATGTAAATAAAATATACTATACTGTGTATACAAAAATATGTGGACACCCCTTCAAATGATTGGATTTGGCTATTTCAGACACACCTGTTGCTGACAGGTGTATAAAATCGAGCACACAGCCATGCAATGTCCATAGACAAACATTGGCAGTAGATTGGCCTTATGGAAGAGCTCAGTGACTTTCAACGTGTCACCGTCATAGGATGCCAACTTTCCAACAAGTCAGTTCGTCAAATTGGGGAAGGCATGACAATGCCCCCTTGCACAAAGCAAACCCATCGAACACCTTCGGGATGAATTAGAACGCCGACTGCTAGTCAAGCCTAATCGCCCCACATCAGATGTTTGACGAGCAGGTGTCCACATACTTTTGGTCATGTAGTGTATGTACCTTTATGGGGGTTTTATTGGTATTGTTCAGAGCAGCCGTGCATTTCAACAAGCATATTGCTAAGTATTGCAGCAATTTTAAAGGTGCGCAGACTGCCATTTTCTATCAATGAAAACAATTTATGCTTGGTCTTTCCTGAGTTAGTTAACAATTCAACATAATTTAAAGCATTTTTCTGGACAAGACACAAAAATAAACATTATTATTTTTCACACGTTGCGTTTATATATCGCCAAGCCCCCTTTGGGGATAGTAACGCTTTTATGTTGAAACCGTATTTCAACTTGTGACACCTCCCAGTCTCGCCAGAATGGTTTAAACACTAGCAAAATATTTGTGGCCAATGGAACTACACAGCAAATAGAAACTCAAAAATGACTGTACTTGGGCATATAGAAGCATGGGGTGTAAACATAGATTTTTCTCATAGTGAGAGGTTGCATGGTGACATTCACCCTTTGCTGAGTATTATATGCTGGCTAGTATATGACATGAACTACACTTTGCAATTGTTATCTGATATTATTATGCAGGGGAATTTTTCTATTACTATGGTGTTAGTATAGTGTAGTATGGTGTGTGTGTGTGTGTGTGTGTGTGTGTGTGTGTGAGCACATTTACATGAAAAAACACTGAAGAAAAGCTGTCTGATAATGTTACCATGGAAACAGTGGTCATCTGTAATCTTGAAACACCGTACATGTCTCGATATTAGATGAGCTCAATATCAGACAAGGAGATGAGACTGAAGACATGAAACCTGTGCTTACATATACAAAACATACTGCAACATGCAAATCTCAACATATGGGAACAACACATTCCAATGGTGAGAATCAATGGTGTCAGCATCTTTTTTTATTCCTGCAGTTTTGTTTGTCGAAACCTGCCAAGATACGTCACTCGACTCAGCCGAGCTCAGCAGTGAGATTTTCAGGCAGATGATTGCCTGTCAGCAGTGCCTCATTCCCAACTCAATGTTGACGCATCACCCTGCCTTGTGCCTTATTCAAGGCTGTCTATTTATGGACACCAAACATAACATACCGTATTGTTGTGTGACATCAATGACTTACTTAATTCCTCCCCAGACTTACTTCCTGCCCCAGCATCCATACCTTTTGTTCAATCGTCTATTATGCAATTCAGTCACATCTTCCCTCCTGCCTTTAGTATGGGAGAAAAATCTATTTTATTTGTCACATACACATGGTTAGCAGATGTTAATGCGAGTGTAGCGAAATGCTTGTGCTTCTAGTTCCGACCATGCGGTAGTATCTAACAAGTAATCTAACAATTTCACAACAACAACCTGAAACACACAAGTGTAAAGGAATTAATACGAGTATGTACATATAAATATATGGATGAGCGATGGCTGACCGGCATAGGCAAGATGCAGTAGATGGTATAGAGTACAGTATATACATATGAGGCTGGCATAGGCAAGATGCAGTAGATGGTATAGAGTACAGTATATACATATGAGATGAGTAATGTAGGATATGTAAACATTATATAAGTGGCATCGTTTAAAGTGTCTAGTGATACATTTATTACATCCACTTTTAAATTATTAAAGTGGCTAGAGATTTGAGTCGATTGGCCAAACGGCATAGGCAAGATTCAGTAGATGGTATAGAGTACAGTGTATACATATGAGATTAGTAATGTCGGATATGTAAACATTATATAAAAATTGTTTAACTTCTTAGGGAGCGGCTGCATAGGTAACGGTTTTGGAGAGTCTGGTGTTCCCAAAGTAAAATGCCTGCCACGCAGGCCCAGAAAATAGGATATGCACATAATTAGTACAGGAAACACTCTGAAGTTTCTAAGAGTGTTAAAATAATGTCTGTGAGTATAACAGAAGTAATATAGCAGGCGAAAACCAAAATGAGCATATTCTCCATTGTGCCTATTGCATACAATCTTATGTAGGACTGAGAATGCAGTACCTATGGCTTCCACTAGATGTCAGCAGTCAACAGTCAAAGACTGGGAATTTTAGCAGTGACCAGAACGGATAGGGAGAGGAAATTGTCAGGCGACCACTTTTGTAAACAAGGTTTGACGCGCGCGAGATTGTGAACGCGCACTTTATTTTTCTTTCCTATCGTTCACGTTATCGTTACAGCAAAAATACACAAAAGGATACCTAAGGATACATAAAAGATTATGTTTGATTTGTTTGGAGAAAGTGTATAGGTATAATTTGAACGTGTTCTCTTCACGGTTCAATGGGTGACTCAACGGTGGATTTTATGATCATAACGCGCCAACCAAACAGAGATTTATAGATATAATAAATTACTTTTTCTAACAAAAGAACCATTGGATGTCTTCGTTGGACACTTGGGAAGCCCTCAGCAGAAGTTCTTCGAAAGGTAAGGGATTTTATATTAGCGATTTTATGCGTTTATTTGAGACCCGCATTGGTTATGGATTTATGCTAATGCCTAAAAATATGAGAGGGGCTTTCCTCAAACAATCAAATGTTGTGCTTTCGCCATAAAGCCTTTTTGAAATCTGACAATGCTGTGATATTGCCAAGAATCAGAGCTTTTGATGACTATGCAACACTTGTATATTGATGAATGTTTAATAATTCAACTTTTGGATTTTGAAGCGCCCCACTGCTCCCTAAGTAGTTAATCCCCAATTGTTGCTACCATTTTCATGTGTGACAATACAATGGACCTAGATGATGGACGGACAGCATTTATCTCCGGGAAGATTCTTAGTTAGTCACCCGTTGTCCTCCGCTTGAGATTTCCCCCTCCCGTTATTCTGGTTAATAATTCAGCACATTATTTCCCATGCAGATACCACAGAGCGTGAAATCAATTTAAGAGCGGAGGAGTGGAGAGCAAACAGAAATGCCTGAATTTCAATATTTCCCATTTAATAAAGTGTTCATGTGCTCTTTGATTTAATAAATAGAGGGAGGTGAGCGGAAAGCTCAAGGAAAGAAGGAAGGAGGCTTCTCCTTTACCCCCCCTTTCTGAGAGAAGAAGAAGAAGAAAAAGAAGAAGGTGGCAAGGAAGGCAATAGGAGATCATTTCCCCTGTTGTCTCCTTTGGTCACTGCATCCCTTGCTCTCAAAGCTCAGCAGACTAGATTAATTTACTTCAAATATACTTCCATGCACTATTCTCCATATTACGTACATTATGTATTAAACATGGGTTTACTAACAACAAATTCCAAATGGAAAAATGTGATGGTCTCCATTACCATATCGTAATCATGCCATAAACAACGCACAGATTGTGATGGAAGCAATGGAATATAATGTCAGTCCAGCATATGGTTCATACTACATTATTGATTTATGAGATATGCAAATGGTGGCTTCTCCGTCAGGTTTACATCACTTCAGAGCCTCTAGGTGAGACAACAGTTATGGTGTCCATATTAGGACAGTCTCAGTCTCAGCAGTTCTTTTTTTCTTAATATGGACACCGTACATGCTCCCTTCATTGAGCTGGCTAAGACTTCCGGCGCCGACAGAGACGGCAGCCTCGCTTCACGTTCTCAGGAAGCTATGCAGTATTTAGTTTTTTTTTATGTATTACTTCTTACATTGTTACCCCGGGAAATCTTAAGTTTTATTACATACAGCCGGGGGGAACTATTGGATATAAGAGCAACGTCAACTTACCAACATTACAACCAGGAATACGACTTTCCCGAAGCGGATCCTCTGTTTGGTCCACCAACCAGGACAATAGACTGGATCCCAGCCGGCATCCCAAAACAATGGCGGTGCAGGAGAAGGGGTAGACGGGGCGGTGTTCTGGTCAGGCTCCGTAGACGGGCACATCGCCCACAACTCCCGAGTATACTACTTGCCAATGTCCAGTCTCTGGACAACAAGGTAGACGAAATCCGAGCAAGGGTTGCCTTCCAGAGAGACATCAGCGACTGCAACGTTCTTTGCTTCACGGAAACATGTCTCACTCAGGACACGTTATCAGAGTCGGTACAGCCACGTGGTTTCTTCACGTATCGCACCGACAGAAACAAACATCTATCTGGTAAGAAGATGGGCGGGGGGGGGGGGGTGTGCCTTATTATTAACGAGTTGTGGTGTGATCATAACAACATACAGGAACTCAAGTCCTGACATAGAATTCCTTACAATCAAATGCCGACCGCATTATCTACCAAGAGAATTCTCCTCGATTAAAATCACAGTCGCATATATCCCCCCTCAAGCTGACACATCGACGGCACTGAAAGAAATTCATTGGACTCTATGTAAACTGGAAACCACATACCTTGAGGCTGCATTTATTGTGGCTGGGGATTTTAACAAGGCTAATCTGAAAACAAGGCTCCCTAAATTTGATCAGCATATCGAATGTGCGATCCGGGCTGGCAAAATCCTGGATCATTGTTATTCTAACTTCCGCGTAAAAAAAGCCATTCTCCGCCCTCCTTTCGGCAAGTCTGACCTTAACTCCATTTTGTTGCTCCCAGCCTATAGACAGAAACTAAAACAGGAAACGCCCGTGCTCAGGTCTGTTCAACGCTGGTCCGACCAATCTGATTCCACGCTTCAAGATTGCTTCGAGAACGTGGACTGGGATATGTTTCGGATAGCATCTGACAACAACATCGATGTGTACGCTGATTCGGTGAGCGAGTTTCTTTGCAAGTGCATCAGTGATGTTGTACCCATAACAACTATTAAAACCTTCCCCAACCAGAAACCGTGGTTTGATGGCAGCATTCGCGCAAAACTGAAAGCGCGAACCACTGCTTTTAACCAGGGTAAGGTGACCGGGAAACATGACTGAATACAAACGGCTCACCTTCACCGCAGCCAACGTGAGTAAAACGTTTAAGCATGTTAAATTGGCTAGTGATACATTTGTTACATACAATGTTCAATTATTTAAAGTGGCTAGAGATTTGAGTCTGTATGTTGGCAGCAGCCCCTCAATGTTAGTGATGGCTGTTTTTTAGTCTGATGGCCTTGAGAAAGAAGCTGTTTTTCAGTCTCTCGGTCCCAGCTTTGATGCACCTGTACTGACCTCGCCTTCTGGATGATAGCGGGGTGAACAGGAAGTGGCTCGGGTGGTTGTTGTCCTTGATTATCTTTTTGGCCTTCCTGTGACATCAGGTGGTATAGGTGTCCTGGAGGGCAGGTAGTTTACCCCCCGGTGATGCGTTGTGCAGTCCTCACTACCCTCTGGAGAGCCTTACGGTTGTGGGCGGAGCAGTTGCCATACCAGGCGGTGATACAGCCCGACAGAATGCTCTCGATTGTGCATATGTAGAAGTTTGTGAGTGTTTTTGGTGACAAGCCGAATTTCTTCAGCCTCCTGAGGTTGAAGAGGCGCTGTTGCGCCTTCTTCACCACGCTGTCTGTGTGGGTGGACCATTTCAGTTTGTCTGGGATGTGTACGCCAAGGAACTTAAAACTTTCCACCTTCTCCACTACTGTCCCATTGACGTGGATAGGGGGCTGCTCCCTCTGCTGTTTCCTGAAGTCCACGATCATCTCCTTAGTTTTGTTGACGTTGTGTGAGAGGTTATTTTCCTGACACTACACTCCGAGGGCCCTCACCTCCTCCCTGTAGGCCGTCTCGTCGTTGTTGGTAATCAAGCCTACCACTGTAGTGTCGTCAGCAAACTTGATGATTGAGTTGGAGGCGTGCTTGGCCACACAGATGTTGTTTCTTACCCTCACCACCTGGGGCCGGCCCGTCAGGAAGTCCAGGACCCAGTTGCACAGGGCTGGGTCGAGACCTAGGGTCTCGAGCTTAATGACGAGTTTGGAGGGTACTATGGTGTTAAATGCTGAGCTGTAGATGATGAACAGCATTCTTACATAGGTATTCCTCTTGTCCAGATGTGTTAGGGCAGTGTGCAGTGTGATTGCGATTGCGTCGTCTGTGGACCTATTGGGACGGTAAGCAAATTGGAGTGTGTCTAGGGTGTCTGGTAGGATGGAGGTGATATGACCCTTGAATAGTCTCTCAAAGCACTTCATGATGACGGAAGTGAGTGCTACGTGGCGATAGTCATTTAGCTCAGTTACCTTAGCTTTCTTGGGAACAGGAACAATGGTGGCCTTTTTGAAGCATGTGGGAACAGCAGACTGGGATAAGGATTGATTAATTATGTCTGTAAACACACCAGCCAGCTGGTCTGCGCATGCTCTGAGGACACGGCCAGGGATGCCATCTGGGCCGGCAGCCTTGTGAGGGTTAACTCTTTAGGCATCATCAGCCGAGGTGTCGGTTTAGGAGAGTGTGGCGTGCCCAAAGTAAAATACCTGCCACTCAGGCCCAGAAACTAGAATATGCACATAATTAGTACTATTGTATAGGAAACACTCTGAGTTTCTAAAACCTTTAAGATAATGTCTGTGAGTATAACAGAACTGATATAGCAGGCGAAAACCCGAGGAGAATCCATCCGTTTGTTTTTGTAGATGACCTTTTTCTCCAAGCTGCCTATTGCATTCAATGTTATGTAGGACTGAAACTGCAGTACCTATGGCTTCCACTAGATGTCAAGTCTTTATACAGTGTTTGGAGGCTTTAGCACTAAGCAGAATAGATAGGAAGAGGAAATAGTGAAGGGACCACATTTGTCAACAACGTTTCACGGGAGCGAGATTTTGAGCGCGCCCCACATTATTTTCCTTTCCTATCGTTCACATTCACGCTAGCGCCCCACCACTCCCTAAGTAGTTAACTAGCATAAATAAATTAGCATAAATTCATAAACCATCACAGTTCACACAAAACACATTTCACAGCGAAAACAAATCCCTTACCTTTTGAAGAACTTCTGCTGAGGGCTTCCCACATGTCCAACGAAGACATCCAATGGTTCTTTTGTTAGAAAAAGTCATTTATTATATCCATAAATCTCTGTTTGGTTGGTGCGTTATGTTCAGAAAATCCAACGTCGAATCGCTCATTGAAACGTGAAGAGAACGCGTTCAAATATACCTATACACTTGTCCAAGAACAATCAAACATCATTGATAATGTATCCTTAGGAACACTTTTATGTGTATTTAGTATAATATTTCAACCGGATTGTAAACTGGGCGATAGGAAAGGAAAAAACCACAGTGCGTGCAAGCCTGTGAACGCGCATCCTCTTCTGTTTACTTCTGGTGACCACTTCCCAATTCTTCTTCTATTACCATCCAGAGCAACTAAACATAATCAAAACACTGTCTAGAGACTGTTGACATCCAGTGGAAGCAATAGGTACTGAAATCTTACTCCCTTATATGGTAATTTTCAATAGGGAGGGGTTGTAAATGAGGCAATGTGTCAAAACCACTTCTTCCAGGACAGAAATTCCTCGGGTTTTCGCCTGACATATCCGTTCTGTTATACTCACAGACAAAATGTTGACACCTTTAGAAAATACAGAGTGTTTCCTATCCAATGGTACTAAATATATGCATATTTTTTCTGGGCCTGAATGGGAGGCATTTTACTTTGGGCATGCCAGGCTCTCCAAAACGGTCACCTCATGCACTGCTCCCAAAGAAGTTAAACAGTCAAATGTCATTCTGATTACATAATGTCCTCAGATGTACTTTATTTTTATCCAAATTGAATGATTTTGTGAGCACAATTAGGTCAAAATTACATCAATCCCAGCATAGTGGTGTTTATGCCAAGTCTTTGTTTACAAACTACTGCCCACTGTAGTAACACACACTTATTATTCTGAAAACTGGAAGCATCTCCCGTTAGGGGGAGTCTATTAGTTGTAGCAAGTTTTTACTGTAAACCATTATTGCTTGGAGTTCAGATTTTGACAACTTTTACAGACTATGAAACAACGATACACTTTTCCTGTAAGTAATATGTTCAGAAGTTGATTTGTTTTCATCCAAGAGTGACTGAAATACATCAAGGAAATTAAATCATCCCTTTCAGTAGGAGGTCAAAGTTAACTTCTTTTGATTCATACCATACCCCTTAGTCTCGTCCAAATTTCTTTATGATATAAATCTTTAAAATCAAATCCAGATTTTAACTTACGGTTGGCTTTTACACTCTTACATAACAAACGAGCAGCAAACTACTGTAAATTGGGAGCTGAAAAGGGATCTAGGCAAAAAGCTTTCAATCTGGCTCGCGATGATACAGAGACCAGTTTTTAATCTAATAGAGAGCATTTGGGCAGTAAATTAGCATGTTTATGGAAAGGAGGCAGTAGTCACTAATCCCTAGCCTGGCATGAGCATGAAATTATGGCGTGAGTCCTCCCACACAGTGGTCTCACATGGCTGTATCTCTCTACTGTTAGAGCTAGCACACTCCTACTGTGTCTTAGCTCCCGCTGCTGCCCCATGTCATGAGATGACCAACTTTACTCCCACACGGTCCATATACGAACAGCCTGAGAAACGCTCATATTCTCTGAATTGCAAAAACAACCAACATTTAAGTGCGACAGGTTAGGTTTAGGGACGCTGCTGAGTGGTTAGGGTCAGGGTATGTGGCTCATGCAAGATTTGGTCCTGGGTTTCGAGATTGCCTCTAGTGTGTTAACACACTGGCCATGACTGCCAGACTCAATGTCCCCCAGTCCTCTCTCTCTCGCCATCTAAGATACAGTCCCTTAGAGATGAGGAGAGAGGGCGAACGAGCGAGTGAGAGAGAGTGCCCCCAGGACACAAAGGAGTCTGAGGAGGTTATACTCTCATTACTTTTAGTATCACACACATAATGTCACAGTATTACACTACTGGTGTGGTTTACACCCTAAGAATGGAAGTTGGAGTCTGTTTGTCCCTAAGGGACTAAATTACCAGTCAGAAACTGCATACTGTACATGTTACCTAGAAACGCACAATGGTCTCTGCATTTTAATTCTTAGACTATTATGCAGCATTATCTTCATACATTTCAAGGAAAACAGACATTTTACAGAAAGCCTATAATGAAGCGACAAACTTATGCACTTCACTAGACAAAAAGGTTGTTTAGAAGCCGCAATAATATGAAAGATATATCAAAGTTTAGAGCATGTTGAATAACGCTGCAGAACCATGTTATACAACGTGCAGCGGAAATTAATTCTGCCACGTCCAATTTCACAACATTCCATACACCTTTTTTTCCGCAAATAAGTGAGAGGGAAGGTGTTTCAGATCACAAGGGTGTGAGAAACATACACTCCTGCAATCACATTTGCACCTCAGGCAGATATGCAGCTAGATTTCAAACACACTGTTTTTTATGCTTTTGCTTTGCAAAGCAGCTTCTATCCTAGCCGTCAGAGAACAGTGATAGTTTGGCAAAAAATCACAACACACACAGCCTTTCGACAAAATGTCGTAGCTTTGAACTACAGAGCTGTGAACAACTAGGAGCCCAAAATGGATGCAAAGCTTTTGCTAAATTGTCTTTTAGACAGCTAAATGCACAAAACCTATTCACACTTGACAGAGCTTTATGAGAAGGACAGTTTGTAGCGAGACTTGCTGAGAGCTTAGGGTAGAAAAATAGAAAATCAATTATTTTATGCACTGGTAATGTCCTATCTACTGAAATACCTTTGAAATGTTTTGTCAGATCGAACTGCAAGTGCAATTCAATTGACCTCTCACAACAATAACACATACACAAATACACACACACACACACACACACACACTTTGGACCTAGAAAACAGAGTCCATGCATAGTGAAACATCGAGAAAGGGGAATAAGACAGGGCTGATTTTCAATGGTCTACAGTAGCCTCAACAGCACTCTGTAGGGTAGCACCATGGTGTAGCCAGACGTTAGGTAGTTTCCGTCCTCCTCCTGAGAACATCAAGAACTTCAATACAAAACCTAGGCTCCGAGGCTCATGGTTCTCACCTCCTTCATGAGTAATTATATTAAAACATTTTAAAATATATCTCTGTAGTAACTCAACTGATTCCCATATAATTCCATATCCAGCCATACATTATATTTCTGCACGAGGATCCACTGTCCTTATTCCAAAATTGTCTTCAACTAGCAAATATATTGAAGTGTTCAAACTTAAAACAGAAGGAATTCAGTTATTAGGAGCTCTCAGCTGCTGGTATATCATTTTTAGGGGTGAGCAGTGTAGGCATTGGTCAGCTTCAGGTCTTGCCTGACGACTCAAACTGAAGTCTTCCGCTGCTATATGTTTGCTACATACTACAGTCTGAGATTTCCATCGTTGAAGTCGTTTCTGGTGACGTCAAAATGAGGGGTGTTGTACAAAACAAAGTCATCAGCGATTAGATAATTTCTAATCAGTCAGAATATCAAAGCCAATGACAAATGTTCAAAACACTGCTTTATCCATGTGTGTTCTCGCGCTGGCCCAACTAATTGGTTTCTGGGACAAAACAGAACAGAATGTGTTTGTGTCCTTGAAATCGTCGGGGAGGTACTCAGATCCAGACTCATTGTGGAGAAGAAACAACCACAACACAGCACTACCTGTACTTATTCCAAATGCATGACTTCATTGTTGTTGTTTCATGATTGCCTTTGAAAAAACATACACATGTCATGGTGGTAGTACGTACTTACAATACTATGGCATTGATGGGGGGGTCACCTTGGGGTCATGATAGGGGCTGCACCAAATGATTGATGTATTATAATATTTGATTATGCTTATGTTGTATTAATAGAAGGGGAAGGGCTATACGACCCCTCCCCCACTACATTTATAGGGTCCTGGACTACAGATTAGCAATATATATATATATATATATATATATATATATATATATATATGCATTATAAGGTTTAATATTGTTCCACAGTTCTTTTCTAGTCTCTGCTTCTTATAAGAAACAGTCTGAGAGATGTGTGTTATTGCAGTCAAAACAGGGTGTCTGTGAGAAGCGCCTGAAGGCTAAAAGAGATTCATAGACACAGAACCCTGCAGGGAAGTGAAAGAGATAAGAGACAAGTCAGACATACCACTATAAAGCAACTTGGGGAGTGGAAAATTAAAACTGTATAACTGTATATGCATGGGCTTGGTCTCATTGTAGAAGGTGTTGATGTAGGCAGTTACATCACTAGGGGTTGACTGCAAGCACATTAAAGCAACTTGGACCCTTTCCTATTTTGCAGAACTCACTCGGAAACATGTGTGCCATGTTCCCGTTGTCAACTTCAGCTCTGCAATTGCATTAATAAAGGTTTTTGATTGATTTACTTAAATATATTGTCTGATTGATGATTTCACCAATAAGCAAATGATTGTCAAGGAACAAGGAACCTACCCCAACAGCACCAGTAGCTGTGCGTGGGTAAAATCACTGAGGAAGCTAAGCCAAGCCAGTAAAAATCCAT
This sequence comes from Brachymystax lenok tsinlingensis, assembly GCA_030435695.1. Taxonomy (NCBI): domain Eukaryota; kingdom Metazoa; phylum Chordata; class Actinopteri; order Salmoniformes; family Salmonidae; genus Brachymystax; species Brachymystax lenok. Next base: position 7,072,215 of record CM059818.1, on the reverse strand, counting down.
ATTACAACCTATGTTGTGATAATTGCTTTGTTTGCTCTGTAACCAACTTGTTCATACTCCACCGTGATATACAATAAGGCAGTGACAAAAAAGAGACAAACGTCACACAGCGGTGGAATAAATTCAACAACACGTGTTTGTTCCATCACAAAACCGGAAAGTAAAATCTGTCCGGTGAAGTCCATAAAGCAAATATTGCATACAAACAGTTATATCATCTGCAGCATGGTCAAGCAAGTTAATGTTTTTGACAGTTTACTAAACAACTACTGATTTAGAACCACGGAGGAGCCCAGGTCAGCACAAAGACAACAGCAACACTGCCTCCGCTATTCCAGCACCATTTCAACATAAACATTTAAACATCAAATCAACAACGCTATATATGCTTAGTTTAATACACTGAAAACAAACTTAAAGATACCAAAGAAATGTAGTCTAGTCAACATTTACAAAAAAATATATATATTTCACCTTTATTTAACCATATAGGCCAGTTTAGAACAAGTTCTCATTTACAACTGTGACCTGGCCAAGATAAAGCAAGGCAGTGCGACACAAACAACAACACAGAGTTACACATGGAATAAACAACATACAGTCAATAACACAATAGAAAAGTCTATATACAGTGTGTGCAAATGAGGTAAAATAAGGGAGGTAAGGCAATAAATAGGCCATAGTGTTGGCAAAACGGTCTATTGCTCTGTTAAACAGTATGCTTTAAATTTTTCTCGTCATAGGCTACCTACCTAAAATTCTTGCTAGCCTGACTTCCAACAATGAATCTAGGCTATCTAGGCTACATCTAGGCTATAATCAATCGTCTCAGGCCAGAGGCACAAAACATTAATTTATGGTTAGATCAGAATCCTTGGCCTGTACAGAAAATTAAGTCAAAACACATCCAAATCCCCATCTCCATCCATGGCTTAGGAAAGAGCTGATTGTAACGTATACGCAGGGAGTCAGGAAGCAGGTGTAAAAGGTGAGTTTAATAATAATAAACATACAAAATAGGAGAAGTATGCTGAACATAACAAAAACCAATACGGCCTGATGACAGAGGCTACTGAGGGCTATATGAAGGGAGAATAATCAGGGTGGTGATGAAGTCCACGTGTGCGTAACAATGGGGAGCAGGTGTGTACAATGATGGTTGCCAGGTGTGCGCAATGTGGGTTGCCAGGACCAGTGGTTAGTAGACTGCCGACGTTGAGCATCGGAGGGAAGGAGCAGGAGTAAGCATGACACTGATTTAGCAAGCTAGCTACTGCAGAACATAAACACAAACAGACCAGAAACAGACAAGCTTTTCAGAAAATTATGTTTTGCAAAATAAGTTATTTGATTGGTCTGAAGCCAAATCCAAACTGGCCTCCATTGGGGGGCGTTTTGCAACACCGGGACATCCCACAGTTGAGCTCAGCTCAACGCTGATTGGCAAATTATTTTATAATTTTCTTAGCAAGGGAGGCCAAATGCTAAGGCAGCAACATGTTATACTCTTTTGGTCTTGACAGAATCAGATACATGGGCTACACATACTTAGACAGAGCGGCGCTGTTTCCCTCGCTCTGATGATTTCTCCGATGAGATTCAGCCACTTGCAAAGTGACAGAAAATTATGAAAACACAGAGATGAAAACAAAATTATTTTAAAATGTATTTATTGGTCAGATATTTGGGGAAGCCTGGCTTCCCTTGGCATCCATGAATACACGCCAGTGCATGGCACACAGAATAGCTCCCGAGTCTCCCCACCAAGCTACACCCAGCTACAACAGAAGAGGGTGGAACACAGGTTAATCTACATGACATTGGTAGTTTCAAATGATATTGTGTTACTATTAACCTAGTAACACAACGCAATAATTTATCCTTCTGTGTCTGACTTGCAGATGCATGACTATATGTGTTGATGCTGTAACATTTCAAAGACATTGCATTATATTTACAGTTAATATTGTTAACTACATACAGCATATATACATTTGCAGGAAAAGCAGGTCCCTACAGTTAGCCATCTATGTTGCAATTATAGTTCATTGCGATTTGACCAATATATAATGTAATCTCTGCAACAGCTTGTTCTCACCCTGTCTTGGCAGCCAGGCACTGCAACAGCTGGATATAAGCAGCTGTGCATATAAATCTTAACCAACATGCAAGTTACCCAGCTAATGTCAACTAGCTAGCTAAATACGTTAGCATTGTTATGAATGGCTAACGATAATTAGCAAACTAGCTAACATTAGCTAGCTAACTAATAGAGAGTTTAAGCTGTCCAAAGGCTGTCCCTCTGGTGGCTTAGCTTCTTGTTCATGATGTGTTCAACAACTTTAGCTAAATTATACAAGCTATATTACCTAAACAGACAACATCATATTTTGATAATTTTCTATGAGTGCAGCAGCTAGTGCAATGCGATATTCAAATCATAACGGTTCAGTTGGTGAATGATTTGCAGTTGTCAAAATATTTGTTTTATGTTTGCACATGACTAACCCATTCATATTCTGTAAATACCTTTAGAGCCTATTGACGATAGTATCTTCTGGCTGTGGGAGTTTTGTTAAGCTCCGACGCTCGTTCTGAATGTTAAAACACATCGCTAATGGTACGGTTTTGGAAACATAACGAACGTACCCTTTCATGTTTCCTACTTGATGACGAGCAGACATAGCAAAATAGAAACACCAGATATTTCAGACAGAGGGTTGCATCCTGCGGGACCTTCGGGCCACGACAGAGATCATTGTGGCGTGGTTGGCATTTTTCATGCTGCAGGCGGGAGCGTGCGGTCACACACAGACAACTTTGGGATGATAATATTGTTCTGCCCCACAGATTATTTGGAAAAGGTCATCTTTTTGCTTTGTATGCATTAGCCTAGCTTTTGTATTAAAAACACCTTTTTGTCGCATTAGTCACACACTCTCAGCATTCACCGCTGTAGCCTACCTCTCCTCTCCTAGTTGGGAGAGCAAGATCAAGTGCTCCTATATGTGTGGTCTCAATTAAATAGAGTAGGATGCATGGGCTGAGATTCATGTAGCACCTGGAAATTGTGATGGTAGAATGCACAAGGTGCAACTTCGAAATTGGGTAGTGTATCATCAGTTTTTGTCTTATCATGTCAGTCATAGCCAGTAGGGGTGCGTGGGTAAAATCACTGGGGAAGCCAAGACAGAAAAAAGCCATTGTACAACCTATGTGTTATTATAATTGCGTTGTTTACTCTATAATTCAAATGCCTCGCAACTGTGATAAATAGGCCTAAGGCAGAGACATTAACTTCTTAGGGAGTGGCTCCCGAGGTGACGATTTTGGAGAGTTTGGCGTGCCCAAAGTAAAATGCCTCCCACTCAGGCCCAGAAAATAGGATATGCATTAGTACTATTGGATAGGAAACACTCTGAAGTTTCAAAGAGTGTCAAAATATTGTCTGTGAGTATAACAGAACGGATATAGCAGGCGAAAACCCGAGGAATTTCTGTCCTGGAAAAAGTGATTTTGACACATTGTGAACCCCTCCCTATTGAAAATGACCTTATATGGGAGTAAGATTGCAGTACCTATTGCTTACACTGGATGTCAACAGTCTCTAGACAGTGTTTGATGATGTTTAGTTGCTCTGGATGGTAATAGATAAAGAATTGGGAAGTGGTCACCAGAAGTAAACAGAAGAGGATGCGCGTTCACAGGCTTGCGCGCACTGTGGTTTTTTCCTTTCCTATCGCCCAGTTTACAATCCGGTTGAAATATTATACTAAATATACATAAAAGTGTTCCTAAGGATACATTATCAATGATGTTTGAATGTTCTTGGACAAGTGTATAGGTATATTTGAACGCGTTCTCTTCACGTTTCAATGGGCGATTCGACGTTGGATTCTCTGAACATTACGCACCCAACCAAACAGAGATTTATGGACGATAACGTGAACGATAGGAAAGGAAAATAAAGTGGTGCGTGTTCACAATCTCGCGCGCGTCAAACCTTGTTTACAAAAGTGGTCGCCTGACAATTTCCTCTCCCTATCCGTTCTGGTCACTGCTAGAATTCCCAGTCTTTGACTGTTGACTGCTGACATCTAGTGGAATCCATAGGTACTGCAGTCTCAGTCCTACATAAGATTATATGCAATAGGCACAATGGAGAAGATGCTCATTTACAAAAAAAACTGTAAATCCGAATGGATTTTCCTCGGGTTTTCGCCTGTTATATCACTTCTGTTATACTCACAGACATTATTTTAACACTCTTAGAAACGTCAGAGTGTTTCCTATCCAATAGTACTAATTATGTGCATATCCTATTTTCTGGGCTTGAGTGGCATGCATTTTACTTTGGGCACGCCAGACTCTCCAAAACCGTCACCTCGGGAGCCGCTCCCTAAGAAGTTAATGTTTCCGACATTTTCGGACAACCAAACAAATATTGATTTAGAGCCATGGAGAGTTACCGCAAGTCGCAAAGAAATCAGGATTTGCCTCCACTATTCCCACACCATTTCAACTTCAACATTTCAACATCATCAAATGACCTATGCTTAGTCTAATACAGTGACAACTAAAAGATACCAAAACCAATTTAGTCCAATCAACATAAGCTAAATATGATGTGGCTGTCCATGGATCTGATTTGTGTGTAGAGAAACGGCAATGTCTTTCTCCTCTCTTTCATGTTGACGAAACAGTCTATTGCAAGCTTTTATTTTTTTGTTGTCCCTTCCTACCTCGCTAAAATGCTTGCTCGCTAGCCTAACTTCCTTTCATGGGCAACGTTAGCAAGCCTTCTACATCTAGCTACAGTACATATTGAGCTTCCATCCTCTCAGTCCATGGGCACAATGTATGAATATATGGTTGGATCAAATCCGCCATTATAATCATTGGCCAGTAGGGAGAATTAAGTAAAACCACAAGTCCAAATCCTTATCTCCATCCGTGGCTAATTTAGGAAAGCTAGCTAGCTAAACACTGGAGGACAAAAAGACAATGAGATGCAACAATTCAAGTTCTGTGAATGACGTATTTCTCATGATGCGATAGGAGTGACGCCAAATCCATACTGGCTTCCCTTGACTCTTTTTTTTTGATGCACCAGGACCATTCACAGTTGACTTCACTCAGTTTAGCTCAATGCTGATTGGCTACTATTTTACACGTTATTATCAAGGGAGGCCAAATGCTTGCTTGCTTCCTTGCATTCAATGCCAAGGGCTGCAAGAATGTCATATGCTTATTTTATCCCTTTTTCGTGATATCCAATTGGTAGTTACAGTCCTGTCCCATCGCTGCAACTAGAGCCATGCGTCCTCCGAAACACAACCACTGCTTCTTGGTACACTGCTCACTTAACCCACAAGCCAGCCACACCAATGTGTCGGAGGAAACACCGTCCAGCTGATGACCGAAATCAGCTTGCAGGTGCCCGGTCCCGCCACATGGAGTCGCTAGAGCGCGATGGGACAAGGAAATCAAGTCCGGCCAAACCCTGGGCCATTGTGCGCTGCCTCATGGGTCTCCCGGTCACAGCTGGGTGTGACAGCTGGTTGTGACACAACCTAGGATTGAACCGGAGTCTGTAGTGCCTTAGACCGCTGCGCCACTCAGGAGGCCATAGGAAATGAGCTTTAAACCGGCAACATTTTCTCTCCACCAACAAGAGGGGGATGAACAGTTTGTGTCATGAACAGTGCTTGTGCCCATAGAAATAGACAGGGTGTGCGGGATGTTACCCAATGCTGGAAGGGGGGCCTGAGTGAAAAAGTTTTGGAACACCTGGAGTAGGCACTATACATGGGTGGAGAAGCACAGGGCAGTTATCTTTCCAAGGAAATTAACTTCCTAAAGTATGATTAGGCTATAGTTGTCTCCTAAAAATTATCCAGCTCCTGGTGGGCTATAAGGTGGGCTATATGCAAAACGTAGCTCAAGAGAACGTACAAGTGTCCCCTTTCTCTCCAACTCTGCTCTCTTGAAATTACATCTACCTATTGGCTGACATAGCCCAGTAATATAGATAGCCTAATATAATCGCTCCATGTGAGAATATCTGGTAATTTAACTTATTTATTAAGTTATTTTTGCAAATATCGAAATTGCCTATAGGCCACAAAATTGCAGGGACCATGGCTGGCAAGTGAGCTACATCACATATGCCTAAAATAACATTGCGTGACTGCGGTTTGTTTTGGGGCCAGTTCTTGCGCGAGCGGGTGGGAGTCAGGACAGAAAGCCAGAGGGAGCAGGAGGGTACAGTATGAAAATCTGCAGTGCGGTCAGTCCAGCACAGACCTCTCCTCAAACTACAAAGGAAAGTCAATATCTTTTAGTTAGCTTCAGGGGAAACATTTCCAATACATTTGGATGCAAATAGTTTTGTGTCCCGATGAGATGGTTGTTTACCTCAAACCGGATGAGCATGGGATAGATGTAGGAAATGTAAACAATGGTTTTCAGTTTTCATGTTAGGAGGTGTAAGAAGGTGAGTATAGCTGGCTAGGTACCCATAGTTTCCCATCTCCACTTTATGCTCTCTCAAACATCACAATACATCTGGAGGCCCTGAAGACTGATCTTGCAATGCAAATTCTGGGAAGCAGTGAGGGAAGCTGTTTTTATTACTAACTACGCCTCTAACTAAAGGAGAGACCATTTAAAAAAGCATTTGAAAATACTTAATTTTTACACATTAGAAAGTTATTGTAAAAGTTTATCAAGTGTTCACATAATTTGATCTTTCAAACAACTTCACCTCCCACATTTCTCTATTTAGTTGTTGCTAACAGCTGCTATCAAAAAGAGAAACTAAAGGCATAATTTAACTTTTTTTCAAAAAGGCTATTATTTATGATCATGTTAAAGGGGCAATCTGTAGTTCAAACAATAACAAAGCATTTACCCTGTGACTGTTTTGCTTAAAACCTAAAGGGAAGGGGCTGGAGAAATGTAACCACTCAAATTCATAGGCTGGGATCCAATCCAATCAGCGGTAGATCTGAGTTATAGCATGCCTGACATTAAAGGTAATTTCTGATTGAGACGACTTATGCAGCCTTTACCATGAATGTGGTCTTCATGAACATCATAACATTGCCTTTAAAAGGTGCATATCTCACAAAGCTTGATCGGATTAAATCCAGGCCATAGTTTTAACCATGTTTTGAGGCTATACGGTATTGTTTACGTTAACATTGTTAGCAAACATTGGAGTAAAAACAAGCTTTATTTTGGGTTCTGATGAGGTATGGCAGTTGAATTAAGTTCATTGGGCATTTATACATTATATTCATCATGAATCAATGGGTATATATTATTAAAGGCCAAAAATGTATGTACAAATCGCAGATTGTCCCTTTAAACAGTACTTTAATAAAAAGCATTATTTGTGATGATAGCTCGCTGCATTGCCCAACATTCCTTTTTTTAATCTGTTTTATATGTCTATACATCCTTTGTATTTCAAATTTTATAGACATCTGCTGTGGGTGAACGTATTATTTTCTGTCCATCTGTATATATACTGTATATGGCTTGTGACCATTTGTATTAGACACCATAACATGTATTACTGTGGATATAATTCTCCTTTTTCAGGCACTTTATTTTATGGTTTTTGTTGCTCTTGACAGGTATAATTGATTATAGAATGTAACAGTTTTTTATTTGATCCAGAGTTCAGGGTAAATGCATTTACCTGACACAGATTAGTTTTGAAATAAACTTATATTATATGGCACCTAAGCAATCAGACCTTTCACTGTAGTTTCCTGAAAGTCATTTCTTGGCACCAGTTTAATTATCTTAAATGGGAAGTCGGGCCCTGCATATCTGGTGTGACGTAAAGTACATTCCTCATGAATTCATTACCATTTTTGGTCTGGGTAATAGTTTAAACAGGTGCTTTGGGCTAATACATTACTTTTGTCGTTATGAAAAGAGAAGGGCTATATATTAAACGGTCGCATGCTGTTGTTTTGTTTAAATTTTGCCCTTGGGCCAACATCATCATCATCATCATCATCATCATCATCATCATCTTCATGATCAATACATTTTTCCTCTACTTCCCTGTATTTTAAAAGTCCTACTTGGCACTCACATACTACCACAGAAGGAATACTGTAAAGTAAAGCACTGACAAATCCCCTTTGGTGAGAATATTTTTTTTTTTTTTTTCAGCACACACTAGGGTGTTTGCTCACACATGATCTCTGTCTCCCCCTGGTTTGGCACCTACTTGCTGAAACCGAATTGCAACTCGAATGGCATACTAGTGAACTTAGAAAGTCTCAATATCAGCTGAGTATGCTACATGTGCGTGATGGCATGGGCCAGCATGCTGTAACATTAATGGTCATGCACCAGTGGCAGATTTTATATACAGTCCTCAGTGCTCCGAAATTCCATATTCATGAAATTGCATAATCAGCAATGCTGCTGAGTCAGCCTGGTAACAGCAGGTAAGTATAAATCTGGTACGATTTAGCAAAAATATAGGAATCAAGAAACATGATGGTTATGTGAATGCATTGCATTCAATGTTGGGAGATTAGCTTCACACTATTAATGCCTAGAAACAGGTGTCAAATAACATGATGCCTAAGTGAATACATTGCATTCAATGGGGGGAAGATTGGTGTTATAATATCGATGTCCAGAGACAGGCATCATGTCTCTGAAGCCTAAGTGAACACATTACATTCAATTAGATTGAAGCATAGATGTGTGTCAAGAATTAGATATTTCTCTCTCTCTCTCTCTCTCTCTCTCTCTCTCTCTCTCTCTCTATATATATATATATATATATATATATACAGTGGGGCAAAAAAGTATTTAGTCAGCCACCAATTGTGCAAGTTCTCTCACTTAAAAAGATGAGAGAGGCCTGTAATTTTCATCATAGGTACACTTCAACTATGACAGACAAAATGAGGAAAAAAATCCAGAAAATCACATTGTAGGATTTTTAATGAATTTATTTGCAAATTATGGTGGAAAATAAGTATTTGGTCACATACAAACAAGCAAGATTTCTTGCTCTCACAGACCTGTAACTTCTTCTTTAAGAGGCTCCTCTGTCCTCCACTCGTTACCTGTATTAATGGCACCTGTTTGAACTTGTTATCAGTATAAAAGACACCTGTCCACAACCTCAAACAGTCACACTCCAAACTCCACTATGGCCAAGACCAAAGAGCTGTCAAAGGACACCAGAAACAAAATTGTAGACCTGCACCAGGTTGGGAAGACTGAATCTGCAATAGGTAAGCAGCTTGGTTTGAAGAAATCAACTGTGGGAGCAATTATTAGGAAATGGAAGACATACAAGACCACTGATAATCTTCCTTGATCTGGGGCTCCACGCAAGATCTCACCCCGTGGGGGTCAAAATGATCACAAAATTGTATATATTGATTCGCATTTTAATGCAAGGCACTGTACAGAGGCCCAGTATCAGTATTAGCACACCACTCTCAACGTCAACAATGAAGAGGCGACGCCGGGATGCTGGCCTTCTAGGCAGACGTGCAAAGAAGAATCCATACCTCAGACTGGCCAATAAAAAGAAAGATGGGCAAAAGAACAGACACTGGACAGAGGAACTCTGTCTAGAAGGCCAGCATCCCGGAGTTGCCTCTTCACTGTTGACGTTGAGACTGGTGTTTTGCGGGTACTATTTAACTTGTTAGGGAGTGGCAGCTGAGGGGTCGGTTTTGGAGAGCCTGGCGTGCCCAAAGTAAAATGCCTCCCATTCAGGCCCAGAAAATAGGATATGCACATATTTGGTACCATTGGATAGGAAACACACTGAATTTTCCAGAACTGTTAACCATTTGTCTGTGAGTAAAACAGAATGCATATAGCAGGCGAAACCCCCGAGGAATTTCTGTCCTGGAAAAAGTGATTTTGACACATTGCTCATTTGGGAACCCCTCCCTCATGAAAAGGACCATCGCTTCCTTTAGATGTCAACAGTCTCGAGACAGTGTAAAATTTCATTTTGGATGCTTTAGACCAGAGAAGAAGAGCAAACCAGGAAGTGTATCTTTTATGTCAACAGTTCCCAGTGCGCGTTCCCGAGAAGGCGCGCGGTGTCTTTTTTACCGTCTTTATCGATCAGTTTATATTCCGGTTGATTTATAATAGTAAATATACGTAAAAGTGTTCCTAAGGATACATTTAAAACTATGTTTGATTGTTCTTGGACAAGTTTATAGGTATAAGATGAACGAGTTTGCGTCACGTTTCAATGGACTAGTGGAGGCTGTCGTTTCTGATTATAACGCGCTAACCAAATGGAGGATTTATGGATAAAATACATTACTTTTTCTGACAAAAGAACCATGGATTGTCTTCGTTGGACACTTAGGATGACCTCAGCAGAAGTTCTTCAACAGGTAATTGATTTGTTTTCGCTGTGAAATGTGTTATGTGTGTGCCATGATGGCTAATCGATTCATGGCTATGGGAAAAAATATGTGAGGTGCTACCCTCAAACAATCAAATGTGCTGCTTTCGCCGTAAAGCCTTTTTGAAATCTGACAACGCTGTGATATTGCCAAGAAACAGAGCTTTTGATGAGTATGGAACACTTGTATATTGGTGGATGTTTAATAATTCAACTTTGGGATTATCCCAGAACAACAGTAAAGGTCCTTGTGAAGATGCTGGAAGAAACAGGTACAAAAGTATCTATATCCACAGTAGAACTAGTCTTATATCAACGTAACCTGAAAGGCTACTCAGCAAGGAAGAAGCCACTGCTCCAAAACCGCCATTAAAAAGCCAGAACTGTTTTGCAATAATGACCATCGTTATGTTTGGAGGAAAAAGGGGGCTTGCAACCCGAAGAACTCCATCCCAACCGTGAAGCACGGGGGTGGCAGCATCATGTTGTGGGGGTGCTTTGCTGTAGGAGGGGCTTGTGCACTTCACAAAATAGTTCAAGCTTGGTCGCAAATGGGTCTTCCAAGAACAATGACCCCAGCATAATTCCAAAATTGTGGCAAAATGGCTTCAGGACAACAAAGTCAAGGTATTGGAGTGGCCATCACAAAGCCCTGACTTCAATCCCATAGAAAATGTGTTGGCAGAACTGAAAAAGCGTGTGCGAGCAAAGAGGCCTACAAACCTGATTCAGTTACACCAGCCCTGTCATGAGGAATGGGCCAAAATTCACACAACTTATTGTGGGAAGCTTGTGGAAGGCTACCCGAAACGTTTGACCCAAGTTAAACAATTTAAAGGCAATGTTACCAAATACTAATTGAGTGTATGTAAACTTCTTACCCACTGGGAATGTGATGAAATAAATAAAAGCTGATCTAAGACAGGGAATTTTTATTAGGATTAAATTCATTTAAGGAAATCCTTCAATTGAAATAAATTAATTAAGCCATAATCTATGGGTTTTACATGACTAGGACTACAGATATGCATCTGTTGGTCACAGATACCTTAAAAAAAGGTAGAGGCGTGGATCAGAAAACCTGTCAGTATCTGATGTTACCACCATTTACCTCATGCAGCACAACGCATCTCCTTCACATAGAGTTGATCAGGCTGTTGATTGTGGCCTGTGGAAGGTTGTCCCACTCCTCTTCAATGGCTGTGCAAAGTTGGTTGATATTGGCGGGAACAGGAAATTGCTGTCGTACACATCAATCCAGAGTATCCCAAACAAGCTCAATAGGTAACATGTCTGGGTTTATGTAGGCCATGGAAGAACTGGGACATTTTCTGCTTCCAGGAATTGTGTACAGAGCCTTGTGACATTGGGACTGTGCATTATCATGCTGAAACATGAGGTGATGGCGACGGATGAATGGCAAGACAATGGGCCTCAGGATCTCGTCACGGTATCTCTGGGCAATCAAGTTGCCATTGCAAAAATGCAATTGTGTTCATTGTCCGAAGCTTATGCCTGCCCATACCATAAGCCCACCGCCACCATGGGGCTCTCTGTTCACAATGTTGACATCAGCAAACCGCTCGCCCACACGATGCCATACACGTGGTCTGCGGTAGTGAGGTCGGTTGGATGTACTGCCAAATTCTCTAAAACGATGCTGGATGCGGCTTATGGTAGAGAAATGAACATTACATTCTCTGGAAACAGCTCTGGTGGACATTCCTGCAGTCAGCACACAAGTTACATGCTCCCTCAAAACTTGAGACATTTGTGGCATTGTGTTATGTGACAAAATTGCACATTTTAGAGTGGCCTTGTGTAATGATCAAGATGATTAATCAGCTTCTTGATTTGCCACACCTGTCAGGTGGAGGATTATCTTGGCAAAGGAGAAATGATCACTAACAGGGATGTAAGCAAATATGTGCAAAAAAAGAGAAATAAGCTTTTGTGCGTATAGAAAAGTTTGGGGATCTTTTATTTCAGCTCATGAAACATGGGACCAACACTTTACATGTTGCGTTTATATTTTTGTTCAGTATATATGCATACACACTGAGTAAAGAAAACATTAAGAACACCTGCTCTTTTCATGACATAGACTGACCAGGTGAATCAAGTGAACCCTCTGATCCCTTTCTGAATCCACTTCGATCAGTGTAGATGAAGGGGAGGAGACAGGTTAAAGATTTTTAAGCCTTGGTACAATTGAGACATCGATTGTGTACTGTATGTGTGCCATTCAGAATGTGATGTCAAAATATGTAAGTGCCTTTGAACGGGGTATGGTAGTAGGTGCCAAGTTCACCAGTTTGTGTCATGATCTGCAACCCTGCTGGGTTTTTCACACTCAACAATTTCCTGTGTGTTTCAAGAATGGTCCACCACCCAAAGGACATACAGCCAAGTTAACACAATTGTGGGAAACATTGGAGTTAACATCAGCCCGCATCCCCGTGGAACGCTTTTGACACCTTGTAGTTTGACACCTTGTTTTGGAGGAGGGGGGGTGGGTGCAACTTAATATTAGGAAGGTGTTCGTAATGTTTTGGTATTCTCAGTGTGTATACAGTGCATTCAGAAATTATTCAGACCCCTCAACTTTTTCCACATTTTGTTACGTTACAGCCTTGTTCTAAAATTGATTAAAGCAATTTTTCCATCATCAATCTACACACAATACCCCATAATCACAAAGCAAAATAGGTTTTTAGAAATGTTAGCAAATTATAAAAAATATATATATATCCTGTCTCTAATGATCATCCTTGAGATGTTTTTACAACTTGATTGAAGTCCACTTGTGTTAAAATCAATTAATTTGACATGATTTGAAAAGGCACACCTGTCGTTATAAGGTCCCACAGTTGGCAGTGCATGTCAGAGCAAAATCCAAGCCATGAGATCGAAGGAATTGTCCGCAGAGCTCCGAGACAGGATTGTGTCAAGGCACAGATTTGGGGAAGGGTACCAAAAAACTGATGCAGCATTGAAGATCCTCAAGAACACAGTGGCCTCTATGATTCTTAAATGGAAGAAGTTTGGAACCGACCAAGACTCTTCCTAGGGCTGAACGGCCGGCCAAACCAAGCAATCGGGGGAGAAGGGCCTTGGTCAGGGAGGTGACCAGGAACCCAGTGGTCACTCTTACAGATCTCGGAAAAGGTTCACCGTCCAACAGGACAACAACTCTAAGACAACGCAGGTGTTTCTTCTGGACAAGTCTCTGAATGTCTTTGTCTTTGAGTGGCCCAGCCAGAGTCCGGACTTTAACCCAATCAAACAACTCTGGAGAGACCTGAAAATAGTTGTGCTTTGACGCACCCCATCCAGCCTGACAGAGCATGAGAGGATTTGCAGAAAATAATGCGAGAAACTTCAGAAATACAGGTGTGCCAAGCTTGTAGTGTCATACCCAAAGAAGACTCGAGGCTGTAATCGTTGCCAAAGGTGCTTCAACACAGTGCTATTAAAGGGTCTGAATACTTATGTAAATGTTATATTTCAGGTTTTTATTTCTTATAAATTTGCAAAAATGTCTTTTTTTTTTTTTTTGTCATTATGGGGTATTGTGTGTAGATTGATGACGGGAAAAAAACTATTGAATCAATTTTAGAAAAAGGCTGACGTAACAAAATGTGGAAAAGTCAAGGGGTTTGAATACCTTTCAAATGCATTGTATTCTCTAATCCCTCCCCCCGTCCCGCTCTCTCTCTTTCTCTCTCTCTCTCTCTCTCTCTCTCTTTGCCTCCCTCTGTTTCTCTCAGTCTACCTCCTCTTTATCCCCTCCTCTGCTCTCTACCTCCCCTTCTTTCACCCCTCCCCTCTCTCCCCCTCTCTCTCCATCTCTATTCTCTAATCACCCTCTCCATAACTCTAATCACCCTCTTCATAACATTATGAGTTTTATTATTTTTTCGGTGTGAAAAAACGCAGAATTCTGCATTAACGCAACCCCTAAGTTTAACTTGCTAGTTATTTAAGTAAGTGGCTGAATTAATAAGGTGACGGGGCTTCATATTGTCTTAGCTTTTGCCATGTTTGAGAAGTCAAAGCCCTTTGGATGAGTTATCTCCTCTCCATTCTTGGCACGTTTCTCCTCTCCCCTCTTTTCCAAGCAGATTAGGCAGTCCTTGCCCTAGCGACTCCAGATTCCACACAGACACAGCATGTACACGTGCTGCTCCAGAGCCAGTAATGTTCTTTGTTCAGACAAGCATGCATCAAAACATTTGTTCATTTGCACAATGTCTCTCATTCACATTCACTTGTAAATGTCCAAACTCACAAAAATTACATTTGGTAGCTTCTACCTATATATGTATAATTTTATGAGCTGGATTGCCTGTATTTACAATTTATTTTCGTTTGCACTCGTTAGCATATTTACCTAGCAGCCTCTATGGAAATTCCCTATTACTTGTGCTAATTTTGTTTTTTGTTTTTTTCGATGCCTCTTGTTCACTAAACCAGCAATACCATAAATCCTGGTTGACAGAAAGGATGGGATGACGATATGAAAATTTGGATACCCGCCCAACCCTAATCAATAGTGTGAAGCTAACCTCCTGCCATTTAATGCAATGTATTCACTTAAGCATCATGTCCCTTGCAAAATCGTACAAGATTAATGCTTATCAATGATATGATGTTGGCTGAGTAACTTCTATACCGTACACTGTGCTGCATTCTACAATCCATGTTCTTTTCGCCCCTGCAAGATGCAGCCTCCATGAAATGCCATTAACCTCAAATGAAGAAAGGGGACGTTCATTTCTTTCTAGATGCAGCCCCTTTCACTGAAAACTAAATGGAAAAGCAAGATGAAAGCAAAGCCAAGAAAAAATCTTACATTCGGTGGACCTAAAGAAAAAACTAATATATAAGTCAAGGCAGCAGTAAGTATCATTTATTGAGCCTGTGCAGCCTGCAGAAAAATCTCTTAAAGGTTTGTAGGTGCATCCTCACATTTTCACTTAAAGGCATGCTCCCCGGGACCTCTCGCTTTGGGCTGGATGTGTCGATT
The DNA here is from genome assembly GCA_030435695.1 of Brachymystax lenok tsinlingensis. Lineage (NCBI taxonomy): Eukaryota > Metazoa > Chordata > Actinopteri > Salmoniformes > Salmonidae > Brachymystax > Brachymystax lenok. The sequence continues at coordinate 7,056,763 of CM059818.1, read as the reverse complement.
TGTAGTTCATGCATGCATAATCTATGAACAGAATTACTGTTTTACCTCAATTAGCCACAAAATCCCTAGTTTGAAGCAGACTTTATTTTTTTTTACCTGTGTTCTGCCATTTTGCCGACTGAGGAAATCTCCACATAATTTGGTGGCGTACTGCAAACTTGGTCTACGTGGGCCAATCCCTTAGTAATTTGAGTTCCAGCCAAAGAGCTTCAGCACCTCGCCATTTGAGTGACAGCTAGGAAGATGCACCTGAATCTTCATTGATGGGAGACAGACAGTAGCTAACGGAGTCGAGTCAAACTACATGTCTCTGGCTGTAGCTAGCTATAGCAGCTAGCTTATCATATTAGATTAATCAAAAAAATAAAAAGGAAAATACTCCACATAGTAGATATGTAGCTAATGCAAATATTCTACTGATAAAGCTACAGGATTAGCAGTATCGTTCATAACTTCTATAATTACTCTTTATTACTTACCATTTACATATTAGTAGCTTCCCATATAGACGGGTTAGCTGACAACATCATAAACCGATGCGTGCGTTTCAAAAGGGCCTATAGGCCGTGTTTTATTGTAGTTCTGGATGGCCAGATAGCTAGCAACAATGACAAGATACTGCCATGTGCTAAATCGTAAGTGGCTAGTTTCAGCTCATTTGATCATGTTCTTGATACCATGTCTTGTTTTGAGATGTTTTGACTGATGTCACGTCTATGCTAATATGGCTAACCTACAAGTGTAACAATGTATTTGAGAGACGTGCTAATTTGTGCTATTTGAGATAAGTGCTAATTATGCAACTGTTTGTATTTTCAATAAACATTGGTGACAAAATTTTGTTTAGATTCATCTATCAACAATCTAAGTCAACCATGTTTGTTTTTCCCCAAAGTTGCGCAAGCATCGGCTTTGTTGCTAAACAACCAACCTGTCTATTGACACTCAACTTACGGGGCTATGCAAGGTGCTCCTTGGGGCCAGGCTCGAGCTGCCCAGGAGTGAAGTCGAGCAGCCAGGGTTGGAGTAGATGCTCTAGGGCCGAGGACCAAGAATGCAGGAGCAGATGATGACACAGTACGAAGTGCATTTGCATTTACGCTCAGCAACGCAAAATGTCAATGGATATTTCATAGGCCTACTCATTTATTATAAAATGCATAACTTGTAAATATAACTCTTTCCCACTGTAATGCAGGGATATTCAATAGCATGAATAAACAATATGCAATATCATTCCAGTAGCCCATTAAATGTTTTCTAGCACAATAGCCTACTCTGGGGGTCTCTATATGAAATACTCTTATATGGGTACTCCTGAAACATGGAACTAAGCTATGTGGACTGTGTCTTATATAAAGTAGGCCAAATTCATACACAAGCATAATACAGAACTATATTTTTGACTTACAGTGCCTATTCAAATACTCTGTAATGTCAAAGTGGAAGAATTTCTTTTTTTAAGTTTAATGAAAAATAAACATTAATATACCTTTACGTACAGTGCATGAAAAAGTATTTGCCCCCTTTCTTATTTTCTCTACTTTTGATACTGAATGTTATCAGAGCTTCAACCAAAACCTTTTATTAGATAAAGGGAACTTGGGTTTACAAATAACCAAAAAAATATATACTTACAGTATTTTATTTATTTAATAAACAAAGTTATGCAACACCCAATGTGTCACGACTTCCACTGACAGTGGCTCCTCTGCATGTTCGGGCGGCGTTCGGCGGTCGTCGTCACCGGCCTATTAGCTGCCACCGATCCTCTTTTCCTTTCTGTTGATTGTTATATTGTTTGCACCTGTTTTGTGTTTTGTTCTAGGGCTATTTAAGCCGGTCAAGCCCGCCTCCTTTTGTGCGGGCTTGTTTCTCTGTTTTTGGTGGACGTTAGTTCATGTCGTCATTTATGCCCGTGTCCTGTTTTGAGCGCCTTGTTTGTTTGTGCGCCTGCTGTGTGTTGGGCGTTGTATTAACACGCCGGATTAAAGAGGAGCGTTTTTCCCTACACCGTGCTCTCTGCGTCTGACTCCACACCCACCACTTCTAGCTGTTCATGACAGAAGCCCGCACCTTCATCATGGAGTCAGCAGGAGCAGCGACTCCCCCCTCTCCCATCTATGGAGGAGCGTGTCCTCCACCACACCACCGTCCTCCACCGGATCGGGTCGGCAATGGACCAGATGATGGAGAGAATGGACCGATGGGAGAGGGGTGGTCTCCTTCCCTCGCCCACCCAACCTTCCCCGCCTCAACAGACTCCTTCGGTGGCATCCGGATCCAGCACGCTCCGTCTCGCTACCCCTAGGGAGTACGATGGGACGGCGGCTGGATGTAAGGGGTTCCTGCTCCAGTTGGAGTTGTACCTGGCCACCGTCCGCCCGACTCCCTCTGGAGAGGAGAGCGTGAGCGCCCTCGTCTCCTGTCTGACGGGTAGAGCCCTGGAATGGGCCAACGCAGTATGGGATGGCCCAGACTCCACCAGGGACAACTACCCGGAGTTCGCCCGCCGTTTCCGGGCCGTGTTCGACCACCCACCAGAGGGCCGAGCGGCGGGTGAACGGCTGTTTCACCTTAGACAGGAGACGAGGAGTGCGCAGGACTTTGCTCTAGAGTTTCGGACCCTGGCTGCTGGAGCGGGGTGGAACGACCGGGCCCTGATCGACCACTACCGTTGTAGTCTCCGGGAGGATGTCCGCAGGGAGTTGGCGTGTTGAGACGCTACCCTCTCCCTCGATGAGCTGATCGACATGTCCATACGACTGGACAACCTGCTTGAGGCTCGCGGCCGGTCGGGAAGGGCCCTGTTTGTTCCACCTTCCGAACCTTCCGCTCCTATCCCCATGGAGTTAGGGGGGGCAGCATCGAGGGGAACCGGAGGAGGAGGCTCCTCCTGCACCAGCTGTGGTCAGAGAGGACACACTGCCGATCGGTGCTGGGGGAGTCCCTCTGGGAATCGAGAGGGCAGGCGGAGCACTGCTCGGTCACCCCAGGTGAGTCGGCACCAGACTCACTCAGAGCTCTCTGTTGGTCACATGTTTGTTTTAATCTCTTTCCCTGAGTTTTTTCCCTCTCTCCAGCATAAGGCGCTAGTCGATTCAGGCGCAGCTGGGAACTTTATTGATCGCGACTCGCCTCGAGACTAGGTATTCCGCTAGTATCGATAGATCAACCCATCCCCGTTCACTCCCTAGATAGCAGACCGTTAGGGTCAGGGCTGGTCAGGGAGGCCACGGTTCCGCTGGACATGGTAACGCAGGGGGGTCATGGGGAGCGGATTAGTCTATACCTCATTGATGCGCCTGCGTTTCCAGTGGTGCTGGGGATTCCCTGGCTGGCTAAGCACAACCCTATGATTTCGTGGAAACAGGGGCTCTCCAGGGGTGGTCAGAGGAGTGTTCAGGTAGGTGTGACGGAGTTTCCATCGGTGCCACAACGGTGGAGAATCCAGACCAGGTTTCCACTGTGCGCATTCCCTCTGAATATGCCGATTTGGCTATCGCCTTCTGTAAAAAGAGGGCGACCAAATTACCACCTCATCGACGAGGGGATTGCGCGATAAACCTCCAGGTAAACGCAACACTTCCCAGGAGTCACGTGTACCCGTTGTCACAGGAGGAGACAGTGGCTATGGAGACCTATATCACTGAATCTCTGCGACAGGGGTACATTCAGCCCTCCGTATCACCCGTCTCCTTGAGTTTCCTTTTTGTGAAGAAAAAGGAGGGTGGTCTGCGCCCGTGCATTGATTACAGAGGTCTAAATGCCATCACAGTGGGATTTAGTTACCCGCTACCTCTCATCGCTACGGCGGTTGAATCATTTAACGGGGCGCGTTTTTTCACAAAACTGGACCTCAGGAGTGCTTATAATCTGGTGCGTATCCGGGAGGGAGATGAGTGGATGACAGCGTTTAGTACTACATCTGGTCATTATGAGTACCTCGTCATGCCGTATGGGTTGAAGAATGCTCCAGCCGTCTTTCAATCTTTCGTGGACGAGATTCTCAGGGACCTGCACGGGCAGGGTGTGGTGGTGTATATAGATGATATCTTGATCTATTCCGCCACACGCGCGCATGTGTCTCTGGTGCGCAAAGTACTTGGGCGACTGCTGGAGCATGACCTGTACGTCAAGGCGGAGAAATGTCTGTTTTCCAAACAAGCCGTTTCCTTCCTGGGATATCGCATTTCCACTTCTGGGGTGGTGATGGAGTGTGACCGCATTACAGCCGTGCGTAATTGGCCGACTCGACCACGGTAAAGGAGGTGCAGCGGTTTTTAGGGTTTGCCAATTACTACCGGAGGTTTATCCGGGGTTTTGGTCAGGTGGCTGCTCCCATTACCTCACTGCTGAAGGGGGCCGGATCGCTGCGGTGGTCGGCGGAGGCGACAGAGCTTTCAGTAGGTTGAAGGAGCTGTTTACTAACGCGCCTTGCTGGCTCATCCGGACCCCTCTTTGACGTTCATAGTGGAGGTGGACGCATCTGAGGCTGGTGTTGGAGCCGTGCTATCACAGCGCTCGGGCACGCCACCGAAACTCCGTCCCTGCGCTTTCTTTTCAAGGAAGCTCGGCCCGGCGGAGCGTAACTATGACGTGGGGGACCGGGAGTTGTTAGCTGTGGTCAGAGCTCTGAAGGTGTAGAGACATTGGCTTGAAGGGGCTAAGCACCCTTTCCTCATCTGGACTGACCACCGTAATCTGGAGTATATCCGGGCAGCGAGGAGACTAAATCCGCGGCAGGCTAGGTGGGCCATGTTTTTATTACCCGCTTTCAGTTCAAGATCTCCTATAGGCCAGGTTCCCAGAATACTAAGGCCGACGCGCTGTCCCATCTCTATGACACCGAGGAGCGGTCCATCGAGCCTACTCCCATACTTCCTGCTTCATGTCTGGTGGCACCAGTGGTATGGGAGGTGGACGCGGACATCGAGCGGGCACGGCGGTTGGAACCTGCGCCTCCTCAGTGTCCTACAGGTCGCCAGTACGTGCCGCTCGGTGTTCGTGACAAATTGATTCGATGGGCTCATACGCTACCCTCTTCGGGTCATCCTGGTATTGAGAGGACAGTGCGGGGTCTTAGGGGGAAATACTGGTGGCCCACGTTGGCTAAGGACGTGAGGTTTTATGTCTCCTCCTGTTCGGTGTGCGCTCAGAGTAAGGCTCCTAGACACCTGCCTAGAGGGAAGTTACAGCCCCTCCCCGTTCCACAATGGCCGTGGTCTCACCTGTCGGTGGATTTCCTCACTGATCTTCCTCCGTCCCAGGGGAACACCACGATCCTGGTTGTTGTGGATCGGTTCTCGAAGTCCTGTCGTCTCATCCCGTTGCCCGGTCTCCCTACGGCCCTACAGACTGCGGAGGACCTGTTTACCCACGTCTTCCGGCACTACGGGGTGCCTGAGGACATCGTTTCTGATCGGGGTCCCCAGTTCACGTCCCGAGTGTGGAGGGCGTTTATGGAGCGTCTGGGTGTCTCGATCAGCCTGACCTCAGGTTTCCACCCTGAGAGTAATGGGCAGGTGGAGAGAGTGAACCAGGAGGTGGGTAGGTTTCTGCGGTCGTATTGCCAGGACCGGCCCGGGGAGTGGGCGAGGTATGTCCCATGGGCGGAGGTGGCGCAGAACTCACTCTGTCACTCCTCTACCAACATGTCACCGTTTCAGTGCATGTTGGGCTACCAGCCGGTCCTGGCACCATTCCATCAGAGCCAGACTGAAGCTCCTGCGGTGGAGGAGTGGGTGCAGCGCTCAAAGGAGACCTGGAGAGCCGTCCAGGAATCATTAAAACAGGCTGGTGGGCTACAGAAGAGGAGCGCTGACCGTCACCGCAGTGAGGCCCCCGTGTTCGCACCGGGGGACCGGGTCTGGCCCTCGACCCGGAACCTGCCCCTCCGCTTGCCCTGCCGGAAGCTGGGGCCGCAGTATGTGGGGCCATTTAAAGTCCTGAGGAGGATAAACGAGGTGTGTTATAGGCTACAGCTTCCATCTTACTACCGCATTAACCCCTCGTTTCATGTGTCTCTCCTCAGGCCGGTGGTAGCTGGTCCCCTGCAGGAAGGTGAGGTGCCGGAGGCCCCCTTGGACATCGAGGGGTCCCTGGCGTACACAGTCCGCTCCATTCTGGACTCTAGGCGCCGGGTGAGGGGCCTGCAGTACCTCGTGGACTGGGAGGGGTACGGTCCGGAGGAGAGGTGCTGGGTACCGGTGACGGATATCTTGGATCCGTCACTACTGGCGGAGTTTCACCGCCTTCACCCGGATCGCCCTGCGCCGCCCTCCGGTCGCCCTCGAGGCCGCTGTTGGCGCTGCGGAGCCGCGCTGGTCAGGAGGGGGTACTGTCTTCCACCGACGGTGGCTCCTCTGCCTGTTCGGGCGGCGTTCGCGGTCGTCGCCACCGCCTATTAGCTGCCACCGATCCTCTTTTCCTTTCTGTTGATTGTTATATTGTTTGCACCTGTTTTGTGTTTTGTTCTAGGGCTATTTAAGCCGGTCAAGCCCGCCTCCTTTTGTGCGGGCTTGTTTCTCTGTTTTTGGTGGACGTTAGTTCATGTCGTCATTTATGCCCGTGTCCTGTTTTGAGCGCCTTGTTTGTTTGTGCGCCTGCTGTGTGTTGGGCGTTGTATTAACACGCCGGATTAAAGAGGAGCGTTTTTCCCTACACCGTGCTCTCTGCGTCTGACTCCACACCCACCACTTCTAGCTGTTCATGACACAATGCCCCTGTGTGAAAAAGTAATTGCCCCCTTACACTCAATAACTGGTTGGGCCACCTTTAGCTGCAACTACAACCAAATGCTTCTTGTAGTTGTTGATCAGACTCACATCGCTGTGGATGAATTTTGGCCCACTCTTGAATGCAGAACTGTTTTAACTCAGAAACATTTGTGGGTTTTCAAGCGTGAGCTGTTCGTTTCAAGTCCTGCCACAATATCGCAATTTAAATAAGGTCTGAACTTTGTCTAGGGCATTCCAAAAATTAAAATGTGTTCCCATTTTCATGTAGACTTGATTGGGTGTTTTGGATCGTTGTCTTGCTACATGACCCATCTGTGCTTTAGCTTCAAATCACAAACATTTTCCGATACAGAGCAGATTTTCACCTAGTCTCCTTAGGGAGAAGAGGCGCTGCGGTGCCTTCTTCACGACTGTGCTGGTGTGAAAGTACCATGTTAAGTCCTCAGTGATGTGGACACCGAGGAACTTGAAGCTCTTGACCCTCTCCACTGTCGATGTGGATGGGGATTGCACCCCACCCCATCACCTTTGGTGATCAGGCCAACCACCGTTGTGTCGTCAGCAAACTTGATGATGGAGTTGGAGTCATGCGTGGCCATATGACAGTGGGTAAACAGGGAGTACAGGAGGGGGCTAAGCACACACCCCTGGTGTCCCCTGTGTTGAGGTTCAGTGTGGCGGAGGTGTTGTTACTTACGATCACCACCTGGGGTCGGCCCATCAGGAAGTCCAGAATCCAGTTGCAGAGTGAGGTGTTCAGTCCTAGGGTCCTGAGCTTGGTGACGAGCTTGGAGGGAACTATGGTGTTGAACACTGAGCTGTGGTCAATGAACAGAATTCTCACGTAGGTATTCCTCTTGTCCAGGTGGGAGAGGGCAGTGTGGAGCGCAATTGACATTGGAAAGGAGATCACTCAGTACTCTTGGACAGTGGGGGCCCTTTTGTCGAAGCGTGCATGAAATGCATTGAGTTCGTCTGGTAGAGAGAGGAAGAAGAAGGGGTAGTGAATAAAAAATCATCTTAACCCCTATTATTAGTCCATGTAAGTTTATTATGTGTTTTGTTAAGCCAGATTTGAATTAATTTGTACACAATTAAATATATTTCAATCTTTGTAATAACTTAGTAATGCAACAAAATGTGAAAAGATCCAAGGGGGGAGAAAATTGTCACATATCTGAGAAACACAGGAATTGTATAAGAATAATATGTGTTAGGTGTGTTCTCATAGAAAGTAGGCCGTAATCATATACGATTTGCATAAATCATTTTCATATGGGACATTACAAAGTTCTGACAGATTACTGCTGTCACGTCTACTCCCGCGCCTCCCCTCCAGCGTTAGATATCTACGGTTTACTAACCACCGGTCCTGGCAACCATCATTGCGCGCACCTGGCATCAATCATTATGTGCACCTGCGCTTCATCATGAGACACACCTGGACTCCATTACCTCACTCATTACCTCCCTTTATCTGGTACTCCCTTAGGTTGTTTCCCCAAGCAGTATTGTTTCTGTGTTTCATGTCAAGACGCTACGCCTATGTTCTATCGGTCTTTGTTATATTAAACTTACCACCTGTATCTGCTTCTCGACATTATGTGCATAAAAAGTCATGCTGGGGCAACCGTTAGAGATATTTCGAACTCACTCGTGAAAAGGTTAACACTATCAACGTTTCCCTTCACTGTGGCAATAGTGATCGAATCAATGCAATATTAGCCACTTTCAATGCAACATACTGAAACGAAATTAACTATGCAAGTAGGATTCTGTTGCGCACAACTCAGCCAGTACTCTACACAGACCGGTGCAGCATAACCAATCAGAGCTGCAGTAGGCCTATATACGTACAAATAGACCATTGCCATACATGGATCTATGACATTTACTTTGAACTGGACTGTGTTAACAGCTGTGGTCATTAGTAGATGCTCTTGTTTGGAGATCAAAGCAAGAGCTGCATGTAGCCACGTGCACATTTTGTTCATATCCTTTGCTAGTTAGTGAGTTATTAGCCCAGTTATAGATCATTTGTAGTCAGCAATAGGGGAGTGATTACTTCCTAAAAGAGCACAGAATGTAAACATTTCTACACATCTTCGAAAAGCAAGTCAGGTAAAGACCCTTTTTTTGTCATAAAGGTAGCCAATAGGCAGAGAGTAGCATCATTTGTCTGATTCTCTGTAGTAATGGTATGGGAATAATAATCCATTTTATTTTGTAAAGTGGTTTCTTGCATGAAATAACAAAAAAAAATTGTCACCTCCTTGTCAGAAGGACAAGCAGATAAACCTGTTAATGTCAAGCCCTGCAAGTCTCATAGAATGTAGGCCTACATTGAACACCAAACATTGGCTGATACTGTAGGCTGAATGATAAAACAGCTATTTCCATGGTCCCACAGTTGACAATGTATGTCAGAGCAAAAACCAAGCCATGAGGTCGATGGAATTGTCCGTAGAGCTCCGAGACAGGATTCTGTCGAGGCACAGATCTGGGGAAGGGTACCAAAAAATATCTGCAGCGTTGAAGGTCCCCAAGAGCACTGTGGCCTCCATCATTCTTAAATGGAACAAATTTGAAACCACCAAGACTCTTCCTAGAGCTGGCCGCCCGGCCAAACTGAGCAAGGGCCTTGGTCAGAGAGGTGACCAAGAACCCGATGGTCACTCTGACAGAGCTCTAGAGTTCCTCTGTGGAGATTGGTATATAGACAGGTGTATGCCTTTCCAAATCATGTCCAATAAATTTTACCTACCACAGGTTGACTCCAATCAAGTTGTAGAAAGATCGCTAGGAAAATCAATGGAAACAGGATGCACCTGAGAGACCGGCCCGTGAGGCTGCCTGAGAGACCTGCCCATTCAACATCACCAGCTGTCATCATATGCAGATCTATGGTGAGAAACAACTCGGTCCCCAAGGCAAAAACCCTGTTCTACCCAGGAACACGAGTACAGGACATAACAAGGCTGCCTCTGACTGTTCTAACACAGATGCCAGGAGCTGACACTGCAGTAGACCTATATGTGGGGGTCAAACAACATCAGGAAGGCTAGTTCGGAACACTTGAAAATGTATTTTAAAGAACGGATTTTTAGAAGACTCCAAAAAAACTGCCAATAATTTCAGGTCCAGTACCATCGTTGGGCCGCGGTGTGAAAGATTCAGCAGGCTGCTGGCATTACACATCTGGCTAAAAGACTACTGTACCTTTGCTGGAGTCACTTTTATTGATAACTTTAACACCTTCTGGAAACAGAAGATACTCTACAGGAATGATCTCCATCCAAATCATCTTGGCTCCTGGACTCTGTCCACGCATTTCAAGCCTGCGTTGAAACAATGACCGGTACATGATCCAAGACCAGCTCAGTTAATCCCTACCATTGTGACAACGAGTCATCAAAATGCTGCATCAAATGTACATGATCTTAGGGGCATTGGCAAACACAATGTAAGTAATTTAATTTATGTAGCCCTAATTGCACCGAATACATCTGTTTATCCTACACCTATTGTAAGCAGTAATCATGAGGCTATAAACCAGAGTTACACTGTTAGCACTGAGGCGGTGTGCAACAGTGCAGGGTGAGCTGCATAAAGTGATCTTCCTACTATCAGCTCCAATGTAAGTCCACCTCTGATAAGCTTCCCAGTAAAGCATTGAAAACAATCATGCATTATGTAGCATAAGAAACAAGGTCCATGAAGTTAATAATTTGCTTGTAACATATTTGATGATACAATGGTAGCAATACATGGTTATAACATCTACCGAAAAGACAGAAATGCCAACAGAGGCGGTGTAGCGGTCTATATTCAGAACCTCATTCCTGTAAAGCTTAGAGACAATCTAATGTTAAATACTGTTGAAGTAATTTGGCTACAGGTTCATCTGCCTCACCTAAAGCCCATTCTTATGGGAAGCTGCTATAGACCACCAAGTGCTAACAGTCAGTATCTGGATATGTGTGAAATGCTTGATAATGTATGTGATATCAACAGAGAAGTATATTTTCTGAGTGATTTAAATATTGACTGGCCATCATCAAGCTGCCCTCTCAGGAAAAAACTTCAAACTGTAAACGATGCCTGCAACCTGGATCAGGTTGTCAGTCAACCTACCAGGGTAGTCAAAAACAGCACTGGAATTAATCATCAACATGTATTGATCACATTTTTACTAACGCTGCAGATATTTGCTTTAATGCAGTATCCAAATCCATAGGATGTAGTGATCACAATATAATAGTCATATCTAGGAAAACCAAAGTTTCAAAGGCTGGGCCTAATATAGTGTATAAGAGGTGTCATGACGTTGGCTTGTTGGTGAGGTTTATGACCCCCATAAATACCTTTCCCCCCTTTTCTCTCTCTACAGAGGGACTATTGAACATCTCTTTGTTAACATGGAGAGAGTAAGGTAACGTCAAAAGGGTGGGGAAAGGAACCATATTTCTGTAATCCATCCAGCTGAAAAATGCGTTGGTACTTAGGGAATATGATGTCAGAACAGTTGGCATCAGACATTTTCACTAATGACAGGATGACATAAACTGTATCTCGGAGAGTCTACACATTCTAGGTATCAGATTCACATGGAATTGTTGTGACATTTAAACGTTTAATTATGAAACTTTTTGTAAAAAGATGAAATGTAATTTTAGGTCCTAAATAAGAGAATTGGTTTTCATGAGTGAACTATGCTCAACTCAGTGGCCCCGCCCAAGTGAACAGACATTGGCTGTAAACTATGAAACACGTCTCTCTCTCTGATTATATAAGCCCTTTACGAAATAATAACTTTGTGTTCCAGGGACGAGAGAACGACGTTCCTCTGCGTTGAAATGGTTAATAATTTTGTAACGAAATTAGCATCGAATTTCAGAGTGGAGGTGACAATCGACATGCTGAAAGGATGAATTTTGACTATACCAGCCAGAATATAGCACGAGCTTAAAAGTATGGCAACTTGGTATGAACTTTTAACTCTCATTCACTCCAGAAGTGATACCTCCTAGCCGCTGCAAACATGGGCTAGGAAAGAACGAACAATCTCTTCTGAAAGACAGGGTACTACAACGTAACCGTTCTACCACACGACGACTGTACTACAACGTATCCGTTCTAACACCAGAGACATCCGACAGAGGACAGGAAGATCTCTGTTGGGCAACATGGCCTTCCATCTACAACCAACCTATTGAGGCGCAGCTCAGAGTAAATATGTCTTGCATTTTCCTGTTCCAAATGGGCGATTATTTAGAATGCATAAGATTCTGTATTTACGATAGCATAGCTTCATACGGTCCGATAGAGTCCAAATCCCTTTGTTCTCCCACGCTTTCATTCAAGCCAACCCCTCTCTTTGTGTAACCAGCCGTCATATCGGTGACATAATTAGGATTCAATATATGATCCATTCTGTGTATATGTAATCTGTGTGATTATTTAGTAAATAAATAATTAAACCAAATTTTGCATTGTTGATTCAACTTGTTAGCCAGGGTATGTGAAGATGAGACTGAAATAAGGTCAGAATTAATCATTAACTGCTGTTGATGTAAAGATTACTAGGTCTTGAAGAGTTTATTCGGAAGATAACAGCTCTATAAACATTATTTCGTGGTACCCCGACTTTCTAGTTAATTACATTTACATGATTTGATAGAATAGCATGTCATATCACTTAATCCGGCATAGCCAAAGACACAACAGAGGTCATACTATAAATTTTGTAGTGATTCATATGTTGATGTAAATAATATTTGCTGGTCTGTGGTGTGTAATGAGGAGCAACCAGACGCTGCACTTGACGCATTTATGAAAATACTTATTCCAGTTACTAATAAGCACTCACCCATTAAGAAAATGACTGTAAAAACTGTTGAATCCCCTTGGATTTATGAATCCCCTTGGATTGAAAAATTGTATGGTAAAGAAGGATGAGGCAAAAGGTATGGCAATTAAGTCTGGCAGCCCAACCGATTGGCAAATGTAATGCAAATTAAGAAATCATGTGACTAAACTAAAGAAAAATAAACTTCACTATGAAACAAAGATAAATTATATAAAGAATGATAGTAGCTTTGGGGCACCTTAAATAACATTTTGGGAAAAAAAGCCAACTCGGCTCCTTCATTCATCACAAAGCCCACTGATATTGCAAATGACTTTAATTACTTTTTAGTTGGCAAGATAAGCAAACTTAGGGATGACATGCCAGCAACAAACACTGACACTACACATCCAAGTATATCAGACCAAATTATTAAAAACAAGAATTGTACTTTTAAATTCCATAAAGTTAGTGTGGAAGAGGTGAAAAAATTATTGCTGTCTATCAACAATGGCAAGCCACCAGGTTCTGACAATCTAGATGTAAAATTACTGAGGATAATAGCAGACGATGTTGCCACTCCTATTTTAGTCTACTAGAGAGCGTGTGCCCTCAGGCCTGGAGGGAAGCTAATGTCATTCCGCTAACCAAGAATAGTAAAGCCCCCTTAAATGGCTCAAATAGCCGACCAATCAGCCTGTTACCAACCCTTAGTAAACTTCTGGGAAAAAATCGTGTTTGACCAGATACAATGCCATTTTACAGTAAACAAATTGACCACAGAATTTCAGCATACTTGTAGGTAAGGGAAGACCCCCATGAAATGGACAAAAATGAATGGCAACATATTGTCATTGGGCGAAACATATACATGATCGCAAATACCACTCAAATGGACGGCAATTCATTCAAACCATATTGCAAATTGAAAATGGCAAATGCCATTTGTCCTACCCTAAATTACTAAAGATGGCGAGCGCACTCCACTGGAGATTTTCATATGGCAAATGGTCACCAAGGCGCCAAATTCAAAATCCAAAAGTTGAATTATTAAACATTCATCAATATACAAGTGTTGCATAGTCATCAAAAGCTCTGCTTCTTGGCAATATCACAGCGTTGTCACATTTCAAAAAGGCTTTACGGCGAAAGCACAACATTTGATTGTTTGAGCGTAGCATCTCCAATATTTCTGCATTAGCATAAATTCATAAAACATCGCGGTTCACACAAAACACATTTCACAGCGAAAACAAATCCCTTAACTTTTGAAGAACTTCTGCTGAGGGCTTCCCAAGTGTCCAACGAAGACATCCAATGGTTCTTTTGTTAGAAAAAGTCATTTATTATATCCATAAATCTCCATTTGGTTGGCGCGTTATGATCATAAAATACAGTGTCCACTCGCCCATTGAACCGTTAAGAGAACGCGTTCAACCTATACACTTGTCCAAGAACAATCAAACATCATTGATAATGTATCCTTAGGAACACTTTTATGTATATTTACTATAATATTTCAACCGGATTATAAACTGGACAATAGGAAAGGAAAAAACCACAGCTCGCGCGAGCCCGTGAACGCGCATCCTCTTCTGTTTACATCCGATGACCAGTTCGAAATTCTTCTTCTATTACCATCCAGAGCAACTATAACATCACCAAACACTGTCTAAAGACTTGACATCCAGTGGAAGCAATAGGTACTGCAATCTTACTCCCAGCAATAGGTACTGCAATCTTACTCCCTGTTTTCAATAGGGAGGGGTTCAAAATGAGACAATGTGTCAAAAACACTTTTTCCAGGACAGAAATTCCTCGGGTTTTCGCCTGCTATATTCGTTCTGTTATACTCACAGACATTATGTTAACAAGTTTAGAAACTTCAGAGTGTTTCCTATCCAATAGTACTAATTATGTGCATATCCTATTTTCTGGGCCTGAGTGGGAGGCATTTTACTTTGGGCACGCCAGACTCTCCAAAACCGTCACCTATGCAGCCGCTCCCTAAGAAGTTAAACAGTTTGCCTGCATGTGGCAGAAGGACTGTGAAATGTTATGTGTGGATGATAAGGCAATCATCCCTGTTGGAGAACCTGGCCAGCCTACAGGGACCTGTAACAGAGGCAGACATCCAAGCATCGCTCCTGTGAGTGGGCCAGTTATAGCAGCTACCGACCATGACTTGTACCATCTGTTATGTTGATGGTACAACACAATGGTACATGTTGATGGTACATCACAGCATCTGCATCTAGTTCATTCTACGATGGGAAAGTTCATGTCACTGTCAAGGACAAGGTTTTCAACACACAGTTGAAAATCTCAGCATCCTCAGAGGAGAGAACTACAGTGAAGATGATGTCTCTCTCAACAAGTCAATCTTGATCATTCAATCTGATGGTGGGCCAGACCACAGAACCACATATGCCTCTGTTCAAGCATGCCACACACTCATGTTTGTTCAACTGGATCTTGACATGCTTAATCGCCTGTAGAACAGCACCAGGTGAAAGCTGGGCCAACCCTGCCGAGAGAGTTAATTCCCTTCTAAACTTGGGGTTTCAGGGAACAAGTTGGAAGAATCAATGAGACGCGTGTGAAGAAGTGTAGCACAATGACAAGCCTACGTAAAAACATACCACATACCTGAAAGAGGCTTTTGAAAAGAGTATGCATCCCGTTGCAGCTCTTGTGAGTGGCCAGTTTGAGCGCCTGAAGTGGAAAGAAACACACGTAGAAGTACATCAGCCTGCAACACTGGAAGAAATTGCCAATATTGCACAACAATTCAACATCATTGATATAGAAGTTGACATGATGTATGACCTCGGCAGAAAAGGTCTTGACAAGGAACAGTACAAGCAAGGGGAGTGGAGTGACACATATAAGGAAGATAATAAAGGAGGTGATGAAGTCCAGGTTAGTGTCATGAGGCGCAGGTGCGCGAGACGATGGTGACAGGTGTGCGGGATAATAAGCAGCCTGATGACCTAGAGGCCGGAGAGCGAGTATACGTGACATAAACAGTGAATCAATTGTATCTGGCTTACTGTCTCCATACTGCTTGCTATTATGCAGAAAGGTCTAGGGGTCAAATCATATGCTACACGGTTCCCAATCCTTGAGGGCCACAACAGTATTACATTTGTAAAAGTTCATTAATTGTGTCAATACGTCAGAAGGTTTACACACCTCATTTTGCAGACATAATAAGCAGTACAGCTGCCTTTGAGTATGTTTAACTTGTTAGGGAGTGGCAGCTGAGGGGTCGGTTTTGGAGAGCCTGGCGTGCCCAAAGTAAAATGCCTTCCATTCAGGCCCAGAAAATAGGATATGCACATATTTGGTACCATTGGATAGGAAATACTCTGAATTTTCCAGAACTGTTAACCATTTGTCTGTGAGTGAAACAGAACGCATATGGCAGGTGAAACCCAGAGGAATTTCTGTCCTGGAAAAAGTGATTTTGACACATTGCTCATTTGGGAACCCCTCCCTCATGAAAATGACCATATAAGGGCATATGAATGCAGTACCCATCGCTTCCTTTAGATGTCAACAGTCTCGAGACAGTGTAAAATTTCATTTTGGATGAATTAGACCAGGGAATAAGAGAGAACCAGGAAGTGTCTCTTTTATGTCAACAGTACCCAGTGCGCGTTCCCGAGAAGGCGCGCAGTGTCTTTTTTACCGTCTTTATCGATCAGTTTATATTCCGGTTGATTTATAATAGTAAATATACGTAAAAGTGTTCCTAAGGATACATTTAAAACTATGTTTGATTGTTCTTGGACAAGTTTATAGGTATAAGATGAACGAGTTTGCGTCACGTTTCAATGGAGTAGTGGAGGCTGTCGTTTCTGATTATAACGCGCTAGCGCCCCAGCAATCCCTGAGAGGTTAAATGTAAGATTACAGTTTGACTAGTGAGAGTATAACCATTGGGTCTTCAGAGCTATATACTCTACATACAGCCATATACCTAGGTGTCACGACTTCCGCCGAAGTTGGTGCCTCTCCATGTTCGGGCGGCGCTTGGCGGTCGGCGTCGCCGGTCTTCTAGCCATCCTCGATCCATTTTTAATTTTCCATTTGTTTTGTCTTCCCACACACCTGGTTTCTATTCCATTCATTACATGTTGTGTATTTAACCCTCTGTTTCCCACATGTCCTTGTCTGGAATTGTTTGCTGTTTAGTGCTTGTTGCACGTTATGTTTACTGGTGTGTTACGGGTATTTTGAGCCCATGTACTCTCGTGTTATTTTGTACCGTTTTGGTTGTTATATTAAACGACTACGGTTAGTACCAAGTTTTGCTCTCCTGCGCCTGACTTCTCTGCCACCAGTTACGCAACCCTTACACTGAGGGAAGTTGTAGAGGGAACCTGCACAATACCTCACCACAGTCAATATACAACTCCAATAAACCCAAAGGCCCAATTGGCAAAGCAACCACAAATATATTCCACCACTACTCCCCCAGTTTATTGATCCATGTGGTTTCTGCAGCTGCACATTTTCATATGCTGTTTTCTCATCCAACTATAGTTGGACTACACACAGGGACCTCCTATTATGAGTAAATCAATCGTCAATGTCAGTTTCTATTCACCTTATCTTACTGTAAATGGTGTCAAGGCTTGCCAGTCTCTGTATTTCCAATGAAATGACCGGTGCTATCGTTTTGTGCACAGACAGACAGACGGTCATAAATTATTTGGGTAAACGCTGATATGCCTTATACAGTACATTTCAATCTGCTTTCACTGTTTACAGACAAATAGGGCACCATATTTTTTTTCTCCCAGTGCAGCAAAAGCAATCTCTTAGTGCTGCCTC
Organism: Brachymystax lenok tsinlingensis; assembly: GCA_030435695.1. Lineage (NCBI taxonomy): Eukaryota > Metazoa > Chordata > Actinopteri > Salmoniformes > Salmonidae > Brachymystax > Brachymystax lenok. Next base: position 7,039,333 of record CM059818.1, on the reverse strand, counting down.
CACTTGATCCAGTATGAACAGTTCCTTGCACCCTGTTGATGGCAACTAAAAACCTTTTTGATAATTTATGTATTATGTTATTTCTGAATGCGTTATCTTTGTGTCAGATTGTTGTGTCATCTGTCCCAATGTTAATCCTATACTATCTACTGTACTATCTACTGTACTATCTACATTTGCAATGTATTAGGACCACTTATTATGTGCTGTACTTACAGTCACAAGCAAAATGAACAACATTATACATTGGTCTCATAATGTTGTTTGTACTGTATTTTTCCAGGGTGTACGTTTTATAAAGGAGCCAAAAAGCAATACATCTCATTATATTGTTGCTACATGTGACCTGTGTGACCCTAGAATATTGTATAGCATGAATCATAATCTGTGGCAATCCATTATTTACAATATGGAAATAACATTAGGGTGGCAGGGTATACTGTGTATTAGCAATGCCTAATGGCTGTAGATTTGATGCACTCCACCATTGCCTTTGGATAAATCCATCAGTCAAATGAATAAACAAAATATGCCCTGCCAGTGTTTCTGTTCTATTTCCAATTATGAAATGCATTATTCAGACCTGAATATCTGCAGAATTATTTGCATAACCTCCACTCATATTATTTTTAGCCTTTCTCTTCTGCGCTGTTTGTGTAAATTAACAAGTCAAAGCCCATATAGCTTACCTGGTTAAATAAAGGTGAAATTAAAGCCCATATAAGGGCAGAATATTATTTCTTTCTGGGTGGTTACGTTTCACTGATTGTCAAACACATTTAGTATAGACCGTAGTACCTGCTAAAAGTCATAGTACCTACCCTGAGTTCTTTGCACCTTAGTTCCACAGATGAAGTATAATCAGAAAAAAATGGGTTAGCATTTTTTATGAGCCACCTGTATATGTATTATGAATACACTATAGCAGAACCATCAACCCACAGTGCATACATCTTGTTAGAAGAATTCATTACAGATCATGTCTCATTGTAACAGTGTCTTATGAATTCTTAAGGCTACAGATGCATTTGTAAGCATTACACACAGGTGATAACATTCATTGTAACATGCTATAAATACTAGCTCGTGGCTCCTTTATGGTATTTCATGTTATAACTTGATGAATTCTGTCAAAATGTAACATGTTTCAAATTAAACTGTAGTGTGTTTGAATGATTAATGTGAGTGTTAATGGAGTTTAGGCCATGAAACCGTATGTATGCTAATTTAGAAAGGTTAGCCTAATCAGATAAGATGAAATTAGAGAGCAGGGTCAGGCCCAGAACAGAAGGAACGGGGTGTGATTCTGACATCTGGCTAAACAAAGAGAGGACCATGGACATTCCACATGGGGAAAGGAGGGAAACTCTATGGGGCCATAAAATGTGTAGCTGGGGAAGAGTATAAAATGTGTTGTGAGCTTCTAAATGTATGAACTCAGCTGACTGTATCCTTGGTATTAAACACTTTAAACTTCTCTTGACCTTTTGGTCTCCATTCCTTATTGCAAAGAGGTTGAAAAAGCATTTTTCTTTTTAACAAACTGAAGCTACTTTGAGTGAAGTTTTACTATGTTCACTAGACCCTGCCTGTCTGCAGTGGCCCGTGTTTCCAAGAAGCCCATAGAAGGCATTTACCATGTTTGATTTCTTCCAAGCATGCAGGGCTGCTAACTTTCTAAGCTTTCATCACGTGTATCTTGGGAGAGGCATTTTTATTTTTCCATGAATTGCAAATCAGTTTGCAGGCAAATTACACATTTATGCCCCAGCTCCTCTCTTTCCCACAAGGAGCCAGGCTAGGAGATTTATTAGGAGGTATTTCATAAGTGATCAGAGTTTTGATCCACCCAGCCACCCCTAGTGTTCAAAGTGCATGCTCCAATTACTCTCCTTGCATTAATAATTTGGTTTTGATTAAAAAATGGATTGGATTTTCATATTGTGATTATTATTATTCTTTCCTTTTTTGTTTCCTGTTTCAATTACTCCCTTACTGTGTTGCCCTGAGGGAATTATTCATTTAACTGAACTGAGAACTGAAACTGAAAAGCTTGCAGTCAAATATGTATTTACTGTTGATTGGTGGAAACAGGTGGGTTTGACTGTACATTGATGTGATGAAATAAATGTGGAGAGCAACTTAAGTTCCAATATTGGCTACTAGTGATGTATTACAGAGCCACCTAACAAGAGTCAATTACTTTGACAGCCACCATGCTTGATCAATGACTCCATTTGCATTTTGTATGTAATTAAAGTCTATGCATTAAATCTATGCCCCACCATATACCTGGTATCATTTCCATGTGTATACAAATAATACATCTTAGCCCCATGAGTTTTTGTGTCTTTCAACTGCTAGGATATCTTTTTCACATAACAAGCAGAAATGAAAGATTTAGTCTTGAGTTTTGCAATATCTCTGCCGGTTTTCAACGTATGGTTTTGATGTGTCATTGGCTGTTCCATTTAATTGGAGCCGTCTTCACAAACGTAAGCCAGGAAAAGAGGGATGTCTTGACAGCGAAACAACATTCCCACTGGAAAGCAGAAACCTGTCACTAATAAGAGATGCACACAGGTCTTTGTGTGTTTGTGTGTGACAGTCCATTAGGAGAGGGGGGATATTGGCTCAGAATGGATAGAGAGTTGGGTGTATCATCTGTAATGGTGTCATTAGTAAGTGCAGTTCGGAACACACAATTTCCTTTAACACTTTACTTGCACAGTCATAACCGTGTCATAATATGTCATAACATCTGACATATCTTGTCATAACATGATTTGCCTATCTGGCTTATATCATTCTGATGGTCAAAAGGCTTCTTGACAGTGTCATAAAGTGTATTTTCTTAGTCCAAGTAAAGTGACACAGGAGGGCCATAATTCTTCTTGACAGTGTCATAAAGTGCATTTTCTTAGTCCAACTAAAGTAATACAGTGTGGTCATACTGCTTCATGACAAAGTGTATTGTCTGCAAGTTATTTACAATATGATGAAAAAGAAAACATGACTGCAAAGAATTAATTAGAACAACAACAAAGTACTTAAGAAACAAACTTTCAAATGAAAGGAAACTTATTGGCAGGGAAAAAAGTAATTTGAATAACCATAACCAGACATAAAATAACACAATATATGTCACAACAGATGTACATATATGGGTCATGACAGTGTTTTGACCATATTATGACAGGTTATGTCAGCTGGTATGATATATTACTTGTATTTGTATTTATGGATCCCCATTAACTGCTGCCAGACTAGGCAGTTATACATTTAAAAATACAATACATTCATAACAGATTTCACAATATATTAAGCGTGTGCCCTCAGGCCTTTACTCTACTACCACATGTCTATAATACAAAATCCATGTGTACGTGTGTATAGTGCATATGCTATTGTGTGTTTGTATTCATGTGTCTACGTTTGTGTTGCTTCACTGTCCCTGCTGTTCCATAAGGTGTCTTTTTTTTCTTCAACTTTTACTGCTGGCATGAGTTACTTGATGTGGAATAGAGTTCAATGTAGTCATGGCTCTATGTAGTACTGTGCGCCTCCCATAGTCTGTTCTGGACATGGGGACTGTGAAGAAACCTCTGGTGGCATGTCTTGTGGGGTATGCATGGGTGTCCGAGGTATGTTTTAATTTGAATTATTTCACCTTTATTTAACCAGGTAGGCTAGTTGAGAACAGGTTCTCATTTACAACTGCAACCTGGCCAAGATAAAGAAAAGCAGTGCGACACAAACAACAACATAGGGTTACACATGGAATAAACAAACATACAGTCAATAATACAATAGAAAAAGTGTATATACAGTTTGTGCAAATGAGGTAGGATAAGGGAGGTAAGACAATAAATAGGCCATAGTGGCGAAATAATTACAATATAGCAATTAAACACTGGAGTGATAGATGTGCAGAAGATGAGTGTGCGAGTAGAGACACTGGGGTGCAAAGGAGCAAAAAAAAATATAATGCAAAAAAATTAAGATAATAACAGTATGGGGATGAGGTAGTTGGATGGGCTATTTACAGATGGGCTATGTACAGGTGCAGTGATCTCTGGTGCTTAAAGCTAGTGAGGGAGATATGAGTCTCCAGTTTCAGTGATTTTTGCAGTTCGTTCCAGTCATTGGCAGCAGAGAACTGGAAGGAAAGGTCGGCCGAAGGAGGAATTGGCTTTGGGGGTGACCAGTGAAATATAGCTGCTGGAGCGGGTGCTACGGGTGGGTGCTGCTGCGGTGACCAGTGAGCTGAGATAAGGCGGGGCTTTACCTAGCAAAGACTTATAGATGACCTGGAGCCAGTGTTCTGAAAGAGCTGCAAAATCTGGACCTCAGAAATCAGCCAGGCTAGACAATCTGGACCCTCTCTTTCTAAAATGATCAGCCAAAATTGTTGCAACCCCTATCACTAGCCTGTTCAACCTCTCTTTCGTATCGTCTGAGATCCACAAAGATTGGAAAGCTGCCGCGGTCATCCCCCTCTTCAAAGGGGGAGACACTCTAGACCCAAACTGCTACAGACCTATATCTATCCTAAGGTTTTCAAAAGCCAAGATAACAAACAGATCACAGATCATTTCGAATCCTACCGTACCTTCTCTGCTATGCAATCTGGTTTCCGAGCTGGTCATGGGTGCACCTCAGCCACGCTCAAGTGCCTAAACAATATCATAACCGCCATTGACAAGAGACAATAGTGTGCAGCTGTATTCATCGACCTGGCCAAGGCTTTCGACTCTGTCAATCACCACATTCTTATCGGCAGACTCAACAGCCTTTGTTTCTCGGATGACTGCCTCGCCTGGTTCACCAACTACTTCTCTGATAGAGTTCAGTGTGTCAAATCAGAGGGCCTGTTGTCCGGACCTCTGGCATGGGGGTGCCACAGGGTTCAATCCTCGGGCCGACTCTTTTCTCTGTATACATCAATGATGTCGCTCTTGCTGCTGGTGATTCTCTGATCCACCTCTACGCAGACAACAACATTCTATATACTTCTGACCCTTCTTTAGACACTGTGCTAACTAACCTCCTGACGAGCTTAAATGCCTACAACTCTCCTTCCATGGCCTCCAACTGCTCTTAAATGCAAGTAAATCTAAATGCATGCTCTTCAAATGATCACTGCCCACACCTGCCCGCCCGTCCAGCATCATTACTCTGGACGGTTCTGACTTAGAATATGTGGAAACTACAAAAACCTAGGGGTCTGGTTAGACTGTAAACTCTCCTTCCAGACTCACATTAAGCATCTCCAATCCAAAATGAATCTAGAATCGGCTTCCTATTTCGCAACAAAGCATCCTTCACTCATGCTGCCAAACATACCCTCGTAAAACTGACTATCCTACCGATCGTTGACTTCAGCGATGTCATTTACCAAATAGCCTCCAACACTCTACTCAGCAAATTGGATGCAGTCTATCACAGTGCCATTCGTTTTGTCACCAAAGCCCCATATACTACCCACCACTGCAACCTGTATGCTCTCGTTGGCTGGCCCTCGCTTCATAGCTATCTGGATTTGGGTGAAGGAGAAATGGGGGAGGCTTGGGCAAGTTGCTGTGGGGGGTGCAGGGCTGTTGACCGGGGTGGGGGTAGCCAGGTGGAAAGCATGGCCAGCCGTAGAAAAATGCTTATTGAAATTCTCAATTATTGTGGATTTATCGGTAGTGACAGTGTTTCCTAGCCTCAGTGCAGTGTGGAGCTGGGACGAGGTGCTCTTATTGTCCATGGACTTTACAGTGTCCCAGAACTTTTTGAGTTTGTGCTACAGGATGAACATTTCTGCTTGAAAAAGCTAGCCTTAGCTTTCCTAACTGCCTGTGATCGATAATGTCAAAAGCCGCACTGAAGTCTAACAAAACAGCCTCCAAAACCGCTTTTTTATACATTTCTCTCTGCCAATCATTATTAATTTGTGTAAGTGCTGTGCTTGTTGAATGTCCTTCCCTACAAGCTTGCTGAAAGTCTCTTGTCAATTTGTTTACTGTAAAATTGTATCTGGTCAAACACAGGCTGATTGGTCGGCTATTTGAGACAGTTAAGGGGGCTTTACTATTCTTAGGTAGGGGAATAGCTTTTGCTTCTCTCCAGGCCTGAGGGCACACACTTTCTAGTAGGCTTAAATTGAAGATATGGCAAACAGGAGTGGCATTGTCATCCGCTATTATACTCAGTAATTTTCCATTCAAGTTGTCAGACCCTGGTGGCTTGTCATTGTTGATTAACAACAAAAAAATTCACCTCTTCCACACTTACTTTACGGAATTCAAAATTACAATGCTTGTCTTTCATCATTTGGTCCGAAATATATGGATGTGTAGTGTCAGCATTTGTTGCTGGCATGTCATGCCTAAATTTGCTAATCGTCCAGGCTGTGCCCAGGCAGTTGGTTGACTAGAACAGGGGGAGGTAGATGGAGGGGCATCCACAGCCATGGAGGGAACAGCCAAGCCCTCGGCAGAAGACAGCTGGTACAGGTGATCAAAGCGATTTGAAAGTCTTAAGTCCGGACACAGGGGAAGAAGGCAGACGTGCTGAGAACAATTCTTCTCCTTCTTTCTGGTTCCGACATGCATCCATTTATGCTCACCTCGAGTCGAGCAAACATTTTCTGGTTCAAACTAGTAGAGGGATGCAGTGGTGGAAATTGATCATAGTCCGGGAAGGTCCCATTATATCAATAGTCTCCTAAAATCCTTATTCAGTTCAAGGCACTTGGTCGAATGTTTCATTTCTTCATGAAGAGTAATAATCCTTTCTTTAGCTGCATCAAGTTCAATCTTTCACAAATGAAGGTATCCAAATCAAATAAAATTTTATTGGTCAAATACATGTCTTGTGCTTCTAGTTCTGACAGTGCAGCAATATCTAACAAGTAATATCTAACAATTTCACAACGTCTACCCTATACACACAAATCTAAGTAGGAATGGAATTAAGAATATATAAATATATGGACGAGCAATGTCAGAGCGGCATAGATTAAGATATAGAAGATAGTATAGAATATACATATGAGATGAGTAACGCAAGATATGTAAACATTATTAAAGTGACTAATGTTCCATTTATTAAAGTGGCCAATGATTTCAAGTATGTGTATGTAGGCAGCAGCCTCTCTGTGCTAGTGATGGCTATTTAACAGTCTGATGGCCTTGAGATAGAAGCTATTTTTCAGCCTCTCGGTCCCTGCTTTGATGCACCTGTACTGACCTCGCCTTCTGGATGATAGCCGAGTGAACAGGCGGTGGTTCGGGTGGTTGTTGTCCTTGATCTTCTTGTGACATCGGGTGCTGAAGGTATTGCTGTAGGTGTCCTGGAGGGCAGATAGTTTGCCCCTGGTTTGCCCCAGACATCACCACAGATTATACTTTTAATAGCACGCAAGTCCTCAGCAGACTCAAATGAGTTTTCACTGCTACACAGAGAGAGTCCAAGGGAACAAACATTTGTGTTGTCTGCCTCTCGTTGAATGTGAAGAGAGAGAGAGAGAGAAGCGCGGGGGGGTGGGGTGATGTCTGGATCGCCGGCTGTTCCTTGCTATGCACTGGCCTGGCTGCGTGTTAGTTTTCGGTGTAGCCTCTCAGAGCTGTGTCGTGTGTGTCCCAAGTGTACTGGCAACTGCTCGGCCTCCGACCGCCAGGCACGTCAGAGGGTAGTGCGTACGGCCCAGTACATTACTGGGGACAAGCTTCCTGCCATCCAGGACCTCTATACCAGGCGGTGTCAGAGGAAGGCCCTAAAAATTGTCAGTCTCCAGCCACCCTAGTCACAGACTGTTCTCTCTGCTACCACACGGCAAGCTGTACCAGTGCCAAGTCTAGGTCCAAAATACTTCTAATCAGCGTCTACCCCCAAGCCATAAGATTCTTGAACAGCTAATCAAATGGCTACCCAGGCTATTTGCATTAACAAGCCACAGATGACAGAGGTTATGGATGAAACGGACTACATGACAATCATTGAAGAGGAACTGCTTGGTGTAGTAGTGGCCTTAAAGGGCATCGACACGACATGAGGTAAAGCCACCAGGTGCAAAGGTGTTTCATTTATTCACAGGTGAGCAGCCGGTGACAAGTCATAAACGAAAGCAAATTGATACACAAGCAGAAAATCAACAGGAACACAGCCTCATATCCAGTTTGCACAGACAGATTGGGGTTCAGCAGCCAACTGACAAACAAACCTCATCTGAAACGGTTCTCTTTCAAACACTAATTTCGATGTATCACAAATGGGGTTTGCTAAGGACAGCCTACTCTCGGAAGTATGCGGATGTGGTAAATTGAGACACAGGCCATGCAAAAAAAACGAACACATTTTGACCAGGGAGGTTTTCCAATGCCTCGCAAAGAAGGGCACCTATTGGATGATGGATAAATATAAATTTTAAAAGCTGACATTGAATATCCCTTTGAGCATGGAGAAGTTATAAATTACACTTTGGATGTTGTATCAATACACCCAGTCATTACAAAGATACAGGTGTCCTTCCTAACTCAATTGCCAGAGAGGAAGGAAACCACTCACTGATTTCACCATGAAGCCAATGGTGACTTCAAAACAGTTACAGTTTAATGGCTGTGATAGGAGAAAACTGAGGATGGATCAACAACATTGTAGTTACTTTACAATACGAACCAAATTGACAGAGTAAAAATAAGGAAGCCCGTATAGCATAAAAATATTCCAAAATATGTCTCATGTTTGCAACAAAGCACTACTGAAACTACTTTTTGTCCTAAATTACACTCTCCATATTTTCAAGCATAGTGGTGGCTGCATCATGTTATGGGTATGCTTGTAATCTAAGGACTGGGGAGTTTTTCAGGATAAAAAAAAATCTAGAGAATGGCGCTAAGAAAAAGCAAAAGCCTAGAGGAAATTCTGGATCAATCTGCTTTCCACCAGACACTGTCAGATTAATTCAACTTTCAGCAGGACAATAACCTAAAACACAAGGCCAAATGTACGCTGGAGTTGCTTACCAAAAGACAATGAATGTTCCTGAGTGGCAGAGTTACAGTTTTGACTTAAATCTACGTCGATGAGAATGGGGGCATGCCCAGTCCTATTTTTCCTGTAGTCCACAATCATCTCCTTTGTTTTGATCACATTGAGGGAGAGGTTGTTGTCCTGGCACCACACGGCCAGGTCTCTGACCTCCTCAAAGGCAAGTCAGTTAACTACTTACGGAGTGGTGGGGCGCTCCCGACACTACCCGGTGAAATGCAAGGCGCCAAATTCAAAATCCAAAAGTGGAATTATTAAACATTCATCAATATACTGTTGCATAGTCATCAAAAGCTCTGCTTCTTGGCAATATCACAGCGTTGTCACATTTCAAAAAGCCTTTACGGCGAAAGCACAACATTTGATTGTTTGAGGGTAGCACCTCCAATATTTTTCCATTAGCATGAATTCATAAACCATCTTGGTTCACACAAAACATATTTCACAGCGAAAACAAATCCCTTACCTTTTGAAGAACTTCTGCTGAGGGCTTCCCAACTGTCCAACGAAGACATCCAATGGTTCTTTTGTTAGAAAAGTCATTTATTATATCCATAAATCTCTGTTTGGTTGGTGCGTTATGATCATAAAATACAGCGTCCACTCGCCCATTGAACCGTGAAGAGAACGCGTTCAACCTATACCAAGAACAATCAAATATCATTGATAATGTATCCTTAGGAACACTTTTATGTATATTTACTATAATATTTCAACCGGATTATAAACTGGACGATAGGAAAGGAAAAAACCACAGCGCGCGCGAGCCCGTGAACGCGCATCCTCTTCTGTTTACATCCGATGACCAGTTCGAAATTCTTCTTCTATTACCATCCAGAGCAACCTAACATCATCAAACACTGTCTAGAGACTGTTGACATCCAGTGGAAGCAATAGGTACTGCAATCTTACTCCCAGAAATTGCTTTTTTTCAATAGGGAGGGGTTCAAAATGAGGCAATGTGTCAAAAACACTTTTTCCAGGACAGAAATTCCTTGGGTTTTCGCCTGCTATATTCGTTCTGTTATACTCACAGACATTATGTTAACACTTTTAGAAACTTCAGAGTGTTTCCTATCCAATAGTACTAATTATGTGCATATCCTATTTTCTGGGCCTGAGTGGGAGGCATTTTACTTTGGGCACGCCAGACTCTCCAAAACGGTCACCTCGGGAGCTGCTCCCTAAGAAGTTTTAAGTGACTTGCGGATGTTGCTGCACATCAGTGATTGAACTGTCGCTCATGCGCACAGACAACGAAACAGTATGTGAGACATGTCTATGGATGAACTCAAAGCCTTTATTGCACTCTTGTATGTCCAAGGGGCATACGGTGGAAAGAGCATGGATGTGGAGTTATTTTGGTACACTCTTTAAAAAAAGGTGCTAAGTAGAACCATACAGGGTTCTTCGTTTTGTCCCCATAGCGGAACCCTTTTTGGTGCTGGGTAGAACCCTTTGCAGAGGGTTGTATCTAGAACCCCCTATGTAGGTGCAACACGTTGGATACAAACTCAGGTCTTTCACGGGAGCAACCAACATCTTAGACCATTTGACAAAGTGGAAATTCCCTATTGGGCTGAGGGCAGACACTGGTTTTTGAAGTTCGCAGGCAGGGTTACCTCATCTAACCATGACTGACTCATGTCCTCTACATAGAACCATGAAGAAACCTATCTACAACCCTATATGAAGAGCTCTGCCTAGAACACTTTATGAACTGTTCTGCCTAGAACCTTCTATGAAGGGTTCTACCAAGAACCATTTTATCTTTGGAGAGTTCTTCCTAGAACCCTCTATGAAGGGTTCTACCGAGAACCATTTTATATTTCACCGGCCTTATTAGCCTTAAGAATTTAATTATGATAACATATACTGTATCATATGGCCTTTCTTTGAGGGCATAGTTATACCTTATCACAGTGGCATTCAAGCCTGCAAGTCACATTATGCTAGCTTGCAAAGTGATGTGTAATTCCTATTTGAATCTAGCCAAAAAGTAGAATTGTTAATCATCCCCAACCTGTATTCAGAATGACTGCAATAAATTAAATTACTAACAGATTTGACTAGTTTAGAAAACGGTATGTTAGTTATTTTTGTGTATCATAAAATGTATCAATCAATATACATGCAAAAACACAGATATTAAAGTAAAACAAACAACTCTTGAAAATCTCCCTGCAATAGAGCATGCTGGGAAGTATTATATATGGTTCTATGTAGAACCCTTCCTGCCTTCCAAATAATCATTCTTGCCTTTCAAAGAATAATCAAAGAACCCTTTATTCCGAAAACGTTTTTTTTAGGATGTTAACGGTTCTAGGTTTTCCTCACAAAGAACCCTTGTCTTCCAAAAAGTGTTCTTCTGATCAAAATGGTTCTTGGTAGAACCGTATCCCGCCGCATGCCCTGCTCTTCCTGTTCCCGATGCACCACAGCTCCCACTCTGGAAAAAGAAGACAATGTCAACACGGAAAGGCCCATGAAAATTGTATACAGTGCAACCTATTTGTTTGTGGGACTTGTTCACACAATGCCCCGAAGCTGTGTGCTGACTGTTGACCTGAAACATAAAGAGAAGATGAAATGACTGTCTTTATACCTTGTCATAGAAATATGTCCCCCAAAAATTCGATACAATTAATACTTTGCAATTGTTCATGCACTGGTACTTTTAGGAATAAGGAAAATCATTTCACCTGTGCAACTGGCTGGTTATATTATTATTTTATTTTTAGTATTTAACATTTTCAAAGCTGTAACTGGACTGTATTACTAGTCTCCCGAGTGGCGCAGTGGTCTAAGGCACTGCATCTCAGTGCAAGAGGTGTAGTACTACAGTCCCTGGTTTGAATCCAGGCTGTATCACATCCAGATGTGATTGGGAGACCTATAGAGCGGCGCACAATTGGCCCAGCTTCGTCTGGGTATGGCCGGGGTAGGCCGTCATTGTAAATAAGAATTTGTTCTTAAACAAAGAAAACTGTTGAGTGCGCTGGCAATGTGTCTCTTAGCGTGAGCTGTAGGGCCTGCTGTCTCATTATACTATTGTTCTAAATTCAATCATCCTCTTCACCCTCATCATTCCGTTCATTCAAACCCAAACACCCTCATCCTCATCATTCAGTTGTTTCAAATTCAATTGTGAAGTCACATGCACAATTATCAGTTTCTATCTGGTTTCTATCACCCATTCATCCAGTGAGGAGAGTGACACATTAGCACCTGGGTGCCAACGCCCTACGGCACATTTGTCTTGGCCCCTTAAGTTAGTAATAGCTGTAAACATTCTGTCAACTGAGCAATAAATAGGGAAGGAACTATTTTGGGGGGCAGATTTACAACATCAAAGGTCGTTGGCCTCCGACGGTTTAAGTGTTAACTAGACCGTCTGGCTAGCCTCACGGCTCTGCGGTCGTGGGAGAATACCAACCGGAAGTCTAAAAAGCCCATCCCCCATCCCCCGCTCATTTAGAACAGCTTAGTACACCCAACATTCACTCGTTTTTGTTGGCTAAACTGACCAATGGTGCTATGGTCAAATAAGCCTCTCAAGAGCAAATGAACAACGCTATTCACACGGTTGTCTTCGATAACGTCGTACTAGCTAGCTAAGCTATAAGCCAACTAGGTGTAAACTAGCTAGCTAACACCAAAAGCCTCATGGCTAAGCATCGACTAGCCAAGCATAACCTGGTTAAGCAATGCTTCCCCCCCGGAGTTATTATGGCCCCTGCAATGGAAAACTAACATGCTCATACAGCTCTCTAACGAGTCTTGCAAGTGTTGTAAGGTTTTATTGAGTACCGGCCTGTGTTAAGCCTAGGCCATGCTACTAGTCCTCACGGCTAACACCAGCCACAGTAGCTAACAGTCTGGCTATTTCTAGTTTTGCTAGTTTATCTCTCGTATTTAGTTTGCGTAAGGGGGTAAGAAGGGCATTTTGCTTCTGACTGCTATGGTGATAGCTATCACAGTCAAGCCAGTTTTGGTTTTCCCGCCAGAGGATGCTGCTTACTCTGTATGACAAGGCAGGGTAACCCTAACCATTCTGCTCCCCAGTTCTACGGGAGCACAGGTTTCCAGGGCTCACTGCGTTTTTTTCACTACATGGCAAAGATGACTTGGCTCTCTTATGGAGAACTCTCTCCATTGAGCTAGAGATCAGTCAGTATAGTAAGGGCCTAGCACGAACCATGAAAAACAGCCTCAGACCATTATTCCTCCTCCACCAAACTTTACAGTAGGGGCAGGTAGCTTTCTCCTGGCATCCGCCAAACCCAGATTTGTCCGTCGGACTGCCAGATGGTGAACCGTCATTCATCACTCCAAAGAACGCATTTCCACTGCTCCAGAGTCAAATTGAGTTGAGCTTTACACCACGCTTGGCTGCTCGGCCATGGAAACCCATTTCATGAATCTACCGACGAATGTTGCTTCCAGAGGCAGTTTGGAACTTGGTAGTGAGTTATGCAACTGAGGACAGACAATTTCTACGTGCTACACGCTTCAGCACTCGGCGGTCCCGTTCTGTGAGCTTGTGTGGCCTTCGCAGCTGAGACGTTGTTGCTACTAGACGTTTCCACTTTACAATAACAGCACAGTTGACCGGGGCAGCTCTAGCAGGGCAGAAATGTGATGAACTGACTTGTTGGAAAGGTGGCATCCTATGATGGTGCCACGTTGAAAGTCATTGCGCTCTTGGCTGTGTCCTCGATTTTATACACCTGTTAGTAATGGGTGTGGCTAAAATAGCCGAATCCACTAATTTGAAGGGGTGTCCACATACTTTTGTATATATAGTGTATCTTTGATCTTGATAACCCTCCTCCATGGAGCACGGCCAATACATACCAGTTGCGTCGCTGTCCTACTGCTCAGGATTAGGTACTTATTTCTTTCTTCCTATATTGCCTGACGTCTTACGTCATGGAGCTGGCTCCTCTGTCCAGAGAGAGCCCTCTTCCCGCATCTATCCAGACTGACTTGCTGCAGCCTATTAGAAGCAACACACCTACGAGGTCCTGGGAGACCCCATCCCACCGTTTGGGGTGGAAGAGCTGACACACACAGGAACAATTGCATAGCAAGTTTGAACACAGTATTAAATTGAACATTTCCTTAGAAATGATATGTGACGCACAGAAATCATGCTAAATGAACACTTTTCAAGTGTTGATAAACTAACACCCCCAGAACATGGGTAAAATTAACACTTTATTAGAACTGATGCTATTACATTTTCTCAGTGTTAATGCATAACACATGTAGTGTTACAGTATTTTGGGGGGTGTTGTTTTAACACTGTAGGGTGTAAAGCCTTATTTGCATATTTCTCAGGGTGCCTTTCGAGTGAATGTTTGTAACAGACACATGGTTGTTGCATTCATAAATGTTCAGTCCTGAAGCATTTATCAAATGCCTGCCTAAGTGAATGTGAATAAAAAGTAAACCCTTTATGACCATACATTATACATTTAATACGGCCTTTAGTTATGGCCTAGCTTTCCCCCAACATTGTGATCAGAAAATCCTGGCTCATGGGCCATATCAGACCTGCAAGTCACGGTATGCTGGCTTTTGAAGTCATTTGTTATGCCTATTGGAATCCAGCCATAGTGAGGTTTTTCTTCTTACCCACAATATGCATTCAGAAAGAACTTGTCAAACAACACTACCTAAACCCATTACCACAGTAATGTGTGCAACACGTCCAACCACTTACAGAATGTATTAGTTTATAAATGGTTTAGTTATTTATCTTAGATCAACTAATCAATCAATATGCATGCAGAAACATAGATATTAAAATAAACTATTCTAAAAATCAACCTGCGACAATGATAATGTGGCCCCTCCAACTTACTTTTCAGTCATAGAGTTAACAGAAATTAACTCAACACAGTCAAGTAACAACAACACCACGCGGTGTTGATTCCACTGTGATTCAAATATCACTAAACGTATTCACTGCAGGTGGCGTGAATTTCAATCCCACTGGTGCCAACCCCACTTGAATCAACACTCAGATATAACATGTTTTACCTCAACACAGAGATTTTAAGACCTGCCAATTTGCTGTGTGGTTGATGCCATATGTTTCCCTCCTCATCTTCGAGCCCCTCGATGACCAGTGATTTTCCGGTCGGCAGTTACAACCCTGCTTATGACCAGTCCTGGCAGCTATACCCTGGCAAATGAAGTAAGGAAGAGACAGGCCCGCAACTCTTGGAAAAGAGTGCCAGCTCCTTATGCAGTCTCTCTGTTTTACAGTTGGTGCGTTTTTACATGGATGAGTAGTGTGACTATACAGATTGTTCCTTCATACGCTCTCTGTTTTCCCATGGCCCTATGCTCCTTGCAAGATCTTTTGGACTGAGAGGTTAATTGTTTTTAAAGTACAACTCCACCATTTTTAACATTTGTATTGTTATTATGATGTCTATTGACTATTTAGTGATTAGCAAAACTGGAAATTGCTTCTCTGTGACGTTTTCATGTCCCTGAGATGACTTATATAAGAAAGTATGACTAATACAATAAATTATAGACAATCATTTTCAGCGATCTATATAACCCGTCTGTAGTTTTCTGATAAAATTGGAACTCCCTGCTATATCATGCTCTGGTTGTCTGTCTAGTAACATCTGTAAATATTTTATAAAATTTATAGCCAACTTGCTCCAATAGTTTTCTGTTGTTCAAACTCCATTGATTGTATTCGGCAAAACCACTCCCACCATCAGCGAGTGAAGTTGCAGCTATGACAGCCCTTGTGCCCTTTCCAAATAGCCATTAATGGAGATATAATATTTCTCCATCTTTTGCTTTACTACTTCCCTTGGCATCCCTAAGTGTATGTGTGGACTGTACTCTACCAGCCACTGTTTGCGCCTGCAGTCTGCCCAGGTTTTTTTCAGGTTAATGTACCTAACCCCATCTTTGAACCGGGTAGATTCTTTCCCATTGTCACACCTTAGAGCCTATGGCATTTCGCCAGTTGCCTTCCCTAGAAGTGTGTTCCCGTCGTTGTCCAGTACTTGTGGTTCGCATCTACCTGGATTATAGGAGAGCTCGGGCAAGGGTGTCATGCTCTTCGCATATTGTGCAGCAACTTTCTATTTTCTAAGATATCTTGCCAGATCATGGGGACCATTATATTGGTTTTGGGGGGCATATCTCATTAAACTGTATTGGGATTCCCATCACTTTTTAAGAGGTTTTTCCCCATTGGGTTGCCTCTGCTGTGTGTACTCCCTTATTTTCGGGATCTCTGAGGGTTGCTGATGTTGGGACTTCCCTGGCTTCGGAGAGCATGTTTTGCAATGCAGGAGTTGGCCATATCCCCATATGTGATACGCTGAAGACAACTTGAGCGTGAATAACTATTCACCCCCCCAAAGTCAATACTTTGTTAAAGCCACCTTTCGCAGGAATTACAGTGGCAAGTCTCTTGGGGTACGTTTCCTTAAACTTGGCACATCTAGCCACTGGGATTTTTGCCTATTCTTCAAGGCAAAACTGTTCCAGCTCCTTCAAGTTGGATTGGTTCTGCTGTTGTAGAGCAATCGTTAAGTCATACCACAGATTCTCTATTGGATTGAGGTCAGGGCTTTGACTAGGCCATTCGAAGACATTTAAATGTTTCCCCTTAAACCACTCGAGTGTTGCTTTATCAGTATGCTAAGGGTCATTGTCCTGCTGGAAGGTGAACCTCCGTCCCAGTCTCAAATCTCTGGAAGACTGAAACAGGTTTCCCTCAAGAATATCTATGTACACTGCTCAAAAAAATAAAGGGAACACTAAAATAACACATCCTAGATCTGAATGAATGAAATAATCTTATTCAATACTTTTTTCTTTACATAGTTGAATGTGCTGACAACAAAATTACACAAAAATTATCAATGGAAATCAAATGTATCAACCCATGGAGGTCTGGATTTGGAGTCACACTCAAAATTAAAGTGGAAAACCACACTACAGGCTGATCCAACTTTGATGTAATGTCCTTAAAACAAGTCAAAATGAGGCTCAGTAGTGTGTGTGGCCTCCACGTGCCTGTATGACCTCCCTACAACGCCTGGGCATGCTCCTGATGAGGTGGCGGATGGTCTCCTGAGGGATCTCAGACCTGGACTAAAGCATCCGCCAACTCCTGGACAGTCTGTGGTGCAACGTGGCATTGGTGGATGGAGCGAGACATGATGTTCCAGATGTGCTCAATTGGATTCAGGTCTGGGGAACGGGCGGGCCAGTCCATAGCATCAATGCCTTCCTCTTGCAGGAACTGCTGACACACTCCAGCTACATGAGGTCTAGCATTGTCTTGCATTAGGAGGAACCCAGGGCCAACCGCACCAGCATATGGTCTCACAAGGGGTCTGAGGATCTCATCTCGGTACCTAATGGCAGTCAGGCTACCTCTGGCGAGCACATGGAGGGCTGTGCGGCCCCCCAAAGAAATGCCACCTCACACCATGACTGACCCACTGCCAAACCGGTCATGCTGGAGGATGTTGCAGGCAGCAGAACGTTCTCCATGGCGTCTCCAGACTCTGTCACGTCTGTCACATGTGGTCAGTGTTAACCTGCTTTCATCTGTGAAGAGCACAGGGCGCCAATGGCGAATTTGCCAATCTTGGTGTTCTCTGGCAAATGCCAAACGTCCTGCACAGTGTTGGGCTGTAAGCACAACCCCCACCTGTGGACGTCGGGCCCTCATACCACCCTCATGGAGTCTGTTTCTGATCGTTTGAGCAGACACATGCACATTTGTGGCCTGCTGGAGGTGATTTTGCAGGGCTCTGGCAGTGCTCCTCCTGCTCCTCCTTGCACAAAGGCGGAGGTAGCGGTCCTGCTGCTGGGTTGTTGCCCTCCTACTGCCTCCTCCACGTCTCCTGATGTATTGGCCTGTCTCCTGGTAGCGCCTCCATGCTCTGGACACTACGCTGACAGACACAGCAAACCTTCTTGCCACAGCTCGCATTGATGTGCCATCCTGGATGAGCTGCACTACCTCAGCCACTTGTGTGGGTTGTAGACTCCGTCTCATGCTACCACTAGAGTGAAAGCACCGCCAGCATTCAAAAGTGACCAAAACATCAGCCAGGAAGCATAGGAACTGAGAAGTGGTCTGTGGTCACCACCTGCAGAACCACTCCTTTATTGGGGGTGTCTTGCTAATTGCCTATAATTTACACATGTTGTCTATTCCATTTGCACAACAGCATGTGAAATTTATTGTCAATCAGTGTTGCTTCCTAAGTGGACAGTTTGATTTCACAGAAGTGTGATTGACTTGGAGTTACATTGTGTTGTTTAAGTGTTCCCTTTATTTTTTTTGAGCAGTGTATTTAGCACCATCCATCATTCCTTCAATTCTGACCATTTTCCCTGTCCCTGCCGATAAAAAACATCCCCACAGCATGATGCTGCCACCACCATGCTTCACTGTGACGATGGTGTCTTGGGGTGATGAGAGGTGTTGGGTTTGTTTAAACAATGGCTTTTTTTTTTCTGGCCACTCTTCCGTAAAGCCTAGCTCTGTGGAGTGTACGGCTTAAAGTGGTTCTATGGACAGATACTCCAATCTCCGCTGTGGAGATTTGCAGCTCCTTCAGGGTAATCTTTGGTCTCTTTGTTGCCTCTCTGATTAATGCCCTCCTTGCCTGGTCTGAGTTTTGGTGGGTGTCCCTCTCTTGGCAGGTTTGTTGTGGTGCCATATTATTTTCATTTTTTTATAATGGATTTAATGGTGCTCCGTGGGATGTTTGAAGTTTATAATATTTTTTTATATCCCAACCCTGATCTGTACTTCTCCACAAGTTAGTCCCTGACCTGTTTGGAGAGCTCCTTGGTCTTCATAGTGGTTCTTGCTTGGTGATGCCCCTTGCTTAGTGGTGTTCCGGACTCTTGGGCCTTTCAGAACAGGTGTATATATACTGAGATCATGTGACAGATCATGTGACACTTAGATTGCACACAGGATGACTTTATTTAACTAATTATGTGACTTCTGAAGGTAATTGGTTGCACCAGATCTTATTGAGGGGCTTCATATTACAAAGGGGGTGAATACATATGCACGCACCACTTCTCGGGTTTTGAATATTTTTTAAACAAGTTATTTTTTATAATTTCATTTAACCAATTTGGACTATTTTGTGTATGTCCATTACATGAAATCTAAATAAAAATCTATTTAAATTACAGGTTGTAATGCAACAAAATAGGAAAAACGCCAAGGGGGATGATTACTTTTGCTAGGCACAGTACATGTCTGTCTCCAAAAGACACTTTTGATAGGTTCTTCCGAGAGTAGGCGGTCCTTAGTGAACCCTCTGTGGTACATCTCACTCACTCTTACTGACACTTAGCGTGATGTATTGTTGTCTCTAACTTTTTGCCCTTCATGCTGTTGTCTGTGCCTAACAATGTTTGTACGATGTTGTGTTGTCATGTTGTGTTTCTGCCATGTTTTGTTGGGTCTTTCTTTAGGTAGTGTTGTGATGTCTCTCTTCTATTTATGTGTGTTTTGTCTTACATTTTTTATTTATCCCAGCCCCCGTTCCCACAAGAGGATTTTTGCCACTTGAGAGTCCGACATTGTAAATTATATTTTTTTCTTAATTGACTTGCCTAGTTAGATGAAGGTGAAATATTTTCAGAGAACCAAGGTTATGCAAGTAAGCTTAAGGTATGGAAACATACACTGTCTGGTCATAACCTGGCCTAGACAAAGTCCATGTCATACACCATTACATCTCCAAAGCAAGAGAACCAGTGCATTACCCAGGGCCTTTCTGATAGATTGAGGAAGTTTTATTCTTGTGCACAGGTGGTTAGCCTTCATCCCTCCACCCCCTCCTGTCCACCCCATGAGTCCCTCGTCAGAAATTAAAACGCCTTGCTGAGGGTGTGAAATAAAGATTATGGCCTTGAAAAGCCCCAAGCAGCTGGCCTTCCCATAAGGAGCCATATGGACCACTGGGAGCCAGGGCTATTTTGGCAATCTGTCCTGTTGAACATGCTAGGTTAAATTAAAGTTCAGCTTGCTGTCTGAGTAGGACGAGACCGCAGCACTTATTTCCATGCCTTCCCTCCGGAACTCACTGGAATCCAGCCTGTAGCCATAGCAACTGGCAAGGTCTACTGTGCGCTTCTTTCTGCCGAATAGCCATAGGCACTTTTATTGGAGACTACTTATTTACTTTTGCCTCTTTTGTCTCGCTTGGCCCTTATTTACATGTGGAATTCAATTTTCTGTGAGGGAGTTATTTTAGTGGTGTCGAGAATGTCTTTCCTGCAGTCAAAATAAATAGTTCGACTTTTTAGTTTTTGCCATGTGTAATGCATTTATAATGACCTACATATATATTTTATCACATACTGTACATGGTGTATAAGACTGGCTATAGGCACTCATATCCAGCTCATGGCCCATTTACTTGTCACGCCTGCTTCCGCTCTCCGCTGCTCTTCATTACGCACACCTGTCACTATCATTATACGCAGCTGCGCAATATTGGCCTCACCTGGACTCCATTACTTTGTTGATTACCCCCTCTATATTTGTCTGTTCTTCAGTTTGTTCCCTGTGTCAGCATTGATGCCGTTATTTCTCCCCGTTTCTCCCATGTCCGTTGTTTATTAAATGTTCACTCCCTGTACCTGCTTCTCGTCTCCAGCGTCAATCCTCACAATACTAGCCTGTGAACTGTATAATGCCAATGTTTATTACCTACAGGTAGTTCCAAGAGAATTTTACCAGACCTCCATGGTTTACTTAATAACACCATAGATAGACACTCTTCTTCAAAGTCGCCTATATAGCCTACATTTAATGATTGATGGAGCATTTGATGCTAACATGGTATACATTACCATTCCCAATGCAACATTATATAATCTGCTAAGGCTCGGGTTCTAACCACAGAAAGGATGTTTAGAATTTGTTCTTATTAACTGACTTAAAAAAAGTTTCAGCGTGTAAAGGCCTTTGCAGAATGTACATTGGATTCAGTCTTTTACGCTTATCCTGTCACACTGTGCAATGTTACCAAGTTAAAATCTTGATATTCTATTGGCCAGATTGTGTAATTTGCTTCAATTCTGTCATCACATTCTACGATTGGCTTGCGAAGCTACGTCAGCTGACATAGGCTGCATCAACTGCAGTGGTGTATTTGATCTGTGCATGCACCAGCACCAGCAGCGCAAGCCTCACTTTATTCTGTATGCAGGAGTGAAGTGAGTTTGGAAAAACTGAAAGTATTGGTTTTTGAAATAGTTTAGTACAATCTTTATATGTCCAAACTCAGAATAAAATATGCTTTCCCAAAATAACATGGTCGCTGTGGTAGAAAGTTTATTTTGATCACCGATTTTGTGCATTAATCAGGTAGCCTGATTTCAGATGTAAATAAGATGATTAAGGAAATCGTTCTTCTTGCATGTGTAAGCTAAACATTTAAATCTAACGTATTTTAATCTGACTATTCTGTGCATACTCAGTGCCATCCGTGTTCCTATTGGTCAGTCATCGGGATTGGCTCTCAACACCAGCCAACACTACACGATAAAGGCCCCAAAAATATGACACTGCTTGAACTTTGTTGGAGCCTACGACCGCACATAGTGGTACTTAAATTGGCAGACATAGACCTTGTCACAATGAACTAGCCAAGATGTCCGACAATTGTTTATAACCTAAGAATTTGCCCACAATGTGGAAATGTTGTTGTGGCATAAGATGGCTAAAATCGTACAGTCTGCAAAGGCCTTAAGGGGGTCACATTTTTCACTCCTGGGAAGGGAGCACTCACCAAGAGTAATGTGCACTTTGGCCCATCTCCCTGTCTCCCACAAGTCTTGCTTAGTCATCTCCCACGCCACTACCACTACCATGCACTGCCAATGCCAATACCCTGTGCCAACATGGCATGGTGACTTTCCCATCCACTCCACCACGGCTCCATCCCACTGCTAACGTAGCAGACAGCTCGGCATGCCAAGAGCCTCTAATGATAATGGCATGGAAGTGGACGTAGTTTGAAAACGTAATGAGATGTGCTGTGATAGGGTTTGTCATCTACATGCATGGAGAAAGCCATATGTTCTAAATGAGGAGTTATAGCGATGACTCATACAAGGTACAATAATAACGTGTGTGTGTGAGACCTGGTTGTTAGGTGCTTGTGACCTGGTTTGAAGTTCAGTATGTGACATAGAAAAGTACTTTATGGAAAATCATCTAGAATATGATGTAAGATTAGGTAAATGAATAGAAAAGGGGATAGAGAGATAGCACTAAGGTTAATGACAGTGTGCTAGATACTTTGTGGTAAAAGGTCACCCTCACACATTATTTTTCCTGTTCTATTCTTACACCTACATTTCTTATGGCTGTAATGGCCTGTGAAGGATCTGTCAAAGTAATACTATGAGCTTGGAATAGACAGTGGTCCTTTTAAGGTCATGGGCAAGACACATTGACTTAGAAATTAAATTAGAATTCAGGACAAACATCTTAGACCATATGTGACCTGCCATCGTTGAAATGATGACAAGGGTGCTGGTTCCACATTCCAATTAGTGCCCCTAATACCTATGCCTTTACAGTTGAAGTCGGAATTTTACATACACTTAGGTTGGAGTCAGTAAAACTCGTTTTTCAACCACTCCACAAATTTCTTGTTCACAAGCTATAGTTTTGGCAAGTCGGTTAGGACATCTACTTTGTGCATGACACAAGTCATTTTTCCAACAATTGTTCACAGACAGATTATTTCACTGTATCACAATTACAGTGGGTCAGAAGTTTACATACACTAAGTTTACTGTGCCGTTAAAGAACTTGTAAAATTCCAGAAAATTATGTCATGGCTTTAGAAGCTTCTGATAGGCTAATTGACGTCATTTGAGTGATTTGGATGTCAAAAGAATTCAGCCAAGACCTCAGAAAAAATATTGTAGACCTCCAGAAGTCTGGTTCATCCTTGGGAGCAATTTTCAAACGCCTGAAGGTACTATGTTCATCTGTACAAATAATAGTACGCAAGTATAAACACCATGGGACCACACTGCCGTAAAACCGCTCAGGAAGGAGATGCGTTCTGTCTCCTAGAGATGAACGTACTTTGGTGCGAAAAGTACAAATCTATCCCAGAACAACAGCAAAAGACCATGTGAAGATGCTGGAGGAAACAGGTACAAAAGTATCTATATCCACAGTAAAACGAACTGAAAAAGCATGTGAGCAAGAAGGCTTACAAACCTGACTCAGTTACACCAGCTCTGTCAGGAGGAATGGGCCAAAATTCACCCAACTTATTGTGGGAAGCTTGTGGAAGGCTACCAAAAATGTTTGACCCAAGTTAAACAATTTAAAGGCAATGCTACAAAATACTTATTGAGTGTATGTAAACCTCTGACCCACTGGGAATGTGATAAAAAAAAGAAAAGCTGAAATAGATTATTCTCTCTACTATTAAACTGACATTTCACATTCTTAAAATAAAGTGGTGATCCTAACTGACCTAAGACAGGGACTTTTTACTATGATTAAATGTCAGGAATTGTGAAAAACGGAGTTTAAATGTATTCAACTGTATCTGGGAAGGGTATAAATACATTGCTAGTGTGTTGAAATTTTCCAAGCGCACAGTAGTCTCCATCACAGAGAAATTGAAAAAATATGGAACTACCCAGACTCTACCTAGAGCTGGTCTTCCGACCAAACTGAGTTCTGGGCAAGAAGGACCCTACAGAGTTACTTGGCTGAGATGGGAGAATCTGCCAGAAGCACAATCAATAGTCTTTACAGCTCTTCACTAATATGGGCTTTATGGGAAAGTGGCCAGACCAAAGCCACTTCTGAGAAAAAGTCACATGACAGAACGCCCGGAGTTTGTAAAAAGGCATGTGATAGACTCAGCGCATCAGGCAAAGACGTGGTCTGAAAAATGTAACTCTTTGGCCTGAATGCAAAGCGCTATGTCTAGAGAAAACCAGGCACAGCTCATCACCCGTCTATAACCATCCCTACTGTGAAGCATGGTGGTGGCAGCATCATGCTATGGAAATGCCTTTCAGTGGCACGGACTGGGAGACTGGTAAGGGAACAGTGAATGGGGCCAAATATGGGCAAATCCTTAATGAGAACATCAATCAATCAAATCTATTTTTAAAGCCCTTCTTACATCAGCTGATGTCACAAAGTGCTGTACAGAAACCCAGCCTAAAACCCCAAACAGCAAGCAATGTAGAGCAGGTGTAGAAGCACGGTGGCTAGGGAAAACTGCCTAGAAAGGCCAGAACCTAGGAAGAAACCTAGAGAGGAGCCAGGCTGAGGGGTGGCCAGTCCTCTTCTGGCTGTGCCAGGTGGAGATTATATTAGAACATGGCCAAGATGTTCAAATGTTCATAGATGACCAGCAGGGTCAAATAATAATAATCATAGTGGTTGTAGAGGGTGCAACAGGTCAGCACCTCAGGAGTAAATGATTGATGGCTTTAATAGGCATTCATTCAGAGTATCTCTACTGCTCCTGCTGTCTCTAGAGAGTTGAAAACAGGAAGTCTGGGACAGGTAGCACGTCCGGTGTACAGGTCAGGGTTCCATAGCTACAGGCAGAACAGTTGAAACTGGAGCAGCAGCACGACCAGGTGGACTGGGGACAGAAAGGAGTCATCAGGCCAGGTAGTCCTGAGGCATGGTCCTAGGGCTCAGGTCCTCCGAGAGAGAGAAAGGAAGAAAGGAGAGAAAGAAAAAGGGAAAAGAGATAGAGAATTAAAGAGAGCATACTTAAATTCACACAGGACACCGGAGAAGACAGGAGAAAAACTCCAGATATAAGAGACTGACCCTAGCCCCCCGACACAAACTATTGCAGCATAACATGCTTCAGAGTGCAAACGACCTCAGACTGGGACAAAGATTTACGTTCCAACAGGACAATGACCCCAAGCATACAGCAAAAGCAAATCTGAGAAGGGAATCATAACAAGAATGTGAAAGTCCTTGAGTGGTCCAGCCAAAGCCCAGACAAGAATCACATTGAAAATCTATAGAAAGACTTGACGTTTGCTGTTCACAGCCTCTCCGAATCTAACTTAACACAGCTTAAAATCCCCAAATCCAGATGTGCAAAGCTGATACAGCCACCAAAGATGCGCCTAATAGGTTTTGACTCAGGGGTGTAAATACTTAAATTAGATATTTCTGTATCTGATTTACAATATATTTGTCCAGATTTCAAAAAGAAATTAATATTGGGTATTGCATGTAGCTGGGTGTGGGCTGTAACACAACACAATGTGGAATAAGTAGAGGGGTATTAATACTTTCTAAAGGTACAGTACAAGGTGGGTGTTTCATAAAAGAAAATACATTGAAGTATTGACCTTGGGCATATCGATGTCGTCGGTGTAGATTCCATGAAGCCTGGTCTCGGCTTCATGTCGTTAGTGAAGTTCAGAAGATTCCTTCACCATAGAGTGGAGATTTGTCTGCTAAGGTGAAAATATTCAGACCCCTTCATTTTTTCCACATTTTGTTACGTTAGTCTTATTCTCAGCAATCTAAACACAATACCCCATAATAACACAGCAAGAACAGGTTTTTTGAAATGTTTGCCAATTCATGAAAAGTTATTCTGTTTATAATTTATTTACATAAGCATTCAGCCCCTTTGCTATGAGACTCGAAATTTAGCACAGGTGCATCCTGTTTCCATTGATCATCTTTGAGTTGTTTCTACAACTTGATTGGAGTCCACCAGTGGTAAATTCAATTGATTGGACATGATTTGGAAAGGCACACACCTATCTATATAAGTTAGTTGACAGTGCATGTCAGAGCAAAATCCAAGCAATGAGGTCGAAGGAATTGTCCGTAGAGCGCAGAGGCAGGCTTGTGTCAAGCCACAGATCTGGGGAAGAGTACCAAAACATTTCTGCTACATTGAAGGTCCTCAAGAGCACAGTGGCCTCCATCATTCTTAAATGGAAGAAGTTTGGAACCTCCAAGACTCTTCCTGAGCAATCGGGGGTGAAGGGCCTTGATTAGAGAGGTGACCAAGAACCCGATGGTCACTCTGACAGAGCTCTAGAGTTCCTCTGTGGAGATGGGAGAACCTTACAGAAGGACAACCTTCTCTGCAGCACTCCACCAATCAGGCCTTTATGGTAGAGTGGCCAGATGGAAACCATTCTTCAGTAAAAGGCACATGACAGCCCGCTTAGAATTTGCCAAACGTCACTTAAATACTCTCAGACCATGAGAAACAAAGATTGAACTCTTTGGCCTGAATGCCAAGCATCATATCTGGAGGAGACCTGGCACCATCGCTACAGTGAAGCATGGTGGTGGCAGAATCATGCTGTGGGATTTTTTTTCAGCAGCAGGGACTGAAAGACTAGTCAGGATCGAGGCAAAGATGATTGGAGCAAAGTACAGAGAGATCCTTCATGACAACCTGCTCCAGAGCTTTCAGGACCTCAGACTGGGGTGAAGGTTCACCTTCTAACAGGACAACGACCCTAAGAACACAGCCAAGACAGCACAGGAGTGGCTTTGGGACAAGTCTCTGAATGTCCTTGAATTTTATATTTCAGTTTTTATTTGTAATAAATTAGTTAAAATTTCTAAACCTGTTTTTGCATTGTCACTATGGGGTAGTGTGTGTAGATTGTAACCTAACAAAATGTGGAAAAAGTCAAGGGGTCTGAATACTTTCCAAAGGCACTGTATGTATTAACAAGTGGATTATTTTGCTTTTCACTTGTAGTCGCTTAGTGGCCTAAGCCTACCCGACCAAAAGCCTGTGACTTGTCTTAATCAGTCAGTGTGATTTTGTTTCCCTCTGTAGGCTATATTTAGTTAATTATCTGGCTGGGCAGATAGGTGGAGGTGGTATAGCTCGTCTATTAGTCTATCTATCACTGATCTTTTTTTTTTAGCATGCAATAATGTAGCCTACATTTTTTTGTATTTTTTATTTATCCTTTATTTAACTAGGCAAGTCAGTTAATAACAAATTCTTATTTACAATGACGGCCTACCCCAGCCAAACCCTAACCCGGACTAAGCTGGGCCAATTGTCCTATGGGACTCCCAATTATGGCCAGTAGTGATAAATTAAGTGTAGGTAGCCTAGCCTAGTGGTTAGAGCGTTGGACTTGTAACCGGAGGGTTGCAAGTTCAAATCCCCAAGCTGACAAGGAAAAAAAAATCTGTTGTTCTGTCCCTGAACAAGGCAGTTAACCCACTGTTCCCCGGGCGCCGAAGATGTGGATGTCGATTTAAGGCAACCCCCCGCACCTCTCTGATTCAGAGGGGTTGGGTTAAATGCGGAAGAAACATTTCGGTTGAAGGCATTTGGTTGTACAACTGACTAATAATGGTGACTTTGACATTATTTTTATAGTATAGGCAACTCCCAAAAGCCCGCAGAGGTTGTGAAATATTAACACGTAACACTCACATGCTTTTGAAAATAAGATTGATATTACACTAAACAAAAATATAAATGAGCTATAGTTCATATAAGGAAATCAGTCAATTGAAATATATTCATTAGGCTTTAATCTATGGATTTCACATGACTGGGAATACAGATATGCATCTGTTGGTCACAGATACCTTAACAAATAGGTAGGGGCGTGGATCATAAAATCAGTCAGTATCTGGTGTGACCACCATGCAGCGCAAAACATCTCCTTCGCATAGAGTTAATCAGGCTGTTTATTGTGGCCTGTGCAATGTTGTCCCAATCCTCTTCAATGTCTGTGCGAAGTTGCTGGATATTGGAGGGAACTGGAACACTGTCGTACAAGTCGATCCAGAGCATCCTAAAAGGGCTCAATGGGTGACATATCTGGTGGGTGTGCAGGCCATGTAAGAACTGGGACATTTTCAGCTTCCAGGAATTGTGTACAGATCCTTGCGACATGGAGCTGTGCGATATCATGCTGAAACATTAGGTGATCGTGTCTGATGAATGGCACGACAAAGGGCCTCAGGATCTCGTACGGTATCTCTGCGCATTCAAATTGCCATTGATAAAATGCATTGTCCGTAGTTATGCCTGCCTGCCTGCCCGTACCATAACCCCACCATTCCTGCAATCAGCATGCCAATTGCACACTCCCTCAAAATGTGAGACATATGTGGCATTGTGTTGTGACAAAACTGCACATTTTAGAATGACAAGACATCCCTGACAGGATGGCGCTGATAGACATTGTCGCCCTGTTCATGGCTCCTAAGCAACTTTGCAGTGTTTTGTTAATTCTCACCTATTTCCATATTACTTAATTCCATTATTTTACTTTTTGTATTGTTAGATATTATTGCACTGTTGGAGCTAGGAACACAAGCATTTCGCTACACCCGCAATAACATCTGCTAAATATGTGTATGTGACCAATAAAATGTAATTTATTTTACCTTATAGGCTGCATTGCAAAAAATGTGGGAATTGGAGACACAAAGATAACATTTTACATTATTGCTGGCTTCACCCCCAAAAATGATGATTTATTGCACAATACACGTATGCTTTCAGATAGCTATTGAAAATGTAAACAGACAAATCTGCATTCTTCAGAGGTTGTTCTGAAAGTTATAATGAAGAGGTAAGTCACTACCATTTGCTTTTTATTATTATTATTGGTGTGAATGATGTGTTAGAATAACAATAATATTAAAAAGCAAAGGTCATTATATTGACTTTTCACAATTTGACATTAGAAAGACAATGTCTACTAATTACTATTTTCCATTAAGACATTTCCATAGTTTTGTTGACACTGTAAGGGTTGCGTAACTGGTGGCAGAGAAGTCAGGCGCAGGAGAGCAGAACTTTGTGCTAACCGTAGTTGTTAAATCAAACAACCAAAACGGTACAAAAACATCACAAGAGTACATTGGCTAATAAACCCTAATCCCACCAGTATATAGCACAAACACTAAACAGCAAAGAATTCCGGACAAGGACATGTGAGAAACAGAGGGTTAAATACATGACATATAATGAATAGAATTGGAACCAGGTGTGTGGGAAGACAAGACAAAACAAATGGAAAAATGGATCGATGATTGCTGGAAGACCGGCGACGCCGACTGCCGAGCACCGCCTGAACAAGGAGAGGCACCAACTTCGGCGGAAGTTGTGACAGTCACAATGTGAGTGGTCCACGACCAACTATTCAAAAGATGGAGAGAGGACGTACAGGTGTGGAACTATTACAACTAACTTGCAACTACATCACCACAAATCCATTCAACACAATGATTAAAGGATGAGATTTCTTCTGTTCATGTGTCATAGCACAGCAAACACCAATGCCTTTGGAAAGTAGTCAGACAACTTGACTTTTTCGACTTTCTTAAATGTATTAAATCAATCTACACACAATACCCCTTAAATCAGTCCCTCCAGGATTCTGCGATTCTGCGATCACATAATTCAATGCAAAATCAACCAATCGCTACATATTATGCGAGAGCTCGCAATTTTGACCAATCCCCGCACTTTTAGCCAATAAAAGGATCAAATCAAAAGTAGGTTCGTCATTTTAACCAATTACTGCACTGTTACCTTGGAAAATGACCCAATTCAACGAGACGTCAACAGTTCCCAGCCCCCCCCCGGCCTGTTAGCGTATTCACGTGCCAAGATCACCATGACTGAAGTGGTAGCAGGGACGACTGTGGCAAGCACTGAAAGAATCAAGGTGAGTGGCGTTTTACTCCGCTAACCTTGGCTTAAGTAGGATGGTCGGCACTCTGCTCTCCCCAGTCTGTCTATGGAGAGCTCTGCTCAAAGCACTGAGTGCAATTTGTCAGCTTTGCCATTTTAAACTCTCTGTAAAACTAAATACGGCTCACGAAAGCACATTGTTTTGGATTGTTTTGAAATTGTCATACTGTTTTAAACCTGTTAGGGATCGGATCCCGTTAACGGGATCAATTTGACAACGTCCGGTGAAATTGCAGAGCGCCAAATTCAAATTACAAAAATAGTAATATTAAACCTTCATGAATATAAAAAAGTGTTGTACACCATTCTTTTACTTAGAATCTTGGTAATCTTACAGCGTTGTCAGATTTCAAAAAGGCTTTACGGCGAAGCATAGTATTTCATTGTCTGAGGACAGCGCCCCGCATACTTCCTCAATTAACATAATTTCATAACCAGCACAGGTGTCACAAAACTCAAAAATAGCGACAAAATAAATCACTTACCTTTGAAGATCTTCTGTTGGCAATCCAATAGGTCCCAGCTACACAATAAATGGTTTCTAATCAATCCTCGGGTACCCTAATATGTAAATAAACGATAACATTTAAGACGGAATGTATTATGGTCAATACCGGAGATAAATAAAGAAGAGCGCGCTCTCAGTCACGCGTGACACAAGAATACAAACCCCAGGAAGTACCCCATGACAAATGACTATCTCTTGGTCATTTTTCAAAAGAAAAGCCTGAAACGTTGTATAAAGACTTGACATCTAGTGGAAGCCATAGGTACTGCAATCTGGGAGCTATCCCCTTCAGTGTACTATAGCAAAGAATGGGAAAAGTCAGAGAGCTGAAAAAAGCTGTTTGATTACCTGTTCAGGAGACTTATGGCACTCCGGTACGGCTTGCCATGCGGTAGTAGAGAGAACAGTCTATGACTGGGGTGGCTGGGGTCTTTAAGGCCTTCCTCTGACAACGCCTGGTGTAGAGGTCCTGGATGACAGGCAGCTTAGCCCCAGAGATGTACTGGGCCGTACGCAGTACCCTCTGTAGTGCCTTGCGGTCGGAGGCCGAGCAATTGCCGTACCAGGCAGTGATGGATGCTCAGGATGCTCTTGATGTTGCAGCTGTAGAACCTTTTGAGGATCTGAGGACCCATGCCAAATCTTTTTAGTTTCCTGAGGGGGAATAGGCTTTTCGTGCCCTCTTCACGACTGTCTTGGTATTTGGCTTCACACCAATCATATCACTTCTTAAGCAAAACACAATTTTCAGAAAAATTTGTCTGTTTCTGGTCTGCTTGAGTTTATGTCTTGCAGTAGCTAGCTTGCTAAATCGGACATTTCCTAAGCCATGGATGAGGTGGGGATTTGTTTTTACTTAATTCTCTGTACAGGACAATGATTATGACATTGATTCTGATCTAACCATACAGACACAGAAATCAGTACCATGGACAGCCACATAATATTTAGCAACATTAGTTGGACTAAATTGTTTTTGGTGTCTTTAAGTTTGTTTTCAGTGTATTAAACTAAAAATAATACATAGATATATATTGTGGATTTGATGTTTAAATGTTTAAGTTGAAATGGTTCTGGAATAGTGGAGGCAGTGCTCCTGTTGGTTTTGTGCTACTTGCACATGATTCTAAATCACTAGTTGTTTAGTAAACTATCGAAAAAACATTAACTTGCTTGAACATGCTGCAGGTGATATAACTGTTTGTTACATGCAATATTTGTGCACGTCACCAGACAGATGTTGTTCTCCGGTTTAGTGATGAAACAACTGTTTGTGTAGTTACATTTTTTCCGCTACTGTGTGAACGTTGTATTTTTGTTGTCACGTCTTTATTGTACATCACGGTGGCGTTTGAACTAATGGGTTATAGAGCAAACAACGCAATTATCCCAACATTGGTTGTAATATGGCTTTTTGATTGGCTTGGCTTGACTTCCTCAGTGATTTTACCCACCCATCACTACTGCGAAGAACTTGAAGCTCTCGACCCGCTCCACTTCAGCCCTATCGATGTGGATGGGGGCGTGCTTGGCCCTCTGTGTCCTGTAGTCCACGATCAGCTCCCGTTGTCTTGCTGAAGTTGAGGGAGAGGTTGTTGTCCTGGCACCACACTGTCAGGTCACTGACCTCCTCCCTATGGGCTGTATCATTGTATTCTGTGATCAAGCCAACCATCGTCAGCAAACTTATTCAATCAATCAAATGTATTTATAAAGCCCTTTTTACATCAGCAAATGTCACAAAGTGCTATACATAAACCCCCAACCAGCAAGAAGTGCAGATGTAGAAGCACAGTGGCTAGGATAAACTCCCTAGAAAGGCAGGAACCTAGAAAGAAACCTAGAGAGGAACCAGGCACATATTTAGGCACAATACATTTCTAGCGATTATGAACTTTGTTGCAAGCATGGTTAACTGCTGTCATGATTACTGAAATAATCGTACGACGCAAGGGAAAGTTTGTGTTCTTGACTAGATATATAATAATGATAAGACTATGGAGTGCAAAAACACTAGTGCTCATGGTATTCATTCCCAACCTCAAAACCAGAAAACAAGAAGAGCTAGGTGATTAGTCTCCGTTTCCCTTGGACTTTTCCGATTCTTAACTGCACATGGTAAACTGTACTCCAGAGAGTAGTGTTTCACAGCCCTCTCATTAAATCTGAACCAAAGTAGGGACACAGTGAAGTGTGCACTCTAAGGACCAGAGGCTGTTTCTAACCTAAAGCTTCTCTCTCCTCTGAAGTTTATTTAGATACAGAATGTCATTTTCTTCAATGAAATGCTCTCTAAGGGGGATTTTTTTCCCTTCATTTTAAAAGGGTGAGCACATGGGTACGCTATTTTCAATGGGATGTGTTTAAAGATTGAATCACTTTAATGACTTGAAGACAAATCTAACCCACCAAAAGCTTGAGCACAATCGGCAATAGGGAAAGTCGGCATTAGCGACATAAATGGTCGCTTAGGGCCACTGGCCGCTAGGGGACCCCCGGCCCAAATAATATGTATTTTATTTTTATCGTTTAGGAATTCAGTTGGGTCTCAACTTACTATTGAGAGTAAGAATACTATAATACAGCAGGTGCATTTTAGAAATTTGGTTGTGCATCAGCAGTTATATATCATTCACTGACAGTCACTCAATTAGCCATGTCATCTTCAAAAGGGTTGATTGGTAGTCTAGCCAGCTATCTAAACATGTAACAATAATGTAACAATCATGGGTATGTCTCAAGGGGCCCTGGACTCCAGGTGGCCCCCATTGATTTTGTTAGTCATTCTCACTCAGATATAATATTAACATGCCATAAGTCATGGCAAAATGAGTCGAATTGCAGGAACAGCAAAACTGTCTCTCCAACCCATGGCAAAGTTGGTAGAAAGGCATGATATTTGTTATAGACTTTTTAAATGTATCTCTGCACCATGGAAAAATGTGTAGAATTACAGAAAACTTGCTTTAAAACTGAAAGATTTTCTCTACGCCCCATGGCAAAATGTGTAGAATTGCAGGAAATGAAAATGTATCATTTCGCTACGAGGTGGTGGGACCCCCCCAATCAAATCTTGCTTAGGGACCCCAAAAGGCTAGGGCCAGCCCTGACGATCACTGCAATGTCACAAGAGCCACAGCATTAGGATGAATCATTCACAAAAGCCTCACTTGGAGTGGTATCTCTTGAGGAGCCAAGCCTGCAGAACTGAAGAAAGAGAAACAGTGTAGCCTGAGGGCAAACTCCTGTCCAAATACTCCACCAAGCGCAAAGCAAGATAATTAGAAAATAATGCATTGATGCTGAAAATGAAGGGCAGAGGAAACTTCAGGGAATCATCAGAAATTATCAGCCGGTCCTGTCCATTCATTCCCTTCTTAATGATTCCACACTAAGAATTATCACCACAGAGAGATTGATTTACAGACAATTTACATTTCAGTCATTTAGCAGACTTTCTTATCCAGAGCGACTTACAGGTGTGAAAACGACATACATTTTCATACTGCTAATTTCAATTCTGTTTACAGTCAGCTGATACCAATATTATCGATTGCATTGGTAATATGGGCTCTAATCTTCTGCAATGTTAACTATGTATACATTAATGATGTAGCTCTTGCTGCTGGTGATTCTCTGATCCACCTCTACGCAGACGACACCATTCTGTACACTTCTGGCCCTTCTTTGGACACTGTGTTAATTAGGGAGCAGTGCACAAGGTGACCGTTTTGGAGACCCTGGCGTGCCCAAAGTAAAATGCCTCCCATTCAGACCCAGAAAATAGGATATGCACATATTTAGTACCATTGCATAGGAAACACTCTGAATGTTTTTAAAGTGTTAACCATTTGTCTGTGAGTAAAACAGAACGCATATGGCAGGCGAAACCCCGAGTAATTTCTGTCCTGGAAAAAGTGGTTTTGACAGAGTGCCTCATTTGGAACCCCTCCCTTATGAAAATGCCCATATAAGGGCATATGAATCCAGTACCTATCGCTTCCTCTGGATGTCAACAGTCTCGAGAAAGTGTTCAGATTTTTTTTAGATGCATTAGAGCAGAGAAGAAGAGGAATCAGGAAGTGTCCCCATAGGTGTCCTTTACAAGACAACGCGCGCTCACGCCAGGCGCGTCCTTTGTTTTTTTTCGTTCTTATCGCCCAGTTTATATTCCAGTTGAAATATTATGCTATTTTTACAGAAAAGTGTTCCTAAGAATACATTAAAAAGGATGTTTGATTGTTCTTGGACAAGTTTATAGGTATAAGTTGAACGAGTTCTCTTCACGCCTTGCATTTCACCTGGTAGTGTCGGGAGTGGGGCACTAGCGCACCACTGCTCCCTAAGAAGTTAACTAACCTCCAGACAAGCTTCAGGGCGGCAGGTTAGCCTAGTGGTTAGAGGGTTGGACTAGTAACCGAAAGGTTGCAAGTTCAATTCCCAGAGCTGACAAGGTTCAAATCTGTTGTTCTGCCCCTGAACAGGCTGTCATTGAAAATAAGAATTTGTTCTTAACTGACTGGTAAAATAAAGGTAAAAAAAATGCCATTCAACTCTCATTCTGTGGCCTCCAACTGGTCTTAAATGCAAGTAAAACTAAATGCGTGCTCTTCAACTGATCGCTACCTGTCCAGTGTTTATTTGAACATTTTAATTATTTCGCCACTACGGCCTATTTATTGCCTTACCTCACTAATCTTACTTCATTTGCACACACTGTATATAGACTTTTCTATTGTGTTATTGACTGTATGCTGTGGCACACTGCTTTGCTTTATCTTGGCCAGGTCGCAGTTGTAAATGATAACTTGTTCTCAACTAGCTTACCTGGTTAAATAAAGGTGAAATCAAATAAAATAAAACACATAAAAAATAAATTGATTTGAGCATCAAGGCCTGCAGTGTGAACAAGGCTTAAGTCTCCCAAATTACAAAGAGAGCACCTCTAACTCCCTGGCAAAGGCCTCTCTGTTTTCATAATACATTCTTTATGGGGATTCATTGCCCTATGCAAAAGCTACTGTCACTCTAATAGTGTTGAATCCGCCTAATATTGTTCAAGCAGGTGTTTAATGAGAGGCCCTCTTGGAGACTGAAGGGATTAACAGCTGTTTTTTCATTACTTTGTGGAGATGAGAGTGCTTAAAGCAACAGTGTTACACAAAGTTATGCTGTACTTTCTAGGAATGGATGCCCCAATGGTGTATTTCTCTGTGGTGAGAATATAAATTGGTGAATATACTGTATGTATGCGTTCAGTTAAGTCAGCTTTCTAATCGTATTATATTGCAACCAAGGCAAGTTTGTAAAATGTTTTTGAACATCTGAATCTCTTATTCCTCCACCTATGTCCTCTTGTTGTGTCATGGTTAAAGTAACCATTTTATCAACTTATTGATTGCTCAAAGTCTTTGGACCTTAAGCCCCCTCTGGGTGTCGGGAGTTATCCTCATACACATAAACTAGATGGTGGCAGAAATGCGATTTCATGGTTTTAGCATGGTTTGAATGACTGTGCATGTTCAGTCTGTGATTTCTTGAAATGTATGGTTCAAAATGGGTGAAGGACAATGATTGATGCATCCACTGCTTGTTCTATTACCCTTTCTCTCCCCAAGCGTTGCACATTGATTTTCTGAGATGTGGTTGAGAATCACAATCAGTCTTGGGCAGAACTAGAGGGCACATCAGGTGGGAGAAATGAAGACTTCCCTACTCTGAACTCACACTGTAAAGATAATAATGTTTTTACAGTAATTTCCTGGCAGCCAGTTACCTGTAAGTTACTGTAAAAAAAGGCACAGTGTGTTACCGTAAATTCCAAAGAAACATTGGTTTAAAAGTACATTACTGTTATCTTTACAGTAATGTACTGTTAAATCAATGTTTATTTGGAATTTACAATAACATACTGTACTTTTTTTACAGTAAGTTTACCGTGAAAACTGGATATGTTTTACAGTGCAGATCATGAAGGGTTTCCAATGTATTTGGGCTCCCGAGTGGGGGAGTGGTCTAAGACACTGCATATCAGTGCAAAGGGCTGCATCACATCCGGCCTTGGGAGTCCCATAGGGCAGCGCACAATTGGACCAGCGTTGGCCGGGGTAGGCCGCCGTTGTAAAAATGAATTTTATCTTCACTGACTTGCCTAATTAAATTTGTGCATGACACAAGTAATTTTTCAAACAATTGTTTACAGACAGATTATTTAAGTTATAATTCACTATATCACAATTCCAGTAGGTCAGAAGTTTACATACACTAAATTGAATGTGCCTTTAAACAGCTTGGAAAATTCCTGATGGTACCACATTCATCTGTACAAACAATAGTACGCAAGTATAAACACCATGGGACCACGCAGCCGTCATACCACTCAGGAAGGAGATGCGTTCTGTCTCCTAGAGATGAACATACTTTGGTGTGAAAAGTGCAAATCAATTCCAGAACAACAGCAAAGGACCTGGTGAAGATGCTGGAGGAAAAAGGTACAAAAGTATCTATATCTACAGGTAGACGAGTCCTATATCGATGTAACCTGAAAATCGAACCCACTGAACCCACTGCTCCAAAACTGCCATAAAAAAAGCCAGACTACGGTTTGCAACTGCACATGGGGACAAAGATCATACTTTTTGGAGAAATGTCCTCTGGTCTGATGAATCAAAAATAGAACTTTTTGGCCATAATGACCATCGTTATGTTTGGAGGAAAAGGGGGAAGGCTTGCAAGCCGAAGAACACCATCCCAACCGTGAAGCACATGGGGTGGCAGCATCATGTTGTGGGGCTGCTTTTCTGCAGGAGGGACTGGTGCACTTCTCAAAATATATGGCATAGTGAGGTAGGATAATGATGTGGATATATTGAAGCAACATCAGTCAGGAAGTTAAAGCTTGGTCGCAAATGGGTCTTCCAAATGGAAGCTTGTGGAAGGCTACCCGAAGTTAAACAACAATTTAAAGGCAATGCTACCAAGTACTAATTGAGTGTATGTAAACTTCTGACCCACTGGGAATGTGATGAAAGAAAGAAAAGCTGAAATAAATCATTCTCTCTACTATTATTCTGACATTTCACATTCTTAAAATAGTGGTGATCCTAATTGACCTAAAGACAGGGAATTTTCATTAGGATTAAATGTCAGGAACTGTGAAAAACTGAGTTTAATACTTAGGGAGCACTAAGAAGTTAAATGTATTTGGCTAAGTTGTATGTAAACTTCCGACTTCAACTGTATATAATAACCCCCTTGTACATTATCTAATCAACTCCTCACAGCAGTATCAGTAAAACAGCTCCAGTGACCACATTTAATAGTTATCAGTAATTCTATTAGCAGGGTGTCCAATTTATTTCCCAAGGCCTATTGTAGTCTCTAGTGGGTGTACAGATTACATCACAGGATGTGGGATCCAATGACACTACCATAATCATAGAAAATGAAATAATAAAAGAGAATGAACATGGCCAGTAAAATCGCCTTTCGGCATTAGATACCATAGGGGTTGTTTGCATATGATCATTGCGAAAGGCCAAGAGTAATGCCATTACGGACGACCCCAAAGCCTCCTTGTGATATATTAACTGGGAAAGGGCTGTGGCAGTCCTCTGCCGCTGCAGATCGGTGGTAGTTGTAGCCAGGGAAAGTGATAGTTTAGAGATTTTAAATAGGCCTCCTGATGAGCACTGTGGCAGCCAACAGTGCAGCTGCATTTGACTCACTTTGCAGAGATGGAGAAAAGCTGTAGATATCCCTAGAATCACAAGTCACTAATATGATATCCAAGGATACCTGAATGAATGCATGCAGGTATACTACATTACATGTCTGTGATCTAATGTACAATGATAAGCATAATCACCCAGAAGGTATATCAGGTCAATTCAATAAGGATAATTCTACAATAATCTCATTTACTGTATGCCATTAGTTGTTCACTCTTATTGTGGATGTAACCAAAAATAGCTGTACAATTAAAGTATTTGTTATATTGAAGTATTTATTATACACAGAATATCACCCATGACAACACAAGCATTTAGGAAAATTATATTGAACACAAACAGGTGGCTATGGTTGATAAATAAAAGACTACCTTTACAAATGGATTGACATGTCTCTCTAGACTCAAGTTGTATTGATTGAAAAAATCATCAGTAAAAACATTAAAAGTCCTATGTTTAACCTTAGCTGGTGTGTCTGCTTTCATTTATGTTAACCCGACACTGTGTCAAATTGATTTTGAAGTGATATTTTCAACAGTCAGTGCAGCTTTCCTAGTGGGCATATGGCACAACCATTAATTATTTAGCTTGTCACTGGAAATGGGGGTCCATTGTAAATAATAATTGAACTGAAGGTGGACTAACAGGTTGGTGTAACTAT
Organism: Brachymystax lenok tsinlingensis; assembly: GCA_030435695.1. NCBI lineage: Eukaryota > Metazoa > Chordata > Actinopteri > Salmoniformes > Salmonidae > Brachymystax > Brachymystax lenok. Next base: position 7,000,627 of record CM059818.1, on the reverse strand, counting down.
TCTGAGAGAATGAAGATTACCCCTCCTGGGTTTAGACAGATTAAGTACTGTAGGAGTCTTTGGAGCCAAGTAGGCTGCTGGGTAATGCAAATCTGAGTTTAAGCCAAGGGTGTGTGTCTGTTACAGGAGGTGTGAGGCAGGGATTAGTCGGTTAGTCACATGATGAATGTGGACCAAGTTAAAACACACAGGCATATTAGCCACCCATAGGGATGTACTATTTTTCTATACATTATAGTCCCATGACCCACTTTCCTAGTCACCCTTCAAATGAACAAACAGTGCTTCGAAACCATAGACCTATCATTACCTGCGGACCAGAAGAAATTGGCAGTGACCCACCAGTGGGTCCCAGACCACCATTCGGGAGACAGTGCCACATAAGTCATGCCGATTGAGGGTTTTACACTGTGGGTGATTGTATGTGCCAGTGGCTCTCTTGGTCACTTTGATTTCCCATCTGATTTTAGTAAGGGAGGAAGCATGTTGAGCAATTTACATTGCTGACAGTGCCGTTTCTTGGCATAAGCTAAATGCAACCGCTAGGGGGCTTTCAACTCCCCTAAAAATGTATAGTCGGACACACAACATAGAATTTAGAAATTTGGTAGTGCATCAGCAATTTTCTTTGTGTTATGTCAGTCAATTAGCCCATGTCAGTATCATGGCCGAATTACTGAGCGGGCACGTCCCCATTTATTTTGTTAGTCACTCTCACTCAGATATTAATCAATTTCTATAATTGGTTGGTCTCCATTAAATCAATGCAGAGTTTTTTTAATTTACCTTTATTCAACTAGGCAAGTCAGTTAAGAACAAATTCTTATTTTCAATGATGGCCAAGGAACAGTGGGTTCGATCTTGCAACCTTTCGGTTACTAGTCCAACGTCCCTACATTTGTATGATCGCTTAAGGGAAACCAATCACCTCTGTGTTCACATCGATCATATCGATTCATATTAAATTGGTCCTGTTCCTGATTCAACACAATGTTGAAATCAAACCGAAAGTAGAAAGGGCTTTTGTGTATGGTGTTAAAAATGAAAGGATTCCCACCGTCTACGTAATAGTCATTGATCAAATTTTGTCTGAAAAGGCCAGCTGGTTGTGTAAGGTAATGCGCAGGTTCCTTGAAGTCAGGAAGAGATTGTTGAGCTGTCAACTGTGTAAGACATCTTGGAGTGTAGAGCCCTTTCCTGGTAGGTAGAGCATCACAATCTTGTTAGGTTGACCTGGATCCATCCAGGCTGAAATGTATTGAATGGAACCCAACCGGACTGAGATGAATTTCAGACATGCTCGAAACCAATGTCAAAAGGTTAAAACAGCAGTGGGGCGCTAGCGTGGTAGGGAGAAAGTCCAATCTATTACTCCATAGAGGACTGGAGTCCAACAGGGATCAATGCAAGGCCCTGTCCGCTTCACCTTTGTGATGCAGATGACATCAAAAACAGTTTAATGCAACAGTTAAACAAAGCTCACTCCAGACTCTTCAACACACTAGCAGTTAATGTCCCGTGACAATTCTGCACAATTTGGGAGCGAAAGCAGAGGGACTTCCCCCGCTGGTGCTAATGCTATTGAAAAAGGCTCTGTAAACGATGACGCTGCGGTGGTCCTTATTTACCCATCTGCAAGGTGAGTTGAGCTGGGGCTTCCTCAGTATTCCTAGCACACTGTCGTGTGAGAGGAGGTAGATTAAAAGGCATTACAGCCTTTTCTCCTGCTCAGCTCGCCAAATCATATTCTTACCTTTCCCTGTCTGCCACAAACCAACACCGGAGAACCATTATTTATAAAAAGAAATGTATTATTTTTTACATCTGCTTTAGCAGCGGGAAATGGATTTTGTGGGGAGATTTGTCTCATATTGTAGATATTAAGGGATTTTTACATGAGGGCACAGCTACACCAATAGAATGACTGCAGCCTTTATTCCACCTAACCTAGGGGCCACATTGTCGCCTGGCTCTCCTCTGTCCTTGGCACATAATTCCTTTTAGCATGATTGATTGGCTTAAGTCCACACAACTTTATGAGATGCTGATTAAAACCCTTAACCTACAGACATTGCGGCTGTCATTCTCATCACCAGAGTTATATTCCCCAACAATGTATGACATTCTATGAACTGGGATGATGAAAGCAACAAATACATTTATGGAAATGGAACCGAGAACAAATGTTTTAATATCAGGTATTTTTATATTCTAAACTCAATTAACAATAGTGTTGTTGATTTTACTGTAACACTATTGCATACCTGAGTTAGAGATATAAGTATAAATCGAGATGTAGCCTCTTTACTGATATAAGCTGATATACGCCATTGATTTCATTTGATAATGTATTATAAGCCAATCATATCACAACTCTAAAACTTCTGTTGACATATAAAATCTTCACCATACTATTTCTGGTACCCTTCCACTTCCTTTAACACACATTGTCAGTGTTCTATATCTATACTTGCTGGGAAATGTGTGTTTTATATGTGCATATCAAACGGATTCATGATTTTACAGTAAGAATAAAAGGGGGAGAAATTAAGTTAGGGAAGAGTAGGACATGGAAACTGATGAGAAAATTATCGTCATCATGACATCATGCTAGAGATGTAACGTAATCAACAAGCACAGCAACAAAAAGTTAATCCAATCAATTGTCAAAGCTGCAAATATAAAACACATACTTCATACAGCTCTTGTAATCAAATTCAGAGGGCTCAGCACAATAACAAATACTCTTTCAGCAAGACAATTGCTTGACATCATAACAGATACCATCATTTAAAAAATAAGCTTGTTTCTTTTCCATTTTCTAAGTGTCTTGATAGCCCAAAAAACGCTACTCACTGTGGCTCATCATGTCTTCCCCACTGCCACCTCTCTGACATGGAGCTAAGGATCTCCCAGAGCAGTAGGTCCTGAGGGACCAAGACAAAGTGTTCTTGGGCTAACCTTAGTTATGACTCTGCCCTCTGAGCACAGAAATCAAATAAATAAACGGTTACTTTTAATGAAGCCACCCAGCCAGCCTTCAGGAGACAGTCCTCCAAAGTGTTTTTTGTAATTTTTACATCTTTCTGATAGCCAGTCCTTGCCAATACATTTCTGTCTGGGTCATTGACCATGGACTACACCCAGCTCGGGTGGTTTAAAGAAACCCTACTAAAAACTGTCAGCTTTTTTTCCAATGTGAAGAAAATCAATTGCACAATGGCATTCTATCCCCGCACTCTCCCTTTCATAATTTCTAATTTATACTTGTTTTACTTTAGATCTCCAAATAATTAAGCAAACCTAATTCACATGCCACAATTTACTGTGCCGCTCTTAATATTTCTGTGTCAGTTAATCATAGTTATTTTTTCTTCATTAAATGACTAAGTTGAGAACATTTATCCTAAAACAGTGACTAATTGAATTCCAGTCAAGTCTTAGTTCAGTTTCACAGAACTTCTCCTCGCCTGCTTTCCAAGAAATTAAATATTCAATCTTTTTTTTTTATTTGAATTAACTCTTTAGGCATCATCAGCAGTGGTGACATAATTAGTACTATTGGATAGGAAACACTCTGAAGTTTCGAAAACTGTTAAAATAATGTCTGTGAGTATAAGAGAACTGATATAGAAGGCGAAAACCCGAGGAATTTCTGTCCAGATCTTTTGTGACATTTCCTCTGTTTGATAGACTTCCTATTGAAATTCATGTAAAATAGCTCCCATATTGCAGTACCTATGGCTTCCACTAGATGTCAACAGTCTCTGGACAGTGTTTGGAGGCTTTATCACTGAACAGAACCGAAAGGAAGAAGAAATACTGAAGGGACCACGGATGTCAATACGTTTTCCTGGGCACGAGACCGTGAGCGCACCCCACTTTTTTTTCCTTTTATATTGTTTAGGATATCATCCGAGTGAAATATAATCATTAATATTCATAAAAGGATACCTAAGGATGCATTATAAATTATGTTTGATTTGTTGGGGCAAAGTTGATACGTATAATTTGAACACTTTCTCTTCACTGTACAACGGGCGACTCAACGGTGGATTTTATGAACATAACGTGCCAACCAAATGGAGATTTATGGATATAATAAATGACTTTTTCTAACAAAAGAACCATTGGATGTCTTCCTTGGACACTTGGGATGCCCTCAGCAGAAGTTCCTCAAAAGGTAAGTGATTTATTTTAGCTCTTATATGGGTTTTGTGAGACCTGCGCTGGTTATGAATTTATGCTAATGCATAAAATATGAGTGCTATCCTCAAACAATCAAATGTTGTGCTTTCGCCGTAAAGCCTTTTTGAAATCTGACAACGCTGTGATATTGCCAAGAATCAGAGCTTTTGATGACTATGCAACACTTGTATATTGATGAATGTTTAATAATTCAACTTTTGGATTTTGAATTTGGCGCCTTACATTTCACCGGGTAGTGTCGGGAACGGGGCACTAGCGCCCCAATGATCCCTAAGTTGTTTTAAGACATGCTTGTCAGAGCATCGTTGGTGCCCTGTCCTATCCATTAGCCTACAAAAACCTTATTGCAGTGTCTAGCTCATCAAGTGCAAGACTGAATGGATATTCAAACACTCGCTGTCACTATGGCAACATCTGGTGGCATTTAGAAAACATGCAGTGCACCGCTTGGATGAATATTAAACTGTTTTTTAAGTTAAACTTAGGGAGCAGTGGGGCGCTGGCAATATCACAGCATTGTAAGATTTTGAAAAGGCTTTACAGCAAAAGCACAACATTTGATTGTTTGAGGGTAGCACCTCTAATATTTATGCATTAGCATAAATCCATAACCCAACACGGGTCTCACAAAACGCATAAAATCGCTAATATAAAACCGCTTACCTTTGATTAACTTCTGCTGAGGGCTTCCCAAGTGTCCAACGAAGACAATCCATGCTTCTTTGGTTAGAAAAAGTAATTTATTATATCCATAAATCTCCGTTTGGTTGGCGCGTTACGATCATAAAATCCACCGTTGAGTCGCCCATTGAACCGTGAAGAGAACACGTTCAAATTATACTTATACACTTTCTACAAACACATCAAACATTTTTAATGTATCCTTAGGTATCCTTTTGGGTATATTGGCTGTAATATTTCAACCGGATGATAACGTGAACGATAGGAAAGGAAAATGAAGTGGTGCGCGTTCACAATCACGTGCGCGTCAAACCTTGTAAACAAAAGTGGACAATTTCCTATCCGTTCTGGTCACTGCTAGAATTCCCAGTCTTTGACTGTTGACATCTAGTTGAAGCCATAGGTACTGCAGTCTCAGTCCTACATAAAGTTGTATGCAATAGGCACAATGGAGAAGATGCTCATTTACAAAGAAAACTGCAAACCCGGATGGATTTTCCTCGGGTTTTCGCCTGCTATATCACTTCTGTTATACTCACATACATTATTTTAACACTCTTAGAAACTTCAGTGTTCCCTAATAGTACTAATTATGTGCGTATCCTATTTTCTGGGCCTGAGTGGCATGCATTTTACTTTGGGCATGCCAGACTCTCCAAAACAGTCACCTCGGGAGCCGCTCCCTAAGAAGTTAAACTGTTTTGTAAGCACATACTTGCAGATTGCGATGATTTATACCTCCATAGTTTTTTTTCAATATCAATTTTGCACCACTGTTAGAAAGTACTGTTTTCTAAATGTATCCGGCAGATGGTTATTAGTGTTATTGGATGAACAGTTTCAAATAAAATAGGTAAGGACATAAATATATTTACAAAACACAATTAAAATTGCAGTTAGTTTCACAAAATGTAGGGGAAAGAATATGGGGTTGTTCCTGGTCAGGTCACATAGCCATGTGCATGTCCATTGCAGAACTACCTTTAATGTGGTTTAAGTCTTTGCCATATTCTACTCAGAGGCATATTCTACGGCCTTCTATCCGCAGTGTATTCTCAGCCAACCAGAATTAGACCTCAGCATGCCCTCCAACCACGTCAACCAACACCAACCCATTCACCGTTCAATGTATGCTACGCTTGACACTGATGTTTGACCTTCCTATCATTTGCTTGAATGCATTTAGAACCCTCTGAATATCACAAGGAGTACGTTTCTATGTCTGATCTGTCCTAACATATCTTAGTTGACGGAGCTGAAGAGTAACCAGGATCATGAGAGTTAGCTGGAGTGAGAGGTGTCAAAGCAGGCTTGCGTTTGATACCAAGACCTGGTCCTGGGGCCCTTGTAAAGATCAACGGCATCTTGAACTTTACCCAGTACTGGGGCTGTTACAGTGACCATATTACCGGCAGTCACAATTCATGCTCACAGTCAAATTCCACATGAGGGTTTAGTCACGGTAACTAGGCTTCTCCAAAAATGGCACTCTGATGCTGCTGATGGTCGTTAGTAGCCTACCAAACTTGCTAACAGCCTAGTACTCAGCACTCTATTTTCCCTCTAATCCCTCTGACATCAATGCAAATATAATCGAAAATCAAATTAAACACTTCATGAGAGTCCATGAGCTCATGTTGTGCAGCCTTTTTATAGGCTATGCAATTGCATGAGAAAACAGTTTTGATGGCCTACTACATTTATTTCTAAATTTTTCTAATATTAAGCACATTGCTTAGCCTACCTGGCTGGCATGAAAATGAACCACAGGAAAAGTGTCCTTTTGTGTCACGTGTGCTCCCTCTCCGGCCTCTAAGTCTCCAGGCTGCTCGTTATGGCGCACACCTGTCACCATCGTTACGTGCATCAGTGCATTATGACACCTGGACTCCATCACCTCCTTGATTACCTGCCCAATGTATGTCACTCTCTTTGGTTCCTTCCCCAGGCGTCATTGTTTCTGTTTCTGTGTCATGTCTGTGCGCTGTTCGTGTTGTGTATTATTTTACGTTTATTTATTAAAACACTCACTCCCTGAACTTGCTTCCTGGCTCTCAGCGCTCAACGTACAATTTTGGAACATTTATGCTTATAGTCTACTGCCTTGTGGGAATTGCTGCGCTTACAATGTGAAGAAATAGCCTAATTGTAAAATGTTCTGATCTGTTGCATCAGCCTCATTCCTTAAAAAAGTTTTTGTTTTAATTAATTTGGGATCTATTGCATCCCACAACTGTCCTGGCGTATGTTTGGAAAATGTATTTCTCGCAAATAAGGACAAGTACTATGTGGGTTAGTAGATTGACACAGGCTAGTGCTTTTGCGATTTGTTAGGCCTTGATGGCTGACGAAAAGTAGCCTAAATGTGTACAGTTCTTCTACAGCTTCAATATGCGCCTCGGAATTTGATAAGGACGCTAGCAGTTGCGTCCGCGATGTGTCTGTCTTCACTTGTAGCCTACTTCGGAACTGAGATGCCTGTGAGAAGGACCCAATCACGTGATGGTCATTGGCTAATTAGAATTTATACATCTGAGCGAGCCATGTGAGTAGGAGGTGCTTCGGAGCACGGCCCAAGGGCAGAACGGAAACAGGCCGCAAGGCAATCATTTTTTTTGTGGGCGTTATGGCCACATAAGGGTGATACCACCAGGAGATTTGAGGCCTGTTGAGAATATGATCAAGTGCTTGTGAAATTGTGAATGAAAGACTAAGTGTGAGTAGCCTGCGCAAGAAACAAAGCAGAGCTCATGCTTTTCATGCAACTTTTTCAAATCATCATTAGAGTCGCATCATGCAGCCTTAGAATGTACTAAAAATCAAAACATTTAGCCCAATGTTTTTTTTGCATAAATAACTCTAAATTAAGAATATAGGAGGACCTGTTTCTTTGTTAACTTCTCAACACAGAATAGCCACATGTGCACACTCCCTCGGAAATGGTTTGGAGAACATATCATATTCTATTTTATTCAGCTCTATTTTATTCATACTATAAAATAATAGAAAATAATGCTAAGCAAATATTGTCTGTTAAATGAACTAGTGCGGCCCACAGCCATTTGGCATAGGCAGATCAGGGCCTAACATAAGGACAACTTGGAGTATGCTATTCTGAAATAGACTACATTTTCTTCATATCATGTTTCTTTAGACCTGTCTAAAATAAATAATGGATTTATTGTGATGGTGTAGGCTATATTAAATGGGTTTATTAGACTTTTTAAAATGTAGATGTTCCAAAGGTCTGCATCAGTGGCTTGTAGGCTATGCGTGGAAGCCAGAAAATAAACCTATTTATGTTAATTAATGTTCAATTACAGTATCACCGGCTGACAATATGTTATGACCGCCACCGCCCTACCCAGTACCAGGACATACCAGGCTGTGACATTAATCTTTACCATTTGTCATCAGTCTCTCTCTGTCTCCAATCGATGAATGACAGGGAATGTATTTTCCATTCCTCCATTTTTATGATGTGGGTGAGGGTAGTGAGGGTGAAAGGAGGATAGAGGGCACATGGACAGCCAGACTGTGCCGACACAGCATGACTGTAGCCAGTGGGTACCAGTGGGCGCCAGCTGGGCCGTGGGCATGGTTCCCGTCATCCCTTGGCTAATTAGAGGCGATCAGTAGGCAGCCAGTCCCCACTCGACACACATGGGAAATGTAGGGCAGCGGATTCACAACAACACGTCTGCTGTCAACTGATCTTCCCCATAATATGGTATTATCATTCTTTATTGGACTCCAGTGTTGTGACTTTGATAGTGACTTCAATTTCTCCACTCAAAGAGGGCTGCTGTAGTCAGAGAAAGAGAGAGAGAGTGTGAGCTGATATCTTTTTGTTAACAATGAAAGTCTTACTTTTAATAGGCTAAGTAAAATGGTCTAATGTTAGTCCCTAAACAATGACATACAAGGTGACTGCACACACTGACTTCCTCCAGATTCCTACAAATGCCAGAAATGTTCCCTTCCCTTAGGTTTCCCTTGAGAAACAAGAGAAAACCAATTGGATTGCACTTAGTGCATCATTGCCACTTTCCATATCATAGGGGATGATGTCCCAAAGATAGCTAAATTATTGGTTCAATAACACATAAAGGGGAATACAGCTGTAGGCGTCTGGTTCACTGTTCGCACACTGGGGTAGCTAAATGTATATCATCATTGTGTTTGGTTCATTAGATGTAGATAAGAGTGGTAATGTCTGTGCAAGCTTGTGTGGTCCTAGGCTAGGTACCAAATAACACCCTTATTCCCATTTGGGATGCAGCCCCATTTGGGATGCAGTGTAGTCCTAGTTATTGAATAAAATATGAATGTTTCCCATATGCTGTGTATAAAGGGTGAAACCAAGTTTGCATTTGATTTATTCATAGTGTTCAATACTCGGGAGGCATAAAGGGCAATTTGCTTGGAACACTGAGAAAAAAGCTCTGGCACTGGCTCTGTCTTTGTCACTTTCAACCTCCAACAGATCTCTCCCTAAAAAAGAGTTATCTTCTTTGGGAGCAGCGCACGAGGTGACCGTTTTGGAGACCCTGGCGTGCCCAAAGTAAAATGCCTCCCATTCAGGCCCAGAAAATAGGATATGCACATATTTAGTACCATTGGATAGGAAACACTCTGAATCTTCTAAAAGTGTTAACATTTTGTCTGTGAGTATAACAGAACGGATATTGATTTGTAATTGATTTGTTTTCCCTGTGAAATGTGTTTTCTGTGAACCGTGAAGGCTTATGAATTTATGGTAATAGAAAAATATGTTAGGTGCTACCCTCGAACAATAAAATGTGGTGCTTTCGCCGTAAAGCCTTTTTGAAATCTGACAACGCTGTGATATTGCCAAGAAGCAGAGCTTTTGATGACTATGAAACACTTGTATATTGATGCATGTTTAATAATTCAATTTTGGGATTTTGAATTTGGCGCTTTACATTTCACCGGGTAGCGCCCCCCCGCTCCCTATTAACTACAGCGGCATTCTCAGTAATGGTTACATTAACTTTTTAAGCTTTTATCTTATACATGTGTTTATCTACTTTTGTTGAATGCACTAACTGAAGTTGCTCTGGATAAAATACTTTTTGTCAACACCAGTGTTATGTTGCTTCATTTTACTTGAAATCATGGTTGTGCATTTCTAAGTTGAGTAAACACATTCTTTGGACAACTCAATTTGATTTAATACATTTTTAAATTATTATTATTATTTTAACGTGTACAGTTTCATGACACGCACTTATGCACACACACACACATTCACACAAACTGTGTGTCAACATATAAATATGCAATGGCCAATGAGCCGCTCGGTATCCTCCAACCACCAGCACAACCTCCTAGAAATGACTATGTGGCTGAGTGGACATGACATTAACAATGCCAGGCTTGCAGATCAAGGTTTGTCGACATCGATAGCAGCCTGTATTTCATTCCAACATGCGACTGAATTACGAGGAAAGGCCATGGATGGTTGAGTCAAGTGGTCATGTATGCTATGGGTCCCAAGGGCCGGCCTGGGGATAGGGAGAGAGAGAGTGTCATCTATGAGATGATGGGGGAGAGGCGCGTACAATAGCTTCTGCTGATGAACAATGGCTTCTGCTGATGCTGTTGTCAAACATTTACTTAGGACTTCTCACTCCTGAATGATGGTCAAATATGACTGTATGTGAGCAATAAGACCTATAAAAGCTATGCTTGTGTTTGATGGACTTGTGGCTGGGGACAGTCCCATTGATGAGGAAATGACTCACACAGGGACATCAAGCCTGTGATGTATGGGTGACCTCTGACAGGAGACATTCCAAGTCATGTGACTATTAAGCAGTTTGTTTGACCTCTAACCCACTTGTCATTTAAGAGTTACATGAACCATGCTTCTTTGTCTTCAGTGTGTGTGTGTGTGTGCGCACACTTACCTGTAGCATGAACTCATTTGTTGACTAATTGACTCAGCAGTCTGCAAATTTTTATATTGTTTCAGATATATATTATTTTCCGATATCACTGCTGTAACAACATTGCTGAAGTTAAATCATATAAGAAAAATGGTGTGCCAAATCAGGAATGACAAATCATCAAATGTATTTGTATACCGAGAATGTACTTTTCTGACAGATGCTGTTAAAATGTACACTTTTTTTAGATTTTCTCAGCACTTATGGCATTTCGTTTTCACACCACCAACATCTAAACAGTGGCTTGAAAACAAGCCAAAAATATGTTTTTGTATCACTTTCATCGGCTGCAATGGCCAATTGGAATACAGCAATAATTTTTTTCTAAACTATATTGATGACAGACAAAGAAATCCTCCCCAGTCACCTAGAGAACAGGTGAAAAGATGGACATTAACCAGGTTTCCGTCCAACCTTTTTATGCGAGTAAAGTACAAGTCAGATAAAAAATGTCAGGACAGGCCTCCAGAGTGGTGGTCTAAGGCAGTGTTGCGATGTCACTACAGCATGGGGTTCGATCTCAATCATATTTACTTACACTTTCAAAATGTTGACAAAACACGCTAAACAAGGTGAAATATGTTGTGTTTGTAAAATGTATTATGCAAGAAATGGTGGTGGAAACGCCATTAATACGCGAATATTGATATAATAACCATCATATTGAAGTAAAGTAGTCCTTCCAGTACGACTTCTGAGAAAGTGTGCAGTTTATTAGGCTACAGATGAAATAAGCTACGATTGAACTTTATAAGGTGATGAAAGTAAACAGAAATGAGCTTGATGCTGCTTTCCAACACATTTCAAGGGTCTTATTCTGGTGACATGATGATTGGTTCTTAGCTGCCTTTAGACAAATAAAAAATGATCTTGCTCTTTTGTCCAAAATAGGAATCTCATCATGTACAGTCCATTTGGAAAATATTCAGACATTCCCTTTTTCCACATTTTACAGCCTTATTCTAAAATGTATTAAATAAAATCCCAATCTACACACAATACCCTATAATGACAAAGTGAAAACAGCTGTCGACATTTTTGCAAAAAGAAAAACCTTATTTATATAAGTATTCAGACCATTTGCTATACGACTCGAAATTAAGCTCAGGTGATAATCCTTCATATGTTTCTACACCTTGGAGTCCTCCTATGGTAAATGCAATTGATTAGAAATGATTTGGAAAGGCACACACACCTGCCTACAAAAGGTCTCACAGTTGACAATGCATGTCAGAGCAAAAACCAAGCCATGAGGTTGAAGGAATTGTCTGTAGCGCTCAGAGACAGCATTGTGTCGAGACACAGATCTGGGAAAGGGTACGAAAACAATTCTGAAACATTGAAGGTCCCCAAGAACACAGTGGCCTCTATCATTCTTAAATGGAAGAAGTTTGGAACCACCAAGACTCTTCCTAGAGCTGGCCGCCTGGCCAAACTGAGCAATCGGCGGAGAAGGGCCATGGTCAGAGAGGTGAACAAGAACCTGATGGTCACTCTGACAGAGCTCCAGAGTTCCTCTGGGGAGATGGGAGAAACTTCCAGAAGGACAACCATCTCTGCAGCACTCCACCAATCAGGCCTTTATGGTATTGTGGCCAGACAGAAGCCATTCCCCAGTACAAGGAACATGACAGCCCACTTGGAGTTTGCCAAAAGGCACCTAAAGGACTCTCAGACCATGAGAAACAAGATCCTTTGGTCTGATGAAACCAAGATTGAACTCTTTGGCCCGAATACCAAGTGTCACATCTGGAGGAAACAGGCACTGCTAATCACCTGGCCAATGCCATCCCTACGGTGAAGCATGGGTGGCAGCATCATGCTGTGGGGATGTTTTTCAGCGGCAGCGACTGGGAGACTAGTCAGGATCGAGGGAAAGATTAAGAGAGCAAAGTACATAGAGATCCTTGATGGAAACCTGCTCCAGAGCGCTCAAGACCTCAGACTGGGGCTTTAGTGTCACCTTCCAATAGAACAACGAACTTAAGCACAAAGCCAAGACAACGCAGGAGTGGCTTCGGGACAAGTATCTGGAATTACCTGAAAATAGCTGTGTAGCGACGCTCCCCATCCAACCTGATCGAGTTTGATGGGATCTGTAGAGAAGAATGGGAGAAACTCCCCAAATACAGGTGTACCAAGCTTGTAGTGTTATATCCAAGAAGTCTCTAGACTGTAATCACTTCCAAAGTACTGAGTAAAGGGTCTGAATACATGTAAATATCATATTTCCGTTTGATGATACAAACAAAAACACTACAAGCACAAAAAGGCACAGAAACTAAAACAAAATAATTAAATGGTACAAGCTGCCTAAGATGTATTTCAACAATCCTTTTTCTGAATTCAACTATATAATCGTTCATTAAACTCCCCATCTTCAAACATGTTTGTGGCAAAAAACAAACAACTTAAGTAGTATAACAAAGCAGTACATTACATTTAAGTAAATTAGGATAATCAGGCTTGTTTTGTTTTTCATCCTAAATCAACTGAAGTAGATTGGTACAAATGGAAGTTGTAACATCGTATTATTGCTAATAACTTACATTATTTCTAGAGCTTATTCAGTGGAGTGTTGATAATTTGCAGGTCCAACTCAAAATGGCACCTCAGCCACCCACACTCTCAGCTGCAAAGTGAAAGGTCTTGTAGCCAAGACAGTCATTCTCAGTGGGTTTTAAATGTCCTATCCTCGTTATGTACCGCAAAACTTATTTCTACAGTATCACCTGGCTCGGCAATCAAGTTACCCATGTTCAAATCCTTCTCAATGCTAATTACAGTTAGCCCTTCATGGGATGGTCAATAATTCCATTAGTCCATGTGCTATAGCCTTCTTTCTGTGTGAATGACACATTGTGTTTTAACCTGTTATGTAAAATGTCTATGTAACAAAATTGTTGCAAAAACAAAAATGTAAAACAAAGTTATGTTTGTTCTCTGATGAAGAAGGGTGGTAGATGAGCCAATAAAAAAGCATGGCTGTGCAGTCAGGGTAGGCAATGCTTACCCTGTGAAAGTGTAATAAAAAAAAGTTAAAAAAGCCAAATATAGTATAACTTAAGAAAGCCAAATATAGTATAACTATAATAAATCTAAGATCTGTTAAATAAATTATATCCAGCTCAAGGCTCCAGCTATCCATTTGATTTGCTAACTTGCTAGCTAAGTGTCAAGTTCAAGCTTCTTGGATACGGCAGGGAAATGGAATCCCTTCCTGGATCCATGTTGCCTAAATTGTTTTGTGGTTAATTAATTATATTGCCCCGTGCGTGCACATTTGGTGATACCATATACCCTGGTATGGTACAGATCAGTATGGCGGTATGCAAATCTGGATACTACCCAACCCTACAGGGTGCCCTGCTGTGCACTTGCAGAATAAAATGGACATGGGGTTTAACAACGCTGCATGAGGCAAATGGTGGTGACACCAGATACTGACCGGTTCTGATTCACACCCCTACCTTTTTTTTAAGGTATGTGACCAACAGATACAGATCTGTATTCCCAGTCAAGTGAAATCCATAGATTAGGACCTAATAAATGTATTTCAATTGACTGATTTCCTTCTATGTGACTTGTTTCAGGAAACTAGGCACATGTCACACGTCAGTACTTTACAGGAGAGGCATTTAAAGGTAAATACTTATCAAAATAAGTTTTTTTGCAGAAACGCTTTCTGAAAAATTTGACTTTCATGTGCCTTAATAACAAACTTGTGTAACGTCTGTAAATACAAAAGATTACAAGCATAGTTGGTTTAGCCACGGAAAAAAGACAGGAACCTTCCCGCTAGCCATGATTGGCTGAGAGACAGTAATAGTTAGGCTGGACATACCGAGAGATTACGCTTCTGTCTATATAATGAGCTGCTACGTATGTGTAGGTAATCCTTTCTAATGCGGCTATTTTGAAAGATATCACAAATAACTGTATAAGTGTTGCTAATGTTCTCCACTTTCTGGAGGACTGAGTATTTACATTGAGAAAATTCTGGCGTTTGAATGCAAATAATACGGAGGGGGTTGAAAAGAGAAACACAGAAAAAGGCTGTTGTATAAGACTCCGGATTACATCTTTAAACTAAGGGCAACCATGGCATCCATGACAGAGAGGGAGAAGCGTTCATCGATAAATACGGGTAAGAGAGTTTACCTAGCTACATTTTCAGATATTTTACATTTCTAATATTGTCAGAAGGTTGTTTTAAATTGGAAGCTATCGTTAGCTGGCTGGCTCGTTAGCTAACAGTATGTGTATGATCTGTGTAGTAATATTATTTGTATCGCAGAGCCATTTGCATTGCTAGTTATAGCCTAATGTTAGCTAGCTAGCTAACATTGAACCAAGTTGGTTAGCCGTAGCTACCTACAGATTCATGCATGGTAGTAACGTTATGAGTTGGGATTATGGTTCATTGTTTAGCTACATGTCTAATCAAAAGACTCCACTATGCAAGTAGCCATTTCACTGTACCGTTTACACTTTCTATATCCTGTTTGTGACAAATAAACTATTTGATCTAGTGTGTTTGCTAGAGACGAGTTGCAAAGAAAAATCCATATCTCAGACTGGCCAATAAAAATAAAAGATGGGCAAAAGAACAGACACTGGACAGAGGAACTCTGCCTAGAAGGCCAGCATCCCGGAATCGCCTCTTCACTGTTGACGTTGAGACTGGTGTTTTGCGGGTACAATTTAATGAAGCTGCTTGTCCTCTTGCTCAGTTGTGCACCGGGGCCTCCCATTCTCTTGTTTTGCTGGTTAGAGCCCGTTTGTGCTGTTCAGTGAAGGCAAAAGTACACAGCGTTGGACAAGATCTTCAGTTTCTTGGCCGTTTCTCACATGGAATAGCCTTCATTTCTCAGAACAAGAATAGACTGACGAGTTTCAGAAGAACTTTGTTTCTGGCTTCTTTAACTTCTTAGGGAGCCCTGCACGAGGTGACCGTTTTGGAGACCCTGGCGTGCCCAAAGTAAAATTCCTCCCATTCAGGCCCAGGAAATAGGATATGCACATAATTAGTACTATTGGATAGGAAACACTGAGTTTCTAAGAGTGTTAAAATATTGTCTGTGAGTATAAATCTTCTCAAGGATCACTGGGGCGCTAGCGCCCCACTCCCGACACTACCAGGTGAAATGCAAGAGAAGATTCCAAAATTGAATTATAAAAAATGCACCAATATACAAGTGTTTCATACTCATCAAAAGCTCTGCTTCTTGGCAAGGTCACAGCGTTGTCGGATTTCAAAAAGGCTTTACGGCGAAAGCACTACATTTGATTGTTTGAGGCTAGCACCTCACATATTTTCCATAACCATGAAATCTTTAGCCAGCGCGGTCGATAGAAAATGCATTTCACAGGGAAAACCTGTGCCTTACCTTTTGTAGAACGTCTGCAGAGGGCTTCCTAAGGTTCCAGCGAAGACAATCCATGGGTATTTGGTTAGAAAAAGTAATTTATTATATCCTTAAATCTCCGTTTGGTTGGCACCTTGTGTTCAGAAAATCCAATGTGACGACAACGCGTTAAACTATACCTATAAACTTTCCCTCAACAAAACAAAAAACAATTAAAATGCTTCCTAAGCTTATCTTTTATGAATAAAAGTGATAATCTTTCACTTGGATGGTGACCTAAATGTTATATAAGTCAAATAAAGTGGACCGCTCAGCAAAACGTGCGCCCAAAAACGTGCAACTGAAAAGGAGGTCCCCCGACTAAAACTTCTCCCAATAGAACACATTAGTTCCGATTTCCATTAAACTTTGCCTATACACTGCTGACATCCAGTGGAAGCAATAGGTACTACATTCAGTGTCCTGGTATAAAGACTTGTCTAAAGGCACTGTCTCAAAGTGAGCTATAAGCCACACAGAAAGAGATTTCCGGATGGAAAATTCTCTGGTTTTTGCCTGCCAAATGACTTCTGTTACACTCACAGACAAAATGATAACACTTTTGGAAACCTCAGAGTGTTTCCTATCCAATAGTACTAATTATGTCCGTGTCCTATTTTCTGAGCCTGAGTGGCAAGCATTTTACTTTGGGCACGCCAGACTCTCCAAAACTGACCCCTCAGCTGATGCTCCCTAACAAGATTTATAACAGAACGGATATAGCAGGCGAAAACCCGAGGAATTTCTGTCCTGGAAAAAGTGGTTTTGACACATTGCCTCATTGTGAACCCCTCCCTATTGAAAATGACCTTATATGGGAGTAAGATTGCAGTACCTATTACATCCATTGGATGTCAACAGTCTCTAGACAGTGTTTGATGATGTTTAGTTGCTCTGTATGGTAATAGAAGAATTTTGAAGTGGTCACCAGATGTTAACTTTTTGGGGACACTACCAGGTGAAATGCATGGCGCCAAATTCAAAATCCAAAAGTTGAATTATTAAACATCCACCAATATACAAGTGTTCCATACTCATCAAAAGCTCTGTTTCTTGGCAATATCACAACGTTGTCAGATTCCAAAAAGGCTTTACGGCGAAAGCAGCACATTTGATTGTTTGAGAGTAGCACCTCACATATTTTTCTCATAGCCATGAATCCATTAGCCATCATGGCACACACATAACACATTTCACAGCGAAAACAAATCAATTACCTGTTGAAGAACTTCTGCTGAGGTCATCCTAAGTGTCCAACAAAGACAATCCATGGTTCCTTGGACACAGGACGAGACTCAAATGCAGACAGAGCAGGCAGATGGTTCGAGTCCCTGATATTTATTAATAGGTAAGGGGCAGGCAAGAGGCAGGTAGAGGACAGGCAGAAGTTTGTAAACCAGGCCAGAGTCAGATGGGTACAGGAAGACAGACAAACAGAAACCACCAGTATAAATACACAGGGGATAATGGGAACAAACGGGAGACACCTGGTGGGGGGTGGAGACAGGCACAAGACTGGTGAAACAGATCAGGGTTTGAAAGAGTGGCAGAGTTACATTTTTAAGCAGATTTAAGTCAAAACTGTATGACAAGACCTGAAAATCAAATCAAATCAAATTGTATTTGTAACATACACATGTTTAGCGAAATGCTTGTGCTTCTAGTTCCGACCATGCAGTAGTATCTAACAAGTAATCTAAAAATTTCACACCAACTACCTTATACACACCAGTGTAAAGGAATGAATAAGAATATGTAGATATAAATATATGGATGAGCGATGGCCGAACAGCATAGGCAAGATACAGTAGACGGTATAGAGTACAGTATATACATATGAGATGAGTAATGTAGGATATGTAAACATTATATTGTCTAGCAATGATTAGATATTAGATAGAGCTTGAAGAATTTTGAAAAGAATAATGGGCAGGTGTTGCTCAGTCTATGTATGGAAAGCTCTTAGAAATGTACCCAGAAAGACAGCTGTAATCGCTTCCAAAGGTGATTCGAACATGTATTGAATACTTATCTAATCAAGATATATTTCTGTATTATTTTTCATTAGTTACTATGTTTCCTCCACTTGGAGTATTTTGTGTAGAAAAAAAGAAAAGACAATGAAATCCATTTTAATCCCACCTTGTAACACAACAAAATGTGAAAGAAGTCAAGGGGTGTGAATACTTTCTAAAAGCACTGTATATTGAGTCAATAACTAGCTTGCTGACATTTACAAATGTGGGAGTAATGATTAATAAATGGTGAGCAAACGGTTTGTAAATTACCTATAAATGGTTTATGATGGACCCTTAAAAAAAGTGTAACATTTTTCGACTTATAAATGAATGTTATACAGTGCATTCGAAAAGTATGCAGACCCCTTTACTTTTTACACATTTTGTTACGTTACAGCCTTATTCCGTAATGGATTAAAATGTATTTTTCCCCACACATCAATCTACATACAATATCCAATAATGGCAAAGAAAAAACAGCTTTAAAAGTTTTTTTTGCAAATTGATTAAAAATGAAAAACTTCAATATTACATTTACATAAGTGTTCAGACTCTTTTCTCAGCACTTTGTTTAAGCACATGGCAGTGATTACAGCCTTGTGTCTTCTTGGGTATGACGCTACAAGCTTGGCACACCTGTATTTGGGGAGTTTCTCCCATTCTTCTCTGCAGATCCTCTCAAGCTCTGTCAGGTTGGATGGAGAGCTTTGCTGCACAACTATATTCAGGTCCAGAGATGTTTGGGCTCTGTCCGGGCTCTGGCTGGGCCACTCAAGGACATTGAGGCTTGTCTTGGCTGTGTGCTTAGGGTCGTTGTCCTGTTGGAAGGTAAACCTTCGGCCCAGTCCTGAGCGCTCGGGAGCAGGTTTTCTTCAAGGATCTTTCTCCACTTTGCTCCCTTCATCTTTCCATTGATCCTGACTAGTCTTCCAGTCCCTGCCCCTGAAAAACATCCCCACGGTATAATGCAGCAACCACCATCCTTCACCGTAGGGAAGGTGCCAGGTTTCCTCCAGACGTGACGCTTGACATTCAGAACAAAACGTTGAATCTTGGTTTCATCAGAGCAGAGAACATACAGTGTCAACAGTGGGACCTTATATGGACAGGTGTGTGCCTTTCCAAATCATGTCCAAACAATTGCATTTACCACAGGTGGACACCAATCAAGTTGTAGAAACATCTCAAAGATGATCAATGGAAACAGGCTGCACCTGAGCTAAAGTTCAAGTCTCATAGCAAAGCGTCTGAATACTTATTTAAATAAGTATAGCTGTTTTTTTTTTATTATAAATTAGAAAATATTTCTAAAAAACTGTTTTTGCTTTGTCATCATGGGGTATTGTGTGTAGATTGATGAGGGGAAAAAACTATTTAATACATTTTAGAATAAGCCTGCAACATAACAAAATGTGGTAAAAGTCAAGGGGTCTGAATATTTTCCAAATGCACTGTATCCCCATTATTTCTAGAAGAATATAAGTTATAAATGCTTCATGATCTTAGTTCAACTGTTGTACCCCATCAGAACCCATGTATAAGCTTGTTTTACTCCAATGTTTGTAAACAATTTAAATATAAACAAATACTGTATAGCCTCGAAACATGGTTAAAACTATTATTTTGATATCATGAATGGGCAGGTCTTGCATCCATGTCTCCAGGCCTCAGATTTTTACCGAAACAGACGTAGTTATTGTTTCAAATAAGAATTCTAGATTTAAATGCATTTTGTTTTGCAATTTGCGGGTTAGGCTACTGTTGAATCATGAGAATAGACATCGACATTTATTTGACGTAATAATAGTATTGTGTGTGTTTGCGCACTCTGCGCATTGGAGTAATTGTAAATCCATTGTGAAAGGCAATGGAGTTTGTGTTGCCAATTATTCTGATAAAATTTGTCCATATAATGGTATTTTAGTGCCACCTACAGTGAGGGAAAAAAGTATTTGATCCCCTGCTGATTTTGTACGTTTGCCCACTGACAAAGAAATGATCAGTCTATAATTTTAATGGTAGGTTTATTTTAACAGTGAGAGACAGAATAACAACAAAAAATCCAGAAAAAAGCAAGTGAAAAATGTTATCAATTGATTTGCATTTTAATGAGGGAAATAAGTATTTGAACCCCTCTCAATCAGAAAGATTTCTGGCTCCCAGGTGTCTTTTATACAGGTAACGACCTGAGATTAGGAGCACACTCTTAAAGGGAGTGTGCTCCTAATCTCAGTTTGTTACCTGTATAAAAGACACCTGTCCACAGAAGCAATCAACCAATCAGATTCCAAACTCTCCACCATGGCCAAGACCAAAGAGCTCTCCAAGGATGTCAGGGACAAGATTGTAGACCTACACAAGGCTGGAATGGGCTACAAGACCATCTCCAAGCAGCTTGGTGAGAAGGTGACAAGTTGGTGCGATTATTCGCAAATGGAAGAAACACAATAGAAATGTCAATCTCCCTCGGCCTGGGGCTCCATGCAAGATCTCACCTCGTGGAGTTGCAATGATCATGAGAACGGTGAGGAATCAGCCCAGATCTACACAGGAGGATCAATGTCAATGATCTCAAGGCAGCTGGGACCATAGTCACCAAGAAAACAATTGGTAACACACTACGCCGTGAAGGACTGAAATCCTGCAGCGCCCGCAAGGTCCCCCTGCTCAGATGAGACCAAAATGGAGCTCTTTGGCATCAACTCAACTCGCCGTGTTTGGAGGAGGAGGAATGCTGCCTATGACCCCAAGAACACCATCCCCACCGTCAAACATGGAGGTGGAAACATTATGCTTTGGGGGTGTTTTTCTGCTAAGGGGACAGGACAACTTCACCGCATCAAAGGGACGATGGACAGGGCCATGTACCATCAAATCTTGGGTGAGAACCTCCTTCCCTCAGCCAGGGCATTGAAAATGGGTCGTGGATGGGTATTCCAGCATGACAATGACCCAAAGCACACGGCCAAGGCAACAAAGGTGTGGCTCAAGATCCTGGCCTAGCCAGTCTCCAGACCTTAATCCCATAAAAAATCTGTGGAGGGAGCTGAAGGTTCGAGTTGCCAAACATCAGCCTCGAAACCTTAATGACTTGGAGAAGATGAGGAGTGGGACAAAATCCCTCCTTAGATGTGTGCAAACCTGGTGGCCAACTACAAGAAACGTCTGACCTCTGTGATTGCCAACAAGGGTTTTGCCACCAAGTACTAAGTCATGTTTTGCAGAGGGGTCAAATACTTATTTCCCTCATTAAAATGCAAATCAATTCATAACATTTTTCACATGCGTTTTTCTGGATTTTCTTGTTGTTATTCTGTCTTTCATTGTTCAAATAAACCTACCATTAAAATTATAGACTGATCATTTCTTTGTCAGTGGCCAAATGTACAAAATCAGCAGGGGATCAAATACTTTTTTCCCTCACTGTATACGTTTTAATTGTTGGTGCTACATCGTTCTATGGCTGAGATGAGTTGAGCAGTGAGTAATTTTGTCAGATAATTTTAAATATGCAGCAATCAGAGGCTATCTCTTGTGTATCTTGGCTACATTGGTATTTACATTTAGTGAAATTTTTTGTCAATTTTGGATAATAGCCTATGTCACTCTGGTTGTTGGAGCTATCTGTTATATAGTGTAATTGGGCTTCATCAAGGTTTATTTGTGAGTAAACTTGGCTTTGATAATAGCCAGTGCTTACCCAGCCACCGACCTCTGCACGTCAATTATTCACAAAGTATTAATTTGTGTGTATAAGTAGCCAAGCTGTGAAGGAGTTGTGGGGTTCCCTCTCCCAGGCTTTCCTCTCCTAGGATGATATTACAACTGTCTGTGTGTTCTTTTTGGAAAGCCCTCTGAGGCCTATTTCACTTCTAGTTCTTAAAAAATTATGTTAATTGATAGTCTTCACGAAGTGTGGTTTGTTGGGAATGTCCACGTTGAGTGGGGTTGGTGTTTCTGTTTCTCAAATCCCAGATTGGAAACACAATCACAAACACATACACACACAAATCAATGGGTTTCATTGACAGCTGAGAGAGATGCTTAGCATGACAACACATTTGCCTGATGTGGAACTCCCTCAGTGTATTATGCTTGCCTCATTCACAACCAATATAGTTCTAAACCTATTTGAGGTGATACACGAAGGGATTAACAACTACCCACGATGAGGCGAAGAACCTCAACCTCCCTGGGCTAGGGGGCAGTGTTCGGAAGTTCGGAGAGTCTGGCGTGCATAAAGTAAAATGCCTGTTACTCAGGCCCAGAAGCTAGGATATGCATATAATTAGTTGTATTTGATAGAAAACACTTTGAAGTTTCTAAAGCTGTTAAAATAATGTCTGAGTATAACAGAACTGATATGGCAGGCGAAAATCCATCTGGAAAAATTGCTTTTTTGAGCTGCCATGCAATTGGTATGCATTGTCCTATTGCACAATGTAAATAATAGCTCCCAGATTGCAGTACCCATGGCTTCCACTGGATGTCAACAGTCTTTAGACAAGGTTTCAGGCTTGTTATTTGAAAAATGAACAAGTTGCTGTAGTTTATCATTGGGTTCCTCCTTGGGTCTGTAGTCCTGTGGCGTGCGTGATTGAAGGCTCTTTGTTACTTATCTCCGGTATTGAACATACTTGTAACGCCCAGGCCTGGGTTTACAGGCTAGAGCGTTTTGGGTTCATTTTGGTTTAGGGGTTTTCACAGTTCTATGGTGTCTAGTTCTATGTTGGGTTAATGGCTCCCAATTAGAGGCAGCTGAGTCTCGTTGTCTCTAATTGGGAACAATTTATATGTTTGGGAATTGCACCTTAGTTTCGTGGGTTATTGTATGTTCATGTCATGATTATGTTAGGTTCAGTCGGGTTCTTGTCTAGTTAGGTTTCGCCGTTCGAGGTTTAGTTAGGTTTCTTCCGTCGTGGTTAGGTTTAGTTCTCTTTGTGTATAGTTTAGCATTTAGCGTTAGGGCTCTCGTCTTGTTCATCGTTTCCTTGTTTTGTTTTCGTTCTGTCCCGAGTATTATAATTAAATCATGTATTCTGGCTACATCGCTGCGTCTTGGTCTGTCCCCTCAGAAGTGAATCGTGACAGAATAACCCACCAACAAAAGACCAAGCAGCGAGAGACCCGGGAGCTTAGCTCTTGGGAAAAGGAGCAGCGCAGGTGTGCGAGGACTGAGCGTGGGAGCTATGAGGACTTATATGGCGTATGGACCGGAGAGAAAAGTTCATTGGAACTCGCCTGGCACGGAAGCCCGTAAGGCAGCCCCAAGAAACTTTTGGGGGCACACGAGGGGTTGGCGGTTCAGGAGGGACTCCTGAGCCAACTCCTCGTGCTTTATGGAGAGAGCGTGGGGAGCGTCGCAGCGAAGGGAGGCCGTGCTATGCAGTGTTGCGCACGGTTTCCTATAGGGATTCAGAGGCCGGTGCGAGTGATTCCCGCTCCACTCATCAGTCGGGGAAAATAAGGGTGCAGCCAGAAAGAGTGGTGCCATCGCTGCGCACTAAGTCCCCGATGCGTCTCCTGGGACCCGGATATCCTGCTCCAGTTCCGTGTGCGGTGTCTCCGATGCGTGTCCGCAGCCCAGTGCGAGAGATCCCAGCGCCACTCATGGGTCGGGCCGAGGTCTGTGTGCTACCTGGGAGAGTGGTGCCAGCTCTGCGAGCCAGGCCTCCAGTGCGCCTTTTGGGACCAAGCTATCCTGTGGTCCTACGGGCAGAATCTCCGGCACGCATCCACAGCCCAGTCCGAGAGATTCCAGCTCCACTCACCCGTGAGGCCAGGGTTAGTGAGCTAGCTGGAGGTATGTCGGCTCTCCGTATCAGGTCCCAGGTCCGGGTGGAGGTTTCTACACGTCCAGTCCCGGTTCCACGTTCCAAGATCCCTGTTCCACGTTCCAAGATCCCTGTTCCACGTTCCAAGATCCCGGTTCCACGTTCCAAGATCCCAGTTCCACGTTCCAAGATCCCGGTTCCACGTTCCAAGATCCCGGTTCCACGTTCCAAGATCCCGGTTCCACGTTCCAAGATTCCAGTTCCGTGTTCCAAGATCCCAGTCCGTGTAGTGGTTTCTACACGTCCAGTCCCTGCTCCGCGCACCCAGCTCCCCGTGCGCTCAGAGAGTCCAGCACGTCCTGTCCCGGCTCCGCGCACCCAGCTCCCCGTGCGCTCAGAGAGTCCAGCACGTCCTGTCCCGGCTCCGCGCACCCAGCTCCCCGTGCGCTCCGAGAGTCCAGCACGTCCTGCTCCGGCTCCGCGCACCCAGCTCCCCGTGCGCTCCGAGAGTCCAGCACGTCCTGTTCCGGCTCCGCGCACCCAGCTCCCCGTGCGCTCAGAGAGTCCAGCACGTCCTGCTCCGGCTCCGCGCACCCAGCTCCCCGTGCGCTCAGAGAGTCCAGCACGTCCTGCTCCGGCTCCGCGCGCAGCTCCCGTGCGCTCAGAGAGCCCAGTTCGGCCTGTTCCGCTCCCGCACCAGAGTGCGGCGTCCGAGCCCAGTTCGGCCTGTTCCGCTCCCGCGCACCAGAGTGCGCGTCCGAGCCCAGTTCGGCCTGTTCCCGCTCCACGCACCAGAGTTCCAGTGAGCATCACGAGTCGGCACTGCCAGTGCGGATCCACGCACCAGAGTTCCAGTGAGCATCACGAGTCCGGCACTGCCAGTTCCCGCTCCACGCGCAGAGTCCCAGTGAGCATCACGAGTCCAGTACGACCAGTTCCTGCTCCACGCACCAGAGTTCCAGTGAGCATCACAAGTCCAGTACTGCCAGTTCCTGCTCCACGCACCAGAGTTCCAGTGAGCATCACAAGTCCAGTACGACCAGTTCCTGCTCCACGCACCAGAGTTCCAGTGAGCATCACAAGTCCAGTACTGCCAGTTCCTGCTCCACGCACCAGAGTTCCAGTGAGCATCACGAGTCCAGTACGACCAGTTCCTGCTCCACGCACCAGAGTCCCAGTGAGCATCATGAGTCCGGTACTGCCAGTTCCTGCTCCACGCACCAGAGTTCCAGTGAGCATCACGAGTCCAGTACGACCAGTTCCTGCTCCACGCACCAGAGTCCCAGTGAGCATCATGAGTCCGGTACTGCCAGTTCCTGCTCCACGCACCAGAGTTCCAGTGAGCATCACGAGTCCAGTACGACCAGTTCCTGCTCCACGCACCAGAGTCCCAGTGAGCATCACGAGTCCGGTACTGCCAGTTCCTGCTCCACGCACCAGAGTTCCAGTGAGCATCACAAGTCCAGTACGACCAGTTCCTGCTCCACGCACCAGAGTTCCAGTGAGCATCACAAGTCCAGTACTGCCAGTTCCTGCTCCACGCACCAGAGTCCCAGTGAGCATCACGAGTCCGGTAGGGCCAGCTTCTGCTCCACGCACCAGAGTTCCAAGAAAGGGTCCAGGGCCTCCGGTGCGTGACATCAGACCAGCACGGCCAGCACCGGAGCCCCACCTGGGACAAAAGGAACCCACCCTAGATCCCCCCACAGACTTTTGGGGCGCGTCCGAGTCCGGCGCCTTTGAGAGAGTACTGTAACGCCCAGGCCTGGGTTTACAGGCTAGAGCGTTTTGGGTTCATTTTGGTTTAGGGGTTTTCACAGTTCTATGGTGTCTAGTTCTATGTTGGGTTAATGGCTCCCAATTAGAGGCAGCTGAGTCTCGTTGTCTCTAATTGGGAACCATTTATATGTTTGGGAATTGCACCTTAGTTTAGGTGGGTTATTGTATGTTCATGTCATGATTATGTTAGGTTCAGTCGGGTTCTTGTCTAGTTAGGTTTCGCCGTTCGAGGTTTAGTTAGGTTTCTTCCGTCGTGGTTAGGTTTAGTTCTCTTTGTGTATAGTTTAGCATTTAGCGTTAGGGCTCTCGTCTTGTTCATCGTTTCCTTGTTTTGTTTTCGTTCTGTCCCGAGTATTATAATTAAATCATGTATTCTGGCTACATCGCTGCGTCTTGGTCTGTCCCCTCAGAAGTGAATCGTGACAATACTACATTCCGTCTTAAATTGTAGCGTTTATTTACATATATTAGGGTACCTGAGGATTCATTAGAAAAGTTGTTTGACTTGTTTGGACAAAGTTTATCGGTAACTTTATGGATTCTTTTGACTGTATGTTGAACGAGTTGAACGGGTGGATTACTGAACAAAACGCGCCAACCAAACTGAGTTTTTGGGATATAAAGAGGGACTTTATAGAACAAAACAACCATTTATTGTGTAGCTGGGACCCTTGGGATCAGAGGAAGATATTCAAAGGAAAGTCATTTATTCTATTGCTATTTTTGATTTTTGTGACACCTGTGCTGGTCTGAAATATATTTATATGCAGGAAGTATGCGGGGCGCTGTCCTCAGATAATCAAATGCTATTCTTTCGCCGTGAAGCCTATTGACAAAGCGGTTTGATTACCAAGATTCTAAGCTAAAGAATGGTGTACAACACTTGTATTTCCATGAATGTTTAATATTACGATTTTTGTATTTTTTCATTTCGCGCTCTGCAATTTCACCGAATGTTGTCGAGGTGGCACGCTAGCGGGACACTGTTCCGTAAGAAGTTAAGGCGTTCTCTCTCAGGCAATTTGGAAATTAAAGCAGGTTTCTTTTTTCGGTTTTGAAAGGGGTTGTATATATCCAAAGGACTCTTGTGTCAATGGTTGTTTAAAGAGTGTTGAGATTCTGTACAGCATTAATGGCACTTTATCTTGTCTTTCACACTAAAACACCTTTTTACATTCGAGAAATATACAGTTTGTCTTCTCACCGTTAATGTCTGAATTAATTATATAAGCCTGGAGATATTTTCAGATCTATATTTTCAGATTTAAGGCCAGGCACTACAGGCTATACTGACATTTTTGCATGTACCTATCAATTTTGAGATTTGTTGGTATGTTGGTCCATTAATATTAGTATTTATTCAAAAGGTAAACATAAAAAATAAATAAAAACTTGATAAATGTGTATTTTATTTAGTTTATCATACTACAGCCATCAACATTTGAATGAATTTCAGTCACTTTAAAATGGACATACATCAATAATTTCAAAGCTCACTACATTAAATACACATAATTTAAAAGTCGATTTCAAAGAGAGGGTTACAAATTGGACTATATTTAGTAAATTACTTTTAAAAGATGTTGATTGGGTCTAAAATAGGCTTTTCTTGTTTGGTATTTCAAATTCAGGGAACTTGTCTTTAACTGCCATTTCCCGAAAGTCAGACTCTTCCCAGCTTCAAAGCATCTGCATTCACCAAATTTTGTGTGGTTATCCTTAGATATATTCTCCAGCATTTTTTTATATGTTGTCATTTTATTTTCTAGATAACATTTTCTTAGAAAAAATGTATCTTGTCTTTAATTGTCTTTGTCTTAATTATTTTACAGATAGAAAGATGAAAAAAGTATTGTTCCACAATCTGCTCTGGACAAATCTGATCCTGGAGTGAAACCAAAAATGAAACCTAAATATTTAGCTGAACTTCATCCAGTGTCCAGAAAAATGGATTTGCGCGAAATGCAAATATGTGCATATTTTAACAAAATACACTACCGGTCAAAAGTTTTAGAACACCTACAGTACTCCTGTGGGCCAGCAGACAACTGCTGACCCACCTTGACTACTGTTTCACTTGAACAGCCTATAGGGAATTAAAAAGGCAGTACATCTGTCCAGTCTGTCTTGCTTTTGTCTTTAAGATATTATTTTTTACAATTCTGTTGTAAAAATACAGGCCATCTCATCTGATGCAGCACTACATCACTCTCCTTCTTGGTAAAATAGCCCTTAAACCACCTGGAGATGTGTTGGGTCATTGTCCTGTTGAAAAACAAATGATATTCCCTCTAAGCCCAAACCAGATGAGGTGGCGTATCGCTGCGGAATGCTTTGGTAGAAATGCTGTGGTAGACATGGTGGTTAATTGCGTTCTGAATTCTAAATAAATGACAGACAGCGTCACCAGCAATGCACCCCCACACCATAACACCTCCTACTCCATGCTTTACGGTGGGAAATACACATGTGAAGATCATTCGTTCACCCACACCGCATCTCACAAAGACACAGCGGTTGGAAACAAAAATCTCAAATTTGGACTCCAGACCAAAGGACAGATTTCCACCGGTCTAATGTCCATTGCTCATGTTTCTTGGCCCAAGCAAGTCTCTTACTATTATTGGTGTCCTTTAGTAGTGGTTTCTTTGAAGCAATTTGACCATGACCACGCAGTCTCCTCTGAACAATTAATGTTGAGATGTGTCTGTTACTTGAACTCTAATGAACTTATCTTTTGCAGCAAAGGTAACTCTGGGTCTTCCTTTCCTGTGGCGGTCCTCGAGAGCCATTTTCATCACAGGGCTGATGGTTTTTGGGACTGCACTTGAAGAAACGTTCAAAGTTGTTGAAATTTTCCGTACTGACTGACCTTCATGTCTTAAAGTAATAACGGACTGTCATTTGTATTTGCTTATTTGAGCTGTTCTTGCCAAAATACGGACTTGGTATTTTACGGACTTGGTATTTTACCAAATAGGGCTATCTTCTGTTAATTGAAATGCATTCCAGCTGGATGAGATAATGCCAAGAGTGTGCAAAGCTGTCAACAAGGCAAAGGGTGGCTATTTAAGAATCTGAAATATAAAGTATTATTTAACACTTTTTTGATTACTACATGATTCCATATGTGTTATTTCATAGTTTCTATGTTTTCATTATTATTATACAATGTAGAAAATAGTAAAAATAAAGACAAACCCTTGAATTGTAATAGAATAAAATATTATATTTGTGTCTACATTTAACTGGTAAAAGTTGATTGTGATATGATTAAGGCAAAGCACGTCGCTTCCTTATGATGTCATCAACCACGAGACGGTGTTTTACTCCATCTTGGAGGAATTTCGGCCATTGAAAAACAGCATGGCAATGAGAGACCACGTTATGAAAACTCTTCCAGAGTCTTGGCGTGCATGAGAAGGCGCTGTGCCTTATTTATCGTTTTTAGCGTTCAGTTTATATTCCGGCTGATTTATAATTGTACATATACGTAAAAGGGTTCCTAAGGATACATTTAAAACTATGTTTGATTGTTTTTGGACAAGTTTATAGGTATAATTTTAACGAGTCGGCGCCGAGTTTCAAAGGAGTAATGGAGGCTGTCGTTTCTGATTATAACGCATGAACCAAATGGAGGATTTATGGATAAAAGACGTTACTTTTTCTAACAAAAGAACCATGGATTGTCTTCGTTGGACACTTAGGAAGACCTCAGCAGAAGTTCTTCAACAGGTAATTACTTTGTTTTCGCTGTAAAATGTGTTATGTGTGTGCCATGATTGCTAATCGATACATGGCTATTGGAAAATATGTGAGGTGCTACCCTCAAACAAATGAATGTGCTGCTTTCGCCGTAAAGCCTTTTTGAAATCTGACAACGCTGTGATATTGCCTAGAAACAGAGCTTTTGATGAGTATGGAACACTT
Source organism: Brachymystax lenok tsinlingensis (assembly GCA_030435695.1). Classification (NCBI taxonomy): domain Eukaryota; kingdom Metazoa; phylum Chordata; class Actinopteri; order Salmoniformes; family Salmonidae; genus Brachymystax; species Brachymystax lenok. The sequence continues at coordinate 6,970,856 of CM059818.1, read as the reverse complement.
GTATATAGCTGGATGTTTAATAATTCAATTTTCGGATTTTAAATCTGGCGCTACAGGTTTTCGCTGGTAGTGTCGGGATGATCCCGCTAGCGACCCACTGGTATTTGAGTCGTTAAAAGGTACTGCATGAGACTACTGCCCATTTTTACATTTGCTACTGACAGAGATTCCATGCTTTTATTGTCGCCCAAAGACGGGAAAGAACCCAACATTCTTACTGGAGATTGAAGAGGCTCATATATGGTACACAGCTTGGGCACATCCTTTCATCTATTGGAAATATTCCAGTCCTCAGGGACTGGAGAAGGTGTAATCCATTCACAGTATCAAATAGTCACGGGTCAAGATTTTGTCTCTTGGCTGACTCGTCAGTTACAGTCGTGTGGTTTTAAAAGCAGAGGTGAGAGGTCGGGGGTGCGATGTGCTCCCTTTGCTAGTGGCCAGGGGGCGACGGGGCCCAAACGCTCGACGTTGGAAATTGCCTCTGGGTCGTTGAGCAATAATGAGTGTTATTGCGCTCCAGGCCAGAGGATTAGTAACGGTGGAAGAATTTATGACGGGCCTTGAGAAATTACCTGCAGCACGAGGACCCCTCATTCTTCAGTGGAGACATGACAATGGCTAACACAAGACAAAGATAGTCATCATGCTGATTGAAGGCCTTGATTATGCACATCGGGAAACTATCTCAACCTCATCATGAATATAATAGGCAGCACCCACTTGGTGTTCATGACTAAACTTAAAGTAGGGACATTTCATGGTAACAGAATTGTGCTGAGACTCAAAGTTGAACAAACCATAAAACTTGTGCACAAGGAATACATTTAACCATTTACACTGAACATTTTACAAACACATTTAATGGAATAACTGTGCAGATGCAAAATTTGGTTACAGAATTTCAGTAAATCTCCCTCAGTTTTTGTGACCACATTTTCCAAAACTGTTAAATATCTGCTCTGAATTAAGATTCAAAGATGTCTGCAGAAAGAATGGGGTGTCAGCTATGACGTGACACCTTGAGTTGGAAAACATATATTTTGGTTAATGAACTACAGCAAGTGAAGTGGATTTACACCAGGTAAAAGAAAGGTGGTAACGGAATTTCATCATAGGGCCTTGATCTGTACTACGCAGAAATTCCGAATTATGGAATGTAATTTTCTTCATTATTATCATTATTATTATGATGATGATGATTATTATTACACCTTTATTTCAACAAGGAACACAGACTGAGACCAAGGTCTCTTTTACAGCTGGGCCCTGCGTGTACATGTTTACATTTACAGTTTAGGTACAATAATTAAGAAACTACACAAGACAACACATAAAGCTGATCAGATTGGTCAAAAGACTAATTAGTGAAAGAAATATCCGAATAGGTCTACCTGTCTAAACACAGCCATAGTGATGTATCCGAAATAGGTACACAAAAATATGCTATATCCTCCTTTGCATAATGTATACACCTGGCTATTATTTTAATGTGCTCTGCCACCAACCAAGACCAAATTTGGTTGGACAGGACCAAATCTGAAACAATCAAAGTCTATGTTTCAACATCAAAATAGAGCTGTCTTCTGTGTGTGTGTGTTTTTACAGCATAGATTGTTTTGTTTTTTATTTTACCTTTATTTTACCAGGTAAGTTGTCTGAGAACACATTCTCATTTACAGCAACGACCTGGGGAATAGTTACAGGGGAGAGGACGGGGATGAATGAGCCAATTGTACGCTGGGGATGATTAGGTGACCGTGATGGTATGAGTGACAGCTTGGGAATTTAGCCAGGACACTGGGGTTAACACCCCTACTCTTACGATAAGTGCCATGGGATCTTTAATGGCCTTAGTGTCACGCCCTGGCCATAGAGAGCCCTCTGGGTTCTCTATGGTGTGTTAGGTCAGTGCGTGACTAGGGGTTTCTATGGTTTTCTATGTTTTGGTTTTGTGTGGTTCCCTAATTAGAGGCAGCTGTAGTTCGTTGCCTCTAATTGGGAATCCTATTTAGTTTGTTCTCTCCCAACCTGTGTTTGTGGGTTACTGTCTTTTGTTAGTGCATGTGTTGTGCGCTACGTTGATGTCCGAGTCTGGTCATCCTTTTGTTGTTTTGTATTGAGGTCCGGTATGTTTGGGCTTGGCATTATTTTTTACGTGTATTACGATTATTTTTGAGTAAAATTACTCATAGCTGCTGTCCTTCGCTTGACTCCTCTACACCAGCTCACATTGATGCATCACAGTCAGTCAGTCAAGACACCCGTATAACGTCCCATCCAAAAGACAGCACCCTACATAGGGCAATGTCCCCAATCACTGCCCTTGAGCATTGGGTAATTTTTTTGACCTGAGGAAAGAGTGCCTCCTACTGGCCCTCCAACACCACTTCCAGCAGCATCTGGTCACCCATCCAGGGACTGACCAGGACCAACCCTACTTACCTTTAGAAGCAAGCCAGCAGTGGGATGCTGCTGGCAATGGAAAGTACTTCCAATGGACAGTGCCATCGGAAAGAATTCAGACACTTTGACTTTTCCCACATTGTCAAGTTACGGCCTTATTCTAAAATGGATTACATTTTTTTTTTAACTCAGCAATCTAAACAATACCACATAATGACAGAGCGATAACAGGTTTTTAGACATTTTTGCATATGTGTATCTATACAGTTGAAGTCGGAAGTTTACATACTTAGATTGGAGTCATTAAAACTAGTTTTTCAACCACTCCACAAATTTCTTGTTAACAAACTATAGTTTTGGCATGTCGGTTAGGACATCTACTTTGAGCATGACACAAGTAATTTTTCCAACAATTGTTTACAGACAGATTATTTCACTTATAATTCACTGAATCACAATTCCAGTGGGTCAGAAGTTTACATACACTAAGTTGACTGTGCCTTTAAACAGCTTGGAAAATTACAGAAAATTATGGCATGGCTTTAGAAGCATCTGATAGCCTAATTGACATCATTTGAGTCAATTGGAGTTGTACCTTGGAAGTATATCAAGGCCTACCTTCAAACGCAGTGCCTCTTTGCTTGACATCATGGGAAAATGAAAAGAAATCAGCCAAGACCTCAGAAAAACAATTGTAGACCTCCAAAAGTCTGGTTCAATTTCCAAACGCCTGAAGGTACCACGTTCATCTGTACAAACAATAGTACACAAGTATAAACACCATGGGACCACACAGCCGTAATACCACTCAGGAAGGAGGCACGTTCTGTGGTGCGAAAAGTGCAAATAAATCCCAGAACAACAGCAAAGGACCTTGTGAAGATGCTAAATGAAACAGGTACAAAAGTATCTATATCCACAGTAAAACAAGTCGTATATCAACATAACCTGAAAGGCCGCTCAGCAAGGAAGAAGCCACTGCTCCAAAACAGCCATAAGAAAGCCAGACTATGGTTTGCAACTGCACATTGGGACAAAGATCGTACTTTTTGGAAAATGTCCTCTGGTCTGATGAAACAAAAATAGAACTGTTTGGCCATAACAACCATCGTTATGTTTGTAGGAAAAAGTGGGAAGCTTGCAAGCCGAAGTACATCCCAACCGTGAAGCACGGGGGTGGCAGCATCATGTTGTGGGGGTGCTTTGCTGCGGGTGGGCCTGGAAACAGGAGTCAAAGGGCCGTGAGACATGTCTTGATTCTAGACACATGAAAAGTGGGATATATACAGAGGGTACAGGGCAACAGAAGACAAACAGCAGAGGTGTTAATGACCTTGGAGATGGGGAAAGGGCCAATAAACCCTGGGGAAAGGTTTGTGGGACTCCACCCGGAGAGGCAGATCCTGGGTGGACAGCCATACCTTTTGCCCGAGATGATACCGAGGAGCCAGGGTCCGGTGGTGGTCCTTTTGTCGTCAATACCTGGAAGTTGTCTTGAGAAGGGCCGACAGGGCACTTGTCCAGGAACGACGACAGCGGCGGACAAACATCTTGACCAAAGATTGTTGCTGGCTCCAGGACCCCCTCTCCCACGTCTCATCGACGGCTAACCGGAGTACACGGTGAGGCGTCTCCTGAAGGTTCGACCTCAGGGCAGGGGATTCCAGTATCTGGTTGACTGGGAGGGTTATGGCCAGGAAGACAAGGTGCTGGGTCCTTGCTAGGGACATCCTGGATCCAGGCCTCATTGCTGATTTCCAACGCTGGCACCCCGGTCAACCAGGTATGCGCCCAGGTAGGGGGGGTACTGTCACACCTTGTTCTGTTTCACCTGTCTTTGTGCTCGTCTCCACCCCCCTCCTGGTGTCGCCCATTTGCTTGCCCCATTATCCCATGTGTATTTATACCTGTGTTCTCTGTTTGTCTGTTGCCAGTTTGTTTTGTTCATCAAGACTACCAGCGTTTTTCCCCTTGCTCCTGTCCGTTTATAGTTTTACCGGTTTTGAGCATTCTGCCTGCCCTGACCCAGAGCCTGCCTGACGTTCTGTACCTTTTGGACTCTGATCTGGATTACCGACCTCTGCCTGCCCTTGAACTGTCGTTTTGCCTGCCCCCTGTACTAGTAGTAAACATTTGTTACTTTGACACTGTCTGCATCAGGGTCTTTCCTATAACGTGATACAGTGGCTTGCGAAAGTATTCACCCCCCTTGTCATTTTTCCTATTTTGTTGCCTCACAACCTGGAATTAAAAATAGATTTTGGGGGGATTTGTATCATTTGATTTACACAACATGCCTACCACTTTGAAGATGCTAAATATTATTTATTGTGAAACAAACAAGCAATAATAAAAAAAAACTGAGAACTTGAGCGTGCATAACTATTCACCTCCCCCAAGTCAATACTTTGTAGACTATTCACACCCCCAAATACAGGTGTGCCAAGCTTGTAGCTACAGTGCCTTGCAAAAGTATTCATCCCCCTTGGCATTTTTCCTATTTTGTTGCATTACAACCTGTAATGTAAATAGATTTTTATTTGGATTTCATGTAATGGAAATACACAAAATAGTCCAAATTGGTGAAGTGAAAAAAATTACTTGTTAAAAATTATTTAAAAAAATAAAATACATTCACCCACTTTGCTGTTCACCAATTACATTCAGAAGTCACATAATTCGTTAAATAAAGTCCACCTGTGTGCAATCTAAGTGTCACATGATCTGTCACATGATCTCCGTATATATACACCTGTTCTGAAAGGCCCCAGAGTCTGCAACACCACTAAGCAAGGGGCACCACCAAGCAAGCGGCACCATGAAGACTAAGGAGCTCTCCAAACAGGTCAGGGACAAAGTTGTGGAGAAGTACAGATCAGGGTTGGGTTATAAAAAAAGATCTGAAACTTTGAACATCCTATTTAGAACAACTTTGAACACCAAAAGGCATGTGGGAGACTCTCCAAACATATGGAAGAAGGTACTCTGGTCCTCCCTTATCTTACCTCATTTGCACTCACTGTATATAGACTTATTATTCATTTTATTTAATTTCTTCATTTTTCTACTGTATTATTGGCTGTATGTCTGTGTATTCCATGTGTAACTCTTTGTTGTTGTATGTATCAAACTGCTGTGCTTTATCTTGGCCAGGTCGCAGTTGTAAATGAGAACTTGTTCTCAACCAGCCTACCTGGTTAAATAAAGGTAAAATAAAATAAAAATACAAAAATGTTGCTTTTTGGCCATCAAGGAAAACACTATGTTGGCGCAAACCAAATACCTCTCATCACCCCGAGAATATCATCCCCACAGTAAAGTAAGGTGGTGGCAGCATCATGCTGTGGGGATGTTTTTCATCGGCATGGCCTGGGAAACTGGTCAGAATAGAAGGAATGATGGATGGCGCTAAATACAGGGAAATTCTTGAGGGAAACCTGTTTCAGTCTTCCAGAGAATTGAGACTGGGAAGGAGGTTCACCTTCTAGCAGGACAATGACCCTAAGCATACTGCTAAAGGAACACTTGAGTGGTTTAAGGGGAAACATTTAAATGTCTTGGAATGGCCTAGTCAAATGATATGACATTAAAGATTGCTGTACAACAGCGGAACACATCCAACTTGAAGAAGCTAGAACAGTTTTGCCTTGAAGAATGGGCAAATATCCCAGTTGCTAGATGTGCCAAGCTTATAGAGACATACCCCAAGAGACTTGCAGTTGTATTTTCTGCAAAAGGTGGCTCTACATAGTATTGGCTTTGGGGGGTGAATAGTTATGCACGCTCAAGTAATATATTTTGTATCATCAAAGTGATAGGCATGTTGTGTAAATCAAATTATTCAAAGCCCCCAAAACATTATTACTTTTTGTTATAATCTTTAGCTTCATGAAGTAAAGGCCATCTACGTCAACTCCCAGTAATCATCTGGGCATCCCTGCAATGACAGCTTTGCTTCTGTTTGGTAAATATTTTTATTAGCCTGATACATCAAATACACTTTTTTTTGGCTGATATCTGTAAAGCAGACAAGTCAACTACTTATGATGTATATTTATAAATGGTACAGTTGCTTGATATATTACTATTGTTTCCTACATACTGCTATTGTAGCCGTTGTTGCTGTTGTATACAGTAAACAATTCATATTAGTATCCCTGATGAAAAAAACAGCATACACCGACATACATTTCAAGCTGGCCAAAGTTGGTCCATGTTGGTCAATGCTAGTCTAGTGCTGGTTCAGTGCTGGTTGGATGCTGGTCAAGCTGGTCTGACCAGCAATATCTAGCTGTTCTGACCAGCATGGGCTAGATAGTTGGAGAGGACCCAGCAACTTTGGGACATCACCACTGTACCGTGGGACAAAATGTCCCTCCCTGCCGTAGCAGAATTCAGGTACTCTTCTTAGAGAATATACTCCTACTTGATAGAAAACAAATGTCTTAGAGTTTTTCTTCCTGGTCATTTCACATGGCTCTGAATATATCTAATGACAGAAGCAGTGCACAATATGTATGCTTACTAGTTTACTCTATTATTTTTCTCTGCATGTAATTAGTAAGATCTCTCTCCTTCTGTCCAATCAGGAATACTGACATGTGGCTGCAGGGTGTGGTGCTGCATAGGCATCTCAAGAGCATGGAAACAGGAGACAAAGGGCTGTGAGACAGGGGTTTAATTCTAGATACATGGAAAGTGGGATGTATAGGAGAGTGCGGGGCAACAGAAGGCAAACAGCAGAGAGGCTAAGGATCTTAGAGATAGGGACAAGGCCAAGAAAACAGGAGGAAAGTTTTAGAGACTTCACCCGGAGGGGCAAATTCCGAGTGGAAAGCCATACCCTCTGCCCAAGACGGTAGCGGGAAGCAGGGGTCCGGTGGCGGTCCGCCTGTCGTCGATACCTGGAGGTGGTCTTGAGAAGAGCGGCCCGGGCTCTCTTCCAGGTACAGCAATGGACAAACATCTGGGCAGAAGGTATGCTGACCTCTTCCTCTTGCGCCGGGAAGAGCGGGGCCTGATATCCCAGGGAACACTCAAAAGGCGAGGGACCTATAGCAGAACGAAGAAGGCTGTTGCTTGGACATGAGTGAGCACTGGGAGAAAAATGCCTGGCAGGTTCCAGAATCTCCAGCGTAGCGCTACGGAGGAGGTAAGCAAGGTTCTCGAGACACCGGGGTAGGCTGGGAAGAAGCGCCACTCGTGGCGGGGTTTCTGAGAGTCTGGGGGATTACTGTTTTTGCTTGCTGCCTAGTTGGGAATCCGCAGAAATGCTCCAGCATGGTCATGGCGTTCTGCCAGGGTATGAAGTCCCTCCATAAGGCATTGCAGTAACTCCTCATGCCTTTCAATGGTGGCTCCTTGGAAGGAGACAACGTTGTGGAGTTGGTCCGAGTCTGCTGGGTCAGTCTGGGCCAGTTCCTACTATCACAGCTCAGGCTAAGACCCAGATGCAGACACAGGAGGCAGATCGATTGCTGCGTCAATCGACTCTTGGGGGTTAACTTCTTAGGCAGTGGTGGGGCACATTACCATGAATTCATTAGCCTTCATGGTTCACACAAAACACATTTCATAGCAAAAACAAATCAATTACCTGTTGAAAAACTTCTGCTGAGGGCTTCCTAAGTGTCCAACAAAGACAATGCATGGTTCTTTTATTAGAAAAAAGTAAAGTATTATATCCATAAATCTCCATTTGGTTGGCGCGTTAGAATGAGAAAATACAGCCTCCAATCGTCCATTGAAACGTGAAGAGAACTCGTTCAACTTATACCTATAAACTTGTCAAAGAACAATCAAACATCCTTTTTAATGTATCCTTAGGAACACTTTTCTGTATAAATAGCATAATATTTCAACCGGAATTTAACCTCTTAGCGCGCCGATCCCTTTAGCGGGATCGTTTTCAGAGCAAACATAACGCGCCAAATTCAAAATACATATTCGTAATACATATTCGTAATATTTAACTTCGATATACAAGTGTTGCATAGTGTTGCATAGCCATCAAAAGCTCTGCTTCTTGGCAATATCACTGCGTTGTCAGATTTTAAAAAGGCTTTACGGCTAAAGCACTACATTTGATTGTTTGAGGCTAGTACCTCACATATTTTCCACATTAGCATAAATTCATATCCAGCTCGGTTCTCAAAATATCCATATCACAGCTAATATAAATCGCTTACCTTTCAAATAACTTCTTCTGAGGTCTTCCCAAGTGTCCAAACAAGATAATCCATGGTTCTTTTGTTAGAAAAAGTAAATAATTATATCCATAAATATCCGTTGTTTTTGGCACGTTACGCTCAGCTACTCCACCAAGCATTGTCAGTCTACTCGCCCGTTTTACAGTGAAGGGATCGCGTTCAAATTATACCTCTCATCTTTTCACAAACAAATCAAATATCATTAATAATGCATCCTTATGTATTCTTTTTATGAATAATAGCGATCATATTTTACAAGAACGGTAAGTGAAACGTTAAAAGACTAAAAGAAAGTTGGTCGCGCTGGCGCGTTTCACGTTCTCGTGAACGTGCACGCCTGTTTACCTTTTCCTACCCGTAGTAATTCTCTCTCTAAGGATCTGGTCAGAGCTTTTTCCTCCATACCCTTTCCAGAGACTGTTGACATCTAGTGGAAGCCATAAGTACTGCAACCTCGGTCCTATTCCCCATAGAAAAATATTACATGGGCTTCAAAATGAGAGGAGAGCAACAGAAAAATAAATTCCGGACAGAAATCTCTCTGGTTTTTGCCTGCTAAATCTGTTCTGGAATAGCCACAGACTATATCTTAATGGTTTTATAAACTTCAGAGTGTTTCCTATCCAATAGTACTAAATATGTAAATATCCTAGTTTCTGGCCATGAGTGGTAGGCATTTAACTTTGGGCACGTCAGACAGGCGAAAATTTGGAAAATGGGACCCTAGCTGGAAGAGGTTAAACTACACCGAAAGTAACAGTAAGGTACACAGAACATATGGGGGGTTAACAACGTATTAAAGACAGAGGTGTAAAATACTTTAAAGTACTACTTAAGACATTTTTTGGGGTGACTGTACTTTACTTTAGTATTAATATTATTAACAACTTTTACTTTTACTTAAATACATTCCTAAATAAAATTATGTACTTTTACTCCATACATTTTCCCTGATACCAAAAAGTACTCATTACATTTTGAATGCTTAGCAAGGACAGATACGTATAGGTATCAAGAGGACATCCAGGTCATCTTTACGGCCACTGATCTGGCGGACTCACTAAACATAAATTTTTTGTTTGTAAATGACGTCTGAGTGTTGGAGTGTGTGCCAGGCTACCCGTAAAAAAATAAAATACACAAAAATTGTGCCTACTGGTTTGCTTAATTTAAGTAATTAGAAATTATTCATACTTTCACATTTACTTTTGATACTTAAGTATATTTAAAACCAAATACTTCAGACTTTTACTCAAGTAATATTTTACCGGGTGACTTTCACTTTTACTTGAGTAATTTTCTATTAAGGTACAGTTGAAGTCAGAAGTTAACATACACTTAGGTTGGAGTCATTTAAAACTCATTTTTCGACAACTACACTGCTCCCTTAAGTAGTTAACGCCACTGAATAACTCGGTAGAACCGTCTTGGTTTTGGCGACGGTCTTGGTTTTGCGACGAGACCGCCGCTTACAGCTACCGCTGAGAAAACAGGGTAGACTGAAGTACTAATACTAATTGCCTTGCAAAGTTGAAGAGCACACATCTCGGTACTAATTGCTGATTGCCTAGGAGAGGAGAAATCAACCCCTCCAATACAGCCACTGATTACCAAAACAACAACCGTCACAAATTGCCATGCTCCTTAATCCTGGTTGATGTGTCAAGTATTTAACATTTGCTCGCAATGACATTTGCTAAATATTTGTATGCGACCCATAAAATTTAATTACATTTTGATTTGAACAATCAGCTGCAAGTTAATAGCAGTTACCGGTTCACACACCAAATAGGCTACTAGGAAGACAGGTAGCACTTAATGGGTAATTACCACATTCTTAAATGGTTGTTGCAGTCTTATTTTCCTGTTTTCTGGTACTTTCTGAACATTACATTTTTATTTCAGCACTGTAAACTAAAACGCTACCCATATTTTCTATAGCCCTCCCAGCATCTCCCTCTTCACTCTCCAACCCAAACCAGGAAAAGGATAAATATTTGAAAGAGAATGGAAAAAAACAACCATAACAAATGGTCCTTCTCATGACTGTAAGTTATAATTAACAACCTTGGAGGGAGTCAGAGAAATCTCCTCAGAATGAAAGTGGAAACGAGGCAACTGTTGATTTCAGTTTTTTTTAATTAATTGAATAATTCAAGCAATATTTTTTGGGAGATCTCAACATAGCTTCCAGACGCAATAACTATGGAATTAATATTAAATGTGGCGCCATTGAATTTGCATTAAAGCGTCATTTTATTTCATGGTGCTGCATATTGAGCATCAGTCAACATCTAAGTTATGCATTTAGCATCTTTTCCTTGTCTCTCAGTAACATATAAGGTGGTGCCCAAGACAGCAGCAAAACTGCCAGATGGAGAAAGAGGCAGGCATGTTAAGCGCCTGTTTGACATAACATTGATAAAATAAAATATTTTACTGTGGAGCTTTAACAAGGTACTTTGTGCCAAAACTCAATACGGTCCATGCAGGAATTTAACGCAGGTGTTTCAACCTCCACACTCTTTCCGACTGAGCCATTGGATCACTATTGAATGACTACAATCAGATACTGTAAACAATGGAATGAACAGGATTTCGTATCCCCACACAGTTGAGTGATCATAGCAAATACATGAATTTGAAGATATATTTCTACTTTGGTGTGCAGTTAAGTGTTGTAAATCTGCAATGGTTTGAGACCTTATTTTACCCATGGGTTTCCTTTCCTTATGCAACTCGATCTAGGGACCTAATACATCACAGATTAAAATTCTCCAAGGCAGGGGAGCCCATTAGAAAATCACAGCATGCAATTAGTAGAAATAACAATGCTATGTGGCAAGCAATTAGTGGCTGAGATCACCTCTAACCCACTTATTATGACAACCTGACCTCGGCGAGTCCCAAGAAAGTCAATTTAAGAACAAGGATGGCGATTTTCCTGGTGCATATGTGTTTATGTGAAGAGGCATTTGACTTATAAAGTCTAATGCCTCATAATAATTGTCTTATGAAGCCATTTTAATTGTGTGAACCCTTATTGTTTCCCTGTAGTTAAATCCTCTTTGACTAATCCTCAGGCACCTTGCCTTATTTCCCTAGATAGCTTGATAGAATGAGCAAACTTAGCCGCTCACTGTTTCTCTTGTCCTCCCACATCTCGCTAACATTCCTCCAAGTGGTGGCCTCATAGTCAGCATGATGATGGCAAAAACAGTTGCTCTATGAAGACTCAAGTTTCAGATGTAAGATCTTAATTTGAGCCAGTTTGCTACAGCAGGAAAATAATCCTGCAGCAACAGGAAATGTGAATTATTATGTGGGTTATAATTAACTGACATTTTTTTTAGGGGTTGACACATTTTTCATAAAGGAAAATCAAGTCTGAAATTGGAAATTCAAACTTCAGAGGCCTTTTAAAACTTCAAATACACTACAAGTTTTTTATTTCCTGCATTGCAGGAATGTTCCAATTCAGATCCTACATCTGTATAGCTCACTGCTGAACTTTAAAACTAACCATTTAGGAGTGGAAATGGATGCGGTCAAGTGTTCCCTCTCTCGCTGCCTCAAGGTCCTGTTTTGAATATGATGAAACTTAAAGACAGGGAGGAGGGGGTGGCGGGGTGGGCTCTGCGTTGCATGTGTAATCACTTTTGGGCTCTTAATCAGTCATAATTAAACTGTCTCGCTGACAGGCACGAGATTCAAGTCGGAGGAGTGATATGAATTTTAGCCTCACCTTCAACAAAGGGCAGTTTTTATGATGGCTGGAGAATTCCCAGGCCCCCCCGTTGGATTGGATCGTCTAGGAATCCCAACCTGAGGATTAGTAGGCTAATGTTGCTGGGAGAGGGTTGCAGCTCTGCTCAGCACAGCAGAGTCAGGTCTTGCTCCGTACACCTATGGACCCTTCAGCAGAATAATTAAAGCTGCAGTATGCGCGACCGGACCAAATTCACATAGAAATTGGTGTTATAGATCTGTCATTATCATTGAAAGCAAGTCTAAGAGGCAATATATCTGTTATATGTGCGCTATGCTTCCCGTTCTTAAGTTTCATTTTTGCTTCTTTTACCTTCGGTTTTGTACACTAACTTCAAACAGCTGAAAATACAATATTTTTGGTTATGGAAAATTTATTTCACAGCAGTTCAGATGGTACAATGATTCTCTACACTATACTTGCTTGTTTTGTCACATAAACTGGAATTAAGCAAACAGGAAATGACGGTTCTTATTTTCTGAGTTCCGGTAGTTCCTCCCTGTTTTAAAATATTTTCTGTGGTGACTATGTCACATGAAGAATTGTTAGAACATTAAAGAAAAACAGCGCTTGTAATGCAGATTCTGATGTTTAAAAACCACAACACTGCGGCCTACAGAAACATCAATGGCCTCTGAGAGAATCACCTGAAGATTAAAATGCTACAGCAAAGCCTACACAGGAAGTACCCTGCCAGAAGCCTGAGCAAACTCTGTTTTGTAAAGACTGCTGCCATTTTTCAAACATTGTCATTTCATTTAGTATTGTAAACAAAAGGGAATAAATCTACAAAGGAAACATACTTCAGTGATTTGTTGAAATACACATATCAAATGGTGCTGAAACCCGGGATTTCCAAAGTGGATTAACGAAGTTTGAATTTGATTGTGGATTGCACTGAACATGACCCTATGCTTTTTTAACAGGTCGTTAGTTCGGGACTTATTTTCCACTTCATGTAATATGCTAAACAGATTCTGAAAGAATAACCTGCACTATCAAGCTTCATAAACACAATACTCTGAATGATCAACATTCAATACAATCAGAAAAAATTATAGTTAAACCAGTGATGAAATGGGATGTATTTGTGTAATGTGTGCTAAATTTATACTGTACTTGTTACATCGTAATAAATGTTTATAATTCTGACGGATGCAATTTGTGATGGTCCATTTCCTGCATCACGCTGGGGATTTCAGAGAAGGGGCTATTTGGCCTTTGAAAAATAAAGCAATATTAAGTTGTATTATAATGAAGCAAGAAAAAGTAGACACTCCCAGCCTATATTTTTTCACTCCTTCCAACCTTCTCACTAGGGCTATTCTGTGATAGAAGTACAATAGATTATAACAAACTCTGGTGGCCAACATTTGTTTTGCATTCTGCGCTTGTAATATATTCACACAGTTGTGTGAATATATTGCCTGAGCAGAGCACACAGCGTAGTTTGTGTGTGTCCTTAGGCTAGCACAGGACTACATTGTTTTTATTTCTACACTCCAGCCCAAGACATCTGGGGGAGTGATGTTTTCTCTCTCGCCAATCAAGGCCGTTTAGGGTGTTTCCTGCAAGTAGTTAGCTGATGGGCAATTTTTGACGTCAAGTATTATTTGGAATGTCAAGTGACTGCATGTTTCTTCATATAATGCAAAAATCATAACGACTAAATCAATCCATCATTAACCACTAACTTTTTAATATTCCCGACACACAAGAAAACAGATGAATTATGAAAAATGTAATACTTTGCCTGACTTTTAAATGACTTTACATTCCAGTCTAACATTTATTTGTGCCTATGTCATATTTGCATTTAATACCACACCGATGCCTCCTTGTCAAACACTGACCTTGTGGGAATTTTAAATGTTTTTAATTGTGACGACTGTATAACCTCCAACTATACCGAACGAGCTTGGACTTGCCCCTGCCAATTTGGAGAGTATCCAGCAAAGTGAACACTGATGGGGAGTGACTTGTCCTTAGTGGTGGATGGTTTCAGCTATATGGGAGGTCAGCACCGGAGGTCAAGGCCACATGACTCACGGTCGTAGGGAGACGGAACTAATTACAGTGCTGAATAGCTGTCCAAACAATAGCCTGTGGGACCTGTGGGACCTGTGGAACTGCGGCCATACACTGACCAAGGACTACGCGAGGAGAGAGGAGAGTGAGGGCCAATCAGGATGGTGGGCAGCGTTCCAGCTCACCCTCGGAGTGTGGTGTCAGGAAAATAACCTCACACTCAACATCAACAAAACAAAGGAGATGATCATGGACTTCAGGAAACAGAAGAGGGAGCAGCCCCCTATCCACATCGATGGGACAGTAGTTGAGAAAGTGGAAAGTTTTAAGTTCCTCGGCGTACACATCACGGAAAAACTGAAATGGTCCACCCACACAAACAGCGTGGTGAAGAAGGCGCAACAGCGCCTCTTCAACTTCAGGAGGCTGAAGAAATTTGGCTTGTCACCAAAAACACTCACAAAATTTTACAGATGTACAATCGAGAGCATTCTTCCGGGCTGTATCACCACCTGGTACGGCAACTGCTCCGCCCTGTAACTGTAAGGCTCTCCAGAGGGTAGTGAGGTCTGCACAACGCATCACCGGGGATAAACTACCTGCCCTCCAGGACATCTACACCCACCGATGTCACAGGAAGGCCAAAAAGATAATCAAGGACAACAACCACCCGAGCCACTGCCTGTTCACCCGCAATCATCCAGAAGGCGAGGTCAGTACAGGTGCATCAAAGCTGGGACTGAGAGACTGAAAAACAACTTCTATTTCAAGGCGATCAGACTAAAAAACAGCCATCACTAACATTGAGTGGCTGCTGCCAACATACTGACTCAAATCTCTAGCCACTTTAATAAATTAAATTGGATGTAATAAATGTATCACTAGTCACTTTAAACAATGCCACCTTATATAATGTTTACATACCCTACGTTACTCATCTCATATGTATATACTGTATACCATCTACTGCATCTTGCCTATGCCATTCGTCCAAAGCTCATCCAGATATTTGTACGTATTCTTATTAATTCCTTTACACTTGTGTGTGTAAGGTAGTTGTTGTGTAATTGTTAGATTACTTGTTAGATATTACTGCATGTTCGGAACTAGAAGCACAAGCATTTCGCTACACTCGCATTAACATCTGCTAACCATGTGTATGTGACCAATACGATTTGATTTGAATTAACGCAGTCAGGTGACGAATGCATGCATGCACACACACCAATACATGCACACAGCTCACGGCAAACACACCTCGAGGCACGCACACTCACACATACATACACACACACACAACTTCTGCCTCCAATGCTGGGGATTTGTTAGTCACACTTCAGAAACAATATCTAAAGGTTACAAATTTGGAGTTGTGTGATATGTGTGTACTATGTAAGCAAGAATGAGAGGACTTCTAGCCATATGAGGAACTAAAATCCAGGGCGGTGATGTTTCTCCTTTGTTTACATTATAACCAATGTGATGAATGGCTCATTCTTGTCAAGCCTTAAGTGGGGACACAGTTAGCCCAGGGTTCATATACCATTATCTCATTAAAGGGAATTCAATTCCTGCATGAATAGGCACATTTAAGGGTCGAACATTACGGTGCACAAGTCCGAAAGCGTAACGTTTCTGGAAATTTGACGTGTCCAGCAGTGTTCCGCCCTGCACATGTCCTGTAAATCTCAGATAATGGACCACTTTTGTGCGCGGATGTGCACGGACGTGTATATGTGCGGAAATTGTTCAGTAAATCCCCAGAAACTACCACACATATCCACCTCACAGCATCGCTATACTAAAACAATTCTTAGTTACTTGAATAAAACACTTATTGAAAGATGACAAGTAAATTTCAGTAGAGCAGGAAAAGGCAGGCAATAGCATCTGCATTTCAGCTAAGCAGGGCTTGACACTAAAGTAACCCCCATGGAGTAACCCCCATAGTTCTTGACTAATAGCAGTGAGAACCTCACTCCGGAAGTAGGGGCGCTTGACGAACCACACAGGTTTGCCATTTTGCAGGCCATCCTCCTCACTGCTCATCCTGTCCACATTAACTCTTCTCCAAATGTCTCTTTCATCCACTGAAACACTCTCAACCTTGCATCTAGACACAATAGAACACAGTAAAAAAATGCTTAATGTTATGGTGTTTCTATTCCAAGAACAACTAAAAACGATCTCGGAACTCATTAAGAGGCGGCTTCTATCTTCAATATAATCATTGTTGTACACCATTCAAAAGCTTAGAATCTTGGTAGTCGAACCGCGTTGTCGGATTTACAATAGGCTTTACGGCGAAAGCAGAACATTAGATTGTCTGAGGACAGTGCCCCACTTCCAACATATTATTCAAACCAGCCAAGGCGTTACAAAATCAGAAATAGCGATAAAATAAATCACTTACCTTTGAAGATCTTCCTTTGTTTGCAATCCCACGGGTCCCTAGGAACACAAAGAATGGTTGTTTTGTTTGATAAAGTTATTTTTTATATCCCAAAAAGTCTGTTTAGTTGGCGCCATGGAGTTCTGTAATCCAGTAGTTCAACATGCAGACAAATAAATCCAAAAAGTATTGTTCGTCCAAACAAGTCAAACAATGTTTCTAATTAATCCCCAGGTTGTCAAATATCTAAATAAACAATAATATTTCAGACAGAAAATAGTCTGTTCAATAGGAAAGAAAAATAACGAGGATTGTGCACCCATTCACGTGTGCAAAAATGTAGTGTCCTTTTCCTCAGCCGGAGCCAAAAGTTCCAAAAACAAGCCTGAAACCATGTCTAAAGACTGTTGACATCTAGTGGAAGCCATAGGAACTGCAATCTGGGGGCTAATTCCCTCTAAAGTCAATAGCAAATCAATGGAAAGACAGTGACCTAAAAAAGCACATTTTCCGGATGGATTTTCCTCTGGTTTTGCCTGCCATATACGTTCTGTTATACTCACAGACATTATTTTAACAACAGAGTGTTTTCTATCTAACACTACCAATTATATGCATATCCTAGCTTCTGGGCCTGAGTAACAGGCAGTTTACTTTGGGCACGTCAGACTCTCCGTACTTCCGAACACTGCCCCCTAGCCCGAAGAGGTTAAGTGTCAGCGATTGTTGCAATTAATGCTAGTTAGTGCTAGTTTGGCCACAAGAGGGCATCTTTGAGAAGCATTTGACCGTTTTTTATGTTGGCTCTACTAGAAAATGTAAAACGTTTTTCTGTAAGAACATAGTATATGGGAATGATTTTAAGAAATGTAGCTTAATTAATTAGATTAATGGTATGGTGTTCCTATTCCAAGAACAACTAAAAACAAAACCCTTAGGGTTTCCGTTAGGGAAATATGGCACTGTACAACTTGACCGGTGTGGTGTAGGCTTCTAAGTGACTGCGAGTGAAGAGCAAAATAACCGTAACATTTCCACACCCTAATTGTAGGCTAACCAAATGGAGATTCAGTGAAAATGAAAATCTCATTGATTTATCAAGACCAGTCCCCATGCTTGTCTCAGAGCAGCGCAAAATGGTGCTAAAATAGTTGGCCACACACGGGTAGGCAATTGTTTTCTTATTTTGTACTGTTCTGTATTTTCGACCCAATGATTTGTCTGAACAAACAAAGTCCTTGTATGCTGAACCCTATGTCAGAGAGGTATTTTTGGGACCAAATCGTGTCGATTGTCCTGCTAATAGCCCTTGTGAAAACAAGTGTTTGAAAACATGTTATCTAATATCTAAGGGACTTTTATATAATTATAATGCAGGGTTAATAATAATGATCGTTGGATAACGGATCTCGGAACTCAATAATTCTATCTTCAATGTAATCATTAATTCAGAAGGTTAAGAAGTTAACAGGTTTGCCTTGTTAAAAGTTAATTTGTAGAATTTCTTTCCTTCTTAATGCCTTTGAGCCAATCAGTTGTGCTGTGACAAGGTAGATGTTGTGTACAGAAAATGGTCTTTTACCAAATAGGGCTAAGTCCATATTATTATTACAGCTTATAAGCAAAGACAATTGACAGTCCATCCTTACTTTAAGACATGAAGGTCAGTCAATCCGGCACATTTCCAGAAATGTTAAAGTTTCTTCAAGTGCAGTCGAAAAAAACCATCATGAGGACCGCCACAGGAAAGGAAGACCCAGAGTTACCTCTGTTGCAGAGGATAAGGGTTAACTGCACTTCAGAAATTGCAGCCCAAATAAATGCTTCACAGAGTTCAAGTAACAGACACATTTAAACATCAACTGTTCAGAGGAGACTGCGTCAATCAGGCATTCATGGTCGAATAGCTGCAAAAAAAT
The DNA here is from genome assembly GCA_030435695.1 of Brachymystax lenok tsinlingensis. Taxonomy (NCBI): domain Eukaryota; kingdom Metazoa; phylum Chordata; class Actinopteri; order Salmoniformes; family Salmonidae; genus Brachymystax; species Brachymystax lenok. The sequence goes on along the minus strand of CM059818.1, from coordinate 6,952,133 downwards.
GACTACTAAAGAACACCAATAATAAGAAGAGAATTGCTTGGGCCAAGAAACACGAGCAATGGACCTTAGACCGGTGGAAATGATGAGTCTGATGAGTCCAACATTTACTGCTGTGTCTTTGTGAGATGCAGAGTAGGTGAACTGATGATCTCTGCATGTATTGTTTCCACTGTGAAGCATGGAGGAGGAGGTGTGATGGTTTGGGGGTGCTTTACTGGCCATCCCATCTGGTTTGCGTTTTAGTGGGACTATCATTTGTTTTTCAACAGGACAATGACCCAACACACCTCCAGGCTGTGTAAGGACTATTTGGACTACCACAAGGACTACCACAATCACCCGACCTCAGCCCAATTGAGATGGTTTGGGATGAGTTGGACTGCAGAGTGAAGAAAAAGCAGCCAACAAGTGCTCAGTATATGTGAGAACTCTTTCAAGACTGTTGGAAAAATACTCCTCATGAAGCTGGTTGAGAGAATGCCAAGAGTGTGCAAAGCTGTCGTCAAGGCCAAGGGTGGCTACTTTGAAGAATCTCAAATATAAAACATATTTAGATTTTTTTAACACTGATTTGGTTACTACATGATTCCATATGTGATATTTCATAGTTTTGATGTCTTCACTATTACTCTTCAATGTAGAAAAAAGTTAAAATAAAGAACATTTTAATGAGTAGGTTTGTCTGAACTTTTGACTGGTACTCTAAATATTCAGACCCTTTTCTCAGTACTTTGTTGAAAGACATTTGGCAGCAATTAGATCATCAAGTCTTCTTGGGTATGACACTACATGCTTGGCACACCTGTATTTGGGGAGTTTCTTCAATTCTCTGCAGATCTTCTCAAGCTCTGTCAGGTTGGATGGGGTGCACAGCTATTTTCAGGTCTCCAGAGATGATCGATCAGATTCAAGTCCGGGCTCTGGCTGGGCCACTAAAGGACAGCTAAATAGATAGCTAGGTATTGGATTATAGATTTCAAGGTACTTCTTTTGTATGTTCAACTAGCTGGCTAGCTAAATGAATACCATTTACATCTAGCCAGCTGGTAATTATGAAGCTAAATGTTTGCTAAATCTATATAGTGTATCTGCATTGCCATTGTTGGGCTGGAAGCCGGTTAAGAGTGTACATGGCATTCTAGAGCAGCTGGAGCAGTCAACAGGCAGTAACAATTCATTCATGTTTTAATAACCAATTTTTTGCTTTGACTTGGGGGTCAATTAATGTTATTGCGGGTGTGCAACATTTGAATGTCTTGTCTATTTTTGTCTGCTTTCCTCCTATACAGCTTTGCTGTATAGCACTTTCACTCAAATGGAACCAGGTTTCAGCTGCTGTGCAAAGTTGACATCCTTTCTTCCCAGAGACGTGAAAGCATCTCAGGGACTGGACACAACTCGGCAAACATATTTTTGAGAAGATCAGGACTTTAAGAATGAAAAGGACATGGACATTACATGTCCTGCTCCAAAGGGCAGGACAGAAATATTCTCTCAGGCTAGATTCCTTTGTTCATATCCTAACATGACCTGAACCAAAGTTACTCAAAGGATCTCATGATATAGGCCTCAGTCTATAGACATTGTTTTTACCTAAGCCTTTGTGTTTGTGTCTTTTACGTTTTTCCTAATGGTAGGCTTCTAGCTTTAGCAGTTGAAGTTAATAAAGTTATTAATTTTGTAACTATTTTCTTAGTTTTTTTAAAAGCAGTACCTCACTGCTTTAGCGCATGGTCACATTCACGTGTTCAATCTGAATTCTTGAAGAGATGGGGTGGTGTTGTGGAAAGTTACATAATTAGTCATGCTATCCCATGTTTAACTGTTTTAAGAATTGTCTCTTGTAAAATGCACGTTTTTTCTAACCTGATACAAACTTGTCTTTGTGGGACTTAGTCATAAGACTGGGCGTATAGCTAAGGTCCGCTTGGGTGTGGCCGCAGCATGTGACATCCTGTGTGTTTACTATCTACAGAGAGTCACATGTATGGAAACTTTCAGAAAGGAGGACATTATAGTATTTGTTGTTGTGAATGAAGTTAGACGGTTGAGCCCTCCGGCTATCAACCTCATGCTATCTTAAATCTGCACGGACAACTAATTGCATATTACACACTATCTGCTGACTGCCACGTATACAAAAAGGATGTGCTTCTCTATAAAAGCTGAGAACCGACACTGTTCGTTGAGCTTTTCAACTATGCACTGTTGAGTGGACAGTTGATTCTCCATTTTTGCAAATCTTATAATAAAGTGTTGTTTGAAAGAATCTGCAGTCTCTCTCCCCTTTGATTAGAATTACCAGGACAATTTGGTGACAGCGGTGGGATGCTAACTCCGCTTGCTGAAACACCTTTTGTTATACACGTTCTGTTATACTCACAGACAATATTTTAACACTCTTAGAAACTTCAGAGTGTTTCCTATCCAATAGTACTAATTATGTGCATATCCTATTTTCTGGGCCTGAGTGGCAGGCAATTTACTTTGGGCACGTCAGACTCTCCAAAACCGTCACCTATGCAGCCGCTCCCTAAGAAGATAACAGGTAATGTTGTTGTTTTAATTACTGGTCCCCTGGGGCCTTTGGTAAATATGCAAATTTGTTTCTTCACATGTCTGTCTATGAAAGGAAGAAAAGTTTTTCCCACCTGTAGTATATAAGAAGAAGTGTATTGCTGTTGTTGTGTTGTTTGTTTGTTTTTGTCTTGTTTTGATACAAATCTGGGAGCTTGCACGGTTGGGATTTCTCTCTAAGGGATAACTGTGCGGGGAGGTCATCAATATGATAAGGGGGTATAAGCAGATTTTCAAAATGGTTTCAACAAGTGTGTTGTTATGCTCTTTGACCTTTGTTTTAGAAATGTTGTGTTAAGAAAATTAGGAAGGTAATGATTTGTCACACGGTAAATATATGCAACTTTTCAGGGAAGTTAGGAACCACTATACACAGGCAGTTAGGAAAGCAAAGGCTAGCTTTTTCAAACAGAATTGTGCATCCTGTAGCACAAACTCCCCTCCCAGCTGCACACTGCACTGAGGCTAGGAAACACTGTCACCATTTTTCTATGGCTGGCCATGATTTCCACCTGGCTACCCCTACCCCGGTCAACAGCCCTGCAGCCCCCACAGCAACTTGCCCAAACCTCCCCCATTTCTCCATCACCCAAATCCAGATAGCTGATGTTCTGAAAGATTTGCAAGATCTAGACCCCTACAAATCAGCTGGGCTAGAAAATCTGGACCCTCTCTTTCTAAAATGATCCGCTGCAATTGTTGCAACCCCTATTAATAGCCTGTTCAACCTCTCTTTCGTATCGTCTGAAACATTCTAGACCCAAACTGTTACGGACATATATCTATCCTACCCTGCCTTTCTAAGGTCTTCGAAAGAAAAGTTAACAAACAGATCACCGACCATTTCGAATCCCACGTACCTTCTCTGCTATGCAATCTGGTTTCCGAGCTGGTCATGGGTGCACCTCAGCCACGCTCAAGGTTCTAAATGATATCATAACAGCCATCAATAAAAGACAATACTGTGCACCCGTATTCATCGACCTGGCCAAGGCTAACGACTCTGTCAATCACCACATTCTTCGGCAGACTCAATAGACTTGGGTTCTCAAATGACTGCCTCGTCTGATTCACCAACTACTTCTCAGGCAGAGTTCAGTGTGTAAGATTGGCAGACTCTATGGGGGTGCCACAGGGTTCAATTCTCGGACCGACTCTTTTCTCTGTATACATCAATGATGTTGCGCTTGCTGCCTGTGATTCTCTGATCCACCTCTACGCGGACGACACCATTCTGTATGCTGCTCTTAAATGCAAATAAATCTAAATGCATGCTCTTCAACCAATCCCTGCCCGCCATCCAGCATCACTACTCTGGACGGTTATGAATTAGAAAATGTAGACGATTACAAATACCTAGGTGTCTGGTTAGACTGTAAACTCTCCTTCCAGACTCACATTAAGCATCTCCAATCCAAAATTAAATCTAGAATCGGCTTCCTATTTTGCAACAAAGCATCCTTCACTCATGCTGCCCTCGTAAAACTGACCATCCTACCGATCCATGACTTCGGCGATGTCATTCACAAAATAGCCTCCAACACTCTACTCAGCAAACTGGATGTAGTCTATCACAGTGCTATCCGTTTTGTCACCAAAGACCCATATACTACCCACCACTGCGACCTGTTTGCTCCCGTTGGCTGGCCCTCGCTTCAAAATCGTTGCCAAACCCACTGGCTCCAGGTCATCTATAAGTCTTTGCTAGGTAAATCCCCGCCTTATCTCAGCTCACTGGTCACCATAGCAGCACCCACACATAGCACGCGCTCCTGCAGGTCGAGTTGAAGTCAGAAGTTTACATACACTTATGTTGGAGTCATTAAAACTTGTTTTTCAACCACTCCACAAATGTATTATTAACAAACTATTGTTTTGGAAAGTCAGTTAGGACATCTACTTTGTGCACGACACAAGTAATTTTTCCAACAATTGTTTACAGACATATTATTTCATTTATAATTATCTGTATCACAAATCCAGTGGGTCAGAAGTTTACATACACTAAGTTGACAGTGCTTTTAAATAGCTTGTAAAATTCCAGGAAATGTCATGGATTTAGAAGCTTCTGATAGGCTAATTGACATCATTTGAGTCAATCGGAGGTGTACCTGTGGACGTATTTCAAGGCCTACTTTCAAACTCAGTGCCGCTTTGCATGACATCATGGGAAAATCTAAAGAAATCAGCCAAGACCTCAGAATTCTTTTTTGTAGACCTCCATACATTTGGTTCATCCTTGGGAGCAATTTCCAAATGCCTGAAGGTACCATGTTCATCTGTACAAGCAATATTAACCAAGTATAAACACCATGGGACCACGCAGCCGTCATACCGCTCAGGAAGGAGACGCGTTCTGTCTTCTGTGCACAAAACAGCCATAAAAAAGCCAGACTACGGTTTGCAACTGCACATGGGGACAAAGATCGTACTTTTTGGAGAAATGTCCTCTGGTCTGATGAAACAAAAATAGAACTGTTTGGCCATAATGACCATTGTTATGTTTGGAGAAAAAAGAGGGGGAGGCTTGCAAGCCGAAGTACATCCCTACCGTGAAGCACGGGGGGTGGCAGCATCATGTTGTGGGGGTGCAGTGCTGCAGGAGGGACTAGTGCACTTCACAAAATATATGGCATCATGAGGAAGGAAAATTATGTGGATATATTGAAGCAACATCTCAAGACATGAGTCAGGAAGTTAATGCTTGGTCGCAAATGGGTCTTCCAAATGGACAATAACCCCAAGCATACTTCCAAAGTTGTGGCAAAACAGCTTAACTTGTTAGGGAGTGGCAGCTGAGGGGTCGGTTTTGGAGAGCCTGGCGTGCAGTAAAATAAAATGCCTCCCATTCAGGCCCAGAAAATAGGATATGCACATATTTGGTACCATTGGAAAGGAAACACTCTGATTTTCCAAAAGTGTTACCATTTGTCTGTGAGTAAAACAGAACGCATATAGCAGGCGAAACCCCGAGGAATTTCTGTCCTGGAAAAAGTGATTTTGACACATTGCTCATTTGGGCACCCCTCCCTCATGAAAATGACCATATAAGGGCATATGAATGCAGTACCCATCGCTTCCTTTAGATGTCAACAGTCTCGAGACAGTGTATGTTTTCATTTTGGATGAATAAGACCAGAGAATAAGAGCAAACCAGGAAGTGTATATTTTGTGTCAACAGTAGGCAGGACGCGCTCCCGAGAAAGCGCGCAGTGTCTTTTTTACCATCGTTATCGATCAGTTTATATTCCGGTTGATTTATAATAGTAAATATACGTAAAGTGTTCCTAAGGATACATTTAAAACTATGTTTGATTGTTCTTGGACAAGTTTATAGGTATAAGATGAGCGAGTTCGCGTCACGTTTCAATGGAGGAGTAGAGGCTGTCGTTTCTGATTATAACGCTTGAACCAAATGGAGGATTTATGGATAAAATACACATTACTTTCTAACTAAAGAACCATGGATTGTCTTTCGTTGGACACTTAGGATGACCTCAGCAGAAGTTCTTCAACAGGTAATTGATTTGTTTTCGCTGTGAAATGTGTTATGTGTGTGCCATGATGGCTAATCGATTCATGGCTATGGGGAAAAATATGTGAGGTGCTACCCTCAAACAATCAAATGTGCTGCTTTCGCCGTAAAGAAGCCTTTTAAAAAATCTGACAACGCTGTGATATTGCCAAGAAACAGAGCTTTTGATGAGTATGGAACACTTGTATATTGGTGGATGTTTAATAATTCAACTTTTGGATTTTGAATTTGGCGCCTTACATTTTACCTGGTAGTGTCGGGAGCAGCGCGCTAGCGCCCCAGTGATCCCTGAGAAGTTAAGGACCACAAAGTCAAGGTATTGGAGGGGCCATCACAAAGCCCTTACCTCAATCCTATAGAAAATGTGTGGGCAGAACTGAAAAAGCGTGTGCGAGCAAGGAGGCCTACAAACCTGACTCATTTACACCAGCTCTGTCAGGAGGAATGGGCCGAAAATTCATCCAACTCATTGTGGGAAGCATGTGGAAGGCTTCCCGAAACGTTTGATCCAAACAATTTAAAGGCAATGCTACCAAACACTAATTGAGTGTATGTAAACTTCTGACCCAATGGGAATGTGATGAAAGAAATAAAAGCTGAAATAAATAATTCTCTCTACTGTTATTCTGACATTTCACATTCTTAAAATAAAGTGGTGATCCTAAACTGACCTAAGACAGGGAATTTCTACTAGGATTAAATGTCAAGAATTGAAAAAAACTGAGTTTCCAGTGAGGGAAAAATAGGATTTGATCCCCTCCTGATTTTGTACGTTTGCCCACTGACAAAGAAATGATCAGTCTATAATTTTAATGGCAGGTTTCTTTGAACAGTGAGAGACAGAATAACAACAAAAAAATCCATAAAAACGCATGTGAAAAATGTTATAAATTAATTTCAATTTTAATGAGGGAAATAAGTATTTGACCCATCTGCAAAACATGACTTAGTACTTGGTGGCAAAACCCTTGTTGGCAATCACAGAGGTCAGACGTTTCTTGCAGTTGGCCACCAGGTTTGTACACATCTCAGGAGGGATTTTGTCCACCTACTCTTTGCAGATCTTCTCCAAGTCATTAAGGTTTCGAGGCTGACGTTTGGCAACTCGAACCTTCAGCTCCCTCCACATATTTTCTATGGGATTAATGTTTGGAGACTGGCTAGGCCACTCCAGGACCTTAATGTGCTTCTTCTTGAGCCACTCCTTTGTTGCCTTGGCCGTGTATTTTGGGTCATTGTCATGCTGGAATACCCATCCACGACCCATTTTCAATGCCTTGGCTGAGGGAAGAGGTTCTCACTCAAGATTTGACGCCAGTACATGGCACTGTCCATCGTCCCTTTGATGTGGTGAAGTTGTCCTGGCCCTTAGCAGAAAAACACCCCCAAAGCATAATGTTTCCCACCTCCATGTTTGGCCGGTGGGGATGGTGTTCTTGGGGTCATAGGCAGCATTCTTCCTCCTCCTAACACGGCGAGTTGAGTTGATGCCATAGAGCTCCATTTTAGTCTCATCTGACCACAACACTTTCACCAAGTTTGTCCTCTGAATCATTCAGATGTTCATTGGCAAACTTCAGAAGGGCATGTATATGTGCTTTCTTGAGCAGGGGGACCTTGCGGGCGCTGCAGGATTTCAGTCCTTCACGGCGTAGTGTGTTACCAATTGTTTTCTTGGTGACTATCGTCCCAGCTGCCTTGAGATCATTGACAAGATCCTCCTGTGTAGTTCTGGGCTGATTCCTCACCGTTCTAATGATCATTGCAACTCCACAAGGTGAGATCTTGCATGGAGCCCCAGGCCGAGGAAGATTGACAGTTCTTTTGTGTTTCTTCCAAATGAACGAATAATCGCACCAACTGTAGTCACCTTCTCACCAAGCTGCTTGGCGATGGTTTTATAGCCCATTCCAGCCTTGTGTAGGTCTACAATCTTGTCCCTGATATCCTTGGAGAGCTCTTTGGTCTTGGCCATGGTGGAGAGTTTGGAATCTGATTGATTGATTGCTTCTGTGGACAGGTGTCTTTTAAACAGGTAACAAGCTGAGATTAACCTCTCAGGGTTTGCTGGGGCGCTAGCGTCTGGGACTTACACTGTCTCCAGACTATTGACATCTAAAGGAAGCGATGGGTACTGCATTCATATGCCCTTATATGGTCATTTTCATGAGGGAGGGGGTGCCCAAATGAGCAATGTGTCAAAATCACTTTTTCCAGGACAGAAGTTCCTCGGGGTTTCGCCTGCTATATGCGTTCTGTTTCACTCACAGACAAATGGTTAACAGTTGTGGAAAATTCAGAGTGTTTCCTATCCAATGGTACCAAATAAGTGCATATCCTATTTTCTGGGCCTGAATGGGAGGCATTTTACTTTGGGCACGCCAGGCTCTCCAAAACCGACCCCTCAGCTGCCACTCCCTAACAAGTTATCCTCCAGTGGCTAGCTAACTAGCTAAAATCGTCCCTTTCCTAAATTATCAATGAATGGAGATAGGGATTTGGACTTGTGGTTTTACTTAATTCTCTGTATTCTGATCCAACCATGAATTCATACATTGTGCCCCTGGCCTGAGAGTAGGCTAATGTTATCTATCTGGACTGACGCATCGTTGCCCATGAACGGAAGTTAGGCTAGTTAGCAAGCATTTTAGCCAGGTAGCCTAGGACAACAAAAACTAAAAGCGTGTACTGTATGACAGTCAGACTGTTTCGGCAACATGAAAGAGAGGAGGATGTCCTTGGTGGTTTTCTACAACTAGGGTGAGTCAACATGTGTTTTTCTACTTCCACACATGCACACACACAAATCAGTACCATGGACAGCCGCATTATATTTAGCTTACGTTGATTGGGCTAAATTGTTTATGGTATCTTTTAGTTGTCACTGTATTAAACTAAGCATAGATGATTTGATAATGTTGAAGTTAAAGTATTCACACCCCTTGACACTTTCCACATTTTGTTGTGTTACAAAATGAGATTAAAATTGATTTAATTGCCATTTTTGGTCAATGATCTACACAAAATACTCTGTAATGTCAAAGTGTAAGAAAAATTCTAACTTATATAAAAAATATATTTGAAAAATAAAACACTAATATACAGTATCTTGATTCAGTAAGTGTTCACCCTACTGAGACAATACATGTTAGAAACACATTAGGCAGCAATTACAGCTGTGAGTCTTTTTGGGTAAGTCTAAGAGCTTTGCATACCTGGATTGTACAATATTTGCCAATTATTCTTTTATAAATGCTTCAAGAGCTGTCAAGTTAGTTGTTGATGATTGCTAGAAAGCCATTGTCAAGTCTTGCCATAGATTTTAAAGTAGATTTAAGTTAAAACTGTAACTAGGCCACTATGGAACATTCAGTGTCGTCTTGGTAAGAAAGTCCATTGTAGATTTTGACTTGTGTTTTAGGTTATTGTCCTGCTGAAAGGTGAGTTCATATTCCAGTGTTGGAAAGAAGACTGAACCAGGTTTTCCTCTAGGATTTTGCCTGTGCTTTCCGTTTATTTTTAAATTCAGGCAATAACACAACAACATCTGACAAAAGGAAAGGGATGTGAATAGTTTCTGAAGGCACTGTAACTGCATTCTGAAGGCACTGCCACAACACACATGCAAAATGCTTTGTGGACAGATGTTGCTCTCCGGTTTTGTGATGAAATAAAGGTGTGGTTAAATTTATTCTGCCAGTGTGTCTTCTTATTGTCTCAGCCTTAGGCTTATATATCACGGTGGCAAGGGATATGAACTAATAGGTTATATAGAAAACAATGCAATTATCACAACACAGGTTGTAATATGCCTTTTTTGGGGGAGTTGACCAGCTGAGAAGATCATGTCTGATGTTTCTCTGCTGGGTCGAAAGCCACTCAACACACACTACGTTTTGTTCTATCCTCGTGGGGGCCTAAAATTGATTTATTTATTTTCCTATTTTCACTAACCTCTAACCCCTACCCTAAGCTTAATCCGTAACCCTAAACCTAACTCCTAACCCCTTACCCTAATTCAAATCCTAAACTTAACTAAGCTTAAAATAGACTTTGTGCTCATGGGGATGTGGGAAATATGCCAACGAGGGAGAATTTTCTTTGTTTTACTATCCTTGTGGGGACGTTTGGTCCCCACAGGGATTGAAGAACCAACTCACACACACACCACACACTGCAATTACCTGAAGCCAGTGTGTGTGTGTGTGAAGCTGGCAGTCCCAGATGGGAACACGTGTGGAATGTCTGCTGGAGTGTGTTGTAGCGTAGCCCAGGTGGCGGACAGGGCTCAAGTGACCTCCAGTACACCCTTCAGCAAGGTGCATGCAGCGATGCACAAGGAAACCTTCTGAAGCCTTTGCATAATGTGCTGCTGTGTATGGGGCTTGCTGCCACCGGATGAGGCGCTTGGAGCCTATATACCCGGCTGGATGGCTCGCCAAATGGATGCATTTATAATGTCATTTTCCACAGGAACAACTCAATCAGGTTTACATTGTGCTGGAGTGGGATGTGATGAGTGACTGGCAGCTTTATGAAGTAGCTCCTCAAGGTGATAGATTTCATTAGGTTTAATTCACAGTGTAAAATATCATCCCGCTTATTTGCTGTAGCCCTTAGAAAAGGAGCCAGTGTCTGAGATGGTAAGGCTTGTCAATTGACTCAAAGGAAATTCATCCATTTTATTTGGTCTTCAAGTGACAATCACATCATATTGCCTCCCTCTCACATCCCTTGATTTGTTTGTAAGTCCAATGTTGTGACTTTATATGTAACATTTAATAGTTTTAATATTAAACCTAGCTCTGATTCTGACATACCAGGCTGCACATCTTCTACTTTCCCTTTTCCTGCCCTACCTGACCTAAGACAGGGAACTAGAATTAGTTAGGAACTTTTACTAGGATTAAATGTCAAGAATTGTGAAAACTGAGTTTAAATGTATATGTAAACTTCCGACTTCAACTGTACCTCGCTCATCTTTCTATGTTTCTAATGGCCATTAATTTTTGCAGGTGCATCATAACCTCCTAGTAGTTAATTGGGATCATAATAACCCCGAATTAACTCTTCCTTTATGTTTTTAACATGTGCACTAGCAACATTGCTAAAGGCCAGTATAATTACCGCACAGCAGAGGCAATAAATCAATCATCCAAATGCTCAAAGAATCAGTGTTTATTTAAATTTACTTATTTCCTTATATGAACGGTAACTCAATAAAATCGTTAATTGTTGCATGTTGCGTTTATATTTTTGCTCAGTATAAAACCACCATCAAATATGGAACAGATTTCCATCCCATAATAGCAAATTAAGGTGAAAGAATGCTTTCAATCCCAGAACCCATGGTGTCAGTCTATCTGTCTAGAGATTAACGTACTCTAGAGATTAACGTTATCATTTCACTTTAGAGACATTTGTTTGTTGACATCTGAGGTTCTTAAAGTCACAGTGTGGTTTGCTTCTTGTCTGATGGCCACTAGAGGAAAGACAGCTAAATGTGCCCGGAGCTTCTGTTCCTTGAAGATCAGCAGCAGGGAGCACTTTGATATCCTTGCCCCTGTTTTTCAAGTTTCCACCTGGTGCCAAATGTGCCTTAATTTCTTAGGGAGCGGCTCCCGAGGTGACGGTTTTGGAGAGTCTGGCGTGCCCAAAGTAAAATGCCTCTCACTCAGGCCCAGAAAATAGGATATGCACATAATTAGTACTATTGGATAGGAAACACTCTGAAGTTTCTAAGAGTGTTAAATCCGGGGCAGTATCACAACTGGCCATGACCGGGAGGCACATAGTCCAGCGCACAATTGGCCCAGCGTCGTCCGGGTTAGGGGAGGGTTTGGCCCAGGGTAGGCCGTGATTGTAAAATAAGAATTTGTTCTTAACTGCTTTGGGAGCAGCACACGAGGTGACCGTTTTGGAGAGCCTGGCATGCCCAAAGTAAAATGCCTCCCATTCAGGCCCAGAAAATAGGATATGCACATATTTAGTACCATTGGATAGGAAACACTCTGAAGTTTCTAAAAGTGTTAACCATTTGTCTGTGAGTATAACAGAACGGATATGGCAGGCAAAAACCCGAGGAATTTCAGTCCTGGAAAAAGTGGTTTTGACACATTGCCTCATTTGGAACACCTCCCTTATGAAAATGCCCATATAAGGGCATATGAATGCAGTACCTATTGCTTCCTCTGGATGTCAACAGTCTCGAAAGTGTTTTGATTCTTCTTAGCTGCTTTTAGATTGTAGAAGAAGACGAATAGGGAAGTGGCCACACAGATGTCAATAGAAGAAAATGCGCATTCCCCCGGCTGGCGCGTTCTTTGTTTTTTTCCTTTCTTATCGCCCAGTTTATATTCCGGTTGAAATATTATACTATTTATACAAAAGTGTTCCTAAGGATACATTTACAATGATGTTTGATTGTTCTTGGACAAGTTTATAAATCAAATCAAATTTTATTTGTCACATACACATGGTTAGCAGATGTTAATGCGAGTGTAGCGAAATGCTTGTGCTTCTAGTTCCGACCATGCAGTAGTATCTAACAAGTAATCTAACAAATTCACAACAACTACCTTATACACACAAGAGTAAAGGAATGAATACGAGTATGTACATATAAATATATGGATGAGCGATGGCTGACCGGCATAGGCAAGATGCAGTAGACGGTATGGAGTACAGTATATATATGAGATGAGTAATGTAGGATATGTAAACATTATATAAATGGCATTGTTTAAAGTGGCTAGTGATACATTATTTCATCCAATTATAATTATTAAAGTGGCTAGAGATTTGGGTCGATGGCCCGAACGGCATAGGCAAGATACAGTAGATGGTTTAGAGTACAGTGTATACATTTGATATGAGTATGTCGGATACGTAAACATTATATACAAAATTGTTTAAAGTGGCTAGTGATACATTTGTTACATCCAATTCCTATGTATAAAGTGGCTAGAGATTTAAGTCAGTATGTTGGCAGCAGCCACTCAATGTTAGTGATGGCTGTTTAACAGTCTGATGGCCTTGAGGTAGAAGCTGTTTTTCAGTCTCTCGGTCCCAGCTTTGATGCACCTGTACTGACCTCGCCTTCTGGATGATAGCGGGGTGAACAGGCAGTGGCTCGGGTGGTTGTTGTCCTTGATGATCTTTTTGGCCTTTCTGTGACATCGGGTGGTGTAGGTGTCCTGGAGGGCAGGTAGTTTAACCCCCGGTGATGCGTTGTGCAGTCCTCACTACCCTCTGGAGAGCCTTACGGTTGTGGGTGGAGCAGTTGCCGTACCAGGCGGTGATACAGCCCGACAGGATGCTCTCGATTGTGCATCTGTAAAAGTTTGTGAGTGATTTTGGTGACAAGCCGAATTTCTTCAGCCTCCTGAGGTTGAAGAGGCGCTGTTGCGCCTTCTTCACCACGCTGTCTGTGTGGGTGGACCAATTCAGTTTGTCCGTGATGTGTACGCCGAGGAACTTAAAACTTTCCACCTTCTCCACTACTGTCCCCTCGATGTGGATAGGGGGAGTGCTCCCTCTCCTGTTTCCTCAAGTCCACGATCATCTCCTTTGTTTTGCTGACATTGAGTGAGAGGGTATTTTCCTGACACCACACTCCGAGGGCCCTCACCTCCTCTCTGTAGGCCGTCTCGTCGTTGTTGGTAATCAAGCCTACCTCTGTAGTGTCGTCAGCAAACTTGATGATTGAGTTGGATGCGTGCTTGGCCACGCAGTCATGGGTAAACAGGGAGTACAGGAGAGGGCTGAGAACGCACCCTTGTGGGGTGTTGAGGATCAGCGGGGTGGAGATGTTTTTTCCTACCCTCACCACCTGGGACCGGCCCGTCAGGAAGTCCAGGACCCAGTTGCACAGGGCTGGGTCGAGACCCAGGGTCTCGAGCTTAATGACGAGCTTGGAGGGAACTATGGTGTTAAATGCTGAGCTGTAGTCGATGAACAGCATTCTTACATAAGTATTCCTCTTGTCCAGATGGGTTAGGGCAGTATGCAGTGTGATTGCGATTAAGTCGTCTGTGGACCTATTGGGACGGTAAGCAAATTGGAGTGGGTCCAGGGTGTCTGGCAGGATGGAGGTGATATGATCCTTGACTAATCTCTCAAAGCACTTCATGATGACGGAAGTGAGTGCTACGGGGCGATAGTCATTTAGCTCAGTCACCTTAGCTTTCTTGGGAACAGGAACAATGGTGGCCCTCTTGAAGCATGTGGGAACAGCAGACTGGGATAGGGACTGATTGAATATGTCCGTAAACACACCAGCCAGCTGGTCTGCGCATGCTCTGAGGACACGTCCAGGGATGCCATCTGGGCCGGCAGCCTTGCGAGGGTTAACACATTTAAATGTTTTTCTCACATTGGCTGCGGTGAAGGTGAGCCCGCAGGTTTTGGTAGCGGGCCGTGTCGGTGGCACTGTATTGTCCTCAAAGCGAGCAAAGGTACAAGTTGAACGAGTTCTCTTCACATTTCAATGGAGGAGTCGACACTGTATTTTCTCATTATAACGCGTCAACCAAACCGAGATTTATGGATATAATAAATGACTTTTTCTAACAAAAGAACCATGGATTGTCTTCGTTGGACACAAAAGGTAATTGATTTGTTTACGCTGTGAAATGTGTTTTCTGTGAACCTTGAAGGCTTATGAATGTATGGTAATGGGAAAAATATGTGGGGTGCTATCCTCAAACAATCAAATGTGGTGCTTTCGTCGTAAAGCCTTTTTGAAATCTGACAACGCTGTGATATTGCCAAGAAGCAGAGCTTTTGATGACTATGCAACACTTGTATATTGATGCATGTTTAATAATTCAACTTTTGGATTTTGAATTGGGCTAGCGCCCCACCGCTCCCTAAGAAGTTAATTAACTTGCCTAATTCAATACAAATGTGCAATCAAGACATCCAGAGCCACCTAACATCACCAAACACTGTCTAGAGACTGTTGACATCCAGTGGAAACAAAAGGTACTGCAATCTTACTCCCATATATGGCTGTTTTCAATAGGGAGGGGTTCAAAATGAGGCAATTGGTCAAAAACACTTTTTCCAAGACAGAAATTCCTCGGGTTTTCGCCTGCTATATCAGTTCTGTTATACTCACAGACAAGTGGTTAACACTTTTAGAAACTTCAGAGTGTTTCCTATCGAATAGTACTAATTATGTGCATAGTTTCTGGGCCTGAGTGGCAGGCCTTTTACTTTGGGCACGCCAATCTCTTCAAAACCGACACCTCAGCTGCCGCTCCCTAAGAAGTTAAGTGTCCACGGACCCTTCCCACATTCTCACAAGTGGACATATAGCTCAATTCTTCAATTTTGCGGATTTAAGAGTTCGGCCAAGTGAAATCCTTTGTTCACTCTGTGGTCTCTCTCTCTGCATGACCAGGGGAAGAGAGTCTCCACCAGGAATTTATGGCCTGAGATAACAGAACCTGGGTGTAACAGAGAGTGAGAGAGAGGGGGAAGCCACGATCCACACCCAGAAAGGGCCACGTCATGACAGTCCCCACCTGGTGGTTTGGATCTTGTGATTATCCTGCAAGTTGCAAATCAACATGAAAAGAATGACTACGTAATGTCCTTGTTGTGGATCATCGTTGCGGTCCCCCCCTCTGGTGGTTGAACTTGGTAGGCTCTCTGAAAGCGGAGCAGTCCACCACAAGGATGGGCAGTGGATCTCCGGTTGGTGAATGCCGTTGCGGTCCTCCTCTAGTGGTTTACCTTGGTAGGTTTCCTGGAAGCTGCAAAGTACCACAGGAATGTCCAGGTGATGTCCTGGTTGGTGATCGCCATTGCGGTGGTTAACCTTGGTAGGCTCTCTGACAGCGGGGCAGTCCACCACAAGGATGGGCAGGGGATGTCCGGTTTGGGATCGCCGTTCCCGGACCCTGTCGTCTGGTCGTCCAGACTGGAAGATCTGGGCAGTAACTTAGGCAGATGTTAACAATGCACACACAATCACAAAATATATAATTACATTAATTCCCCAACGAGCAGCGTTGTGGCACTAAGTGATGGTTGTTTGGGGACTTTGTTTATTGCTCTATCGCTTCTAAAGAGTCAAAGGAACTGAACCGAAAAGGAATGAAAGCATGAACAAAAGATATACAAAATATAGTTCTCACACCAAAATCATCTAATTGGACATCCAATGTCCTACAGGGATGCGAATGACATTTGCTGTATGTTTGAGGAGGATCTGCATATTGCAAATGTACGGTCCCTTACTTACATAAGGGACGCGGATGGCATTTGCTGTATGTTTGATGAGAAACTGCATATTGCAAATGTACGCTCCCTTACTAGACGTCCGAAATTGTTTCTAAAATAAGCTGACGCCGTCCTCGGCCGTGCCCTAGGGCCAAATCTTCCAGGAAGTCATCAAACGAACTTTCTCGGACTTTCGATGTCCGTTTAATAAAATAAGTTCATTTTTTCCTTTTTTCCGCCCTTCATGTTAATCCCACCAGATGGCGAATGCCTTCATATTGCAAATGTACAAAACATACACCTAATTGACCTGGCTTTTTCTCCTAAACCGAAAACACTTTGAAGACGAAACTTGGTGGGCATGGGTTTGGCCATATGGGCAGTTGGCCCCGAAACAGAATGGCGTCAGGGACTCACGGTTTTTGAGATAAGGCCCATTTTCTGGGATTAAAGGTGAAAAATGGAAATAGAGCACTAATTTGACAGCTTTACGTCAAAGTACATGAACCTACGGTGTAAGGAAAAAAAGAACCAGACATTTATCTCTTTTAATTTTCGATTAATTGTCAAATGTCCAATTCGTAATGTTGAGAAAAATATTTTTTTCCCACAAAAATGTTATGTATCCAGTTGCTGCGTGTTCAGACGAATCCGTTAAAGTGGGTTTCGGAGCTCTACGTGATTTCTGTGATTTTCTGTGATTTTCTGAAATCACACACATGCACAGTCAATGGGGAATGACACAGTGAGGGGCTTACAGACAGACACTGCCTGCAATAGTTACTTTTGTTCGAACTATAAAAGAACCGTCAGACCTAGAGCTCTGAAACTTTAGAAACCCATTCTAGACCTTTAGACGATCGTGCACGGTGAGCTACGGGGCTCTAGAAGGTTTTCAGGCCGAGAAACGGCCTCGTACATTTGCAATATTTTCAATTCATTTTTACATCACGAAAATGACAAAATTTCTAAAAGTCCCAGAGTCACAAGGCTAGGTGCATTAGAACCGCCTCGGCCCATAGAGACGGACCCTAACGTTTCTGTCCGATAGCTCATTCAAGGACCCCGTAGCAACACCCGGAAAACGTGGATTTTCAGCACCAATTAAGGTCGCTGCTCGGACTCCAAATGACCTATCGAGCCGAAACTTGAGATTCGGGGTCGCCTCAGCTAGGCCGACACATAATGTCGGAACTGGACCCGCAGCTAGAACGTAACTAGGTGTTTTACATTTTTACTATGATTTAAACAGAATTTTGAGCCTGCCCTGATATATGTGATTGTTGGCTTCTAAATGAGATGGGAAAAGTGGGTTTGGTGTTGTCAGAATGATATCTAATTGATTGATTGACGCTGACTTGCTCGTTGACTTTTGTACATTTGCAATATGATTGAATAGGGCTGAAACATCACCAAAATGACAGACTGAAATCAACACTAAAAAGGGCATCACCATAGTCTCTAGGCCGTGCCGAGTTCAACGAGATGCCCCACTTGACTGTAGCTCGCTCTGACCTCATAGACCGTGCAAAAAAGTAGGCGCAAAATGAAGCCTGGCCCTAAATGTCAGCTGATTTTGGGTGACAGCGGCAGACCCGTTTGGGTTAGAAGCACAATTCAACTTCAGGAATGTTCCTAAGGTCCTCCCGATCTGAGCAAGCCTAACCGTGACTGTGTGGCATTAACCTTTAACAGTGAAAACAGGGTATTTACATCAAACCGTTTGCTATGAAATCTCTCCCCATAGGAATACATTGCCTGCTCCCCTAAATTCAACCTGGTGCCTATGTGGGTTATGAATGTCTTATGAACCTGTCTTCAATAGCAATCCATCAGACCACTATGAGGTCTACCTGTGTTGATTCTAAGCTTCCTGGAGCAACCGGAAGTGGTAAAAATCACCCAAAAGGTGTTTTGATATACCCAACCTGCAGTTTGTGAAAAACAGACAATTCAACCCTGTGTAAATCAGTCAGTTCTTAACCTAAAGACTTAAAACTCAGGATTCTGTTAAAGCATACCCCAATGAGGATATGTGTCTACCTACAGCTTCCTGTGACAACCGGAAGTGCTTTAAATAGTGGTCATAGTTGCTGTTTCGAAGGGTTAAAAAGGTCACATCTTTCCAAAACTTCATATGTGTTATTAGGCAACCCTCATGAACTGTAAATGAGTCATTTCTCCCATCAGATTTACAAGAAAACCCTCAAACACACACACAAACACAGATATGGGATGGAGTGACACAGTGTGGGGCTTAAAGACACACCGAGCCTGCAATGGCATCACCATAGTCTCTAGGCCTTCCTGAGTTCAACAAGATGCCCCGCTTGACCGTAGCTCACTCGGTCTGACCGCAGCAACCGTTCCAAAAAGTAGGCCCAAAATGAAGCCTGGCCCTAAATTTCAGCTGCTTTTGGGTGACATCGGCAGAACCGTTTGGGTTAGAAGCCCGATTCGACTTCTGGAACGTTCCTTAGGACCTCCCGATCTGTGCAAGCCTAACCGTGGCCCTGTGGCATTAACCCTTAACAGTGAAAACAGGGTATTTACATCAAACCGTTTGCTATGACATCTCTCCCCATAGGAATACATTGCCTGCTCGCCTAAATTCAACCTGGTGCCTATGTGGGTTATGAATGTCTTATGAACCTGTCTTTGATGGCAATCCATCAGGCCACTATGAGGTCTACCTGTGTTGATTCTAAGCTTCCTGGAGCAACCGGAAGTGGTTAAAATCACCCAAAGGTGTTTTACAGTACCCAACCTGCTGTTGGTGAAAAACAGACCTTCAAACCAGTGTGAATCAGTCAGTTCTTAACTTACAACTCTTAAAAACTCAGGACTTAAAACTCAGGATTCTGTAAAAGCATACCCCAATGAGGATATGTGTCTACCTACAGCTTCCTGTGACAACAGGAAGTGCCTTAAATTGGGGTCACAGTGTCTGTTTCGAAGGGTTAAAAAGGTCACATCTTTCCAAAACTTCACATGTGTGATTAGGCAACCCCAATGAACTGTAAATCAGTCATTTCTCCCATCAGAATCCCTTGAAAAACTCACACATGCACACAGTCCATGGGGAGTGACATAGTGTGGGGCTTACAGACACAAACTGCCTGCAATAGTTACTTTCGTTCGAACTATTAAAGAACCGTCAGACCTAGAGCTCTGAAACTTTAGAACCCTTTTCTAGAGCTTATGTCGATAGTGCACGGTGAGTTATGGGGCTCTAGAAGGTTCACAGGCCGAGAAACAGCCTTGTACATTTGCAATATTTTCAATTCATTTTTACATCACGAAAATGACAAAATTTCTAAAAGTCCCAGAGACACAAGGTTAGGTGCATTAGAACCGCCTCGGCCCATAGAGACGGACCCTAACGTTTCTGTCCGATAGCTCATTCAAGGACCCCATAGCAACGCCCGGAGAACGTGGATTTTCAGCACCAATTAAGGTCGCTGCTCGGGCTCCGAATGACCTATTGAGCCGAAACTCGGGATTTGGGGTCACCTCAGATAGGCCGACACATAACGTCGGAACTGGACCCGCAACTAGAACATAACTAGGTGTTTTACGTTTTCATTATAGTGACTTTATGGCAGACTTTTGTCCATTTGCAATAAGTTAAAACCGTCAAGCCGGGCCATCCTGAGATCAACGGGCAGTCAATTGAGCTTGTCATATTCGTGATGTTAACAGCCCATTGAAACATATTGCAAATGTACTGTACATTTGCAATATGTTTCACTGTACATTTGCAATATGTTTCAATGGGCTTTTTTTTGACATGTTGAAATCAACACCAACGAGCTATGGACAGGTACCACTATCAATCCTGGCCATCCTGAGATCAACGGGCAGTCAATTGGCCATTCCTGCAGGATTTTAGAGCTTGTCATATTCGTGATGTTAAAAGCCCATTGAAACATATTGCAAATGTACAGTGAAACATATTGCAAATGTACTGTACAAAGCAATGGAAGAGAGTGTGGACTTTTTTTTTGAAAACCTCCATAAATCAGCAGGGGCTTCTCCCACTGACTTAGGGCCATAGTGGGATGCTCACATACGGATGATGGACCAGGAGCAGCCCCCTAAAGTCATTTAACACCATTTAGAAAAGAATTGACCTGGTAACCTGGAAAAAAATACCACTTGCACAGCCATTCAAAGCAATGGAGGAAAGTGTGGACTGACTTAGGGCCATAGTGGGATGCTCCCATACGGATCCTGGAGGCACTGCACCCCCCTAAATGCATTTTTGACAAAATAAGCTTTCAGGGAAGGTGGCATTAACATCATCTCAGGAGATGATTCACTCAGCCTTTCAACTTTTTTAAAATTGAAAGAACTCCATAAATGAGCAGGGGCTTCTCCCACTGACTTAGGGGCCATAGTGGGATACTCCCATAAAGATCCTGGACCAGGAGCAGCCCCCTAAAGTCATTTAAAACCCTTTTGAATATATGGACCTGGTAAATGTACTGTACATTTGCAATATGTTTCACTGTACATTTGCAATATCTTTCAATGGGCTTTTAACGTCACGAATTTGACATGTTGAAATCAACACCAACGAGCGATGGAGAGGAACCATGATCACTTCCCAGCCATCCCGAGTTCAATGGGCCAGTCAATTTGGCATTTCTGCAGTATTTCGGAGCCTGTCAAATTTGTGAGGGTAAATGCCCATTGTAAGACATTGCAAATTGACAACCGTGTACCTGGTAATTGAAACGGGTAACCATGAGCATATTTTAAATATTAATGTCTTTAGGAGGGTGCAAGGTATCCCTGGCTGGTTAGGGAGCACCTCCACCTGTGGCCATCCCAATGTAGGCACCCCTGGTCATTTTGGATGTTTTTCAAAAAATAGACCCTATAGGATGATTGAGGGCTTAACATAGTGATATATATAATTTTGTCAGTTTAAATGCCATTTGGACATTGCTCACTGACTTTTGGGTTCGGAAGCCGACTTCCTATGACGATATATGTAAATGGCTTTTGAATTTTGAACATCATGACTTTTGAATTCCTATGGTAACATATTGCAAATGGACAAAACATATTGCAAATGGACATTGACTTTTGACTTCCTATGGTAACATATTGCAAATGGACAAAACATAGGCCTTATGGACAATAAAAAAGTTAATAAAAATAACTTTATTAAAATTAGACAAGGGTATGTTTATACACATCTTCTATACGTGAGATTATAACAAAAAATCGTTAGAATCGCGAAAAACGGCCCAGAAAGCACTTTTTAAGGGGGTGTAGTTATTTTGATATTTTTTTTTGAAATGTCAAAATTTGACCCTTGGGTCTTGTCTTCATGTACATTTGCAATATGTTTTGCCCCGTTGGAACGCGCTCGCCACCTATAGTAATTTTGAGTTATTACACTTGGCATTTGCCGTATGCCGTTTGCCATAAGAAATGATTGAAATGGCGTCCATTTGGGCACTCTTTTCCATCGTGTGTATGTTTGTTCCAATGGCAATATGTTGCCATTCATTTTTGTCCATTTCATGGGGGTATTCCCTTACTAGACATCCGCAAATGTTTCTAAAAGGGGCCGACTGTCACGACTTCCGCCGAAGTCGGTCCCTCTCCTTGTTCGGGCGGCGTTCGGTGGTCGACGTCACCGGCCTTCTAGCCATCGCCGATCCACTTTTCATTTTCCATTGGTTTTGTCTTTGTTTTATACACACCTGGTTTCAATTCCCCAATGACATGTTCATTATTTAACCCTTTGTTTTCCCCATGTTTGTTATTGTTCTGTTTTATGTCAGTCCATTTGGTGGGCTTGGTATTTGTTACTACTTTAATATTTTGAGTAAACTACATTGTGTTGCTCATCTCTGCTGTCCTGCGCCTGACTCTTTTTGTACCAACTACACCAAGCCTTGTGACAGAATAACGCACCCGAAGAATGGAGTCAGCAGGAGCAGACAGCCCAGTGTTGGCGGTCAAGGAGCGCGTCCAGCAGCATGGGACCTTGTTGCAACGTCTCGGCACCGCCATAGATATAGTCCTGCAGACGATGGACCGTTGGGAGAGAGGAGGAGTCCCTCCAGCGCCTTCACCAGCACCCCCACAGGCACCACTGCTCAACCCTCCTTCACCCGGTTCCAGTGCGATTCAGCTCGCGCTCCCAACAGAGTATGATGGAATGGCTGCCGGATGTCAGGGGTTCCTACTCCAGCTGGAGCTCTACCAGGCGACCGTCCACCCGGCTCCTTCGGGTCGTGAGAGTGTGTCCGCCCTGGTCTCCTGCCTCTCAGGGAAAGCCCTGGAGTGGGCAAACGCCGTATGGGGGGAAGGAGAAGCGGTGTTGGACCACTACGAGGATTTCACCCACCGCTTTCGGGATGTTTTTCCCTGAGGGTAGAGCGGCAGGTGAACGTCTGTTTCACCTGAGGCAGGGGACGAGGAGCGCACAGGAGTTCGCCTTGGACTTCCGGACCCTGGCCGCCGGCGCGGGATGGAACGACAGGGCCCTGATCGATCACTACTGGTGTAGTTTTTGAGAGGACGTCCCATTGAGAGTTGGCCTGCAGGGACACCACTCTCACCTTTGACCAGCTGGTGGACCTGTCCATCCGGCTGGATAGCCTGCTGGCTACCCGCGGACGCTCAGATCAGGGTCTGTCGATTCCATCCCCCAGCACCTCCGATCCGACGCCCATGGAGCTGGGAAGTGCTGCACTTAGGGCGACCGGAGGAGGGACCGGTCCATGCACCATCTGTGACCGCAGAGGGCACACTGCCGGTCGGTGCTGTGGAGGTCCCTCTGGGAGTCAGGGGCAGCAGGCAGGGCACTCTCGTGTCACCCCAGGTGAGTCGGCACCAGGCTCACCCAGAGCCCTCTGTTGCACATATGTTTCTCTCTGTTGCAGAGAGAAACACCCAGAGCCCTCTGTTGCACATATGCGAGTTTTCCCCGCATTCCCAGCATAAGGCGCTCATAGATTCAGCCGCAGCTGGGAATTTTATTGATTGTTCATTTGCCCATAGTTTAGGGATTCCTATTGTTCCAGTGGACATGCCCTTCCCAGTTCACGCCCTAGATGGTCAGAGCTAATTAGGGAGGTCACCACTCCAATGGGCTTGGTGACGCAGGAAGGTCACAAGGAGAGAATTAGTCTCTTCCTTATTGATTTTTCTGCGTTTCCCGTGGTGCTGGGCCTACCCTGGTTAGCCTGTCATGACCACTATTTTTTGTTGCAACAGAGGGGTCTCACAGGGTGGTCATGAGAGTGCTCGGGGAGGTGTTTAGGGGTTTCCATCGGTGCTACTACGGTGGAAAGTCCAGACCAGGTCTCCACCGTGCGCATCCCCTCTGAATATGCCGATTTGGCTCTCGCCTTCTGTAAAAAGACGACTCAATTACCACTCCATCGACGAGGGGATTGTGCGATAAATCTCCTGGTAGACGCAGCACTTCCCAGGAGTCACGTGTATCCCCTGTCGCAAGAGGAGACGGCAGGACAGACCCGTGCATTGACTCGATTGCACTGGCTATGAGAGATAGCCGGTAACTGTACCTCACAGTGATCTGGTTGATGCCTCGATAGTCAATACACGGGCGGAGACCTCCATCCTTCTTCTTCACAAAAAAGAAGCTTGACGAGGCAGGTGAAGTGGAGGGCCGAATGTACATTTGGCCCTCCACTTCATGTGCTTCTTCGCGCGTTTCTTCACAAAATTGGATCTCAGGTGTGCTTACAACCTGGTGCGTATCCGGGAGGGAGACGAGTGAAAGACGGCATTTAGTACCACCTCAGGGCACTATGAGTACCTTGTCACGTTTTGATGAATACTCCATCAGTCTTCCAGGCCTTTGTAGACAAGATTTTCAAGGATCTGCACGGGCAGGGTGTAGTGGTGTATATTGAGGACATTCTGATATACTCCGCTACACGTGCCGAGCATGTGTCTCTGGTGCGCAGAGTGCTTGGTCGACTGTTGGAGCATGACCTGTACGTCAAGGCTGAGAAATGTCTGTTCTTTCAACAGTCCGTCTCCTTCCTAGGGTACCGCATTTCCTCTTCAGGGGTGGAGATGGAGAGTGACCGCATTACAGCCGTGCGTAATTGGCCGACTCCCACCACGGTAAAGGAAGTGCAGCGGTTTCTTGGGTTTGCCAACTATTATCAGAGGTTTATCCGGGGCTTTGGTCAGGTAGCGGCTCCCATTACCTTACTGCTGAAGGGGGGACCGGTGCATTTGCAGTGGTTGGCTGAGGCGGACAGGGCTTTTGGTCACCTGAAGGCTCTGTTTACCTCGGCTCCCGTGCTGGCTCATCCGGATCCCTCTTTGGCGTTCATAGTGGAGGTGGACGCGTCCGAGGCTGGGATAGGAGCCGTGCTCTCTCAACGTTTGGGTAAGCCACCAAAGCTCCGCCCCTGTCTCTTCTTTTCGAGGAAGCTCAGCCCGGCAGAGCGAAACTATGACGTGGGGGACCGGGAGATGTTGGCTGTCGTCAAGGCCTTGAAGGCGTGGAGATATTGGCTTGAGGGGGCTAAACACCCTTTTCTCATCTGGACTGACCACCGCAATCTGGAGTACATCCAGGCGGTGAGGAGACTGAACCCTCGCCAAGCAAGGTGGGCCATGTTCTTTACCCGTTTTGTTTTCACCCTGTCCTTGAGACCAAGTTCCCAGAATACAAAGGCTAACTCACTGTCCCGGATGTATGACACAGAGGAGCGGACAATGGATCCCACTCCCATACTCCCGGCCTCTTGCCTGGTGGCACCGGTAGTGTGGGAGCTGGACGCGGACATCGAGCGGGCGTTACGTACAGAGCCCACTCCCCCACAGTGTCCAGCTGGGCGCCTGTACGTTCCATCTGCTGTCCGCAACCATTTGATCTATTGGGCCCACACGTCATCCTCCTCTGGTCATCCTGGCATCGGTCGGACAGTGCGCTGTCTTGGTGGAAGTACTGGTGGTCCACTTTGGCTAAGGACGTGAGGGTTTCCTCCTGCTCAGTGTGCGCTCAATGCAAGGCCCCTAGGAACCTGCCAAGAGGGAAGTTATAGCCCTTACCCGTTCCACAACGGCCATGGTCGCAACTGTAGGTGGTCTTCCTCATGGATCTTCCTCCCTCACAGGGTAACACCACGATCCTGGTCGTTGTAGATCGGTTCTCTAAGTCCTGCCGTCTTCCCTTTGCCTGGTCTCCCTACGGCTCTACAAACTACAGAGGCCCTGTTTACACACGTCTTCCGGCACTACGAGGTGCCTGAGGACATAGTATCTGATGTCTGGAGGGCGTTCATGGAACATCTGGGGGTCTCGGTCGGCCTCACCTGGCAAAATGACTCTATCATGGCATTGTCTCTAATGTCATCTCTAGGGTTTTCCTACTTGGTGTGTTGCTTAGGCACTGTCCTAAGTTGGTAACTACATGATAAGTCTACAGCTGTAAGGCACTAGTTTTGGGCAGTCTACAGGGATGACCTATGGACCTCTGTGGAGAAACCGGTGAGTACTGTAGCTGTAGAGTCAAAGGTCTCAAAGTAAATGTTTAACTTTACTAAGGCTGGTATTTTGCTCAGACCCTTAAGGCAGTAACACAACAAAATGTGGAAAAAGTCAAGGGGTGTAAATACTTTTTGAAAGTACTGTAGTACTTAAACCCATGAATAACATAACCCAGCTAAGGACATTTGCTCCAATGGAGGCAAGTTCCCTGCAATCTGTACAGTTCTATGTTCAGCAAATTGGGCTTAATAATGTTAAATAGCTGACTACGCTACCTGAAGTGGAAATTATTTCAACCTGTCTGATTGCTGATTACATCTTGATTGGGGAAAGCAAAGGAGATCCGTGGAGGTCTCTGTGTGGCAGCAATTCCAATAATCAGCAGATATGGCCCTGTGTGCTATAGCAGTGTGTCACAGTCTCAATGCCAGGCTGCCAGCTTTAGAGGTGCCTTCAGGTTGGCAGGGTCCAGAGTGGTCACACACTGCCATGGCAGCGAGCTGACAGCTCTGTAATCTCACTACTAGGAAGATGTCAGAAATAGGCATTCTCCGGGCCAGCTTAGTCTTCAATGTCCGACTGTGAAGGACCCAAGTATTTTTCTTCAGCCAAGGTGTCGACATGCTAACAGGGTGTTAGATAGCCTGGGGTCTAGGATTTGCAAGTCAACTTTTGCAATTCATTTTTAGCGGCTGTGATATTCAGGTTGTAAAAATGTAATCTCTCTTTAGAGCAGGATGACAGGGGAAGAGGCCAGAGACACAGTAATCTCATCTGACTTTAGATCACTGTACTTGACATAACGCCTTTCAAAGATCTGTCCAGATCCAGAGCTGTATCAAACTGTGAAACGGAACCAAAATATCCTATTTAAAGTGGCAATCATGCAGTTGAAGGAATAAAAAGTGGTCTCGGGCCACTGTTTTGATAAAAAGCTGAGGAATGGGGCTGGATAAATGTAACCATTAAAATGTATAAACAGCTAAGGATGCAAGGTCGGACCATCCATGATATTAACATTATAGTTTAAACTGTGTTTTGAGGCTATACAGTGTTTGTTTACATTTACTTTGTTTACTAACATTGGCGTAAAACAAGCCTATATTTTGGGATCTGATTGGGGTACGACAGTTGAACTAAGCTCATGAGACATAAATTATATTCTTCATTAATGGGTACAAATCCTTAAGGTATAAGCCCAAAAACGTCCAACAGCAGATTGCACCTTTAAAGGAAAAATCCACTCATAAACTAGTAAGCTTCAAAAGTATTGATACAGTGACACATTTTATGTTTTGGCTCTGTACTCCAGCACTTTGGATTTGAAATGACACAATGAGTATGAGGTTAAAGTGCAGACTGTCATCTTAATTTGAGGGTATTTTCATCCATAATGGATGAACTGTTGAGAAATGACAGCACTTTTTGTACAAAAGAATTGGAACAAACTCACTTACTGTATGTGTACGAAGAAGTCAAATGTTTAGTATTTGGTCCAATATTCCTAGCACGCAATAATTACATCAAGCTTGTGACTCTACAAACATGTTGGATGCATTTGCTGTTTGTTTTGGTTGTTTCAGATTATTTTGTGCCCAATAGAAATGAATGGTAAATAATGTGTTGTCATTTTGGAGTCACTTTTAATGTAAATAAGAGAGAAGACAAACATCAGAGTGAAATGAATGCTCTCCACCAGTTCAATGTGAGTTAGTTGCTGCTTATCAACCACTGGAGGCTAATAAGATAACGGATAGGATATCTTAAGCAAATATGATGGTATTATCCCATTCCTTAGACTTTGGTCATTTTTGGGATTGTGCACACTGCTTTATCTAGTCCGTCAACAGGTAGCAAGAGTGAATTTATCTTTGAGCTAAAGATTCAAGATGGACTTACAACCTGTGCTGACAGCTCAATTTAACAACCCCAATAAACCTATTCATTCACAATTTAGTAGAATATCAAAATGTGCCACAGAATAAATTATGTTTGATGTAAATGCATGAAATTTGGTGTCAACATAGTACAAGTGAATAGAAAGGCCACATTGGCATTTCACGATTGTTGTAATCTATCATACTTCCAGTGTCAAAGTTGGGATTTAAAAAAATCATCCAAATTACATATGTATTTTGAAAGACATTTCATATATTTTTTTAAGCATATGTTATCGTTATTTGACCTGTTCTAATCCAAAATATGCCAAATATATTTGCACACATAAAATCACATTTTTGAAAGCATTTTAAGTGAGGGCTCTGGTAATTGGTAGAGGAGGCAATATGGTTGATATCCTGCAAGGCTATGAAAGAAAAGAACTGAGTGGTGTCATGGAAATTCAGTACTGAGAGAGACTTGGTCTTGGTCATTTCTTCAAACAATCATCTTTATTTAATATCGATTCAGTATTGCAATAACGAGACCGTCAGCCCACCAGTCTTGACTGACTGTTAGGCTGAGAGTCTAGCCTTTACAGAAGATGCACAGTTTTTATATAGCTGATACCAAGATTGCATAGTCAGTCACTTCTAACCTTCCCATAAGCCACCTTGGTTATCTACACAGGATGGTATTTTACTTAGTTTCCCAGATGGCAGGAAGATGAGACAATGAGGCATTGTTCTTAAAACTACTTAGGGAGCAGTGGGGCGTCCACTCCCGACACTACCCGGTGAAATGTAAGGCGCCAAATTCAAAATCCAAAAGTTGAATTAATAAACATTCATCAATATACAAGTGTTGCATAGTCATCAAAAGCTCTGATTATTCCTGGCAATATCACAGCGTTGTCAGATTTCAAAAAGGCTTTACGGCGAAGGCACAACATTTGATTGTTTGAGGATAGCCCCTCTCATATTTTAGGCATTCGCATAAATCCATAAGTCTCATAAAACGCATAAAATCGCTAATATAAAATCCCTTACCTTTCGAGGAACTTCTGCTGAGGGCTTCCCAAGTGTCCAACGAAGACATCCAATGGTTCTTTTGTTAGAAAAAGTAATTTATTATATCCATAAATCTCTGTTTGGTTGGCACATTATGTTCATAAAATACAGCGTCCACTCGCCCATTGAACCGTGAAGAGAACGCGTTCAACCTATACCTATACACTTGTCCAAGAACAATCAAACATCATTGATAATGTATCCTTAGGAACACTTTTATGTATATTTACTATAAAATTTTAACCGGATTATAAACTGTACGATAGGAAAGGAAAAAACAACAGCTCGCGCGAACCAGTGAACGCGCCTCCTCTTCTGTTTACATCCGATGACTAGTTCGAAATTCTTCTTCTATTACCATCCAGAGCAACCTAACATCACCAAAGAATGTCTAGAGACTGTTGACATCCAGTGGAAGCAATAGGCACTGCAATCTTACTCCCATATATGGCTGTTTTCAATAGGGAGGGGTTCAAAATGAGGCAATGTGTCAAAAACACTTTTTCCAAGACAGAAATTCCTCGGTTTTCAGTTATATCAGTTCTGTTATACTCACAGAAAATATTTTAAGTACTCTGGTATATACACATCCATGCATAAACACACACTTTTTATTTTAACTAGGCAAGTGACGGCCTAACTCAGACAACTCTAGGCCAATTGTGCGCCGCCCTATGGGACTCCCAATCATGGCCGGTTGTGATACAGCCTGGAATCGAACCAGGGTCTGTAGTGACGCCTTTAGCACTGAGATGCAGTGCCTTAGACCGCAGTGCCACTCGGGCCCCTTTGTAGCCATAACACAACATGCAACACAAAAAACTGTACATATACAGTACAACAACAGCAGGCCTTTAGTGCAGAACAACAATATGGAGGACAAGAAAATCTATGCAAAGTTGTAAAATATTGACTGAAAGAAGATATTACTCTTCTGATTTTGTGGTTATGTCTGAGATATAGGGTGCAAAATCAACCTGTTACTTCTTTCTCTGAGATCCCAAGGAGGATTATCACCCGGCCCCTGAAATAAGGCTTAATTTAAAATAAGGTGACAAGTAAGAGGAACAGTTTTTGGCTTAGAATCAATTCATGAGGGGGAGGTAAGAGGTATGTGGTGGGGAGGGGGGTTGCTTGATTCTAGACTTTGCTTTTATGTTCGCCCCAGTGCTTACACGTGGAGTGCAAATGCTTTAACTAGGAGCAGTTTGACAGTAGGATTTTAATAGCATGGGTTTTTCAATGAAAACGCCTGGATCTATTTTTTATGTCTGTGCCAAGTATTGAAGTTCTCTGCGGATGAAGTGTGTAAAGATTTTTAAACGCCAGAAACATTGATTTTCATGGCACCTCATCTAGTTTTCCATGAACCATAAACAGCTGCCAGCAATGCAAGGAGCAACACCATTCTGGACCAACAGCTTCTGATGTATCATACATTCTCTCTGTTTCAAGCATACTTTTCTATAACAATGCCAGCTTTTTGGGTTTATTGCCTTCCCTGGGATATGTCACCTCTGGAGTGACAAATTACAGTTCACTCGCACTGCCGTTAAAAACAGCACTTCTTGGTAGTCGCACACCAGTCTTTCAAGGCATTCACAAGTCAGGATCAGGGTGACTGTATCCAGTTATTACTGTTCATTTCCATGTAAAAGGACCAATGAGCACCAACATGTGAAGTTCATAGGAGCATGTCAAATTGGGTGTAAAATGAAAGCTAAGCGTCTATATTTTTTTCGAAATGAAGGCATACATACATTTTCCAACTATTTCCCATCCTAAAAATAAGAAATACGGAAAGGCTTGGATTTCTTGTCAAACAGGTGGAAAGGGGGGTTTAGAAAACATCTACCAGAAAAAAGTCTGAAAAGGTATTAGAAATACATCAGAACACACTAAATGTTGAAGTAAAGACTCCTGCCAACTAATATCAATATTTTCTACTTCAAGAAAAATGTCATTGTTCCTTGAAATTCTGTTATCAAAAACCCACATATCTTTAATATATTTTCACATTTCTATCCCTCATTGTCACGTATACTCCCTCTCCGGCCTCTAGGTCATCAGGCTTCTGATTATCCTGCACACCTGTCACCATCGTCTCGCGCACCTGCGCCTCATGACACTCACCTGGACTCCATCACCTCCTTGATTATCTTCGTTATATCTGTCACTCCCCTTGGTTCTTTCCTCAGGTGTTATTGACTGTTTTCATGTCGGTGTGTTTTTTGTGTTCATTGTTTTATTTATTAACACACTCACTCACTGAACTTGCTTCCCGACTCTCAGCGCACTTGTTACACTCATGAGGAGGGAGGATAATGAAAGTTCACAGAAGTAACAAGTAAAGGTATACCTATCAATTAGTTAGTGTTTTTACTGATATCAAATTTGTTTATGAATTATTAAGTGATTAAAAAAGACCAAATGATTGTGCCATTATCCAATACATTGTCACGATCTTCGGAAGGGACAGACCAAGGCGCAGCGAGGTATCCAGTATACATTCTTTATTGAATAACGTAACTGGGACAAAAACAAAAAAACGAACGAAAACAAAGATCGTAACGTTGAAACATAACTAATGACACCTACAAAGCTATGCTCAAACAATAACCCACAAACCCCTAGTGCAAACTACAAACATACATATAGTTCCCAATTAGAGGTAACGACACTCAGCTGCCTCTAATTGGGAACCATTACCCCAACATAGAAATGGATGACCTAGAATGAAAAAACCCTACACCAAAACAAAAGCAAAACACGCCAGCCTGTCTTCTCAGGCCTGGACGTGACAGTACCCCCCCCCAAAGGCGCGGACTCCGACCGCGTCAAAAGTCCATGGGGGGGTCTTCGGGTGGGTCTTTTGGTTCCAGGTGGCGGCTCCGGGCTTTTAGCCGGAACTCTGGTGCGAGGAGCAGGAACGGGCCGTACTGGACTCATGACGCGCACTGGCACTCTGGTGCGGGGAGCAGGAACGGGCCGTACTGGACTCACGACGCGCACTGGGACTCTGGTGCGGGGAGCAGGAACGGGCCATACTGGACTCACGACGCGCACTGGGACTCTGGTGCGGGGAGCAGGAACGGGCCGTACTGGACTCATGACGCGCACTGGCACTCTGGTGCGGGGAGCAGGAACGGGCCTTACTGGATCCACTACACAAACAGGGATCCTGGAGCGTGGAACAGGAACTGGTCGTGCTGGATCCACAACAACAACAGGAATCCTGGAGCGTGGAACAGGGATCCTGGAGCGTGGAACAGGGACTGGTCGTGCTGGATCCACAACACGAACAGGAATCCTGGAGCGTGGAACAGGGACAGGACGTACTGGATCCACAACACGCACAGGAGACCTGATGCGTATAGCCGACACCCCTCTCCCAGGTTGTTCACTCATCCTGGCTTCACCGATGAGGGGAGCTGGAATGTCGTGCACCGGGCTGTGCGCGTGAACAGGAGACACCGCATGCAGAGCCGGCGCAGGATATTTCGGTCCCAACAGGTGCACTGGAGACCTGGCGCGCAGAGCCTGCACCACTCCTCCAGGCTGCACACTCACCCTAGCCCGACAGATGAGTGGCGCTAGAATTTCATGCACCGGCCTATGCATGCGCACTGGAGATACCGTGCGCACAACAGCATAGCACGGTGTCTGCTCAGTACGACGCACCCTCCAACGCTCCCTCCAAAGAGCACGAGGAGTTGGCTCAGGAGTCCCTCCTGAACCGGCCAACCTCCTCGTGTGCCCCCAAAAAAAAAAACTTTTTCTTCTCCGGGTTCCATACTCCATATAGATCCTCACACCTGCGCCGTTCCGCCGCCGCTGCTTCCAGCTCCTCTCTTGGCCGGCGATACTCTCCAGGCTGAGTCCAGGGTCCGTCTCTAAATAGTTCCTCCTCCCAGGTCCAGTACTCCCGGTTCTCTCGCTGCTTGGTCTTTTCATGGTGGGTTATTCTGTCACGATCTTCGGAAGGGACAGACCAAGGCGCAGCGAGGTATCCAGTATACATTCTTTATTGAATAACGTAACTGGGACAAAAACAACAGAACGAAAACGAAGATCGTAATGTTGAAACATAACTAATGACACAAACAAAGCTATGCTCAAACAATAACCCACAAACCCCTAGTGCAAACTACAAACATATATATGGTTCCCAATTAGAGGTAACGACACTCAGCTGCCTCTAATTGGGAACCATTACCCCAACATAGAAATGGATAACCTAGAACGAAAAAACCCTACACCAAAACAAAAACAAAACACGCCAGCCTGTCTTCTCAGGCCTGGACGTGACATACATACTGTATATGATATAGGTTACTGCACATTACGCACAACAGAAAAACATGAAAGCCCATAGATGTAGCCTTGGGTAAATAAATGAAACTAGCTCCAGTAGGCACATTTTTTTGAGAGTGAACTGTATTACTGTACTACATTGTATTATACTGTTATATGGACTGGAATTATGCACATTGTTCAAACCATGATGAAGCAGGGAGAGAACATGCGATTCTGGTGCAGCATATGTTGCCAACAAAGTTACAAGTATACACTAGCGAATTCGATTACATTTTGAAATATAATAGGGCCTAGTATAATAAGTAGACAGACATATACAGTGTATACCTTTCATAATATTTCCCCTAATGTTATTAGCCTACCTCTTCTTTCTCTCTATTGTTGCTTCATTCCTTCCTCGCTTTCAAAAGTGAAATGTAATACGTTTCATAGTCCTTATCTTCATCATTCTAATGACATCCTTGAATAATATAGGACTAGAATTAGATCTTCACGAAGATTGAATTTATTTCGGTGTAAATAAATAACTGCTACAGCCTACCGCCATCGCTCGTTTGCTCTTCTTTCAAACTAACTAGTTCTATTGGCTGCTGTATTTAACATTCAGCAAACAAGATATTGCGTCCCTCGTTATCACCTGAAAGAGGTAGGCTTGGACATCTACAGTTGAAGTCGGAAGTATACATACACTTAGATTGAGTCATTAAAACTCATTTTTCAACCACTCCACAAATGTCTTGTTAACGAACTATAGTTTTGGCAAGTCAGTTAGGACATCTACTTTGTGCATGACACAAGTAATTTTTCCAACAGTTTACAGACTGATTATTTCATCTAATTCACTGTAACACAATTCCATTGGGCCAGAAGTGTACAAACACTAAGTTGACTGTGCCTTTAAACACCTTGGAAGAATCTAGAAAATGTAATGGCTTTAGAAGCTTCTGATAGGCTAATTGACATAATTTCAGTCAATTGGAGGTGTACCTCTGATGTATTTCAAGGCCTACCTTCAAACCCAGTGCCTCTTTGCTTGACATCATGGAAAATCAAAAGAAATCAGCCAAGACCTCAGAAAAACAATTGTAGACCTCCACAAGTCTGGTTCATCCTTGGGAGAAATTTCCAAACGCCTGGAAGTACCACGTTCATCTGTACAAACACAATGGGACCACGCAGCCGTCATACAACTCAGGAACGAGACGCTTTCTGTCTCCTACAGATGAACGTACTTTGGTGCAAAAAGTGCAAATCAATCCCAGAACAACAGCAAAGTACCTTGTGAAGATGCTGTAGGAAACAGGTACAAAAGTATCGATATCCATAGTAAAACAAGTACTATATCGGCATAACTTGAAAGGCCACTCAGCAAGGAAGGAGCCACTGCTCCAAAACCACCATAAAAAAGCCAAACTACGGATTGCAACTGCACATGTCCTATGGCCTGATGAAACAAAAATATAACTGTTTGGCCATAATGCCCATCGTTATGTTTGGAGGAAAAAGCGGGAGGCTTGCAAGCCAAAGAACACCATCCCAACCGTAGAGCACGGGGGTGGCAGCATCATGTTGTGGGGGTGCTTTGCTGAAGGAGGGACTGGTGCACTTCACAAAATAGATGGAATTATGAGGATATATTGAAGCAACATCTCAAGACATCAGTCAGGAAGTTAAAGCTTGGTTGCAAATGGGTCTTCCAAATGGACAATGACCCCAAGCATACTTCCAAAGTTGTGGCAAAATGGCTTAAGGACAACCAAGTCAAGGTATTGGATTGGCCATCACAAAGCCCTGACCTCAATCCCATAGAAAATGTGTGGGTAGAACTGAAAAGGCGTGTGCGAGCAAGGAGGCCTTCTAACCTGACTCAGTTACACCAGCTCTGTCAGGAAGAATGGGACAAAATTCACCAAATTTATTGTGGAAAGCTTGTGTAAGGCTACCCGAAACGTTTGACCCAAGATAAACAATTTAAAAACAATGCTACCAAATACTAATTGAGTGTATATAAACTTCTTACCCACTGGGAATGTGATGAAAGAAATTAAAGCTGGAATAAATAATTCTCTCTACTATTATTATGACATTTCACATTCTTAAAATAAAGTGGTGATCCTAACTGACCTAAGACAGGGAATTTTTACTATGATTAAATGTCAGGAATTGTGAAAAACTGAGTTTAAATCTCCATTTGGTTCACGCGTTATAATGAGAAACTACAGCCTCCACTCCTCCATTCAAACGTGACGAGAACTCGTTCAACTTATACCTATAAACTTGTCCAAGAACAATCAAAAATAATTTTAAATGTATCCTTAGGAACACTTATGTATATTTACTATTACAAATCAACCGGAATATAAACTGAGCGATAAAGACGGTAAAAAACACAAAGCGCGCCTTGTCGAGAGCGCGCGCTCCCTTCTGTTGACGTTCAGGAGGACACTTCCTGTTTAACCTCTTCTTCTCTGCTCTAATGCATGCAAACAAATTCTGAACACTGTCTCGAGACTGTTGACATCCAGAGGAAGCAATAGGTACTGCATTCATATGCCCTAATATGGGCATTTTCATGAGGGAGGGGTTCCAAATGAGCAATGTGTCAAAACCACTTTTTCCAGGACAGAAATTCCTCGGGGTTTCGCCTGCCATATGCGTTCTGTTTTACTCACAGACAAATGGTTAACACTTTTAGAAAAGTGTTTCAGAGTGTTTCCTATCCAATGGTACTAAATATGTGCATATCCTATTTTCTGGGCCTGAATGGGAGGCATTTTACTTTGGGCACGCCAGGCTCTCCAAAACGGTCACCTCGTGCGCTCATCCCTAAGAAGTTAAATGTATTTGGCTAAGGTGTATGTAAACTTCTGACTTCAAATGTGTATATATAGGGCTGTATATTAATCTAGAACAGGATTATCTATTTGAATGGAGTTGATGGAGAGAGATAAAAACAGCGAGAGAGTGCTTGCCCGTGCACTGGTTTAAAGCAATGATATTCAAATGATATGCTGTTTTTAAACTCTGCAGCTGCAATAAAAAAAATAATAATAATAAAAAAAGAATAAGGTGGTCTGGTCCTACTCCCTCCTAACCACCGGTCCTGGCAACCCACATTGTGCACACCTGGCAACCAATCATTGCTCACACCTGCTCCCCATCGTTAAGCACACCTGGACTTCATCACCACCCTGATTACTCTCCCTTCATATAGCCCTCAGTCATCCGGCAGTATTACTTTCTTGCATGTTCAGTATGTGGCTCATATTTGTTCTTTTGTATCGTTTCATTATTAATCTCACCTCAGGCACCTGCTTCCTGACTCCCTGTGTATATGTTATAATGGTGACCCCTGAAAGCCAAATGGAGATGGGTAAATTAGACATGAATTCTGTCTTCATATTCCTGTAGCATAGACTATGCTGCAGAAAATGCAGGCCTACCTGTCACAATATAATTTTTTTTACCATGATGAGATGATTGGTCTACGTGCAATGTGAACTGCGCTCCATACTGCGATGTGCTGTCTGTCCCCACCCGGAGTGTTGATGATTCATCATGCAGAGGCCATAGAAAAGCCAGATTTAGACATTTCATATAATTTACCAGTTCCATTTCACACCATGTTGTTCATATAAATAATTATAATTTACCGATTTCTTGCAGTTACTTATCCCGGGAAAAGGGTGCTTTTGGGTAGTAAATCTCTGTAACCCGGGTTCCCGCCATTTAATACACACAGGAAAGTGTTGAGCATGAGAAACCCAGCAGGGTTGCAATTCTTGACACAAACCGATGCTCCTGGCACCTACCACCATACCCAGTTCAAGGGCACTTAACTATTGTCTTGCCCATTCACCTCTGAATGGCACACATACACAACCATGTCTCAATTATCTCAAGGCTTACAAATCCTTCTTTAACCTCTTAGGGAGCGGCATCGGTGTTTGGAGGTTCGGAGAGTCTGGCATGCCCAAAGTAAAATGGCTGTTACTCAGGCCCAGAAGCTAGGATATGAATAATCTTGGTATCATTTGAAAGGAAACACTCTGAAGTTTGTGGAAATGTGATTTGGATGTAGGAGAATGTAACACAATAAATCTGGTAGAATAAAATACAATGAAAAAAACATACGTTTTCTGTTTTTATTGTTGTTGCATCATCTTTCACATGAACAAGAAACACCAAACATTCAGTTAGGATGCTGGGGATAATTTAGATAGAGGACAGAAGAGGGCAACAGTGTCTGTGCCCCACACAAGTTGCCCAAATGTACCCAAGTGGCCGAATTGGTAAAGTGATACATTTTGAATTAAATAACTATATATAGCATACAAAAAAACTATTCTAACACACAAAAAATAATCTTTATACAAATCTATAAAAAAATATAAAAAATAAACAAGGAAAACTATTTACACACTTTCTCTTATGCCATACCACAGAGCAGTCCTTTTCTGGTTTAAAGCAGAGGGTCACCAAACAAGTGGAGCAGGTCACAGGGGATTTCCTGTGACAAACAGCACAGCGACGCCTCCCTACTGTGCCCTTTCTGCCAGGAGGCAAATTCATGTCGGCAGAAATTAATTTCAGTAGGTGGACACCACTGGTGGCAGGAGCAGAGGTAGAGGGGGCAGAGGTAGAGGGGACAGAAGGTGATGGAGTGGACTTTCTGTAGGCAGCAAGCTCCTGGAGGAGCTGCTCTCTGAAGGCTAGCTGTGACATGGGGGTCTGTCCACAGCTCTGAGCCATTTCCTTGTGGAGGATGAACGCATTTACCACAGCAATGTCAATGAAATGATAAAACAATGTCTTGTACCATTTCATTGTCTTGTGGAGAACATTGTAGTAGCCTATCAGCGCGTCAGACAGGTCCACACCTCCCATGCTCTTATTGTAGTCCTTCTAGCGTTCTTCACACGTCTGACGACGTGATCGCCACTGAAGGCTTTGTGGATGGTCATGCACATGATCACCTCTCTGGTATCCATCCACTTGACAAAGAGCAGGCCACCTTCACGAATCCATCTCATGGCACCCAGATCAGCCCGCGTAGGCATGTCGTTCACCTTCGTTTTCGGAAAGCCCACTCTGTTGGGACGAATGGTGCCACAAGCCCACATATCCAGCTTGTGTAAAAATTGTCCACAAACAGTTTGTAGCCCTTCCCCAGCAGTTGAAAATCTAATAACTCTGCTTTTCCCCTCATAAACAAAAAAATGTGTAACCCCACTTTTGTGGGTTTGTTACGCATGTATTGTTTTAGGCCAATTCAGGCCTTTGAGGTTACCATCCTCTCATCTATTGACAAGTTCTGGGCGGGCTGAAATAGGTCTTGCACGCCTCCACCATGCTGGGGTAGAGAGGTTTATTTTTGCAAAGCCTATCAAACCTTGCTGTGCCTCTTCTTCTCATTGTCCTCATCAACTTGTGGGTCACTGATATGAAGCGCCCGGGAGATAGCCAGAAACCTGTTTGAAGACATGACAGCAGCGGGGAAAGGCAGTTGATAGACAGGTGACCTTTTCCTTCAACTTCACCAGCCCCATGTAAATGACCAGTGAAAGGTAGCAGAAAAGGTCTTGAATGGAAATGGGCATCCATGCGTCTTTCTTTACTGCATGCTTCTTTTTCCCGTACTTATTTGTGTTGGACACCAGGGAATCATCAACAGACGAGGTAAAAAAAAGCTGAAAAAGTTGAATGGGGCTGTACTTTGCTGTCATGTCCAGCTGAGGTCCTGGCTGCCTTTTCGGTCTAAATGTTGGTGGAATTGGTTCCACATCAACATCGAGCACAGTGTGCCAACGCCCCTCTACCTCTCTGTCTGCAGGTTTCACACTTCCCCTCCTCCGCTTCTTTGTTGCCGTCTTCACACCTCTAAAAGGCCGGGTAGGTGTGTAGCCGGAAACAGCAGGGGTCCGTCTGGATGGACCAGCTTCAGTGGGGGATGGACACCTTGACAATGGGGGTTCCCAATCAGACTCACCTACATTGTGAAACAAAAAATGTCCATTTAAAATCCAATAACTCCAAAACAGAATCATAGCTTACTAAACTTTTTTTATGGGCCTAAAACAACAGATGTGTAATAAAACCAAACAAATTGGGTTACAAACATTTTGCTTTGGCTGAATCTGTATCTGTTTATTGTAGTTGTTGTTACATGGATCTTACTAAACTTTTTTTATGGGACTCAAACAACACATGTGTAATAAACCAAACATATTGGGTTACAAACTTCAATAAACAGATACAGAATCAGCCAAAGCAAAATGTTTGTAACCCCATTTTTCTGGTTCGTTACACATGTATTGTTTGAGGCCAAGGCAAAAGTTCAGTAGGATTCCTGTAACAACTAAAATAAACAGATACATACATACATACATACATACATACATACATACATACACACGCACACGATATATAGCCAATGTTTACTTTACACATTTCATTACTGATTATATTGCAAATGAAATAGAAAAAAAACCTCCCAAAAATATGAAATTAATAATATTTCATATTAATAATTACAAACAACGGCATGATAAGTACTTACCAGTCTAGAAAGGCATCCTTTCCATCTAGAAACATGTCTTCCGTCTGCGAGTCAAAGCTATGGTCAATAACAGACCCTTCGTCCTGTGCCAAATCGGTCTCGCTTTCCCGGTCAATTTCGTCTATAATTTTGTGCAAATCCGTATATTTAGACTTGGATTTAGCTTTCCCTGATTTTCCTGCCATAATTACTTGTAAAAATTGCTGAAAATGGTCTTGAACAAATATTGCTGTGCGTAAAGCGCGTCGCTGTTTCCAGGTAGATTTAAAATGGCAAAGGACCGCCCCTACGCTCGCATTGTCTTATAAGGCTGTCCTTCCAGCATATAACCATTACGTATTGCCATTTACCTCAGCTTATTGGCTATCTACCAAGCTAGATTTCAAGACGATCAGTGGTCATTGGGCCAAAACACAGTCAATCAACCAAAGACCGCTCAGATCATTAGGGGCGAAATGGTATCATTGATAGGTGTCTTCAAATCGGGTTCTTTCGGTCAATACGTCCCGCACAAAGAAACATCAAGTATGGTTGTGTTACTAACAACCAGAGGATTGCAAAGAAACCAACATTGACTGGATAAACGTACGTTTAGTGTGTGTAATTACGTTGAATGTTTCGTTGACAGTCGAATGAGACGGAAAATGTTTCATGTTAGGCTATAAAAATTGATTTTATCAAACAAAACAACCATTATTTGCGTAACTGGGACACCTGGGACTGCAAACAGAGGAATATCTTCGAAGGTAAGTGATTTATTTTATCACTACTTGTGATTTTGTGAAGCCTGGCCTGGTTTTGAAAAGTGTTTTACTCTGAGGCGCTGTCCTCAGATAATTGCATGGTGTTCTTTCGCCGTAAAGCCTTTTTGAAATATGACAATGGGATTGGATTAACAAGAAGTTCATCTTTTAAAAGATGTAAGACACTTGAATTTCCATGAATGTTTTTTTCGATTTTTGTATTTAGCATTACTGCGCTATCCTTTTTACCGGATGTTGTTAAGAAGTTAACCTCTCCTCCCCTTAATCTACACCGATTTTTGAAGTGGATTTAACATGTAACATCAATAAGGGATCATAGCTTTCATCAAGATTCGGCTGGTCTGTCTATGTCATGGAAATGTGTTTTTATTAAATTGTATTACTTTTTTCTTTCTTTAACCAGGTAGGCCAGTTGAGAACAAGTTGTCATTTACAACCACGTCCTGGCCAAGATAAAGCAAAGCAGTGCGACAAAAACAAACCTACAGTTAACTTCTTAGGGAGCAGCGCATGAGGTGACCATTTTGGAGAGCCTGGCATGCCCAAAGTAAAATGCCTCCCATTCAGGCCCAGAAAATAGGATATGCACATATTTGGTACCATTGGATAAGAAACACTCTGAATTTTCTAAAAGTGGTAATAACACAATAGAACAATCTATGTACAGCGTGTGCAAATGTAGAGAGGGAGATATAAGACTCCGGCTTCAGTGATTTTTGCAATTCTTTCCAGTCATTGGCAGTAGAGAACTGGAAGGAAAGGCGGCCAAAAGAAGTGTTGGCTTTGGGGATGACCAGTGAAATATACCTGTTGGAGAGCATGCTACATGTGGGTGTTGCTATGGTGACCAGTGAGCTGAGATAAGGCAGGGCTTTACCTAGCGAAGACTTATAGATGACCTGGAGCCAGTTTGTTTGGCGATGAATATGAAGTGAGAGCCAGCCAACGAGAGCATACAGGTTGCTGTGGTGGGTAGTATATGGGTCTTTGGTGACAAAACGGATGGCACTGTGATAGACTACATCCAGTTTGCTGAGTAGAGTGTTGGAGGTTATTTTGTAAATGACATCGCCAAAGTCAAGGATTGGTAGGATAGTCAATTTTACGAGGGTATGTTTGGCAGCATGAGTGAAGGAGGCTTTGTTGTGAAATAGGAAGCCGATTCTAGATTTAATTCTGGAT
This sequence comes from Brachymystax lenok tsinlingensis, assembly GCA_030435695.1. NCBI lineage: Eukaryota > Metazoa > Chordata > Actinopteri > Salmoniformes > Salmonidae > Brachymystax > Brachymystax lenok. The sequence goes on along the minus strand of CM059818.1, from coordinate 6,910,520 downwards.
TGGAGATGCTTAACTGACTTGCTTAGTAAAATAAAGGATAAATAAAAAATGAACTTTAAACATTTAATAAACATGCATCTGTGGAACGGTTGTTAAGGAAATAGACGCCTACCATTGGATAGGAAACACTCTGAATTTTCCAAAACTGTTAACCATTTGTCTGTGGGTCAATCAGAACGCATTTGGCAGGCAAAACCCTGAGGAATCTCTGTCCTGAAAAAAGTCATTTTGACACATTGCTCATTTTTGAGCCCCTCCCTATCCAAAATGACCATATATAGGCATGTGAACGCAGTGCACGTCGCTTCCTTATGATGTCATCAACCACGAGACGGTGTTTTACTCCATCTTGGGGGAATTTCGGCCATTGAAAAACGGCATGGAACGAGAGACCACGTTATGAAAACTCTTCAGAGTGCTTGGCGTGCATGAGAAGGCGCGCTGTGCCTTATTTATCGCTTTTTAGCGTTCAGTTTATATTCCGGCTGATTTATAATAGTACATATACGTAAAAGGGTTCCTAAGGATACATTTAAAACTATGTTTGATTGTTTTTGGACAAGTTTATAGGTATAATTTTAACGAGTCGGCGCCGAGTTTCAAAGGAGTAATGGAGGCTGTCGCTTTCTGATTATAACGCATGAACCAAATGGAGGATTTATGGATAAAAGACGCGTTACTTTTTCTAACAAAAGAACCATGGATTGTCTTCGTTGGACACTTAGGAAGACCTCAGCAGAAGTTCTTCAACAGGTAATTACTTTGTTTTCGCTGTGAAATGTGTTATGTGTGTGCCATGATTGCTAATCGATACATGGCTATTGGAAAATATGTGAGGTGCTACCCTCAAACAAATGAATGTGCTGCTTTCGCCGTAAAGCCTTTTTGAAATCTGACAACGCTGTGATATTGCCTAGAAACAGAGCTTTTGATGAGTATGGAACACTTGTATATAGCTGGATGTTTAATAATTCAATTTTCGGATTTTAAATCTGGCGCTACAGGTTTGCGCTAGTAGTGTCGGGATGATCCCGCTAGCGACCCACTGGTATTTGAGTCGTTAACTTCTTAAGGAGCGGCAGGTGAGGTGACGGTTTTGGAGAGCCTGGCGTGCCCAAAGCAAAATGCCTGCCACTCCGGCCCAGAAAATAGGATATGCACATAATTAGTACTATTGGATAGGAAACACTCTGAAATTTCTAAAAGTGTTAACATAATGTCTGTGAGTATAACAGAACTCATTTAGCAGGTAAAAACCCGAGAGAAAAACATCCGGAAATCAGTTTCTGGTGACCTTTGGCTCTGTTAGACACACTCCCTATTGAATCCATTTGTTACCAGGACTGAGACTGCAGTACCTATGGCTTCCACTAGATGTCAGCAGTCTATATACAAAGACTCAGGGAGATTGGCGAAAGCAGAACGAATAGGTAAAGGAAATGGAATGGGGACCTGAAAGGTCAACAAGTTTTCTCGGGCGCGAGTCTGGCTGGCGCGCCCCACTTTATTTTACTTATAGGTGACCATCATAGTGAAATATTATCGCTAATATTCATAAAAGGATAGCTAAGGATCCATTTTAACTGGTATTTGATTTGTTTGGGAAAATTTTATAGTTATATTTGAACGCGTTCTCTTCACGTTTCAATGGGCGATTCGACGTTGGATTTTCTGAACATAACGCGCCAACCAAACGGAGATTTATTGATATAATAAATGACTTTTTCTAACAAAAGAACCATTAGATGGAAAGCCCTCAGCAGAAGTTCTTCAAAAAGTAAGGGATTTGTTTTCCCTGTGAAATGTGTTTTGTGTGAACCGCGATGGTTTATGAATTTATGCTAATGCAGAAATATTGGAGGTGCTACCCTCAAACAATCAAATGTTGTGCATTCGCCGTGAAGCCTTTTTGAAATCTGACCACACTGTGATATTGCCAAGAAGCAGAGCTTTCGATGACTATGCAGCACTTGTATATTGATGAATGTTTAATAATTAAACTTTTGGATTTTGAATTTGGCGCCTTGCATTTCACCGGGTAGTGTCGGGAGTCCGTAAGTAGTTAAGGAGCAGCAAGGTGCGCTGGGGCGCTAGCGACCCACTCCCGACACTACCTGGTGAAATGCAAGGCGCCAAATTCAAAATCCAAAAGTTTAATTATTAAACATTCATCAATTTACAAGTGTTTCATAGTCATCAAAAGCTCTGCTTCTTGGCAATATCACAGCGTTGTCAGATTTCAAAAAGGCTTTACAGCGAAAGCACCACATTTGATTGTTTGAGGATTTCACCACACATATTTTCCCATTACCATGAATTCATAAGCCTTCACGGTTCACAGAAAACACATTTCACAGCGAAAACAAATCAATTACCTTTTGAAGAACTTCTGCCGAGGGCTTCCCACGTGTCCAATGAAGACAATCCATGGTTCTTTTGTTAGAAAAAGTAATGTATTTTATCCATAAATCTCCGTTTGGTTGGCGCGTTATAATGAGAAAATACAGCCTCCACTCGTCCATTGAAACGTGAAGAGAACTCGTTCAACTTATACCTATAAACTTGTCCAATAACAATCAAACATAATTGATAATGTATCCTTAGGAACACTTTCATGTATATGTTGTATAATATTTCAACCGGAATATAAACTGGGCGATAAGAAAGGAAAAAAAAAACCAGAGCGCGCCAGCCGGGAAATCGCATTTTCTTCTATTGACATCTGTGTGGCTACTTGCTGAATCTTCTTCTATCCTCTAAAGCAGCTAAAAAGTATCAAAACACTGTCTCGAGACTGTTTACATCCAGAGGAAGCAATAGGTACTGCATTCATATGCCCTTATGTGGGCATTTTCATAAGGGAGGGGTTCCAAATGAGGCAATGTGTCAAAACCACTTTTTCCAGGACAGAAATTCCTCGGGTTTTCGCCTGCCATATCCATTCTGTTATACTCACAGACAAAATGTTAACACTTTTAGAAACTTCAGAGTGTTTTCTATCCAATGGTACAAAATATGTGCATATCCTATTTTCTAAGCCTGAATGGGAGGCATTTTACTTTGGGCACGCCAGGCTCTCCAAAACGGTCACCTCATGAGCTGATCCCTAATAAGTTAAGCAATAAATGATCAGTGTATTATTTGAAGTTTTACAGTTTTCAATCTCATCACCAGTTTGTTTATTTGGTAGGTGTTAGTGCTGGGCTATAACCCTTTTGGTCCACCAGCAATGGTTCGAGAAGCTCTGATCTAAGAAACATTGAGCGGCTGTGAACTTTGGGAAAACTTTCCAGGAGGAGAGTATTTTAAATCTTACACAGGTTTTGAATATTACTTAGTTATTTCCATCCCAAACACGTCCTACACGGCTGCTGCCTTCACCCTACTTAGACTTGATTAATTCACAGCAGCATAATAAATAGAATACATTCCAGCTGAGGCATTATATTACCTGTAATTAGGCCATTGATTGAATGTTCTGATCTAGTTAATTGATTGTATTGTTCATTCATTTACAATTCAATGGCTGATGTCAACTTGGAGAGAAAGCCATTCGTCTTGTGATGTCTGATGTGGTATGTCCCTAATGTGAGCACAGTCATGTCCATCACTGACTTCTTTGAGAACTGCAGAGACATACTGTATTCTGCAGACGCCCTGGAAACCACAGTGCAAAAGTTAACTACGGAAAGATTATTCCATAAAGGTAATTAAACAATTAGGTGTATTGTCTCTAATTAGGATTTGTCAGTAATCATACAAAACAAAGGCAGTAATTACTAACTCTGAAGGTGTGTTGACAGAATCACAAGGTAATTGTGATTGCCGCAGAATTCTATGGCACGTTATTTAACTTCTGTGAGTAAAACAGAACGCATATGGCAGGCGAAACCCCGAGGAATTTATGTCCTGGAAAAAGTGATTTTGACACATTGCTCATTTGGAACCCCTCCCTCATGAAAATGACCATATTAGGGCATATGAATGCAGTACCCATCGCTTCCTTTAGATGTCAACAGTCTCGAGACAGTGTAAAATTTTCATTTTGGATGCTTTAGACCAGAGAATAAGAGCAAACCAGGAAGTGTACTTTTTATGTCAACAGTACCCAGCGCGCGCTCCCGACAAGGCGCGCAGTGTCTTTTTTACCGTCTTTATCGATCAGTTTATATTCCGGTTGATTTATAATAGTAAATAAACGTAAAAGTGTTCCTAAGGATACATTTAAAACTACGTTTGATTGTTCTTGGACAAGTTTATAGGTATAAGATGAACGAGTTCTCGTCACATTTCAATGGAGGAGTGGAGGCTGTCATTTCTGATTATAACGCGCGAACGAAATGGAGATTTATGGATAAAATACATTACTTTTTCTAACAAAAGAACCATGGATTGTCTTCGTTGGACACTTAGGATGACCTCAGCAGAAAGGAAAAAAACCAGAGCGCGCCAGCCGGGAAATCGCATTTTCTTCTATTGACATCTGTGTGGCTACTTGCTGAATCTTCTTCTATCCTCTAAAGCAGCTAAAAAGTATCAAAACACTGTCTCGAGACTGTTTACATCCAGAGGAAGCAATAGGTACTGCATTCATATGCCCTTATGTGGGCATTTTCATAAGGGAGGGGTTCCAAATGAGGCAATGTGTCAAAACCACTTTTTCCAGGACAGAAATTCCTCGGGTTTTCGCCTGCCATATCCATTCTGTTATACTCACAGACAAAATGTTAACACTTTTAGAAACTTCAGAGTGTTTTCTATCCAATGGTACAAAATATGTGCATATCCTATTTTCTAAGCCTGAATGGGAGGCATTTTACTTTGGGCACGCCAGGCTCTCCAAAACGGTCACCTCATGAGCTGATCCCTAATAAGTTAAGCAATAAATGATCAGTGTATTATTTGAAGTTTTACAGTTTTCAATCTCATCACCAGTTTGTTTATTTGGTAGGTGTTAGTGCTGGGCTATAACCCTTTTGGTCCACCAGCAATGGTTCGAGAAGCTCTGATCTAAGAAACATTGAGCGGCTGTGAACTTTGGGAAAACTTTCCAGGAGGAGAGTATTTTAAATCTTACACAGGTTTTGAATATTACTTAGTTATTTCCATCCCAAACACGTCCTACACGGCTGCTGCCTTCACCCTACTTAGACTTGATTAATTCACAGCAGCATAATAAATAGAATACATTCCAGCTGAGGCATTATATTACCTGTAATTAGGCCATTGATTGAATGTTCTGATCTAGTTAATTGATTGTATTGTTCATTCATTTACAATTCAATGGCTGATGTCAACTTGGAGAGAAAGCCATTCGTCTTGTGATGTCTGATGTGGTATGTCCCTAATGTGAGCACAGTCATGTCCATCACTGACTTCTTTGAGAACTGCAGAGACATACTGTATTCTGCAGACGCCCTGGAAACCACAGTGCAAAAGTTAACTACGGAAAGATTATTCCATAAAGGTAATTAAACAATTAGGTGTATTGTCTCTAATTAGGATTTGTCAGTAATCATACAAAACAAAGGCAGTAATTACTAACTCTGAAGGTGTGTTGACAGAATCACAAGGTAATTGTGATTGCCGCAGAATTCTATGGCACGTTATTTAACTTCTGTGAGTAAAACAGAACGCATATGGCAGGCGAAACCCCGAGGAATTTATGTCCTGGAAAAAGTGATTTTGACACATTGCTCATTTGGAACCCCTCCCTCATGAAAATGACCATATTAGGGCATATGAATGCAGTACCCATCGCTTCCTTTAGATGTCAACAGTCTCGAGACAGTGTAAAATTTTCATTTTGGATGCTTTAGACCAGAGAATAAGAGCAAACCAGGAAGTGTACTTTTTATGTCAACAGTACCCAGCGCGCGCTCCCGACAAAGCGCAAGCAGTGTCTTTACCGTCTTTATCGATCAGTTTATATTCCGGTTGATTTATAATAGTAAATAAACGTAAAAGTGTTCCTAAGGATACATTTAAAACTACGTTTGATTGTTCTTGGACAAGTTTATAGGTATAAGATGAACGAGTTCTCGTCACATTTCAATGGAGGAGTGGAGGCTGTCATTTCTGATTATAACGCGCGAACGAAATGGAGATTTATGGATAAAATACATTACTTTTTCTAACAAAAGAACCATGGATTGTCTTCGTTGGACACTTAGGATGACCTCAGCAGAAGTTCTTCAACAGGTAATTGATTTGTTTTCGCTGTGAAATGTGTTATGTGTGTGCCATGATGGCTAATGGATTCATGGCTATGGGAAAAATGTGAGGTGCTACCCTCAAACAATCAAATGTGGTGCTTTCGCCGTAAAGCCTTTTTGAAATCAGACAACGCTGTGATATTGCCAAGAAACAGTGCTTTTGATGAGTATGGAACACTTGTATATTGGTGGATGTTTAATAATTCAACTTTTGGATTTTGAATTTGACGCCTTGCATTTCACCTGGTAGTGTCGGGATTGGGGCGTTCCAAATGAGCAATGTGTCAAAATCACTTTTTCCAGGACAGAAATTCCTCGGGGTTTCGCCTGCCATATGCGTTCTGTTTTACTCACAGACAAATGGTTAACACTTTTGGAAGATTCAGAGTGTTTCCTATCCAATGGTACTAAATATGTGCATATCCTATTTTCTGGGCCTGAATGGGAGGCATTTTACTTTGGGCACGCCAGGCTCTCCAAAACCGTCACCTCGGGGAGCCACTCCCTAAGAAGTTAATTCTGCCAAGTTATCTGAAAACCAGGGATTGTCCTTTCCACTGATTCTACATTTCTTCACAGGGACATACTTCGACACAAATTTCATTTCAGTCCCAGGCAACATCGTGAATCAGACTTACTCTGTCAATATTATGGTATAGATCATGGAAGAACACTTGCTCATCAAACTGTCTAAAATGTATTTTAAAAATATAACGTGGTTTGGCTTTGGTAATTTTTGCATTTCTTACAAGCAAGAAGTAATCACTGACATCATTACAGCATATCCCAGTCAATGTGTATTTGTGAGGGGTATTTGTTAGAATAATGTCCAATAGCGTTGATTTGTTAGGTGCTCTGGGATTCGGTCTTGTAGGCGCATTAATTAATATAATTGAAAAGATAAAGATACATAATGCCAAACAACTATGACTATCTACACAGATTTACTTATTCAGGTTACCACAGTGAAATCCAAAGCAGCGGTTTTTATCTCAATATCAAATCATTTCTGAGAATGTCACACAGAGTGTTCCTTTGTAGTCTTAAACTAATCTACTTTGAAGCAAAAGTACACACCTCACAGTAGCTTTTTTTAAATTATGTTTATTAACTGTGAAATTATGAGAAATATTAATAACCTTCCACCATTGATGCCACTAGGTCAATTGACTACAGGAAAGGGCTAGCTAATTTACAGCATGGTGAAGTCACCATGAAAGGCCAAAACTACATCCCACCAAACATACTGAAACTTCAGCCAGTCTTTTCAAACAATTCGTACACGAAAAGTATTATTCCAACCTCATAGTGTGGAAATATATATAAAAGGGCTTCAGAGCTATTGTGCGACTGAAATTGAAAGGTAATTTCCTATTGCCTTTGAATTTCAATCGCGCTATAGCACAGAACTTACAAATTCACAGATTGACTCGAACCCTTAGTGGGGATTTTTATGTCTCAATGCAGCTTTAGCAGTATATGTCAGAGCCTTGTGCCATTCACTGAACAATCTCTCTGAGAAAACTGTTCAAACTCTGTTCAGCGCTAAAAATAACCCTGTCCATAATATAAGTATTTTGCCATGCATTAAATGGCACTACGATGTAATGGCGACATGATTGTGCCACGGTAACTCCCATACACAAAGGCCCCTCTGATAAAATGTTTCCTCATTACATATTTTCCTGAATGGAAATCATTTAAATACTCTCCACTGTCAAAAGGCCCATGAAAAGTGAGAAGGGAATTGTCACTATACAGTAACTCTTTGTGAAAATGGAAACTGCTTGCTTATTGTTTCTGTACAGATCTGTTCCAATCCTAAGATTAAAGGATATATTCACATATTTTTTACACCAGGCCAGGAGAGACAACAGTCATCCCATGGTTCTGATTTTTTTTGTTTCAAAAGCCACTGCTGGAGATATCCTTTAACCATTAGGGGGGCTCTTACACAAAGCCTATATCCATGTGTAGATAATAGTTTGTAAATACAAATTCTTATTAGTCTGATGATACTGCCTACAAGAACACACTTCATAACAAGTTTTCATCAATGGGCTACTTATGTAATAACATGGTAACTACAAGTAAGTGCCATGTGATAACTACATATTAGGTACACTGTCAGTAAATCCCTACTTAATAAACCAGTAATGCAATTTAGCAGATGTTTTTATCCAAAGCAACTTACAACTGTGAGTGCATACTTTTTCATATTGATGGCAACAGCTGGAATTGAACCCATGACTCTGGCGTTGTTTGTGCCATGCACTTATCAACTAAGCCACATGGGATCACTTACAGCTGTAATGATTGTGATGTTGCCTCTTGGCCATCCCAATGGGCCTCAACTGTTAAAAAAAAAAACACTTTCAGTTTTGGAGGTCCTCACTTAGGGGGAGCCAGAGGATGTGTGGGTAACCCCTCAGAGCTCATTTAGAAATTGGCCAAGCTGTTACCGCCCACTCTATTCCATTGACACACAACACTTTGGAGGCGTAATGAAGTTGTATTATGCATAACAAGGTCATTAAGTTGACATTGCTGACAAACATCATGACAACGTAATGACAGGTAAACGGTGTTGGCCCTCTATGAGGATGAAGTGATGGGTATGCACATTTGGGTGGACAAACACAGTTCTGCACCACTCAAAATGGATAGTGAAGGAGGTGTCAGTAACACATTGTGTATAATTCACTATAAAGTAATTGCAATTCCTTCTATCAACCCATAGTGCCATTTAAGACTTATAAGCATTCATAACAACTTGTGGCTCTTTTCAACAACCTTTATAAAGACTAATATAAGCATTCATAAAATCTCATGGTTACTTATGAGAGCCTACAATTGCAATTATAATGGTACCAGTAGTTGGCTCATAGCAAGTGTTACTTAAGTAACAGTGAGTCAGAAGGCCAGCGTAGCTCGGTTTCACAGGCCAGATGGCTTGGTTGCTTAAAACGAGATCTGAGTGTGTCACATAGGGAGCTAGATTGAATAAACAAGACCAGTGTCATCATGATATCAGATTAATCTGTGGTGTAGGTGGAATGATATCAAGTAGTCTAGTAAAACTTGGCAGTGCTGCCTCTGCTGTATACTATGACTCCGTTGTGCTCCCTTTCTAAACCCTTATCATGACTTTTGCCATTTGGCCAGGTGCATTATTTGGGGGTGGTAGGGGAGTGTAAAGTCGTCAAATTGGTTGGAAGGTTGTAGCATTTGTTAAGTATTTCACTCCTGTATGTATCACATTTTCTGAATATGAGGAGTTTTGATACAGCTATCAATTTACCTTATTTTGGGGGTGAGGAGTGGGGGAAGGGAATGAGAGAAAAATCTATATTTGCTGGGTGGATGGAAATTCCCTCAGCTTTCCAGCAAGGCAGTTATCAAGAGTGTTTCTGCTGCTCATTCCAGCGGTGTTATGCTGCAGTCTTTATGGACGCTTCCCTTTTGTTTCTGCTAGTAAGAATCGCCTTCTTCTCTATGCTTATTCCATGAGTGTCTTTATCATACAGATTGAAAACAGGGGAGAATCATTGGGGGGTACAATGCTTCTGATTGGGAATATGATGTGCACCCTGTGGTTTGCACATACTTCTTCATCTTCACACTGACCTTCTGTATTGTACCTCATTGTCGTGTGTGTGTGTGTGTGACAGAGCCAATGTTCCTGATGTATTTGTGTCCCACTAGCTGCTCTTGCCTAGTGCTGATAAATGGTAGCCCACGTCTCCCCATCCCAGACTCCTTTGCTGACCCTGGCTGGTTCCTCTGGTGTGTATTGATGTAGAGACCTCTAACCAGTGTCACCCGTGCCCTTTCACCCTACCGCCAAGTTCGTCTCAGCATAAACCAAGACTATCAATGCTCTACGATCCATACTCTCACTATCTCAACTACACTGTATGACCTTCCCTCATCTTTGGAATTCAGTCGATAAATCAACATGGGGGACAGCATCAACAAACATCCATTATTTAACCCACTGTACATAAACCTAATATGGAATAACCTGCCATCTAAAGTCCCTTTCGAAATGCCAGAGTGGCATTGCATAGACTGAAGACACTTCGCAACACATCAATCATGGTCTTCAGCCTGGTCCGCAATGAGGCAATCAGTCAAGGTGTCACACTGAGCATGTGTCAAGCTGTGGCAGTGACAAAGGACAGGGTGAAGCCATTTTGGGCTTGGTGGATAAGCCCCCAAGCTGTCTCTCAGCAGCAACTGTCAAAACTGTTGGCATCATTGATTGGCCGGTGACTAGGTTTAGGCCAAACCTTATTGTAGGGAAAGAGGCGCAGAAAGTTATTCAGCAAACAAACAAATAACAAACTATTACGAAAAGAGTTTTGACTGATTGTGAAGATAATTGTTAGGATGTGCTTGTTTGCTAATATCATAGGGGGTAGGGTAGAGGACCAAAAAATTATAAGATGTGACTTAAACTGAAATAGCCATTGAGTTTCAGTGCCTATTTCCTTATTTTACCAGGTAAGTTGACTGAGAACACATTCTCATTTACAGCAACAACCTGGGGAATAGTTACAGGGGTGAGGAGGGGATGAATAAGCCAATTGTAAGCTGGGGATGATTAGGTGACCATGATGGACAGCTTGGGAATTTAGCCAGAACACCAGGGTTAACACCCCTACTCTTACAATAAGTGCCATGGGATCTTTAATGACCTCAGAGAGTCAGGACACCCGTTTAACATCCCATCCGAAAGACAGCACCCTACACAGGGAAATGTCCCCAATCACTGCCCTGGGGTATTGGGATATTTTTTTTAGACCTGAGGAAAGAGTGCCTCCTACTGGCCCTCCAGCACCACTTCCAGCAGCATCTCATCTCCCATCCAGGGACTGACCAGGACCAACCCTGCTTAGCTTCAGAAGCAAGCCAGCAGTGGGATGCAGGGTGGTATGCTGCTGGCTTATGTAATTGCTGTTTTGTAATGGTGTGTTTAGCCACCAAAACTGTTACCTTTGGTGTTATTATAGCGTATTTTGATTGCAACATATTTTCTATGCGCTTTGAAATCGTATAAAAAAAATGCGATCAGCAATTTTCATATGCTATATTCCTCTTTGTATATTTTGCCTGGAGACACGTTATCTACTAATCGGAACAGCACCATGTACTGCATTCCACGTTAATGAAATGCTGGTTTCTAAAATAACGAGCAAACCATTTTAGGACGAGATGCATGATACTCCAGCTGGAAAAACTGTACAAGTCTTTGCCAGTATGCAGTGAGTAATGTAAAAAGAGAATAAAGATATTGAGGTAATGGAGAAATGCAGTTTTTCGTGTTGACTGACTTGACACAATGTACCAAGCAGAGCACAGCCCAGCCCAGCGCATTGAGTCCCACGGAGTGAGGAGGATAACCTTGAGCAGGTGCATTCTTCTCCGACACTGAATCACCTGACCCTCTGGCCTTGTTCGTGAGAGATCACCTGATACACCCCGCTAGCCTTTTCACAGAAGGGGATGCTGACTTGGTTCTCTTCCTCCCAGCTGGTCTCTCCACTGCCTACCAGATGGCTTGCCTTGCCCGGAAAATATTTAACACGTTTCGGGAGCGTTTGCCAAAGGACGCCGCCGTGTAGTGTGAGAAGTCCTGGTGGGAAGTCGTAGGGTCTGAAGAGTGAGGGGAGTAGGAGAGAAGTACACTGTGCAAATGGGACCTCCCTGAGAGGACCCACTGATTGGACAAATAGCAAATGCCCTCAAGTCCTCCATGGAAGTCGACCCATCGGAAAGGTTTGAGCGACCAAGCAGTTTATTCCTCCCACTCAGCAACCAGTCGGGTTTCCATTAATTGTTTTCCAATGGTTGTCCATCCTCGTGCAAAATCTGAGATTTCCACAGGTTTCCATTGGTTCCTGCGTTCATCCAATGGACAACCAATAGTAAACTATGAGATTGAAGTCAATGCTGTAAAATCGCTCATGTAGATCTTTAGTAAATGGGAAACGGAACGAGTTGATATGAACACAATATTTCTGGCTATCATAAAATGTATAATGGATAAATCAATAATACAGCATTGTATTCATATTGTGTTACCATAATGTTATGGGTAAATCAATGTTGAGAGGAAGTACAATAATACTTACAGAATGAACAATTGCGTAAATGTCAACTGTGACAGTGTTTTCTTCTTTTAATGTAATCCAGTTTTTCATCAGTTATGGCGTGAGACAATAACCCGTGTTTTTTGGTCTCATCAGATTACCAAATCTTTCTAAACATAACTTTTATGTTTTACATCAAAAACATCAATTTGCTCTACCCTACTACACCAACTTGAAAAACCATGTCCGAGTTTGCTACATTTTCAAGCCTTTGTTCTAACGCACTTAAAACCTAATGTACCACAACTCTGTCCAAAGGCTATTTAAACTACTTCACTGGGATTCGTGAGTAGGCAGTACGAGTGCTATCAGATTGACAAAACATTTTTAATTTGTCTTTTACATTCAACACACTACTGTCCCCAAACTCACTCTGTTCTGCCATCCCCGAGGGGAAGAGGGAACAGTGGAAATTGTGATTTAAGTCTCTCACTCTTTCTCCCCTTTTTTCTCTCCCTCCCTTCCTCCCTACTCCTTTCTCTATTTCTCTCTGGGCACAGCAGATGTTGTTCCTGCGGCCCCAGTCTCTTTTAATAGAGGTAGGCGGTGGGGGGTGTGTGCTCTCATGCGGCGCCGCCACACTACGACTTCATCACTATAAAAGGTATCCCTCAGTGATTACACTTTTATGAATCCCCCCTCCTCCCCCTTTTCTCCCCTTCATCTCCCTACCAAACCTTGTCCCAGTTACGTTTATATGGACTGTTTCCATCAGTACCTAACAATTCATACAATGCACCAAAGAGCCTTCAAGCTGGCGTGAGACAAGGCAAGATGAGATATGATCAGGAAGATGGTAATTAAGGCGGATCCTGAGGAGATGGAGGACTCAGAGCAAGGCTTTGATGAAAGCACTGCGACACACTGTCACACGACTTGATACTTCCAACTCTTAATGGATGGCAGTGGGAAAGGGAATGTCATTAAAATGGCAGGTTTTAAACGCTCACGGACTCGTCTTCATTTATCATTGGATAAAAAGAAAGACGTCCTTACGTATCCATGTGAAACAACCATAGATTATGTAAAACTCATAAGGACATGACGCAAATGTTGTCTTGTCATTCCTGTAGATTAGCAATTTTGGGGAAAAAGAGCAGAGATATGTAGAACAGTGGCAGATAGAATTGAAGTTGAAATATTTTAGGACAACCTTGAATGATGAACAGCTTGCTGGTGCAAAGCTTGCTGGTGCAAAGATACATGCATTTACCTACATTTTAGTTATATAATAGAATAGAGTAGAGTAGGATATAGGTACTTTATTGTCCATTTTCAAGTTATGTCCCTCATAACCAATGACCACGAGACATGTGGCCAGCGACCTGCATGAGCAGGCCGCCTTGAGTTTCCACTGATGAGGGCAAAAACATGGATGTGCATTATATTAATCGAATTCCACAGCAGCAAGGTGGAAAATCTAGCAGCTGTCTGAGCTTTATATAGAAGAGCCTGGAGCGTGAGGAACCTGCAGTGACTCAAATGGCACAGAGCACTGGGCCTGAAATACTGCATAATTCCCCCCAGCATATAGAGACCCCTCTCTCTTACACTCTCTCCTTCTCATTCTTTCTGCATCTCTCTATGTCTGTTAATTTCTACCTCTTTCCCCCTCTCTCACAATGCTCACCCTTTACCCTCTCTCTGTGTCTCTCTATTTCTCAATCTCTCTCTTTAACCCCTTATATGCCGATCTCCCTCCCCCACCCTCTGTCCCTCTCTCCTTGTTCAATGCAATCACTGACAGCCATCGCAATGTGTTGTATCTACTGTATCTTTCGCAGTCTCTTTTTTACTCTCTCATTCTTCTTATACCTCTATATTCATACCTGTTTCCATTTCTTTATTTCTCTTTTGTTCCCTCTCTTTCACTCTGTCCCCCTCTCCATCTATTTCCCCCTCTCCCCATTTTTAAACACAATACCGTTGACAGCCATTACATTGTATTGTCCTACTGTCTTCATTGTCTCCACTGTCTGTAAGGGCACCAGGAGATGGTAAGATGGAAAGTTAGAACATATTCTTCTTCTCTGCTTTCCTCTTCGTCCTCCACAAACACTCATGACCTTTCATCTTTAGCTTGCGGATAATTGCAGTGCCTCGGGAACTGAGAGCTCAGACGGAGAGACAAAAAGAGAGAGATAGAGAGAACTAGGAAACGAGAGAGAAAAGCTGCTACCTGCTCCCTGAACAGACCATCACCCTCACCTACTCATACCCCATTTTTTCCCATTTCCATCAAAGAGGCTAATATTCAAGCACCACATGCCTCTCCCTTGTGAGCCCAATGAGTGCCGTTGTGAGTCACCCATAGATGCGGACACCTTGTCCCCTCATTTTGTGGCAGAACAAAAAGGGTACACACACAAAACAAATGAGGAAAAGGTTAATGTATTCCAAAGCGCCTTATCTACAATGAAAGAAGACTTGTTTGCACGTTGCCTCAAACTGGGGCAAGCAGAGGCAGACACAAATGCATTAGACAGACAACAATTGCTTCCTTGCTTACTTAATTATGCACTCCGAGAGATAACTTTTAATGCAATGTCCCCGTCTCTTGCCACCGGACCATACAGTGCATATTAAAATCACATCAGCTCTTGTCTATACATTGCAATGTGCACCTCATTACAAGCTTGTGGAGGCACTAAATTACGAGGCCGAGAGACTAGTCTGGGAAACTCCTGGATTTGATTTGATGTTAATATCCTTAAACACCATGACAAGCTTTATCAACAGACATTGAGACATTCTATCAAGACTATTATTGCTCATTTCATGGACCCGCGGAAGACAAATCAGAAGCCTGATGGGGGAAGACAGGAAAAGGTTGTTGCGTAGTCGCTAGTTGCCTTGATGGAAATAGCTCCTTGTTTTAAATGTCGATTTCATCTCGAAGGGCATTTGCACACCCCCTCAGAACTTGAGACATCTGTGGCATTGTGTTGTTTGACAAAACTGCGCATTTTATGGTGGCCTTTTATTGTCCCCAGCACAAGGTGCACATGTGTAATGATCATGCTGTTAAATCAGCTTCTTGGTATTCCACACCTGTCAGGTGGATGGATTATCTTGGCAAAGAGAGAAATGCTCACTAACAGGAATGTAAACAAACTTGTGCACAAAATGTGAGAGAAATAAGTTTTTTGTCTGTATGGAACATTTCTGGGATCTTTTATTTCAGGTCATGAAACATGGGCCCAACACTTTACATATTACGATTATATTTCTGTTCAGTATGGAACTCACCTGCAGCACACCTTTGCTGCTTTCACCTCCTCCTATGCCACCACCAGTATTACTCAGCTGCCGACTGTGTGATCTGATTCAATGTAGTAGAATTAAATACCCACAAAATGAATTCTGTGGGTGCTAGATTGACTCAGTTCACACCGTCTGCTCTGCTGGCTGCTGAGGTTGATGCGGAGAAGGAGGATGTCAGTGAGTGTAGCAGAGGAGTGAGTGTATAGCACATGTGAGCTAGTTGGCAGGTGAGTGCTAGGCTGCTTCTCAATTCATCCTTCCTTGATTCCTCTCTTTGCCTCCTTTTCAAAACCCATTGGAGAGGGTCAGTGGGGAGGAATTTTGTACCTTCTCCTCCAATAAAGTTGCGATACAATACACGTGAGGAGATGGGATGTGAGGAATCAAGGAAAGATAAAGTGAGAAAAAGCCCTAATGGCCATCATTTGGCGATGTCACCCGCCCTGCAACCCCTATCCTAGCCCAACCAAGATCATGTTTTTTGTAGGATAATGGATGCTGCTTAGTAGGTATGAAGTGTTGTTACGGATAGGGGTTGCGTCCTAGGTCAGCCATTCAGGGATTGTTACACCCACATCAGTGATCAAGGACATCAGCTGTAGCTGCAGATCTGTGCAATATCATCAGACAAAATGAGAGTGACCAAATAAAACAGACAAACAGGGAATGTTCAATGACCAAAAATACACTATAGTTAAATTAAAGAATCAACACTTTATTTCATATCCTACAAAGAACGCCTACACTACCGTTCAAAAGTTTGGGGTCACTTAGAAATGTCCTTGTTTTTGAAAGAAAAGCAAATTTTTTGTCCATTAAAATAACATCAAATTGATCATAAATACGGTCTAGACATTGTTAATGTTGTAAATGACTATTGTAGCTGGAAACGGCAGATTTTTAAATAGAATATCTACAGAGGCGCACAGTGGCCCATCATCAGCAATCATCACTCCTGTGTTCCAATGGCACATTGTGTTAGCTAATCCAGGTTTATCATTTTAAAAGGCTAATTGATCAATAGAAAACCCTTTTGCAATTATGTTAGCACAGCTGAAAACTGTTGTTCTGATTAAAGAAGCAATAAAACTGGCCTTCTTTAGACTAGTTGAGTATCTGGAGCATCAGCATTTGTGGGTTCGATTACAGGCTCAAAATCGCCTGAAACAAAGACCTTTCTTCTGAAACTTGTCAGTCTATTCTTGTTTTAAGAAATGAAGGTTATTCCATGTGAGAAACTGCCAAGAAATGCTGTGTACTACTCCCTTCACAGAACAGCGCAAAATGGCTCTAACCAGAATAGAACGAGGAGTGGGAGGCCCCAGTGCACAACTGACCAAGAGGACAAGTACATTAGAGTGTCTAGTTTGAGAAACAGACTCCTCACAAGTCCTCAACTGGCAGCTTCATTAAATAGTACCCGCAAAATACCAGTCTCAACATCAACAGTGAAGTGACAACTCCGGGATGCTGTCCTTCTAGGCAGAGTTGCAAAGAAAAAGCCATATCTCAGACTGGCCAATAAAAAGAAAAGATGGGCAAAAGAACAAAAACAATGGACAGAGGAACACTGCCTAGAAAGCCAGCATCCCGGAGTCGCCTCTTCACTGTTGACGTTGAGACTGGTGTTTTAGACCAGGTAAATTAGACCAGGACTTTCTCAAGTGATATAACATTCAGAGCAATTGTGTTTTTGTATTATCTTTGTTCTCTTTGGGACTGGAAATCTGTTCATTATTTAGCTAATGTTAGCTTAGCAACTGGCTAAAAGGTTAACAGTTTTTTAGCAGATCAAGCTAACATTTGTGTAGTAAAAAAAAATTGGATGGCTGTCTATCCTATGTATATGTAGTTAGTTAGCAGACATTACCTAGAATAAATGGTTAATTTAAGAAACAACTTACCGCGTACTACTCATCTACCTGGCTTCCACCTCCTGCTGCTAATGTTACTGTCCATCCAGGTAATGCATACTGCTGCAAATACTATGGCCAAAATGAGAAAATAACTACAATAAGTTAGCTAGCTAGCTGTTGACAGCAGTGATGGAACAGCTGTTGTTAACAAACACACCGGAAGTTCTTTGGGGTTCCAGGGTTCACTTCCGCTCCTCTTCAAAAAGCCATTAAAAAAAGTCTATAGTGAAGGGGAAATGACTCACTAGGTGGTAAACAGTTCCCTGCTTCGGGTCATTAAAGGGTATGCTAATCCTTTCCAATCTGGGACTCCACTCGCCCCTTAATGGAGCCCCCACCTCCCTTTAATCTTTGCCTACTTTCAATCCTGCATGGAAATTATAGATGAGTTTTCTGTATATTTTCAATCCCCTGGAGCCCATGCATTATATCAGAGCTGTACACTCAACAGAAGATATTAGTTTTTATATTTTATTTGTAGTCTATTAAACAGAACTCATCTATAGTGGCAACTGTTTTTCAAGTAATTGGATCATTCTTCGTTTTTAATTACTCTGTCACCAAACTCCTCGCACCTTAAATTGAAAAATAATAATACTCTTCATCCTTTCAAGAATAAATGCACTTTAATAATACAAACTGGATTTCAACATTTTGGGATAATGATTAAATGGGGAATCTGCAACAATATCTGAAACAGTAGCAAACAGAAATGTAACCACTCTTAAATTCATAGACAGAGATTACCATATAAAATGTAATTCTTGTTACAGTAGTTTAAGAATGTAAATCATAAAATGTTACTGTTGGTTATATTTCTGGTAACATTTTGACTACACCATTTGTCTCCTTCTTTGTTCACAAGTTTCAATCAGATGCTTATAATAAAAACAAGCACAAATGCAAGCAAGCACAACTTCATGCAGGCATGCACGCACATACACCTAAAATGTGAGAAAACTGTTTATTTGGGTACCTGTTGAAGGAGGGCAACGAGAGGGAGAAGATATCCAGTTCCAAACAGTCCTGCAACTTAGAGAGAGAGTCAGAAAGGGGAATTCATTAAAATGTCATAATCACTTTGCAGAAGGAGAGATACTGAGGATGGAAGACGTGTTGAAAGTGACACAGTCTGAAAACATGAGCCAGCTGGCAGTACTGTAGAACATGAACCACAGCAAACATGGACGAGGGACCGAACTGTCTGATACATGCTACTGTGCCAAATGCATGGGCCCTCAGGGAAGTAGTTATTTAGTAATTGGTCCTATATACGTATATACTGACAAGGACGTATCCTTAGTTAATAGCAATGGTGATGGTAAACAGGCATTTCTCAGATTTTTTTTTTAAAGTTACCAACTCATTATTGTTGCTTCAATACTTATGCATTGTTGACATAAACATTTTTCAAGTCTGGTTTGTGACAGGATGAGTAACCACAATACCCACTTAATGTGCTTGAGGCATTAATGTGGAATTATTCACAGTTTAAATTATTTGCATGTATGTCTGTTGTCTCAGTTAATAACTTTGAGTGCCACCCAAGGTATAACACAAAATAATTCCAGCCAATGACTCATATGAACTCAGCAAAAAAAGAAACGTCCTCTCACTGTCAACTGCGTTTATTTTCAGCAAACTTAACATGTGTAAATATTTGTAGGAACATAACAAGATTCAACAACTGAGACATAAACTGAACAAGTTCCACAGACATGTGACTAACAGAAATTGATTAATGTGTACCTGAACAAAGGGGGGGTCAAAATCAAAAGTAATCTGGTGTGGCCACCAGCTGCATTAAGTACTGCAGTGCATCTCCTCTTCGTGGACTGCACCAGATTTGCCAATTCTTGCTGTGAGATGTTACCCCAGTCTTCCACCAAGGCACCTGCAAGTTCCCAGACATTTCTGGGAGGAATGGCCCTAGCCCTAGCCCTCACCCTCCGTTCCAACATGTCCCAGACATGCTCAATGGGATGGAAATCTGGGCTCTTCGCTGGCCATGGCAGAACACTGACATTCCTGTCTTGCAGGAAATCAAGCACAGAACGAGCAGTATGGCTGGTGGCGTTGTCATGCTGGAGGGTCATGTCAGGATGAGCCTGCATGAAGGGTACCACATGAGGGAGGAGGATGTCTTCCCTGTAACGCACAGCGTTGAGATTGCCTGCAATGACAACAAGCTCAGTCCGATGATGCTGTGACACACCACCTCAGACCTCCAAATCAATCCCGCTCCAGAGTACATGCCTTGGTGTAGCGCTCATCCTTTCGACGATAAACGTGGATCCGACCATCACCCCTGGTGAGACAAAACCACAAACTCGTCAGTGAAGAGCACTTTTTGCCAGTCCTGTCTGGTCCTGCGATGGTGCGTTTGTGCCCATAGGCAATGTTGTTGCCAGGGATGTCTGGTGAGGACCTGCCTTACAACAGGCCTACAAGCCCTCAGTCCAGCCTCTCTCAGTCTATTGCAGACAGTCTGAGCACTGATGGAGGGATTGTGCATTCCTGGTGTAACTCGGGCAGTTGTTGTTGCCATCCTGTACCACAGGTGTGATGTTCGGACTTACCAATCCTGTGCAGGTGTTGTTACACGTGGTCTGCCACTTCGAGGACAGTCAGCTGTCAGTGCTACAGGACTGTCTTAGGCATCTCACAAGTACATACATTGAAGTTTATTGCCCTGGCCACATCTACCTCATGCCTCCTTGCAGCATGCCTGATGCAGATGAGCAGGGGACCTGGGACCTTAAAACCTCAAGGCTAGGGGGCAGTATTTTGAAGTTCGGATGAAAAACGTGCCCAAAGTAAAATGCCTGTTACTCAGGCCCAGAAACTAGGATATGCAATTAGTAGTATTGGATAGAAAACACTCTGAACTTTCTAAAACTGTTAAAATAATGTATGTGAGTATAACAGAACTGATATGGCAGGCAAAAACCCGAGGGAAATTCATCCTAGAAAATGTGATTCTGTGAGCTGGCTCATTTTCCAATGAATTGCTATAGGACATGCTTAAATCCAGCTCCCAGGTTGCAGTACCTATGGCTTCCACTAGATGTCAACAGTTTTTAGACAAGGTTCCATGCGTTTATCATGAAAAATAAGGGAGTAGAATAAGTTTATATAAGTGGAGGGAGGAAGTGCCTTCTCTCTAACGCACGGGACCGTGAGTGCACACCTCGGTTTTTTCCTTTTCTATCGCCCAAGACATTATCTGTGTGAAATATTATAGTTAATATACATAAGGATCGATTAGAAACGTTGTTTTATTTGTTTGGACAAAGTTGATAGGTATATTTTGAACGCTCTATATGTCTTGTATAATGGACGAGTGGACGGTGGATTTTCTGAACAGAACACGCCAACCAAACAGAGCTTTATGGAAATAAAGAGGGACTTTTTCGAACAAAAGGAACATTGATTGTCTTGCTTGGACACTTCGGATTGCCATCAGAAGAAGTTCTTCCAAGGTAAGATATTTATTTTATCGATTTTTATGACTTTTGTGACACCTGTGCTGGTTATGTTGTTATGCTAATAGAGGAAGTACACGGTGCGCTGTCCTCAGACAATCAAATGTTATGCTTTCGCCGTAAAGCCTTTTTGAAATCTGACAATGCTGTGAGATTGCCAAGATTCTAACCTTTTGAAGAGTGTGCAACACCTGTATTTTCATAAATGTTAAATATTACTATTTTGTATTTGAATTTGGCGCACTGCAGCTTCACCGGATGTTGATTTTGATCCCGTTCATGGGATCCGTGCGCTAACAGGTTAATTGCCTACCGTCTGTAAGCGTCTTAAGGACAGCAAAGTCAAGGTATTGGAGTGGCCATCACAAAGCCCTGATCTCAATCCTATAGAAGTTTTGTGGGCAGAACTGAAAAAGCGTGTGCGAGCAAGGAGGCCTACTAACCTGATTCAGTTACACCAGCTCTGTCAGGAGGAATGGGCCAAAATTCACCCAAGTTATTGTGGGAAGGTTGTGGAAGGCTACCCGAAACGTTTGACCCAAGTTAAACAATTTAAAGGCAATGCTACCAAATACTAATTGAGTGTATGTAAACTTCTGACCCAATGGGAATGTGATGAAAGAAAGAAAAGCTGAAATAAATAATTATATTATTCTGACATTTCACATTCTTAAAATAAAGTGGTGATCCTAACTGGCCTAAGACAGGGAATTTGTACAAGGATTAAATGTCAGGAATTGTGAAAAACTGAGTTTAAATGTATTTGGCTAAGGTGTTTGTAAACTTCGACTTCAACTGTATGTCACTCCCTTTGGTTCCTTCACCAGGTATCATTGTTTGTTTCAGTTTCCTGTCTGTGCGTTGTTTGTGTTTCTTGTTTTGTATTATGTTTAATTTATTTATTAACTTCCCAAAGCAAAATGCCTCCCACTCAGGCCCAGAAAATAGGATATGCACATAATTAGTACTATTGGATAGGAAACACTCTGAAGTTTCTAAAAGTGTTAACATAATGTCTTTGAGTGTAACAGAACGGATATAGCAGGCGAAAACCCAAGGATTTTCTGTCCTGGAAAAGGTGATTTTGACACATTGCCTCATTTTGAACCCCTCCCTATTGAAAACAGCCATTTCACAACTGTCTCTAGAGAGTGTTTGGTGATGTTATAGTTGCTTTGGATGGTAATAGAAGAAGAATTTCGAACTGGTCATCGGATGTAAACAGAAGAGGATGCGCGCATTCACGGGCTCGCGCGCGCTGTGGTTTTTTCCTTTCCTATCGTCCAGTTTATAATCCGGTTGAAATATTATAGTAAATATACATTAAAGTGTTCCTAAGGATACATTATCAATGATGTTTGATTGTTCTTGGACAAGTGTATAGGTATAGGTTGACCACGTTCTCTTCACGGCAAATCCATATACACGGTTCAATGGGCGAGTGGACGCCGTATTTATGATCATAACGCGCCAACCAAACTGAGATTTATGGATATAATAAAATTACTTTTTCTAACAAAATAACCATTGGATGTCTTCATTGGACACTTGGGAAACCCTCAGCAGAAGTTCTTCAAAAGGTAAGGGATTTGTTTTCGCTGTGAAATGTGTAAAAAATATTGGAGGTGCTACCCTCAAACAATCAAATGTAGTGCTTTAGCCGTAAAGCCTAGAAGCAGAGCTTTTGATGACTATGCAACACTTGTATATTGATGAATGTTTAATAATTCAACTTTTGGATTTTAAATTTGGAGCCTTGCATTTCACCGGGTAGCGCCCCCCCACTCCCTAAGTAGTTAACCTAACCTTAACCATAACCCTTCCCTAACCTCAACCTTAACCATTTAAAATGTCCCTAACCATTTAACCTAACCTTAACCATGAGGACTGCACAACGCATCACCGGGTGTAAACTACCTGCCTTCCAGGACACCTACACCACCCGATGTCACAAGAAGGCCAAAAAGATCATCAAGGACAACAACCACCCGAGCCACTGCCTGTTCACCCCTCTATAATCCAGAAGGCGAGGTCAGTACAGGTGCATCAAAGCTGGGACCGAGAGACTGAAAAACAGCTTCTATCTCAAGGCCATCAGACTGTTAAACAGCCACCACTAACATTGAGTGGCTGCTGCCAACATACTGACTCAAATCTCTAGCCACTTTAAATAATATAAAATTGGATGTAACAAATGTATCACTAGCCACTTTAAACAATTTTGTATATAATGTTTACATATCCGACATTACTCATATCAAATGTATACACTGTACTCTATACCATCTACTGAATCTTTCCTATGCCGTTCCGCCATCGACTCAAATCTCTAGCCACTTTAATAATTAAAAAGTGGATGTAATAAATGTAACAATAGCCACTTTAAACAATGCCATTTATATAATGTTTACATATCCTACTTTAATCATCTCACATGTATAAACTGTACTATACCATCTACTGCATCTTGCCTATGCCGGTCAGCCATCGCTCATACATATATTTATATGTACATACACGAATTCATTCCTTTACACTTGTATGTATAAGGTAGTTGTTATGAAATTGTTAGACTACTTGTTAGATACTACTGCATGGCTACCTGCCGAACTAGATGCACAAGAATTTCGCTATACTCGCATTAACTCGCATCTGCTAACCATGTGTATGTGACAAATACAATTTGATTTGGTTTAAAAATTCTACTTCAATGGGATATGGATTTGCCAAGGATCCCACATAGCACAGACTGTAACATACGGCTTTGGTTAGAGACAATTTCAAAGCCATACAAATGTGGGATCTTAATTTGAGAACCCTGCGTTGCAGGAAATTTGAAACTTGTAGTTTTATTTAGGTTTAAAAAGGCTTCTGAAGTTTGTAATTTCCACTTTCAAATGTCAGACTTGATTTTCCCTAACAAAAATGTCAATTAATTATAATCCACATAATAATTCACATTTCCTGTTTCCTGCAGGATTATTTATCATGTATTGATTTGCAATGCCATTTTTTGGGATTGTCAATGGGTAGGCCTACCAGTGAGGTGTCATGACTCATGAGGTGTCAAACCCATTTCGGAACTTCCTACAGTTACTTAAAGTGTACATACTCAAAGTCAAAGGTCAAAGTCACCATTATTAGTCAGTTGTACAACCAAATGCCTTCAACTGAAACGTGTCTTCTGCATTTAACCCAACCCCTCTGAATCAGCTCGGGGATTCAAACTTGCAACCCTCCGGTTACAAGTCCAACGGTCTAACCACTAGGCTACCTGCCACCCTCTGTAGTAGGCCTGTGTTTTTTTATTGATGTTACAACAGAACAATGGAGAGCTGAGGACAAAGAAAAATTGAGGGACACTCCAGCACCTTGTTCCACAGTGTTACTATTACGTAATTGATTCTTCTAAATGTTTAAAGACAACCATGAAATATCCATTCCTTTCTTAGTTAAAAGGCACGTCTGTCACGCTGCTACCTTTTGTCTTTTGCTCATTTCTATCACAGATATTGGCCTATGATGAGGTGTCATGAAGTTGTGAGTGGTCCAATTTAAAATAAAAAAACACCATGGTGGGAACCATGGCCACCATGGTTCTATGAACTAAACGTTGAGTATTGAGACTTTGGTGCCCTTTGAGACATTAGACAAACCTTAGACGTTTCCGCCACAACACACGGGCGACGGCTTGGTTTAAATGTCACTACAGTTGAGAGGAGAGGGGGTGTAGACAGAGAATGTGTGTGATAAAATGGTCACACTCCTATTAAATATACCAAATACATTAAAATAAATAGGATATTCGAGCTGGAAAGAAATTACGTGGTTGAAACATTGCATGGAAAGAAGCTTGAGCTCTGTTCTCACAGTCCATCAGTTTTCAGCTCTCTCTCTGACACACACATGCACACTCATATACACACATTCCATTTCTCTATATCTCTCTCATATACCATATTTCACCAGCTAGTCTTTCCACCAATGCCTCAGGAAGCTTAAGTAGAAACCCGTCTGCACTCCCACCTTGCAGCTTTTACCCTAAATCTCACCCCAAATCCCAGCTTGGATAATCTCATCCATCCACTCCGATGTACTCCCATTCATCTCGGCCTCGCAGTACTGCCAGCGCAGTCCCGTGTTATGAAAAGTATGGGGATTTCCTCCTTGCTCCAACACTTCAGTAGGGATGTAAGTCTGTGTCACTGCAGAGACCCAGGGAAGCTGCTCACTGTCACCCAGACCCAGAGGCCTCTGAGGACTCAATGGGCTCTGTGCGCATGTGACAGTGCACATGACAGTCGGTCACAGTCCAGTGCAGCCATGCTTCTGTTAGACCTGGGATGTATAATTCCATAAATGGGACAGGAGGAATTAAGACCAGTAGACACTGTTTTCCACCAGCAGCATACCACCCTGCATCCCAATGCTGGCTTGCTTCTGATGCTATGCAGGGTCGATTCTGGTCGGTCCATGGATGGGACACCAAATTATGCTGGAGGTGGTGTTGGTGAACCACTAGGGACACTATTGCCTCTGGTCTACGGGCATTTTCACACATAGTTCTGAGCTATAGTTCGAATTAGAGTTAGATTATTTGATACATTGTATTTTTTTCATTTGGTCCGGTTGGTTTCACATTGCAAAATGGCAAATGAACTAAAATACCTAAACAAAACCACTTGTTCATGCAAGTCGTTTGTTTATTGGAGAAAAATGCTCACCTATGGTTATCAAGAAGCATAATGGGAAATTTCTCCCCTTTGTACCAAGCTTAATTTACTTTCGTTTTGGTCTTCCAACAACATAAAGGAGGAAACAGCGCAATAGCCACTCTAACTGCGACGTGAATAGGCTATATTCAGTATCTTATATCCCTGGTGCAGCACTCTTCTCCCCTAATCTGCTCATACAGTGATGGGAAAAAAGTATTTGATCCCCTGCTGATTTTGTACGTTTGCCCACTTACAAAGAAATGATCAGTCTATAACTTTAATGGTAGGTTTATTTGAACAGTGAGAGACAGAATAGCAAAACACGACTTAGTACTTGGTGGCAAAACCCTTGTTGGCAATCACAGAGGTCAGACGCTTATTGCAGTTGGCCACCAGGTTAGCACACATCTCAGGAGGGATTTTGTCCCACTCCTCTTTGCAGATCTTCTCCAAGTCATTAAGGTTTCGAGGCTGACGTTTGGCAACTCGAACCTTCAGCTCCCTCCACGGATTTTCTATGGGATTAAGGTCTGGAGACTGGCTAGGCCACTCAAGGACCTTAATGTGCTTCTTCTTGAGCCACTCCTTTGTTGCCTTGGCCGTGTGTTTTGGGTCATTGTCCTGCTGGAATACCCATCCACGACCCATTTTCAATGCCCTGGCTGAGGGAAGGAGGTTCTCATCCAAGATTTGACTGTACATGGCCCTGTCCATCGTCCCTTTGATGCGGTGAAGTTGTCCTGTCCCCTTAGCAGAAAAACACCCCCAAAGCATAATGTTTCCACCTCCATGTTTGACGGTGGGCATGGTGTTCTTGGGGTCATAGGCAGCATTCCTCCTACTCCAAACACTGCGAGTTGAGTTGATTCCAAAGAGCTCCATTTTGGTCTCATCTGACCACAACACTTTCACCCAGATGTCCACTGAATCATTCAGATGTTCATTGGCAAACTTCAGACGGGTATGTATATGTGCTTTCTTGAGCAGGGGGACCTCGCTGCAGGATTTCAGTCCTTCACAGCGTAGTGTGTTACCAATTGTTTTCTTGGTGACTATGGTCCCAGCTGCCTTGAGATCATTGACAAGATCCTCCCGTGTAGTTCTGGGCTGATTCCTCAACATTCTCATGATCATTACAACTCCACAAGGTGAGATCGTGCATGGAGCCCCAGGCCGAGGGAGATTGACAGTTCTTTTGTGTTTCTTCCATTTACGAATAATCGCACCAACTGTTGTCACCTTCTCACCAAGCTGCTTGGCGATGGTCTTGTAGCCCATTCCAGCCTTGTGTAGGTCTACAATCTTGTCCCTGACATCCTTGGAGAGCTCTTTGGTCTTGGCCATGGTGGAGAGTTTGGAATCTGATTGATTGATTGCTTCTGTGGACAGGTGTCTTTTATACAGGTAACAAACTGACATTAGGAGCACTCCCTTTAAGAGTGTGCTCCTAATCTCAGCTCGTTACCTGTATAAAAGACACCTGGGAGCCAGAAATCTTTCTGATATAGAGGGGGTCAAATACTTATTTCCCTCATTAAAATGCAATTCCATTTATAACATTTTTCACATGCGTTTTTCTGGATTTTTTTGTTGTTATTCTGTCTCTCACTGTTCAAATAAACCTACCATTAAAATTATAGACTGATCATTTCTTTGTCAGTGGGCAAACGTACAAAATCAGCAGGGGATCAAATACTTTTTTCCCTCACTGTAAATGCTCTGCTAATCACAGAATGTTTCAGAGATATCAAGTTATGGTACTGCGTGCAATTTATAAAATGCTCGCAATCAAACAACCAATAATACTGCGCGCCTCTGTGATTCTTGTGTTTGGTCCGGACTGTGTTCTCACCAGCAGCGAACACCACTGTACGAATGGAATTGGACCGAGACCACCGCTTTTGAGCGCACCCCTTAAGGATATCCCAATGCCCCCAACCTTAATCGGGTGTCCTGTCATTCAGATGGGAAGTTAAAATGGGTGTCCTGACTAAAGATTATTATTCAAATGCAGCCTAAGAGCTCTATTTAGGCAATAAGGCATGAGGGGGTGTGGTATAGGGCCAGTATACCACAGCTAAAAGGGCTGTTCTTATGCAATGCTGAGTGTCTGGATACAGCCCTTAGCCGCGGTATATTGGCCATATACCACAACCCCCCAAGGTATTGCTATTACAAACTGGTTACCAACATAATTAGAGCATTACAAATACATGGTCTGATATCCAATCAGCATTCAGGGCTGGAAACATCCAGTTTATAAATATCATTATACAATCGGTGGGTCTAATACTGGATAGTGATAATTAATCCTTTGTCACGTCCAGGCCAGAGTTTTTAGGCTGGCATGTTTAGTTTCGTTTTTGGTGAAGGGTTTTTAGTTCTAGGTGTTGTATTTCTATGTTGGGGAAATGGTTCCCAATTAGAGGCAGCTGAGTGTCGTTACCTCTAATTGGGAACCATATATATGTTTGTAGTTTTCAGAGGGGTTTTGTGGGTTATTGTTTGTTCATAGCTTTGTTGGTTTTCTTGTTATGTGCAATGTTACGATCTTCGTTCGTTTTGTTTATAGTTTTGCCAGTTACGTTATCTAATAAAGAATGTATACTGGATACCTTGCTGCGCCTTGGTCCGTCACTCAAGGAGATTGTTACAGAATAACCCACCATAAAAAGACCAAGCAGCGAGAGACCTGGGAGTTCTGGACTTGGAAGGAGATATTGGCTGGTAAGGGACCTTGGGAGAAGACGGCGGAGCATCGTCACCCCAGGGAGAAAAGTGGAGCAGCGAATGCGGAGCGGGGGAGTTATGAGGAATTATTTGGAGCGTGGAATCCAGAGAGAGAAAAGTTTGTTGGAACTCGCCTGGCTAGGAAGCCCGAAAGGCAGCCCCAAAAAACTTTTTTGGGGGGGCACACGGGGAGTTTGGCCGGTTCAGGATGGACTCCTGAGACAACTCCTCGTGCTCTCTGGAGGGAGCGTCGCACTGGAAAGACGCCGTGCTATGCAGTTTTGCGCACGGTGTCTCCAGTGCGCATCCATAGGCCGGTGCGCGAGATTCCAGCTCCACTCATCTGTCAGGGGAGGGTGAGTGTGCAGCCTGGAGGAGTGGTGCCGTTTCTGCGCGCTAGGTCTCCAGTACAACTTCTGGGACTGAGATATCCTGCACCTGTTCTGCGTGTGGGGTCTCCGGTTCGCATCCACAGCCCAGTACGTGACATTCCAGCTCCCATCATCCGTGAGGC
The DNA here is from genome assembly GCA_030435695.1 of Brachymystax lenok tsinlingensis. NCBI lineage: Eukaryota > Metazoa > Chordata > Actinopteri > Salmoniformes > Salmonidae > Brachymystax > Brachymystax lenok. The sequence continues at coordinate 6,881,526 of CM059818.1, read as the reverse complement.
AAGGGTGAGTGAACAGCCGGGGAGAGAAGTACCGGCTCCACGCACCAGCTCTCCTGTACGCTTAGATAACCCAGTACGTCCAGTCCCTGCTCCGCGCACCAGGCCCCCTATGCGCTTAGAGAGTCCAGCACGTCCAGTCCCTGCTCCGCGCACCAAGTCCCCTGTGCGCTTAGAGAGTCCAGCACGTCCTGTTCCGGCTCCGCGCACCAGGCCCCCTGTGCGCTTAGAGAATCCAGTACGTCCTGTCCCTGTTCCTCGCTCCAGGATCCCTGTGCCCGTCGTGGACTCAGCACGTCCTGTCCCTGTTCCACGTTCCAGGATCCCTGTGTGCGCCGTGGACCCAGCACGTCCTGTCCCTGCTCCACGCTCCAGGATCCCTGTGCCCGTCGTGGACCCAGCACGTCCTGTCCCTGTTCCACGCTCCAGGATTCCTGTGCGCGTCATGAGCCCAGCACGGCCCGTTCCTGCTCCCCGCACCAGAGTCCCAGTGCGCGTCATGAGCCCAGTATGGCCCGTTCCTGCTCCCCGCACCAGAGTCCCAGTGCGCGTCGACAGTCCGGAACCTCCAGAGAAGGTCCCCAGTCCGGAACCTCCAGAGAGGGTCCCCAGTCCGGAACCTCCAGAGAGGGTCCCCAGTCCGGAACCTCCAGAAAGGGTCCCCAGTCCGGAACCTCCAGAGACGGTGCCCAGTCCGGAAATTCCAGAGACGGTGCCCAGTCCGTGGCCCACAACAATGAGCCCAGTATGGCCGGTTCCTGCTCCTCGCACCAGATCCCAGTGCTCGTCAGGAGCCCATCACGGCCGGTTCCTGCTCCACGCACCAGAGTCCCAGTGCTCGTCGTGAGCCCATCACGGCCGGTTCCTGCTTCTCGCACCAGAGTTCCGGCTAATAGCCCAGGGCCTCCGGTGCGTGACATCAAGCCAGCATGGCGGCACGGAGCCGCCACCTGGAAGAAAAAGACCCACCGAGACCCCCATGGACTTTTTCGCGGTCGGAGTCCGGCGCCTTTGGGGGCGGGGTACTGTCACGTCCAGGCCAGAGTTTTTAGGCTGGTGTGTTTAGTTTCATTTTTGGTGAAGGGTTTTTTAGTTCTAGGTGTTGTATTTTTATGTTGGGGAAATTGTTCCCAATTAGAGGCAGCTGAGTGTCGTTACCTCTAATTGGGAACCATATATATGTTTGTAGTTTTCAGAGGGGTTTTGTGGGTTATTGTTTGTTCATAGCTTTGTTGGTTTTCTTGTTATGTTCAACGTTACGATCTTCGTTCGTTTTGTTTATAGTTTAGCCAGTTACGTTATCTAATAAAGAATGTATACTGGATACCTCGCTGCGCCTTGGTCCGTCACTCAAGGAGATTGTGACATCCTTAATCTAATTATTATAATTCAAACATTTCCATCAAAATCCGTCAGTTATCTGAGATATCTGTTTTTTTTCATGGGCTGCGTCTCAATCCACCTATGTTGGCCTTCCAAACCTGTGGTAGAAAGTAGCAAGGTTTTATATAATTTTACATTTTGGGGGGGTTAGATAAGCTTTAATATTGCAGATAGATTGTCGCTTCCATCCATGTAATTGTCTGCATCATTTCCAATCCCGCATATATTATTTTGTAAATATATACAATACCAGTCAAAAGTTTGGACACCTGCTCATTCTAGGGTTTTTCTTTTTTTACTATTTTCTACATTGTAGAATAATAGGGAAGACATCAAAACTATGAAATAACAGATATGGAATCAAAGTGTTAAACAAATCAAAGTATTTTATATATTTGAGATTCTTCAAAGTAGACACCCTTGATGACAGCTTTGCACCCTCTTGGCATTCTCTCAACCAGCTTCATAAGGAATGCTTTTCCAACTGTCTTTAAGGAGTTCCCACATATGCTAAGCACTTGTTGGCTGCTTTTCCTTCGTGTTGCAGTCCAACTCATCTCAATTGGGTTGAGGTCGGATGATTGTGGAGGACAGGTCATCTGATGCAGCACTCCAACCCTCTCCTTCTTGGTAAAATAGCCCTTACACAGCCTGGTGGTGTTCTGGGTCATTGTCCTGTAGAAAGAAAGAAACATGCTTTTTTGCTATTCGTGAAGGCCAAATTCAATACTTTATCAAATCATTTTGAAATATTTTTTTACAAAATCATACAGGGGTCCTAAAATTCTAAATTAAAATAGCTAATGATCCATGGTATGACCATCTTAAAACAATTCCATATTTGTGGAAGGATGAATAGTATGAATACATTCATAAAAACTACATTGTTCTATTTTTCCAGTCAGGTTGAGGTAACCAAACTTGCATTCTGTCAACACTAAAAGTATATAACATTTGTTTTTATGCTTGATTAAATATAGTCCTATTGAAGCCCACTAGCTTCAAGTACAGGGAAGTGCACAGTAAACAGTGTTTTGCCCGTTGTAATATTCTATATGAGCTATACATTAACACAACCTGCAGAGGAAAAAATCAAACAGTGTTTTGCCCTATAGTCGTAATACACTATATGACCTATACACTAATACCACCTGCCGGGGGAATCATAACATTGGCAGCCATGTGACACACATGCACACATCTCATTCTCACAAGGCACTCTCTGGTCAGACTGGTAGAATATGCAAAGACATGCTACAGAACAAGGGAGCGAGGATAGAACTGCATTAGTTCATATTAGGGCAATGGCATGTGGAAGGCTATTTTGATTGCATTATTTCAAGAGGGCTGTCTGTGTTGTTTTTGATTATTAGGATTGTATTTTGTTGCTGACTTTCATGACAGGGCTTGTAAGCAGACCTAGAATCCTAGCCTACAAACTTACGATCTACTTACACCTAATAAAGAAAAAAAGCAGTAAAAAAGGTTTGAGGAAAGATAGAGATGCCGTGTTTCAGCACTTGCCATGTGGCATGCGATTGGCAAAAGTGGAGGACAGATTTTCATGTACAGTGAGGGAAAAAAGTATTTGATCCCCTGCTGATTTTGTACGTTTGCCCACTGACAAAGAAATGATCAGTCTATAATTTTAACGGTAGAGAGACAGTGAGAGACAGAATAACAAAAAAATTCAGAAAAACGCATGTGAAAAATGTTATAAAATGATTCGCATTTTAATGAGGGAAATAAGTATTTGACCCCCTCTCAATCAGAAAGATTTCTGGCTCCCAGGTGTCTTTTATACAGGTAACGAGCTGAGATTAGGAGCACACTCTTAAAGACTACAAAGGGAAGTACAGCCGAGAGCTGCCCAGTGACACAGCAACATATTTTTACCATTACCATGAATTCATAAGCCTTCACGGTTCACAGAAAACACATAACACAGTGAAAACGAATCAATTACCTTTTGAAGAACTTCTGCTGAGGGCTTCCCAAGTGTCCAACGAAGACAATATATGGTTCTTTTGTTAGAAAAAGTAATGTATTATATCCATAAATCTCCGTTTGGTTGGCGCATTATAATGAGAAAATAGAGCCTCCAATCGTCCATTGAAACGTGAAGAGAACTCGTTCAACTTATACCTATAAACTTGTCCAAGAACAATCAAACATAATTTTAAATGTATCCTTAGGAACACTTTTATGTATAAATAGTATAATATTTCAACCGGAATATAAACTGGGCGATAAGAAAGGAAAAAGAGCGCGCCAGCCGTGAACGCGCCTTTTCCTCTATTGACATTCTGTGTGACCACTTCCTAATTCTTCTTCTTCTGCCATCTAATGCATCTAAAAAGAATCACAACACTTTCTTGAGACTGTTGACATCCAGAGGAAGCGATAGGTACTGCATTCATATGCCCTTATATGGGCATTTTCATAAGGGAGGGGTTCTAAATGAGGCAATGTGTCAAAATCACTTTTTCCAGGACAGAAATTCCTCGGGTTTTCGCCTGCCATATCCGTTCTGTTATACTCACAGACAAAATGTTAAAATTCAGAGTGTTTCCTATCCAATGGTACTAAATATGTGCATATCCTATTTTCTGGGCCTGAATGGGCGGCATTTTACTTTGGGCATGCCAGGCACTCCAAAACGGTCACCTCGTGCGCTGCTCCCAAAGAAGTTAAAGGGAGTGCTTCTAATCTCAGCTTGTTACCTGTATAAAAGACACCTGTCCACAGAAGCAATCAATCAATCAGATTCCAAACTCTCCACCATGGCCAAGACCAAAGAGCTCTCCAAGGATGTCAGGGACAAGATTGTAGACCTACACAAGGCTGGAATGGGCTACAAGACCATCGCCAAGCAGCTTGGTGAGAAGGTGACAACAGTTGGTGTGATTATTCGCAAATGGAAGAAACACAAAATAACTGTCAATCTCCCTCGGCCTGGGGCTCCATGCAAGATCTCACCTCGTGGAGTTGCAATGATCATGAGAACGGTGAGGAATCAGGGTGAAAGTGTTGTGGTCAGATGAGACCAAAATCAACTCAACTCGCCGTGTTTGGAGGAAGAGGAATGCTGCCTATGACCCCAAGAACACCATCTCCACCGTCAAACATGGAGGTGGAAACATTATGCTTTGGGGGTGTTTTTCTGCTAAGGGGACAGGACAACTCATCGCATCAAAGGGACGATGGATGGGGCCATGTACAGTCAAATCTTGGATGAGAACCTCAGCCAGGGCATTGAAAATGGGTCGTGGATGGGTATTCCAGCAGGACAATGACCCAAAACACATGGCCAAGGCAACAAAGGAGTAGCTCAAGAAGAAGCACATTGAGGTCCTGGAGTGGCCTAGCCAGTCTCCAGACCTTAATCCCATAGAAAATCTGTGGAGGGAGCTGAAAATTCGAGTAGACAAACATCAGCCTCGAAACCTTAATGACTTGGAGAAGATCTGCAAAGAGGAGTGGGACAAAATCCCTCGTGAGATGTGTGCAAACCAGGTGGCCAACTATAAGAAACGTCTGACCTCTGTGATTGCCAACAAGGGTTTTGCCGCCAAGTACTAAGCCATGTTTTGCAGGGGTCAAATACTTATTTCCCTCATTAAATTGCAAATCAATTTATAACATTTTTCACATGCATTTTTCTGGATTTTTTTGTTGTTATTCTTTCTCTCACTGTTCAAATAAACCTACCATTAAAATTATAGACTGATCATTTCTTTGTCAGTGGGCAAACGTACAAAATCAGCAGGGGATCAAATACTTTTTTCCCTTACTGTATCTTCTTTGGGTTGTATTGTCATTATATTAATTTCCTTCCTGACTTTATTGCCAGGTCTCCAGTTCAACTCTATTGTAAATCGTGGTCATTGATTTCTCTCACATTTCCATGATCTGATATATATCTGACACACTTACTTTTTTCTTACATGGACACCCATTGTTAGAGATGCCAGTTATTCAACAGATCATTAGATGTTACACCTACTGTAGCTATAGGGATCAGTAACAGAAATAGGCATAACAGAAAACACTGTGACAAACAAGCACCCCATCAGCAGGTTGTAGAAGCATATGGGGGAATTCCTTCTGCAATCAGTGCAGCACAGCATCATTTATTAATTAGCATTTGGCATGATCTCTGAGTTGGGTGTATACATGGAGGCTGGTTGATTAACTTACCCCTGCAAGGCGAGAGGCAAGAGACACCACATTTTCTTGCTTAAAGGAAGCAGTGTGAATTTATATGACTCAACGGTGCCTTTAAGAATGCATTAAAGCAACTTGGAGCCTGGCGTCTCTACTTCGATACCTCTGTCACAGGGCCATAGCTACATACTAAGACCAGACCTTGGTCATTTTAATTTTTTTAATTTTTTTAACTCAGTCGTAGTCTCAATTTACCGTTGATCGTTAGAATAGTAAAATACACAAGTTCAAATTCTAAACTTGGTTGCAGCAGTTTTCCTCTTGTTATATGTCACTCAATGACACTCACTCAATTAGCTCATGTCAGTTAAAACATTTTATACAACGGGTGGGTCTAATCCTATAAGCTGATTGGTTAAAACCGCATTCCAGCTAGTGTCTATTCCACAAGTTACCACCGGCTAAATCTATGACATTAAAATGCCTATTTACTCTGTTCCATCTGACTGCGCAATCCACTGTCTCATCAGCCCAGCCAGGCAATTTATAAACTTGATCTCCACCATAAAAAAATCATCTAGACATTATCTCACATTTATCTTTCAGACTAAAATTTAGTTTTCAATAGCGGAGATTTGTATAAATCTCTCCGACATTTGCAACATTGTTTCAATATTTGTATTGATATATACAAATAAATATCATTATAAACTGGGTGGTTCAAGCCCATAATGCTGATTGGCTGACAAAACAGAGCGAGATAGGTGGAGAGATAGAAGACATTGTAGGATGCATCTGCTGCCCTGATTGTGCGGCTGGTGTATCCCTGGGCCTGGTGTCCCCAGAGCTTTTGCCTCCGTGACGCACTAGGCCTCTGGGTCGACTCAAGCTCATATGGCTCCACAGCCATATGGAGGCCTGTGTGTTTGTGTTCTTGCGTGTATATGTGTGTGTGCTTATGTTTGTGTGTCTGTGTGTGTTTTTACATGCTTATGCATACAAGTGCGTGGCATCATTTTGTGTGAAACATGGACAACATGTGTTTTAAGAATATCTCCCTCGCTCTGATTTTGCATGTTGGGCAAGCTGTAGGAGTCATGAGAGATAATGGCTATGCTGGTGCAAGCAGCTGTCATGTAGCGTTGCTAGCTGCTCCTGTGGGGTGTGCTTTGGTAATTGTTGTGCCATGTGTCGGCAGCAATATGTACTGTACTTCATAGAGTGAGCAGAAATGTAAGCTCACTTAAAGGGGCATTACACTTTCAAATTAAAGTTTGTCCGTTTTTTTTTCAGACCTCTAAAGTTGTCTATTGTCAAGAGGATACCACGTCCCACGACATTGGTTGTGTAGATCCACCTGTATGCCTCCAGTCCAAATGACTGAAAAAGATAAGCTGTGAATAAAACCAGAAAAACTGGAAATTAAACAGTACTTATCTTTTCCATTAATTTGGGATAGCTGTATCTACTGTATCTACTGATGACACAACCGATGTCATGCTACGTTGGTTTCATTATGAAATTACTCTACTTTTGATGTCCGAAAACATCTGACAAACTTTCATTTGTGAGTAATTATCACCTTTGTTGGAAGTAGTTCTGTCCGCTCTATAGCCCATTGACTATTACGATTTTTCAATATCCAATGTAAGCTTTTACTTTTTGCTATAACATCTTATCTGCTCATACCTCACACTCTAGGGATATTACCAGTGTTTTGATTCATTTTGTTTTACCTAGCCTGTCATGGTTTTATTATTTTTCATATACGGCTCTGCTGCTCACAGGTTCATTACTCAGAAAGTTCCCGCTAGTTCCTTAAGGCAGAGAATGTTTGAGTCCTAAATAGCACACTATTCCCTAGTGAACTACTTTTGACCAGAGCCCCAAATGTAGTGCACTATATACAGGGAATAGGGTACTATTTGGGATGCAATGCAGCCTAAGTGAGTAGAACTAGGTCAACAGCCTCTTGAAAGGGAGTTGGAATTTTCCACAGGTGAGAAAGTGCTCAATTCCTCTGAAAATATCCATGAAGCATTAATTATTCCAGAGGTTATAGTATTGAAGGGCGAGTAGAGGGTGTAATTAACATGTTAATTAGATATTGGTGTTTGTTGTGTGTTTGGGTGAGTGTGTGTGTGTGTGGCTGGGTGAGCTTGCGTGCGTATACATATATATGTGTGTGTGTGTTTATTTGTGTGTGTTTGGGTGGGTGGATGTTTGGCTGGGTGGGTGAGAGGGTGTGTGCACGTGCATATACGTGTGTGTTCGTGTGTGTGTGTGTGTGTGTGTGTGTTTGTGCAGTTGATAGGCAAAGGAGATACAGGCTACCTTCTTGAGCCACTGTTTTTGCAGACCTGTGTGTAATTGCAGGTATGAATAATTGATGAAGCACTTCAGACAAATGGGCTGCAAGATTCACGTGTAACTGCAGCTGTGCATCTCCATCATAATAAGCTATGTTGGTCGTTCCACCAATTCGGTGCCAAATTGTAATATTTTGTTATAAAGACCACAATGTTAAACTTAAAACTTGTTAGGGCTAGGGTCCTTTTTTCTCATTTTCCGCTTGACTTACGTGCCCAAAGTAAACTGCTTGTTGCTCAGGCCCTGAAGCAAGGATATGCATATAATTGGTACCATTGGAAAGGAAACACTTTGAAGTTTGTGGAAATGTTAAAATAATGTTTTCCTACAACACTATAACACAATAGATATAGTAGGAGAAAATCCAAAGAAAAACCAACCAGAATATTGTTTTGAGAGCCCATGCTCTTACAATGGAAAGTATAGGGGAAAAATGTAATCTAGCTCCAAGTATGCAATTCCCATGGCTTCCACAGGGTGTCAGCACTCTATGTTCAAGGTTTCAGGCTTGTTTCTTCCAAAACAAATGAGAAAGAACCGTTTTAGTACAAGGACACAGTCTTGGAAATTCGTGTTTGGGCGCGCGATGAAGACAAGACGCACCTGCTAATATCGGTTTCTTATTGAACATACTTCTTTCCGTATTAAATGTTATAGTTTGATTACATTTTAGGGTATCTGAGGAGTCAATATGAACGTGTTTTAACAAAGTTTAGCGGTAGATTTTTGGGTTCCTTTCTGTGCATGTTGAACGAGTGGATTACTCAAATTGTAAGTGAATATTTATCGCTATTTGTGAATTTATGAAACCTGTGCCGGAAGAAAAATATTTTGATGTAGGGCGCTGTCCTCAAACAATCGCATGACATGCTTTCGCTGTAATGGCTACTGTAAATTGGACAGTGCCGTTAGATTAACTTTTTAGGGAGCGGTGGGGCGCTTGGCAATATCACAGCGTTGTCAGATTTCAAAAAGGCTTTACGGTGAAAGCACCACATTTGATTGTTTGAGGGTAGCACCTAACATATTTTTACATTACCATGAATTCATAAGCTATCACGGTTCACACATAACACATTTCACAGCGAAAACAAATCAATTACTTTTGTTAGAAAAAGTAATGTATTATATCCACAAATCTCTGTTTGGTTGGTGCGTTATAATGAGGAAATACCACCTCCAATCGTCCATTGAAACGAGAAGAGAACTCGTTCAACGTATACTATAAACTTGTCCAAGAACAATCAAACATAATTGTAAATGTATCCTTAGGAACACTTATGTATAAATAGTATAATATTTCAACCGGAATATAAACTGGGCGATAAGAAAGGAAAAAACCAAAGATCGTGTCTGCCGGGAGCGCGCATTTTCTTGTAAGGACATCTGTGGGGACACTTCCTTATTCCTCTTCTTCTCTGCTCTAAAAGCATATAAAAAGAATCAGAACACTTTCTCGAGACTGTTGACATCCAGAGGAAGCGATAGGTACTGCATTGACATGCCCTTATAAGGACATTTTCATAAGGGAGGGGCTCTAAATGAGGCAATGTGTCAAAACCACTTTTTCCAGGACAGAAATTCCTCGGGGTTTTGCCTGCTATATCCGTTCTGTTTTACTCACAGACAAAATGTTAACACGTTTAGAAACGTCAGAGTGTTTCCTATCCAATGGTACTAAATATGTGCATATCCTATTTTCTGGGCCTGAATGGGAGGCATTTTACTTTGGGCACGCCAGGGTCTCCAAAACGGTCACCTCGTGCGCTGCTCCCAAAGAAGTAAACAAGAATTTAAGCTTTTAACCAATATAAGACACTTGTATCTACCTAAATGTTTAATATCCATAATATTTATGATTATTTATTTGAATTGCGCGCCCTCCAGTTTCACCGGAAGTTGTCCCGCTAGCGGGACGCCTAGCCCTTTTAAGTGCCAAATAAAGTAACAGAGTTGATGACATCGTCTTTAATCATCCATAAATCCCCTTATGAAACAAGGAATGGAAGCTTGTTTTGTGCAACAGGGATGGGCAATCGAATGCAAACTTAGGGCTGTTACTGTGATCATATTACCACCACACGGGGAGTCACTAGTCATGACCACAGTCAAATTCTACGGTAACGAGGCTTCTCCAAAACTTCTCTGATGCTGCTGATGGTCATTAGTAGCCTACAAAACTTTCTAACGGCTAGGCAGTACTGGCCTGGTACTCAGCGGTCTATTGTCCCTCTAATCACTCTTGACATTAATGAAAATCAAATCAAACACTTAATGAGAGCCCTAGCATTCAGTGTTTGAGTGGAATAGGATCACCAGTTGCTCAGCGAGAGGTATAACTAGGCCCTAGAAGGAAGGCCTTATGATATATGTAATGTAAGGTATTCTCCCGGACTCATCTTCAATCCCATCAATTGCGACTGCTATTAGGGAAAGCAGTGCTTCTATAGGATCAGGGCCAAAATAAAAATAAAATCATCCACAATTTCTCCAGCTGCAGCAAAACACAGCTGCTTTCCCTGAGGCATTCGTTTCAGTTTTGCCAAGAACTAAGAGAAACTAACAGAAATGGAACGTTCATGATAAAAACGTTCCACAAACTCTCTTGAAAGCAAACATAGTTTGCCGCGAGCGTTCGCAAACAGAAGCCTTATTGAACACACCTCTGAATTTTGACTGCATTGGGCCTTTTTAAGGTCAACCCTGTTTTTTAAACTTTTTTACTTTGCTATTATGGGGTATGGTGTGTACAGTTGTGGCAAAAGGTTTTGAGAATGACACAAATATACATTTTCACAAAGTCTGCTGCCTCAGTGTGCATGATGGCATATACTCCAGAATGTCATGAAGAGTGATCAAATTAATTGCAATTAATTGCCAAGTCCCTCTTTGCCATGCAAATGAACTGAATCACCCCAAAACATTTCCACTGCATTTCAGCCCTGCCACAAAAGGACCAGCTGACATCATGTCAGTGATTCTCTCGTTAACACAGGTGTGAGTGTTGACGAGGACAAGGCTGGAGATCACTCTGTCATGCTGATTGAGTTCAAATAACAGACTGTAAGCTTCAAAAGGAGGGTGGTGCTTGGAATCATTGTTCTTCCTCTGTCAACCATGGTTACCTGCAAGGAAACACGTGCTGTCATCATTGCTTTGCACAAAACGGGCTTCACATGCAAGTATATTGCTGCCAGTAAGATTGCACCTAAATCAACCATTTATCGGATCAAGAATTTCAAGGAGAGCTGTTCAATTGTTGTGAAGAAGGCTTCAGGGCGCCCAAGAAAGTCCAGCAGCGCCAGGACCATCTCCTAAAGTTGATTCAGCTGCGGGATCGGGGCACCACCAGTACAGAGCTTGCTCAGGAATGGCATCAGACAGGTGTGAGTGCATCTGCACGCACAGTGAGGTGAAGACTTTTGGATGACCTGGTGTCAAGAAGGGCAGCAAAGAAGCCACTTCTCTCCAGGAAAAACATCAGGGACAGTCTGATATTCTGCAAAATGTACAGGGATTGGACTGCTGAGGACTGGGGTAAAGTCATTTTCTCTGATGAATCCCTTTTCCGATTGTTTGAGGCATCCGGAAAAAAGCTTGTCCGGAGAAGACAAGGTGAGCGCTACCATTAGTCCTGTGTCATGCCAACAGAAAAGCATCCTGAGACCATTCATGTGTGGGGTTGCTTCTCAGCCAAGGGAGTGGGCTTACTCACAATTTTGCCTAAGAACACAGCCATGAATAAAGAATGGTACCAACACATCCTCAGGAACAGTTTGGTGACTAACAATGCCTTTTCCAGCTTGATGGAGCACCTTGCCATAAGGCAAAAGTGATAACTAAGTGGCTCGGGGAACAAAACATTGAGATTTTGGGTCCATGGCCAGGGAACTCCCCAGACCTTAATCCCATTGAGAACTTGTGGTCAATCCTCAAGAGGTGGGTGGACAAACAAAAACCCACAAACTCCAAGCATTGTTTATGCAATAATGGGCTGCCATCAGTCAGGATGTGGCCCAGAAGTTAATTGACAGCATGCCAGGGCGGATTGCAGAGGTCTTGAAAAAGAAGGGTAAACACTGCAAATATTGACTCTTTGCATCAACTTCATGTAAATGTCAAATGAAGCCTTTGACACTTATGAAATGTTTATAATTATACATCTGACAAAAAAAACTAAAGACACTGAAGCAGCAAACTTTGTGGAAATTAATATTTGTGTCATTCTCAAATCTTTTTGCCACAACTGTAGATTGATGAGGGGGAAAAAACAATTTGATCTATTTTAGAATATTGCTGTGGAAAAGGTCAAGGGGTTTGAATACTTTCCGAATGCATTGTATGTAAAACCGAATCTTAAGTTCCCCTAATACTAGATGGCAAAAGGCACTAGTTGACTCCAGTGGACAGTTGGAAATTGTCATGGAAAGTTTGGGCTGTGTTTCCTACGTCTGTGTAAACAAAATGTGTATAGCATTAAAATATTTGTAAAATTGTACATTTAATCACAGGAACTGTCAGTTCTTCCATCCTTAGTCAGCTCCATCTATGATTCCGAGAGTGGTTACATTCTCCAGCCCTCAGCAGGATGAGACACAATTGGGGCCGCCAAAGTACTACTTAAGTCGTTTTTTGGGGTATCTGTACTTTACTTTGCTATTTATATTATTGCAAACTTTTACTTTTACTTCACTACATTCCTAAAGAAAATGATGCACTTTTTAATCCTTACATTTTCCATGACACCCAAAAGTACTCGTTACATTTTGAATGCTTAGCAGGACAGGAAAATTGTCTTATTCACAAACTTATCAAGAGAACTCCCTGGTCGTCCCTCTTGCCGCTGATCTGGCAGACTCACTAAAAACATGCTTTGTTTGTAAATTATGTCTGAGTGTTGGAGCGTTCCCCTGACTTTCCACAAATAAAAAAAAAACAAGAAAATGATGCCGCCAAGTTAGCTTTATATAGGAATTTGAAATTATTTATACATTTACTTTTAGTTTTGATATTTAGGTATATTTTAGCAATTACATTTACTTTTGATAATTAAGTATATTTAAAACCAAATACATTTAGACTTTTACTCAAGTAATATTTTATTGGGTGACTTTTACTTTTACTTGAGTAATTTTCTATTAAGGTATCTTTACTTTTACTCAAGTATGACAATTGGATACTTTTTCCACCACTGCATACACATGTACACACACAATGAGGCTAAAGTGGAGGGGATCAAAATCCTACATTTCCTTGGCATGCACATCATCACCCCGCTATTATCTAAGGAGGAGACAGTAAAGGTGCATCAAAGCTGGGACCAAGAGACTGATAAATAGCTTCTATCTCCAGGCATCTATCTCCAGCCTCCCCTTAGTGCCCTGCACTGAACCTTAAACAATGTTACTAGCCGGCTACCACCTATTACTCAACCTGCACCTTAGAGACTATTTTGCCCTATATACATAGTCACTGGTCTCTTTAATAATGTTTTCATACAGTTTTACCCACTGTATATGTGCAGTGCCTTCATAAAGTATTCAGACCCTTTGACTTGTTTTACATTTTGTTAGGTTACAGCCTTATTCTAAAATGGATTACATAATTTTTTCCCCCTCTGCAATCAACACACAATGCCCCATAATGACAAAGCAAAAACAGGTTTGATTTTTTTGTTGTTGCTGATTTATAAAAAATAAATATAAACTTAAATGACATTTACATAAGTATTCATACTCTTTACTCAGTACTTTGTTGAAGAACCTTTGACAGGGATTACAGGCTCGAGTCTTCTTGGGTATGACGCTACAAGCTTGGCTGTAATGCAAAAAAGGCTGTAAAGTAAAACTTTAGTCAAGGCTCATCCGTTATAACTACTGCTGTACAAACTGTTTCTATTCATATACTGTCCATACTGTCTATGCACACCATAATATACACTGAGTGTACAAACACCTGCTCTTTCCATGACATAGACTGACCAGGTGAATCCAGATGAAAGCTTTGATCCCTTATTGATGTTACTTGTTAAATACACTTCAATCAGTGTAGATGAAGGGGAAGAGACAGGTTAATAAGTATTTTTAAGCATTGAGACAATTGAGACATGAATTGTGTATGTGTTCCATTCAGAAGGTGAATGGGCAAGACTAAAGATTTAAATGCCTTTGAACGGGGTATGGTAGTAGGTGACAGGCACACCGGTTTGTGTCAAGAACTGCAACGCTGCTGGGTTTTCCACGCTCAAGAGTTTCCTTGGGGGTGACTGTGGGAGGGTTCTCGGATGTTTGAGGGACAGCAATGGGGAACTGGGGGACTCTTGGAGGGTTTGCGACCCCATTTTGTGGGGGGCTTGTGGGAGATCTGTCGATGTGCCGTTGAGAAGGGCGTTGACCCTGGATGCTTCTGTGTGTCGCTCTGAATGTGTGTCTGTTGGATGACTGGTGTGGTGTAGTTGTTGAGCGGCTTCACTGCAAGTATATTGTATGTTTTGGATATTCAATAAAACATTTACAATTTTATAAGGTCCACCACCCAAAGGACATTTGACACAACTGTATTTGTATTTATATTTATTATGGATTTATTATGGCTCTTCCTGGGGTCCAGCAAAATTAAGGCAGTTTATACAATTTTAAAACATTACAATACATTTACAGGTTTCACAACACACTGTGTGCCCTCAGGCCTCTACTCCACCACTACACTATGTGCCCTCAGGCCCCTACTCCACCACTACCACATATCTACAGTACTAAATCCTTGTTTATGTTGATAGTGTTGTTAAGAAGGCAGAGCACTGTGTGCCCTCAGGCCCCTACTCCACCACTACCACAACACCCTGCTATATTATAGACAGACTTCTCCCCATCTTAGCTACTACTGCATCAATATGTTTTGACCATGACAGTTTACAATCTAGTGTTACTCCAAGCAGTTTAGTCATCTCAACTTGCTCAATTTCCACATTATTTATTACCAGATTTAGTTGAGGTTTAGGGTTTAGTGAGTGTTTAGTTCCAATTACGAAGTTTTATAAATATTTAGGGCTAACTTATTCCTTGCCACCCACTCTGAAACAAACTGCAGCTCTTTGTTGAGTGTTGCAGTCATTTCAGTCGCTGTAGTAGCTGACGTGTATAGTGTTGAGTCATCCGCATACATAGAAACTGGATTTACTCAGTCAGTGGCATGTCGTTAGTAAAACTCTTTTAAAGCAAGGGGCCTAAACAGCTTCCCTGGGGAATTCTTGATTCTAACTGGATTATATTTGATAGGCTTCCATTAAAGAACACCCTCTAGGGTAGACTAGTGGTTAGAGTGATGGACTAGTAACTGAAAGGTTACAAGTTCAATTCCCTTAACTGACAAGGTACAAGTCTGTCGTTCTGCCCCTGAACAGGCAGTTAACCCACTGTTCCTAGGCTGTCATTGAAAATAAGAATTTGTTCTTAACTGACTTGCCTAGTAAAATATAATAAACTCTTTATCCACATTACAACAGGGGGTGTAAAGCCATAACACAGATGTTTTTCCAGCAGCAGACTATGATTGATAATGTCAAAAGCTGCACTGAAGCTTAACAAGACAGCCCCCACAATCATTTATCATCAATTTCTCTCAGCCAATCATCAGTAATTTGTGTCAGTGCTGCTCTTGTTGAGTGTCCTTCCCTGTAAGCATGCTGAAATTCTGTTGTCAATTTGTTTACTCTAAAATAGCTTTGTGTCTGGTCAAACACCATTTTTTCTAGAAGTTTACTAAGGGTTGGTAACAGGCTGATTCGTTGGCTATATGAGCCAGTAAATGGGGGGTTTACTATTCTTGGGTAGCAGAATGACTTTAGCTTCCCTCCAGGCCTGAGGGCACACGCTCTCTAGTAGGCTTAAATTGAAGATGTGGCAATATTGTCTGCCATTATCCTCAGTAATTTTCCATCTAGATTGTCAGACCCTAATGGCTTGTCATTGTTGATAGACAACAATAATTTTTTCACCTCTTCCACACTGACTTTTCGGAATTCAAAAGTACAATTCTTGTCTTTCATAATTTGGTCCCATATACTTGGATGTGGAGTGTCAGCGTTTGTTGCTGGCATGTCATCCCTAAGTTTGCTTATCTTTCCAATGAAAAAGTCATTAAAGTAGTTTGCAATATCAGTGGGCTATGTGATTAATGAGCCATCTGATTCAATAAATGAAGGAGCCTAGTTGGCTTTTTTTCCCAACATTTAATTTAAGGTGCCCCAAAGCTTTTTACTATCATTCTTTGTTTCATAAAGTGGTTTATTTTTATTTTGTCACATGATTTCTTAATTTGCAGTACGTTTGCCAATCAGTTAGGCTGTCAGACTTAATTGCCATACCTTTTGCCTCATCCCTCTCAACCATACAATTTTTCAATTCCTCATCAATCCAAGGGCATATATTAACAGATTTTACAGTAATTTTCTTAATGGGTGCATGCTTATTAGTAACTGGAATAAGTAGTTTCATAAGTGGAGCGTCTGGTTGCTCCTCATTGCATACCACAGGCCAGCAAATATTCTTTACATCATCAACATATGAATCATTACAAAATTTCTTGTATGACCAATTACACACTATATTAGGCCCAGCCTTTGGAACTTTGTTTTTCCTAGATATGGCTATTATATTGTAATCACTACATCCTATGGATTTGGATACTGCTTTAAAGCACATATCTGCAGCGTTAATAAAAATGTGATCAATACTTGTTGATGAATTGTGGGAAGCAACATGGGCCAGCATCCCTGTGGAATGCTTTCGACACCTTGTAGAGTCCATGCCCTGACAAATTGAGGCTGTTCTGAGGGCAAAAGGGGTCCAACTCTATATTAGGAAGGTGTTCTTAATGTTTTGTACACTCAGTGTATATATTTATATTCCGCACTGGTACAGTATTTCTTTATTTTAACTTTTTGGTTTCATGTGCGTACACACACACAAAGGCACAGACAGAGACACACACACAGAGCTAGACCACATTAGGTGATATGTTGAGGGCATTTTATGTTGATGCGTTGAGTTGTGGTGGGGTAAGTAGTGTGTGTGTTTGTGCGTGCGGGCGCTAGTTTTTGCCTGCATGTGTCTGCGTTTGTGTGTGAGTGACAGCTGGCAGGACCGGCTGGCAGAGCTGTTTGCCGACTCCGGTGCCCGGACCTTCCCACAGCGTCCGGGCGGAGATGCTCGCCAACCAAAAAACATTGCTTTTGAATCAGAGCTGCTCTGATCCCAGGGACAGAGCGAGAGCTGAAGAGAGGGAAAGAATAAGTGAGCCAGGAGAGAACGAGTGCCAGCTCCGTCTCCAGCGTCCAACACACATCCTCCTGTCCCCTTCCTCCTCTTCCTCCTCCAAAGGCCTACCAACAGCTGGCGAGGCTCCACAAACCAGAGAAAGAAGCCACTGATTGGGTGGACTGAGGGTCCACAGTTTGCCCTGATGGCTGAGAAAGCCTCTCCTTCTTCTCTCTCTCCTAGCTGCCACCGGTGTCTCCGGTCTCATTTTTAGTTGAGTAAATAAATAAAGTCACTTAACCTGTTGAACGTTAAGTGGATGGCTGTATAAAACATATCTTCACGAGAGGGCCATAAACAGTACCTTGTAATGCCTAATGCTGTTAAAAATCTCTGCTTTTTCTATTTATTTATCAATGATTTGTATGCACCTTTTGCAGTAGTATGCACTGCTACAGTAAATAGTGCATCCCCAGCTAACGCATTTTGTTCCTTGGAAGTTGTGGGAATGTACATTTTTGGTTTCCCATTGGTTCTGGGAATGAAGCCATAAGTTTCCTGACCGGTAAAACTGAAGGTTTTTAAAATGTTCTGAGAACAGAACAAAATTTCACCTGTTCTGGGAACGTTCTGTGAACATTTTACTATGGCTCCCTGAAAGTTTTCCTTGGAGTTTTACTTAACATTCTGAGAACGGAAATTATAGGTCATTTGAATGTAATTAATAGGGAGTAGCGGCGCGCTAGCGGGCCACTCCCGACACTACGCGGTGAAATGGAAGGCGCTGAATTCAAAATCCAAAAGTTGAATTATTAAACATTCATCAATATACAAGTGTTGCATAGTTATCAAAAGCTCTGATTCTTGGCAATATCACAGCGTTGTCAGATTTCAAAAATACACCATCCAAAGTGTAAAACTATTAACAGTACCACAGTGAATAGGAATTATTCAATGTCTGCTTCTTTTTTTACCCTTCTACCAATAGGTGCCCTTCTTTGCGAACCATAACAAAATCTTCATGGTCTTTGTGGTTGAATCACTGTTTGACTTAGGGAACTTACAGATAATTGTATGTGTGCGGTACATAGATAGGGTAGTCATTTAAAACTCATGCTAAACACTATTGCACTCTTATGTAACTTGTTAAAACCTCTTATGGATCATTGGGGCACTAGCTCCCCATTCCCGACACTACCCGGGGAAATGTAAGGCGCCAAATTCAAAATCCAAAAGTTGAATTATAAAACATTCATCAATATACAAGTGTTGCATAGTCTTCAAAAGCTTAGACTCTTGGCAATATCACAGCATTGTCAGATTTCAAAAAGGCTTCACGGCGAGAGTGCAACATTTGATTGTTTGAGGATAGCACCTCACATATTTTCTGCATTAGCATAAATTCATATCCAGCGCACAAAAGTGACTTCCTCTATCCACTTACAAATTCCTCTTCTGTTCGGTTGTCTTCCATGATACAGGCATGAAACCTTGTCTAAAGACTGGTGACATCTAGTGGAAGCCATAGGTACTGCAATCTAGGTCCTATTTTACTGAGAATCCCATAGACAGCCATTGAAAGTGAGGGCATGTCACAGAAAAAAAACATCCAGACAGAAGCTCTTTGGGTTTTCGCCTGCCATATCAGTGAAATGTGATGCGCCTAATTCAAAATCGAAAAGTTGAATTATTAAACCTTCATCAATATACAAGTGTTGCATAGTCATCAAAAGCTCTGATTCTTGGCAACATCACAGCGTTGTCAGATTTCAAAAAGGCTTTACGGCGAAAGCACCACATTTGATTGATTGAGGGTAGCACCTCTAATATTTTATCATTAGCATAAATCCATAACCTAACACGGGTCTCAAAAAACGCATAAAATCTCTAATATAAAATCCCTTACCTTCAGAAGAACTTCTGCTGAGGGCTTCCCAAGTGTCCAACGAAGACAATCTAATGGTTCTTTTGTTAGAAAAAGTCATTAATTATATCCATAAATCGCAGTTTGGTTGGCGCTTTATGATCATAAAATCCACCGTTGAGTCGCCCATTGAACCGTAGAGAGAACGCGTTCACATTATACCTATACACTTGTCCAAGAACAATCAAACATAATTGAAAATGTATGTAGGAACACTTTTATGTATATTTACTATAATATTTCAACCGGATAATAAACTGGACGATAGGAAAGGAAAAAAACCACAGTGCACGCAAGCCCGTGAACGCGCTTCCTCTTCTGTTTACATCCGATGACTAGTTCGAAATTCTTTTTCTATTACCATCCAGAGCAACCTAACATCACCAAACACTGTCTAGAGACAGTTGACATCCAGTAGAAGCAATAGGTACTGCAATCTTACTCCCATATATAGCTGTTTTCAATAGGGAGGGGTTCAAAGAAATGTCAAAAACACTTTTTCCAGGACAGAAATTCCTCGGGTTTTTGCCTGCTATATCAGTTCTCTTATACTCACAGACAATCTTTTAACACTCTTAGAAACTTCAGAGTGTTTCCTATCCAATAATACACCTGTTCTGAAAGGCCCCAGTGCGCTGCTCCCAACTTCTTTGGGAGCAGCGCACGAGGTGACCGTTTTGGAGGGCCTGGTGTGCCCAAAGTAAAATGCCTCCAATTCAGGCCCAGAAAATAGGATATGCACATATTTAGTACCATTGGATAGGAAACACTCTGACGTTTCTAAAAGTGTTAACATTTTGTCTGTGAGTATAACAGAACGGATATGGTAGGCGAAAACCCGAGGAATTTCTGTCCTGGAAAGTGTTTTGACACATTGCCTCATTTGGAACCCCTCCCTTATGAAAATACCCATATAGGGCATATGAATGCAGTACCTATCGCTTCCTCTCGATGTCAACAGTCTCGAGAAAGTGTTCTGATTCTTTTTAGATGCTTTTAGATTGTTGAAGAAGACGAATAAGGAAGTGTCCACACAGATGTCAATAGAAATAAATGCGCGTTCACGGCTGCCGGGCTCTGTGGTTTTTTCCTTTCTTATCGCCCAGTTTATATTCCGGTTGAAATATTATACAATTTATACATAAAAGTGTTCCTTTATACATAAAAGTGTTCCTATTTGATTGTTTGAGGGTAGCACCTTCACTATTTTTCCATTACCATGAATTCATAAGCCTTCACGGTTCACACAAAACACATTTCACAGCGAAAACAAATCAATTACCTGTTGAAGAACTTCTGCTGATGGCTTCCCAAGTGTCCAACGAAGACAATCCATAGTTCTTTTGTTAGAAAAAGTCATGTATTATATCCATAAATCTCTGTTTGGTTTGCGCGTTATAATCAGAAACTACAGCCTCCACTCGTCCATTGAAACGTGAAGAGAACTAGTTCAACTTATACCTATAAACTTGTCCAAGAACAATCAAACATAGTTTTAAATGTATCCTTAGGAACACTTTTCTGTATAAATGGTATAATATTTCAACCGGAATATAAACTGGGCGATAAGAAAGGAAAAAACCAAAGAACATGCCTGGCGGGAGCGCGCGTCCTCTTCTGTTGACATCTGTGGGGGCACTTCCTGATTTCTTCTTCTTCTCTGCTCAAAAAGCATAAAAAAAAAATCTGAGCACTGTCTCTAGACTGTTGACATCCAGAGGAAGCGATAGGTACTGCATTCATATGCCCTTATAAGGGCATTTTCATAAGGGAGGGGTTCCAAATGAGCAATGTGTCAAAACCACTTTTCCCAGGACAGAAATTCCTCTGGGTTTTGCCTGCCATATCCGTTCTGTTTTATTCACAGATAAATGGTTAACACTTTTAAAGAATTCAGAGTGTTTCCTATCCAATGGTACTAAATATGTGCATATCCTATTTTCTGGGCCTGAATGGGAGGCCTTTTACTTTGGGCATGCCAGGGTCTCCAAAACGGTCACCTCGTGCGCTACTCCATAAGAAGTTAAGGTTTCGAGGCTGACGTTTGGCAACTCGAACCTTCAGCTCCCTCCACAGATTTTCTATGGGATTAAGGTCTGGAGACTGCCTAGTCCACTCCAGGACCTTAATGTGCTTCTTCTTGAGCCAATGCTTTGTTGCCTTGGCCGTGTGTTTTGGGTCATTGTCATGCTGGAATCCACGACCCATTTTCAATGCATTGGCTGAGGGAAGGAGGTTCTCACCCAAGATTTGACGGTACATTGCCCCACGTCCATCGTCCCTTTGATGCGGTGAAGTTGTCCTGTCCCCTTAGCAGAAAAACACCCCCAAAGCATAATGTTTCCACCTCCATGTTTGACTGTGGGGATGATGTTCTTGGGGTCATAGGCAGCATTCCTCCTCCTCCAAACACGGCGAGTTGAGTTGATGCCAAAGAGCTCCATTTTGGTCTCATCTGACCACAGCACTTTCACCCAGTTGTCCTCTGAATCATTCAGATGTTCATTGGCAAACTTCAGACGGGCATGTATATGTGCTTTCTTGAGCAGGGGACCTTATGGCGCTGTAGGATTTCAGTCCTTCACGGCGAGTGTGTTACCAATTGTTTTCTTAGTGACTATGGTCCCAGCTGCCTTGAGATCATTGACAAGATCCTCCCGTGTAGTTCTGGGCTGTTTCTTTACCGTTCTCATGATCATTGCAACTCCACAAGGTGAGATCTTGCATGGAGACCCAGGCCGAGGGAGATTGACAGTTCTTTTGTGTTTCTTCCATTTGCAAATAATCACACCAACTGTTGTCACCTTCTCACCAAGCTGCTTGGCGATGGTCTTGTAGCCCATTCCAGCCTTGTGTAGGTCTACAATCTTGTCCTTGACATCCTTGGAGAGCTTTTTGGTCTTGGCCATGGTGGAGAGTTTGGAATCTGATTGATTGATTGCTTCTGTGGACAGGTGTTTTTTATACAGGTAACAAGCTGAGATTAGGAGCACTCCCTTTAAGAAGGCAGAGCATCGCTTTATTATAGACAAGACTTCTCCCCATCTTAGCTACTACTGCATCAGTATGTTTTGACCATGACAGTTTACAATCTAGTGTTACTCCAAGCAGTTTAGTCATCTCAACGTGCTCATTTTCTACATTATTTATTCCAAGATTTACTTGAGGTTTAGGGTTTAGTGAGTGTTTTGTTCCAAATACAATACTTTTACTTTTAGAAATATTTAGGGCTAACTTATTCATTGCCACCCACTCTGAAACTAACTGCAGCTCTTTGTTGAGTGTTGCAGTCATTTCAGTCGCTGTAGTAGCTGACATGTATAGTGTTGAGTCATCCGCATACATAGAAACTGGATTTACTCAAAGTCATAGGCATGTCGTTAGTAAGGGGCCTAAACTGCTACCCTGGGGAATTCCTGATTCTCGATGATACCCCCAGACAGGGACAAACAGGCAGGATATAACCCCACCCACTCTGCCCCCACACCACTAGAGGGATATCTCCCACCACCAACTTACCATCCTGAGACAAGACCGAGTATAGCCCACAAAGATCTCCGCTATCTGATGGCATACCCAAGCATCCCGGTTACACAATAAAAGGTTGTTTTGTTCGATAAAGTCCCTCTTTATATCCATAAAGCTCTGTTTAGTAAGCGTTTTGTTCTGTAATACACCTGCCCAAAGGTGTTCATCCCATGCAGGCAAACAGTATCCCAAAAGTACCGATAAAGTTCATAGAAAAAAGTCAAAGAAAGTTTCTAATCAATAGTCAGATACCCTAAACTGAATATAAACAAAAATATTTCCGACGGGATATAGCCTGATGAATAGAAGAGAAAAAGAGCTGAGAGCGCGCTGACTGTTACGAGCAAAATCCATAACAGTACACTTGACATGACCTCAGGAATAACTTCTCTAATTTCTTGGTTTTTCAAGACAAAACCTTTTTCTAAAGACTGTTGACATCTAGTGGAAGCAATATGAACTGCAATCTGGGAGCTATTCCCCTATATAACCAATAGGCCTTCAACTGAAAAATTTTGCTCTGGTTTTCTCCTGCCATATCAGTTCTGTTATACTCACAGACATTATTGTAACAGTTTTAGAAACTTCAGAGTGTTTTCTATCCAATACTACTGATTATGTGCATATCCTAGCTTTTGGGCCTGAGTAACAGGCAGTTAACTTTAGACACGTTTTTCATCCAAAATTCAAAATACTGCCCCCTAGCTCAAACAGGTTAACTGATTTAGGAAGGGCGCCTGTTTCTTTATAGAGACTGTGTGTATACAGTAGATACACTTTTACAAATTGACGTCATCAGAGCGAGACATATGTTTGTTGTTGTTGAACGCTGTCGAACACTGAAACTGAAAGCTGACCGTGTTTTTATATACTTTTATTTTGAATCCTGCAGCTCTGTTGGGCTAAATTTCTGTGAGCTCTGCCATCTGTCCCGGGATCCTGCCAGATTCCGTATTGGGGGAGAGACGCGAAAGCCAAGCTAGCCTAGCTGGCTCGGCCGTCTCAAATGGAGGCCGCTATTGAACGTTTCCAACGTTGCAGGAGCTACATCTACTTTGCTTTGTTCCTGGACAATGTGGACCGCGATGACTTTAAATGTAGCAACTGCTTGCTTGCAGAGGACTACAGGAGCGAAGTAGCTACTCTTAGCAAACAAGTAGCAAACCTACATAAGCTACTGGGAACCCACACCCACCTAATTTACATTTTTCTTCCACCCCAGTAGCCGGACGCCGCTCTGGTCTGGTGGAAGTTTCACACCGGGGTCCCCTTTCCCTGGAGAATGGAGCTGATCTCGACCCAACCAACCAACCATGGAGGTACATCACTCGCCATGAAAGTGGATGAAGGCGTCCTCTGGCAAATGGAGATGGTGAGCACGGAACTGACACAGACCAGAAACAGCCTGGATCCAGAGGTTCCGGTGGCTTCATCCGTGGTGGCTTCCCAATCAAGATCGGATCCGGAGGTACCTGTGTCTTCGTCCTCAGCTCTGTCTCCCTCTCCGATTGCTTCTACCTCGGGTTCATATCCCTGGAGCTCCCAGACTCACCAGAATGTGAGGCTGCCCTTCAACATCACCAGCTGTCATCATAGGCAGCTCTATGATGAGAAACATCTTGGTCCCCAAGGCAAAAACCCTGTGCTACCCAGGAGCACGAGTATAGGACATAACAAGGCTGCTTCCGACTGTTCTACCACAGATGCCGGGAGCTGACACTATCGTAGTCCATATGGGGTCAAACGACATCAGGAGGGCTAGCTCGGAACATTTGAAAATAGATTTTAAATAACTGATTTTAGAATTAAAATACTCCAAAAAACGGCCAAAAGTTTCAGGTCCAGTACCATCGTTGAGAATATCCACAAGTATTATTATGGCTACTGTTCACAATGTCTGCAAACCAAACCTGTCCGTGAGAAACAAGGTCCATGAAGTCAA
The DNA here is from genome assembly GCA_030435695.1 of Brachymystax lenok tsinlingensis. Taxonomy (NCBI): domain Eukaryota; kingdom Metazoa; phylum Chordata; class Actinopteri; order Salmoniformes; family Salmonidae; genus Brachymystax; species Brachymystax lenok. The sequence goes on along the minus strand of CM059818.1, from coordinate 6,856,958 downwards.
TAACTTGCTTGTAACAGATGACTGTCATATTCTGAAACTCATATATTCAGAACCAAATTCCTGTAAAACTTAGAGATGATCTAATGTTAAATACTGTTGAAGTATTATGGCTACAGGATCATCTGCCTCACCTAAAGCCCATTGTTGTGGGAAGCTACTATAGTCCACCAAGTGCAAATAATCAGTATCTGGATAATATGTGTGAAATGCTTGATAATGTATGTGATATTAAAAGAATGACTGTAAAAACTATTAAATCCCCTTGGATTGAGGAGGAAATGAAAAATGTTATGGTTGAGAGGGGATGAGGCAAAAGGTATGGCAATTAAGTCTGGCAGCCCAACTGATTGGCAAACATACTGCAAATTAAGAAATCATGTGACTAAACTAAAAAAAAAAAAAAAAAAACTACACTATGAAACAAAGATAAATTATATAAAGAATAGTTAAAATTCATCACCTCACATAGCCCACTGATATTGCAAGCTACTTTAACAATGTCTACACTGTATTTCTGATCAATTTGATGTTGTTTTAATGGACAAAAAATGATATTTTCTTTCAATAACAAGGACATTTCTAAGTGACCCCAAACTTTTGAACAGTAGTGTATGTAGCTAGTTAGTCCACTAGTGTTCGTAGTAGGTTGACAAAGTACATGCGTTTAGCTTGTGACACACCTCTACAGTGGGCCAAAAAAGTATTTAGTCAGCCACCAATTGTGCAAGTTCTCCAACTTAAAAAGATGAGAGAGGCCTGTAATTTTCATCATAGGTACACTTCAACTATGACAGACGAAATGAGAAAAAGAAATCCAGAAAATCACATTGTAGGATTTTTTATTTATTTATTTGCAAATTATGGTGGAAAATAAGTATTTGCTCAATAACAAAAGTTTATCTCAATACTTTGTTATATACCCTTTGTTGGCAATGACAGAGGTCAAACGTTTTCTGTAAGTCTTCACAAGGTTTTCACACACTGTTGCTGGTATTTTGGCCCATTCCTCCATGCAGATCTCCTCTAGAGCAGTGATGTTTTGGGGCTGTCGCTGGGCAACACGGACTTTCAACTCCCTCCAAAGATTTTCTATGGGGTTGAGATCTGGACACTGGCTAGGCCACTCCAGGACCTTGAAATGCTTCTTACGAAGCCACTCCTTCGTTGCCCGGGCGGTGTGTTTGGGATCATTGTCATGCTGAAAGACCCAGCCACGTTTCATCTTCAATGCCCTTGCTGAGGTTTTCACTCAAAATCTCACGATACATGGCCCCATTCATTCTTTCCTTTACACGGATCAGTCGTCCTGGTCCCTTTGCAGAAAAACAGCCCCAAAGCATGATGTTTCCACCCCATGCTTCACAGTAGGTATGGTGTTCTTTGGATGCAACTCAGCATTCTTTGTCCTCCAAACACGACGAGTTGAGTTTTTACCAAAAGGTTCTATTTTGGTTTCATCTGACCATATGACATTCTCCCAATCCTCATCTGGATCATCCAAATGCTCTCTAGCAAACTTCAGACGGGCCTGAACATGTACTGGCTTAAGCAGGGGACACGTCTGGCACTGCAGGATTTGAGTCCCTGGCGGCGTAGTGTGTTACTGATGGTAGGCTTTGTTACTTTGGTCCCAGCTCTCTGCAGGTCATTCACTAGGTCCCCGTGTGGTTCTGGGATTTTTGCTCACCGTTCTTGTGATCATTTTGACCCCACGGGGTGAGATCTTGCGTGGAGCCCCAGATCGAGGAAGATTATCAGTGGTCTTGTATGTCTTCCATTTCCTAATAATTGCTCCCACAGTTGATTTCTTCAAACCAAGCTGCTTACCTATTGCAGATTCAGTCTTCCCAACCTGGTGCAGGTCTACAATTTTGTTTCTGGTGTCCTTTGACAGCTCTTTGGTCTTGGCCATAATGGAGTTTGGAGTGTGACTGTTTGAGGTTGTGGACAGGTGTATTTTATACTGATAACAAGTTCAAACAGGTGCCATTAATACAGGTAACGAGTGGAGGACAGAGGAGCCTCTTAAAGAAGAAGTTACAGGTCTGTGAGAGCCAGAAATCTTGCTTGTTTGTATGTGACCAAATACTTATTTTCCACCATAATTTGCAAATACATTTATTAAAAATCCTACAATGTGATTTTCTGGATTTTTTTTCCTCATTTTGTCTGTCATAGTTGAAGTGTACCTATGATGAAAATTACAGGCCTCTCTCATCTTTTTAAGTTGGAGAACATGCACAATTGGTGGCTGACTAAATACTTTTTTGGCCCACTGTATGTGTTTCACCATGCTTTGGGGAGTACCATATGCTCGAGCATTATTGAGCACATCTGCAGTAATTACTGACTGACTGACTTCACCGGTGATCTGCCATGATACTATGTCTTCAGAGGTGGGTTATGCATATTCTGTTTTTTTTCCTCTGGTAAACAACTTTTTGTTGTTGATGTTCAAGCACCACCAATACTTCAATAAAATAGACGACTATTACATATAGGCCAATGTGTTTTCTTGTTGTGTTTTCATCCAATGAAACTGATAAGGAGTGTTCGCTAGCATACAAAAGCTGGCCTCAATCTTCAGCTCGAAAGATGTCCAGTTCCAGTTATGGTATTTGTCACACCCTGATCTGTTTCACCTGTCTTTGTGCTTGTCTCCACCCCCTCCAGGTGTCGCCCATCTTCGTCATTATCCCCAGTGTATTTATACCTGTGTTCTCTGTTTGTCTGTTGCCAGTTTGTCTTTTCTTGTCAGGTCTTACCAGCATGTTTTCTCATCTCCCTGCTTTCTCAAGTTCTGTTTCCTAGTTTCCCCAGTTCTGACCATTCTGCCTGTCCTGACCCCGAGCCTGCCTGCCGTTCTGTACCTGCCTGACTCTGACCCATTTACGAAAATCTGCTGTCCCAACCCTGAGCCTGCCTGCTGTTCTGTACCTTATTGACTCTGCCCTGGATTACGAATCTCTACCTGCCTTTGACCTGCATCTGGGTCTTATCCTGAGTTCTGATAGTACGAACTGGCCATGACTGACCTAGCAGACTCAGACCAGCTCCACAAGGCTGTGTCCCTGCAAGGAGCCACCATTGGAAGACAGGAGGAGTTACTGCAATGTCTTATGGAGGGACTCCATACCCTGGCAGAATGCCATGACCAGGTGTTCGATACATTGCTGGAGAAATTCCACGGATTCCCCACTGGGCAGTGGGTCACACCCATAATCTCCCAAACTACCCCAGTTTCCAGAGAACACCACTTACTTCCTCCTGAGCGCTTCGCTGGAGATTCTTGAACCTGCCGGCTTTTCTTTCCCAGTGCTCCCTCATTTTCAAACTGCAGCCTTCTTCGTTCCCCTCAAGGATAGTGTACATCATAACACTGTTATCCGGGAGGGCACTCGCCTGGGCCACGGCGTTGTGGGAGCAACAGTCTGCCGTCTGCCTCAATCTGGAGGAGTTTGTGGAGGAAATTCGAAGGTGTTTTATTCTCCGTTGTCTGGAAGAGATGCTGATTGTAAGCTGCTCCAGCTACATCAAGACTCCCATAGTGTGGCAGACTACCCGGTGGATTTTTGCACGTTGGCGGAACCAAAAAGCATTGCCTAGAACCCAGAAGCATTGTTCGACAAAGATGAGCTCACAGCCCGGGAGCTGCCCATGGACCTTGACTCCCTCATAGCCTTGACCATCCGGATCGATGAGCAGCTTCGAGAATGTAAGAGGGAGAAGGAATCTGTGCCCTGTCGCCCTCGCTCTCTCTCGATTCCCAACTCGCCTCCAAAGAATCCCGGAAACCCCTGAAGTCTACATGTCCGAGTGAACCCGACGTCACCCGAGTTCTCTCGGGAATCACTGAGGGTTGCCGACTCGCCTCCTTCGGAGTCCATGCAACTGGGCAGGGCTGGATTGACTCCAGCTGAGTGATTACGCCGATTCCACACCCAGAGCTGTCTATATTGTGGAGCTACGGGACATTTCGTAGCTACCTGCCCATTAAGGGGTGCAGACCTTTAACTTGTTAGGGAGTGGCAGCTGAGGGGTCGGTTTTGGAGAGTCTGGCGTGCTTAAAGTAAAATGCTTGCCACTCAGGCTCAGAAAATAGGATATGCACATAATTAGTACTATTGGATAGGAAACACTCTGAGGTATCCACATTTTGTCTGTGAGTGTAACAGAACTCATTTGGCAGGCAAAAACAGAAAATTCCATCCGGAAATATCATTCTGGTGGCTTTTGGCTCACTTAGAGAGACTGCCTATTGAAAAGTCTTTATACCAGGACACTGAATGTAGTACCTATTGCTTCCACTGGATGTCAGCAGTGTATAGGTAAAGTTTCATGGCAATCGGAACCAATGTGTTCAATAGGTAGGGGTTTTGGTGATGCTCATTTTCAGTTGCACGTTTTTGGGCGCACGTTTGGCTGAGCAGTCCACTTTATTTGACTTATATAACGTTTAGGTGACCATCCAAGTGAAAGATTATCACTTTTATTCATAAAAGATAAGCTAAGGATGCATTTTCATTGGTTTTTGTTTTGTTGAGGGAAAGTTTCTAGGTTTAGTTGAACGCGTTCTCTTCACATTGAATTTTCTGAACACAAGGTGCCAACCAAACAGAGATTTATGGATATAATAAATTACCTTTTCTAACCAAATACCCATGGATTGTCTTCGTTGGACACTTAGGAAGCCCTCTGCAGAAGTTCTACAAAAGGGAATGACACAGTGAGGGGCTTACAGACAGACACTGCCTGCAATAGTTACTTTTGTTCGAACTATCAAAGAACCGTCAGACCTAGAGCTCTGAAACTTTAGAACCCCATTCTAGACCTTTAGTCGATAGTGCACGGTGAGTTACGAAGCTCTAGAAGGTTCTCAGGCCGAGAAACAGCCTCGTACATTTGCAATATTTTCATTTCATTTTTACATCGCGAAAATGACAACATTTCTAAAAGTCCCAGAGTCACAAGGCTAGGTGCATTAGAACCGCCTCAGCCCATAGAGACGGACCCTAGAACGTAACTAGGTGTTTTACATTTTTACTATGATTTAAACAGAAGACGCTGTGACATATGTGATAGTTGGCTTCTAAACGAGTAGGAAAAAGTGGGTTTGGTGTCAGTTTTTGTCAGTTTGGTGTCAGAATGATATCTAATTGACTGATGGACGCTGACTTGCTGGCTGACTTTTGTACATTTGCAATAAGAATGAATAGGGCTGAAATCAACACTAAAAAGTGCATCACCATAGTCTCTAGGCTGTGCCGAGTTCAACGAGACGCCCCACTTGACTGTATCTCGCTCTGACCTCATAGACCGTGCAAAAAAGTAGGCCCAAAATGAAGCCTGTCCCTAAATTTCAGCTACTTTTGGGTGACAGCGGCAGACCCGTTTGAGTTAGAAGCACAATTCAACTTCAGGAATGTTCCTTAGGTCCTCCCGATCATAGCGAGCCTAACCGTGACCGTGTGCCATTAACCCTTAACAGTAAAAATAGGGTATTTTCATCTAACAGTTTGCTATGACATTTCTCCCCATAGGAATACATTGCCTGCTCCCCTAAATTCAATCTGATGCCTATGTGGGTTATGAATGCCTTATGAACCTGTCTTTAAAAACAATCCATCAGGCCACTATGAGGTCTACCTGTGTTGATTCTAAGCTTCCTGGAGCAACCGGAAGTGGTTATATTCACCCTAAAGGTGTTTTGATATACCCAACCTGCTGTTGGTGAAAAACAGACTTTCAAACCTGTGTGAATCAGTCAGTTCTTAACTTACAGACTTAAAACTCAGGATTCTGTAAAAGCCTACCCCAATGAGGATATGTGTCTACCTGTGACAACCCGAAGTGCCTTAAATTGGGGTCACAGTGTCTGTTTCGAAGGGTTAAAAAGGTCACATCTGTCCAAAACTTCATATGTGTGATTAGGCAACCACAATGAACTGTAAATCAGTCATTTCTCCCTTCAGACGCCCTTGAAAAAATCACACACGTACACAGTCCATGGGGAGTGACATAGTGTGGGGCTTACAGACACACACTGCCTGCAATAGTTACTTTCGTTCGAACTATTAAAGAACCGTCAGACCTAGAGCTCTGAAACTTTAGAACCCTTTTCTAGAGCTTATGTCGATAGTGCACGGTGAGTTATGGGGCTCTAGAAGGTTCACAGGCCGAGAAACAGCCTTGTACATTTGCAATATTTTCAATTCATTTTTACATCACGAAAATGACAACATTACTAAAAGTTCCAGAGACACGTTAGGTGCACTAGAACCGCCTTGGCCCATAGAGACGGACCCTAACGTTTCTGTCCGATAGCTCATTCAAGGACCCCATAGCAACGCCCAGAAAACGTGGATTTTCAGCACCAATTAAGGTCGCTGCTCGGGCTCCGAATGATCTATATTGTACTGTACATTTGCATCATGTTTCACTGTACATTTGCAATATGTTTCAATGGGCTTTTAACATCACGAATTTGACATGTTGAAATCAACACCAACGAGCGATGGACAGGTACCATTATCAATCCTGGCCATCCCGAGATCAACGGGCAGTCAATTGGCCATTCCTGCAGGATTTTAGAGGTTGTCATATTCGTGATGTTAACAACCCATTGAAACATATTGCAAATGTACTGTACATTTGCAATATGTTTCACTGTACATTTGCAATGTTTCAATGGGCTTTTAACTTGTTAGGGAGTGGCAGCTGAGGGGGTCGGTTTTGGAGAGCCTGGCGTGCCCAAAGTAAAATGCCTCCCATTCAGGCCCAGAAAATAGGATATGCACATATCTAGTACCATTGGATAGGAAAAGTGTTAACCATGTGTCTGTGAGTGAAACAGAACGCATATGGCAGGCGAAACCCCGAGGTATTTCTGTCCTGGAAAAAGTGATTTTGACACATTGCTCATTTGGAACCCCTCCCTCATGAAAATGACCATATAAGGGCATGAGAATGCAGTACCCATCGCTTCCTTTAGATGTCAACAGTCTCGAGACAGTGTAAATTTTCATTTTGGATGAATTAGACCAGAGAAGAAGAGCAAACCAGGAAGATACCTTTTTATGTAAACAGTACCCAGCGCGCGCTCCCGACAAGGCACGCAGTGTCTTTTTTACCGTCTTTATCGATCAGTTTATATTCCGGTTGATTTATAATAGTAAATATACGTAAAAGTGTTCCTAAGGATACATTTAAAACTATGTTTGATTGTTCTTGGACAAGTTTATAGGTATAAGATGAACGAGTTCGCGTCACGTTTCAATGGAGGAGTGGAGGCTGTCGTTTCTGATTATAACGCGCGAACCAAATGGAGGATTTATGGATAAAATACATTACTTTTTCTAACAAAAGAACCATGGATTGTCTTCATTGGACACTTAGGATGACCTCAGCAGAAGTTCTTCAACAGGTAATTGATTTGTTTTCGCAGTGAAATGTGTTATGTGTGTGCAATGATGGCTAATCGATTCATGGCTATGGGAAAAATATGTGAGGTGCTACCCTCAAACAATCAAATGTGCTGCTTTCGCCGTAAAGCCTTTTTGAAATCTGACAACGCTGTGATATTGCCAAGAAACAGAGCTTTTGATGAGTATGGAACACTTGTATATTGGTGAATGTTTAATAATTCAACTTTTGGATTTTGAATTTGGCGCCTTACATTTTACCTGGTAGTGTCGGGAGCAGCCCGCTAGCGCCCCAGCAATCCCTGAGAGGTCATCACGAATTTGACATGCTGAAATCAACACCAACGAGTGATGGAGAGGTACCACTATCAATCCTGGCCATCCCGAGATCAACGGGCAGTCAATTGGCCATTCCTGCAGGATTTTAGAGCTTGTCATATTCGTGATGTTAACAGCCCATTGAAACATATTGCAAATGTACTGTGAGAGACAGAATAACAGTGAGAGACAGAACAGTGAGAGACAGAATAACAACAAAAAAAATCAGAAAAACGCATGTGAAAAACGTTATAAATGGAATTGCATTTTAATGAGGGAAATAAGTATTTGACCCCCTCTCAATCACAAGGACTTCTGTCTCCCAGGTGTCTTTTATACAGGCAACAAGCTGAGATTAGGAGCACACTCTTAACTTCTTGCCGCACGGATACCGTGAGCGGCATCATTTTCGATAAAAACAAAGCACGCCAAATTCAAAATAATAATTCGTAATATTTAACCTTCATGGAAATACAAGTGTTGCACATGGGTACAAAGCTTAGCGTCTTGGTAATCTAAATCTGTTGTCAGATTTCAAAAAGGCTTTACGGCGAAAGCAGAACATTTGATTATCTGAGGTCAGAATCTCACAAAAATAGCTTTTTCAACCAGCACTGGCGACACAAAATCACAAATTAAAGATATAAAAACTCACTTACTTTTTAAGATCTTCTGATGTTTTCAACCAGGAGGGTCCCAGCTACAAAACAACTATTCGTTTTGTTCGATAAAGTACATATTTAGATCCGAAAAACGGCGTTTAGACGGCGCCATTGATTTCAGAAATCCACAGGAAACACCTCCGTCAAAACGACGACAGAAAAGTCAAAATTGCTCCCGGTAAACTTTGTCTATTTTTGTCAAACAAAGACCCTATATAATCCTTAGGTTGTCTAAAATGTTATAAAATGATAAAACTTCACACGGAAACAAGTATGTTCAATAGACAAGGCAAATTCCCTCGCGACTGCTCTCCCCAGAACTCGCCCAAACACTATTTTTCTTCCGGTGCGCGCTTTCCTTCACAGGAAAAAACGTATACATTTTTCAAAATACAAGCCCAAAGCCATCAATAGTAGACTGTTACCATATAGGGGAAGCCATAGGAATAGGAAAATGGTGGATGGATTCAATGCTTTTCAATAGCTTTTCAAAATAAGGGGGGAGCAGAATGTAAAGTTTTTCTGGTCGGATTTCCTTCGGGTTTTCACCTGCCAAATCAGTTCTGTTATAGCCACAGACATAATTGTAATTGTTTTGGAAAATTCAGAGTCTTTTCTATCCAAAGCTACTAAATGATATGCATATCCTAGCTTCTGGGCCTGAGTGACAGCCCGTTCACTTTGGGCACGTCAAACAGGTGGAAACTAGGAATTCTGCCCCCTAGCTGTAAGAGTTTAAAGGGAGTGCTCCTAATCTCAGTTTGTTACCTGTATAAAAGACACCTGTACACAGAAGCAATCAATAAATCAGATTCCAAACTCTCCACCATGGCCAAGACCAAAGAGCTCTCCAAGGATGTCAAGGACAAGATTGTAGATCTACACAAGGCTGGAATGGGCTACAAGACCATCGCCAAGCAGCTTGGTGAGAAGGTGACAACAGTTGGTGCGATTATTTGCAAATGGAAGGAACACAAAAGAACTGTCAATCTCCCTCGGTCTGGGGCTCCATGCAAGATCTCACCACGTGGAGTTGCAATGATCATGAGAACGGTGAGTAATTAGCCCAGAACTACACGGGAGGATCTTATCAATGATCTCAAGGCAGCTGGTACCATAGTCACCAAGAAAACAATTGGTAACACACTACGCCATGAAGGACTGAAATCCTGCAGCGCCCGCAAGGTCCCCCTGCTCAAGAAAGCACATATACATGCCCGTCTGAAGTTTGCCAATGAACATCTGAATGATTCAGAGGACATCTGGGTGAAAGTGTTGTGGTCAGATGAGACCAGAATAGAGCTCTTTGGCATCAACTCAACTCGCCGTGTTTGGAGGAAGAGGAATTCTGCTTATGACCCCAAGGAAACCATCACCACCGTCATACATGGAGGTGGAAACATTATGCTTTGGGGGTGTTTTTCTGCTAAGGGGACAGGACAACTTCACCGCATCAAAGGGACGATGGACGGGGCCATGTACCGTCAAATCTTGGGTGATAACCTCCTTCCCTCAGCCAGGGCATTGAAAATGGGTCGTGGATGGGTATTCCAGCATGACAATGACCCAAAACACACGGTCAAGGCAACAAAGGAGTGGCTCAAGAAGAAGCACATTAACTTCTTTGGGAGTAGCGCACGAGGTGACCGTTTTGGAGACCCTGGCATGCCCAAAGTAAAATGCCTCCCATTCAGGCCCAGAAAATAGGATATGCACATATTTAGTACCATTGGATAGGAAACACTCTGAATTTTCTAAACGTGTTAACATTTTGTCTGTGAGTAAAACAGTACGGATATGGCAGGCGAAACCCCGTGGAATTTCTGTCCTGGAAAAAGTGGTTTTGACACATTGCCTCATTTAGAACACCTCCCTTATGAAAATGCCCTTATAAGGGCATATGAATGCAGTACCTATCGCTTCCTCTGGATGTCAACAGTCTCGAGAAAGTGTACTGATTCTTTTTAGATGCTTTTAGAGCAGAGAAGAAGAGGAATAAGGAAGTGTCCACGCAGTTTTCAATACAAGTAAATGCGCGCTCCCGGCTGGCGCGCTCTTTGGTTTTTTCCTTTCTTATCGCCCAGTTTATATTCCGGTTGAAATATTATACTATTTATACATAAAAGTGTTCCTAAGGATACATTTACAATTATGTTTGATTGTTCTTGGACAAGTTTATAGGTATAAGTTGAACTAGTTCTCTTCACGTTTCAATGGAGGAGTCGACGCTCTATTTTCTCATTATAACGCGCGCCAACCAAACAGAGATTTATGGATATAATACATTACTTTTTCTAACAAAAGAACCATGGATTGTCTTCGTTGGACACTTGGGAACCCCTCAGCAGAAGTTCTTCAAAAGGTAATTGATTTGTTTTCGCTGTGATTTGTTATGTGTGAAATATTGTGCTTTCGCCGTAAAGCCTTTTTGAAACCTGACAACGCTGTGATATTGCCAAGAACCAGAGCTTTTGATGACTATGCAACACTTGTATATTGATGAATGTTTAATAATTCAACTTTGGATTTTGAATTTGGCGCCTAACATTTCACCGGGTAGTGTCGGCGCCCCACTGCTTCCTAAGTAGTTAAACAGCCATCACTAACACTGAGTGGCTGCTGTCAACATACTGACTCAAATCTCAAGCCACTTTAATAAATAATAATAATAAAAAATGTGATGTATTAAATGTGTCACTAGCCACTTCAAACAATGCCACTTCATATAATGTTTACATATCTGACATTACTCATCTCATATGTATATGCTTTACTATATACCATCTACTGCATCTTGCCTATGCCGTTCGGCCATCCCTCATCCTTATATTTACATGTACATACTCGTTTTCATTCCTTTACACTTGTGTGTAGAAGGTAGTTGTTGTGAAATTGTTAGATTACTTGTTAGATACTGCTGCATGGTCGGAACTAGAAGCACAAGCATTTCGCTACACTCGCGTTAACATCTGCTAACCATGAGTATGTGACAAATAAAATCTGATTTAATTTGAATGCACTTACTGTTCCAAAATGTGGAAGGTGGATTTGAGAAGTCGTTGGAGGACTACCAACATCGGATGGAGACCTGCTTCCGTAAGAACAGTGGCCTCAAACCAATTAACAAAGGCCAATGGCCTCAACCCAATGGCCTCAAACCAATTAACAAAGGCCAATGAAATGATGACTACGGTAGCCTCTTGAAGGATGCCCTCATGAATGGACTCTTGCCAGCCCTTAGTAAACAGGTTAAGATTACTTGAATTGCCTGGGAAACTGCAGATCTGCAAACCGTGTTTCAACACTGCAAACATGCTGAAAGGCAACAACTGTCTCAAGATGACAAGACAAAGCAGAAGAAAGATGGTGTGAAATTGCGGGCTGCACAGTTGGCATTCTATCAAGGGCAGGGCCAACAACAGTGAGGAGGTCCCCCAAGCAATGGAAAAAGGGGAAATGGACAAAGGGGAGGAGGACGAGGTAGAGGGAGAGGAGGAAGGGGAGGCAACGCTGACGGACGGGCTGGTCCCCAAACACCACAGGGTAGGGTCTTCATATGCTACAATTGTGGAAAAGAGGGACAGTTTGCCAGCAAATGTCTGGACGGCGAAGGTCCACAAGGGGTAGTGAGGGAGGTTGGTAAACCGGACCACCACCGAAAATGACCTTTTGCAACCCACAAATGGACTGACGCGACATAGAGACAGTTGACACCCTTGGACAGCATTTAAAGATTCTTTTCAAGCCCTGGTGAGGGGCCAATGTCTCTTCGTCGATGATGAGTCAATTGAATTTCTAGTAGGTACTGGCACTGCAATATCTGTCATAGACTATGAAATAGTTGCTCACAATGGACAAAGGGGATTGTTTACCTGTTAAGATTGATGACGCACGCATAAAACATCAATTAATTTCTTCTGTATGTTGTCTTGTAAATTTGTCAGGAAGAGATCTTCTCTGTAAATTCGGAATTAATATTCTTTGTAAAGAAAAAGGCCTCACTGTTATACAGCCTCAGGAGACATTTCAATTCATGACGGTGTCTAACACTGACCCATCGTGTGACTGGTACTATGCATGGGACATACAGGACATTGACGGATCATATTGTGACCCAACTGAAGAGATTTTCTCAACAACCCACAGCTGTTGGAAACAGAAATGCAGTTTTATGCCACAGACTGACATTGCACTGCCCGTATCTCACCATTGACGAGAGATTTACACTTTGAACAAAATTGGCTGAAAGGAACCACACCCCAAAGAAAGCTTACTATGCAGTGATATGTTTAGTGGGCCCCAATTTTGCGCTCTTAGTGTAAAGATAAAATAAAACCTGTTCCTTGGTTATCTTTTTAGTGAAAGTGTACCACATCTTTCGATAGCTAAGACGGTTGAAGTCTGTCTTGCAGGTTACTGACTGGGAAATTAGGGCGGATGGGTCTAAATTCTCCCCAAGCACACATACATTATGTGTGCCATTCTTTTGGAATGTATCTGTTCAATGAGGCACCCATGGCCTTGATGTGAAACCAACTAAACAGATGGTTTCTGTTGAGACTGAGTCACCATTGTTGGCTGGACTCCCAGACTCTTTGTGGGCTAAAGATAAATATGACATTGGGAAAATGAAGGGGGTGGAACTGCTCACAGTCACACCAAAAGGCATACACAGACCCAGCCATGCCCAATATCCGCTGAGTCAGGAGGCTGTCAGGGGAATTACCCCTTTTCATGCTTCATTGGTAGAAAGAGGAGCTATTGTGCCTTGTCCAGACTCTCCCTGTAACACCCCCATCCTTCCCGTCTGGAAGGCCTAAGGTGATTGGCGTTTTGTTCAAAATCTTAGACCTGTTAACAATGCAGTTTATACAAGGGCTCTTGTTGTGCCAAAACCCATTACTATTGTATCTGCTGTGCCAGCATCGGCAAAATGGTTTTTAGTTATCAATTTGGAAAATGTTTTTTTTTTTGCATTCCAGATGCACCAGAGTCACAGTTCTGGTTTGCGTTTACGTTCTTAAACAAGCGTTGGAATTGGACCATTTGCCCCCAAGGTTATACAGAATCGCCTGCGGTGTTTTTGGCCGCTTTGGTGCAAAACTTTTAGGTTCTGAAACCCAACAAGCCTGCAAAGACAACACCAGAGCTCTGCTAGTCTTTCTTGTTGAAAATGGCCACAAAGTCTCTAACAAAAAGCTCAATCAGTTAAATATGATATTACACCAAATGGTAGAAAATTGGGTCTAAAACAAAGAGCCTGGCTGCCAGACTCTGCTGAAGTTGTACAGCCACTCTCTGATCTCATCCATGGCCACAAGATGGTGATGAATAACAAGAGAAAGTGGACACCAGAGGGTCTGGGGGCAGTTGACAAATTGAAACAACTGCTAACCTGTTCCCATTGTTTAGGTTTGCCGGACCACTCTAAACCATTTAATCTGTTTGTTTGTGAGATAATGGTGGGAAGCAGTGGCCTGTCGCTTACTATTCTAAGAGACTTGACGGTGTGGTAAAAGGATTTGTATGCTGCCTCAGAGCTGTAGCGGCTGCTACAGAGGCTGTTGTCCTGTGCTCACAATGTTGCAATGTGCCCTTTAAAAATACTTAGGGAGCGGCAGGAGAGGTGACGGTTTTAGAGAGTCTGGCGTGCCCAAAGTAAAATGTCTGCCACTCAGGCCCAGAAACTAGGATATGCACATAATTAGTACTATTGGATATGAAACACTCTGAAGTTTCTAAAACTGTTAAAATAATGTCTGTGAGTTTAACAGAACTGATATAGCAGGCAAAAACCAGAGGAATTTCTGTCCAGATCTTTTTTTTTGTGACATTTCCTCAGTTTGATAGGCTTCCTATTGAAATCCATGTAAAATAGCTCCCAGATTGCAGTACCTATGGCTTCCACTAGTTGTCAACAGTATTTAGACAGTGTTTCAAGGCTTTATCATTGAACAGAACCAAATAGAAGAAGAATTGGTGAATGCACCACAGATGTCAATAACTTTTCCTGGGCGCGAGACCGTGAGCACGCTCCTCTTTATTTTCCTTTTATATTGTTTAGGATATCATCCCTGTAAAATATAATTGTTAATATTCATAAAAGTATACCTAAGGATGCATTATAAATGATGTCAATAATATAATTTGAACGCTTTCTCTTCACTGTACAACGGGCGACTCAACGGTGGATTTTCTGAACATAACGCGCCAACCAAACAGAGATATATGGATATAAACAATGACTTTTTATAAAAAAAGAACCATGCAATGTCTTGGTTGGACACTTGGGATGCCCTCAGCAGAAGATCTTTAAAAGGTAAGTGATTTATTTTAGCTCTTATATGTGTTTTGTGTGACCCGCGCTGGATATGAATTCATGCTAATGCATAAATATGAGAGGTGCGATCCTCAAACAATCAAATGTTGTGCTTTTGCCGTAAAGCCTTTTTGAAATCTGACAATGCTGTGATATTGCCAAGACTCAGAGCTTTTGATGACTTGTATATTGATCAATGTTTAATAATTGAACTTTAGGATTTTGAATTTGGCGCCTTACATTTCACCGGGTAGTGTCGGGAACGGGGCGCTAGCGCCCCAATGATTCCTAAGAGGTTTAAACCATTCAAGTTCCCCACGATGTTCATGCTCTCATTTCACAGGCACGTACTGCTCACCTCACCCCAACAAGGCTGCTCCATTACCAGAAGGTGCTGTTAACAATGTCTCATGTCACCCTGAAGCGCTGTACCATCCTTAACCCTGCCACTCTTTTACCAACTGACGATGATGGTGAGCCCCATGATTATGCTGTCCTAGTTGACCAGGTCTGTAAGCCCCCGATATATCTGACGTTTCTTTAACCTGTTAAAGCTAGGGTCCCATTTTCCGAATTTTCGCCTGTCTGACGTGCCCAAAGTTAAATGCCCGCCACTCAGGGCCAGAAACTAGGATATTCACATAATTAGTACTACTGGATAGGAAACACTCTGTGTCTAAAACCATTAAGATATAGTCTGTGGGTATAACAGAACAGATATAGCAGGCAAAAACCTGAGAAATTTCTGTCCGGAATTCCTTTTTCTTTTGCCCTCCGCTCACTTTGAAGGCCTGGTAATAGAAGTCAATGGGAAATAGGACACAGGTTGCAGTATCTATGGCTTCCACTGGATGTCAACAGTCTCTGGAAAGTGTCTGGAGGAAATAGTCCTGAGGAGATCCTTATAGAAGAAGAAAGACTACAGGAAGGGAAAAATTTAAACAACCGTGCACGTTCACGAGAACGTGAACGCGCCCAGCTTTCTTTTCCTTTTATAACGTTTCAGTTACCATCCGTGTAAAATATGATCGCTGTTATTCATAAAAGAATACATAAGGATGCATTATTAATAATATTTGATTTGTTTGTGAAAAGATGAGAGGTATTGAACGCGTTTTCTTCACTGTACAACGGGGGAGTAGACTGACAATGCTTGGTGGAGTAGCTGAACATAACGTGCAAACCAAGCGGAGATTTATGGATATAATGAATTACTTTTTCTAACAAAAGAACCATGGATTCTCTTGTTTTGACACTTGGGAAGCCCTCAGCAGAAGTTATTTGAAAGGTAAGCAATTTATATTAGCTGTGATATGGACATTTTGAGAACCGAGCTGGATATGAATTTATGCTAATGTGGAAAATATGTGAGGTACTAGCCTCAAACAATCAAATGTGGTGCTTTCGCCATAAAGCCTTTTTGAAGTCTGACAACGCAGTGATATTGCCAAGAAGCAGAGCTTTCGATGACTATGCAACACTTGTAATATCGAAGAATGTTAAATATTACGAATTTTTATTTTGAATTTGCCGCGTTATGTTTGCTCTGAAAACGATCCCGCTAGCGGGATCCGTGCGCAGAGAGGTTAATGAATGCTGATTTGGAACTATTTGTTGATGGATCAGCTCAAAAATCACCTCCAGGTGAACAATTAGGAAGTGCTACACTACCACCCCATCTGTCAGCTCAGGCTGCAGAACTGTTTGCTCTTACTAGAGCAAGCATTTTGGCTAAGGATTAAACTGTAATGATTTATACTGACAGCAGGTACGCGTTTGGGGTTGTGCGTGACTTTGGTACACTCTGGAAGCACTGTAGATTACTCACCTCATCTTGTAAGACCATTTCCCATTCTAAACTGGGAAGAGTATTGGAGGCTATTTTGTTGTCTTCCTTCATTTCTGTTTGCAAATATCAAGCTCATACTAACACAGCTGACTCTGTTTCTAAAGGAAATTCTGTTGCTGATATGGCTGCAAAAGCAACCGCAATGTCAACTGTCTCCCTCACACTCCAGATTGTTTCACTTCCTGTCTCTGCTAAAAACGTAGTTTCATTACAGGATGTTTCTGATCTGCAATCAGGAGCAGGACCTGGGGAGGTGAGACAGTTGAGGAAGAAGTGTTCTTTTGACACACAGAGGAACTTGTGTTTGGGGCCAAATGGCCTTCCTGTTTTACCCAGATCTTGCTTCCCCTATGTGGTTAAGTTGGCACACGACCAAGAACATGTGTCAAAGGGGTGAGTTGTTCATAATTATTGGTTTGCTCTTGGATTTTCTGTTTTTATGGTTTCGTAAGACTAACAATGCAGGCAGAGGCATTCCAATGGCTATGTCAGCCCACCCGCCTGAAGGACCTTTTGAGCACATAATGATGGACTTCATTGAGCTTACTCCAAGCCAAGGGTATAAGTACTGCCTGGTTGTGGTTGATGCCCACTCCAAATTGATAGAGGCATTTCCTTGTAAGCATGCCACAGCAATGGCTAAGGGAAATCATCCCTAGGTGGTGCCTGACGTCCAAATTAAGGTCAGACAATGTCTCTCATTATGTAAATAGCGTTATTCAGAACATCTCTGAAAGTTTGCAGATTGACCTGCAAACACATTGTAGTTGTTATCCGTCAAGTGGAGGTCTCGTAGAGAGAGCCAACCAAAGCTGAAAATGTAATTAACTAAACTGGTCGCTGAGACCGTGCTGCCAAGGGTAACAGTAATGCCGCTGGCTTCAATTTACATGCATGGACGCGAGCATCATACAGTGGTTGCTCCACAAAACGTTTTGTGATTACGCTGTGGGACTTAGAGCTAATTTGTGGTTTAGTACAGTACCCTGCGTCACCACTTTATTGCTCCAGACCAGCGCAAGAGGGAGTTAGAGCACTGATTATGCTTTTGGGTCCTACTGTGTCTCTAACTGACAATGAATGGGTGACATAAACCTTAATAGAAACTGATAATTGTGCACAACTTCAGTATTACTTACTAAAACTGCTGTTACACTAAGGTTTTTATTTTTTTGATTTGTTAGGATTATTTTGCTCTAGTACTGTAGCCCACTCCCGACCAGTCACATGGTACAGCGCCTGAGTGGCGCAACGGTCTAAGACACTGCATAGCAGGGCAAGCTGTGTTGCTACAGATGCTGGTTCAATACCCCTGCCGGGCCTTGACTGGGAGACCCATGAGATGACTTTAGGTTTTTGGTTTCTCTCCCTCTAAAAACAGAAATAAATAATTCTAATTAACAAACAGGCTTTATTTAGAAATTAGTAACAATGTCTCACGCCATGTTCAAGAATGGCCTTTTTCTCACTCATTTATCATTATTTGAAAACAAAATAATCTCCAAAATATATATTTTTTAAACAAATCGATTATGATTCATTTTGAATTATATAAAAGACCCTTGAATATTCGCACAGATACATTAGTCTTCGGGATCGGTGTCCCTTCCACGGGTCGGTTGAGCTAACGAAGGTTAATGCGATTAGCATGAGGTTGTAAGTAACAAGAAGATTTCCCAGGACATAGACATATCTGATATTGGCAGAAAGCTTAAAGTCATGTTAATCTAACTGCACTGTCCTTAAGAATGTTTTGCGCTATGAGAAGGTAGAAAGCTTAACAGAAGACACTTACAAAGATAATGTACTAATGTAAGAAAACCCTCTACTACAATGCTTTATATTTTGCTTAGTTTTGCTTAGATTATGACATAATTGACTGACGTTATGTATTATTACTTAAATGCTTACTTGTAACTTTGTTTCAGGTTGAGATTACTCTCAAAACAGAGGAATATGGTGGGAAAATGAAAAATGTTGTTATGCACATGCACTGTATGAACCTTTCTCTCATGTAAGAAGAAGCAAGTGATTTTCCTCTCTTGTTTTTTAGCAACTTGGTCACGCGGCCATAGACAAAGGGCCGTCTGTGAGTGACCAGTTTTTGGTCCATCCTGTTCTTTTTGTATCTTTCAAGGGCACAGCAGTGTGGAGATATGAAGAGAACAGAGGCAAGCTTGAGCAGCAGTGACAATTCTATCAGCAGAAAGGAGTAACAAAAGTGGCGTTATCACTTGTTTGTACGCTATGTTCCCATCATGATCTCACACACCTTCTAAACTGCCATGTAGACAAGGGTTATAAAAGTTGAGACCCAACTCTTGTTCGTTGGGCTCTTAACTCTGCACCTTTTGCATGATTGTTAACCGCTTCAGAATTGCAATTCTTATCATAAAAATATGCTGTTTAAAGAATCTACAGTCTCTCTTCCTTTCTGGTTAGAATTTCCATGACGGTCCCAAAAATGATACTTGTGACCTAATAACTAACCCAGTTAATGTCCTTTTTCTTTCCTTTTATCTAGGACATATTAACTTCTTAGCGATCAGCGCACGAAGTGACCGTTTTGGAGAGCCTGGCCCAAAGTAAAATGCCTCCCATTCAGGCCCAGAAAATAGGATATGCACATATTTAGTACCATTGGATAGGAAACACTCTGAATTTTCTAAAAGTGTTAACCATTTGTCTGTGAGTAAAACAGAACGGATATGGCAGGCGAAACCCAGATGGATTTCTGTCCTGAAAAAAGTGGTTTTGACAGTGTTCAGATATTTTTTGGATGCATTAGAGCAGAGAAGAAGAGAAAACAGGAAGAGTCCCCTTGGATGTCAATAGGAGAGGACGCTCGCTCCCGACAAGACACGCTCTGTGTTTTTTTCCGTTCTGTTCTTATAGCTCAATTTATATTCCTGTTGAATTATTATAGTAAATATACGTAAAAGTGTTCCTAAGGATACATTTTGATTTACCCCCTCCATTTGGTAAATCTGACCACAACTCTATCCTCCTTATTCCTGCTTACAAGCAAAAATTAAAGCAGGAAGCACCAGTGACTCGGCCTATAAAAAAAGTGGTCAGATGAAGCAGATGCTAAACTACAGGACTGTTTTGCTATCACAGACTGGAACATGTTCCGGGATTCTTCCAATGGCATTGAGGAGTACACCACATCAGTCACTGGCTTTATCAATAAGTGCATTGAGGACGTCGTCCCCACAGTGACTGTACGTACATACTCCAACCAGAAGACATGGATTACAGGCAACATTCGCACTGAGCTAAAGGGTAGAGCTTCCGCTTTCAAGGAGCGGGACTCTAACCCGGAAGCTTACAAGACATCCTGCTATGCCCTGCGACGAACCATCAAACAGGCAAAGCGTCAATACAGGGCTAAGATTGAATCATACTACACCGTCTCCGTCGCTTTTCTTATGTGGCAGGGCTCACAAACTATTACAGACTACAAAGGAAAGCACAACCGCGAGCTGCCCAGTGACACAAGCCTACCAGACGAACTAAATTACTTCTATGGCACTTCGAGGCAAGCAACACTTGAGGCATGCATGAGAGCATTAGCTGTTCCGGACGACTGTGTGATCACACTCTCCGTAGCCGACGTGAGTAAGACCTTTAAACAGGTCAACATACACAAGGCAGCGGGGCCAGACGGATTACCAGGACGTGTGCTCCGGGCATGTGCTGACCAACTGGCAGGTGTCTTCACTGACATTTGCAACATGTCCCTGAATGAGTCTGTAATATCAACATGTTTCAATTAGACCACCATAGTCCCTGAGCCCAAGAACACAAAGGCAACCTGCCTAAATGACTACAGACCCATAGCACTCACGTCCGTAGCCATGAAGTGCTTTGAAAGGCTGGTAATGGCTCACATGAACACCATTATCCTAGAAACCCTAGACCCACTCCAATTTGCATACCGCCCAAACAGATCCACAGATAGATGATCTCTATTGCACTCCACACTGCCCTTTCCCACCTGGACAAAAGTAGCACTTATGTGAGAATGCTATTCATTGACTACAGCTCAGCATTCAACACCATAATACGACCAACCAGTTCCCCGGCACATTGGCTAACCGGGCTTTCTGCATTGTGTCCCGCCACCCGCCAACCCCTCTTTTACGCTACTGCTACTCTCTGTTGATCATATATGCATAGTCACTTTAACCATATCTACATTTACATTCTTCCTCAATCAGCCCGATTAACCGATGCCTGTATGTAGCCTCGCTACAGTATATAGGCTCGCTACTGTTATTTTTCACTGTCTTTTTACTGTTGTTTTTATTTCTTTACTTACCTATTGTTCACCTAATACCTTTTTTGTACTTTTGGATAGAACCTGTAAGTAAGCATTTCACTTCAAGGTTGTATTCGGCGCACGTGACAAATTAACTTTGATTTGAATATCAAACAATAGGTAAAGAAATAAAAACAACAGTAAAAAAAGATGGGCTGTATACAGTAGCGAGGCTATAAAAGTAGTGAGGCTATAAAAGTAGCGAGGCTACATACAGACACCGGTTAGTCAGGCTGATTGAGGTAGTATATGTACATGTAGTTATGGCTAAAGTGACTGCATATATGATGAACAGAGAGTAGCAGTAGCATAAAAAAGGGGTTGACGGGACACAATGCAGATAGATAGCCCGGTTAACCAATGTGCGGGAGCACTGGTTGTTCGGCCCAATTGAGGTAGCATGTACATGAATGTATAGTTAAAGTGACTATGCATATATGATAAACAGTGGGCGGCATTCGTTCGGGCGGCATTCGGCGGTCGACGTCACCGGTTTTCTAATCATCACCGATCTACTTTTCATTGTCTTGTTTCTTCACACACCTGGTTTGCATTCCCCATCATTATCTGTTGTGTATTTAACCCTCTGTTTTCCACCCATGTCCTTGTGTGTGATTGTTTATTGTTAAGTACTGCAGTGCATCTCCTCTTCGTGGACTGCACCAGATTTGCCAATTCTTGCTGTGAGATGTTACCCCACTCTTCCACCTTGGCACCTGCAAGTTCCCAGACATTTCTGGGAGGAATGGCCCTAGCCCTAGCCCTCACCCTCCGATCCAACATGTCCCAGACATGCTCAATGGGATGGAAATCTGGGCTCTTCGCCATGGCATAACACTGACATTCCTGTCTTGCAGGAAATCACGCACAGAACGAGCAGTATGGCTGGTGGCGTTGTCATGCTGGAGGGTTATGTCAGGATGAGCCTGCATGAAGGGTACCACATGAGGGAGGAGGATGTCTTCCCTGTAACGCACAGCGTTGAGATTGCCTGCAATGACAACAAGCTCAGTCCGATGATGCTGTGACACACCGCCCCAGACCATGACGGATTAATTCTTAATATTACTATTTTGTATTTGAATTTGGCGCACTCCAGCTTCACCGGATGTTGTCGATTTTGATCCCGTTCACGGGATCCGTTCGCTAACAGGTTAATTGCCTACACTCTACTCAGCAAACTGGATGTAGTCTATCACAGTGCCATCCGTTTTGTCACCAAAGACCCATATACTACCCACCACTGCAACCTGTATGCTCTCGTTGGCTGGCTCTCACTACATATTCATCGCCAAACAAACTGGCTCCAGGTCATCTATAAGTCTTCGCTAGGTAAAGCCCCGCCTTATCTCAGCTCACTGGTCACCATAGCAACACCCACCTGTAGCATGCTCTCCAACAGGTATATTTCACTGGTCATCCCCAAAGCCAACACTTACTTTGGCCGCCTTTCCTTCCAGTTCTCTGCTGCCAATGACTGGAAAGAATTGCAAAAATCACTGAAGCCGGAGTCTTATATCTCCCTGTCTACTCTTCCAAGACAAAGACAGACCAGCCAAATCTCGATGAATGCTATGATCCCTTATTGATGTTACATATTAACTTGTTAGGGAGTGGCAGCTGAGGGGTCGGTTTTGGAGAGCCTGGCGTGCCCAAAGTACAATGCCTCCCATTCAGGCCCAGAAAATAGGATATGCACATATTTGGTACCATTGGATAGGAAACACTCTGAATTTTCCAAAACTGTTAACCATTTGTCTGTGAGTAAAACAGAACGCATATAGCAGGCGAAACCCTGAGGAATTTCTGTCCTGGAAAAAGTGATTTTGACAAGCTCTGTTTCTTGGCAATATCACAGCGTTGTCAGATGTCAAAAAGGCTTTACGGCGAAAGAAGCACATTTCATTGTTTGAGGGTAGCACCTAACATATTTTTGCCATTACCATGAATTCATAAGCCATCACAGTTCACACATAACACATTTCACAGCGAAAACAAATCAATTACCTGTTGAAGAACTTCTGCTGACGTCTTCCTAAGTGTCCAACGAAGACAATCCATGGTTCTTTTGTTAGAAAAAGTAATGTATTTTATCCATAAATCTCCATTTGGTTCGCGCGTTATAATCAGAAACGACAGCTTCCACTCCTCCATTGAAACCTGAAGAGAACTCGTTCATCTTATACCTATAAACTTGTCCAAGAACAATCAAAAATAATTTTAAATGTATCCTTAGGAACACTTTTACGTATATTTACTATAATAAATCAACCGGAATATAAACTGAGCTATAAGAACAGAAAAAAACACATGCCTTCTCGGGAGCTCGCGTTCTCTTCTGTTGACATCCAAAGGGACTCTTCCTGTTTTCTCTTCTTCTCTGCTCTAATGCATCCCAAAAATATCTGAACAGTGTCTCGAGACTGTTGACATCCAGAGTAAGCGATCCGTACTGCATTCATATGCCCTTATATGGACATTTTCATAAGGGAGGGGTTCCAAATGAGGCACTCTGTCAAAACCACTTTTTCCAAGACAGAAATTCCTCGGGGTTTCGCCTGCCATATCCGTTCTGTTTTACTCACAGACAAATGGTTAACACTTTTAGAAAATAGAGTGTTTCCTATCCAATGGTACCAAATATGTGCATATACATTTTCTGGGCCTGAATGGGAGGCGTTTTACGTTGGGCACGCCAGCCTCTCCAAAACGGTCACCTCATGCACTGCTCCCTAAGAAGTTAAATCCACTTCAAAAATCGGTGTAAATTAAGGGGAGGAGAGGTTAACTTCTTAGGGAGTAGTGGGGCGCTAGCGCCCTGTTTGCGACAACATCCGGTAAAAAGGATAGCGCAGTAATGCTAAATACAAAAATCGAAAAAAACATTCATGGAAATTCAAGTGTCTTACATCTTTTAAAAGATGAACTTCTTGTTAATCCTATCGCATTGTCATATTTCAAAAAGGCTTTACGGCGAAAGCACACCATGCGATTATCTGAGGACAGTGCCCCAGAGTAAAACACTTTTCAAAACCAGGCCAGGCTTCACAAAATCACAAGTAGTGATAAAATAAATCACTTACCTTCGAAGACCTTCCTCTGTTTGCAGTCCCAGGGGTCCCAGTTACGCAAATAATGGTTGTTTTGTTTGATAAAATCAATTTTTATAGCCTAACATGAAACATTTTGTAAACCGTTGTGTTGTGAATTCCGTCTCATTCGACTGTCAACGAAACATTCAACGTAATTACACACTCTAAACGTACGTTTATCCAGTCAATGTTGGTTTCTTTGCAATCCTCTGGTTGTTAGTAACACAACCATACTTGATGTTTCTTTGTGCGGGACGTATTGACCGAAATAACCCGATTTGAAGACACCTATCAATGACACCATTGAGCACCATTGATATGACCGGTCTTTGGTTGATTGACTGTATTTTGGCCCAATGACCACTGATCGTCTTGAAATCTAGCTTGGTAGATAGCCAATACGTAATGGTTATATGCTGGAAGGACAGCCTTATAAGACAATGCGAGCGTAAGGGACGGTCCTTTGCCATTTTAAATCTACCTGGAAACAGCGACGCGCTTTACGCACAGCAGTATTTGTTCAAGACCATTTTCAGCAATTTTTACAAGTAATTATGGCAGGAAAATCAGGGAAAGCTAAATCCAAGTCTAAATATACAGATTTGCACAAAATTATAGACAAAATTGACCGGGAAAGCGAGACCGATTTGGCACAGGACGAGGGGTCTGTTAGTGACCATAGCTTTGACTCGCAGACGGAAGACATGTTTCTAGATGGAAAGGATGCCTTTCTGGACTGGTAAGTACTTATCATGCCGTTGTTTGTAATTATTAATATGAAATATTATTAATTTCATATTTTTGGGAGATTTGTTTTCTATTTAATTTGCAATATAATCAGTAATGAAATGTGTAAAGTAAACATTGGCTATACATCGTGTGTGTGCGTGTGTGTGTATGTATGTATGTATCTGTTTATTTTAGTTGTTACAGGAATCCTACTGAACTTTTGTCTTGGCCTCAAACAATACATGTGTAACGAACCAGAAAAATGGGCTTACAAACATTTTGCTTTGGCTGATTCTGTATCTGTTTGTTGTAGTTTGTAACCCAATATGTTTGGTTTATTAAACATGTGTTGTTTGAGGCCCATAAAAAAAGTATTGTAAGATCCATGTAACAATAACTACAATAAACAGATACAGAATTAGCCAAAGCAAAATGTTTATAACCCAATTTGGTTGGTTTATTACACATGTGTTGTTTGAGGCCCATAAAAAAAAGTTTAGTAAGATCCATGTAACAACAACTACAATAAACAGATGCAGAATCAGCCAAAGCAAAATGTTTGTAACCCAATTTGTTTGGTTTATTACACGTGTTGTTTGAGTCCCATAAAAAAAGTTTAGTAAGATCCATGTAACAACAACTACAATAAACAGATGCAGAATCAGACAAAGCAAAATGTTTGTAACCCAATTTGTTTGGTTTATTACACATCTGTTGTTTGAGGCCCATAAAAAAAGTTTAGTAAGCTATGATTCTGTTTTGGAGTTATTGGATTTTAAATTGACATTTTTTGTTTCACAGTGCCGGTGAGTCTGATTGGGAACCCCATTGTCAAGGTGTCCATCCCCCACTGAAGCTGGTCCATCCTGTTTCCGGCTCCACACATACCCAGCCATCTAGAGGTGTGAAGACGGCAACAAAGAAGCGGAGGAGGGTAAGTGTGAAACCTGCAGACAGAGAGGCAGAGGGGCGTTGGCACACTGTGCTCGATGTTGATGTGGAACCAATTCCACCAACATTTAGACCGAAAAGGCAGCCAGGACCTCAGCTGGACATGACAGCAAAGTACAGCCCCATTCAACTTTTTCAGCTTTTTTTCACCTCGTCCGTTGTTGATTCCCTGGTGTCCAACACAAATAAGTATGGGAAAAAGAAGCATGCAGTAAAGAAAGACGCATGGATGCCCATTTCCATTCAATACCTTTTCTGCTACCTTTCACTGGTCATTTACATGGGGCTGGTGAAGTTGAAGACCTTGAAGGACTACAGGAAAAGGTCACCTGTCTATCAACTGCCTTTCCCCGCTGCTGTCATGTCTTCAAACAGGTTTCTGGCTATCTCCCGGGCGCTTCATATCAGTGACCCACAAGTTGATGAGGACAATGAGAAGAAGAGGCACAGCAAGGTTTGATAGGCTTTGCAAAAATAAACCTCTCTACCCCAGCATGGTACCCCAGCATGGACCTATTTTCAGCCCGCCCAGAACTTGTCAATAGATGAGAGGATGGTAACCTCAAAGGCCAGAATTGGCCTAAAACAATACATGCGTAACAAACCCACAAAAGTGGGGTTACACATTTTTTTGTTTATGAGGGGAGAAGCAGAGTTATTAGATTTTCAACTGCTGGGGAAGGGCTACAAACTGTTTGTGGACAATGTTTACACAAGCCCGACCCTGTTCACCGACCTGAGGAAGCTGGATATGTGGGCTTGTGGCACCATTCGTCCCAACAGAGTGGGCTTTCCGAAAACGAAGGTGAACGACATGCCTACGCGGGCTGATCTGGGTGCAATGAGATGGATTCGTGAAGGTGGCCTGCTCTTTGTCAAGAGGATGGATACCAGAGAGGTGATCATGTGCATGACCATCCACAAATCCTTCAGTGACGATCACGTCGTCAGGCGTGTGAAGAACGCTAGAAGGACTACAATAAGAGCATGGGAGGTGTGGACCTGTCAGACGCGCTGATAGGCTACTACAATGTTCTCCACAAGACAATGAAATGGTACAAGACATTGTTTTATCATTTCATTGACATTGCTGTAGTGAATGCATTCATCCTCCACAAGGAAATGGCTCAGAGCTATGGACAGACCCCCATGTCACAGCTAGCCTTCAGAGAGCAGCTCCTCCAGGAGCTTGCTGCCTACAGCAAGTCCACTCCATCACCTTCTGTCCCCTCTACCTCTGTCCCCTCTACCTCTGCTCCTGCCACCAGTGGTGTCCACCTACTGAAATTAATTTCTGCCGACATGAATTTGCCTCCTGGCAGAAAGGGCACAGTAGGGAGGCGTCGCTGTGCTGTTTGTCACAGGAAATCCCCTGTGACCTGCTCCACTTGTTTGGTGACCCTCTGCTTTAAACCAGAAAGGGACTGCTCTGGGCTATGGCATAAGCAGCAAAACATTGTGTAGAGGACTGAGAAAGTGTGTAAATAGTTTCCCTTTTTAATTTTTTAATAGATTTGTATAAAGATATTTTTTTGTGTGTTAGAATAGTTTTTTTGTATGCTATATATAGTTATTTAATTCAAAATGTATCACTTTACCAATTCGGCCACTTGGGTACATTTGGGCAACTTGTGTGGGACACCTGGGTGACTTCATGGTAAATGTCATGTAGCTCGCTCATTCCTGAAGTTATCTGTCTGAAACTTTGCACACGCAGTGTTGCCCTCTTCTCTTCTCCATCTAAATTATCCCCAGCATCCTAACTGAATGTTTGGTGTTTCTTGTTCATGTGAAAGATGATGCAACGAAAATAAAAACAGAAAACATATGTTTTTTTCTTTGTATTTTATTCTACTAGATTTATTGTGTTACATTCTCCTACATTCAATTCACATTTCCACAAACTTCAGAGTGTTTCCTTTCAAATGATACCAAGATTATGCATATCCTAGCTTCTGGGCCTGAGTAACAGCCATTTTACTTTGGGCACGCCAGACTCTCCGAACCTCCAAACACCGATGCCGCTCCCTAAGAGGTTAACCTCTCAGGGATTGCTGGGGCGCTAGCGCCCCAATCCGACACTACCAGGTGAAATGCAAGGCGCCAAATTCAAAATCCAAAAGTTGAATTATTAAACATCCACCAATATACAAGTGTTGCCTTATGTCCACCCCACTTAAGCCAGAGAAACTGAATTGGGGCGAGAGTATGCTTCAGGCATATAAAAAAATGAGAAATACTAGTAGCAGTGCATTGGACTATGCAGTCCATGCAGCCCGTCTACCTCGGTCCCTACGGAGAGGACCCTTAATTAGGCCCCCTTCGTGTCCATATGGGTGCCTGAAGACGAGATGTGGGTGGAGGAGCAGAGGCTCCTTTGAGGGTGTGGAATGGGGGATGTAGCGAGACTGTATCTGTGGGGCTTATTCATGTATGGAGATAACTTTCTTCTGTTGTGGTTTGTGAGTTACAAGTGATATCCACAGCCACAATTTTGCCTTCTCTCATCTTGAGATATGCTGGGCGTGCGCTACTTCATCAGGGCCTCAATTAGTGTGATGTGAGGTGGACGATATGAACGGTGTCAGGGTTTCCTGTGAATGAATGTAATTTTTTATTTCTTGGCAAAATCTCCAGTTGGCAACCCATCCCTTCACACTGAATGATATACTGTATATATATATATATATATATATATATATATATAATAAAAAATCCTAAGTAAGAGAAGATGACAGCACAAAGATAATTTTAGTGGCTCCAACGGGGCTGCATCGCTTTTATCTTTTTCCTCCTATACTGTGTGGGCCCGATTTATGAACAATACCCTTTTGTTATTTACAAAAGGGAACAACACCTAAAATACAAAAGAATGAAAAGATAAAGGTTAAGAGTAAGAATAAGACCTTGCGCGTAAGTAGACCTATAAATAAATAACTATTTCATTTGTGCTCCCATCTGGAAATAACAATACATTTAGGGCCGATGTGGGACCACTACTTGTTAAGATGAGTACAAAACCTACCTTTTGGAGCTTAATCTTCTCAGTTGGTAAAGTGAAAAGGTAAAGAGCAAATTCAGCCACTCTTGGAGGACAGTGGAAGTTGATAGATGAACGAGTTTTGGCTCTTGGCCTTCATCTGGTTTTTACTTTTAACAATACAGAAGACATTTTAACAACTTCCACTGTCCTCCAAGAGTTGCTGAATTTCTTCTTCACTTCTCTCCCCAATTTAATGCACCTTTGTTAGAGAGTGCGGGAGTGGCAGTGTTCCCTTCCTTTTACCTAAGAAAAGGTACCCAGCTTTAGGCCTTATGAAGAACTAGCTTTGACAATGACAATTAACATTATGATGCAACCTCTTCGTTACTACCCATCACAGGAGGTTGGTGACATCTTAATTGGGGAGGAAGGGCTCGTGGTAATGGCTGGAGCGGAATTCATGGAATGGTATCAAATACATCAAACACAAGGTTTCCATGTGTTTGATGCCATTCCATTTTCTCCGTTCCAGCCATTATTATTAGGCAGCCTCCACTGCTACCCACACTGCACCGGAGACTAACCTGACTCAACACGTCCTCAAATGAACAAATGTAAAAAATAAATAAATATATGCATTAGCATGGATTTATGCTAATGCATAAATATTAGAGGAGCTACCCTCAAACAATCAAATGTTGTGCTTTCGCCGTAAAGCCTTTTTGAAATCTGACAACGCTGTGAAAAATCAGAGCTTTTGATGACTATGCAACAATTGTATATTTATGAATGTTTAATAATTCAACTTTTGGATTTAGAATTTGGCGCCCCACTGCTCCCTAAGTAGTTAAGGACTAGGATGGAGGACATCGTGTTACATTGTAGTTCTCAGAATGCTTAGGTCAATGTTAAGTTGTTATGTTCTAAGAACTTTGAGGTGGGGATTTTCCAAGGAGCACACAAATAATCAATGAAGTGAAGTGAACAGTAAACCCATTAATTAAGAGAATGGAAGAGAGAGTCTTTATGGGTGAAAGGGGACAGAGTGTTATTAACAGAACAGATGAAAGGGATGTTATGTAAGAAAATGACTCAAGCCGGGGCAGCCATGGCTGGCACAGAGTGGTCAAAGTGACACATTTCAACAGGCGTTTTTGTCTGTTAGTGGGGAATGACTGAGCACAACAAATTATAATTCTAGTGCCAGAGTAAATGACGCCTCTTGGCTTTGGGAGGTGACCTATGTGGCCAATTACAGATTAAGCTAATACGCCGGGTTACATGCCTATTTTAATGGACGGAATGTTTCGTTAGTACGCTGTTTGACACTGGAGATCACACGCCTATTATCATCACAGTGCCCATACACTAGCTTATGTAAATGCAGACTCATGCACTAGCCCTCTGTCAACCCTGATGCATATTAGCTTTGTGTTTATAATAATGGAGTATGGGGAGAATCCAAGGCTGGAAATTCTGTTTGCCTCTTATTTCCTCAACATTTGATGCCACACTTAATAAATAAAGTAGTAGACACCACACCCTTTAACTTCTTAGGGAGCGGTGGGGCGCCAAATTCAAAATCCAAAAGTTGAATTATTAAACATTCATCAATATACAAGTGTTGCATAGTCATCAAAAGCTCTGAGTCTTGGCAATATCACAGCATTGTCAGATTTCAAAAAGGGTTTACGGCGAAAGCACAACATTTGATTGTTTGAAGATAACCAAAGCGGGTCTCAAAAAAAGGCATAAAATCACTAATATAAAATCCCTTACCTACATTGAACCGTGAAGAGAACACGTTCAACCTATACCTATACACTTGTCCAAGAACAATCAAACATCATTGATAATGTATCCTTAGGAACACTTTTATGCATATTTACTATAATATTTCAACCGGATTATAAACTGGACGATAGGAAAGGAAAAAACCACAGCGAGCGCGAGCCCGTGAACGCGCATCCTCTTCTGTTTACATCCTGTGACTAGTTCGAAATTCTTCTTCTATTACCATCCAGAGCAACTTAACATCACCAAACACTGTCTAGAGACTGTTGACATCCAGTGAAAGCAATAGGTACGGCAATCTTACTCCCATATATGGCTATTTTCAATAGGGAGGGGATCAAAATGAGTCAACAACACTTTTTCCAGGACAGAAATTCCTCGGGTTTTCGCCTGCTATATCCGTTCTGTTATAGTCACAGAAAATATTTTAACACTCTTAGAAACTTCAGAGTGTTTCCTATACAATAGTACTAATTTTGGGCATATCCTAGTTTCTGGGCCTGAGTGGCAGGCCTTTTACTTTGGGCACGCCAGACTCTCCAAAACCGACAAAACCGCTCCCTAAGAAGTTAAATAAAGGTGAAATATATATATTTTTTAACCCCATCCGGCACAAAGAGAAGATTCAAGTGTGAGACAGGCCTACACGCAATCTATATACTGTACATGCAGTGCCTTCGGAAAGAATTCAGACCCATTGACTTTTTTCCACATTTGATTATGTTACAGCCTTATTCTAAAATGGATTAAAGATTTATTTATTCTCAGCAATCTACACACAATACCCCGTAATGACGAAGTGAAAACAGGTTTTTAGAATGTTTATGAATGTATTAAAATGGGAATAAGGGCCTTGGTCAGAGAGGTGACCAAGAACCCGATGGTCACTCGGACAGAGCTCTAAAGTTCCTCTGTGGAGATGGGAGAACCTTCCAGAAGGACAACCATCTCTGCAGCGCTCCACCAATCAGGCCTTTATGATAGAGTGGCCAGATTGAAAACACTCCTCAGTAAAAAGCACGACAGCAAACTTGAAGTTTGCCAAAAGACACATAATGCACTCTTCGACCATGAGAAACAAGATTCTCTGGTCTGATGAAATGTCACGTGATGACGCTGGAGAGACGAAGCAGGTACAGGGAGTAAACATTTAATAAATAACGGACATGGAATGAGACAGGAACAGCGTCAGCAAACTAAAACTAAAGACAAAAAACAATCAATGCAGCAGCGGGGAACAGAGCTAGGGAACAGACAAATATAGAGGAGGTAATAAACAGGTGATGAGTGAGTCCAGGTCAGTCCATAATCGCTAATGCGCGTGACGAGGGATGGCAGGTGTGCGTGATGGATGGCAGGAGTGTGTGATGCAGGGTAACCTGGCGCCCTCAAGCGCCAGGGGAAGGGAAGAGCGGGAGCAGTAGTGACATGAAACCAAGATTGAACTCTTTGGCCTGAATGCCAAGCATCACGTCTGGAAGAAACCTGTCACCATCCCTACGGTGAAGCATGGTTGTGGCAGCATCATGCTGTTGGGATGTATTTTAAATTGTATTGAACCTTTATTTAACTAGGCAAGTCAGTTAAGAACAAGTTATTTTGCAGCGGCAGGGACTGGGAGACTATTCAGGATTGAGGCAAAGATGAACGGAGCAAAGTACAGAGAGATCCTTGATGAAAACCTGCTCCAGAGCGCTTAGAACTTCAGACAGGAGTGAAGGTTCACCTTCCAACAGGACAACGACCCTAAGCATACAGCCAAGACAATGCAGGAGTGGCTTCGGGACAAGTCTCTGAATGTCCTTGAGTGGCCCAGCCAGAGCCATCCAACCTCACAGAGCTTGAGAGGATCTGCATAGAAAAATAGGAGAAACTCCCCAAATACAGGTGTGCCAAGCTTGTAGCGTCATACCAAAGACTCAATGCTGTAATCGCTGCCAAAGGTGCTATAAATCTACTTAGGGATCAGTAGCGCCCCACTCCCGACACTACCCGGTGAAATGTGAGGCGCCAAATTCAAAATCCCAAAGTTGAATTATTAAACATTCATCAATATACAAGTGTTGCATAGTCATCAAAAGCTCTGATTCTTGGCAATATCACAGCGTTGTCAGATTTCAAAAAGGCTTTATGGCGAAAGCACAACATTTGATTGTTTGAGGATAGCCCCTCTGATATTTTATGCATTAGAATAAATCCATACCAAAGCGGGTCTCAAAAAACGCAGAAAATCGCTAATACAAAAATTCCTTACCTTTCGAAGAACTTCTGCTGAGGGCTTCCCAAGTGTCCAACGAAGACAATCCATGCTTCTTTGGTTAGAAAAAGTAATTTATTATATCCATAAATCTCCGTTTGGTTGGCGCGTTATGATCATAAAATCCACCGTTGAGTCGCCCATTGAACCGTGAAGGGAACACGTTCAAATTATACCTATACACTTTCTACAAACAAATCAAACATCATTTTTAACTTCTTTGGGAGCAGCGCACGAGGTGACCGTTTTATAGAGCCTGGCATGCCCAAAGTAAAATGCCTCCCATTCAGGCCCAGAGAATAGGATATGCACATGTTTAGTACCATTGGATAGGAAACTCTCTGAATTTTCTAAAAGTGTTAACATTTGGTCTGTGAGTATAAAATAACAGATATGGCAGGCAAAAACCCGAGGAATTTCTGTCCAGGAAAAAGTGGTTTTGACAGATTTCCTCATTTGGAACCCCTCCCTTATGAAAATGCCCATATAAGGGCATATGAATGCAGTACCTATTGCTTCCTCTGGATGTCAACAGTCTCGAGACAGTGTTCTGATTCTTTTTAGATGCTTTTAGAGCATAGAAGAAGACGAATAAGGAAGTGGCCACGCAGATGTCAATAGAAGTAAATGCGCGTTCACGGCTGGCGCGCTCTTTGGTTTTTTCCTTTCTTATCGCCCAGTTTATATTCCGGTTGAAATATTATACTATTTATACATAAAAGTGTTCCTAAGGATACATTTAAAATTATGGTTGATTGTTCTTGGACAAGTTTATAGGTATAAGTTGAACGAGTTCTCTTCACGTTTCAATGGAGGAGTCGACACTATATTTTCTCATTATAACGGCCAACCCAACGGAGATTTATGGATATAATACATTACTTTGTCTAACAAAAGAACCATGCATTGTCTTCGTTGGACACTTGGGAAGCCCTCAGCAGAAGTTCTTCAAAAGGTAATTGATTTGTTTTCGCTGTGAAATGTGTTATGTGTGAACCGTGATGGCTTATGAATTTATGGTAATGGAAAAATATGTTAGGTGCTATCCTCAAACATTCAAATGTGGTGCTTTTGCTGTAAAGCCTTTTTGAAATCTGACAACGCTGTGATATTGCCAAGAATCAGAGCTTTTGATGACTATGAAACACTTGTATATTGATGCATGTTTAATAATTCAACTTTTGGATTTTGAATTTGGCGCCTTGCATTTCACCTGGTAGTGTCGGGAGTGGGGCGCTAGGATATCAAAACTATGGAATCATGTAGTAACCACTCAGGAATAAACTTCAAACTGTAACCAGTGCCTGCAACCTGGATCAGGTTGCCAGTCAACCTACTAGGGTAGTTACAAACAGCACAGGAATTAAATCATCAACAAGTATTGATAACATTTTTACTAACGCTGCAGATATTTGCCTTAAAGCAGTATCCAAATCCATAGGATGTAGTGATCACAATATAATAGCCATATCTAGGAAAACCAAAGTTCCAAAGGCTAGGCCTAATATAGTGTATTAGAGGTCATACAAGAGGTTTTGTAGTGATTCATAAGTTGATGATGTAAAGAATATTTGCTGGTCTGTGGTGTGTAATGAGGAGCAACCAGACGCTGCACTTGACACATTTATGAAACTACTTATTCCAGGTACTAATAAGCATGCACCCATTAAGAAAATGACTGTAAACCTGTTAATAAATGCCCTTCGATTGATGAGGAATTGAAAAATTGTATGGTTGAGAGGGATGAGGCTAAATACAATACAACTTTATTTGTAAAGCACATTTAAAACAACCAAGGTTGACCAAAGTGCTGGACATATTTCGGACAGATTTATAAATCACGAGTAACAAAAAACATTTATGGGACAAACTAGAAAATAGAATGCACAATACAATTCTCAAGCAGGTTTAAAAGCCAATGAATAAAAGTGAGTTTTAAGTCGTGATTTAAAAATGTGAAGACTGGGGGCCAATCTGACATGCAGAGGCAAATCATTCCACAGCCTTGGGGCCACGACTGAAAATGCTCGATCTCCCCTATTTATCAACCGCGTTCTAGGGACAAAAAAAAGTAGCTGGTCAGCAGACCTTAGTGACCTCAGAGGATCGTGCGGCTTCAGTAGTTCAGAGATATACGCTGGGGCTTGACCATAAAAGGATTTAAAAACAAACAACAGAATCTTAAAATGTATTCTAAAACAAACCGGTAGCCAATGAAGGGAGGCAAGAACAGGCGTAATATGATCTCGTTTGCGAGTTCCAGTAAGGAGTCGAGCGGCAGCATTTTGAACCATTTGTAATCTGGAGAGGGAGGCCTGGTTAATTCCTACATATAAAGCATTACAATCCAGGCGAGTTGTGATAAAAGCGTGTATTACCCTCTCAAAATCAACAAAAGATAAAAATGGCTTTAGTTTGGTAAGCAGCCTGAGTTGAAAGAAACTAGCTTTTACAACAGAATTAATCTGCTTCTCTAATTGAAAATCACAATCCATTTTAACACCGAGGTTAGTTACCATTGGCTTGACATAGGGTGTCAAAGGACCCAGGTCCAATTGGGAGGCGCCAGTAGAACTACTAGGTCTAAAAATCATGACTTCTGTTTTACTTTCATTAAAATGTAAAAAGTTTAAAGCCATCCAGGCTTTAATGTCATAAAAACAATCTAACAGTCTTTTAAGGAATTATCTCCTTTACTTTTTATAGGCAAGTAGATCTGTGAATCATCTGCATAAAAATGGAAACTGATGTTATGCTTCTTTAAGATGGATCCAAGAGGAAGCAAATAAAGAGAGAAGAGAATCGGCCCCAAAATAGAGCCCTGAGGAACTCCACATGACAGTGGTGCTGCGGGGGAAGTAGAACCACCAACACCAACTTTGAACACTCTCTCTGAAAGATATGATCGAAACCATTCTAGTGCAGTACCTTTAATTCCCACGCTGTGCTCAAGATGAGAGATAAGAACACAGTGGTCGACAGTATCGAATGCTGCTGTGAGATCTAAAAGCATAAGGATTGCAGAATCTCCAGAGTCTGTTGAAATTAAAAGATCGTTAAAAACTTTTATAAGTGCAGTCTGTACTATGAAAAGCTTTAAAGCCAGACTGGAACACCTCAAGAATACCATGCAGATCTAAAGGTATGGCAATTAAGTCTGGCAGTCCTACTTATTGGCAAGCATACTGCAAATGAAGAAATCACGTGACTGAACTAAATAAAAAGAAAGTACACTATGAAACAAAGATACATTCTGTTATGATTGATAGTAAAAAGCTTTGGGGCACCTTAAATGAAATGTTGGGGAAAAAAGCAAACTCGGCTCCTTCATTTATTGAATCAGATGGCTCATTCATCAAAGCCCACTTATGTTGTAAACTACATTAATGACTTTTTCATTGGCAAGATAAGCAAACTTAGGGATGACATGCCAGCAACAAACGCTGACACTACACATCCAAGTATATCGGACCAAATTATGAAAGTCAAGAATCATACTTTTGAATTCCGTGAAGTCAGTGTGGAAGAGGATTTGTTGTTGTCTATCAACACTGACAAGCCACCAGGGTCTGACAATCTAGATGGAAAATTACTGAGGATAATAGCAGACGATATTGCCACTCCTATTTGCCACATCTTCAATTTAATGGAAGCCTATCAAATATAATCCAGTTAGAATCAGGAATTCCCCAGGTTTTTTTTCTTCTTTTAGCTGAGAGGATGTGCAGATCTCCCCTTGCTTTTATACATTTTTACTAACGACATGCCACTGACTTTGAGTAAAGCCAGTTTCTATGTATGTGGATGACTCAACATTATACACGTCAGCTACTACAGCGACTGAAATGGCTGCAACACTCAACAAAGAGCTGCAGTTAGTTTCAGAGTGGGTGACAAGGAATAAGTTAGCCCTAAATATTTCTAAAACTAAAAGCATTGAATTTGGTTGAGATGACTAAACTGCTTGGAGTAACACTAGATTGTAAACTGTCATAGTCAAAACATATTGATGCAGTAGTCGCTAAGACGGGGAGAAGTCTGTCTATAATAAAGTGATGCTCTGCCTTCTTAATCTATTAGGCTTTGAATAGCTGGCCTATTGAAAACAGCGTGACATGACTGGTTCAGACATCCCGGATGGATTTTGCTCTGGTTTTTGCCTGCCATATCCGTTCTGTTATACTTACAGACATTATTTTAACAGTTTTAGAAACGTTAGAATGTTTTCTATCCAAAGCTACTAATTAAATGCATATCCTAGCTTCTGGGCCTGAGTGACAGGCAGTTTACTTTGGGCAAGTTTTTCATCCGAATTTCAAAATACTGCCCCCTAGCCCTAAGAAGTTAAGAAGGAAAGAAATTCCACAAATTAACTTTTCTCAAGGCACACCTGTTAATTGAAATGCATTCCAGGTGACTTCCTCATGAAGCTGGTGAAGAGATTGCAAAGCTGTCATCAAGGAAAAGGATGGCTACTTTCTAGAATCTCAAATATAAAATGTATATGTTAATTTGTTTAACACTTTTTTGGTTACTACGTGATTCCATATGTGTTATTTCATAGTTTTGATGTCTTTACTATAATTCTACAATGTAGAAAATTGTAAAAAAAATAAAGAAACTTGAAACCCTTGAATGAGTTGGTGTGTCCAAACCTTTGACTGGTACTGTAGATAACTCACACATTTTTCCTCCTCAATGCTCTGATGAAGGCAATTCATGCTGAAACGTAAGCCTATTTTTTGCTTGTTCCGTCAATAAATCGATTAGCAACAGAGTAATTTTTTTTTTTATTCTCCCGGATAGTCACCAGTTGAAGTATTCTGAGGTAAGGAGTGTTTTTATAGGATGAAATGTATTGAATTCACTCTCTCTCTTTTCGAGGTCCCAATAGTTACATACACTTTCCTCTTCCATTTCACCACAATACCGACCTGTTTGAATTAGCTACTGTAACAGCCTCCATTCTTCTGGGAAGGCTTTCCACTAAATGTTGGAACATTGTGGGGATTTGCTTCCATTAAGCATTAGTGAGATCAGGCACTGATGTTAGGCGATTAGCCCCGGCTCGCAGTCGGCATTCCAGTTCATCCCAAAGATGTTCGATGGGGTTGAGGTCAGTCAAGTTCTTCCACACTGACAAACCATTTCTGTATGGACCTCGCTTTGTGCACGGGGGCATTGTCATGTTGAAACAGGAAAGGGTCTTCCCCAAACTATTGCCACAAAGTTGGAAGCATAGAAACATCTAGAATGTCATTGTATGCTGTAGCGTTAAGATTTCCCTTCACTGAAACTAAGGGGCCTAGTCCGAACTATGAAAAACAGCCCCAAACCATTATTCCTCCTCCACCAAACTTTACTGTTGCCACTATACTTTGGGGCAGGTAGCATTCTCCTGGCATCCGCCAAACCCAGATTCTGACATTGCTTCCAGAGGCAGTTTGGAACTCGGTAGTGAGTGTTGCAACCGAGGACAGACAATTTTAGGCGCTACGCGCTTCAGCACTCTGCGGTCCCGTTCTGTGAGCTTGTATGGCCTACCACTTTGTGGCTGAGCCATTGTTGCTCCTAGACGTTTCTGCTTCACAATAACAGCACTTACAGTTAACCGGGGCAGCTCTAGCAGGTCAGAAATTTCACGAACTGATTTTCACAAACCAATGTCTTATACAGTTTGGAATATGTGGCATAACTAATATCTTGTTTTTTCCTATAACTCCCCCAAGAGCTCTACTTGCTGAGTCAGCCAGGGCAGATGTACCTTATAGAAAGGCAATGTCTTCTACAACGTAAAGACCCAAATATTTGTAATTGCAAATAAACTCTTAGTACCTTTTTTTCTAAAATATATTATCATGAGTCTCCATCTTTTGCACCAATTGATTGTACTTAATAACATTTTCTGCAGGTCTTGTTCAGTTTCTGCCATTAAAATAATATCATCAGCCTATAATAGTATACTTAGCATTTCATCATCATATCTTACTCCAATATTTAACTGTTTAACTTCTTAGGGAGCGGCTCCCGAGGTGACGGTTTTGGAGAGTCTGGCGTGCCCAAAGTAAAATTCCTCCCACTCAGGCCCGGAAAATAGGATATGCACATAATTAGTACTATTGGATAGGAAACACTCTGAGGTTTCCAAAAGTGTTAATATAATGTCTGTGAGTGTAACAGAACTCATTTGGCAGGCAAAAACCTGAGAACATTCCATCCGGAAATGTAATTCTGGTGGCTTATGGCTCACTTTGAGACAGTGCCTATTGAACAGTCTTTATAACAGGACACTGAATGTAGTACCTATTGCTTCCACTGGATGTCAGCAGTGTATATATAAAGTTTCATAGCAATCGGAACTAATGTGTTCAATAGGTAGGGGTTTTGGTGAGAGGACCTCTATTTCGGTTGCAAGTTTTTGGGCGCACGTTTGGCTGAGCGGTCCACTTTATTTGACTTATATAACGTTTAGGTGACCATCCAAGTGAAAGATTATCACTTTTATTCATAAAAGATAAGCTAAGGATGCATTTTAATTGTTTTTTGTTTTGTCGAGGAAAAGTTTATAGGTTTAGTTGAACGCGTTCTCTTCACGTTGGATTTTCTGAACACAAGGTGCCAACCAAATGGAGATTTATGGATATAATAAATGACCTTTTCTAACCAAATACCCATGGATTGTCTTCGCAAATATTGAAGGTGCTACCCTCAAACAATCAAATGTTGTGCTTTCGCCGTAAAGCCTTTTTGAAATCTGACAACGCTGTGATATTGCCAAGAAGCAGAGCTTTTGATGAGTATGAAACACTTGTATATTGATGCATGTTTAATAACTAGCGCCCCACCACTGCCTAAGAAGTTAATTTATTTTGTCAAATCACTAATAAACATAAACAGAGTAGGTGATAAGGCGTCTCCTTGTTTTACACACAAGAGTGTGGGAAACCAATCTGTACGATATTCATTAACACGCACATAGGTAGTTGGTGCTTTGTACAGAGACCCGATTGCATGATACAATTTCCCATCAATCCCTGTCTTTATCAAACTATAGCCTAAAAGATTCCTATTTACAAAATCAAAAGCTTTCAGGAAATCAATGAAACATGCAAAAGTAAGCTTACTTTCCTGCAGTCTATTTTGAAAGATTTGGGAATAGGATTCACTATAGACTTATACGATGTGGATGGCAGTACTGTATACTGTACTCAAACAAATGTGGAGCAAACCATGTAGAACTTCAGTTCATTTAGGGTATTGTGTTAGTGTTTGTATGTATTTGTGTGTGTTGTGGGGGCTTGGGGTCTGAGCAAATGTCATCAGTCATTCTCAACAGAAGAAAAAGTCAACTAATTTGCCTCCCCATCTCTGGTGTTTGATCTCGGCAGCCTGTTCGCCCATCAGCTCCTTTGTAAACTCTCTAGGAACGCATGGCATGCACCCACACATAGAGGTGCACACATGCAGGTCTCTCTGTGTACACAGGGGTGCATGCGAACACAGAGACAAAGGCATACAAAGACAGGCACACACATACACGCAAATACAAACCCCATGCCCACATGCAGGCACACACAAACAGCTATTTACAGTCCCACACACACAGCTATGACAGCTATGTACAGTCCCACACACACACACACTAACACACACTAAATCTGTTTCCTGACTGCTGATTTTACACTCCTTTCACATGCTTGTATCATTGTCTCAAGGTCTCTTTTTTAGACTTCTTCCAGTGGCGGTAAACAGAATGGCTTTGCATGGGCTGCCAGTGGCAGTAAGCAGCCCTTTGGTGGACAACAGCAGAGAACAGGGTGTTTGTCTGTGTCGCAGCCATCCGAGCAGCAAGCACTAGTCTGTCCTGCCACGCTGATAAGAACACAAGCCAAGAACACAACGAGTGGCAGACAGACGTCAAAGGCTATGACTGCGAGGAGCACATTTACACAATGATCTCAAGCATCACTCTCTGCGATTCAAAGTCCAGTCCTATTTGCTGCTATTCATTTGTCTAAGTGGCAGGCCTCTTATTAATAAGTCGCTCATGCTGTGCCCTGACTTTAGTTGAAAAGTTAAATCTGAATCTCTCCCGCGCACCGTCAGGGCCGGTCTGGCTTGGATGATTGATATCGCTCATCTCCGATTTAATTTGCTCCCTTTGTACCTTTTTGTACTCTCTGCCTTTGTACTCTCTGCCTTTCTTTAGCTTCACCTGCAATACCTCATGATTCTTGAAGGATCCTCCTCTGCTTTCTTCAGCTTGACTAACAGCTCATGTAGAGCTGTCAACCATCACCCTCTGCTGGAGATGGGCTGAAATGCATTTGTTTTACATGACTTGAATATATAGGGTTTTTAATTAGGTTTTGTCATCCTCCTAGTTTTGTCCACTTCAAACATTTATGCCACCATTATATGGTGGTGTGCAGTAATTTGACAGCCATGGTGGAGTGGTTCCAGGAAAACAACCTGTCCCCCAACGTCAACAAAAAAATAAGCTGTTAAATAATGTTTGCTGTTTTCTAGTGTACTATGGTATATATTGCTTCCTTTTTCTTGACACTCCTCCCAGTCATATTTAAGGTTAGAACTAACTTTCTAGGTGTTCCCATACTCCCAGCTTGGAGTTGTATTTTTTGATAACATAGCTACAGTAGTTCACTAATCAATGTGTATAGTATTGCTTACTAGGTGTGTCCAATCAATTTTGTAACCACTCCCTCTTCAAATTAGGGCTAATTGGAAAAGCTGTTTTAAAAGAGGACATTGTATTATTTCTTTGTACTCCCTGATGAAGGCCATGCAGCCGAAACACGTTGGTTTAAAAAAAACTTTGTTTCTATTGAACATGCCATACTAATAAAGGCATTTTAATTAATTATATGAAGAGTGCCTTGGTCCTTCTTTCTTTTTTGAAGAAGATAAGCTGATCGTGGACTACAGGAGACAGCAGAGAGAGCGTGCCCCCATCCACATTGACCTGGCCGCAGTTTAGAGGTCAAAAAAGTTCCTCAGCGTGCACAACACTAGGCACCGGAAATGGTCCCTCCATACCTACAGTGTGGTGAAGAAGGCGCAACAGCGCCCCTTCAACTTCAGTGGTCTGAAGAAATAATGCTTGGCCCTTAAGACCCCGACAGAGCATTCGGTCTTGCTGTATCACCACCTGGTATGGCAACTGCACCGCCTGCAACCTCAGGGTTCTCCATAGGGTGGTGTTATCAGCCCAACGCATTACACTGGCTGACATCTACAGCACTCGGTATCACAGGAAGGCCAAGAAGATCATCAAAAACAACAGCCACCTGAACCACTGGACTTCAGGAAACAGCAGAGGGAGCACCCCCCTATCCACATCGACGGGACAATAGTGGAGAAGGTGGAAAGTTTTAAGTTCTTCGGCGTACACATCACGGACAAACTGAAATGGTCCACCTACACAGATAGCGTGGTGAGAAAGCGCAATAGCACCTCTTCAACCTCAGGAGGCTGAAGAAATTTGGCTTGTCACCAAAAACACTCACAAACTTCTACAGATGCACAATCGAGAGCATCCTGTCGGGCTGTATCACCGCCTGGTACGGCAACTGCTCCGCTCTCCAGAGGGTAGTGAGGACTGCACATCACCGGGGGTAAACTACCTGCCCTCCAGGACACCTACACCACCCGATGTCACAGGAAGGCCAAAAAGATCATGAAGGACAACAACCACCCGAGCCACTGCCTGTTCACCCCGCTATCATCCAGAAGGCGAGGTCAGTACAGGTGCATCAAAGCTGGGACATAGAGACTGAAAAACAGCTTCTATCTCAAGGCCATCAGAC
Source organism: Brachymystax lenok tsinlingensis (assembly GCA_030435695.1). NCBI lineage: Eukaryota > Metazoa > Chordata > Actinopteri > Salmoniformes > Salmonidae > Brachymystax > Brachymystax lenok. The sequence goes on along the minus strand of CM059818.1, from coordinate 6,814,432 downwards.
TGTTAATAATTCAACTTTTGGATTTTGAATTTGGCGCCTTGCATTTCACCCGGTAGTGTCGGGAGTGGGGCGCTAGCGCACCACTGATCCTTAAGAAGTTTTAAACTGTAAAGACTGGTATTTCACATAATGGTTGTATTTACAAAGGATCCTGTCAAGCCTTGACCCCATCCTCTTAAACATGCACCAATATACAAGTGTTTCATAGTCATCGAAAGCTCTGCTTCTTGGCAATATCACAGCGTTGTCAGATTTAAAAAAGGCTTTACGGCGAAAGCACAAGATTTGATTGTTTGAGGGTAGCACATAACATATTTTTACCATTACCATGAATTCATAAGCCATCACGGTTCACACATAACAAATTTCACAGCGAAAACAAATCAATTACCTGTTGAAGAACTTCTGCTGAGGTCTTCCCAAGTGTCCAACGAAGACAATCCATGGTTCTTTTGTTAGAAAAAGTAATGTATTATATCCATAAATCTCTGTTTGGTTCGCGCTTTAGAATGAGAAAATACAGCCTCCAATCGTCCATTGAAACGTGAAGAGAACTTGTTCAACTTATACCTATAAACTTGTCAAAGAACAATCAAACATCCTTTTTAATGTATCCTTAGGAACACTTTTCTGTAAAAATAGCATAATATTTCAACCGGAATATAAACTGGTCGATTTGAACGGGAAAAAAACACCTGGCGTGAGCGCGCGTTGTCTTGTATAGGACATCTGAGGGGACACTTCCTGATTCCTCTTCTTCTCTGCTCTAATGCATCTAAAAAAAATCTGAACACTTTCTCGAGACGGTTGACATCCAGAGGAAGCGATATGTATAGCATTCATATGCCCTTATATGGGCATTTTCATAAGGGAGGGGTTCCCAATGAGGCACTCTGTCAAAACCACTTTTTCCAAGACAGAAATTCCTCGGGGTTTTGCCTGCCATATCCGTTCTGTTTTACTCACAGACAAATGGTTAACACTTTTAGAAAATGCAGAGTGTTTCCTATCCAATGGTACCAATGGTACTAAATATCCTATTTTCTGGGCCTGAATGGGAGGCATTTTACTTTGGGCATGCCAGGGTCTCCAAAACGGTCACCTCGTGCGCTGCTGCCTAGAAGTAAAAAGGAAAAAAAAGCAGTGCATGATTTCAGTCAGCAAGGGCTTCACTGCCGCTGGTTTGCATTTCTCCTTGGCTCTTGAAATTAATATACACCGAGTGTACAAAACTTTAGTAACACCTTCCTAATATTGAGTTGCACCCCCTTTTGCCCTCAAAACAGCGCAAATCGTCAGGCATGGACTACAAGGTGTCGAAAGTGTTCCACATGAATACTGGGCCATATTGAATCCAATGCTTCCCACAGTTGTGTCAAGTTGGCTGGAGGTGGCGGGGGCATGGAAGGGTTCGACCAAGCTGGCTGCTACCACATCTATAGCCGCCTAACCCTCACTCCCATTCGCAGGCCTGGTCTGAGTAGCTGGCACACACAGACAGTGCAATAAAGGGTGTCCCAGCAGGAGAGGGCTGGTGCCTCTATCCCTCAGCTGAGTGGCGCAAATAGGAAGACCGTAGGAAGAACCCTTGTCATGGTGTAACCACAGCCATAATGAGGACTGGCATCTGATGGATTACCTCGACTAATTTCTCAAAGGCTGTCCCATTCTCCCCCATCGCTCTCCTCCATCCATCCCCACTCCTCTGTAGGTCTAACAAAGGCCACACTTTCTAAAGGCCATTTTTCCTAATCATGCAGCCCCCGTTCAGTGAGAATTTATTCCGCTGTTCATTATTCCTCAATAATATATACATCAATAGTTTTTTCTGGGAAGTGTCGTGCGAAAATCGGGAAAGTTGAATACTGTATAGTGTGAGGATTTTGCAATGATGTGATGTCACCCCCTCCAGGTCAAACATCTGATGAAATACAGTATCAAGTTATATCACCATATAAAATCCACGTCCTCAGCAAACATAAACATTTTGGAGACAGCACCTGGCTGCAGAATGAAGCGCAGAACAGATATATGGCCCAGATTCCTTGGAGGCTTTAGCTCATTCAACACAAAGCGTTTTGGCAGTGGTGCAGCAAGCTCCCCCCCACCCCACCCCCCCTCATAGATTGTTAAATACTGGATAGGTCTAAGCAAAATGGTAGAAACTCCGCCTAGCTTTCAGAACGACTATGGAGCTTTATTTCTTATGATACCTATCCAATCCTTCAAGATTGGTTACAGAGAATCAACAGGGACTATGATTTAGGGCATAAGCATTGGTTTGGGACTGGGTGCGCCATGTGTGGGCTTTTGAAGTTGGCCATGTGTTTGTTGATGACTGTAGGGCGAGTGCCAGAGCCAAGGCTCTGTAACAGGAAATAAACTTGGCCATTCCCTAAGACAAGGGGAAATGGAGCTTGTCTCTTAAGAAGGAGGCTGCAACTGTATTTACTATTTACCTCAGTTTGGGAGCCCCTCGGCCACCATAAATTATTGTGCGTGCATCAGTAAACTGTCATGCCTGCCTGGACGCCGCTGAGTTTGTTTAGTTTCCCCTGGGCATAAACAAATAGAAGGGCTGCCTTTTAATTGCAGCGGTAATTTGTTGCCTGACTAGCTAATTAAATCATGTCTCCAGCCATCCTTGCCCAGGCGACCACTCAACGCCGGCATGCAGGCGAGACACACCGAGTTCGCAGAGAGAGAGAGAAATAGAGAGACAGACAGGGAAAAGGAGATAGCGAGACAGACAGACAGAGGGAGAAGGAGAGACAGAGAGAGAGAGAGCGAGAGAGATGTTTTGGATTCTTCCAGAGGTAATATAACATGATGTACAATAAAGAGTTTATTGGAGGTATGAATGTAAAGGTAAGAGAAGACTGAAAGCATAATAAATACATGGTCATAAGAGACAGAATGGGGGGGGGTATATAGGGAGAAAGAAATACAGTAAGTGGGAGTGAGTGTTAGAAAACGAGACGAAAAGAGGGGGATAAAGAAAAAGGGAGAGAGAAAGAGTAAGACATTTAGGTAACACTTTACTTGACACCCAGTGTCATAACACATTATGACACAGTAATAACCATGTCACAATGTCATAATGTCTGACATAACTTGTCATAACATGGTCATAACTGTCATGACCCATATGTACACCTGTTGTGATATATATTGCGTTATTTTATGGATGTTATGACACCTACATAAGAGTATCAAATTTGTATTTTCCATGCCAAGAAGTTTCCTTTCGTTAAAATGTGTCTCTTAAATCCTTTGTTTTTGTTATAATGAATGTTTTTTTCATCATGAACCATTATGACCATCCTGTGTCACTTTACTTAGACTAAGAAAATACACTTCATGACAATTGTTACAGGCTTTGGTTTTTCAATTTATATTTTGAGGTTGGACTTTAGCACGTATAGCTTGGGAGCACGTCTGGTGTCACCTCGTTAGTCAATATGTGTTACATCTGTATTGGCTGCCATCTCGTTAGTGGGAAGGTGTTTCACCTGTGCTAGCCCAGGTTCTATTTAAGAGTTGCTGGCCCAGTGCTCCAGTTTGGTGTCTAAGTTTGGTGTGGTTTTTTATTTTATTTGCTTCTTGGGCAAATTTAGTGGGCACTAATGTTGGCTGTCTTTTAGGTTCCACTTGTTGTTGCTAGCTAATTTGCAGAGGACACCCCCATGAGTGTCTTTCAAAACCCCTGCTTTGATTGTTGGTCAGTGACTCTTTGTTAGTTACCCCTTCTGTTTGAGCAACATTTATGGATTTCTTGCTGGGGAACGTAACACACTGTCAAGATGCATTATGACCATCCTGTGTCACTTCACTTGGACTAAGAAAATATATTTTATGACACTGTTAAAAAGCGTTATAACCATCATCATATAAGCCAGATAGGCCTATCACCTGCATGCTCTTATATCAGTCATCAGTAAAAACTCCTGGAATCTGCGCCTGCATTCATCCCAGTCATCAGCAATAGAGCATTGGGATCTGACATCAATGTATGCTCAAATACAAGGATAATTTAACATGGTCATTAAAAAAAAGAAACATACTGTTGACACGAAGGCAATGGTATAATTGATTGTTTTGCCTTGTGTGGTAGGTTTTGTGGGTTTTAACACATGTAGGTGCCATAACCAGCCATAAAGTAACTACCGTGGTGGGTTTTTACACTCTTATGTAGGGGTCATAACCAGCCATAAAATGCAATATGTCACAACAGTGACCATGTCATAACATGACGCTGAGTGTCACCGAAATTTGTGTAGCCTCTTTGTCGACCATCCCGCAAGCCACTTGTAACGCCCAGGCCCGAGATTACAGGCTGGAGCGTTTTGGTTTCGTTTTGGTGTAGGGTTTGTGTTCTAGGGTGTATATTTCTATGTTGGGATAATGGTTCCCAATTAGAGGCAGCTGAGTCTCGTTGTCTCTAATTGGGAACCATATATGTATTTGGGAGTTGCACTTTTGTTTCGTGGGTTATTGATTATGTTTATGTTACGTTCTTCATGTTCAGTCGGGTTCTTGTCTTTCGTGTCTAGTTAGGTTTCTCCGTTCATGTCTAGTTAGGTTTCTCCGTTCATGTCTAGTTAGGTTTCTCCGTTCGTGGTTAGGTTAGGTTTCACCAGTCGTGGTTAGGTTCAGATCTTTGTGTATAGTTTAGACCTTAGCGTTAGGGCTCACGTCTTGTTTCTTCGTTTCTTGTTTTGTTCCGTCTCGTCAATAAATCATGTATTCTGGCTATATCGCTGCGTCTTGGTCTGTCCCGAAGGAAGAGAAACGTGACAGAATAACCCACCACCTAAGGACCAAGCAGCGAGAGACCCGGGAGTACTGGACCAGGGAGGACCTCATCGGATCTCGCCTGGCACGGAGGTCCGTAAGGCAGCCCCAAGAAACTTTTGGGGGGGGGCACACGAGGAGGTTGGCCGGTTCAGGAGGGACTCCTGAGCCAACTCCTCGTGCTTTGTGGAGAGAGCGTTGGGGAGAGCGCCGCACCGAAGGAACACCGTGCTATGCAGTGTTGCGCACGGTTTCCCCTATAGGGATTCAGAGGCCGGTGCGAGAGATTCCCGCTCCACTCATCAGTCGGGCGAAACTGGGGGTTCAGCCAGTAAGAGTGGTGCCATCTCTGCGCGCTAAGTCTCCAGTGCGCCTCCTGGGACCCGGATATCCTGCTCCAGTTCTGCGTGCGGTGTCTCCGGTACGTGTCCACAGCCCAGTGCGAGAGATCCCAGCGCCACTCATTGGTCGGGCCGAGGTCTGTGTGCTACCTGGTAGAGTGGTGCCAGCTCTGCGCGCCAGGTCTCCAGTGCGCCTTTTGGGACCAAGTTATCCTGTGGTCCTACGGGCAGAATCTCCGGTGCGAATCCACAGCCCAGTCCGAGAGATTCCAGCTCCACTCACCCGTGAGGCCAGGGTTAGGGAGCTAGCTGGAGGTATGGTGTCGGCTCTCCATATCAGGTCCCCGGTCCGGGTGGAGGTTTCTACACGTCCAGTCCCTGTTCCATGCTCCCAGACTCCTGTTCCACGCTCCGAGATCCCTGTTCCACGCTCCGAGATCCCTGTTCCACGCTCCGAGATCCCTGTCCCACGCTCCAAGATCCCTGTTCCATGTTCCGAGATCCCAGTCCGTGTTGAGGTTCCAACACGTCCTGTTCCAGTTCCGTGTTCCAAGATCCCAGTCCGTGTAGTGGTTTCTACACGTCCAGTCCCTGTTCCACGTGCCAGGTTCCCAGTGCGTCTTCAGAGTCCAGCACGTCCTGTTCCGGCTCCCTGTGCGCTTAGAGAGCCCAGCTTGGTCTGTTCCCGCTCCCCGCACCAGAGTGCGCGTCCCGAGCCCAGTTCGGCCTGTTCCCGCTCCCCGCACCAGAGTGCGCGTCCCGAGCCCAGTTCGGCCTGTTCCCGCTCCCCGCACCAGAGTGCGCGTCACGAGCCCAGTTCGGCCTGTTCCCGCTCCACGCACCAGAGTTCCAGTGAGCATCACGAGTCCAGTACGACCAGTTCCCGCTCCACGCACCAGAGTTCCAGTGAGCATCACGAGTCCAGTACGACCAGTTCCTGCTCCACGCACCAGAGTTCCAGTGAGCATCACAAGTCCAGTACTGCCAGTTCCTGCTCCACGCACCAGAGTTCCAGTGAGCATCACGAGTCCGGTACTGCCAGTTCCTGCTCCACGTGCCAGAGTTCCAGTGAGCATCACGAGTCCAGTACGACCAGTTCCTGCTCCACGCACTAGAGTTCCAGTGAGCATCATGAGTCCAGTACGCCCAGCTTCTGCTCCACGCACAAGAGTTCCAAGAAGGGGTCCAGGGCCTCCGGTGCGTGACATCAGACCAGCACGGCCCGCACCGGAGCCCCCACCTGGGACAAAGGGACCCACCCGAAGACCCCCACAGACTTTGGCGCGTCCGAGTCCGGCGCCTTTTGGGTACTGTAACGCCAGGCCCGAGATTACAGGCTGGAGCGTTTTGGTTTCGTTTTGGTGTAGGGTTTGTGTTCTAGGGTGTATATTTCTATGTTGGGATAATGGTTCCCAATTAGAGGCAGCTGAGTCTCGTTGTCTCTAATTGGGAACCAGATATATATTTGGGAGTTGCACTTTTGTTTCGTGGGTTATTGATTATGTTTATGTTACGTTCTTCATGTTCAGTCGGGTTCTTGTCTTTCGTGTCTAGTTAGGTTTCTCCGTTCATGTCTAGTTAGGTTTCTCCGTTCATGTCTAGTTCATGTCTAGTTAGGTTTCTCCGTTCGTGGTTAGGTTAGGTTTCGCCAGTCGTGGTTAGGTTTAGATCTTTGTGTATAGTTTAGACCTTAGCGTTAGGGCTCACGTCTTGTTTCTTCGTTTCTTGTTTTGTTCCGTCTCGTCAATAAATCATGTATTCTGGCTATATCACTGCGTCTTGGTCTGTCCCGAAGGAAGAGAAACGTGACACCACTACAGAGCCCCTTATAGTAGTGCCATGTGTTCAGAAATTAGGGAGGTTCACATGTGTTAGGTTCTAAATAACAGGGTAAAAACTGACAGACAACTAAACTCAGCAAAAAAAGAAATGACTCTGTCTTTCAAAGATATTTAGATTTTTACGAATTAACTTCACAGATCTTCATTCTAAAGGGTTTAAACACTGTTTCCCATGCTTGTTGAATGAACCATAAACAATTCATGAACATGCACCTGTGGAACAGTTGTTAACTTCTTAGGGAGAGGTGGGGCGCTAGCGCTACTTTGTAGAAAACTAAAAATATAAAATATATTTTGATTGGTTAAACACTTCTATTGGTTACTACATGATTCCATATGTGTGATTTCATAGTTTTGATATCCTAGCGCCCCACTCCCGACACTCCCAGGTGAAATGCAAGGCGCCAAATTCAAAATCCAAAAGTTGAATTATTAAACATTTATCAATATACAAGTGTTGCATAGTCATCAAAAGCTCTGCTTCTTGGCAATATCACAGCGTTGTCAGATTTCAAAAAGGCTTAACGGCGAAAGCACCACATTTGATTGTTTGAGGATAGCACCCCACATATTTTTCCCATTACCATAAATTCATAAGCCTTCACGGTTCACAGAAAACACATAACACAGTGAAAACAAATCAATTACCTTTGAAGAACTTCTGCTGAGGGCTTCCCAAGTGTCCAACAAAGACAATCCATGGTTCTTTTGTTAGAAAAAGTAATGTATTATATCCATAAATCTCCATTTGGTTGGCGCGTTACAATGAGAAAATACAGCGTCGACTCCTCCATTGAAACGTGAAGAGAACTCGTTCAACTTATACCTATAAACTTGTCCAAGAACAATCAAACATAATTGTAAATGTATCCTTAGGAACACTTTTATGTATAAATAGTATAATATTTCAACCGGAATATAAACTGGGCGATAAAGAAAGGAAAAAACCACCAAAGCGCGACAGCCGGGAACGCGCATTTTCTTCTATTGACATCTGTGTGGCCACTTCCTTATTCGTCTTCTTCTACAATCTAAAAGCAGCTAAAAAGAATCAAAACACTTTCTCGAGACTGTTGACATCCAGAGGAAGCAATAGGTACTGCATTCATATGCCCTTATATGGGCATTTTCATAAGGGAGGGGTTCCAAATGAGGCAATCTGTCAATACCACTTTTTCCAGGACAGAAATTCCTCTGGTTTTTGCCTGCCATATCCGTTATTTTATACTCACAGACAAAATGTTAACACTTTTAAAAACTTCAGAGTGTTTCCTATCCAATGGTACTAAATATGTGCATATCCTATTTTCTAAGCCTGAATGGGAGGCAGTTTACTTTGGGCATGCCAGGCTCTCCAAAACGGTCACCTCGTGCGCTGCTCCCAAAGAAGTTAAGACACAAACAGCTTACAGAAGGTAGGCAATTAAGGTCATAGTTATAAACTTAGGACACTAAAGAGGCCTTCTACTGACTTCTACTGACTCTGAAAAACGCCCACCTGCGTGAACGTGCCAAAGGCATTCGGCAAGGAGGCATGAGGACTGCAGATGTGGCCAGGGCAAAATATTGCAATGTCCGTACTGTGAGATGCCCAAGACAGCGCTACAGGGAGACAGGATGGACAGCTGATCGTCCTCGCAGTGGCAGACCACGTGTAACACCTGCACAGGATCAGTACATCCGAAAATCAAACCTGCGGGACAGGTACAGGATGGCAACAACAACTGCCCGAGTTACACCAGGAACGCACAATCCCTCCGTCAGTGCTCAGACTGTCCGCAATATGCTGAGAGAGGCTGGACTGAAGGCTTGTAGGCCTGTTGTAAGGCAGGTCCTTACCAGACATCACAAGCAACAACGTTGCCTAAGGGCATAAACCCACTGTCGCTGGACCAGACAGGACTGGCAAAAAGTGCTCTTTGACGAGTCGTGGTTTTGTCTCACCCCAGGGGTGATGGTCGGATTCGCGTGTATTGTCGAATGAATGAGCATTACACCAAGGCCTGTACTCAGGAGCGAAATTGAGTTGTAGGTGGAGGGTCCATCATGGTCTGGGGTGGTGTGTCACAGCATCATCGGACTGAGCTTGTTGTCATTGCAGGCAATCTCAACGCTGTGCGTTAGGAAAACATCCTCCTCCCTCATGTGGTACCCTTCCTGCAGGCTCATCCTGACATGACCCTCCAGCATGACAATGCCACCAGCCATACTGCTTGTTCTGTGCATGATTTCCTGCAAGACAGGAATGTCAGTGTTCTGCCATGGCCAGCGAAGAGCACGGATCTCAATCCCATTGAGCACGTCTCGGACCTGTTGGATCGGAGGGTGAGTGGCTAGGGCCATTCCCCCCAGAAATTGCCTTGGTGGAAGAGGGGGTAACGTCTCACAGCAAAAACTGGCAAATCTGGTGCAGTCCATGAGGAGGAGATGCCCTGGAGTAATTAACATGTTGCAACTTTGAAAAACAGTTATACACAGTTTTCTGGAAACAAGGTCTAAAATAATGCTTGATACATTTTGTAAATAATAACTTGTTCAGTTGTGGTAGTAGAGATGAATGGAACACTAAGAGACAATTTTCAGCATGTTGCAACTCTGAAATATAGTTATACACAGTTTTCCAAAAACAATGTCTAAAATCATGTTTGACTCATTTTGTAAGTAACAACTAGTTCAGTTCTGGTAGTAGAGATGACCGGAACACTATGAGACAATTTTCAGAATGTTGCACTTGTGAAATATAGTTATAAACAGTTTTCAAGAAACAATGTCTAAAATCATGTTTGACACAAATTGTAAGTAGTAACTAGTGAAGTACTGCTATTAGAGGTGATATCTGAAATGTACTGCTATGAGAGAATTTCTAGCATGTTGCAACTGTGAAATATAGTTCAACACAGTTTTCCAGAAACAATGTCTAAAATTATATTTCACAGAATTTGTAAGCTAAAACTAATTCAGTACTGGTAGTGGAGAAGAAAGGAACACAATGAGACAATCTTAGCATGTTGCAACTGTGAAAAATAGTTATAAACAGTTTTCCAGAAACAACCTCAAAAGTCATGTTTAAAGCAATTTGTCAGTAATAGCTAGTGCAGTACTGGTAGTAGATATGATAGGAACACCATGAGACAATTTCTGCATGTTGCAACTGTGAAATATAGTTATACACAGTTTTCCAGAAACAATGTCTAAAATCATGTTTGAAGCAATTTGTATGTACAATTTTGTGCAGTACTGGAAGTAGATATGATAGGAACACTATGAGACATTTTCAGCATGTTCTAACTGTGAAATAAAGTTATACACAGTTCTCCAGAAACAAGCTCTAAAATCATGATTGGAGCAATTTGTAAGTAAAAACTAGTGCAGTATTGGTAGTAGAGATGATAGGAACACTATAAGACATTTTCAGTATGTTCTAAAAGTGAACTATACTTATACACAAACAAGCTCTAAAATTATGTTTGAAGCAATTTGTAAGTAAAAATTAGTGCAGTACTGGTAGTAGATATGATAGGAACACTATGAGACATTTTCAGCATGTTCTAAATGTGAAATAAAGTTATACACAGTTTTCCAGAAACAAACTCTAAAATCATGTTTGAAGCAATTTGTCAGTAATAGCAAATGCATAACTGGTTGTAGATATGATTTGAACACTATGAGACATTTTAAGTGTGTTCTAAAAGTGAAATATACTTATACACAGTTTAGCTAAAAAAAGCTCTAAAATTATGTCTGAAGCAATTTGTAAGTAAAAATTAGTGCAGTACTGGTAGTAGATATAATAGGAAAACTATGGGACAATTTCAGCATGTTCTATTTTTGAAATATAGTTATACACAGTTTTCCAGAAACAAGCTCTAAAATCATGTTTGAAGCAATTTGTCAGTAATAGCAAGTGCAGAACTATTTGTAGATATGATAGGAACACTATGAGATATTTTAAGTATGTTCTAAAAGTGAAATATAGTTATAGACAGTTTTCCAAAAAAAAGCTCTAAAATCATGATTTTTTGTAAGTAAAAATGTGTAAGTAAAAATTAGTGCAGTACTTGTAGTAGATATGATAGGATAACTGAGACAATTTCAGCATGTTGCAAATGTGAAAAATAGTTATACACAGTTTTCCAGAAACAAGCTCTAAAATCATGATTGGATCAATTTGTAAGTAAAAACTAGTGCAGTATTGGTAGTAGAGATGATAGGAACACTATTAGACATTTTCAGCATGTTCTATAAGTGAACTATATTTATACACAAACAAGCTCTAAAATCATGATTGGAGCAATTTGTAAGTAAAAACTAGTGCAGTATTGGTATCAGATATGATAGGAACACTATAAGACATTTTCAGCATGCTCTAAAAGTGAACTATACTATACTAAAAGTGAACTATACACAAACACGCTCTAAAAGTATGTTTGAAGCAATTTGTAAGTAAAAATTAGTGCAGTACTGGTAGTAGATATGATAGGAACACTATGAGACATTTTCAGCATGTTCTAAACGTGAAATATAGTTATACACAGTTTTCCAGAAACAAGCTCTAAAATCATGATTGGATCAATTTATAAGTAAAAACTAGTGCAGTATTGGTAGTAGAGATGATAGGAACACTATTAGACATGTTCATCATGTTCTAAAAGTGAGCTATACTTATACACAAACAAGCTCTATAATCATGTTTGAAGCAATTTGTCAGTAAATGCAAGTGCAGAACTGTTTGTAGATATGATAGGAACACTATGATATATTTTAAGTATGTTCTAAATGTTAAATATAGTTATACACAGTTTTCCAGAAACAAGCTCTAAATTCATGTTTGAACCAATTTGTAAGTAATAACCAGTGCAGTACTGGTAGCAGATATGATAGGAACACTGAGACAATTTCAGCATGTTGCAACTGTGTAATATAGTTATACACAGTTTTCCAGAAACAAGCTCTAAAATCATGTTTGAAGCAATTTGTCAGTAATAGCAAGTGCATAACTGGTTTTAGATATGATATGAACACTGAGATATTTTAAGTATGGTCTAAAAGTGAAATATACTTATACACAATTTTTTACATAAAAAAGCTCTAAAATTATGTTTGAAGCAATTTGTAAGTAAAAATTAGTCCAGTACTGGTAGTAGATATGATAGGAACACTATGAGACATTTTCAGCATGTTCTAAATGTTAAATATAGTTATACACAGTATAACAAGCTCTAAATTCATGTTTGAACCAATTTGTAAGTAATAACCAGTGCAGAACGGGTAGCAGATATGATAGGAACACTATGAGACAATTTCAGCATGTTGCAACTGTGAAATATAGTTATAGACAGTTTTCCAGAAACAAGCTCTAAAATCATGTTTGAAGCAATTTGTCAGTAATAGCAAGTGCAGTATTGGTAGTAGAGATGATAGGAACACTATTAGACATGTTCATCATGTTCTAAAAGTGAACTATACTTATACACAAGTGTTACGGATACAGGTATCCTGTGTGTGTATTTGTTTTCTCTCCTTCTGCCCTAGTCACAGGTGTCACTCATCAGCCGTCATCAATCACCCATCGGTCCCAATGAGAAGACACACCTGCTCCTTTTCCCTTACCCAATCACATCCCCTTTCCCTTGGTTTAAAACCCAGTCAGTTATCTCTCTCTCTAGCTTGTTCTTGGTATGTAGCACTCTTGGTTTGTAGCTCGTGTATGCATTACCCGCTGTTGTTTAGTAACTGACTCTCTCGTATGCATTACCCATTGACTGTGCGTGTGTGTGATTTCAGAAAATCACAGAAAATCACAGAAATCCCGTAGAGCTCCGAAACCCACTTTAACGGATTCGTCTGAACACGCAGCATCTGGATCCATAACTTTTTTGGGGAAAAAAACATTTTTCTCAACATTACGAATTGGACATTTGACAATTAATCGAAAATTAAAAAAGATAAATGTCTGGTTCTTTTTTTCCTTACACCGTAGGTTCATGTACTTTGACGTAAAGCTGTCAAATTAGTGCTCTATTTCCATTTTTCACCTTTAATCCCAGAAAATGGGCCTTATCTCAAAAACCGTGAGTCCCTGACGCCATTCTGTTTCGGGGCCAACTGCCCATTATGCCAAACCCATGCCCACCAAGTTTCGTCTTCAAACTCTTTTCGGTTTAGGAAAAAAAGCCAGGTCAATTAGGTGTATGTTTTGTACATTTGCAATATGAAGCCATTCGCCATCTGGTGGGATTAACATGAAGAGCGGAAAAATGAAAAAAATGAATTTATTTTATTAAACGGACATCGAAAGTCCGAGAAAGTTCGTTTGATGACTTCCTGGAAGATTTGGCCCTAGGGCACGGCCCGACGGCGTCGGCTTATTTTAGAAACAATTTCGGACGTCTAGTAAGGGAGCGTACATTTGCAATATGCAGTTTCTCATCAAACATACAGCAAATGCCATCCGCGTCCCTTATGTAAGTAATAACTAGTGCAGTACTGGTAGTAGAGATGATAGGAACACTATGAGACAATTTCAGCACTTTGCAACTGTGAAATATAGTTATACACAGTTTTTCAGAAACAAGGTCTAAAGTCATATTTGAACCAATTTGTAAGTAATAACTAGTGCAGTAATGGTAGTAGAGATGATAGGAACACAATGAGAAAATTTCAGCATGTTGCAACAGTGAAATATAGTTATACACAGTTTTCCAGAAACAAGGTCTAAAATCATGTTTGAACCAATTTGTAATTAAAAACTAGTGCATAACTATTACTAGAGATGATAGGAAACCTATAAGACAATTTTAGAATGTTGCAACTGTGAAATATAGCTGAACTCGGGATGGCCGGGAAGTGATCATGGTTCCTCTCCATCGCTCGTTGGTGTTGATTTAAACATGTCATTTTCGTGATGTTAAAAGCCCATTGAAACATATTGCAAATGTACTGTACATTTGCAATATGTTTCACTGTACATTTGCAACATGTTTCAATGGGTTGTTAACATCACGAATATGACAAGCTCTAAAATCCTGCAGGAATGGTCAGTTGACTGCCCGTTGATCTCAGGATGTCCAGGATTGATAGTGGTACCTCTATATCGCTCATTGGTGTTGATTTCAGCGTGTCATATTCGTGATGTTAAAAGCCCATTGAAACATATTGCAAATGTACAGGATGGCCAGGATTGATAGTGGTACCTGTTCATCACTTGTTGTTGTTGTGATTTCAACATGTCAAATTCGTGATGTTAACAGCCCATTGAAACATATTGCAAATGTACAGTGAAACATATTGCAAATGTACAGTACATTTGCAATATGTTTCAATGGGCTGTTAACATCACGAATATGACAAGCTCTAAAATACTTCAGTAATGCCCAATTGACTGCCCGTTGATCTCAGGATGGCCAGGATTGATAGTGGTACCTGTCCATAGCTCGTTGGTGTTGATTTCAACATGTCAAAAAAAAGCCCATTGAAACATATTGCAAATGTACAGTGAAACATATTGCAAATGTACAGTACATTTGCAATATGTTTCACTGTACATTTGCAACATGTTTCAATGGGTTGTTAACATCACGAATATGACAAGCTCTAAAATCCTGCAGGAATGGTCAGTTGACTGCCCGTTGATCTCAGGATGTCCAGGATTGATAGTGGTACCTCTATATCGCTCATTGGTGTTGATTTCAGCGTGTCATATTCGTGATGTTAAAAGCCCATTGAAACATATTGCAAATGTACAGTGAAACATATTGCAAATGTACAGTACATTTGCAATATGTTTCAATGGGCTGTTAACATCACGAATATGACAAGCTCTAAAATCCTGCAGGAATGGCCAATTGACTGCCCATTGAACTCAGGATGGCCAGGATTGATAGTGGTACCTGTTCATCACTCATTGTTGTTGATTTCAACATGTCAAATTCGTGATGTTAATAGCCCATTGAAACATATTGCAAATGTACAGTAAAATATATTGCAAATGTACAGTACATTTGCAATATGTTTCAATGGGCTGTTAACATCACGAATATGACAAGCTCTAAAATACTTCAGTAATGCCCAATTGACTGCCCGTTGATCTCAGGATGGCCAGGATTGATAGTGGTACCTGTCCATAGCTCGTTGGTGTTGATTTCAACATGTCAAAAAAAAGCCCATTGAAACATATTGCAAATGTACAGTGAAACATATTGCAAATGTACAGTACATTTGCAATATGTTTCAATGGGCTGTTAACATCACGAATATGACAAGCTCTAAAATACTGCAGGAATATCCAATTGACTGCCGTTGATCTCAGGATGGCCAGGATTGATAGTGGTACCTGTTCATCGCTCGTTGGTGTTGATTTTTAAAAGCCCATTGAAACATATTGCAAATGTACAGTGAAACATATTGCAAATGTACAGTACATTTGCAATATGTTTCAATGGGCTTTTAACATCACGAATATGACAAGCTCTAAAATACTGCAGGAAAGCCCAATTGACTGCCCGTTGATCTCAGGATTGCCAGGCTTGACGGTTTTAACTTATTGCAAATGGACAAAAGTCTGCCATAAAGTCACTATAATGAAAACGTAAAACACCTAGTTACGTTCTAGTTGCGGATCCAGTTCCGACGTTATGTGTCGGCCTATCTGAGGCGACCCCAAATCCCGAGTTTCGGCTCGATAGGTCATTCAGAGCCCGAGCAGCGACCTTAATTGGTGCTGAAAATCCACGTTTTCTGGGCGTTGCTATGGGGTCCTTGAATGAGCTATCAGACAGAAACGTTAGGGTCCGTCTCTATGGGCCGAGGCGGTTCTAATGCACCTAGCCTTGTGTCTCAGGGACTTTTAGAAATGTTGTCATTTTCGTGATGTAAAAATGAATTGAAAATATTGCAAATGTACAAGGCTGTTTCTCGGCCTGTGAACCTTCTAGAGCCCCATAACTCACCGTGCACTATCGACATAAGCTCTAGAAAAGGGTTTTAAAGTTTCAGAGCTCTAGGTCTGACGGTTCTTTAATAGTTTGAACGAAAGTAACTATTGCAGGCAGTGTGTGTCTGTAAGCCCCACACTATGTCACTCCCCATGGACTGTGTGCATGTGTGAGTTTTTCAAGGGATTCTTATGGGAGAAATTACTGATTTACAGTTCATTGGGGTTGCCTAATCACACATGTGAAGTTTTGGAAAGATTTAACCTTTTTAACCCTTCGAAACAGCACCTATGACCCCTATTGAAAGCACTTCCGGTTGTCACAGGAAGCTGTAGGTAGACACATATCCTCATTGGGGTAGGCTGTAACAGAATCCTGAGTTTTAAGTCTGTAAGTTAAGAACTGACTGATTAACACAGGTTTGAAAGTCTGTTTTTCACCAACAGCAGGTTGGGTACTGTAAAACACCTTTAGGGTGATTTGTACCACTTCCGGTTGCTCCAGGAAGCTTAGAATCCACACAGGTAGACCTCATAGTGGTCTGATGGATTGCTATCGAAGACAGGTTCATAAGACATTCATAACCCACATAGGCACCAGGTTGAATTTAGGGGAGCAGGCAATGTATTCCTATGGGGAGAGATGTCATAGCAAACGGTTTGATGTAAATACCCTGTTTTCACTGTTAAGGGTTAATGCCACAGGGTCAAAGTTAGGCTTGCACAGATCGGGAGGTCCTAAGGAACGTTCCAGAAGTCGAATCGTGCTTCTAACCCAAACGGTTCTGCCGCTGTCACTCAAAAGCAGCTGAAATTGAGGGCCAGGCTTCAGTTTGGGCCTACTTTTTGGAACGGTTGCTGCGGTCAGACCGAGTGAGCTACGGTCAAGCGGGGCATCTTGTTGAACTCAGGAAGGCCTAGAGACTATGGTGATGCCATTGCAGGCTCTGTGTGTCTTCAAGCCCCACACTGTGTCACTCCATCCCATATCTGTGTTTGTGTGTGTCTGTGAGGGTTTTCTTGTAAATCTGATGGGAGACATGACTCATTTACAGTTCATGAGGGTTGCCTAATTACACATATGAAGTTTTGGAAAGATGTGACCTTTTTAACCCTTCGAAACAGCACCTATGACCCCATTTTAAAGCACTTCCGGTTGTCACAGGAAGCTGTAGGTAGACACATACCCTCATTGGGGTATGCTTTAACAGAATCCTGAGTGTTAAGTCTTTAGGTTAAGAACTGACTGATTTACACAGGGTTGAAAGTCTTTTTTTCACAAACTGCAGGTTGGGTCTATCAAAACACCTTTAGGGTGATTTTTACCACTTCCGGTTGCTCCAGGAAGCTTAGAATCAACACAGGTAGACCTCATAGTGGCCTGATGGATTGCTATTGAAGACAGGTTCATAAGACATTCATAACCCACATAGGCACCAGGTTGAATTTAGGGGAGCAGGCAATGTATTCCTATGGGGAGAGATGTCATAGCAAACGGTTTGATGTAAATACCCTGTTTTCACTGTTAAGGGTTAATGCCACAGGGTCAAGGTTAGGCTTGCACAGATCGGGAGGTACTAAGGAACGTTCCAGAAGTCGAATCGTGCTTCTAAATCAAACGGTTCTGCCGCTGTCACTCAAAAGCAGCTGAAATTTAGGGCCAGGCTTCATTTTGGGCCTACTTTTTGGAACGGTTGCTGCGGTCAGACCGAGTGAGCTACGGTCAAGCGGGGTATCTCGTTGAACTCGGCAAGGCCTAGAGACTATGGTGATGCCATTGCAGGCCCTTTGTGTCTTTAAGACCCACACTGTGTCACTCCATCCCAGCTATGTGTTTGTGTGTGTGTGTGGGAGTTGTCTTGTAAATCTGATGGGAGAAATGACTCATTTACAGTTCATTGGGGTTGCCTAATCACACATATGAAGTTTTGTAAAGATGTGACCTTTTTAACCCTTCGAAACAGCACCTATGACCCCTATTGAAAGCACTTCCGGTTGTCACAGGAAGCTGTAGGTAGACACATATCCTCATTGGGGTAGGCTGTAACAGAATCCTGAGTTTTAAGTCTGTAAGTTAAGAACTGACTGATTAACACAGGTTTGAAAGTCTGTTTTTCACCAACAGCAGGTTGGGTACTGTAAAACACCTTTAGGGTGATTTGTACCACTTCCGGTTGCTCCAGGAAGCTTAGAATCCACACAGGTAGACCTCATAGTGGTCTGATGGATTGCTATCGAAGACAGGTTCATAAGACATTCATAACCCACATAGGCACCAGGTTGAATTTAGGGAGCAGGCAATGTATTCCTATGGGGAGAGATGTCATAGCAAACGGTTTGATGTAAATACCCTGTTTTCACTGTTAAGGGTTAATGCCACAGGGTCAAAGTTAGGCTTGCACAGATCGGGAGGTCCTAAGGAACGTTCCAGAAGTCGAATCGTGCTTCTAACCCAAACGGTTCTGCCGCTGTCACTCAAAAGCAGCTGAAATTGAGGGCCAGGCTTCAGTTTGGGCCTACTTTTGGAACGGTTGCTGCGGTCAGACCGAGTGAGCTACGGTCAAGCGGGGCATCTTGTTGAACTCAGGAAGGCCTAGAGACTATGGTGATGCCATTGCAGGCTCTGTGTGTCTTCAAGCCCCACACTGTGTCACTCCATCCCATATCTGTGTTTGTGTGTGTCTGTGAGGGTTTTCTTGTAAATCTGATGGGAGACATGACTCATTTACAGTTCATGAGGGTTGCCTAATTACACATATGAAGTTTTGGAAAGATGTGACCTTTTTAACCCTCTGAAACAGCACCTATGACCCCATTTTAAAGCACTTCCGGTTGTCACAGGAAGCTGTAGGTAGACACATACCCTCATTGGGGTATGCTTTAACAGAATCCTGAGTGTTAAGTCTTTAGGTTAAGAACTGACTGATTTACACAGGGTTGAAAGTCTTTTTCACAAACTGCAGGTTGGGTCTATCAAAACACCTTTAGGGTGATTTTTACCACTTCCGGTTGCTCCAGGAAGCTTAGAATCAACACAGGTAGACCTCATAGTGGCCTGATGGATTGCTATTGAAGACAGGTTCATAAGACATTCATAACCCACATAGGCACCAGGTTGAATTTAGGGGAGCAGGCAATGTATTCCTATGGGGAGAGATGTCATAGCAAACGGTTTGATGTAAATACCCTGTTTTCACTGTTAAGGGTTAATGCCACAGGGTCAAGGTTAGGCTTGCACAGATCGGGAGGTACTAAGGAACGTTCCAGAAGTCGAATCGTGCTTCTAAATCAAACGGTTCTGCCGCTGTCACTCAAAAGCAGCTGAAATTTAGGGCCAGGCTTCATTTTGGGCCTACTTTTTGGAACGGTTGCTGCGGTCAGACCGAGTGAGCTACGGTCAAGCGGGGCATCTCGTTGAACTCGGCAAGGCCTAGAGACTATGGTGATGTCATTGCAGGCTCTGTGTGTCTTTAAGCCCCACACTGTGTCACTCCATACCATATCTGTGTTTGTGTGTGTCTGTGAGGGTTTTCTTGTCAATCTGATGGGAGAAATGACTCATTTACAGTTCATTGGGGTTGCCTAATCACACATATGAAGTTTTGTAAAGATGTGACCTTTTTAACCCTTCGAAACAGCACCTATGACCCCTATTGAAAGCACTTTCGGTTGTCACAGGAAGCTGTAGGTACACACATATACTCATTGGGGTAGGCTTTAACAGAATCCTGAGTTTTAAGTCTGTAAGTTAAGAACTGACTGATTCACACAGGTTTGAAAGTCTGTTTCTCACCAACAGCAGGTTGGGTACTGTAAAACACCTTTAGGGTGAATTTAACCACTTCCGGTTGCTCCAGGAAGCTTAGAATCAACACAGGTAGACCTCATAGTGGTCTGATGGATTGCCATAAAGACAGGTTCATAAGGCATTCATAACCCACATAGGCACCAGGTTGAATTTAGGGGAGCAGGCAATGTATTCCTATGGGGAGAGATGTCATAGCAAACGGTTTGATGTAAATACCCTGTTTTCACTGTTAAGGGTTAATGCCACAGGGCCACGGTTAGGCTTGCACAAATCGGGAGGTCCTATGGAACGTTCCAGAAGTCGAATCGTGCTTCTAACCCAAACGGTTCTGCCGCTGTCACCCAAAAGCAGCTGAAATTTAGGGCCAGGCTTCATTTTCGGCCTACTTTTGGCACGGTTGCTGCGGTCAGACCGAGTGAGCTACGGTCAAGCGGGGTATCTCGTTGAACTCGGCAAGGCCTAGAGACTATGGTGATGCCATTGCAGGCCCTTTGTGTCTTTAAGACCCACACTGTGTCACTCCATCCCAGCTATGTGTTTGTGTGTGTGTGTGAGTTGTCTTGTAAATCTGATGGGAGAAATGACTCATTTACAGTTCATGAGGGTTGCCTAATCACACATATGAAGTTTTGGAAAGATGTGACCTTTTTAACCCTTCGAAACAGCACCTATGACCCCTATTTAAAGGACTTCCGGTTGTCACAGGAAGCTGTAGGTAGACATATTCCTCATTGGGGTATGCTTTAACAGAATCCTGAGTTTTAAGTCTTTAGGTTAAGAACTGACTGATTTACACAGGGTTGAAAGTCTTTTTTTCACAAACTGCAGGTTGGGTCTATCAAAACACCTTTTGGGTGATTTTTACCACTTCCGGTTGCTCCAGGAAGCTTAGAATCAACAAAGGTAGACCTCATAGTGGTCTGATGGATTTAGGGCCAGGCTTCATTTTGCGCCTACTTTTTTTGCACGGTCTATGAGGTCAGAGCGAGCTACAGTCAAGTGGGGCGTCTCGTTGAACTCGGCACGGCCTAGAGACTATGGTGATGCCCTTTTTAGTGTTGATTTCAGTCTGTCATTTTGGTGATGTTTCAGCCCTATTCAATCATATTGCAAATGTACAAAAGTCAGCGAGCAAGTCAGCGTCAATCAATCAATTAGATATCATTCTGACACCAAACTGATAAAAACTGACACCAAACCCACTTCTCATTTAAAAGCCAACAATCACATATATCAGGGCAGGCTCAAAATTCTGTTTAAATCATAGTAAAAATGTAAAACACCTAGTTACGTTCTACCTGCGGGTCCAGTTCTGACATTATGTGTTGGCCTAGCTGAGGAGACCCCGAATCTCGAGTTTCGGCTCGATAGGTCATTTGGAGTCCGAGCAGCGACCATAATTGGTGCTGAAAATCCACGTTTTCCGAGCGTTGCTACGGGGGTCCTTGAATGAGCTATCGGACAGAAACGTTAGGGTCCGTCTCTATGGGCCGAGGCGGTTCTAATGCACCTAGCCTTGTGACTCTGGGACTTTTAGAAATTTTGTCATTTTCGTGATGTAAAAATGAATTGAAAATATTGCAAATGTACGAGGCTGTTTCTCTACCTTCTAGAGCCCTGTAGCTCACAGTGCACGATCGACTAAAGGTCTAGAATGGGTTTCTAAAGTTTCAGAGCTCTAGGTCTGACGGTTCTTTAATGGTTCGAACAAAAGTAACTATTGCAGGCAGTGTCTGTCTGTAAGCCCCTCACTGTGTCATTCCCCATTGACTGTGCGTGTGTGTGATTTCAGAAAATCACAGAAAATCACAGAAATCCCGTAGAGCTCCGAAACCCACTTTAACGGATTCGTCTGAACACGCAGCATCTGGATCCATAACTTTTGGGAAAAACATTTTCTCAACATTACGAATTGGACATTTGACAATTAATCGAAAATTAAAAAAGATAAATGTCTGGTTCTTTTTTTCCTAACACCGTAGGTTCATGTACTTTGACGTAAAGCTGTCAAATTAGTGCTCTATTTCCATTTTTCACCTTTAATCCCAGAAAATGGGCCTTAAATGCCATCCGCGTCCCTTATGTAAGTAATAACTAGTGCAGTACTGGTAGTAGAGATGATAGGAACACTATGAGACAATTTCAGCACTTTGCAACTGTGAAATATAGTTATACACAGTTTTTCAGAAACAAGGTCTAAAATCATGTTTGAACCAATTTGTACGTAAAAACTAGTGCATAACTATTAGTAGAGATGATAGGAAACCTATGAGACAATTTTAGCATGTTGCAACTGTGAAATATAGCAACATACAGGTTTTCAGAAACAAGGTCTAAAGTCATGTTTGAACCAATGATTAAGTAATAACTAGTGCAGTACTGGTAGTAGAGATGATAGGAACACTATGAGACAATTCCAGCATGTTGCAACTGTGAAATAAAGATATGAACACTTTTCATGAAACAAGGTCTAAAATCATGTTTGATGCAATTTATAAGTAATTTCTAGTGCAGTACTGGTCGTATAGATTATAGGAACACTATGCGACTGTTTTCAGCATGTTGAAACAGTGAAATAAACATATGAACACTTTTCATGAAACAAGGTCTAAAATCATATTTGAACCAATTTGTAAGTAATAAGTAGTGCAGTAATGGTAGTAGAGATGATAGGAACACTGTGAGACAATTTCAGCATGTTGAAACAGTGAAATAAAGATATGAACACTTTTCATGAAACAAGGTCTAAAATCATGTTTGATGCAATTTGTAAATCATTTCTAGTGCAGTATTGGTCGTATAGATTATAGGAACACTATGAGACTGTTTTCAGCATGTTGAAACAGTGAAATAAAGATATGAACACTTTTCATGAAACAAGGTCTAAAATCATGTTTGATGCAATTTGTAAGTAATTTCTAGTGCAGTATTGGTCGGATAGATTATAGGAACACTATGAGACTGTTTTCAGCATGTTGAAACAGTGAAATAAAGATATGAACACTTTTCATGAAACAAGGTCTTAAATCATGTTTGATGCAACTTGTAAGTAATTTCTAGTGCAGTATTGGTCGTATAGATTATAGGAACACTATGCGACTGTTTTCAGCATGTTGAAACAGTGAAATAAAGATATGAACACTTTTCATGAAACAAGGTCTAAAATCTTATTTGAACCAATTTGTAAGTAATAAGTAGTGCAGTAATGGTAGTAGAGATGATAGAAAAACTATGAGACAATTTCAGCATGTTGAAACAGTGAAATAAAGATATGAACACTTTTCATGAAACAAGGTCTAAAATCATGTTTGATGCAATTTGTAAGTAATTTCTAGTGCAGTATTGGTCGTATAGATTATAGGAACACTATGAGACTGTTTTCAGCATGTTGAAACAGTGAAATAAAGATATGAACACTTTTCATGAAACAAGGTCTTAAATCATGTTTGATGCAACTTGTAAGTAATTTCTAGTGCAGTATTGGTCGTATAGATTATAGGAACACTATGAGACTGTTTTCAGCATGTTGAAACAGTGAAATAAAGATATGATGAACACTTTTCATGAAACAAGGTCTAAAAGCTTATTTGAACCAATTTGTAAGTAATAAGTAGTGCAGTAATGGTAGTAGAGATGATAGAAAAACTATGAGACAATTTCAGCATGTTGAAACAGTGAAATAAAGATATGAACACTTTTCATGAAACAAGGTCTAAAATCATGTTTGATGCAATTTGTAAGTAATTTCTAGTGCAGTATTGGTCGTATAGATTATAGGAACACTATGCGACTGTTTTCAGCATGTTGAAACAGTGAAATAAAGATATGAACACTTTTCATGAAACAAGGTCTAAAATCATGTTTGATGCAATTTGTAAGTAATTTCTAGTGCAGTATTGGTCGTATAGATTATAGGAACACTATGAGACATTTTTCAGCATGTTGAAACAGTGAAATAAAGTTATACACAGTTTTCCAGAAACAAGCTCTAAAATCATGTATGAACCAATTTGTAAGTAATAACTAGTGCAGTACTGGTAGAGATGATAGGAACATTATGAGACAATTTTAGCATGTTGCAACTGTGAAATATAGTTATACACAGTTTTTCAGAAACAAGGTCTAAAGTCATATTTGAACCAATTTGTAAGTAATAAGTAGTGCAGTAATGGTAGTAGAGATGATAGGAAACCTATGAGACAATTTTAGCATGTTGCAACTGTGAAATATAGCTACATACAGTTTTTCAGAAACAAGGTCTAAAGTCATGTTTGAACCAATTATTAAGTAATAACTAGTGCATAATTGTTAGTAGAGATGATAGGAAACCTATGAGACAATTTTAGCATGTTGCAACTGTGAAATATAGCTACATACAGTTTTTCAGAAACAAGGTCTAAAGTCATTTTTGAACCAATGATTAAGTAATAACTAGTGCAGTACTGGTAGTAGAGATGATAGGAAAACTATGCGACTGTTTTCAGCATGTTGAAACAGTGAAATAAAGATATGAACACTTTTCATGAAACAAGGTCTAAAATCTTATTTGAACCAATTTGTAAGTAATTTCTAGTGCAGTAATGGTAGTAGAGATGATAGAAAAACTATGAGACAATTTCAGCATGTTGAAACAGTGAAATAAAGATATGAACACTTTTCATGAAACAAGGTCTAAAATCATGTTTGATGCAATTTGTAAGTAATTTCTAGTGCAGTATTGGTCGTATAGATTATAGGAACACTATGCGACTGTTTTCAGCATGTTGAAACAGTGAAATAAAGATATGAACACTTTTCATGAAACAAGGTCTAAAATCATGTTTGATGCAATTTGTAAGTAATTTCTAGTGCAGTATTGGTCGTATAGATTATAGGAACACTATGAGACATTTTTCAGCATGTTGAAACAGTGAAATAAAGTTATACACAGTTTTCCAGAAACAAGCTCTAAAATCATGTATGAACCAATTTGTAAGTAATAACTAGTGCAGTACTGGTAGAGATGATAGGAACATTATGAGACAATTTTAGCATGTTGCAACTGTGAAATATAGTTATACACAGTTTTTCAGAAACAAGGTCTAAAGTCATATTTGAACCAATTTGTAAGTAATAAGTAGTGCAGTAATGGTAGTAGAGATGATAGGAAACCTATGAGACAATTTTAGCATGTTGCAACTGTGAAATATAGCTACATACAGTTTTTCAGAAACAAGGTCTAAAGTCACGTTTGAACCAATTATTAAGTAATAACTAGTGCATAATTGTTATTAGAGATGATAGGAAACCTATGAGACAATTTTAGCATGTTGCAACTGTGAAATATAGCTACATACAGTTTTTCAGAAACAAGGTCTAAAGTCATGTTTGAACCAATTATTAAGTAATAACTAGTGCATAATTGTTAGTAGAGATGATCGGAAACCTATGAGACAATTTTAGCATGTTGCAACTGTGAAATATAGCTGCATACAGTTTTTCAGAAACAAGTTCTAAAGTCATTTTTGAACCAATGATTAAGTAATAACTAGTGCAGTACTGGTAGTAGAGATGATAGGAAAACTATGCGACTGTTTTCAGCATGTTGAAACAGTGAAATAAAGATATGAACACTTTTCATGAAACAACGTCTAAAATCTTATTTGAACCAATTTGTAAGTAATTTCTAGTGCAGTATTGGTCGTATAGATTATAGGAACACTATGAGACATTTTTCAGCATGTTGAAACAGTGAAATAAAGTTATACACAGTTTTCCAGAAACAAGCTCTAAAATCATGTATGAACCAATTTGTAAGTAATAACTAGTGCAGTATTGGTAGTATAGATTATAGGAACATTATGAGACAATTTTAGCATGTTGCAACTGTGAAATATAGTTATACACAGTTTTTCAGAAACAAGGTCTAAAGTCACGTTTGAACCAATTATTAAGTAATAACTAGTGCATAATTGTTAGTAGAGATGATAGGAAACCTATGAGACAATTTTAGCATGTTGCAACTGTGAAATATAGCTACATACAGTTTTTCAGAAACAAGGTCTAAAGTCATTTTTAACCAATGATTAAGTAATAACTAGTGCAGTACTGGTAGTAGAGATGATAGGAAAACTATGCGACTGTTTTCAGCATGTTGAAACAGTGAAATAAAGATATGAACACTTTTCATGAAACAAGGTCTAAAATCTTATTTGAACCAATTTGTAAGTAATAAGTAGTGCAGTAATGGTAGTAGAGATGATAGAAAAACTATGAGACAATTTCAGCATGTTGAAACAGTGAAATAAAGATATGAACACTTTTCATGAAACAAGGTCTAAAATCATGTTTGATGCAATTTGTAAGTAATTTCTAGTGCAGTATTGGTCGTATAGATTATAGGAACACTATGTGACTGTTTTCAGCATGTTGAAACAGTGAAATAAAGATATGAACACTTTTCATGAAACAAGGTCTAAAATCATGTTTGATGCAATTTGTAAGTAATTTCTAGTGCAGTATTGGTCGTATAGATTATAGGAACACTATGAGACTGTTTTCAGCATGATGAAACATTGAAATCAAGATATGTAAAACTTTTCATGAAACAAGGTCTAAAATCATGTTTGATGCAATTTGTAAGTAATTTCTAGTGCAGTATTGGTCGATAGATTATAGGAACACTATGAGACTGTTTTCAGCATGTTGAAACAGTGAAATAAAGATATGAACACTTTTCATGAAACAAGGTCTAAAATCATGTTTGATGCAATTTGTAAGTAATTTCTAGTGCAGTATTGGTCGTATAGATTATAGGAACACTATGTGACTGTTTTCAGCATGTTGAAACAGTGAAATAAAGATATGAACACTTTTCATGAAACAAGGTCTAAAATCATGTTTGATCCTTTTGAAAGTAATTTTTAGTGCAGTATTGGTCGTATAGATTATAGGAACACTATGAGACATTTTTCAGCATGTTGAAACAGTGAAATAAAGTTATACACAGTTTTCCAGAAACAAGCTCTAAAATCATGTATGAACCAATTTGTAAGTAATAACTAGTGCAGTACTGGTAGAGATGATAGGAACATTATGAGACAATTTTAGCATGTTGCAACTGTGAAATATAGTTATACACAGTTTTTCAGAAACAAGGTCTAAAGTCACGTTTGAACGAATTATTAAGTAATAACTAGTGCATAATT
Source organism: Brachymystax lenok tsinlingensis (assembly GCA_030435695.1). Lineage (NCBI taxonomy): Eukaryota > Metazoa > Chordata > Actinopteri > Salmoniformes > Salmonidae > Brachymystax > Brachymystax lenok. The sequence continues at coordinate 6,787,529 of CM059818.1, read as the reverse complement.
GTTAGTAGAGATGATAGGAAACCTATGAGACAATTTTAGCATGTTGCAACTGTGAAATATAGCTACATACAGTTTTTCAGAAACAAGGTCTAAAGTCATTTTTAACCAATGATTAAGTAATAACTAGTGCAGTACTGGTAGTAGAGATGATAGGAAAACTATGCGACTGTTTTCAGCATGTTGAAACAGTGAAATAAAGATATGAACACTTTTCATGAAACAAGGTCTAAAATCTTATTTGAACCAATTTGTAAGTAATAAGTAGTGCAGTAATGGTAGTAGAGATGATAGAAAACTATGAGACAATTTCAGCATGTTGAAACAGTGAAATAAAGATATGAACACTTTTCATGAAACAAGGTCTAAAATCATGTTTGATGCAATTTGTAAGTAATTTCTAGTGCAGTATTGGTCGTATAGATTATAGGAACACTATGTGACTGTTTTCAGCATGTTGAAACAGTGAAATAAAGATATGAACACTTTTCATGAAACAAGGTCTAAAATCATGTTTGATGCAATTTGTAAGTAATTTCTAGTGCAGTATTGGTCGTATAGATTATAGGAACACTATGAGACTGTTTTCAGCATGATGAAACATTGAAATCAAGATATGTAAAACTTTTCATGAAACAAGGTCTAAAATCATGTTTGATGCAATTTGTAAGTAATTTCTAGTGCAGTATTGGTCGTATAGATTATAGGAACACTATGCGACTGTTTTCAGCATGTTGAAACAGTGAAATAAAGATATGAACACTTTTCATGAAACAAGGTCTAAAATCATGTTTGATGCAATTTGTAAGTAATTTCTAGTGCAGTATTGGTCGTATAGATTATAGGAACACTATGTGACTGTTTTCAGCATGTTGAAACAGTGAAATAAAGATATGAACACTTTTCATGAAACAAGGTCTACAATCATGTTTGATCCTTTTTGAAAGTAATTTTTAGTGCAGTATTGGTCGTATAGATTATAGGAACACTATGAGACATTTTTCAGCATGTTGAAACAGTGAAATAAAGTTATACACAGTTTTCCAGAAACAAGCTCTAAAATCATGTATGAACCAATTTGTAAGTAATAACTAGTGCAGTACTGGTAGAGATGATAGGAACATTATGAGACAATTTTAGCATGTTGCAACTGTGAAATATAGCTACATACAGTTTTTCAGAAACAAGGTCTAAAGTCATTTTTTAACCAATGATTAAGTAATAACTAGTGCAGTACTGGTAGTAGAGATGATAGGAAAACTATGCGACTGTTTTCAGCATGTTGAAACAGTGAAATAAAGATATGAACACTTTTCATGAAACAAGGTCTAAAATCTTATTTGAACCAATTTGTAAGTAATAAGTAGTGCAGTAATGGTAGTAGAGATGATAGAAAAACTATGAGACAATTTCAGCATGTTGAAACAGTGAAATAAAGATATGAACACTTTTCATGAAACAAGGTCTAAAATCATGTTTGATGCAATTTGTAAGTAATTTCTAGTGCAGTATTGGTCGTATAGATTATAGGAACACTATGTGACTGTTTTCAGCATGTTGAAACAGTGAAATAAAGATATGAACACTTTTCATGAAACAAGGTCTAAAATCATGTTTGATGCAATTTGTAAGTAATTTCTAGTGCAGTATTGGTCGTATAGATTATTGGAACACTATGAGACTGTTTTCAGCATGATGAAACATTGAAATAAAGATATGTAAACTTTTCATGAAACAAGGTCTAAAATCATGTTTGATGCAATTTGTAAGTAATTTCTAGTGCAGTATTGGTCGTATAGATTATAGGAACACTATGCGACTGTTTTCAGCATGTTGAAACAGTGAAATAAAGATATGAACACTTTTCATGAAACAAGGTCTAAAATCATGTTTGATGCAATTTGTAAGTCATTTCTAGTGCAGTATTGGTCGTATAGATTATAGGAACACTATGTGACTGTTTTCAGCATGTTGAAACAGTGAAATAAAGATATGAACACTTTTCATGAAACAAGGTCTAAAATCATGTTTGATCCTTTTTGAAAGTAATTTTTAGTGCAGTATTGGTCGTATAGATTATAGGAACACTATGAGACATTTTTCAGCATGTTGAAACAGTGAAATAAAGTTATACACAGTTTTCCAGAAACAAGCTCTAAAACCATGTATGAACCAATTTGTAAGTAATAACTAGTGCAGTACTGGTAGAGATGATAGGAACATTATGAGACAATTTTAGCATGTTGCAACTGTGAAATATAGTTATACACAGTTTTTCAGAAACAAGGTCTAAAGTCACGTTTGAACGAATTATTAAGTAATAACTAGTGCATAATTGTTAGTAGAGATGATAGGAAACCTATGAGACAATTTTAGCATGTTGCAACTGTGAAATATAGCTACATACAGTTTTTCAGAAACAAGGTCTAAAGTCATTTTTTAACCAATGATTAAGTAATAACTAGTGCAGTACTGGTAGTAGAGATGATAGGAAAACTATGCGACTGTTTTCAGCATGTTGAAACAGTGAAATAAAGATATGAACACTTTTCATGAAACAAGGTCTAAAATCTTATTTGAACCAATTTGTAAGTAATAAGTAGTGCAGTAATGGTAGTAGAGATGATAGAAAAACTATGAGACAATTTCAGCATGTTGAAACAGTGAAATAAAGATATGAACACTTTTCATGAAACAAGGTCTAAAATCATGTTTGATGCAATTTGTAAGTAATTTCTAGTGCAGTATTGGTCGTATAGATTATAGGAACACTATGTGACTGTTTTCAGCATGTTGAAACAGTGAAATAAAGATATGAACACTTTTCATGAAACAAGGTCTAAAATCATGTTTGATGCAATTTGTAAGTAATTTCTAGTGCAGTATTGGTCGTATAGATTATAGGAACACTATGAGACTGTTTTCAGCATGATGAAACATTGAAATCAAGATATGTAAAACTTTTCATGAAACAAGGTCTAAAAATCATGTTTGATGCAATTTGTAAGTAATTTCTAGTGCAGTATTGGTCGTATAGATTATAGGAACACTATGCGACTGTTTTCAGCATGTTGAAACAGTGAAATAAAGATATGAACACTTTTCATGAAACAAGGTCTAAAATCATGTTTGATGCAATTTGTAAGTAATTTCTAGTGCAGTATTGGTCGTATAGATTATAGGAACACTATGTGACTGTTTTCAGCATGTTGAAACAGTGAAATAAAGATATGAACACTTTTCATGAAACAAGGTCTACAATCATGTTTGATCCTTTTTGAAAGTAATTTTTAGTGCAGTATTGGTCGTATAGATTATAGGAACACTATGAGACATTTTTCAGCATGTTGAAACAGTGAAATAAAGTTATACACAGTTTTCCAGAAACAAGCTCTAAAACCATGTATGAACCAATTTGTAAGTAATAACTAGTGCAGTACTGGTAGAGATGATAGGAACATTATGAGACAATTTTAGCATGTTGCAACTGTGAAATATAGTTATACACAGTTTTTCAGAAACAAGGTCTAAAGTCACGTTTGAACGAATTATTAAGTAATAACTAGTGCATAATTGTTAGTAGAGATGATAGGAAACCTATGAGACAATTTTAGCATGTTGCAACTGTGAAATATAGCTACATACAGTTTTTCAGAAACAAGGTCTAAAGTCATTTTTAACCAATGATTAAGTAATAACTAGTGCAGTACTGGTAGTAGAGATGATAGGAAAACTATGCGACTGTTTTCAGCATGTTGAAACAGTGAAATAAAGATATGAACACTTTTCATGAAACAAGGTCTAAAATCTTATTTGAACCAATTTGTAAGTAATAAGTAGTGCAGTAATGGTAGTAGAGATGATAGAAAAACTATGAGACAATTTCAGCATGTTGAAACAGTGAAATAAAGATATGAACACTTTTCATGAAACAAGGTCTAAAATCATGTTTGATGCAATTTGTAAGTAATTTCTAGTGCAGTATTGGTCGTATAGATTATAGGAACACTATGTGACTGTTTTCAGCATGTTGAAACAGTGAAATAAAGATATGAACACTTTTCATGAAACAAGGTCTAAAATCATGTTTGATGCAATTTGTAAGTAATTTCTAGTGCAGTATTGGTCGTATAGATTATAGGAACACTATGAGACTGTTTTCAGCATGATGAAACATTGAAATCAAGATATGTAAAACTTTTCATGAAACAAGGTCTAAAATCATGTTTGATGCAATTTGTAAGTAATTTCTAGTGCAGTATTGGTCGTATAGATTATAGGAACACTATGCGACTGTTTTCAGCATGTTTAAACAGTGAAATAAAGATATGAACACTTTTCATGAAACAAGGTCTAAAATCATGTTTGATGCAATTTGTAAGTAATTTCTAGTGCAGTATTGGTCGTATAGATTATAGGAACACTATGTGACTGTTTTCAGCATGTTGAAACAGTGAAATAAAGATATGAACACTTTTCATGAAACAAGGTCTAAAATCATATTTGATCCTTTTTGAAAGTAATTTTTAGTGCAGTATTGGTCGTATAGATTATAGGAACACTATGAGACATTTTTCAGCATGTTGAAACAGTGAAATAAAGTTATACACAGTTTTCCAGAAACAAGCTCTAAAATCATGTATGAACCAATTTGTAAGTAATAACTAGTGCAGTACTGGTAGAGATGATAGGAACATTATGAGACAATTTTAGCATGTTGCAACTGTGAAATATAGTTATACACAGTTTTTCAGAAACAAGGTCTAAAGTCATATTTGAACCAATTTGTAAGTAATAAGTAGTGCAGTAATGGTAGTAGAGATGATAGGAAACCTATGAGACAATTTTAGCATGTTGCAACTGTGAAATATAGCTACATACAGTTTTTCAGAAACAAGGTCTAAAGTCACGTTTGAACCAATTATTAAGTAATAACTAGTGCATAATTGTTAGTAGAGATGATAGGAAACCTATGAGACAATTTCAGCATGTTGAAACAGTGAAATAAAGATATGAACACTTTTCATGAAACAAGGTCTAAAATCATGTTTGATGCAATTTGTAAGTAATTTCTAGTGCAGTATTGGTCGTATAGATTATAGGAACACTATGTGACTGTTTTCAGCATGTTGAAACAGTGAAATAAAGATATGAACACTTTTCATGAAACAAGGTCTAAAATCATGTTTGATGCAATTTGTAAGTAATTTCTAGTGCAGTATTGGTCGTATAGATTTTTGGAACACTATGAGACTGTTTTCAGCATGATGAAACATTGAAATAAAGATATGTAAACTTTTCATGAAACAAAGTCTAAAATCATGTTTGATGCAATTTGTAAGTAATTTCTAGTGCAGTATTGGTCGTATAGATTATAGGAACACTATGCGACTGTTTTCAGCATGTTGAAACAGTGAAATAAAGATATGAACACTTTTCATGAAACAAGGTCTAAAATCATGTTTGATGCAATTTGTAAGTCATTTCTAGTGCAGTATTGGTCGTATAGATTATAGGAACACTATGTGACTGTTTTCAGCATGTTGAAACAGTGAAATAAAGATATGAACACTTTTCATGAAACAAGGTCTAAAATCATGTTTGATCCTTTTTGAAAGTAATTTTTAGTGCAGTATTGGTCGTATAGATTATAGGAACACTATGAGACATTTTTCAGCATGTTGAAACAGTGAAATAAAGTTATACACAGTTTTCAGAAACAAGCTCTAAAACCATGTATGAACCAATTTGTAAGTAATAACTAGTGCAGTACTGGTAGAGATGATAGGAACATTATGAGACAATTTTAGCATGTTGCAACTGTGAAATATAGTTATACACAGTTTTTCAGAAACAAGGTCTAAAGTCACGTTTGAACGAATTATTAAGTAATAACTAGTGCATAATTGTTAGTAGAGATGATAGGAAACCTATGAGACAATTTTAGCATGTTGCAACTGTGAAATATAGCTACATACAGTTTTTCAGAAACAAGGTCTAAAGTCATTTTTTAACCAATGATTAAGTAATAACTAGTGCAGTACTGGTAGTAGAGATGATAGGAAAACTATGCGACTGTTTTCAGCATGTTGAAACAGTGAAATAAAGATATGAAATCTTTTCATGAAACAAGGTCTAAAATCTTATTTGAACCAATTTGTAAGTAATAAGTAGTGCAGTAATGGTAGTAGAGATGATAGAAAAACTATGAGACAATTTCAGCATGTTGAAACAGTGAAATAAAGATATGAACACTTTTCATGAAACAAGGTCTAAAATCATGTTTGATGCAATTTGTAAGTAATTTCTAGTGCAGTATTGGTCGTATAGATTATAGGAACACTATGTGACTGTTTTCAGCATGTTGAAACAGTGAAATAAAGATATGAACACTTTTCATGAAACAAGGTCTAAAATCATGTTTGATGCAATTTGTAAGTAATTTCTAGTGCAGTATTGGTCGATAGATTATAGGAACACTATGAGACTGTTTTCAGCATGATGAAACATTGAAATCAAGATATGTAAAACTTTTCATGAAACAAGGTCTAAAATCATGTTTGATGCAATTTGTAAGTAATTTCTAGTGCAGTATTGGTCGTATAGATTATAGGAACACTATGCGACTGTTTTCAGCATGTTGAAACAGTGAAATAAAGATATGAACACTTTTCATGAAACAAGGTCTAAAAATCATGTTTGATGCAATTTGTAAGTAATTTCTAGTGCAGTATTGGTCGTATAGATTATAGGAACACTATGTGACTGTTTTCAGCATGTTGAAACAGTGAAATAAAGATATGAACACTTTTCATGAAACAAGGTCTAAAATCATGTTTGATCCTTTTTGAAAGTAATTTTTAGTGCAGTATTGGTCGTATAGATTATAGGAACACTATGAGACATTTTTTCAGCATGTTGAAACAGTGAAATAAAGTTATACACAGTTTTCCAGAAACAAGCTCTAAAATCATGTATGAACCAATTTGTAAGTAATAACTAGTGCAGTACTGGTAGAGATGATAGGAACATTATGAGACAATTTTAGCATGTTGCAACTGTGAAATATAGTTATACACAGTTTTTCAGAAACAAGGTCTAAAGTCATATTTGAACCAATTTGTAAGTAATAAGTAGTGCAGTAATGGTAGTAGAGATGATAGGAAACCTATGAGACAATTTTAGCATGTTGCAACTGTGAAATATAGCTACATACAGTTTTTCAGAAACAAGGTCTAAAGTCACGTTTGAACCAATTATTAAGTAATAACTAGTGCATAATTGTTAGTAGAGATGATAGGAAACCTATGAGACAATTTTAGCATGTTGCAAACTGTGAAATATAGCTACATACAGTTTTTCATGAAACAAGGTCTAAAGTCATGTTTGATGCAATGATTAAGTAATAACTAGTGCAGTACTGGTAGTAGAGATGATAGGAACACTATGAGACTGTTTTCAGCATGTTGAAACAGTGAAATAAAGATATGAACACTTTTCATGAAACAAGGTCTAAAATCATGTTTGATGCAATTTTTAAGTAATTTCTAGTGCAGTATTGGTCGTATAGATTATAGGAACACTATGAGACTGTTTTCAGCATGTTGAAACAGTGAAATAAAGATATGAACACTTTTCATGAAACAAGGTCTAAAATCATGTTTGATGCAATTTGTAAGTAATTTCTAGTGCAGTATTGGTCGTATAGATTATAGGAACACTATGAGACTGTTTTCAGCATGTTGAAACAGTGAAATAAAGATATGAACACTTTTCATGAAACAAGGTCTAAAATCATGTTTGATGCAATTTGTAAGTAATTTCTAGTGCAGTATTGGTCGTATAGATTATAGGAACACTATGAGACTGTTTTCAGCATGTTGAAACAGTGAAATAAAGATATGAACACTTTTCATGAAACAAGGTCTAAAATCATGTTTGATGCAATTTGTAAGTAATTTCTAGTGCAGTACTGGTCGTATAGATTATAGGAACACTATGAGACTGTTTTCAGCATGTTGAAACAGTGAAATAAAGATATGAACACTTTTCATGAAACAAGGTCTAAAAATCATGTTTGATGCAATTTGTAAGTAATAACTAGTGCAGTACTGGTAGAGATGATAGGAACATTATGAGACAATTTTAGCATGTTGCAACTGTGAAATATAGTAATACACAGTTTTTCAGAAACAAGGTCTAAAGTCATATTTGAACCAATTTGTAAGTAATAAGTAGTGCAGTAATGGTAGTAGAGATGATAGGAAACCTATGAGACAATTTTAGCATGTTGCAAACTGTGAAATATAGCTACATACAGTTTTTAAGAAACAAGGTCTAAAGTCATGTTTGAACCAATTATTAAGTAATAACTAGTGCATAATTGTTAGTAGAGATGATAGGAAACCTATGAGACAATTTTAGCATGTTGAAACAGTGAAATATAGCTACATACAGTTTTTCAGAAACAAGGTCTAAAGTCATGTTTAACCAATGATTAAGTAATAAGTAGTGCAGTACTGGTAGTAGAGATGATAGGAACACTATGCGACTGTTTTCAGCATGTTGAAACAGTGAAATAAAGATATGAACACTTTTCATGAAACAAGGTCTAAAATCTTATTTGAACCAATTTGTAAGTAATTTCTAGTGCAGTAATGGTAGTAGAGATGATAGAAAACTATGAGACAATTTTCAGCATGTTGAAACAGTGAAATAAAGATATGAACACTTTTCATGAAACAAGGTCTAAAATCATGTTTGATGCAATTTGTAAGTAATTTCTAGTGCAGTATTGGTCGTATAGATTATAGGAACACTATGTGACTGTTTTCAGCATGTTGAAACAGTGAAATAAAGATATGAACACTTTTCATGAAACAAGGTCTAAAATCATGTTTGATGCAATTTGTAAGTAATTTCTAGTGCAGTATTGGTCGTATAGATTATAGGAACACTATGAGACTGTTTTCAGCATGATGAAACATTGAAATCAAGATATGTAAAACTTTTCATGAAACAAGGTCTAAAAATCATGTTTGATGCAATTTGTAAGTAATTTCTAGTGCAGTATTGGTCGTATAGATTATAGGAACACTATGAGACTGTTTTCAGCATGTTGAAACAGTGAAATAAAGATATGAACACTTTTCATGAAACAAGGTCTAAAATCATGTTTGATGCAATTTGTAAGTAATTTCTAGTGCAGTATTGGTCGTATAGATTATAGGAACACTATGTGACTGTTTTCAGCATGTTGAAACAGTGAAATAAAGATATGAACACTTTTCATGAAACAAGGTCTAAAATCATGTTTGATCCTTTTTGAAAGTAATTTTTAGTGCAGTATTGGTCGTATAGATTATTATAGGAACACTATGAGACATTTTTTCAGCATGTTGAAACAGTGAAATAAAGATATACACACTTTTCATGAAACAAGCTCTAAAATCATGTATGAACCAATTTGTAAGTAATAACTAGTGCAGTAATTGGTAGTAGAGATTATAGGAACATTATGAGACAATTTCAGCATGTTGCAACAGTGAAATATAGTTATACACTTTTCAGAAACAAGGTCTAAAGTCATATTTGAACCAATTTGTAAGTAATAAGTAGTGCAGTAATGGTAGTAGAGATGATAGGAAACCTATGAGACAATTTTAGCATGTTGCAACTGTGAAATATAGCTATGAACAGTTTTTCAGAAACAAGGTCTATAGATTCACTGGTCGTATAGATTATAGGAACACTATGCGACTGTTTTCAGCATGTTGAAACAGTGAAATAAAGATATGAACACTTTTCATGAAACAAGGTCTAAAATCACGTTTGATGCAATTATTAAGTAATAACTAGTGCATAATTGTTAGTAGAGATGATAGGAACACTATGAGACAATTTTAGCATGTTGCAACTGTGAAATATAGATACATACAGTTTTTCAGAAACAAGGTCTAAAGTCATTTTTTAACCAATGATTAAGTAATAACTAGTGCAGTACTGGTAGTAGAGATGATAGGAAAACTATGCGACTGTTTTCAGCATGTTGAAACAGTGAAATAAAGATATGAACACTTTTCATGAAACAAGGTCTAAAATCATGTTTGATGCAATTTTTAAGTAATTTCTAGTGCAGTATTGGTCGTATAGATTATAGGAACACTATGAGACATTTTTTCAGCATGTTGAAACAGTGAAATAAAGTTATACACAGTTTTCCAGAAACAAGCTCTAAAATCATGTATGAACCAATTTGTAAGTAATAACTAGTGCAGTACTGGTAGAGATGATAGGAACATTATGAGACAATTTTAGCATGTTGCAACTGTGAAATATAGTTATACACAGTTTTTCAGAAACAAGGTCTAAAGTCATATTTGAACCAATTTGTAAGTAATAAGTAGTGCAGTAATGGTAGTAGAGATGATAGGAAACCTATGAGACAATTTTAGCATGTTGCAACTGTGAAATATAGCTACATACAGTTTTTCAGAAACAAGGTCTAAAGTCACGTTTGAACCAATTATTAAGTAATAACTAGTGCATAATTGTTAGTAGAGATGATAGGAAACCTATGAGACAATTTTAGCATGTTGCAACTGTGAAATATAGCTACATACAGTTTTTCAGAAACAAGGTCTAAAGTCATTTTTTAACCAATGATTAAGTAATAACTAGTGCAGTACTGGTAGTAGAGATGATAGGAAAACTATGCGACTGTTTTCAGCATGTTGAAACAGTGAAATAAAGATATGAACACTTTTCATGAAACAAGGTCTAAAATCATGTTTGATGCAATTTTTAAGTAATTTCTAGTGCAGTATTGGTCGTATAGATTATAGGAACACTATGAGACTGTTTTCAGCATGTTGAAACAGTGAAATAAAGATATGAACACTTTTCATGAAACAAGGTCTAAAATCATGTTTGATGCAATTTTGTAAGTAATTTCCTAGTGCAGTATTGGTCGATATAGATTATAGGAACACTATGAGACTGTTTTCAGCATGTTGAAACAGTGAAATAAAGATATGAACACTTTTCATGAAACAAGGTCTAAAATCATGTTTGATGCAATTTTAAGTAATTTCTAGTGCAGTATTGGTCGTATAGATTATAGGAACACTATGAGACTTTTTTCAGCATGTTGAAACAGTGAAATAAAGTTATACACAGTTTTCCAGAAACAAGGTCTAAAATCATGTTTGATGCAATTTGTAAGTAATTTCTAGTGCAGTATTGGTCGTATAGATTATAGGAACACTATGAGACTGTTTTCAGCATGTTGAAACAGTGAAATAAAGATATGAACACTTTTCATGAAACAAGGTCTAAAATCATGTTTGATGCAATTTGTAAGTAATTTCTAGTGCAGTACTGGTCGTATAGATTATAGGAACACTATGCGACTGTTTTCAGCATGTTGAAACAGTGAAATAAAGATATGAACACTTTTCATGAAACAAGGTCTAAAATCATGTTTGATGCAATTTGTAAGTAATAACTAGTGCAGTACTGGTAGAGATGATAGGAACATTATGAGACAATTTTAGCATGTTGCAACTGTGAAATATAGTAATACACAGTTTTTCAGAAACAAGGTCTAAAGTCATATTTGAACCAATTTGTAAGTAATAAGTAGTGCAGTAATGGTAGTAGAGATGATAGGAAACCTATGAGACAATTTTAGCATGTTGCAACTGTGAAATATAGCTACATACAGTTTTTAAGAAACAAGGTCTAAAGTCATGTTTGAACCAATTATTAAGTAATAACTAGTGCATAATTGTTAGTAGAGATGATAGGAAACCTATGAGACAATTTTAGCATGTTGCAACTGTGAAATATAGCTACATACAGTTTTTCAGAAACAAGGTCTAAAGTCATTTTTTAACCAATGATTAAGTAATAAGTAGTGCAGTACTGGTAGTAGAGATGATAGGAAAACTATGCGACTGTTTTCAGCATGTTGAAACAGTGAAATAAAGATATGAAATCTTTTCATGAAACAAGGTCTAAAATCTTATTTGAACCAATTTGTAAGTAATAAGTAGTGCAGTAATGGTAGTAGAGATGATAGAAAAACTATGAGACAATTTCAGCATGTTGAAACAGTGAAATAAAGATATGAACACTTTTCATGAAACAAGGTCTAAAATCATGTTTGATGCAATTTGTAAGTAATTTCTAGTGCAGTATTGGTCGTATAGATTATAGGAACACTATGTGACTGTTTTCAGCATGTTGAAACAGTGAAATAAAGATATGAACACTTTTCATGAAACAAGGTCTAAAAATCATGTTTGATGCAATTTGTAAGTAATTTCTAGTGCAGTATTGGTCGTATAGATTATAGGAACACTATGAGACTGTTTTCAGCATGATGAAACATTGAAATCAAGATATGTAAAACTTTTCATGAAACAAGGTCTAAAATCATGTTTGATGCAATTTGTAAGTAATTTCTAGTGCAGTATTGGTCGTATAGATTATAGGAACACTATGAGACTGTTTTCAGCATGTTGGAAACAGTGAAATAAAGATATGAACACTTTTCATGAAACAAGGTCTAAAATCATGTTTGATGCAATTTGTAAGTAATTTCTAGTGCAGTATTGGTCGTATAGATTATAGGAACACTATGTGACTGTTTTCAGCATGTTGAAACAGTGAAATAAAGATATGAACACTTTTCATGAAACAAGGTCTAAAATCATGTTTGATCCTTTTTGAAAGTAATTTTTAGTGCAGTATTGGTCGTATAGATTATTATAGGAACACTATGAGACATTTTTTCAGCATGTTGAAACAGTGAAATAAAGTTATACACAGTTTTCCAGAAACAAGCTCTAAAATCATGTATGAACCAATTTGTAAGTAATAACTAGTGCAGTACTGGTAGAGATGATAGGAACATTATGAGACAATTTTAGCATGTTGCAACTGTGAAATATAGTTATACACAGTTTTTCAGAAACAAGGTCTAAAGTCATATTTGAACCAATTTGTAAGTAATAAGTAGTGCAGTAATGGTAGTAGAGATGATAGGAAACCTATGAGACAATTTTAGCATGTTGCAACTGTGAAATATAGCTACATACAGTTTTTCAGAAACAAGGTCTATAGATTCACTGGTCGTATAGATTATAGGAACACTATGCGACTGTTTTCAGCATGTTGAAACAGTGAAATAAAGATATGAACACTTTTCATGAAACAAGGTCTAAAATCACGTTTGAACCAATTATTAAGTAATAACTAGTGCATAATTGTTAGTAGAGATGATAGGAAACCTATGAGACAATTTTAGCATGTTGCAACTGTGAAATATAGCTACATACAGTTTTTCAGAAACAAGGTCTAAAGTCATTTTTTAACCAATGATTAAGTAATAACTAGTGCAGTACTGGTAGTAGAGATGATAGGAAAACTATGCGACTGTTTTCAGCATGTTGAAACAGTGAAATAAAGATATGAACACTTTTCATGAAACAAGGTCTAAAATCATGTTTGATGCAATTTTTAAGTAATTTCTAGTGCAGTATTGGTCGTATAGATTATAGGAACACTATGAGACTGTTTTCAGCATGTTGAAACAGTGAAATAAAGATATGAACACTTTTCATGAAACAAGGTCTAAAATCATGTTTGATGCAATTTGTAAGTAATTTCTAGTGCAGTATTGGTCGTATAGATTATAGGAACACTATGAGACTTTTTTCAGCATGTTGAAACAGTGAAATAAAGTTATACACAGTTTTCCAGAAACAAGGTCTAAAATCATGTTTGATGCAATTTGTAAGTAATTTCTAGTGCAGTATTGGTCGTATAGATTATAGGAACACTATGAGACTGTTTTCAGCATGTTGAAACAGTGAAATAAAGATATGAACACTTTTCATGAAACAAGGTCTAAAATCATGTTTGATGCAATTTGTAAGTAATTTCTAGTGCAGTACTGGTCGTATAGATTATAGGAACACTATGCGACTGTTTTCAGCATGTTGAAACAGTGAAATAAAGATATGAACACTTTTCATGAAACAAGGTCTAAAATCATGTTTGATGCAATTTGTAAGTAATAACTAGTGCAGTACTGGTAGAGATGATAGGAACATTATGAGACAATTTTAGCATGTTGCAACTGTGAAATATAGTAATACACAGTTTTTCAGAAACAAGGTCTAAAGTCATATTTGAACCAATTTGTAAGTAATAAGTAGTGCAGTAATGGTAGTAGAGATGATAGGAAACCTATGAGACAATTTTAGCATGTTGCAACTGTGAAATATAGCTACATACAGTTTTTAAGAAACAAGGTCTAAAGTCATGTTTGAACCAATTATTAAGTAATAACTAGTGCATAATTGTTAGTAGAGATGATAGGAAACCTATGAGACAATTTTAGCATGTTGCAACTGTGAAATATAGCTACATACAGTTTTTCAGAAACAAGGTCTAAAGTCATATTTGAACCAATTTGTAAGTAATAAGTAGTGCAGTAATGGTAGTAGAGATGATAGAAAAACTATGAGACAATTTCAGCATGTTGAAACAGTGAAATAAAGATATGAACACTTTTCATGAAACAAGGTCTAAAATCATGTTTGATGCAATTTGTAAGTAATTTCTAGTGCAGTATTGGTCGTATAGATTATAGGAACACTATGTGACTGTTTTCAGCATGTTGAAACAGTGAAATAAAGATATGAACACTTTTCATGAAACAAGGTCTAAAATCATGTTTGATCCTTTTTGTAAGTAATTTTTAGTGCAGTATTGGTCGTATAGATTATAGGAACACTATGAGACTGTTTTCAGCATGTTGAAACATTGAAATAAAGATATGAACACTTTTCATGAAACAAGGTCTAAAATCATGTTTGATGCAATTTGTAAGTAATTTCTAGTGCAGTATTGGTCGTATAGATTATAGGAACACTATGTGACTGTTTTCAGCATGTTGAAACAGTGAAATAAAGATATGAACACTTTTCATGAAACAAGGTCTAAAATCATGTTTGATCCTTTTTGAAAGTAATTTTTAGTGCAGTATTGGTCGTATAGATTATAGGAACACTATGAGACATTTTTCAGCATGTTGAAACAGTGAAATAAAGTTATACACAGTTTTCAGAAACAAGCTCTAAAATCATGTATGAACCAATTTGTAAGTAATAACTAGTGCAGTACTGGTAGAGATGATAGGAACACTTATGAGACAATTTTAGCATGTTGCAACTGTGAAATATAGTTATACACAGTTTTTCAGAAACAAGGTCTAAAGTCATATTTGAACCAATTTGTAAGTAATAAGTAGTGCAGTAATGGTAGTAGAGATGATAGGAAACCTATGAGACAATTTTAGCATGTTGCAACTGTGAAATATAGCTACATACAGTTTTTCAGAAACAAGGTCTAAAGTCACGTTTGAACCAATTATTAAGTAATAACTAGTGCATAATTGTTAGTAGAGATGATAGGAAACCTATGAGACAATTTTAGCATGTTGCAACTGTGAAATATAGCTACATACAGTTTTTCAGAAACAAGGTCTAAAGTCATTTTTAACCAATGATTAAGTAATAACTAGTGCAGTACTGGTAGTAGAGATGATAGGAAAACTATGCGACTGTTTTCAGCATGTTGAAACAGTGAAATAAAGATATGAACACTTTTCATGAAACAAGGTCTAAAATCATGTTTGATGCAATTTTTAAGTAATTTCTAGTGCAGTATTGGTCGTATAGATTATAGGAACACTATGAGACTGTTTTCAGCATGTTGAAACAGTGAAATAAAGATATGAACACTTTTCATGAAACAAGGTCTAAAATCATGTTTGATGCAATTTGTAAGTAATTTCTAGTGCAGTATTGGTCGTATAGATTATAGGAACACTATGAGACTTTTTTCAGCATGTTGAAACAGTGAAATAAAGTTATACACAGTTTTCCAGAAACAAGGTCTAAAATCATGTTTGATGCAATTTGTAAGTAATTTCTATTGCAGTATTGGTCGTATAGATTATAGGAACACTATGAGACTGTTTTCAGCATGTTGAAACAGTGAAATAAAGATATGAACACTTTTCATGAAACAAGGTCTAAAATCATGTTTGATGCAATTTGTAAGTAATTTCTAGTGCAGTACTGGTCGTATAGATTATAGGAACACTATGCGACTGTTTTCAGCATGTTGAAACAGTGAAATAAAGATATGAACACTTTTCATGAAACAAGGTCTAAAATCATGTTTGATGCAATTTGTAAGTAATAACTAGTGCAGTACTGGTAGAGATGATAGGAACATTATGAGACAATTTTAGCATGTTGCAACTGTGAAATATAGTAATACACAGTTTTTCAGAAACAAGGTCTAAAGTCATATTTGAACCAATTTGTAAGTAATAAGTAGTGCAGTAATGGTAGTAGAGATGATAGGAAACCTATGAGACAATTTTAGCATGTTGCAACTGTGAAATATAGCTACATACAGTTTTTAAGAAACAAGGTCTAAAGTCATGTTTGAACCAATTATTAAGTAATAACTAGTGCATAATTGTTAGTAGAGATGATAGGAAACCTATGAGACAATTTTCAGCATGTTGCAACTGTGAAATATAGCTACATACAGTTTTTCAGAAACAAGGTCTAAAGTCATATTTGAACCAATTTGTAAGTAATAAGTAGTGCAGTAATGGTAGTAGAGATGATAGAAAAACTATGAGACAATTTCAGCATGTTGAAACAGTGAAATAAAGATATGAACACTTTTCATGAAACAAGGTCTAAAATCATGTTTGATGCAATTTGTAAGTAATTTCTAGTGCAGTATTGGTCGTATAGATTATAGGAACACTATGTGACTGTTTTCAGCATGTTGAAACAGTGAAATAAAGATATGAACACTTTTCATGAAACAAGGTCTAAAATCATGTTTGATCCTTTTTGTAAGTAATTTTAGTGCAGTATTGGTCGTATAGATTATAGGAACACTATGAGACTGTTTTCAGCATGTTGAAACATTGAAATAAAGATATGAACACTTTTCATGAAACAAGGTCTAAAATCATGTTTGATGCAATTTGTAAGTAATTTCTAGTGCAGTATTGGTCGATAGATTATAGGAACACTATGTGACTGTTTTCAGCATGTTGAAACAGTGAAATAAAGATATGAACACTTTTCATGAAACAAGGTCTAAAATCATGTTTGATGCAATTTGTAAGTAATTTCTAGTGCAGTATTGGTCGTATAGATTATAGGAACACTATGTGACTGTTTTCAGCATGTTGAAACAGTGAAATAAAGATATGAACACTTTTCATGAAACAAGGTCTAAAATCATGTTTGATCCTTTTTGAAAGTAATTTTTAGTGCAGTATTGGTCGTATAGATTATAGGAACACTATGAGACTGTTTTCAGCATGTTGAAACAGTGAAATAAAGATATGAACACTTTTCATGAAACAAGGTCTAAAATCATGTTTGATGCAATTTGTAAGTAATTTCTAGTGCAGTATTGGTCGTATAGATTATAGGAACACTATGTGACTGTTTTCAGCATGTTGAAACAGTGAAATAAAGATATGAACACTTTTCATGAAACAAGGTCTAAAATCATGTTTGATCCTTTTTGTAAGTAATTTTTAGTGCAGTATTGGTCGTATAGATTATAGGAACACTATGAGACTGTTTTCAGCATGTTGAAACATTGAAATAAAGATATGAACACTTTTCATGAAACAAGGTCTAAAAATCATGTTTGATGCAATTTGTAAGTAATTTCTAGTGCAGTATTGGTCGTATAGATTATAGGAACACTATGTGACTGTTTTCAGCATGTTGAAACAGTGAAATAAAGATATGAACACTTTTCATGAAACAAGGTCTAAAATCATGTTTGATCCTTTTTGAAAGTAATTTTTAGTGCAGTATTGGTCGTATAGATTATAGGAACACTATGAGACATTTTTCAGCATGTTGAAACAGTGAAATAAAGTTATACACAGTTTTCCAGAAACAAGCTCTAAAATCATGTATGAACCAATTTGTAAGTAATAACTAGTGCAGTACTGGTAGAGATGATAGGAACATTATGAGACAATTTTAGCATGTTGCAACTGTGAAATATAGTTATACACAGTTTTTCAGAAACAAGGTCTAAAGTCATATTTGAACCAATTTGTAAGTAATAAGTAGTGCAGTAATGGTAGTAGAGATGATAGGAAACCTATGAGACAATTTTAGCATGTTGCAACTGTGAAATATAGCTACATACAGTTTTTCAGAAACAAGGTCTAAAGTCACGCTTTGAACCAATTATTAAGTAATAACTAGTGCATAATTGTTAGTAGAGATGATAGGAAACCTATGAGACAATTTTAGCATGTTGCAACTGTGAAATATAGCTACATACAGTTTTTCAGAAACAAGGTCTAAAGTCATTTTTTAACCAATGATTAAGTAATAAGTAGTGCAGTACTGGTAGTAGAGATGATAGGAAAACTATGAGACTGTTTTCAGCATGTTGAAACAGTGAAATAAAGATATGAACACTTTTCATGAAACAAGGTCTAAAATCATGTTTGATGCAATTTGTAAGTAATTTCTAGTGCAGTATTGGTCGTATAGATTATAGGAACACTATGTGACTGTTTTCAGCATGTTGAAACAGTGAAATAAAGATATGAACACTTTTCATGAAACAAGGTCTAAAATCATGTTTGATCCTTTTTGTAAGTAATTTTAGTGCAGTATTGGTCGTATAGATTATAGGAACACTATGAGACTGTTTTCAGCATGTTGAAACATTGAAATAAAGATATGAACACTTTTCATGAAACAAGGTCTAAAATCATGTTTGATGCAATTTGTAAGTAATTTCTAGTGCAGTATTGGTCGTATAGATTATAGGAACACTATGTGACTGTTTTCAGCATGTTGAAACAGTGAAATAAAGATATGAACACTTTTCATGAAACAAGGTCTAAAATCATGTTTGATCCTTTTTGAAAGTAATTTTTAGTGCAGTATTGGTCGTATAGATTATAGGAACACTATGAGACATTTTTCAGCATGTTGAAACAGTGAAATAAAGTTATACACAGTTTTCCAGAAACAAGCTCTAAAATCATGTATGAACCAATTTGTAAGTAATAACTAGTGCAGTACTGGTAGAGATGATAGGAACATTATGAGACAATTTTAGCATGTTGCAACTGTGAAATATAGTTATACACAGTTTTTCATGAAACAAGGTCTAAAGTCATATTTGAACCAATTTGTAAGTAATAAGTAGTGCAGTAATGGTAGTAGAGATGATAGGAAACCTATGAGACAATTTTAGCATGTTGCAACTGTGAAATATAGCTACATACAGTTTTTAAGAAACAAGGTCTAAAGTCATGTTTGAACCAATTATTAAGTAATAACTAGTGCATAATTGTTAGTAGAGATGATAGGAAACCTATGAGACAATTTTAGCATGTTGCAACTGTGAAATATAGCTACATACAGTTTTTCAGAAACAAGGTCTAAAGTCATATTTGAACCAATTTGTAAGTAATAAGTAGTGCAGTAATGGTAGTAGAGATGATAGAAAACTATGAGACAATTTCAGCATGTTGAAAGAGTGAAATAAAGATATGAACACTTTTCATGAAACAAGGTCTAAAATCATGTTTGATGCAATTTGTAAGTAATTTCTAGTGCAGTATTGGTCGTATAGATTATAGGAACACTATGTGACTGTTTTCAGCATGTTGAAACAGTGAAATAAAGATATGAACACTTTTCATGAAACAAGGTCTAAAATCATGTTTGATCCTTTTTGTAAGTAATTTTAGTGCAGTATTGGTCGTATAGATTATAGGAACACTATGAGACTGTTTTCAGCATGTTGAAACATTGAAATAAAGATATGAACACTTTTCATGAAACAAGGTCTAAAATCATGTTTGATGCAATTTGTAAGTAATTTCTAGTGCAGTATTGGTCGATAGATTATAGGAACACTATGTGACTGTTTTCAGCATGTTGAAACAGTGAAATAAAGATATGAACACTTTTCATGAAACAAGGTCTAAAATCATGTTTGATGCAATTTGTAAGTAATTTCTATTGCAGTATTGGTCGTATAGATTATAGGAACACTATGAGACTGTTTTCAGCATGTTGAAACAGTGAAATAAAGATATGAACACTTTTCATGAAACAAGGTCTAAAATCATGTTTGATGCAATTTGTAAGTAATTTCTAGTGCAGTATTGGTCGATAGATTATAGGAACACTATGTGACTGTTTTCAGCATGTTGAAACAGTGAAATAAAGATATGAACACTTTTCATGAAACAAGGTCTAAAATCATGTTTGATCCTTTTTGTAAGTAATTTTTAGTGCAGTATTGGTCGTATAGATTATAGGAACACTATGAGACTGTTTTCAGCATGTTGAAACATTGAAATAAAGATATGAACACTTTTCATGAAACAAGGTCTAAAATCATGTTTGATGCAATTTGTAAGTAATTTCTAGTGCAGTATTGGTCGATAGATTATAGGAACACTATGTGACTGTTTTCAGCATGTTGGAAACAGTGAAATAAAGATATGAACACTTTTCATGAAACAAGGTCTAAAATCATGTTTGATCCTTTTGAAAGTAATTTTTAGTGCAGTATTGGTCGATAGATTATAGGAACACTATGAGACATTTTTCAGCATGTTGAAACAGTGAAATAAAGTTATACACAGTTTTCAGAAACAAGCTCTAAAATCATGTATGAACCAATTTGTAAGTAATAACTAGTGCAGTACTGGTAGAGATGATAGGAACATTATGAGACAATTTTAGCATGTTGCAACTGTGAAATATAGTTATACACAGTTTTTCAGAAACAAGGTCTAAAGTCATATTTGAACCAATTTGTAAGTAATAAGTAGTGCAGTAATGGTAGTAGAGATGATAGGAAACCTATGAGACAATTTTAGCATGTTGCAACTGTGAAATATAGCTACATACAGTTTTTCAGAAACAAGGTCTAAAGTCACGTTTGAACCAATTATTAAGTAATAACTAGTGCATAATTGTTAGTAGAGATGATAGGAAACCTATGAGACAATTTTAGCATGTTGCAACTGTGAAATATAGCTACATACAGTTTTTCATGAAACAAGGTCTAAAGTCATTTTTAACCAATGATTAAGTAATAAGTAGTGCAGTACTGGTAGTAGAGATGATAGGAAAACTATGCGACTGTTTTCAGCATGTTGAAACAGTGAAATAAAGATATGAACACTTTTCATGAAACAAGGTCTAAAATCATGTTTGATGCAATTTGTAAGTAATTTCTAGTGCAGTATTGGTCGTATAGATTATAGGAACACTATGTGACTGTTTTCAGCATGTTGAAACAGTGAAATAAAGATATGAACACTTTTCATGAAACAAGGTCTAAAATCATGTTTGATCCTTTTTGTAAGTAATTTTTAGTGCAGTATTGGTCGTATAGATTATAGGAACACTATGAGACTGTTTTCAGCATGTTGAAACATTGAAATAAAGATATGAACACTTTTCATGAAACAAGGTCTAAAAATCATGTTTGATGCAATTTGTAAGTAATTTCTAGTGCAGTATTGGTCGTATAGATTATAGGAACACTATGTGACTGTTTTCAGCATGTTGAAACAGTGAAATAAAGATATGAACACTTTTCATGAAACAAGGTCTAAAATCATGTTTGATCCTTTTTGAAAGTAATTTTTAGTGCAGTATTGGTCGTATAGATTATAGGAACACTATGAGACATTTTTCAGCATGTTGAAACAGTGAAATAAAGTTATACACAGTTTTCCAGAAACAAGCTCTAAAATCATGTATGAACCAATTTGTAAGTAATAACTAGTGCAGTACTGGTAGAGATGATAGGAACATTATGAGACAATTTTAGCATGTTGCAACTGTGAAATATAGTTATACACAGTTTTTCAGAAACAAGGTCTAAAGTCATATTTGAACCAATTTGTAAGTAATAAGTAGTGCAGTAATGGTAGTAGAGATGATAGGAAACCTATGAGACAATTTTAGCATGTTGCAACTGTGAAATATAGCTACATACAGTTTTTCATGAAACAAGGTCTAAAGTCACGTTTGAACCAATTATTAAGTAATAACTAGTGCATAATTGTTAGTAGAGATGATAGGAACACTATGAGACAATTTTAGCATGTTGCAACTGTGAAATATAGCTACATACAGTTTTTCAGAAACAAGGTCTAAAGTCATTTTTTAACCAATGATTAAGTAATAAGTAGTGCAGTACTGGTAGTAGAGATGATAGGAAAACTATGCGACTGTTTTCAGCATGTTGAAACAGTGAAATAAAGATATGAACACTTTTCATGAAACAAGGTCTAAAATCATGTTTGATGCAATTTTTAAGTAATTTCTAGTGCAGTATTGGTCGTATAGATTATAGGAACACTATGAGACTGTTTTCAGCATGTTGAAACAGTGAAATAAAGATATGAACACTTTTCATGAAACAAGGTCTAAAATCATGTTTGATGCAATTTGTAAGTAATTTCTAGTGCAGTACTGGTCGTATAGATTATAGGAACACTATGCGACTGTTTTCAGCATGTTGAAACAGTGAAATAAAGATATGAACACTTTTCATGAAACAAGGTCTAAAATCATGTTTGATGCAATTTGTAAGTAATAACTAGTGCAGTACTGGTAGAGATGATAGGAACATTATGAGACAATTTTAGCATGTTGCAACTGTGAAATATAGTAATACACAGTTTTTCAGAAACAAGGTCTAAAGTCATATTTGAACCAATTTGTAAGTAATAAGTAGTGCAGTAATGGTAGTAGAGATGATAGGAACCTATGAGACAATTTTAGCATGTTGCAACTGTGAAATATAGCTACATACAGTTTTAAGAAACAAGGTCTAAAGTCATGTTTGAACCAATTATTAAGTAATAACTAGTGCATAATTGTTAGTAGAGATGATAGGAAACCTATGAGACAATTTTAGCATGTTGCAAACTGTGAAATATAGCTACATACAGTTTTTTCAGAAACAAGGTCTAAAGTCATATTTGATGCAATTTGTAAGTAATAAGTAGTGCAGTAATGGTAGTAGAGATGATAGAAAACTATGAGACAATTTCAGCATGTTGAAACAGTGAAATAAAGATATGAACACTTTTCATGAAACAAGGTCTAAAAATCATGTTTGATGCAATTTGTAAGTAATTTCTAGTGCAGTATTGGTCGTATAGATTATAGGAACACTATGTGACTGTTTTCAGCATGTTGAAACAGTGAAATAAAGATATGAACACTTTTCATGAAACAAGGTCTAAAATCATGTTTGATCCTTTTTTGTAAGTAATTTTTAGTGCAGTATTGGTCGATAGATTATAGGAACACTATGAGACTGTTTTCAGCATGTTGGAAACATTGGAAATAAAGATATGAACACTTTTCATGAAACAAGGTCTAAAATCATGTTTGATGCAATTTGTAAGTAATTTCTAGTGCAGTATTGGTCGTATAGATTATAGGAACACTATGTGACTGTTTTCAGCATGTTGAAACAGTGAAATAAAGATATGAACACTTTTCATGAAACAAGGTCTAAAAATCATGTTTGATGCAATTTGTAAGTAATTTCTAGTGCAGTATTGGTCGTATAGATTATAGGAACACTATGTGACTGTTTTCAGCATGTTGAAACAGTGAAATAAAGATATGAACACTTTTCATGAAACAAGGTCTAAAATCATGTTTGATCCTTTTTGAAAGTAATTTTTAGTGCAGTATTGGTCGTATAGATTATAGGAACACTATGAGACTTTTCAGCATGTTGAAACAGTGAAATAAAGATATGAACACTTTTCATGAAACAAGGTCTAAAATCATGTTTGATGCAATTTGTAAGTAATTTCTAGTGCAGTATTGGTCGTATAGATTATAGGAACACTATGAGACTGTTTTCAGCATGTTGAAACAGTGAAATAAAGATATGAACACTTTTCATGAAACAAGGTCTAAAATCATGTTTGATCCTTTTTGTAAGTAATTTCTAGTGCAGTATTGGTCGTATAGATTATAGGAACACTATGAGACTTTTTCAGCATGTTGGAAACAGTGAAATAAAGTTATACACAGTTTTCCAGAAACAAGCTCTAAAATCATGTATGAACCAATTTGTAAGTAATAACTAGTGCAGTACTGGTAGAGATGATAGGAAAATTATGAGACAATTTTAGCATGTTGCAACTGTGAAATATAGTTATGAACACAGTTTTTCATGAAACAAGGTCTAAAGTCATATTTGAACCAATTTGTAAGTAACAAGTAGTGCAGTAATGGTAGTAGAGATGATAGGAAACCTATGAGACAATTTTAGCATGTTGCAACTGTGAAATATAGCTACATACAGTTTTTCAGAAACAAGGTCTAAAGTCACGTTTGAACCAATTATTAAGTAATAACTAGTGCATAATTGTTAGTAGAGATGATAGGAAACCTATGAGACAATTTTAGCATGTTGCAACTGTGAAATATAGATACATACAGTTTTTCAGAAACAAGGTCTAAAGTCATATTTGAACCAATTTGTAAGTAATAAGTAGTGCAGTAATGGTAGTAGAGATGATAGAAAAACTATGAGACAATTTCAGCATGTTGAAACAGTGAAATAAAGATATGAACACTTTTCATGAAACAAGGTCTAAAATCATGTTTGATGCAATTTGTAAGTAATTTCTAGTGCAGTATTGGTCGATAGATTATAGGAACACTATGTGACTGTTTTCAGCATGTTGAAACAGTGAAATAAAGATATGAACACTTTTCATGAAACAAGGTCTAAAAATCATGTTTGATCCTTTTTGTAAGTAATTTTTAGTGCAGTATTGGTCGTATAGATTATAGGAACACTATGAGACTGTTTTCAGCATGTTGAAACATTGAAATAAAGATATGAACACTTTTCCAGAAACAAGGTCTAAAATCATGTTTGATGCAATTTGTAAGTAATTTCTAGTGCAGTATTGGTCGTATAGATTATTGGAACACTATGCGACTGTTTTCAGCATGTTGAAACAGTGAAATAAAGATATGAACACTTTTCATGAAACAAGGTCTAAAATCATGTTTGATGCAATTTGTAAGTAATTTCTAGTGCAGTATTGGTCGTATAGATTATAGGAACACTATGTGACTGTTTTCAGCATGTTGAAACAGTGAAATAAAGATATGAACACTTTTCATGAAACAAGGTCTAAAATCATGTTTGATCCTTTTTGAAAGTAATTTTTAGTGCAGTATTGGTCGTATAGATTATAGGAACACTATGAGACTGTTTTCAGCATGTTGAAACAGTGAAATAAAGATATGAACACTTTTCATGAAACAAGGTCTAAAATCATGTTTGATGCAATTTGTAAGTAATTTCTAGTGCAGTATTGGTCGATAGATTATAGGAACACTATGCGACTGTTTTCAGCATGTTGAAACAGTGAAATAAAGATATGAACACTTTTCATGAAACAAGGTCTAAAATCATGTTTGATCCTTTTTGTAAGTAATTTCTAGTGCAGTATTGGTCGTATAGATTATAGGAACACTATGAGACTTTTTTCAGCATGTTGAAACAGTGAAATAAAGTTATACACAGTTTTCCAGAAACAAGCTCTAAAATCATGTATGAACCAATTTGTAAGTAATAACTAGTGCAGTACTGGTAGAGATGATAGGAAAATTATGAGACAATTTTAGCATGTTGCAACTGTGAAATATAGTTATACACAGTTTTTCAGAAACAAGGTCTAAAGTCATATTTGAACCAATTTGTAAGTAATAAGTAGTGCAGTAATGGTAGTAGAGATGATAGGAAACCTATGAGACAATTTTAGCATGTTGCAACTGTGAAATATAGCTACATACAGTTTTTCAGAAACAAGGTCTAAAGTCATATTTGAACCAATTTGTAAGTAATAAGTAGTGCAGTAATGGTAGTAGAGATGATAGAAAAACTATGAGACAATTTCAGCATGTTGAAACAGTGAAATAAAGATATGAACACTTTTCATGAAACAAGGTCTAAAATCATGTTTGATGCAATTTGTAAGTAATTTCTAGTGCAGTATTGGTCGTATAGATTATAGGAACACTATGTGACTGTTTTCAGCATGTTGAAACAGTGAAATAAAGATATGAACACTTTTCATGAAACAAGGTCTAAAATCATGTTTGATCCTTTTTGTAAGTAATTTTTAGTGCAGTATTGGTCGTATAGATTATAGGAACACTATGAGACTGTTTTCAGCATGTTGAAACATTGAAATAAAGATATGAACACTTTTCCAGAAACAAGGTCTAAAATCATGTTTGATGCAATTTGTAAGTAATTTCTAGTGCAGTATTGGTCGTATAGATTATTGGAACACTGTGCGACTGTTTTCAGCATGTTGAAACAGTGAAATAAAGATATGAACACTTTTCATGAAACAAGGTCTAAAATCATGTTTGATGCAATTTGTAAGTAATTTCTAGTGCAGTATTGGTCGTATAGATTATAGGAACACTATGAGACTGTTTTCAGCATGTTGAAACAGTGAAATAAAGATATGAACACTTTTCATGAAACAAGGTCTAAAATCATGTTTGATGCAATTTGTAAGTAATTTCTAGTGCAGTATTGGTCGTATAGATTATAGGAACACTATGCGACTGTTTTCAGCATGTTGAAACAGTGAAATAAAGATATGAACACTTTTCATGAAACAAGGTCTAAAATCATGTTTGATGCAATTTGTAAGTAATAACTAGTGCAGTACTGGTAGAGATGATAGGAACATTATGAGACAATTTTAGCATGTTGCAACTGTGAAATATAGTTATACACAGTTTTTCAGAAACAAGGTCTAAAGTCATATTTGAACCAATTTGTAAGTAATAAGTAGTGCAGTAATGGTAGTAGAGATGATAGGAACACTATGAGACAATTCTTAGCATGTTGCAACTGTGAAATATAGCTACATACAGTTTTTAAGAAACAAGGTCTAAAGTCATGTTTGAACCAATTATTAAGTAATAACTAGTGCATAATTGTTAGTAGAGATGATAGGAAACCTATGAGACAATTTTAGCATGTTGCAACTGTGAAATATAGCTACATACAGTTTTTCAGAAACAAGGTCTAAAGTCATTTTTGAACCAATGATTAAGTAATAACTAGTGCAGTACTGGTAGTAGAGATGATAGGAAGCTATGCGACTGTTTTCAGCATGTTGGAAACAGTGAAATAAAGATATGAACACTTTTCATGAAACAAGGTCTAAAAATCATGTTTGATGCAATTTGTAAGTAATTTCTAGTGCAGTATTGGTCGTATAGATTATAGGAACACTATGTGACTGTTTTCAGCATGTTGAAACAGTGAAATAAAGTTATACACAGTTTTCCAGAAACAAGCTCTAAAATCATGTATGAACCAATTTGTAAGTAATAACTAGTGCAGTACTGGTAGAGATGATAGGAACATTATGAGACAATTTTAGCATGTTGCAACTGTGAAATATAGCTACATACAGTTTTTCAGAAACAAGGTCTAAAGTCATTTTTGAACCAATGATTAAGTAATAACTAGTGCAGTACTGGTAGTAGAGATGATAGGAAAACTATGCGACTGTTTTCAGCATGTTGAAACCGTGAAATAAAGATATGAACACTTTTCATGAAACAAGGTCTAAAATCTTATTTGAACCAATTTGTAAGTAATTTCTAGTGCAGTAATGGTAGTAGAGATGATAGGAAACCTATGAGACAATTTTAGCATGTTGCAACTGTGAAATATAGCTACATACAGTTTTTCAGAAACAAGGTCTAAAGTCACGTTTGAACCAATTATTAAGTAATAACTAGTGCAGTACTGGTAGTAGAGATGATAGGAAAACTATGCGACTGTTTTCAGCATGTTGAAACTGTGAAATAAAGATATGAACACTTTTCATGAAACAAGGTCTAAAATCTTATTTGAACCAATTTGTAAGTAATTTCTAGTGCAGTAATGGTAGTAGAGATGATAGAAAACTATGAGACAATTTCAGCATGTTGAAACAGTGAAATAAAGATATGAACACTTTTCATGAAACAAGGTCTAAAAATCATGTTTGATGCAATTTGTAAGTAATTTCTGAGTGCAGTATTGGTCGTATAGATTATAGGAACACTATGTGACTGTTTTCAGCATGTTGAAACAGTGAAATAAAGATATGAACACTTTTCATGAAACAAGGTCTAAAATCATGTTTGATGCAATTTGTAAGTAATTTCTAGTGCAGTATTGGTCGTATAGATTATAGGAACACTATGAGACTGTTTTCAGCATGTTGAAACAGTGAAATAAAGTTATACACAGTTTTCCAGAAACAAGCTCTAAAATCATGTATGAACCAATTTGTAAGTAATAACTAGTGCAGTACTGGTAGAGATGATAGGAACATTATGAGACAATGTTTAGCATGTTGCAACTGTGAAATAGAAGATATACACAGTTTTTCAGAAACAAGGTCTAAAGTCATATTTGAACCAATTTGTAAGTAATAAGTAGTGCAGTAATGGTAGTAGAGATGATAGGAAACCTATGAGACAATTTTAGCATGTTGCAACTGTGAAATATAGCTACAAACAGTTTTTCAGAAACAAGGTCTAAAGTCATTTTTGAACCAATGATTTAGTAATAACTAGTGCAGTACTGGTAGTAGAGATGATAGGAAAACTATGCGACTGTTTTCAGCATGTTGAAACCGTGAAATAAAGATATGAACACTTTTCATGAAACAAGGTCTAAAATCTTATTTGAACCAATTTGTATGTAATTTCTAGTGCAGTAATGGTAGTAGAGATGATAGGAAACCTATGAGACAATTTTAGCATGTTGCAACTGTGAAATATAGCTACATACAGTTTTTCAGAAACAAGGTCTAAAGTCACGTTTGAACCAATTATTAAGTAATAACTAGTGCATAATTGTTAGTAGAGATGATAGGAAACCTATGAGACAATTTTAGCATGTTGCAACTGTGAAATATAGCTACATACAGTTTTTCAGAAACAAGGTCTAAAGTCATTTTTGAACCAATGATTAAGTAATAACTAGTGCAGTACTGGTAGTAGAGATGATAGGAAAACTATGCGACTGTTTTCAGCATGTTGAAACTGTGAAATAAAGATATGAACACTTTTTCATGAAACAAGGTCTAAAATCTTATTTGAACCAATTTGTAAGTAATTTCTAGTGCAGTAATGGTAGTAGAGATGATAGAAAAACTATGAGACAATTTCAGCATGTTGAAACAGTGAAATAAAGATATGAACACTTTTCATGAAACAAGGTCTAAAATCATGTTTGATGCAATTTGTAAGTAATTTCTAGTGCAGTATTGGTCGTATAGATTATAGGAACACTATGTGACTGTTTTCAGCATGTTGAAACAGTGAAATAAAGATATGAACACTTTTCATGAAACAAGGTCTAAAATCATGTTTGATGCAATTTGTAAGTAATTTCCTAGTGCAGTATTGGTCGTATAGATTATTGGAACACTATGCGACTGTTTTCAGCATGTTGAAACAGTGAAATAAAGATATGAACACTTTTTCATGAAACAAGGTCTTAAATCATGTTTGATCCTTTTTGTAATTAATTTTTAGTGCAGTATTGGTCGTGATAGATTATTGGAACACTATACACTGTTTTCAGCATGTTGAAACAGTGAAATAAAGATATGAA
The DNA here is from genome assembly GCA_030435695.1 of Brachymystax lenok tsinlingensis. Taxonomy (NCBI): domain Eukaryota; kingdom Metazoa; phylum Chordata; class Actinopteri; order Salmoniformes; family Salmonidae; genus Brachymystax; species Brachymystax lenok. The sequence goes on along the minus strand of CM059818.1, from coordinate 6,757,709 downwards.
CACTTTTCATGAAACAAGGTCTAAAATCATATTTGAACCAATTTGTAAGTAATAAGTAGTGCAGTAATGGTAGTAGAGATGATAGGAACACTATGAGACAATTTCAGCATGTTGAAACAGTGAAGTAAAGATATGAACACTTTTCATGAAACAAGGTCTAAAATCATGTTTGATGCAATTTGTAAATCATTTCTAGTGCAGTATTGGTCGATAGATTATA